>CAMRHE010000295.1:1336817-2673635 GCA_947044405.1 Leptodactylus fallax
GTTTATGTAGAAATGGTATATCAAAGCAGCACACTGATAAAAAATAACAATGTAAATGTTTTAATAAAAAGATAATATAGAAAGATAGATAGATAAATAGATAGATAGATGGGCATTTATTATTATTACCATTGAAGCACCATAAATCATGTTTGATCTTGATCAAGCCCATAAAGATTTCTACCCTTAAATAATGGGATATTTGTAAAGGGAATCAAAGCTGTTATTAATTTTTGTGTTTTACCAAATTCTGTGAATTATGGTATGGTCTTCAACTTACAAATCACCCCTACCATGAAACAGGCTTCATATGCCTAAAATTGTGTTTAACCCCTTCCAGATATCCTCTGTACATTGTATAGTGTTCACTCAGGAGGTAGGCAGAAAATTACTGAAGGCTTCCATGTGTTAATTAGTACACATCTAATACATGCTGCGTGTAATGGAAGTGAATGGATTTAACAATATCTTGCAATACATTAGTATTACAGTATATTGTGAGAGCCACCAAAACCCCCAGAGTTTAAATGCCCCAAGGTGGTCTTGAAATAAAATAAAAATCTGTAATATATAAAAAAAATTAAAAAACATTGAAAAAAAAAATCATCTCCTTCTTCTAGATTGAGCAATGCAGGGTTGAAAAAAATGAAATGGTCAAATGTTTTCTTCGCTCAGACATTTTACAAAATACATTAGTGAGCTCTTCCTAAGTGGGCCCCCCTCACAAATACTTCAATGCCAGCTTAAGTAGACCACACATAATGCACTTTTTCCCCTCAGTCACCAAAATGCAGTCTGCAGGCTCTAGCTTTAGTGATGTCTGTGGCTCGGGGCTCATCACACCTCTTTACCACAGGAATGATCAGCCAAAGCCTGAATAGTGGAGTACGGAGTTGATAGCTCCATGCTCCACCATTGTATTCAACTGAGGATGCAGAAAGAGTTGAAATTTCTACCTGACACAAAGAACAGTAGGACAGCACCCAAAATGTGGGACTGTCCTGATCGATCTGGGTCAGCTGAGGGGGGCCCCCACTACCATAGGGCTGCTGTGGATTAACCATTTGCCCTATGATTAAAGCAGCCCTGCTAAAACATAACAAAACTATATAAAGCCCCACGTTGCGGGCCACGGTAAAAAAGCGCTGCGGAAAAAACCATGGCGGCAACGCATCACGTTTTTTCCCACAGCGCTTTTCACAGAAAATCTGTAGAGGTTTCTTCTGCGGACTTTCTGCTTCCAATATACATACAGGGAAACTGCCTGCGTTTTCTTAGGGACTTTGCAAGGACTGTAAAATGCTGTGGTTTATACCATGTGGGGCCCCAGCCTACATTTGGTTTAGCCATAACCGTACTGACCTGCATATGAACACTGTAAATCCCATTTTTAATCCCATTCTGATTTTTTTTTCCTGCTTTGCAGTACATCCTTTGGAATGTTAAATGGTACCATTATGAAGTACAATTTATACTGGCATAAATAAGCCTTTACAAAAATTATAGCCTTTGAAAGGTGAGGAGTAGAAAACACAAATGCAAAAACAAAAAATGGGAGCAGTGGTAGATTAATATGGAATAATCAATGTTTTTCACATTAGGCAGGTATGTTAGAATTGTTGTATATTAGCTTTCCCATCAGCCTAGTCGAGTGGAGTTTCTTCTACTTACTCAGGATGAGTTCTAGAAGTCTTCTTTCTCTTGGCTGGGATATCTATATGGTTGTGAAATACAGTCCCTTTATATAACTCTGCCTCATCATATTCACTATAATTAAAAGGGATGTTTCATGTGTTAAGCATTTCTTACTTAATTACCACTTCATCAAAAATTACTGCTTAGTCTGCTCACAGGATGTATATGATTATTACAAATCTTTAGGGAAAATCCCTTTCTCAGCATTTGCATTGTACTCTAGGAATTGTACAGTAGACCAAGAAAATAATATAAGTGTCTGGCGCCTTCTGCTGATAAAAACTGATTTATTTCCAAGCATTAAAACACAGCGCAGCTTATATTTCACATTCTGATTTTAAAAATTTAAAGCTGTGTCATGACTGGTCGCTATGGGCAACTTAGACAGTTTTCATAAATTTGTCCTACTGTCCTTAGTCATAGCTGAAGTTGCTCCTTTGCACATGGTCATTAAAACAATTATGGACCGATAGGATTAAAAGACTAATACAATATACTCTGTTTTTCACATCTGTTGCTGGCTAATACTCATATTACAAGTGGAGGCAAACAAAATAAATCAGTAAATATGCATATTTTCTCAGAGGGTGGTGGGTGAGGGTAGCATTATCCTCATGGTCTTAATTGTTTGTTTGAGTTCCACATGTAATATCAATATTGTTCAGCAATGCATGCAAAAAACAGAGTTTATATATCATATTAGTCCGTTGTGGTATGTTAACAGCTCTAATCTGACCATGATGGTAGCTCGTGTTTATTTAAGGCCAGGGCTACATTGTGACTTTTTGTAGTGTTACAAATTGATTTTAACTATTGAGCTGCACCTGAAGTCAAAATCAATACACTGAGTTGCTTGCAGTCTTGTGGCTGATGCTGTCCTCAATAGTTAAAATCAATCAGTAGCGCTACAAAAAGTCGCAGAGTAGTCCTGGCCTTAATATCCATACGCAGAGGAGCAACTTCAGCTATGATTAAGAACAGTGGGGCAGATTTACTAATAGTGTCATAGTTTTAGACACTGCAAATTTAGATTTGGCAGTCTAACTGTACCAGATATAACACAGTTTCTGATACTGTTTGATAAATATGGCATATTATTGAACTGTTTAGTCTAACAGTCCACCACTTATTAGTTGGCTTAAAAATATTGGCAATTTTCTTTAATGCACCTGAGCGCATCCTAAAGCCTGTCCCTTTTCACATACGTTACATCCACATTTTTTGTACAAGTTGTTTAAAAAGTGTGTAAAACTTTTGCACAGCAATTCAGCTGATTTTTGCTTGGCAAATCTTCAGTGTGTCTGTTCGAAACACGTAAGCTGCTGCCCAGGACATCCCCTTTTTTTCATGACAGTGTGTGCCGCATGTTTTAACACTTTGAAATAAATCAAGCTTTTAACTGCAGGAGGTGTCGGGCATTTGAGGCACTCCATGTAGGATGCTATAAACACGTGGACAAAATGGTTGGTACCCCTCGTTTAATGAAAGAAAAACCCACAATGGTCACAGAAATAACTTGAATCTGACAAAAGTAATAATATATACAAATTCTATGAAAATGAACAAATGAAAGTCAGACATTGCTTTTCAACCATGCTTCAACAGAATTTTTTTAAAAAGAAAACTCATGAAATAGGCCTGGACAGAAATGATGGTACCCTTAACTTAATATTTTGTTGCACAGCCTTTTGAGGCAATCACTGCAATCAAACGATTCCTGTAACTGTCAATGAGACTTCTGCACCTCTCTACAGGTATTTTGGCCCACTCCTCATGAGCCAACTCCTCCAGTTGTCTTGGGTTTGAAGGGTGCCTTTTCCAGACGGCATGTTTCAGCTCTTTCTAAAGAAGCTCAATATAATTTAGGTCAGGGCTCATAGAAGGCCACTTCAGAATAGTCCAATGCTTTCCTCTTAGCCATTCTTGGATGTTTTTTGGGTGTGTTTTGGGTCATTATCCTGTTGCAAGACCCATGACCTGCGACTGAGACCAAGCTTTCTGACACTGGGCAGCACATTTCTCTCTAGAATCCCTTGATAGTCTTTAGAATTCATTGTACCCTGCAAAGATTCAAGACACCCTGTGCCAGATGCAGCAAAGCAGCCCCAGAACATAACAGCGCCTCCTCCATGTTTCACAGTAGGGACAGTGTTCTTTTCAAGATATGCTTCATTTTTCCATCTGTGAACATAGAGCTGATGTGCCTTGCCAAAAATTTCAATTTTTGTCTCATCTGTCCATAGGACATTCTCCCAGAAGCTTTGTGGCTTGTCAACATGTAATTTGGCAAATTCCAGTTTTGTCAGATTCAAGTTATTTCTGTGACCATTGTGGGTTTTAATTTCATTAAACGAGGGGTACAAACAATTTTGTCCACGTCTGTAACTGTTGAGGTCTCACAAAATCAGACACTGGGTGAGAATTGCGTTTTTCTTACATTGTTTTATTCTATCATAGACCTCATTGCTTAAACACATTTATCCTTTATAAATTTCCTTATTTGCCAGATATTGTGTAGTTACATATACATTACTTATTAAATGAACTATTCTCAATAATAAAATAAAGATAATATAACTATGCAGAAAAAATTGACTTAATTTATAATAGTGATACAATGACATTTTAAAAATGTGGGTATCCTATTAGTCAATAAGTTACAATTGTTTGGCAAAAACTATAGCATGTCTTCAACCTGCCACCATTGTTTCTTGCAGATGACTTCCAGTCATTTTTCATTGTCTTGTTTTAATATCAAACCTCATTTCAGCTATAGTTTATTTTCTGATTGTGAACATATATATATATATATATATATATGTGTGTGTGTGTGTGTGTGTGTGTGTGTGTGTGTGTGTGTATTTATCTCCTGTATGTAAACAGTACAATTTTTGGAAGGAAATGTATTCTGTGTACTATCCAGTCAAATCCAAAGACCTTCTGTATTTTACATCAAACTATCACAGGCTGAACTCACAACACAGGTCCAAACTTATCATGGTGTCTGTACTTGATGTTAAATCTGGTGTATCTTTGGACTGTCAAGTCTAAGTTTATATCACCTTTTAGTTGGCTTATTTTGAGCCAGAATTTTATGACACAATTTTGGCAAATCTTGGTGCATTTAAACCTTTTCTGATAAACCATGCCCACATGTCTAGCATGTCAGAGAAATTTTAACTCAAACAAGTTGCACCAAGATGCATCTAAGATGCGCTTAAGATGCGACACATTTACACCAGAATCTAATCATAAACACAACAGTAAATCTGGACCACACTGTTTAGGTCATGTTTTCTTGGCATTTGTAGCTGTGTATTTTCTGTCATCTATTATCCTTTGTATACAATATTATTATTTGCTAGTTAACAATTAATCTTTACTGAATTTTTGTTGTTAAACCTTGTTTTTTATTGCATTTTCAAAAATATGAAAAAACTCAGTGCCTCAGGGTACATGAACATTAAGGCAAATGCACAAAATATATCTATAAAGTATAAGACATAGATATGATAATATTAAACCAAACTAGTAAAACAAGTCAAGTGAGATAAATCTGATTAGCGTAACATAGCATAGAATAAATCAATCAATCATACAAACAGTACAAAGAACAGGGTAGCAGCCAGTGCAAGGCTGAGCAGGCCATTTCATGGAGAGGACATTGAGGAAGAACAGAGCCATGTGGTGGTATTGTGAAGGGTTGGAAAGCCCTATAAAGGGAACTAAAGATTTGCTTAGTGGATTCAGATATGTTAGGAAGGGGTTCAGATAAGAATTCCAGGGCTGGAGGATGGCCTACAGGGTGCAGCTTTGCCTTGTGCATGGGGGTTGAACAATATTAGGCCAATATGTAGTGTGAGAGGTTAAAATGGACACATTTGAATGCTTTTTAACAGAGGGTAGAAGTAAAATGGTTGCTTTGAAGGTACCTAAAAAGTTCAAAGGATGCAAGTTTATATTTCTGTTGAAGAGATGGGTTTGTGTTCATACCACCAATTGTGAGGAAATGGTAGAATTGAAGACTTGACTAAATTTAATCTTGTGACCTACAATAATTCCTCTTTATTCACTCATTCAAAGCTTTGTGCACTTGGAGCTTAATGGAAAGAATCTTTGGGTTGTCAATTGTCTTATTGTTACAATGCTGTAAAAGTTGGAGAAAACGTTGTAGTGCTTTCTTTAGTTTAGGACTTCCCAGAATGAGGATGACTGATTGTGCCGGGGAGTAGATGTAGATAACCATCAAGCAAACACAAAATCCAACACTGCTTGGAGGGAAGAAGTCAATAAACATCATGATTTCTGAGATGTAGAATAATAAATAGAGAACTAGGAGCGAGCCCACAGTCCTGGCTGCTCTTCCTCTAGCTTCTGTTCGTTGACTAACAGTGTTGCTTGTAATCTTCTCAATGTTCCTACTATTAGTCCCAAGTGATTTAATAATAAGGCCATTGGAAATACCCACAAGGATTAAAGGAATTGAACAACCTATAATGTTGGTGGGCAGCAAGTAGGTAAAGCTCAATTTTGGTACGTTGCTTTCCAAACTTTGGTTAACAGGTGCACCCTCAGTTGGGATTTCTTTGTGTGTGCTCCATATGGCTGGTACACTAATAACCACAGAAATGAGAACTGTTGTCACAAGGAAACATGGAACCAACTTAGGAATTTCTGATTTAAGGCGTACTAAAAAAGAATTGGTGAAAATGACTATTTGTAAACAGTAGTACACACAAAGGCAGACTGTGAACCAAAAGCTGGCATAGATCGGGAGAAATAATAAGGCATTAAAAGTAGCATACACTTCATCTGAATAGTATAGATCACTTCTCAGAAGGCTTAGAAAGTCATTTGCCACCATGACAAATTGGAATGTGATATTAGACAGACCAAGTGTCACTAGAATTAGGTCAGATGAGCTGAGACTCTTGCCTTTTACTTTTTCCACAAGATTTACTGACACAATGACACAGTTAGTGAAGGTTCCCAAAATGGTGGTAAATCCCAAAATAGCCATGGATGTGAGGACAAAAACAGACACCATTATTTGTAGTATAATATAAACTATGCTTCAAAGTAGGGCAAATCTGAGACAAAATAACTGAAAGAAACATTTGAAAATTTTAGTCTTTCTCTTGAATTGAACACTGTTGATATATATTACACACATATATAATGTGTAAACAGACATGGACAAGCTTTGCTATGGAGATATATATATATATATATATATATATATATATATATATATACAGCTGCATCTCAATAAATTAGAAAATTTTTGAAATATTCATTCATTTCAGTAATTCAGTAATTCAATTAATAATCAGCAGACTTCCATGATTGTGTGTCCTACTGAACCAGACTGAGGGACCATTTAAAGGCTTAGGAAACCTTGGCAGGTGACACACTGAATTTACAATACTGAACTTTTTTACAATATTCAAATTTTCTTAGATTTTGGTTTTCATTACCTGTAATCCATAATCAACATTTACAGAAATAAAACACTTGAAATAGAACACTCTATGTGTAAAGAATCTAGAAAATATAGGAGGTCACTTGTTTTAATTTAATTACTGAAAGAAATAAACGTTTCAAAGATATTCTAATTTATTGAGATGCCATATATATATATATATATATATATATATATCCATATATGACTTTATTCATTTAAAAATAAAGTGACAAAAATAAAAGAACAAATCTTAGAAATCGATATACTGTAAAGCTGTACAAACAATATATTAGTACCTACTCCTCCACACATCAATCATGTGTTTAACAGCTAATTTGCCAGTGAAGCAGGTTCTTTACACAATTAAATCATGAATAGAGCGATATGATATATTTTGTATGTCGCCTCTAGGGGTCATTAAATGTATATGGGTACAATTGTGATGTTTCAAGTTATTGATTGTACTATACTCCCATGGGCAGACATATCTGATGTGTTGCACAGGCAGACTCATTTTATTTGTTGGGCAAACCTCGCGAGACCACTCTCGCGAAGAGACCCCAGAGTATAATTGTTGGATACTATACTGTGTGGAGGGGCTACTGTGATACATTATAATGTATGGAGGCCACTGTGGGACATTATAATGTGTGACGGGCTCACTATGGGACATTATACTGTACAGAGAGGCTACTGTGAGACATTATACTGTGTGGAGTTGCCACTAAGGGACATTATGCCATTATGTTATGTGAAAGGGCCACTATGAGACATTATACTTTATGGAGGCCACTATGGGACATTATACTGTGTGCATTATTCTTAAAGAGGTTGTCCAGGAATTGGACAAACTCCACAGAGGCCAGGGCAGGTGTAACCTTTAAAAAAAAAAAAAAAAAAAAAAAAAACATACTCAGCTGTCCCTAGCATTCTGGTTTCTGCCTGTTTGGTCATGCACCCTTCTCCTTCCCCAGAATCTCTGCACCCCACGTGACCGCTGACGCCAATTAGTTGCCTCAGAGAATGCAGAAGAGGGACCAGTGATGTCACTCACATATGTCACCAATCCCTCTCCAGCGACTGCTGAGGCTGCTGATTGGCCTCAGTGGTTATGTGAGGTGCATAGGATCAAAGTACAGTGCATTATAGAACTGGCTGCGGCAGCAGACACCAGAGCGCCAAGGAGTATGTTTTTCTTTTTTTATGTTACACCTGCCCATGGCCCCCCAGAGATTGTCCAAATCCTGGGGGCCTGTAGATTGAGGAGTCAGTGCACTGTGAGTTTGACGGTGGCTGCTGCACCTACAGTTTAATTGCCACCCTAACTCCACTACCTTTAACTTTACTCACATAGGACTGCTGCCTTTACATATAAAGGAGACAGCCCTGTGTAGCAAAAATGTCTACTTTACATGGTGTGAGAGGCAGCAGTGTAAAGGTAAATGGTAAGGCTATGTTCATACAACTATGACCAATTCATGGCCATTCCTCTGCCACCCACACAAAGGGGCACACGCTCGACCTCATATTCACCCACCTCTGCTCTCTAGTCAACCTCTCTAACTCTCAGTCCACACTCTCTGACCACAACCTGCTGACATTCTTGGCCCTCTCCTCTGTAACAGACCCCCCAACCCCTAAACCAACACACCCCTGCAGGAACCTTTATCGCCTTGACATCCGTACGCTCTCAGACTCTCTCCGACCGCTCGCTGACTTATCCTCACTCCAAGACGCAGAAACCGCCGCTGACTTCTATAACACCACCATCACTGCAGCCTTTGACTGTGTGGCCCCTCTCACTAACACCAGAACCCGGCCGATCAATAGGCAACTCTGGCACACTGACCTGACTAAAAAACTGAGACGTGCCTCACGGGTTGCAGAACGCCTCTGGAAGAAAAGCCACTCCCAGGAGGACTGCCTTAGGTATAAAGAGGCAGTTCTCACATTCAAGAACGCACTCACTTCTGCAAAGCAGGTCTACTTCACCACACTAATATCTGCCCTATCCCGCAACCCCAAACAGCTATTCACTACCTTCAACTCCATTCTCCGTCCTCTTGTGCCCCCTCCGACATCACTTATCACAGCCGACGACTTTGCCTCTTATTTCAAAAGCAAAATCGACACCATCGGAGACAGTCTCACCCTACACCCCCAACAACTACTCTATCCAACTGCTCGGCGCTCTTCATCTTTAACCTGTTTCTCCACCATCACTGATGAAAAGCTCTCCACCCTAATCTCTATATCCCACCTCACCTCCTGTGCATTCGACCCAATCCAGTAACATCTCATTCCCAAACTCTCTGAAGAAATTACTCCTGCCCTAACCCATCTCTTCAACCTATCCCTAACCAATGGATCCTTCCCTTCCGCCTTCAAACATGCTACTATCACACCTATACTTAAGAAACCCTCCCTGGACCCATCCTCTCCAGCCAACTATCGCCCCATCTCACTGCTCCCATACGCCTCAAAATTGCTGGAGCAACATGTCCACTCCGAACTGTCCTCCTATCTCTCGTCCAATATGCTCTTTGACAGACTACAGTCAGGCTTCAGACCCCATCAATCCACAGAAACTGCCCTAACCAAGGTCACTAATGACCTTCTAATTGCCAAAGCCAAACGTCGCTATTCTGTCCTCCTCCTCCTCGACCTCTCCTCTGCATTTGACACAGTCGACCATTCCCTCCTGATAGAAACTCTCTCATCTCTTGGCATCTCAGACCTGGCCCTTTCCTGGCTCTCCTTATACCTCACCAACCGTACATTCAGCGTCTCCCACTCACACACCACCTACCTCTTTCTGTAGGTGTCCCCCAAGGCTCCATCCTAGGACCCCTCCTGTTCTCAATCTACACCCTAGGCCTTGGTCAACTCATAGAATCCCATGATTTCCATTACCATTGCTATGCTCACAACACCCAAATATATCTCTCTGGACCAGACATTACCTCTCTGTTGTCCAGAGTCCCAGAATGTCTAGCAGCCGTAGCCTCCTTTCTCTCCTCCCGCTTTCTCAAACTCAGCATGGAGAAAACGGAGTTCATAATCTTCACCCCTCAACGCACGACCCCCCTACCTGACCCATCTATCAAAATTAATGGAACCACTCTCGCCACAGTCCCACAAGCCCGCTGCCTTGGGATAACTTTAGACTCTGACCTATCCTTCAAGCCGCATATTCAAACCCTCAACACCTCCTGCCGCCTCCAACTCAAGAACATCCATCGAATCCGCTCCTTCCTCACCCCTGAAACTACAAAGATGCTAGTCCACACCCTCTATCCAGAGCCCTCTATCCCACTGTGCCAGTTGGTCACTGTTAGTATTATGTTTTGTACATTCTGTGTACCGTATGTAAATCCTCAAATGTAAAGCACCATGGAATTAATGGTCCTATATAAATAAACAATAATAATAAAAACAATAATAAGATTCAGTCGTTTTTTGACCATGCAGGGGTGGACACATCATATGTGAAGTCGGTTTGCACAAAACACTCCTGCAGCCTCCAGACTTGGAGGGACTGGGACAGAAGGGCCAAACACATAATTTGCACAGGGCCCTCTGCAGTCTGTGTCCACCCATGTGTAGTCCACATGTGTAATGGCAGCTAACATGTAATAACTTTTGCTAAGCATCTAAAATATGGTGGTAACTGGGAATAGAACCTATGTAAAACAAGTCTGCTGTCCGGAAATCCTGAGTCACTGTGTGAAGCAGGGATTGAACAGGCAGGGTCCTCTTTCCTATTTGTATCATGTTTTATCATGTTGTATCATAGTTTTGTGCTTGCTATATTTGTAGAATGTATGTAAACCCCTTTACAATTGTACAGCACCATATAATTAATTGTACTATATAAATTAATAATAATAATAATAATAATAATAATAATAATAATAAAATAGGAAACATCATCATTAATAAATGCCGTGGTTGGTGTGAGAAATGGCACAATTATTAAGAGGTCTGGCTTCTTAATAATCTGAATTAAAATCTATGCCAGTCAGGGGCTGTCATACTTTTAAGCTATAAATCACACTAATTTTTATAGCTAGGTCAATGCATCCCCACCTTGGCCTTGCTTGCCTACTCTATAATAATAATAATAATAATAATAATAATAATAACTTTATTTATATAGCGCCAACATATTCCGTAGCACTTTACAAATCAGAGGACACATGAACAGACAATATGAGGCATTACAATGTGACAAAGAAATAAATATATCACACAATAGGAGTGAGGGCCCTGCTCACAAGAGCTTACATTCTATGAAGAGATAGGGGGACACAAGAGGTCAGAGGGCTTGTTTGCTACCATGGTCCAGCCATCTTTTAATAGAAAAGGTTGTGTAACTGAAGCTGTATGAACCCGTCACCAGCCGGTATATGTGAATAAACATATACTAAGTGCGAGGAGTGCAGTGTAACTTCTGTGATGGATGGGCAACCAATACAGCGACTGACACAAGGTAGATGCGTCTGTGTACCGGTTTGACAGAAAGATGAGTCTGGCGGCTGCATTCAGGACAGATTGTAGAGGGGAGAGTTTAGTAAGAGGAAGCCTAATTAGAAGAGAATTGCAATAGTGAAGTTGAGAGAGAATCAGAGCGACAATGAGGGTTTTTGATGTTTCCACGGTGAGAAAAGGGCAAATTCTAGAGATGTTTTTTAAGGTGCAGGTGGCAAGAGCGTGCAAGTGTCTGAATATGTGGGGTAAAGGTGAGATCTGAATTAAATACAACCCCCAGACAGTGGGCATGCCGCCTCGGGGTAATAGTAAGGTCACAGAAATTGAGATATCAGGGTTAGGTCGGTTAGTAGATGGAGGGAACACAAGAAGTTCAGTTTTTGAAACATTCAATTTCAAATAAAGAGAAGGCATGATGTTAGAGACAGCAGAGAGACAGTCACTGGTGTTCTGTAGTAGTGCAGGGATGAAGTCACAGGATGAGGTATATAGTTGGGTATCATCTGCATAAAGATGATATTGAAAGCCAAATTTGCGAATGGTTTGTTCAACTGGGGCTGTGTACAGAGAGAAGAGGAGGGGACCTAGGACCGAGCCTTGAGGAACCCCAACTACAAGGGGCAGAGGAGAAGAAATAGCAAAAGCAAATGATACACTAAATGAGCGGTCAGAGCGATAGGAGGAAAACCAAGAGAGAACAGTATCCCTGAGGCCAATAGAATGGAGCACAGTGAGGAGGAGTTTGTGGTCTACAGTGTCAAATGCTGCTGAGAGATCCAGAAGAATAAGTAGTGAATAGTTCCCTTTAGATTTAGCAGTCAAGAGATCATTGGAGACCTTTGTGAGGGCCATTTCTGTAGAGTGTAGTGCACGAAAACCTGATTGTAAGGGGTGCAGAAGAGAGTTAGCAGAGAGATAGCGGATTAGGTGGGAGTAGACCAAGCGTTCCAGGAGTTTAGAGATGAAGGGGAAGTTAGAGACAGGTCGGTAGTTAGCAGCACAGGATGGGTCAAGGGAGGGTTTTTTCAGTAGTGGGGTTATGACAGCATGTTTGAAGGAGGAGGGGAAGATTCAAGAAGAAAGAGAGAGGTTAAAAATTTTAGTAAAGTGAGTTGTAACAGTAGGGAACAGAGACCAGAGATGGTGTGACGGGATAGGATCACTTGTACAAGTAGTGGGGCGAGAAGAAGAAAGGAGCTGGGAGACTTCTTCTTCTGTTACCGGGTCAAATAATGAGAGTTCACAATGAGGAGCAAGGGAGGGAAGGGGACTGATGCCGCTTGGAGAATGGGTTATTTCCTGACGATGCTGTCGATTTTGTCTTTAAAGTATGTGGCCATATCTTGAGCACTGAGGTCTGTGAAAGGTACCCGAACCTTTGGGAGTGAAAGGTGTCAAAGAGTCGTTTAGGGTTATTGGAGAGAGAAGAGATGAGAGAGGTGAAGTAAGCTTGTTTGGCGAGGTGAAGAGCAGAGTTATAGGCTTTGAGCATAAACTTGAAGTGAAGAAAATCTGCAGATGTGTGAGATTTTTGCCATAGCCGTTCAGCACATCTTGAGCATCGCTGAAGAAAATGTGTTTGAGGAGTGTGCCAAGGTTGCCGATGTCTGTGTTGGGATTTTCGGACGGTCAAGGGTGCTACTTTATCCAGGGTGGCTTTGAGAGTCTCATTTTAGTGTTTGGTGGCCAGTTCCCACAGCCTCAAAAAAAAGGGGTGAGTACAGTGAAAAAACAACAAAGTGGCACATCTTTTGTGCAAATCAGCGCTGTACACTAAAGATATGCCAAATTATAGTAAATTCCCCTATTGTGCTGAAATTTAATAAAAACTGTGACCCCAAAAAAATGATACTGTGGAAACATACAAGTTCATTTCTAGGAATCAGGAGGTTGGGGAAAATATGGAAAGCTATATGATAGCACTGAGGAAACTGACTGTGATTTTGGGACATCAGAGATAACCCTAGAGGAATGCACGTAGATCTGATGTTAGGCTGCAGTCATGCCACGGTTTATGTAGTATCTGTGAAAGAGAAAGCAATGCCAAGGTTCCCTGCAAACTTAGTCCTTTGTAAATATTGTGGTACAAGATATGAGAGAGACAAAGAGAAGTGTCCAACATACGGGAAACCAGCAGAACATGTGGCGAGAAGAATCATTACTCAGCTTTGTGCAAACTTTGAAATGGCAAAGACACGTCAACAATGTAACCCAGGACGCAGACAGTGACATTGCAAAGGACATTACATGGCTAAAGCTGCAGCATGTAACTGAAAATGTCAATGTAGTCAAACAGCCAGTAGCCCAGTGGTGGAACTACTGTTGTAGTAGCCAGCCCTGCACAACTTTTTCCACCTATGGGGTCCATGATATTTGGAGGGCCTGTTGCTAATGCCATCCTGCCCTACACAACTTTCTTTACTTTCTTTTCTCAATCACTTTTGTGCAGGCTGCGCTGACCAGTGTCAGGACCTTTGTCCTGACACGGTCAATGTTATCACATTGTAAGTGACTGAGTAGGAGGGGACGACTGAGTGAGAACTGCCATGACCATTGGTATTCAGAGTTGTGTCAAGTGCCATTTTACCTGGATGGAATGAGCGAATGGTAAATTCTGAAAACTTCTGACTGTCAGGTGGGAGGAGTGGTTTGGACTAGACCTTGTGGTATGTACAGCTTCTAATTCCCAGTAGGGAGCCTGGACTAATGTGGCTATGGGGCAGTGGGAGGAGGGGCAAGAGTGTGTTATGTGCAACCTTTGATTCCTGGGGGGGGGGGGCTGGGGGGTGGGACAGTTAAAAGTTTGCTATGAGACCCAGTCTTCATCAGGTTCCAATTGATTGTCGAGCAAGCTGCAATGTAATTTCATTTATGCTATTTTCACATAGTCAGTATTGTGTCAGTATTTTGCATCAGTATTTATAAGCCAAAACCAGGAGTAGAGACTACACAGAGAAAGTATAAATTAAATACTTGTACCTCTTCTGTGGTTTGGATCCACTCCTGGTTTCAGTTTACAAATACTGTTGCAAAGTACTGACCAAATACTTACCAATTCTAACTGTGTGAATGGAGCCTAACTCTACTTAACAAACTGGATACCACTGAGCCCATTGACAGGGTACTGGTGATGTACAACAAAGCAGTTCTGAAACCTACCAACATGCCAACTTAAATTTCAGAACCCATTAAGCAAAAGAAGTTGCAGAGAGGAATTTACCATTCTGCAGGTTGGAGATCATCTGCCATTACTTGGATTAAAAGCAGTAGAGTTTATGGATTTAGTAATGGTACAGTGTCATATCATTATGGCTCTTGACATTTTTCAGAATACACAAAATCCCAAACAAAAGGCAGATCACAACTTCAATTCTCAGGCTATAACAACAATGTATGCTTATTTATTAGAATGTGATGGGTTCTTTGGAAGGTAAATACTAGATATGGGCGAGCCTTGCAACATTTGTTTCATGTGAAGAAGGATATTGCAAACACAGCAACCCTATATTATTTTGATGAAGCTCATATAGTGGCATAACAATGTAATGTCTCAGAAACAGGCCCTGAAACCACACCAGTGTAGGATCAATAACCAGTCACGTTGACCAACAGAGTTCTAACTCCAACAGGGCAAGGTATGCTTATATTGAGAAGGAACCACTAGCTGTAGTATTTTGGACAGAGGAATTCCACCACTATACTTAGGGTCAACAAGTAATGATGCCTTTGAATCTCAAGCCTTTGGAGTACTGTACAACTAAACCAGTACTGAGTACCCCAAAGAGACTGCAGGGTATGCTTTTATGATTTCAGAAGTATGATTTCACATCTTCTACTGTCCAGGGAAGGCTTTGTGATTGCAGATACTCTAAGCAGAGCTTACCTACCCATCACAAATGATGTGAAAAAACACACAGAAAACATTAATGTTTGGATAACTTGCAGTTTGAAAAGACAAGTCAAAACATACAGACCATCACAGAAGAGGATCAAACTCTTCAGATCTTAAAGGTTGTGATCTTGCACTGCTGGCCAAAGTACAAACAACATGATCCAGTAGAAGATTCTCCATTATTCCTCATAAGAAATGGACTGTCAATGCAGCAAAAAGTCATTTAAAAGGAAAAAGGGCTGTTGTTGCAGAATATCTCAGAAGAGACCTAATGGAAAAATTGCACTTTACTGAATTACTTATCCTGTAGAAGGATGTCAATACCGGGCACAAGACTATGTTTATTCACCTGGAATGATTGACCACATACATTTTTTTATAGTAGAATGTGAAATATGTGCATCATGCGTGATAAGCAACTAAATGAGTCATTGCAACCACATGTAATTCCAAACAAGTCATGGTCAGAAATAGGAATAGACATGTTCACATGCAATAACAAAGTATACTATTTTTCCATTTTTCCAACTTGTGGGAAGTGAATGAGAATAATAATTAAAATTTCTGTGACAATGCTGTTTAATTTACATATAAAGAGTTAAAAAAATTCTGCAAAACTTAGCAATTTGAGCACCAGACATCATCTCAATGATATCCTCAAACTGATGTCAAAGCAGAGCCAGCAGCAAAACAGGCAGTTACAAATACCTGTATATACCTTTCTGTACTGGATCTCAGAAGCATACCCACACAAGGTCTAGACAGGAGTCTGGCAGAGAAGCTTTTGAGTAGATGTATAAGAATACTCTTATCAACTGCAAGCATCTTCAAAACCTTGTGGAAAAGGTTGAAGCTAAACTGAAGGGGAATCAAGATAGGAAAGCTTGCTATAACAATAACTCTGCAAAAGATCAGCCTTATCTACAGAGAAATGAAAATGTATGGGTGCAGCCAAAGGGTTAATACAACAAATACTTGCAAAAAGAGGAGGTTGTCCAGAAACTTGGACTTTGGTCTTATGAATTTGCAACAAACACAGGAAGAAGACTAAGGATAAATCAGAGACATCTGAAAATAACATAATGCATGGCCTTCTGAACAGTATGCTGACACCCAAGGCAGTATGTCTGCAAGCACAAGGAAGGAATCAACATGTCCAGCTGAGGATTGCTCAGTTTAAGGAAAGGTTAGCCACCCATTTTGATATTGCCTTTGTTGTGCCCAGTGTCTAATTCAGAACATGTGCACTAGTGGGCAACTAGGATGCATGTTAGTTGTATATCGTGTGTGTGCATGTGCGAATTTGGCTTTGGAGTGCATAAACAGGAACCCACTTTGATGTATGGACAGCTGGTTCAGGCGATTATTCCGGGCATGACATCACTCTATTTATAAAAAGTAACTACTGATAGCAATAGCATAATAACATATAGTGAACTAAAGCACCCTTTAAATATAGTAGTCTACAGGATAGAACAGATGGAAAGAAAGATTAAACTTTTAGCTAAAAGGGCTGTGATAACTTGAAACTCCTAAATCAGTAAAAAAAAAAAGACTCTGTTTACAATGTTCTATTTATAATACTAGTGATTATAATGTGATGTGACCCCTCTGATGTGATAGAGGGGCCATTGAACTCACCTAGGCACTAAAGCACAGGTGCCCCCTGCAACCTGTATAGCTACTGTATGTGCCTGATTACGTGTACTATAATGAAAATCACATCATGCTAGAATTCAGAAAACCTTTACATAGGTAGGAAATTCCATGTCCTCATTTAATAAACATACCCATGTAATATTATAACATTATAGATGTTTTAAAATCATTTTACACTGGTGATATATGAGTGATCCTCACCTGAAGTTTCAGTGAAGCTCTGTGTCTCTTCTCCATTTAGAAGTCTTTGCACACAAGCACACTAACATCAATCTATATATATGGATGTAGATAGACCCCTGAATTTACTAGGTGACGTATCTATGCATGAGAACAATTATACTTTCTGATTCCCTCCAAATTCCCATAACTATAACAAATGATAGCTTTGGATTTTTCTAGGCCATGACCCCATATTTAAGGATAATGTCAGATACCCAGGTGGATTTTATTTTCCCTATATGATAATTTGAATGTTTCCCTAGACAGTTCTCTTTCTATTAATGAAAAGCTATAGAATAAGATTTCTTTCTGCTTGTTCACAATTTTTCTGATTAATTTCTGCTTTCTGTTCATAGGAAATAGGTTATAGGTTTTGCCAAGAAATTAAGATGCCAGACACTTTTCTCTTAAATACTTAAGACATTTTTTTAGCTCACCTGATCAGAATCAGGTAGTCTAACTGAACAGTGTACTGTACAGTGTATTCACAGCTTCTTGGTATGCAGAGGTTAGGTCCTACCAAAATGGTCCAGTCAAAGGAGAACAAGCAGTAAACCTGTGGTACGCCCAGGGCCAGTTTTAGACAAAGTGTGGCCCTGGGCAAAATTAAAAGTGGGGCTCCAAATTCTCACATATTAATCCAACAAAACAAATGCATTCAGTTGGTACACACTGTGCAGAGTGCTGCTGAATTGATTTCTAGTATTAGGATATTCGCTAGGCTCTTATAAGACATACCTATATCTTTATTGAATAATAATGCTATACAAAAACCAAATGTAAATATTATGTCCATATTGTTATGGAACAAAGCACCCCATGCACTAATGTTACCAATAATACCTCTATACAAGGACGGGTTTCTGCCTGAAAAATGCGGAGAAGAAATCCCTGCTTGCAGGACTTTTCTCTTCGCATTTTATAAGCGGATTCGGGGACGGAAACCGGAATGGAGAATGAGCTCTAGCGTGAACATAGCCTTAATAATACCACCATACTGTTACTGCCACTATACAAAAACCAATATTACCACAATACAGTGACAGATACCTCTTGTACACAGATGCTCTGTTGCCCCTAATAACATATAATGCCAGATAGTGCCTCATATTTTGCCCAAAATATTAGTCGTGCTGTAGACAGCAGTAATATGCCACACTAATAGTGCCAACTTTTGTACTCAATAGAATAATAGTGACCACACACTTTTATCATAATCAAATCTGATTATATAATTAAAATAATGATTTAGTAATGCCTCCCATTGTATTAAAGCTCATCGCTGTGTCCCTACACAGTAATGATGCCCATAGTAATAATTTCCACCATCATGCCCCTGTAGAGTAATAATGCCCCTCTCTGCCCACTACACAGTAACAATGCCCACCTTTGTGTCCTTTTCAAATAATAAAGGTGGGCATTATTATTATGTGGGGGCAAAAAATGGATTATTACTGCTTTGGGGCGGAAAGGGGGTATTATTATTATTGTTAATAACTCTCCCTTTTTGTAAACTCTTTGTTCCTCCACAGAATAATAATGATCCACTTTGTGCCACCTAATAGGTAATAGTGTCTCCTCATACATTACAGCTTATCAGCTAAAGTACCTTTTTGTTATAGAGCCCCCTTATTAGTTCTAGCTCCCCCTTATTATAAGTGCCCCCTTATTAGTTCCCCCTTATTATGGTGCCCCTTATTAGTTCCCCCTTATTATAGTGCCCCCTTATTAAGGTGTCCTTTGTTAGTTTCCCATTTTTATATAACCCCTTATTAGTTCCCCCATATTATAGTACCTTCTTATTAGTTCCCCCTTGCCATAGTGCCCCCTTATTATGGTGCCTCTTATTAGTTCCCCCTTACTATAGTGCCTTCTTTTTAGTTCCCCCTTTTTATAGTGCCCCTTATTATTTTCCCCTTATTATAGTGCCTTCTTATTAATTCCCCTTATTATAGTGCCACCTTATTAATTCTAGTCTCCCTCTTTTCCTTGTTTTATTTTTGCCTTCAGTTCTAGTGTCCCCTTATTATATTGCCTTTTATTAGTTACAGCGCCCCTTTTCAGCTTTATTTCCCCTCTGTCCTCCAGAAAAATAATAAAAATCTTATACTCACCTAACCTGATCTGGTAACAACTGAAGCTGATGAAGTCTCCCCTGCTCCAGAAGAGGTCCAGCACAGGCTGCGCGATGCAGTGACAAACATTGCGCGACCTGAGTTCAAGACGTTAGGTGCGCACTATACTGTGGCTTACAGTATGACAGAGCAGGGCCGTTTTAACACATTGCTGGCCCAGTGCAAAGGTTTCATAAGTGGCCCCCCCCCCATCACCACCTGCTATTATACCCATCTGAAAGCTGCCAAAAACTTGGATTTTATATGGTGACTTTTAATGGGTGACAATGTGTTATGTGACTGATGGGACTTTCCGCCTGTCAGAAATGTTTTATACATTCAGCTCTAGTAATAATCGTTATTGCTATTATTTTAGCGCGTAACGGATATCACTAGAGAGGCGGTCAGCGTATTTTACTCTATAAAGATCAGGTATCGACAGGACAGGAACAGCAAAAAAATGTAAACTTTATTGATAACTTTGTGTAAGTGTTTGGTGCAACTCTTTTGGCGCTGCGAGCTGGACGATGGTAAACATCTGGGTCACAGCGCCAATAACTTCCTGGTTATGTTATGCTCAGAGGGGTATTATATAAAATACTCCTGTGATTAGGCTATACGTGCCGCAGCAAATGTAGCTCCACCCACTTTTATGTTAACTCCACCCATTCTCATACATTTTTCTATGTGCCCCTACACAGTATAATCCTCCTACAGTCACCCTAACACTATATGCCCCCACATTATAATGTTCCTCTCCAATTGCCCACCAGTATAATGTTCTCTCTCCTGGTGCCCCAGTTTCAGCTGGGGTAAACTAGAGGGGGGCATTAAACTGGGGCAGTTGGAGGGGGACATGGGCTGCTGGAGGGGGACATTAAACTGGGGGCAACTAGAGGCAGACATGTCCCCCTCCAGCTACCCCCACAGTTTAATGTCATCCTCCAGTTGCCCCCAGTTTAATGCTCCTTTCAAACTTGCCCCCAGTTTAATGTCCCCCTCCAGCTGCCCCCAGTTTAATGTCACCCTCCATCTACCCCCCAGTTTAATGTCACTCTTCTTCTCCCCCAGTTTAATGTCCCCCTTCATCTGCACCCAGTTTGATGCCCCTCTCCATCTGCACCAGTTTAATGTCACCCTCAATCTGCCCCCCTAGTTTAATGTGCCGCTTCATCTCCCTCCAATTTAATGTTCCCCTTCATCTGCAGCTAGTTTAATGCCCCACTCCATCTGTCCCCAGTTTACTGCCCTCCTCCATCTGCCCCAGTTTAATGTCCCCCTTCATCTGCCCCCAGTTTAATGCCCCCTTCATTTGCCACCAGTTTAATGTCCCCCTTCATCTGCCCCAAGTTTGATGTCCCCCTTCATCTGCCCTCAGATTGATGTCCCCCCTTCATCTGCCTCCAGTTTAACATAATAAAACACTGATACTCACCTCTCCTTGCTTCCCTGCTGTCTCTTCTCCCGGACTGTTCAGGGAGCTACAGGCGCGATGTGAGTGAAGTCATCACATCTCGCCTACAGTTCCCGGGGATCAGAGCACACCAGGATGCGCTTAAAACAGAGCGGTGAAGCAGGGACTGTCCATGGACGGCTCCTGCTTCATCACTGTATTTAACTCATCTGCGTCCGAAGAGGTTGATGCCGGGACTTACCTCCCACCGACCAGGACAGCATGGCAGGACCCAGAATCCCGGATGGTTGGGAGGTATGCCCAATGGAGCAAAGTGGTGCTGTCAGGATCGGAGGCACCAAGTGAAACGTCGGGTGTCCCGGATCCACTGGGGGTCCCTTTGGTTTTCGGGGCCCTGGGCAGCTGCCCAGTTTGCCCCCCCCCTAATGCCAGCCCTAAGTACCCCTTAAGAGAGGTAAGAGTAACCTAACTGTTTTTACTAATGTAATGTTTTGGCATTGTATTTCTAAGTGGTGCTTGCTAATGTCTAATTATGCCTTGTTCGTTTGCTGAATGTTATGTTATGTGAACAGTCCAGCCATGTGCAGACTCACTTTACACTTAAGATAGTGGCTTCCATACTGTTTCATTTGGCTGGAAATCCCTTAAGTAGTGTTTTCCCCTAATGCATATACTACAGGATAAATTACAGACCCACTAAAGAGTGGAGGGACCAGGATCAAGGTAGAACTTGCTGGAACGGTGAGCTAACTATAACCACACAAATATAAGGCTAGGTTCACATCTGTGTTAGAGTCTCCATAGGAGACTCCGCTGCAGATTCCGTCTAAAATTGGCGGAGAAAAAAGTCCTGCATGGAGGACTTTTCTCTTTGCTGGTTTCAGTATAAATATATAATGTATGGGGTCCACATTTTTAGCGGTTGGGCTCTCCGTCTTTCAGGTCCCCATGCCTGCCCAAATGACAGAGAGATGGCTGCTAGTGTGAACCTAGTGTCAGAATGCTATTACATGTTTTTACTTACATTAACACAGGTACTGCTTTGTCTATACCTGTGGTGGCGAACCTATAGCACACGTGCCAAAAGGGGCATTCAGAGCCTTCTCTGTTGGCATGTGTGCCATCGCTCCAGACAGGTTCATGGATCACTTGGTAATGGGGAATCCGGGACAGCTGTCCCAGATCCCCCCGGCAAGTGAGCACTTCTTTCAGGGGTATGTACAAATGCACATACACCTGAAAACTGTCAGTGTAGACCGGGTCCACAGCTTAAACTGACAGAGGATTGACGCGATGACATCATTCATCAGTGCCTGCTTTGCGGTAGAAGGAGGCCACCTGGCTGCTCTTCATGGGAGTGCAGGTAAGTACAGGAGCATGTTATACTGTGTGGGGTCCACTGTGGAGTATATTACACTGTGTGGGGGCCACTGTGGAGCACATTGCACTGTGTTGAGGGGTACTGTGGAGCACATTGTACTGTGTTGGGGGCCACTGTGGAGCACATTGTACTGTCTGGGGGCCACTGTGGAGGAGAGAGTACCATCTGGGGACCACCATGGAGCAGATTGTACTTTGTGGGGGCCACCGTGGAGCAGATTGTACTTTGTGGGCGCCACTGTGGAGCAGATTGTACTGTGTGGGAGCCCTTCACTATTTATATCACACAGTATCTATTTTATAGCAGATGTGATATTATTACAGGCTGTAATAACATTGCACAGTCCCTATAAAACAGATCCTGTGCAATGTAATTAGTGAACATTAATTGTTCAAAATGTGGGAGGATAGGCTCAGTGGTAGCAGCAGCGGACCCAGATAGTCAGAGACAGACACAAAATAGTCAGGTACAAACAGGATTTACCCTATACGTTTATTTTTCAAAATGGTAAAACAAATAAGCCTAAACAGTCAGGCAAAACGAACAGAAATCCTGCTCGTCTGAGCTATTAACTAAACAAAAGAGGCCCTAACTATACGTGTGGCTTGCTTCAGCCACACAGTCAACACACAGGGCAAAACACAGGCAATAGTTCACACTGGTCTCTCACCAGTTGTCAGGGTGTTAGGACAGAACCCAGCTCCTCCTCTCTCCCAAGGAACTGCCCAGGACTGAGGTCTTGACAACCTTTTATAGGCCCTTTTAATGAGGCCCAGCTCCCACCTGTGCTTGAAGGCTCCTTCCAGCTGTAGGACAGGAAATGGTTAACAGAACACCTCAGCTGTGAGAAGGCTTTTGTTACAGATCTGTGTTGTAACCTCACTTACCATACATACGTGAGGAATCTGGGGGAGATATAGCAACCTTCCAGAACTTTACCTGTCGCCTTCTCACAAAAAGTATACCAAATACAAACTTTCAGTACAAAGTTGTTTGTATCATTAAAAGCTCTGTAAAGACCCATTCACACGACCATATTTTGCGGGTCCGTAACTGTCCACAATTGTGGATCCGCCCAGTATTAAGGTTAAATTGCCGTGTTGGCACCTTGTGATAAATTAGTGGCTTTTGGGTTGCAGTTTTGGCACTCAGTCTCTAAAAGGTTTGCCATCACAGGTCTATACCAATGAAAATGACAAAGGCTAAAGCCCCATGTTGCGGAAAAAGCAGATTTTGCCGAGGCTTTTTGAGCCATAGCCAGGAGTGGATTTAACAGAAGGGAAAAATATAAGTGCTTCCTTTATATACAGTATGCTTTTTCATTTCAAGTCACTCTTGACTTTGGCTCATAAAAACGCAGCAAAATCTGTAGCAAAAATGCTGTGCTTCTGCAATATGGGGCCTTAGCCGTACAGTGTTCAAAGATGCAAAACACTTGTCGTTTCAAAAAATGCATATGTTCACGAGAGTAAAAACACAGATGTGTAATTGCACCTTAAAGGGGTTGTCCAGGATAAATCTATATTTTAAGCATAAGGTCATATGATCTACATATATTAAATTTTTTGCTGTTCCGCTGCTGTTCTGGGGTCTCGATCTAACAATATCTGCACCCTGAAACATAAGTGGAAAGAAGCCTGCCCCCAGCCCTATTATACTTACCATTTCTCCTGTGGATATCTGAAAGGAAGCAAAGGTAAGTATAATGGGGCTAGGGGGCGAGTCAAAGAGGAGGTGCAAGCCAGTACACGTCACAAAGAGGAAGTGCCAGTTGGCACCTCCATAGAGTGGGCATCAGGGAATCCTGCCATCATGTAGCGCCGTATAATATGGACTGCACATGCACAATCCATATTATAATTTGCGGGGGTCACTATGGAGCATATTATACTGTGCAGGGGCCACTGTGGAGCATTATACCGTACAGGAGCCACTGTGAAGAATTACCCATGCAGGGGCCACTGTGGAGCATATTATACTGTGCAGCGGCCACTGTGAAGCATATTATACCGTACAGGGGCCACTGTGGAGCATATTATACCGAGCAGGGGCCACTGTGGAGCATATTATACTGTGCAGGGGCCACTGTGGAGCATATTATACTGTGCAATGGACACTGTGGAGAATAATACTGTGCAGGGGCCACTGTGGAGCATTATACCGTGCAGGAGCCACTGTGAAGAATTACCCATGCAGGGGCCACTGTGGAGCATATTATACTGTGCAGCGGCCACTGTGAAGCATATTATACCGTGCAGGGGCCACTGTGGAGCATATTATACCGAGCAGGGGCCACTGTGGAGCATATTATACTGTGCAGGGGCCACTGTGGAGCATATTATACTGTGCAATGGACACTGTGGAGAATAATACTGTGCAGGGGCCACTGTGGAGCATATTATACTGTGTGTGTGTGTGTGTGTGTGTGTGTGTGTGTGTATATATATATATATATATATATAGAGAGAGAGAGAGAGAGAGAGAGAGAGAGAGATATGCCAAAAAAAGCGTGAATAATTCATTGTTATCCTGAAGCTTTCTCTGTGTGACTGTAATGATGATATACGGAAGTGATAACAATATTACAGCCAAAGGAGAAGGTTATTGATTGAGTGATAACTTGGAGTCTAAACATGGCTGCTGAGGGTGTAGCGGGCGGGCTAGCTAGGGAATCAGAAATGGGGAGTGAGAGAGAGAGGAGGGAGGGAGTGAGTGAGAATGGGGGGTATGAGTCAGCTCTTAGTGCAGACCAAGGAATCATGGGAGTTGTAGGAACAGGAAGATGCTAAAGTAAACTAATGCAGAGGATGCCAGGAGCTCCCAGAGAACCCAGAAATCACTCAAAACACTGCTATAGGTATTTGGGTGCACATATTTGGGTACACTTATTAACCTATTAATAGCAATAACAGACCTTTTTTGAAAATTTATTTTTTGCCCTTAAAACCCCTTTAAGGCCAGCTTCACATGGGCATATTCACAATCTGTATTACATTTCTTGTGTTTTTGTGAACCCGAATCCATTGCTAATAATAATCTTTTCTGCTAGACACGTCTGTTTTTTCCTGTCCTTTTTTGAAACACAAAACACATGCTAGTTTTATCCTTTTTCCAACATAAATACTTGACTTTGGCTCAAAAAAAAAAAAAAAAGCAGCATATGCTATACCCCAGCCCCCATTGTGCTGTGCTCCTTGCTGTACTTTTGTTATTGACTGTATTGTGCATACTCCCTGTACCCCCCTCCCCCTCCACCACTTATTGTGTTATGTTATGATGTACTTGCAGTGGTGTAACGATACGGCGGTACGGGGCCCGTGGCCAGCTGGAGATCACAAACCGTGATATAACACCTAGACCAGAGGTTCCCAAACTTTTTTTTTCTCGTAGACCACTTTCAAAATTTTACTGGTTTCGGTGGACCCCCTGCTGCTACATTTCTACTATATTCCCAAAACTCATCAAAAAATGTGAAGATTAGATCTAACGTAGACCCCTGTCCAGTCTCCCGTGGTCCACCTGGACCACTTTGGGAATCACTGACCTAGTCGGAACCATGGTTTCACCTACCCACTTGAACCTATCAAAAGAAAAACAACCAGCACATTTCATTTTAAAGCTGTATGCAGTATTTTCCAACATTGGTACAAATTTCTGAACAATTCTCATTCAATAAAACGAGCATAACACTGACAGCTTAGCCTCACCATTTAACAATATATACTTGGTGTCACCCACATAAGGTTGCCATATACTGTGTCCCTACCAAATAAAGTTTAGCAACACCTGTTTAACAATGTGTAACCCACCTAAGGTTGCTAACTAGAGAGATTGGCCTTCACTCCTTTACGTCTTTACTGTACACAAGGCTCATGTGACTGACAGACTTGACTTCCCTAAGAAAAGGCTGCAGTTCTTGCCCAGGCAACCTGTGACTCCTTCAATCACCTGATTAGTGGGGGTGCTTATACAAGGCCATCAATATTCAATACAGTCCTGAAATACCCATTTTAGTTTAATTGTAAAGACCTTCCATTACATATAGCTTGTTGACAAATTGAACAAGATCCATGGATTGTCAAATGATTCTTGAATTCAGTATAGCCTGACTGTGTGGTCAGTAGATGGCTTACACAACGTTTAAGAATTGTTAAGTGGAATGGTCACCTTTCACTTTGATCATGCCCACTAAAAAGGTAATTGTTAAAAACATATGCCATATACTACTTAAATATTATTTTATTCAAAACTTTTCACCAAAAAGAAGACAGTTACACTTTATGCAAACATATTAAAACTGATCAACAAAAAAACATATTGCAACTGTGTATTGTACAGTTTACTGCTGTGCAAAGAACTGTACTCAAGAAAGTGGCTGAGTTGCAGTACCTGCACCTTGCAAATGCAGCCGTAAAACTGTGCAAGGAAAAATTCTTAGGTTCCCTACATAAAGCCCTAAAGCCCCCATAGATCCTGGCAAGTTACTGCTGCTGCCTAAGGCTGCAAATTGACATTCACAACTGATGGGGATTTGGTAGAAATTTTCGGGGTCCATAATGTTATGTGGCTTCAGAAGCAGACTTTAGGTTCCCAACAGTCAAAGCCCCATAGATCCTGGCAAACTGCTGCTACCTTAGCCTGGAAATTGACATCCGCATCTGATGGTGAGCTGGTAGAAGTTTTAAGGGTCCATGTGGCTGCAAACCTGTAAGTCTAATGGTGTTGTACACCTTAGGAAAGGCACCATATCGATCTAATAAGTGAAGTGAAATAAAGAGTAAAGGACAGTAAAGTGGTAGCGGAACAAAAATGTTAATGCACTGGAAATAAAATAAAATAGAAATCATACATATGACATAATATAATTTTTACAGTGAACATGTGACAATTATTTTGTATGTGTGCATTTCTGCATGAAGAATAGTTTTCTGCTTCTTTCTAAAAAATTGAATTGGTAGTAAAAATGGTGTTTTGTTTGTATATTATTAAAGCAAAATTGTGGTGAGCAGTTTGTCTTCAATGAAACTGCAGACTGGTATTATGGTCTTGGATGTATTTCATTGGTAAAGTTCCCATATACATCTACATTTATAAAGTGGTGAAAATGAGAAACAACAATCACCACCTTTTCCCTTTTTTCCTTAACATTACATTATTATTATTATATAACTTTAATTACTAATATTGTCTTTTTGGATTCTATTTTCTGAAGAATAAAATATATAGCCTGACACCCTGTCCACTGTTGAATAATCACTCTTCTATGGCCAACTACAAAAAACTTGGATTCAACATTATCAGCAAGATAATTATTAAAATAAGGTACTATGGCTATGCTCAATACTTTGTTGACTCTGCGACTCTGCTTAAAAAGAGGTGGGTGCACAGGTAGCATTTATTGATGAATAACCTTGTTCTTACATTTTGGCTACTGTGGACCCCTGTAGTATGTGTTCAATATTACTATTGACCCTAAAAATGTACCAGAGGTAGAGGAAAGTTCAAAAAGGAGTTCAGACATTTAATAGTACAGTATTTTCTATATAATAACATCTTCATAAAGACCACCATGAGTGATGTGAATACCATGATCAGGTCAGAGCTTGACAAATAAAATCTCTATTGTTTTAGGCTGATCTTTACTGAATAAACAATGTAGTAAAGCAAGAGAGATTTGTTTCAGTTTAGGACTTCCCAGTATCAGAACCACAGACTGTGCTGGAGGATATAAATAAATTACCAACAGGCAGGCACAGAATCCCAGGCTATTCCTAGGGAAAGTATCTATAAAGAGGAGAACCTCAGATACATAAAATGCAATATAAAGAAGTAGGAGGCCACCAATGGTCCTAGCTGCACGTATACGAGCTTCTGCCTTTAGACTAAGATCTCCATTTGCATTCCTGTCTTCTTTGTGACTGTGTGAGAGCAGTGATTTAATGATGATGCCATTGGCAATTCCAATGAGAGCTAGTGGAAGGGAACAACTTATAATGGTGCTGGGGAGCATATATATAACATTTACTTTTGGCACAGTTACTTCTAAACTCTGATTATTAGAAATGTTTAATTTAAGGTGGTCTTTGTATCGGTACCAGGCAGCCGGTATGCCATTAGCCACTGAAGTAAAAACTGAAGCCATCAGTAGTTTTGGTATCAGATGAGAAACTCTCATTTTAAGCCAGATTAGAAGTGGTTGGGTAAAAATGATGATCTGCAAGTAGTAGTAGACAGAGAGACAAACTGTAAACCAGAAACTGGAAAATATAGGCAGAATAAGCAAAACTGTAAATAATGTATAGATTCGTTCAGAACTGTAGAGGTCATGGTCCAAGAAACTCACATAGTCATTAATTAACATAATAAACTGGAAAAATACATTGAATGCACCAAGGGTCACCATTATGAGGTCTGATGGACTAAGCTTTCTGCCTCTGACCTTGTCAACGAAGTTCACAGTGACAATCAGTAAGTTGGTGAACACCCCAAATATTGTGCTAATTCCTAAAATAGTCATGGAGGCTACAATAAAAATAGGAGGCATCTGTCTCTCAGTCACAGCCTTCTAAACTGCATGATCTTCAATGACTCACAGAAAAATAAGACAGCAGTAAAATTGTTGCTGAATTATCAGATATCTGTATGCTTCTGTAAAAATAAGGGAATTAGAAGTACAAAATTAGAATTATTATTATTACAATTAAACTTTTTACAAAGTTGAGTTGTGGAAAATACATGATATTTCAATTTGTTTGGCCCAATCTTCACATGGGGTGCCCAAATTATCTTTGAGATCAAAATTTTCAAATTTATATGGCCCCTTAAAGTTGAATCTGTAACAATGACTAAAAGTGTTGTAGTATCTAAAATTTTCCACCAATAGCCACTGCCTAAGTTCTTCAATATGCAGTTTGCACAAGAGATCCGATAATTTTAATGCCAAGTATAGCGCAATTTGCATTGCTATCCTAGCAGTCTACAATACCAAAACCCTGACGGAAATCCAAAAGACTCCACTATAGGCCCATTGAGTTTAAAAAGATGCATCTGGATCCAGAGACTTACATTTCCTTTTGAAAAGAAACAATTATAAGATTAAAAAATATTTCTTACCGTAGAAATTCTTTTAGCAGTCACTTAGAAGCACCTCAGACTGGAGAAAGAAAATCCATATTAACCCAGTTTTTGACGGTGATATTTGTTTGATTTCAACTGGGCACTGAACAATCCTGAATTAACCTGAATATAGCTGTATCATTTACCTGTACTTGGTTACTTTTATTCTTTATTCAAAATATATTATTTTCTGACTAATAATCTTTATAACCTGAACTCAGACTATTAAATATTTCATAACATTTTTTGAAATTGAAAAAGTATATTTGCCTTCTTTATGTGAAAATGCAACCTGAAGATTCTCTTAAATAAGATATAGGCCATGTTGCTTAAACCACAATTTATTTTCAAGAAGTGAAAGATTTGATTAAACTTGAATATTTCATTAATAGAAATTTCAAATTTATTTAGATAACCTTTCCATTTTACTACTTTCTTATCAAGTAAAAAATCTTCACTAAGTGAAGACCTTTAATAAACCACTACCGAAACCCTGGTTTAAAATATAAAAAACTGTAAAGGCAAATTCTTCAATTCTAACTGCTCCGTTCATTTCCTTCTGAATTAGTAATGCAGACTTTGTTCTAACTTTATTAGGAATCTCTATGTTGCCTATAACAGTGAATCCCATGTAAATGGTCTATCTCTTCTAGATTAACCTAAAACAGTCTATCAGAATCTGCTCTTATTCTTGCTAAGTTATTTCAATAAGCTTGCATACTTTTTTTTGATATATACGTTTTTTATGGCTTTTGATTTATCTAGATTAATATGCAACCCAGCAACATCTTTAAAATCATTAAAAGTTTTGACCAAATTTGGCATGGACACCATAGGTTTTATTAAAGAAAGCTAGATATCATCTGCAAAAAAAACTTACTTTATAATCTTTACAGCCCACCTTCAACCCAACAGTATTGCTATTCCTTCTTATCATTCTAACCAAGGATTCCATGGCAGGTATAAAGACTGCAGGTGATACAGGGGTCTGTTTTCATTACTTCTCATTTTATTCAGCCCTCAGACTTAGAATATAATAGCTTTAAAGCATTAACAAATGATCATCTAACATATATAACAATACAAACCCATACAAAACCCATTTTCCTAATTGTAACTCAATGTTAGGAACATGACAATAATTTAGATGTTGTTTCTTACCTTCTGAAAAAGTTTGGTAGGGCAAACATGATGTCATTATCATAACTTCTGTTTTGTAGCAGATTTTACGATTTTACATACATATGCAGTATTTGCCACTTTTGTTATCACCTCTATCAATTTTCTGTAGCCGGATACAATGGAAATATATATGGGAGTCTGTTGTTACATTAGTAGGGAAGGGAGGAATTACTGCTTCAGGGATAATTGTATGTTTCAATAAATATAGAATCCCAATGCACCACAGGAAGATTTATATGAATTCATTATGCCCCAGGCACTTTTACTGATCACGCCCTGTCATGTCAGGCTAAGTTTACACATGGTGTTGTGTTGCAGCTAGGAGCCATGTCTATTGCATAAATATAGTAACAGAACTTACTGGATGGGTATGGTAACTGAACAAAGCTACTACACAGACAGGGTAACAAAACCAATGTTACTGTATAGCCATGGAGTGTATCCAGGCAGTAAAGTTAGTAAAAGTTAAAGTGTCTATGCAGTAAGCCTAGTTCTGTTGCCTTCTGTTACCATATCTTTGTTCTATTACTTCATCTATGAATTAAAATTGGTTCTGTTATTGTATCATTCAGTAACAAAACCAAAATTACTTTATACAATGACGGAACTGGGATAATGCTATTTTTATATCTGCCATAGGCAGCGTGAAATAAAAGTCAATGGATTTTACTATAATCCATTAGTATTTCAGTGTATTGTATGAGCGATCAGACCCCCTAGGGTTCAAGGTTCCTAGGGAATCTGAAAATAAAAACAAAAAAATATTTTAAAGTTTTTAAAAGTATCAAAAAACACAAAAAATATAAAAATTCAAATCACCCCTCTTTCACTAGATCACATATAAAAATAAATGAACAAAAATAAACGCAAACACTTTACGTATCCCCTCTCAAAATTGTCCAAACTGTTAAAATATAAAAATATTTATCTGATATGCTGAACGCTATAGCAAGGAAAAAATCCAAATGGTGGAATCGCTGTTTTTACAACACTTTGCCTCCTAAAAAAAAAAATTGAATAAAAAGAGATAAAACCATCCCATTTGCAAAATGGTATCAATAAATACGACATCTTGTCCAGAATAGAAAGACACCTTACCCAGTTCCATACATTAAAGTATGAAAAGGTTGCAGGAGTCACAATATGGCGACACAAAGAAATTTTTCTGTTTTGCAATGTTTTACATTTTTTAAAAGTTATTGAAACATTAAAAATACTACATAAATTTGGCATTGACCTGATCGTACTGACTCACAGAATACAGGTGAATAGTGAATGTTTTAATAAATGGAACCCATAGGAAATTGGCGCAAATGCGTTTCTTTTCCAATTCCACCTCATTCTGATTTTTTTTTTCCCAGCTGCCCAGTACATTGCACAGGATATTCAATAGTGCCATTACAAAGTACAATTTGTTTTGCAAACAAAAAGCCATCATGTGACTCTAAAGCCACTCATGTAAACAAAAAAATGAAAAAAATATGGCTCTTGGAATGTGGGGAGGGAAAAACGGAAATGCAAAACTCAAAATTGGCTTGGTCCTAAAGGGGTTAATCCCCGTCCAGTGATTGACAGAGCCTTAGAATAATGAACCAGAAGGGCAGTTTTGACGCCTAAGGCAAGCTCTAACATTATAAAACTGAATGATGACCAAAGAACTTGGTCCCACATATGGAGTCAGCAAAGCTGTGTGCGGCCATCTTTTGCCCAGATCCACAGGCGATCTGTAACTTGTAAGGGTTTTTCTGTGTTTTTCTCTTTCTCTCTTGTAACTGTTTGCTTGTTTTCTTTCACTTTTATTTTTGTATATATTTTGTTTGTAGCATGTGTGTGTGTGCATGAGCTTTCTATGAAGTGTTAATAATCAGGAACAGTGTTAATAATCAGGACAGTTTTGTCAGATTTAATCAATCAGAGGCAGATTAGCAATAGAAGTCATAGATTGGAGTGAGGCTAAGACCCCACAAAGCAGGCCACAGCAAAAAAGCTTTGCAGGAAAAACAGCAGTGGCAACGCATTGCAGTTTTTCCCGCAGCTCTTTTCACAGAAAATCTGTGGACTTTCTGCTTCCTTCATAGCTATTAGGGAAACCGCCAGCGTTTCTGTTGGTTTTGAAAATTGCAGAGTGTCCACTGACGGTATTTTTTTGTAAAGTGTGGATGGTATTTACTAGAATTAGCCATGTGGGGCCCCGACCTCAGGGAGAATATCTGTGCTTTGTGAGCTTGACAGTACAGCAGCCTGCACTAATACACAGAAAGGACAGTTAACCCTTTCATTGCCAATATTCTAACTTCGTCTAAGCTACTTGGGCAATAGAGGAGTTTCATCTGTATACAGAGTGTTTAAACAAAGTTTACACTGACAGTCAGTCCTGTTAGTGAAAAATATTTTGTTAAGGAAATTTTGGGCAATAGTTACAATTTTTTTTTTTTTTTTATAGATAGCAACTACTTTTCTAACAGCAAAACACTGTTTCTGCCTGTGCTAATGTGAAAACCTAATACACAATGTTATTGTGCTGAGTGTGCTAATCTGAAAAAAAATATTTGTTTCTTAACCCCTTCTCGCTGGTGACATTTTTCAATTTTTGTTTTTAACTCCCCACCTCCCAAACCCCATAACTTTTTTATTTTTCCATTTGCAGAACCATGTGAGAGCTTAATGTTTGTGGGACAAATTGTTCTTCATAATAGTACCATTTATTATTCTGTTCAATGTACTGGGAAGCTGAAAAAAATTGAGAATGGGGTGGAATTGGAGAAAAAGTGCATTTGTGCGACTTTCTTAGGGGCTTGGTTTTTACAGTGTTCACTCTGTAGTCATAATGACATGTCACCTGTATTCTATGTGCCTATACATATATATATATATATATATATATATATATATATATATATACATATACAGTACAGACCAAAAGTTTGGACACACCTTCTCATTCCAAGAGTTTTCTGTATTTTCATGACTATAAAAATTGTAGATTCACACTGAAGGCATCAAAACTATGAATTAACACATGTAGTATATGTAGTATATAATTATATACTTAACAAAAAAGTGTGAAACAACTGAAAATATGTCTTATATTCTAGGTTCTTCAAAGTAGCCACCTTTTGCTTTGATTACTGCTTTGCACACTCTTGGCATTCTCTTGATGAGCTTCAAGAGGTAGTCACCTGAAATGGTTTTCACTTCACAGGTGTGCCCTGTCAGGTTTAATAAGTGGGATTTCTTGCCTTATAAATGGGGTTGGGACCATCAGTTGTGTTGTTCAGAAGTCAGGTGGATACACAGCTGATAGTCCTACTGAATGGAGTATTAGAATTTGTATTATGGCAAGAAAAAAGCAGCTAAGTAAAGAAAAACGAGTGGCCATCATTACTTTAAGAAATGAAGGTCAGTCAGTCCGAAAAATTGGGAAAACTTTGAAAGTGTCCCCAAGTGCAGTGGCCAAAACCATCAAGCGCTACAAAGAAACTGGCTCACATGAGGACCGCCCCAGGAAAGGAAGACCAAGAGTCACCTCTGCTGCGGAGGATAAGTTCATCCGAGTCACCAGCCTCAGAAACCGCAGGTTAACAGCAGCTCAGATTAGAGACCAGGTTAATGCCACACAGAATTCTAGCAGCAGACACATCTCTACAACAACTGTTAAGAGGAGACTGTGTGCAGCAGGCCTTCATGGTAAAATAGCTGCTAGGAAACCACTGATAAGGACATGCAACAAGCAGAAGAGACTTGTTTGGGCTAAAGAACACAAGGAATGGACATTAGACCTGTGGAAATCTGTGCTTTGGTCTGATGAGTCCAAATTTGAGATCTTTGGTTCCAACCACCGTGTCTTTGTGCGATGCAGAAAAGGTGAACGAATGGACTCTACATGCCTGGTTCCCACCGTGAAGCATGGAGGAGGAGGTGTGATGGTGTGGGGGTGCTTTGCTGGTGACACTGTTGGGGATTTATTCAAAATTGAAGGAATACTGAACCAGCATGGTTACCACAGCATCTTGCAGCGGCATGCTATTCCATCCGGTTTGCGTTTAGTTAGACCATCATTTATTTTTCAACAGGACAATGACCCCAAACACACCTCCAGACTGTGTGGGCAGGTAGCGGGAGATTAGGTCAGAGATATATGGAGGGGACAGGTTGTGGATGGCTTTTTTATGTCAGCGTTAGTAATTTGAACTCTATTCGCTGGGCATTGGGTAGCCAGTGAAGGGATTGGCAGAAGGGAGCGACCGATGAAGAATGGGGGGAGAGGCGTATTAAGCGAGCGGCGCAATTTAAGGTGGACTGGAGGAGGCGAGAATATTTGCTGGGAGGCCATGGAGAAGGGTGTTACAGTAGTCTAAGCGGGAGATTATAAGGGCATGGACTAACATGTAGTTTCAGGGGTGAGAAAGGAGCATATTCGATGGATGTTCTTGAGTTGGAGGAGGCAGGAGGTGTTGAGGGTTTGGATCTGCGACTTGAAGGATAGGTCAGAGTCTAAGGTTATCCCAAGGCAGCAAACCCATGGGACAGAGTAAGTGTAGAGGACAGTCAGCAGCTTCCTCCGGTAGGCGGGCCAGTAGTAATGAGGAGAGTGGCGTTGTAGCTGGTGATGAGGAGTACATCAGTGACCTGCAGGCAGTAGTGGATGACGATGTAGCCAATCGTAATTGGGAGCCGGGTGATGAAGGGGCTTGATCGTCATCAGGAGAAGAGGGTTGCAGCTTGCGCATGAGGCAGCGGGGGAGTCAGCAGGGTGGCAGCAGTGTGAGGTCAGGAGCTAAACGTGCCCGGGGTAGACAACCTGCTTTGCAGCAGTCTACCTGCCCAGAAAGCAGTGGTGCAGGGGTTCACAGAGGCAGTGGCAGTAGCAGTCAGTTAGTGCGGAGTGTTGGAGGTAAAATCACCTACTCGGCGGTGTGGCAGTTTTTTGTAAAGCCGCTGGGGGAGGTCAACATGGCCATATGCTCAATCTGTGGGCATAAAGTGAAGCATGGCCAGGGTGCCAATGTTGGCACCACAGCCCTGCGTCAACATATGCAGCATCACCATAAAGTGGCCTGGGAGACCTGGCTCCAATGTGGCGGTCCAGCCTGCCGCAGTAACTGCTGCAGCGCCCAGTGGCATGCACCCCATTTCAGGCAGTCAAGGCTCCACCACCTCAGCCGAAGGAAGCTGTGTGTCTTTCTCATCATCTGCTGGTCGTAATGCTCCTGCTCATCCTCCTAGTCAGTCATTGCTTCAGCAATCCATCACAAAAGCGATTTCGAAGAGACAACATTATGTATGCACTCATCCAACGGTGCAGAATCTGGTGCTGCAGTACCTCCCTTTCAAAGTGGTGGACTGTGCACCTTTCAGAGAACTGATGGCTTATGCCGAGCCGAGGTGGAGAGTCCCAAGCCATCATTTCTTTGCCAAAAAGGCAGTACCAGCCCTGCACAAATATGTAGAACAGAAGGTAGGCCAGTTCTTGAGGCTGTCGGTGTCTGCCAAAGTGCAAGGCAGCGCCAACGTGTGGAGCTGTAACTACGGTCAAGGACAATATATGTCCTTTAAGGCCCACTGGGTGAATGTGGTTCCTGCCCAGACACACCAGCAACTTGGCCAGGTGACGCCGCTTCCGCCTCCACGTTCTCATGCCGTTGGTAATGCAACAATGTCCACCTCATCCTCCACTGTCTCCTCAGCCTCCACTGCAGGGACAATTCACAGTGCTCCTCCAGCATACCACATGGGCAGGGCACAGCGGTGTCACGCTGTTCTACACCTCATTTGCCTGGGCGAACTGAGTCACACAGGGAAGGAACTGCTCTGTGTCCTTCATCAAGAAATCGAATCCTGGCTTTCTCCGCGACAACTCAAAATCGGAACCATGGTGACCGACAACGGGAAGAACATGGTGTCGGCGCTGCGTCAAGGAGGGCTGAGCCATGCGCCCTGCATGGCGCACGTGTTCAATCTGGTTGTCAAGCATTTCCTTAAGTGTTCCACCCATCTGCAAGACATCAAAAAATGTCAAGGAAGCTTTGCATGCACTTCAGCCACTCGTACACCGCCAAGCACACCCTCCTGCAGCAGCAGAACAGCCTCCCACAACATAGGCTGATATGCAATGTTTCCACCCGTTGGAATTCAATCCTCTATATGTTGGATTGACTATATGAACAGAGAAAAACCATAAATTATTTCTTTTTGATCCAAGCAAACAGAGGTACTCCCCTATGTACAGTTGTGCTAAAAAGTTTACATAACCCAGGAGATTTTTTTGTTTTTTGGCCTTTTTTCAGAGAATATGAATGATAACACAAAAACTTTTTCTCCACTCATAGTTAGTTTTTGGTTGAAGCCATTTATTGTCAAACTTCTGTGTTTTCTCTTTTTAAATCATAATGACAACCAAAAACATCAAAATGACCCTGTTGAAAAGTTCACATATCCTAGTTCTTAATACCGTGTATTGCCCCCTCTAACATCAATAACAGCTTGAAGTTTTTATGGTAGTTGTGGATGAGGCTCTTTATTTTCTCAGATGGTAAAACTGCCCATTCTTCTTGGCAAATAGTCTCCAGTTCCTGTAAATTCCTGGGCTGTCTTGCATGGCTCAATGATATTGAGGTAAGGAGACAGAGATGGCTACCTCAGAACCTTCACTTTCTTCTGCTGTAGCCAGTGACAGGTTGACTTGGCCTTGTGTTTTGGATTGTTGTCATGTTGGAACGTCCAAGTACGTCCCATGTGCAGCTTCCTGGCTGATGAGTGTAAATTTGCCTCTATTATTTGCTGATAACGTGCTGAATTCATCTTTCCTTCAACTTTGACCAAGTTTCCTGTGCCTTTAGCACAACTGTAACTTTAACGTTAGCCAGTGGCAGCTCATGCGTGACACCTGCCGTTTGCTCGTTCCCTTTGAGGAGGCCACTTTGTTAGTCGCCAGGATTACGGGATGAACAACATCATTCCACTTATTTACATCCTGGAAAAGATGCTTTTCAATCTGGCTGGTCAGGGGACTGCAGATGTGGCGTCTACATCTCATGGCCACATGAGCCCTGTGGGGGCTGAACTGGAGGAGAAGAAGGATGAGGAGGACATTGGAGCACAAACAATGTGTAGCCAAATGGGTGGAGAGGAGGAGCAGGAGCAACCAGAGAAGCCAGAGGGAGATGAGGAGGATGAGGCAGATGACCCAGACACACAGTGGCAGTATGCAGTGGAGATGGATGCAGGGAGTCCCTCGGAGTCACTTGTGCAAATGGCCCGATGCACGCTGACTTCCTTGTGCAATGACAGTCGAATTGTCACCATTCGGCAGAGGAATGACTACTGGCTCTCCACCATGTTAGACCCTCGCTACCGGGGAAAAATGGGGGCCTTTTTTGCACCCGCTGAGAGTGAGGACAAACTGAACTACTATAGAGACATGCTATGTAGCAAGTTGGCCGCTACCTATCTGCGCCATCGTCCATCCTCTCACATGTCTGACCGGGGGGGCCCTGAATGCTCAACTTGCACTGGCATGGCAGCTGTGGGAGGGGGTGGGGGTGGCAGGAGCAGTATCGGCTCCATCAGCACAATGGGAACAAAATGGCGAATATGGTCTTCCTTATGGGTTTAGACACTAATAAACACCTTTAAATAAGTGATAACCACTAAGAATTGTTGAAATATTGAATTATGATTGACAATACTGTTTTGATAAATGGCTTACAACTTTATACTGGTAACAAAATGGCGAATATAGTTGTTATTTCTTTCCCCACGTTAAAGACGTTTATTACAGATAAGTGCAGATACTATTGGAGGATAATTCAGTTTTATTTTGCACAGTAGTACTAACAAATGTAATGTTATGCTGTGGAAGAACAGTGAATAATCCCCTTAGAATAAATGCCTTTAAAAAGGCATTTTTTACAGATACATGCAGATATTATTGGATGATAATTCAGTTTTCTTTGCCACAATAGTACTGACAAATGTAATGTTATGCTGTGGAAGAACAGTGAATAAGCCCCTTATAATAAACACCTTTAAAAAGGTGTTTTTTACAGATACGTGCAAATATTATTGGATGATCAGTTTTCTTTGGCACAGTAGTACTGACTAATGTTGTGCTGTGGAAGAACGGTGAATAAGCCCCTTAGAATAAACGTCTTTAAAAAGATGTTTTTTACAGATACGTGCAGATAGTATTGGATGATAATTCAGTTTTCTTTGGCACAATAGTACTGACTAATGTTATGCTGTTGAAGAACAATGAATAAGCCCCTTAAAATAAACGACTTTAACCCTTTCCCAACATCCGCCTTAATAGTACGGTGGATGCCGGGTGTTTAAAGATGGCACCATTTTACCGGCGGTACGCGGGGCCGGCGTCCAATTGCTATGACAGCCGGGAGTCTTCTGAAGGCTCCCAGGCCTGTCTTTCATTAGTTTCTATTGCAGGCTACTGCATGCGCCACTATTTTTTCTTCTTTGTTCCGAGAGCCATAACTTTGTTTTTTATTTTTCTGTCAACATACCTGTATGAGGAATTATTTTTTGAAAATTATATAATTTCACACAAAACTCCAAAAATGGGCCGTACAAAATTACTGGCACCCTCAACTTAACATTTGGTTGCACAACCTTTGAAAAATTCTCTGAAATCAATCACATTAACCATGAACAAGCTTCTTATACCTCTCAACAGGAATTTTGGACCACTTTTCTCTCGCAAACTGCTCCAGGTCTCTCATATTTGAAGGGCGCCTTCTCCCAATAGCAATTTTAAGATCTCTCCACAGGTGTTCAATGGGATTTAGATCCGGACTCATTGATGGCCACTTCAGAACTCTCCAGCTCTTTGTTTCCATATATTTCTGTGTGTTTTTTGAAGTATTTTTGGGGTTGTTGTCCTGCTGGAAGACCCATGACCTAGGACACAAACCCAGATTTGTGACATTGGGCCCTAGTTTGAGACCCAAAATCCTTTGGTAATCTTCAGATTTCATGATTACTTGCACATAGTCAAGGCACCCAGTGCCAGAGGCAGCAAAACAACCCCAAAACATCTTTGAACAGACACCATATTTGACTGTTGGTACTGTGTTGTTTTCTTTGTAGGCCTCATTCCATTTTCGGCAAACATTAGAATTACAGTGGGGAAAAAATGTATTTAGTCAGCCATCAATTGTGCAAGTTCTCCCACTTAAAAAGATGAGGCCTGTGATTGTCATCATAGCTAGACCTCAACTATGAGAGACAAAATGAGAAAACATATCTAGAAAATTACGTTGTCTGATTTTTAAAGAATTTATTTGCAAATTATGGTGGAAAATAAATATTTGGTCAATAACAAAAGTTCATCTCAATACTTTGTTGGCAATGACAGAGTTCAAACGTTTTCTGTAAGTCTTCACAAGGTTGGCACACACTGTTGCTGGTATGTTGGCCCATTCCTCCATGCAGATCTCCTCTAGAGCAGTTATGTTTTGGGGCTGTCGCTGGGCAACACAGACTTTCAACTCCCTCCAAAGGTTTTCTATGGGGTTGAGATCTGGAGACTGGCTAGGCCACTCCAGGACCTTGAAATGCTTCTTACGAAGCCACTCCTTCGTTGCCCTGGTGGTGTGCTTGGGATCATTGTCATGCTGAAAAACCCAGCCACGTTTCATCTTCAATGTCCTTGCTGAAGGAAGGAGGTTTGCACACATAATCTCACGATACATGGCCCCATTCATTCTTTCATGTATATGGAGAAACAGCCCCAAAGCATGATGTTGCCATCCCCATGCTTCACAGTAGGTATGGTGTTCTTTGGATGTAACTCAAGATTCACTCTCCTCCAAACACGACGAGTTGTGTTTCTACCAAACAGTTCTACTTTGGTTTCATCTGACCATATGACATTCTCCCAATACTTTTCTGGAACATCAAAATGCTCTCTAGCAAACTTCAGACAGGCCCAGATATGTACTGGCTTAAGCAGGGGGACACGTCTGGCACTGCAAGATCTGAGTCCCTGGCGGCGTAGTGTGTTACTGACGGTAGCTTTTGTTACATTAGTCCCAGCTTTCTGAAGGTCATTCACCAGGTCCCCCTGTGTGGTTCTGGGATTTTTGCTCACCGTTCTTGTGATCATTTTGACCCCATGGGGTGAGATCTTGCGTGGAGCCCCTGATCGAGGGAGATTATTAGTGGTCTTGTAGGTCTTCCACTTTCTAATTACCGTATATACTGGCGTATAAGACGACTTTTTAACCCCTTAAAATAATGGCTACAGTGGGGGGTCGTCTTATACGCCGGATATACGGGGGCCGCACTGTGTGAGGTGTTTTTTTCCCCGTCAGCGCGTAGAGAGCCGCTTCCTGGGACCGCCGCGCATGCGCGGCAATCCGCCTCTCACAGTCATTAGAAGAGGCTTAGTACGCGCTGACGGGGCGGCGCGCTGTATGCTAATGCAGCCGCCCCGTCACAGCGGTCGGCGTCACAGAGCTGGGGGTCACAGGCGGCACTTACAGAAGCATGTCAGATCTTCATTAATATCACAGCATGGATGCGAGGGGAAAGCTGGCGGTGCAGTAACGCCACATTCCCCTCGCATCCATGCTGTGATATTAATGAAGAGCTTACATGCTGGTGTAAGTGTGCATATTGCTACAATAAGTGCCGACCCCGTCCCCCTTCTCCTCCCGGTGACTCCCCGCCCCTGCACTAATCCTATTGGTTATACCTCACACAGTGCGGCTCCCTGCTCTTAGCATACTGAATATGTAAAAATATGTAAAATATGTAAAATATGTAAAATATGTAAAATATGTAAAGAATATGTAAAAATACATATACACATACATAAAAGTTGAAAAATCACTTTACTAAGCTATATGGAGGGTTAACAACAGATTACTATCGTTTAGTAAGCTGTTTTTAACCCTCCATATAGCAATTTGGCCATGTCAGTATCCCTTTAAGTAATTACAGTTTAAGAAAGATGGCTGGGCAAGCAGGGAGAGCTGACCAATCCAAGCAGGATTTATACAACAAGCAGCCAATCACTGGTATAGCACTGTACATACCATAGCTTGCAGCGATTGGCTGCTTGTTGTACAAATCCTGCTTGGATTGGTCAGCTCTCCCTGCTTGCCCAGCCATCTTTCTTAAACTGTAATTACTGTAATAACACTGGGTACCGCATACAGTAATATTACAGTGGCAGTATTATCTGTACCTGTTCACACAGTAGCAACAGTACGGTACACACAGTACAGTATAAAAATGTCCAACAGTCAAAACCCCATCATGGCTCCACAAGCAAGAAGAAAGAAATATGAAGCCAGTTTCAAACTTAAAGTTATAAATTTTGCCAGGGAGCATAATAACTGTGCTGCTGCAAGACAGTATGGAGTTACAGAAAAGATGGTTCGGGACTGGAAAGCAAATGAAAAAGCTTTAAAGAGTATGCCAAGAGGTAAATGTGCATTAAGAAGAGGCACCGCACACTGGCCAGAACTTGAAAAAATTGTAGCCGATATGGTGGATAAGCATCGCCAAAGCGGTTATGTAGTGACACGCAATCAAATACGCCTGTTTGCACTTCAGTGGGCCAAATCTAACCCAGATCACAGCAACAGATTTAAGGCCACTGCATCCTGGTGTACTAGATTCATGGCAAGACATAATATGGTAACTGAGGCAAAAGACAAAAATTGCCCAAAAGTTGCCTGCTGATCTTGATGCCAAAGTGAATAATTTTCATCGCTACATAATAAAACAGCGCACTAAACACGGCTATCCGTTAAGTAGCATTGGAAACATGGATGAAACTCCAATGAATTTTGACATGGTTGGAAATAAAACCGTTCATCAGAAAGGTGAAAAAACTGTTTTAATTAAAACAACAGGGCATGAGAAGTCCAGTTTCACAGTCGTATTAGCATGCACAGCTGATGGCACCAAACTGAGACCAATGATCATTTTCAAAAGAAAAACAATGCCAAAGCTCAAGTTCCCTCCTGGTTGTTTTGTGCATGTGAATGAAAAAGGCTGGATGGATGAAGAAGGGGTAAAGCTATGGCTTAAGATTGTGTGGAGCAGGCGACCAGGTGGACTTCTTAAAAAATCTAGTCTACTGGTGTGGGATATGTTCAGGGCTCATTTAACTCCAAGCACCAAGCAGAGGCTTGCAAGATTAAACACCCATGCCGCAGTTATTCCTGGAGGATTAACATCGCTGGTACAGCCGCTGGATGTGTGCCTAAACAAGCCATTTAAAGATCGCATTCGAGAACAATGGAATGAGTGGATGGTTAGCGGCGAAAAGTCATTCACAAAAGGAGGAAACATGCGTGCTCCACAGCTGGATGTTTTGTGCCAGTTTGTCATAAAAGCCTGGAATGATATTGATGAAGAAACCGTCATCAAGTCTTTCAAGAAGTGTGGCATATCAAATTCATTAGATGGCATGGAGGACGACTACTTGTGGCAAGATGAAGAGGAAGTAGAAGAAGCTGGAGCTGAGAGCGTACCATCTGATACGGAATTTGATCCATACGATGATTGCCTTACAAATGTATCACAAGATGTCATTGATGTACTTATGATATCAGATGACGAACAGGAGGATTTTGAAGGCTTTTAAAGGGAAACTGTCATGCCAGCAAGACCTGTTACAATATCGCAGCTTACAGTTATGATCACCAGGCACTTGCTCTCTTGTTTGTTTTGCAAAGTTTTAGCTTTACCGTACATGTTTGAAACAACCTTATGTTTATAAGTGACAGTTTTGCTGCTATATACAGTACCTGCATGTCATATGCATTTGAATTAAAATTAACATGTTGAAATCAAAGCAGACTTTTTTTCATTTGGGAGAGGGGTAGTCTTATACAGTGAGTATATACCAAATTCTATATTTTTAGGGCAGAAGTTGGGGGTCGTCTTATACGCCCAGTCGTCTGCTCCCACAGTTGATTTCTTCACACCAAGCTCAGAGGCGTAGCTAGTGGGGGAACAGAGGGGCGGCTGCCCCGGACCCACTGAATTTTTGGGGGCCCACCCCGGGGCCGCCATTAATACATCCTTTATTTCTAACTAGATCGGTGTCTGGAGACACCGATCTAGTTAAAACGTAACCCGAAACTTAACAGTATTGTAAACCGCAAGCCAATACAGGTGAGTATAACTTTTGTTTTTGTTTCTTTAGCTTAGTTGTGGGTATATTAATAGTATAAGGGGTGTTTAGGAGGGGGGAAATATAACTATAAGGGAGGATTCATTAGGGGGCATTATCATTATGACGATGGGGGGTCATTTATATAAGGGTTATTAGGAGGTATTATTAATACAAGGGGGAGGTTATTTATATAAGGGGCCATTAGGGGGCATCATTTATATTAGGAGGCATTATGAACATAAGGGGGTGGTCATTAATATAAGGAGCCATTAGAGGTGCAGTATTTATGTCAGGGGCATAATATGAGGGTCAATTAATTTAATTAAGGTGGCACTTGGGTTTTAATAAGACTAATGCCCCACATAGTGGGCTGCAGGAAAAACCGCAGCGGTAACATTGTGGTTTTTCTCGCAGTGCTTTTCACAGAAGGTCTGCAGAGGTTTCCTCTGTGGACTTTCTGATTTCAATACACCTATATGGAAACCGCCAATGTTTCTGTAGGTATAATTGAAATGCTTCAATTTCCAAAACCGCAACGGTTTTGGAAATCGCAGTGCATCTGCTGCACATATTTTTCCGCTATGTGTGGATGGGATTTGCTATATGTAAAATGCCAGGTTTTTTTCTGTGGGTTTTCGCCACATGTGTCCCCCATCCCCACTTTGCAGTAAAATATGCGCAGCGGATACGCTGCGATTTGCAAAACACGCAGTTTTGGAAATCGCAGCATGTCAATTATACCTACAGAAATGCTGGCGGTTTTCCTGTAGATATAATTGAATCAGAAAGTCCACAGAGGAAACCTCTGCGAACTTTCTGTGCAAAGTGCTGCAGGAAAAACCGCGATGCGTCGCCGCTGCGGTTTTTTCCACAGCTCTTTTTTGCTGCAGGACACCACGTGGGGCCTTAGCCTTAAAGAGAACCTTTCCTCATGCATATGCTGTTTTATAAACCGCTAGAAAGCCGACAGCACGCTGAATTCAGCGCACTGCCGGCTTTCCCGGTATGTGCCCTGGGGCTGGAGATATTGGGGGTCTTAGTTTCACGGTTTACTGTCAGAAGGGCGTTCCTGACTGTCTAGCTGCACTGTGAGGAACGCCCTCCCTGACAGTTCTCGTTCATAGACTTGTACTGGGGGGCGTTCCTTACAACTCAGCGTCATTGCTGGGCTATAAGGAACTCGCCCATAGCGCTGTACTGTCAGAGGGGGGCATTCCTTACTGCCCGGCAATGACGCTGAGCTGTAAGGAACGCCCCCTCAGTACAAGTCTATGAACGAGAACTGTCAGGGAGGGTGTTCCTCAAAGTGCAGCTAGATTGTCAGGAATGCCCTTCTGACAGTAAACCGTGAAACTTACACCGCCGATATCTCCGGGCCACATACCGGGAAAGCCAGCATTGCGCTGAATTCAGTGTGCTCTTGGCCTTCTAGCAGTATGTAAAACAGCATATACATGAGGACGTGAAAGGTCCTCTTTAAGGAGTTTTCCGGCTCATTTTTATTGATGGTCTATCCTCAGAATAAAACATCAATAAGAGATAAGTGATTCCCCACTGATCAGCTGTATGAAGGGGCTATGGCGCCTGTTTATATCACACGCTGTCTGTTTATAGTGACTGTGTGATGTAATTACAGCCTTGTCACATAGACGTGTATAGGATGAGGCTGTAGTTACATTACATGGCCGCTATGAAAAGAATGACACTATGTAAACAGAAAAGGGGTCAAACAGCTGATCCTGGGGGTCCGGGGTATTGGAACCCCAATAATTTATTTTCCCTTTTTTTTCCTTCTTAATTAGGAAACATCTGGGGCATTATTAATAAGAGGCACCATTTAAAGGGGTGCACAGGGAAGTTATTAACTTAAAGATACACTTGGGGGTATTATTCATTATAGGGGGTTATATTATATATTTTATATTTGGGGTAGCAGCAGGATGGGGGCTTTGTGTAGGTGAGGACAATATGAGTCTGGAGCCTGGAAAAGTGAGGAGCCAAAGATGTCTGTGTTGCAAACTTTACAGAGACTGGAAGAAGTGGTCATGGCCGTCCAGATAAAAGAGACAGGGAATGTGAACGATTAATCAGAGACGTCACCGGTAAGTCACTAAATGCTACTGCCCTGTATTCACCTAAATCGTCTGCAAAGCCCTGTGTAGAGCTGCTATATACCACTATAAGCTCACCGTATACTGATAGTATCGGTATACGAACAAGTCCAAGTTGGGGGCCCACTTGGACATGTTCGCCCCCACTGTGCTGAACCCCTAGCTACGCCTCTAACCAAGCTGCTTGCCTATTGCAGATTCAGTCTTCCCAGCCTGGTGCAGGTCTACAATTTTGTTTCTGGTGTCCTTCCACAGAAGTTTGGAGTGTGGCTGTTTGAGGTTGTGGACAGGTGTCTTTTATACTGATAACAATTTTAAACAACTGTCATTACTACAGGTAATGAGTGGAGGACAGAGGAGCCTCTTAAAGAAGAAGTTACAGGTCTGTGAGAGCCAGAAATCTTGCTTGTTTGTAGGTGACCAAATACTTATTTTTCACCATAATTTGCAAATAAATTCTTAAAAAAATCAGACAATGTGATTTTCTGGATTTTTCTCATTTTGTCTCTCATAGTTGAGGTCTACCTATGATGTCAATTACAGGCCTCTCATCTTTTTAAGTGGGAGAACTTGCACAATTGGTGGCTGACTAAATACTTTTTTTTCCCCACAGTAACTGGCTGGAGTCTGGGTCCGGGTTTTGGAAGTTGTTGCAGATCCGAGCCTATACTCCAGTCCGGGTCTTGCTGGGTGCAGCTTTGAAGAGCTAAAACTGCCCAAAAGGAAGGGGTGTGGTGAAGCTCTCAAGCTGAAACACACACTGCCCTTTGTGGAGGACAGACGCCTAATATATTCTGTTGCATTGGTGAGCTCTGTTGACCTGTTTTGCACCTGAGAATAAGGACGGTTTATGTTTTCCTGATTTGTTCATTTATGCTGAAGCAAGCTGTTTTTGAGTTCGACTATATGAACTGTTGGGAATAAAAATGCACGTGTGAACTGCTACCCCGCCTCCATGCACCTGTCTTACATGGTAACAAGTCCACTCTGTAGGTCCCGTGTTTACATAGTATATAATTTAAATAGTAGTTGACCAAATGTTGGTTCAGCTGGCAGCCACTTGATCTACCCCCCCCCCCATCATTATTGTTAAATAAGTAAAGAAGACTTGAGTTCATAATTTTATTTATATTGCAGAATATTTTTTATTATTTTTCACTATTATTATATATTATAATACATGCATTGGGTTAAAGTGCTAGTTCAAAGAAATTAAATTTCCCATAATTACTAAAATATCTGAATGCAAATTGTTAGTGACAGTACTAGTAAAAAGCTATCAAATATACAATTCATAAGATGCATGCTCATATTTTTCTATGATAATTGATAGGAATTAAACACATAAGATAACATATGATGAATACTTAACAGAAGTCCACACATAAAACCATGATCAAAGAACAATATAAAAAAAGTTTTTACACTGGTTGGGCAGTGTCCAAATCTTCCATGAGAAAATATGTTTGACAGACCTTCTCATGACATCCTGACAGACATGTAAAATAAAAGTTTGATTGTGAAATTTGAATGCTAAGTAATTGCAGAACGCAAGTTTAGGGTTTGAGCAACATCTTTGGTGTCCTTGTTTCAGTCGACCTCTGTATTTTGTTGCTTTTTCTTTTGTGGGAGAACTAGTGACCCCTTAGTGTTGAGCGTGATAAATACAACAGTTGGTGTCACATCCACTTTTTTACTGAAACCTTGAATACTACGAATTATACTGGTAGAAGCTTGTTTCAATTTGGGGCTTCCAAAAATAAGAACAAAAGACTGTGCAGGAGAATAACTGTAAATGACCATGTAACAAATACATATTCCTGGACTACTCAGTGGAAACATTTCTGTAAACAATAGTAACGCCGATATGTAGAAGCAAACATAGATCAAAAGAAGACAGCTTATTGTCCTGGCTGCCCGCACTTGACCTTCTGTACGGGCACTGAGGTCTCCGTTAGGATTCCTAACTGTCTTGTAGGTATGAGTTACAAGATACTTGATGATAAGTCCATTGGCAGCTCCTGCTAAGACTAGTGGCAGGGTGCAACTGATGAGATTACTGATGATCAGATAATCTATAGTCAATTTAGGAGTCGGTGCTTCCATACTCTGGTTACTTGTCATGTTGAATCCTTGATCATACAAGACTGTGTTCCAGATTACAGGTATGCTTGTTGCCATCGATATAAGGCCTGAAGTCATTAGAAGCTGTGGAATAAACCGTAACACTGCTAACTTGAGTCGCACAAGGAATGGATGATAGAATATGACAATTTGGAAATAATAGCTGATGGATAGACATGCAGTTAACCAGAAACTGGTAAATACTGTGAAATTGATAATGGCAGAGAATAGAATATAAACATTTTCAGTAAAGTAAAGGTCACTCTCGAGGAAGCTGAGAAAATCATTTATGATCATTAGCAACTGAAATAAGACATTGAATATGCCCATCATTAGCAAGATCTGATCTGATGGACTGAGAGCTTTACCCTTGATTTTGTCTGTGATATTTACAGCAATTATTATGGAATTGGCAAATGACCCTATTACAGTACTTATGGCCAAAAAAGTCATAGAAAATAACAGAAATGTAGGAAGCATTAGAATGCTCTATTGAACACAGTCTGGCCCTTTCAATAAAATAACATTCTGCATTAAAATAATGGTGAACAACCAGAAAAGAGAACCGTAATATACAACGGAAGAAAATAATATTTTCTGATCTTTCCTCTAGTCTGTGTAAGGAATTGTTAGGTCAATATACATTTACTATTATCCTCCAAGTTCCCAGAACTACAAAATCCACATATAAAATACATGTACAATATGTTAAATTAACATATTGTAATGGGAGTTGCACAAGTTGTTAAGTGATGCTTAAGCTCCACACAGCAACACAATGTGAGCAAGATACTACTGCGAAGTCTATTTGGATCCAGTTACAAGCTTTTCATCCTAGAGAATGAGGCAGAAATGTTTTCTCCTATATTTCACGTTGTGTAGTCCTTATTCATCCTGTGAAATACAATCATGTAACTTATACTTTCCAGCATATCACATAATTTATGTGGTCTCTTTAAATGTTTAATATCCTAAGTTATCCATAAGACTTACCATCTCCGTGTCTGTCATCAGGCCGGATCTGATTAAATACATACACATATATTATATAAAGACCTCTTATATAGATGGTATTCATGTAATTATAGAGAAGGATGGTACCTGCTGCTAATTTGTAATTCCATTGTAAGTCCCATAAGTCCGACTATTAATAGACTCAGGTGTCTGAAACTGTATTTTAACACAGTCAGTATGGACTCACTGTGTTATTAAACCTATTTGACTTTGGACTACTACTGGGGGAATTGTCTAAGTGGTTCCCTGATAATCAACCTTTAACCCCGTACAGGGATGTGGACTTCATTGCTGGAGACCACCACTTTGCAATCTTTTGGAGTAGTTATGGTGCATTGTGTGAGACTAAAGTGGGTCAAGAGACAATGGTGTGCGACATCGAGGCGACAGGCACAGACAAGGTCAATGAACAATTCGAAGTCAGGACAGCAGAGTTTGTGCAGTATGATACATAAGGCAATAGGTCAAGGCTTGTGGCAGAAGGTCAGTACAGTAATCTGGCAAAACAGGTAGCACAGGTATAGAATAGAATTAGATACGGGAGTTTAAAGAAAGCAAAGTACACCTTCACAGGAAGAATGGAACCTTTTTACTTCCCATAGGGGAAGGTACCTTTAATCCCTTAGGGACCACTTTGATAGGCTGGAGACAGATTTGGGACCTATTAAGAGTTGTACAAAGAGTGTGCATTCCCTATCGGGCATACATCAGCAGCAGGTGGAGCAAGATGGGCACGTTCTAAGACAATGATGATATGCGGTTTTATCCAGCAGGGGTGCAAATGGAATGCATGTGTCATGGCTGCTGGATTCCAGGCGGCACCAACAGATCATTTCATTTTAGCTAATATATTTAGGGCTAGGACAGCGAACCCAGTCTCCCTAAGGCCTCCTTGTGAATGTCACGCCAGTGTGCTTGAGTGATCGGCGTTCCATTCACTTCTATGGGGTTGTGGGCACTGCCAGATACTATAGTCCTGGCAGCCCCATAGAAGTGAATGGAGCAACTCACACAATTGCACTGGCACTCCATTCACAAGGAGGCCTTAGGTGGACTTTCGGTCCCCCACCTGATCACTGGAGGACCCGACACTTATCCCCTGTCCCCTGACCTTTGTATTTGTACAATATACTTTACTTGTTTTCAATGTTGTCACTTAGCCTGGTGTAGTGCTAGTAAAATTCTAGTCTCCATTTTGTATTATAGACTCCATTTTGTGCCTTAAGCAGAATTTCTCATTGCTGTGTGAACTCTTTTATTCAGCATAATTGCACAGGCTTGCATACCTTTGATATCTCAGTTATTTTGTCTTTTTCACAGATCCATGTGAACAAATGTATGAGATCTTTCTCAACCAGGAGACTATTTTCATTTTCTGAAGGTTGTTTTGGCTCCCTTATCTGAGGCTTTGGAACTGGCCACTCCATGGTACCGGATGAGGTAGACAAACAGCACCTGCACAGTTCAAACTTATGCAACAGTAGGTTGTATCAGTCATTTTGTTTAATGGGTAAAAGAAGTTGAGGGGGCACTGATGAAGTCAGAAGCTCTGTAATTGTGTGTAGAGGACGCTATTCACAGTGTTGTTTCCCAAAGGTTGGGGTCGCTTCCAGGGTGTAAGGGAATTGCCAGTTGAGCAATTCTCCAGTGCTGCTGCAGAACCCTGGGAGGAGGGGCACAACAAGACAGTGAGCTCTAAAGCTGACCCCCCCCCCCCCATGGTCCCTGGCTAACTTGCCCGATCTGTCCTAGGCGACAGCCAGCAACCAGTCGACAGTCCCTTCCTAGTATAGGTGAAAACACAGAACGCAGACAGGACAAACAGCGACAAAGGGAGGTCAGCTATCCAAGGGGTCGGTAACAGTCGAGCAATGCAGTACAAAATCACAATCCAAGAGAATAGTCAAAATCAGAGCCAGAGGTCAGAAAAAGGAATACAGGGTATAGCAGAAAAAGAGCTAGCAGGGACAAGTCACAAGACAGAATCAATAGCCAGCGACCATGTGAGGGCTGACAACCTGTTTATAGAAAGTTAGGAACTGCCCCAGACTGGATTGGTAGACAGGCTGTGAATCACACAGGCAAGGCTGAGATTAACAATTGAGAAGCCGAAAGAAACAAGGTGCTGGAGACGGGTGTGGCAGAAAATCAGTTACATAGTCTAGGACAGTGTTCAGACTGAGCATCAAGAATCTTATGCAAGGAATCAAACTGAACACGCCTCTTTCGCCACAGCGTGCGAGCGAAGGGTGGTGCAGAGACCCGAACAGGCAGAGATGTTACACAGGGTTGATGCTTTTCTTTCGAGCAGATGATGATGGATCTTAATCTTTGTATCCTAATCTTTGTATATTTATCTTTGTATTTTAATCTTTGTATCTAGCATTTTACAAAAGTGTACGCAATATTACACTATTTCTTGTAATCAATTGTGGTCAATTTATTAAATCACTACATACTATCATTTTACCATAATTGATTTGTCACTATACTATTTTAAATAAAATTGTGTTATGTCCTAATTGACTGGCCTTCTTTAAACCGTATCTAGAACCTGTGTTGCTAAAACTTGGCAAAACACCTGATCAATTGTTCTTTTCCTTTCTAACTATTAAATTGACTTCTGTGTGCACATTGTTTTACAGTTGGACTGGAGTCAAGTTGGGCAAGAGTCAACCCTTCTGTATACCTCAAAAAACTCAGGTGAATTAATTGGAGAAATTTACTAAAAAATGCAGCAGAATTCTGGCATAATTTGAGCCAAAAACTAAAATTCATTGTGCCACCTTTATCTATATGTTTTAGACACTTTAACTAATTATCTGGAAAGGGTGTACCCTAAGCTGTGACACCATGTCCCAAACGTACATCAAAATTTTTGTGCATTTTTCTGGTGTATACTAAGCCACCTAATAGGAGGTATAAAATTAGACTAGGCAGTCTAATAATGGGACAGATTTATCCAGCCTCAGACAGTATGATAAATCTGGCACATTTTAAGACTGTGTAGTCTAACCTTGAACTGTCTAACTTTTTTGACGAAGGCATAGCGCCGAAACGTGCGTCAGACGGGTGTCAGTAGACTGAGGCCTCACTGTACACATGTGCTAATGGGTATGTTTATTCCTTATACTATTGGATTATCCATTTATCTGTCTTACTTGACATATAATATTGTGCTGTTCAGTACATACATGATAGGCACTTTGTTAGCCAAACATTGATCTACAGTACAGACCAAAAGTTTGGACACACCTTCTCATTCCTAGAGTTTTCTGTATTTTCATGACTATAAAAATTGTAGATTCACACTGAAGGCTTCAAAACTATGAATTAACACATGTGGAATTATATACTTAACAAAAAAGTGTGAAACAACTGAAAATATGTCTTATATTCTAGGTTCTTCAAAGTAGCCACCTTTTGCTTTGATCACTGCTTTGCACACTTGGCATTCCCTTGATGAGCTTCAAGAGGTAGTCACCTGAAATGGTCTTCCAACAGTCTTGAAGGAGTTCCCAGAGATGCTTAGCACTTGTTGGCCCTTTAGCCTTCACTCTACGGTCCAGCTCACCCCAAACCATCTCGATTGGGTTCAGGTCTGGTGACTGTGGAGGCCAGGTCATCTGGCGTAGCACCCCATCACTCTCCTTCTTCGTCAAATAGCCCTTACACAGTCTGGAGGTGTGTTTGGGGTCATTGTCCTGTTGAAAAATAAATGATGGTCCAACTAAACGCAAACCGTATGGAATAGCATGCCGCTGCAAGATGCTGTGGTAACCAAGCTGGTTCAGTATTCCTTCAATTTTGAATAAATCCCCAACAGTGTCACCAGCAAAGCACCCCAACACCATCACACCTCCTCCTCCATGCTTCACGGTGGGAACCAGGCATGTACTGTAGAGTCCATTCGTTCACCTTTTCTGCGTCGCACAAAGACACGGTGGTTGGAACCAAAGATCTCAAATTTGGACTCATCAGACCAAAGCCCAGATTTCCACAGGTCTAATGTCCATTCCTTGTGTTCTTTAGCCCAAACAAGTCTCTTCTGCTTGTTGCCTGTCCTTAGCAGTGGTTTCCTAGCAGCTATTTTACCATGAAGGCCTGCTGCACACAGTCTCCTCTTAACAGTTGTTGTAGAGATGTGTCTGCTGCTAGAACTCTGTGTGGCATTGACCTGGTCTCTAATCTGAGCTGCTGTTAACCTGCGATTTCTGAGGCTGGTGGCTTGGATGAACTTATCCTCCGCAGCAGAGGTGACTCTTGGTCTTCCTTTCCTGGAGCGGTCCTCATGTGAGCCAGTTTCTTTGTAGCGCTTGATGGTTTTGGCCACTGCACTTGGGGACACTTTCAAAGTTTTCCCAATTTTTCGGACTGACTGACCTTCATTTCTTAAAGTAATGATGGGCACTCGTTTTTCTTTACTTAGCTGCTTTTTTCTTGTCATAATACAAATTCTAACACTCCATTCAGTAGGACTATCAGCTGTGTATCCACCTGACTTCTGAACAACACAACTGATGGTCCCAACACCATTTATAAGGCAAGAAATCCCACTTATTAAACCTGACAGGGCACACCTGTGAAGTGAAAACCATTTCAGGTGACTACCTCTTGAAGCTCATCAAGAGAATGGCAAGAACCCAGAATATAAGACATATTTTCAGTTGTTTCACACTTTTGTGTTAAGCATATAATTCCACATGTGTTAATTCATAGTTTTGATGCAATTTTTATAGTCATGAAAATACAGAAAACTCTTGGAATGAGAAGGTGTGTCCAAACTTTTGGTCTGTACTGTATGTTTATTTATTTGGCCTGTCTTTTTTGTCTGACACTTATTTATATTATTTGTTTCATCTATTTAAACTTTTTAATAATGCTTTAATAAATTTTGATATTAATCATTGACAATGTGCAGATTTTGATTATGAGTGTTGTTCCCAATCTTTTTTGTTTTGCTAACTCTTTGATAGTATTAGTGCATCTGTCCCATTGTGCTGAATTAAAAGTGAAACCCCCCCATAAAAATCCTCCTTTTAGGGTGCATTCACACAGTGAAGTTGGGAGCTGTTAAAGCTCCATTAAGAGAAACTGTATGCAGTTGTGATGTAATTTTGGTGCAGTACTTCATTGTTACAGGCAGGTGAAACATGTTAAAAAATGTGTTTCACCTAATAAATTAAGACATTGTCCCAAAAACTGCATCAAAACTAGGTAAAACCAAGCTATCAGCTACAAAATTGTGTAGGCCACAGGGTGGAATCCCAAAGGGTGGGAATTATAGTTTAAGACCACAAGGGGACATTATATTGTATGTGTGGAGTAACCCCTTAGATGAGGCCCAGAGGCTAGGAATAGTAGTACTAGAACTTGTCATGGTGGCTAAGAACTCTACTAATTCCACCAGCTCTCTTCCTAAGCTGGTGCAGTGCTGATAGGGTCTGCAGTGTATCTGATGGTGGAGGTTGTCTTTCTCCTCAGGGTATATCTTATCAGCCTTCCTAAACCTGATGGGAGTCAGAAATCCCATGATGTTCGTGCAGGAAAAAGACTCAGGAGACATGAGTTATGCAGGGACAGGGTAACTTGCAACTTTACTTGAGGTAGAACACAATATAGCAGCTTCCAAAAATGGAGGTACACTTCTTGCAATGTTACCACTCTGAGTAAGATCTGAGTTGACAGTTGGTACACCTGAATGGCAGTCTGCACTCTGCTTACTAAGGCTGGCTACATTAAGCAGTATATCACTTTCTCTACAACATTGGATAAACAGCATAAATTAAAATTCCCAGTGGGATTCTACATGAAGTCCACAAAGGGGGCATCATATTGAGGGCTCACAAAGAGGACATTATACTGTGTGAGGGACACAAGAGAATGTTATACTGTGTGGGAGGCCACTGGGGACATGATCATTTATGAGGACACTAAGGGGGCATTATACTGTGTTGAGACCACTAATGGGGCATAGGCAGAGTTAGAGGTATGGTTAATAATGGTTCTGTAGATGTAATTCTTCTTTCAGACTTCTGAACGTTGGGAGCCATGCCTTTATGTGTACCCTGTTAAGCAGAAAAGATGGCTGAGTCAATGTACTCAACAAGCGCTCTTTTCCTTATATTTCAAGAGAAGTCCTCACTCCTCTTGTTTGAATTGTTAATTTGTAATGTCTGATTTTCTTAAGACAAGCATCCTCAAAAATGTTAAGTTCTGCAGAATATGTTGCTGCTAGATTATTATATATTTTTATTGTCATTTATTCAAATAGAAATCTTTTTAGAAACCTTTATTGAAAAATAGAAGATTGACTGGTGTAAAAGGATTGTCCAGAAAATTTAATCTGGTCTGGCGGTCATAAATATTCCTGCTCTGCCCCATACTATTATGGCGCGTACTATTTATAGTATGGCGCTGTAATGCCGCGGGCACAGAAGCTAAGCCTGCAGCATTACTTCCTCACTCGGCTGTGTTACACAGCAGACGACCGGGACCAGCCGCCGGAGTCGGAAAATACTCCAACGGATTAACCCCCTGGATGCCATGATCAATAACGATCATGGCATCCATGGGGTCCGGGGGCAAGATTACCTTCCCCTGTCACCCCTTGGACCCCCCACAATAGGATCATGGGTTCTGAGGGCTTACCATGGAAGTCAGGAGGCCAGGCAAAGGTCCCATAGGAACTAATGTGCGATGTTCTGCAGTACTATGGAGATCTGAGATCCTAGCTTCAAGTCTAGTTCAAGTTTAAAATACACAATAAACCAAATAAAAAGTTAAAAAAAAAAAACCCACCTTTATATTTAAAAAAACAAAAAACACACAAATGTAAACAAAAATAAATAAAAAAAACATGTTAGTCATCCCCACAGTCTCCACTATCCTAAAATAACATTATTTATCCCATACAGTGAATGATGAAAAAATATATCCTGCAAAGTGCAAATTAATGTATTTTGTTCACTTTGCTTCCTCCAAAAAATAACAATAAAAAGCAATCAAAAAGTCATATATACTAAACATTGGTACCAATAAAAAGTAAATAAAGAGCCCTGACATATATCTGTCAACAGTACAGTAAAAAAGTTATAGGCGTTTATTTGTGAAAGTGGTAAAACGTAATAAAAACCAATATAAATATGGTATTGACATACAGGTGCATCTTAATAAATTAGAATATCTTTTAAACGTTTATTTCTTTCAGTAATTAAATTTATAAAGTGACCTCCGATATTTTCTAGATTCTTTACACACAGAGTGTTCTATTTCAAGTGTTTTATTTCTGTAAATGTTGATTATGGAATACAGATAATGAAAACCAAATCTAAGTATATTAGAATATTGTAAAAAAGTTCAGTATTGTAAAATTAGTTTGTCATCTGCCAAGGTTTCCTAAGCCTTTACATGGTCCCTCAGTCTGGTTCAGTAGGACACACAATCATGGAAGACGCTGATTATGAATTGTATTACTGAATTACTGAAATGAATGAAAGTTTCAAAGATATTCTAATTTATTGAGATGCACCTGTAATCGTAATGACCTGCCAGACAGAGCTGCCATGTCATTTTTAATGCAGAGTGAACGCCGTAAAAGCAAAATGCAAAAAATTATGATAGAATTGTATGTTACATTGGGTATGGTAAGTATTCAGACCCCTTTAAATTTTTCACTCTTTGTTTCATTGCAGCCATTTGCTAAAAGCAAAAAAGTTCATTTTATCCCACCATGTGATATTTCAGTTTTTCTTTTTTAATAAATTTGCAAAAATATCTACATTTCTGTTTTATTTCTGTCAAGATGGAGTGCTGAGTGTACATTAATGAGAAATAAAATGAACTTTTTTGCTTTTAGCAAATGGCTGCAACGAAACAAAGAGTGAAAAATTTAAAGGGGTCTGAAAACTTTCCGTACCCACTGTATGTGTGAAATCTAAAAGATGGAGGTTATGTGCTGAGCTGACCCCATGTAGCTTGCAGCAATCACAAAATAGCCAAGTCCTATATACTGTATATTGTACTTTGAACTACAGAATCTAGCATGTCACATATTAGGTGACATATTAATAAACATATACTATAATGTGACGATTACAATGTGCAATTCATCCACAAGGATATGTATCTTAGACAAGATGATTCTGAATATCTCCGCCATTTTACTAGCATCAGGAAAGGAGAATACTTCTATATAGTGGTTGACTGAATTTTTAGATCTTGTAATTAAGCACAATGGGACACATGCAGAGGCGTAGCTAGGGGTACAGCACAGGGGGGCGAACATGTCCAAGTGGGCCCCCAACTTGGACTTGTTCATATACTGATACTATCAGTATACGGTGAGCGTACAGTGGTATATAGCAGCTCTACACAGGGCTCTGCAGACGATTTAGGTGAATACAGGGCAGAAGCATTTAGTGACTTACCGGTGACGTCTCTGATTAATCGTTCACATTTCCCGTCTCTTTTATCTGGACGGCCATGACCACTTCTTCCACTCTCTGTAAAGTTTGCAACACAGACATCTTTGGCTCCTCACTTTTCCAGGCACCTGACCCATATTGTCCTCACCTACACAAAGCCCCCATCCTGCTGCTACCCCAATTATAAAATATATAATATAACCCCCTATAATGAATAATACCCCCAAGTGTATCTTTAAGTTAATAACTTCCCTGTGTACCCCTTTAAATAGTGCCTCTTATTAATAATGCCCCAGATGTTTCCTAATTAAAAAGGAAAAAAAAGGGAAAATAAATTATTGGGGTTCCAATACCCCGGACCCCCAGGATCAGCTGTTTGAATGAACCATGGTACTTGTGTAAGTGCCGTGACCCCTTCTCTGTTTACATAGGGTCATTCTTTTCATAGTGGCCATGTAATGTAACTACAGCCTCATCCTATCCACGTCTATGTGACAAGACTGGAATTACATCACACGGTCACTATAAACAGACAGCGTGTGATATAAACAGGCGCCATAGCCCCTTCATACAGCTGATCAGTGGGGAATCACTTATCTCCTATTGATGTTTTATTCTGAGGATAGACCATCAATAAAAATGAGCTGGAAAACTCCTTAAAGAGGACCTTTCACGTCCTCATGTATATGCTGTTTTACATACTGCTAGAAAGCCGACAGCACACTGAATTCAGCGCACTGCCGTCTTTCCCGGTATGTGCCCCGGGGCTGGAGATATCGGCGGTGTAAGTTTCACGGTTTACTGTCAGAAGGGCGTTCCTGACAGTCTAGCTGCGCTTTAAGGAACGCCCTCCCTGACAGTTCTCGTTCATAGACTTGTACTGAGGGGGCGTTTCTCACAGCTCAGCGTCATTGCCGGGCAGTAAGGAACGCCCCCTCTGACAGTACAACGCTATGGGCGAGTTCCTTATAGCCCAGTGATGACGCTGTATTGTAAGGAACGCCCCCCCCCCCAGTACAAGTCTATGAACAAGAACTGTCAGGGAGGGTGTTCCTTAAAGCGCAGCTAGACTGTCAGGAACGTCCTTCTGACAGTAAACCGTGAAACTTATACCGCCGATATCTCCAGCCCCAGGGCACATACCGGGAAAGACGGCAGTGCGCTGAATTCAGCGTGCTGTCGGCTTTCTAGCGGTATGTAAAACAGCATATACATGAGGACGTGAAAGGTCCTCTTTAAGGCTAAGGCCGCACGTGGTGTCCTGCAGCAAAAAAGAGCTGCGGGAAAAACCGCAGCGGCGACGCATCGCGGTTTTTCCTGCAGCACTTTGCACAGAAAGTTTGCAGAGGTTTCCTCTGTGGACTTTCTGCTTCAATTATATCTACAGGAAAACCGCCAGCATTTCTGTAGGTATAATTGACATGCTGCGATTTCCAAAACTGCGTGTTTTGCAAATCGCAGCGTATCCGCTGCGCATATTTTACTGCAAAGTGGGGATGGGGGCCACATGTGGCAAAAACCCACAGAAAAAAACCCGGCATTTTACATATAGCAAATCCCATCGACACATAGCGGAAAAATACGTGCAGCAGATGCACTGCGATTTCCAAAACCGTTGCGGTTTTGGAAATTGAAGCATTTCAATTATACCTACAGAAACATTGGCGGTTTCCATATAGGTGTATTGAAATCAGAAAGTCCACAAAGGAAACCTCTGCAGACCTTCTGTGAAAAGCGCTGCGAAAAAAAACCACAATGTTACCACTGCGGTTTTTCCTGCAGCCCACTATGTGGGGCCTTAGTCTTATTAAAACCCAAGTGCCACCTTAATTTAATTAATTGACCCTCATATTATGCCCCTGACATAAATACTGCACCTCTAATGGCTCCTTATATTAATGACCACCCCCTTATGTTCATAATGCCTCCTAATATAAATGATGCCCCCTAATGGCCCCTTATATAAATAACCTCCCCCTTGTATTAATAATACCTCCTAATAACCCTTATATAAATGACCCCCCATCGTCATAATGATAATGCCCCCTAATTAATCCTCCCTTATAGTTATAGTTCCCCCTCCTAACCACCCCTTATACTATTAATATACCCACAACTAAGCTAAAGAAACAAAAACAAAAGTCATACTCACTTGCGATGCTGATGAATGGAGCCGCCGGCGCTTCCTCCCTGTCCACGCACAGGACGTCTGTGTCAGAGTGCGGGCAGCTCGTTGTTATGATGTCATCGCTCCGCCCGTGCTGAGAAACAGACATCGTCTGTGGTCTCAGCGTCTTGTAAACCGCAAGCCTGTTACGTTTTAACTAGATCGGTGTCTCCAGACACCGATCTAGTTAGAAATAAAGGATGTATTAATGGCAGCCCCGGGGTGGGCTCCCAAAAATTCAGTGGGCCCAGGGCAGCCGCCCCCTCTGCCCCCACACTAGCTACGCCTCTGGACACATGTATAAAGATTTTCACAGTATAAATATGTACCAACACATGCTACATTTATAAACCTACTGACTACAGTTAGGTAGTTTTTCTTTATGTCAACACTATGTGTATTACCTTCAGGAGCCGAGAGGTGGGAGAGAGGAGGCAGCCATTTCTCTAATGGGGTCACAAATGGCAGTATCATTCATGATGGTAAAAGGGGTGGGGGGAAGGGGTAGCACACGTGGGGAGGGGCAAACAATTCCTTATGACTGCCCCCCCCCCCCACACACACACACATGCTACATACCCTTGATGGTATTAGGTGAGGCTCGGTTCACATCTGCACTTGCCACTCCATTCGGGGATTCCGTTCCCCTCTCCACCTGAAAAATGCGGAGAGAAAAGTCCTGCAAGCAGCACTTTTCTCTCCACATTTTTCGCTCTTTTCAGTGCGTAAACCTTAGGGAAACCATGCGGACCCCATTATAGTCTATGGAGTCCGCAGGTTTCCTAAGCGGACCCCCTGAACAGAAATCCGAGCACAGATGTGAACCTAGCCTGAAGCACAGGTGAGGGGGGGTTGCAGAGGTAAACTTAAAAAACTCATTCGTTTTTTAGCAAAAAACTGATGCAAACAGTTGTACATCCATTAACGGATCTGTTTTTTTGATGCATGAATTGACATCAGTTTGCATAAGTTTTTTGATTAAAATAACGGATCTGTTAAACTGATCAGTTAAACTGATGTGAAAACATGATGTGAAATGACCCTTACTTATATAGCAGCAAAATATTCCACAGCGCTTTACAGACATTGTCATCACTCACTGTCACAATTAGGGCTCACAATCTAAATTCACTAACAGTATGTATTTGGAGTGTGGAGTACACCGAGAAAACTCACACAAACACAGGGAGAACAAACTCCGTCCAGATGTTATCTTTGGTTGGATTCAAAGCCAGGCCTTAAGTGCTGCAAGGTAATGTGCTAACCACTGAGAAACCATGCTGCTTAAATTCATTGTTAAACACATGCAAGGTGATCAATAAGATGATGAAATGCTGCTAGATAATCAGCAAAAATAGATCTTATACCTGGTTAGACCAGATTTACATTTGCTTAATATTGAATATAGGGAAAATCATTTATTATAATATGAATATGTGAAGCATTTTAGGTTTCAGTGAGCAGGTTCTAATAACTACAACTTATCACATACATGCAAGAATTTGATGAATTAAGAGAATGACAGGTAAATTGTACACCAATTTTTAATAGTTTAAGCATTTTTATATGGAAGAATAGTGAGTAAAAATTAAAAAAAACAAAAAAACAGAAAGGTTACATACACATAATAAGAGAGTACTGACAACAAGGGTACTGACACATCAAATATACTGTAGAGAACAAGACAAAGACAACCATGCAAACACACATACACAGGTAGTACAATAAAGATGATAGAAAAAGTGGGTGGGCACAGCGGTCTTAAAATTTTATGACAAAAAGACATATAAATAGACAGCATTTCCACATTTGCCCCTTTGTATTTACTTTTTTGTACTATGAATCTTGTAAAATTTGCAGGATAACAAATACACCTGACATTGCAAAGCCATTTGTATATTTGCATGGTTGTTCATTTTTCTGGTCCCATCTTCTTCATCCTGAGTTTAATGAACAAAACTTTTGGTGTTTTAGGCTTTTCTTTGTTAGCACCTCCTATACAATGCAGTATACCGAGAGACACATGTTTCAATTTGGGACTACCAAAGATAAGAACAATAGATTGTCCTGGAGAATAACTGTAAATGACTATTAGACAGATGCAGAACCCTGGACTATTTGGAGGGAAAACATCAATGAACATGAAGATCTCTGAGATATAGAACGATAAATATAAAATTAGGAGACAACTGACTGTCCTTGCTGCCCGTACTCGACCCTCTGCACGAGCACTGAGATCTCCCTTTGTATTCCTGTCTGAATTATGAGTGTGAGTCAAAAGTGACTTGATGATTAACCCATTTGCTATACCCACCAAAACTAGTGGAAGAGAACAACTGATCAGGTTACTGGGCAATAGATATATAACATTTAGTTTGGGGACAGAGATTTCCATTGTCATATTGCTTGACATGTTTAATCCTGGAGAATCCCTATAAAAGCTCCAGGCTGCAGGGACACCAGTAGCCATTGCAATAAATGCTGAAGCTATGAGAAGCTGAGGGACCCCCATCTTAAGTCGGATTAAGAACGGATGAGAGAAAATGATGATTTGCAAGTAGTAATTCACAGAAAGGCAAACTGTGAACCAGAAGCTGCAATAAATAGGCAGAATTAGCATGACTGTAAATATGATATAGACTTCATCAGAGAAGTAGAAATCGGTCTCCAGGAAACTTACATAGTCATTAACCAACGTGGTGAATTGAAATAATATGTTAGAGATACATAGTGTCACCATAATGAGGTCAGACGAACTGAGGTTCTTCCCTTGGATTTTGTCTATAATGTTCACAGCAATGATAAGTGAGTTGGTAAATACTGCCAATACAGTGCTGATGCCCAAAACAGTCATGGAACCCACAATGAATAAAGGGAGCATTGGAAAGAATTTCCACAACGATCCAGAATATTATTGATAGTAATGTTCTGCAGGAGATGTTATAGGTATGTCATGAGAGCTGTACAGAGAGAGAAGAGTGAAACCAAGTCATTACAGCAAAGACAGTCCTTAAAGAGCTGCCATCAATATTAGATTGGCGAGGGTCAGACTCTGGACACCCTTGTTGATCAACTGTTTGAAGGGGCAATGGAGCTCAGGTGAGCTCTACAGTCTCTTTAGGTTGGTTCATATTCAGAACTCCAAACCCTTCCTAAGGATTGTTCTGAATACGTCAGTATTAAAGGGTTGAATAACTCCAAAAAAGTTATCTAAGTATACATTGGATTCATAATTTTTCAGATCAAAGCATTTAATGTTGAAGTAAATTAATTTGAAACATAGAAACATCACAATGCCAAAATAAACATGAACACTGGTTTGATTCTGCATCTCATAATATTATTTGTCATTGAAACATTACTACTTGTAGATAGTTGTAGTTGATAAGTTATAAATTCAGTGATGGTTGTATGCAACAGAAAGCCCTTATGCTGAGATGTATGCAACTACCTGCTCTCCAATAGCCAATTGGAAAAATGTGAAGTACGGTTTTTATTGTCAATAGCCACCAATACATTTATTGTCAATAGACACCAAGGCTTACCAACCTTCACCAATCTTCTCTGGTGGACTGTGACTGACAAGTAAGCCATGGGTATAAATAATGCAGTAGATTACAATAAACTAATAGTACTGCAATCTTTGTGAGACAAATATGTCACCATGAAAATTCAGTTTACAGGCATTTTGGACCTGGTAGACTTCCTATAAAGATGGTGGACCGTGTGCAGCACAAGTTTACATAATAAACCTGAAACTGTTTTTATGGCACAATGTATGGCTTTATGTGCCATAAAATACTTCTAAAAAAGTAACTCCTAGAATGTGGTAAAAATGTTTGTCATGGTTTTTGATGCTGTTCTTCCAATGTAGTAGTGTTGCAGCTTTTCTTAGAACTAATGCTGTAAGGTGTGAACATACCCTAGTAAGACAAATTCAATGTATTAACAAAATTACTCCCACTTTTAAGTAGCTTGTATACTGTATGTGATAGTTATGTTCAAAGGTATACAAAAGCTTTTATTTAATGTCACCAAAATTCTTTTAACCAATCTCTACATTAGGTATTAAACAGTAAGGATGCTCTTAGGCTATGATTCCTGGCCTCATTTGTCATGCTCTAGAGGCTGAGGCACATGTACTCTCCCATTTGATGGCGCAGAATGGCAATTAGGGGACACATGTATTTGCTGCTAACTGCTGGGCTGAACTTTTACGTCTACGACTACACAGTGATTTTGGCTGTGCAACTATAGATTGCCGTGTTGCCCTGTGACTCTTTCATTCATGTTACTGAATAGAGTCAGACTGCAACACCAAGAGTGCCACAACTTCAAGTTGAACATTGTTTGACTTATTTGTGACTAAATACCGCTTTGTGGCTGTAGCACATTAGGGGTCCCAATGTGACTCCATTCACTAATATTATTCAAGGAGTTGCAGGTAGACCTGGTGATCTTTGGTCACCGTGTAACACTAGCCTACTTGTTATTCAAATGGGAGAGTAAAGGTGGGTTCCTGTGACTAGTGCATGACTGATGCAGCCAGCATGCCCAGTGTAAGGGTACCATAAGAAATGTTGTCTAGTAGTGTTAAATTAAACATTGTGTTTTGCCTCAGAGTTTTTCCTATAACTGACACTTTCCATACTTATTTGAAGGGGGTGGTAAGATATCACTAAGACAACCCTTGTCTATAATCCATATTTAAGGAAAACAGAAGGAACAGGTCACTGCAAGGATAATTTCTAATGCTACCTTTCCAATGTCATCAGAATGTCCCATGTTCTCATGATCAGAACAATGGACAGAATAAATTTCTTTATTAACAGATACAAACAGAAGACAATTCGTTAGTATCCTTCCTAATTCGCTTCCATATTACACTCAAAGCAGAAAGTCCCTTTGTTTCTGTTTTTTAGGCGGAAAATATTTTTATGTGGTTCTCATGTCTGTGTTAGACAATTAATTTATATATATGTATATCTCCACACTGACCTAAGCCCTGCAATCTTTGTCATATTTAACACAATCCCAGCATAACATACCTGTAATTTAAATACCTGTATATCTGTGGTTCTTCTGGACTGAACTTAGTTTATCATATGGTTCTGTAGTGACCTACGTTCAGTTCAGTAGAACTGTAGGGTCTTATAGTCGTAATACAGATATTGAACTACAACTACGTTACTGGGTCAAACTAGCCAGTTTCACAGAAGTATAATGCAAGGGTATTTCTGCAACATATTACAACCACAAATACCATTCTAAGCCTAAGGACCAATGATGGAGTGTAGGTAATCAGAAATGTGACCATATTACATGAAACTGGACTAAGGGATAAGGGAACTGTAAAAAAGGGATTACTGTCACCAAAATGGATCTAGATAAAGTGATAAATCATTTTCAAAACTGAAGAGTGGATTTGCATTATTGTGTAACTACCTAAAAACATTTAAAAAATCAATAGGCTAATGATTTGATGCAATAGTCCTTACCCTTCTGCATTCGCAGTATGACGTCCTGGAGATCTTCTGTCCTTCTCCTGCCTGGTCTAAAGGGAAGGTGCCTTTTATATTTGACATTATTCTATAATTAAAGGGAATGTCAGCGCTGAAGGCTAATTACATCTCTTTATCACAACTTTATTCCCATAACTCCTGTAAATGATCAGTGATACAGCAAGTAACATCTGTTTCTTTTCCACATTTTGATGAGTTTCTTTAGATTTGACACTGCTCTGGAAAATGATAAGAGGTGATTGAAATGAATGAAAATACAGTATGACATTATATCAACCTTTCCAATGAGAATAAGTTGACAAAACTGATCACCTCATCTCATTTTCATATGTCTGTAAATAGGTGAAAAACATCTATGTTTTTTTAAAAATGCCTGCTAACCAATGTGGTCTACTTCTATATTATCCATACTTGACAACTCTACCAAAAGGTGCTGGAGGCTCCTACAAATAGGGACCTTCCGCTGTCCCAGAACAATGGGCAAATCTGACATGAAATCAGAATAAACCTTTCCCTTTTTAGGTTAATTAGGATTACCAAAATTATTTATATTTGCCAAATGCCAGAATAATGAGAGAAAGATTTTTTTAAGGCATTTCTATTACTTTCTGCAAAGTCAAAGGTTTACATACACTAAGATTAATATGCCTTTAAACAATTTGGGACAGCCCATATGATGATGTCATATCTTTGGAAGACACACTTGTGGATGTATTTTAACCCCTTCCTGGCGGAGGAATATTTCAATTTTAGTTTTTTGTTTTTGACTCCCCCTCCCCCTTCCAAACACCATAACTTTTTATTTTTCCACTCTCAGAGTCATATCAAGGTCTCAATGTTTGCAGGACAATTTTTTCTTCATGATGCTTCTATTTATTATTCTGTACAATGTACTGGAAAGCTGAAAAAAAGTTCTGAATTGGGTGGATTTGAAGAAAAAGTGCATTTGTGCGACTTTCTTATGGGCTTCATTATTACAGCGTTCACTATGCAGCCAAAATGACATGTCACTTGTATCCTATGTTTTGGTACAATTCCATGCATACCAAATTTATATGGTTTTATTTACATTTTAACCCCTTAACAAAAATCCAAAACTGTGCAAAACAATTTTTTTTCTAAAAGTCGCCATATTCTGACATCCTTAACTTTTTTATACTTCTGTGTACTGGGATGCATAGGGCGTCTTTTTTGCATGGCCAAGTGCACTTTTTAGTTATACCATTTTGGGGAATTGCTATTGCTTTGATCACTTTTTATTCAAATTTTTATCAGAGGCAAAACAGTGAAAAAACGGCAGTTTAGCACTTTTGATTTTTTTTTTCCTGCTACGGTGTTTACCGGACGGAAACAATATTTTTATAGACTTGTAGACCGGGCATTTTCAGACACAAGGATACCTAATGTGTATGTGTTTCACAGTATTTAAGTACTTTTATATGTGTTCTAGGGAAAGGGGGGTGATTTGAACTTTTAATATTTTTTTATTTTTTATATATTTTTTTGTACTTTTTTTTTAACTTTTTTTTTTGCATTTATTAGACCCCTAGGGGTCTTGAACCCCAGGGTGTCTGATCACTAATGTAATGCATTACAATGCTAATGCATTGCACCGATCGCGGGCATTAGTGCCAGGTCTCTGTTGTATAAAACAGCAGAGACCTGGCGGCTATGGCCGCCGCACGACTCCTGAGCGTCCGCCATCTTTAAACACCCGGCATCCGCCGTACTATTATGGCGGATGTTGGGAAGGGGTTAAGGCACACCTGAAACACACTGCTTCTTTGTGAAACATCATGGGAAAGTCTTAAGAAAGATCAAAGATATCAGGAAGTGAATTGTGGACTTGCACAAGTGTGGTTCATCCTTGGGTGCAATTTCCAGATACCTGACGGTGCCTCGTTCATCTGTACGCAAGTACACAAGTACCAACAAGATGGGAATGTTCAGCCATCATACCGCTCAGGAAGGAGACGGGTTCTGTGTCCCAGAGATGAATGTGCTTTGGTACGAAATGTGCATATCAACCCAAAAACAAAAGCAAAAGACCTTGTGAAGATACTGGCTGAAGCTGGTAAGAGTGTGTTATTATCTACAGTGAAACGAGTACTGTATCGACATGGGCTGAAAGGCCACTCTGCCAGGAAGAAGCCATTACTCCAAAAGAAATATAAAAAAGACAGACTAATGTTTGCAAATGCACACAGGAACAGAGACCTTAATTTTTGGAGACATGTCCTGTGGTCTGACAAAACTAAAATTGAACTGTTTGGTCATAATGACCATCGTTACGTTTGGAGGAAAAAGGGAGAAGCTTGCAAGTGTAGCCCTATTTGGGGGGGGGGGTATGAGTATTATCCCTCCCGCAACAGACTCTGGCGCTGACCTGTGTGTATAATGGGACCTGAAGCCTTCGCTGAAGGGAAGAGTAGGAACATATATGAAATATATCAGTGCCTCCACCCAGGATAGAGCCTCTGTATTACAGGGAGGATCTCTTCCTGGGACTTACCCATGAAGTACAGTTAGTAGCCTTAACAAGGATCACTGTACTAATCTCACAGTCTGAAGAATACATACAGATACCACATAAGGTTATAACAGTAGCTTTATAAGAATCAACAGGGTAATAATACATACATAAAATATACTCAGAACACAGCAGTACTACAACAACCAGCAAGTCCTCAACCGTCTTAGGTTATATACCCGGGTATATATATAAATATATAGCAAGAGTCCAGTGCACAATACCTCCAGGCAACAGAAGAGATGCAGGGGCCCCTGTGGATGACTGTGGATCCTCGGATTCTTCCAGGAGATGACAGACAGCCGATCAGGAGATGATGATGATGGTGAGATTCTTCACAGGCAGCAAACAGGGTGACGGTGACGGCAGTAGATGCAGGCCTGACTACCCTAACACTGAGTCCTTAACCTGCCAGCTAAACTACTAGTGCCACCGGGCCTCTAACTAGCTAGTTGGCCTTCGGAAGCCTAACCTATCACTGCCCTGAACTATATATATATATATGGATCCCTAACTACGGTTACTAGCTAGGTCCTGTGAGTATATAGGGGGTAACACATACCTAACTATATACTGTGAAGTAAAGAGGAACAAGTGGCTCTTAGACTCCCCCAGACATAACATGTCTGTCTCAGCAGCTCTGCTCACATCTCTCCCCCCCAGCAGCTCTGCCTCACATGTGTCTGACTCACTGTATTTACAAAACAAAACTTGCACTAAATGCCTGGGGTCTCTGAAGCCAAACTGCAGGGGCAAAGAAGCCAGATACATTATATACTAGTAGAAATGGCAGTTCCCTACACTCTCCCTCTGGTGAAATCTTTACGTCACGTCAAAGACATACAAAGTCATAGTATACAGTCAACATTACCAATGACAATATCAATATGGTTGCTTTTGCATTTACAGAGTCACAACAGGTTAATAGGTATACATGCCAGCAGGAGCGAAAATTGGTAACATATTGACCAAAGTGGACACTGCACCCACCCAAGCATGGTATAAATGAGGCTGAGTAGTAAATCTGGGGTCCCCCAAACTATCATATGTCAGCATAGGTGGAGGGTGTCTAATTCTCTCTCCTCTCCGTACCTCTCTCTGAGGTAAACTAGCATGTCCAGGCCCTAAACTAGTGTTGTCTGCCATGGGAGGGGATGGTGCTGGTGGCGTAAGAGAGCTAGATCCCTGCTCATCTGTAGACACAGATCTAGGTACGAATTCTGGAGTTTGAGGGTTCATAGGTCTCCCTGAAGGAGAAGATACTGGTGATCTAGGAACTTCAGGAGCCACAGTCCAATCACTCTCAGGAGTTTCAGGAAGGTCAGGTGGAATATCGGCTAAGGACTGTGGAGAATCGCAGGCCGAGCCATCATTGGAGATATCCATACCATCAATCTGAGGTACAGGCAACAAATGATTTCTATGCCAAGTCCTGATCCTCCCGTCCCGTCCTTTTATCTTGTAGACTGGTATTCCAGGCAACCGATCTACCACTGTAAAGAGTTCACTCCGCCATCGATCAGCCAGCTTATGTTTTGCAGATGCTCCCAAATTCCGTAGCAGAACATGGTCCCCAGGGTTCAATTCTCGGTATCTTACTCGAAGATCAAATCTCCTTTTATTTCCTTCATTCACTTTGGCCGCATTTTCCTCAGCCAGCTGATAAGCACTCTTAAGCGTTTCTTTCAAACGTGCCACGTATCGGTAATGATCTCGATGACTGATACCATCGGTAGAGACTCCCAACAAGATGTCAATAGGTAGCCTAGGCTCTCTTCCAAACATCAGAAAGTATGGTGAATATCCTGTGCTCTCGTGCCTTGTACTATTATAGGCATGCACCATAGCCTCCACTTTTCTACTCCAGGATCGCTTATCCTCAATTCGTAAGGTACCAAGCATATCAAGTAAAGTCCTGTTAAATCTTTCAGGAAGGGCATCTCCCTCTGGATGGTAAGGCGTCGTCCGACTTTTGCGGATGTTCAACAACTGAAGTAACTCTTTGATCAGGTTACTCTCAAAATCCCGGCCTTGATCAGAATGCAACCGGTGTGGTAAGCCATAATGGATAAAATACTTTTCCCAAAGCACTCTTGCAACAGTGACTGCTTTTTGATCCTTAGTCGGAAAGGCTTGAGCATATCGTGTGAAGTGATCAGTCACCACCAATACATTTCCAAATCCTCTGGAGTCGTTGTCAATACAAAGGAAGTCTATGCAGACAAGATCCATGGGGCCCGAACTCTTCAAGTGTCCCATGAAGGCCGCTCGAACCGGGACAGTCTTCCTCTGCAAACATCTGCGACAGCACCTACACAGACGAGTCACGGTATCTCTCATTTTGGGCCAGTAGAATCGGTCTTGTATTAGGCCATAAGTCTTCTCAGGTCCCAAATGACCATGATAATCATGCAGACTTCGGAAAATCATCTTCTGAAAGCAGCTTGGAATAACTAGTTGGCGCCTTCCAGGGTGATCATGATACAGCACCACACGATAAAGTAGGCCATTGTCTATTTCAAACTTCTCCCAATCTCGTAGAAGTTGACTGCATTCAGAGGGTAGGGATGTCTTTAACATTTCTCTGTCTTGAGAACTCACTGCTTGATAAAGAGGTCCAATTAAAGGATCAGTCTTTTGACTCCAGATCATTCGCTTTGAAGATATAGAACAACTCTCAAAGGATCCTAAAGCGGCAGGGTAGGCAAACATGTCTGGTACAGCTTCGGGACCTCCCCCAATAGAGTCAATAAGCCGAGTTTCAGAAAAGGCTACTCGGTCTTCAACTACAGCAGCCATGGCACACAAAGCTCCTACTCCAGGACTTGGCACTTCTTCCCATTCATCCACTACTTCCGGACTAGGTAATCCAGGCCGTCTTGATAGAGCATCTGCCCCAATGTTCTTAGGCCCCGATTTATACTTGAGTGTGAATTGGTAGTTGGATAAAGCTGCCAACCAGCGATGTCCTGTAGCATCGAGTTTAGCGGTTGACAAAACGTATGTCAGTGGATTGTTGTCTGTTCTTACTTCAAACGTGGCTCCGTATAAATAGTCATGTAATTTATCAACAATGGCCCACTTGAGCACCAAAAACTCCAATTTATGTACTGGATAATTTTTCTCGCTGGGAGAAAGACTTCGACTTATGAAAGCTATGGGCCGTAACCCGGCCGGGTATTCTTGGTGCAGCACGCCACCTAATCCTTCAAAGCTGGCATCTACATGTAGCACATATGGCTTATGTGCATCAGCATAAGCCAGAACGGGAGCTTCTGTCAATTTCTTCTTCAACAACTTAAATGCTTCTTCACAATCCGCAGTCCACCTATCGCCAAAAAGGCTTTTGGAAGACCCTTTCTTCTTTCCCGGATCTCCTGCATCACTCTTCAACAGGTCGAGGAGGGCTCGAGCAATTTTTGAATATCCTTCCACAAATCGTCGATAGAATCCACAAAACCCCAAGAAAGATTGCAACTCCGTAATATTTTGCGGTCGGGGCCAATTCACCACAGCTTCAATCTTACCAGGATCGGTAGCAACTCCTTCAGCAGAAACAATATGACCTACATAAGTGACCGAAGATCTACAAAATTTGCATTTGTCAGCCGACAACTTCAGCCCCTCTTCTTTTAAGCGATGGAGTACTCTCATGAGTCGTTCTTCATGTTCTTCCAGCGTCTTTCCAAACACAATAATGTCATCAAGATATACAAGGCATTCCCGGGGCACTAAATCACCTAACACTCTTTCCATCAACCTTTGGAACGTTGCTGGCGCACCTTTTGTACCTTGCGGCATACGAGTGAACTGAAAGAAACCCAAGGGGCATATGAAGGCTGTCTTTTCCTGATCCTCAGGTGCCATTGGGACTTGATAGTATCCCGATCTTAGGTCCAGCACTGTGAACCAACAGTTTCCATTCAGAGCTTCCAGAGCTTCTTCAATTCTCGGCAGTGTATACTGATCAGGTAAGGTTCTCCGGTTCAGAGTTCTGTAATCCACACATAGGCGAATTGCTCCAGATTTTTTTTCTTACCACCACAATAGGTGAGGCATAGGGGCTCTTACTGTCCACAACGATCCCCTGACCTTTCATTTGCTGTAGAGTCTGTCTTAACTCATCAACATCCTTTGGAGCAACTCTCCGTGGTCGCTCCCGGAAGGGAGTAGAATCGGTCAATCGGAAAGTGTGTTGAGCACTTTTAGCACAACCTACATCCATATCATCCATGGAGAACACTTCCGATAATTCAGACAACTTCTGTGTCAGTCGCTGATTCCAGGCCTCTGGTAAATGTGGATCACTCAAGTCAAGATTGAGATTAGGGATTGCATCTCGGATTTGAATCCTGCACACTTCAGCGTATGGATTTACTCCAAGCACAGGGTAGCAGTGGGCCACATTCTGGTATGGTCCAATTACAATCGGATGCGGTGAACAGTTCCTCACTGTCACACAGGTAGATAACTCCACTTTATTTCTCCAGTCCTTTCTCTCTGGGATCACCATCCAGCCATTCTGGTTAATCATTTCTTCAGGGGTTTCCATAAGGACATAACTCCCCCCTTCAAGCAAATCGGGAGCAATGCTGGAGGCTACTCTCAGAATTCTCTCCCCGCCGGCAGGAACTTCCACGGTTCTCTCACCGATATGATATACCATTCCATGTCGATAGCCAGTAGACAGGGCATCACAGAGTTCTCTAAGATCAGAAGATATATTCACCGGCTGAGCTGCAGGGTTCCAATCTCTTCCAAGAAACTTCTGAAAAGCATAATGCACTGCGGGACAATTAGTGCCAAGTATCACAGGAGCTGCACAAGAATCCCCTGTATCAGGACAGACAAGAGCCGTAATCTTCATGGGAGCGACACTCTGATCTTCTAATTCAGGGACAGCTATAACTACTTGTAGGCTGCCATCTACAGGATATGATCCTGAATTAAGCCCCCACAATTTCATTTGTCCTGTAGACTGAAGAGGTATATCCCTCAGATACTTTTGGTAGAACGAGCGATAAATCAGGGTCACTTGAGATCCTGTATCAAACAGGGCAGGAGCGGCATGACCATTGACAGTGACTTTGACAACGGACCTGGAGCCCGCGATAGCGCCTCTGGTATTTACTCGGCCCGCCTTCCTTCGGTGTCTTTGATTCTGAATAGAGAAGACAGCACTGTGTCCCAATCCCTCACTGTCCTCCGTACACTGTCTGGCAGTATGGCCCGTCTGACCACATTTATAACAGGTTCTAGCATCCTTCCTCCATTGAGTGGCAGTGGGTGGAGTGGCGGACTGTCTAAGTTCTGACCGCTCCGCTGGTTTGTCCTTGTTTGAATTAGGAACAACATCTTCTTTAGAGATGCTTTTCGCTTTCTTAGGGGTACTAAAACTAATGTCAGCTTCTTGTTTCTTCACTAACTTCATTAAGTCAGGAAATGGAAGGACTCTATCAGATAGTAAGACCTTGAGTACTTGAGCAAGAGGATGATGAGGTTGTAACCCTCTCACCAACTGACTGGTTCTCATAGCGTCTACCTCTGAAGTAGATATAGCTGCGTGGTACACCAGACGTGAAAGAAGTAGCTGTAAACGGTTAATAAAAGTAGAGACATTTTCCCCTTCTTTTTGACGAACCATTCGGTAATCAGCAACCATCTGGGCAAGGTCATAGTATGGCTCAAAGTGATCAGACAGTACTTGTATATAGTCCAATGCACTCACTCCTTCATGAGAGTCTCTGTACAAGCGGATCAATTCTGCAGCAGGAGACCGCAAACTTTCACTGATACGCTGCCGCTTGCCTTCTTCAGAGCAAGACCATTCCTTCAGGCATTGGAGAGTATGTTCTTTCCATATCTCAAAGTTTTCCTCCCCTTGTGGTACTGGGACATTACCAGAGAATACTTTTAGTTTCTTGTAGTGAGTGGCCTGCAGGCCCTGAGCTAACATTTCAGTCAGCCTGGCTAAAGTGCTAATAGCACTGTCACTAGAGGAACTGCTAGCGACGGCCATACTAGGGGGGTAACTGGCTGAGCGGGGTTCTTCCTTTACCTGAACCAGGGGAGGAACAGGAGGTCGGTAATCCCATGTAGTAGCTAGTGGGAGGTTCCCCTCTGAGCTATATCGCTTCTCCATATCAATGACTATTCCCACTTCTAAATCTCAGCAGTGCCTCCAAATGTAGCCCTATTGGGGGGGGGGGGTATGAGTATTATCCCTCCCGCAACAGACTCTGGCGCTGACCTGTGTGTATAATGGGACCTGAAGCCTTCGCTGAAGGGAAGAGTAGGAACATATATGAAATATATCAGTGCCTCCACCCAGGATAGAGCCTCTGTATTACAGGGAGGATCTCTTCCTGGGACTTACCCATGAAGTACAGTTAGTAGCCTTAACAAGGATCACTGTACTAATCTCACAGTCTGAAGAATACATACAGATACCACATAAGGTTATAACAGTAGCTTTATAAGAATCAACAGGGTAATAATACATACATAAAATATACTCAGAACACAGCAGTACTACAACAACCAGCAAGTCCTCAACCGTCTTAGGTTATATACCCGGGTATATATATAAATATATAGCAAGAGTCCAGTGCACAATACCTCCAGGCAACAGAAGAGATGCAGGGGCCCCTGTGGATGACTGTGGATCCTCGGATTCTTCCAGGAGATGACAGACAGCCGATCAGGAGATGATGATGATGGTGAGATTCTTCACAGGCAGCAAACAGGGTGACGGTGACGGCAGTAGATGCAGGCCTGACTACCCTAACACTGAGTCCTTAACCTGCCAGCTAAACTACTAGTGCCACCGGGCCTCTAACTAGCTAGTTGGCCTTCGGAAGCCTAACCTATCACTGCCCTGAACTATATATATATATATGGATCCCTAACTACGGTTACTAGCTAGGTCCTGTGAGTATATAGGGGGTAACACATACCTAACTATATACTGTGAAGTAAAGAGGAACAAGTGGCTCTTAGACTCCCCCAGACATAACATGTCTGTCTCAGCAGCTCTGCTCACATCTCTCCCCCCAGCAGCTCTGCCTCACATGTGTCTGACTCACTGTATTTACAAAACAAAACTTGCACTAAATGCCTGGGGTCTCTGAAGCCAAACTGCAGGGGCAAAGAAGCCAGATACATTATATACTAGTAGAAATGGCAGTTCCCTACACAAGCCTAAGAACACCATCCCAACTATGAAACACGGGGGTGGCAGCATCATGTTGTGGAGTTGTTTTGCTGCAGGAGGGACTGGTGCACTTCACAAAATAGATGGCATCATGAGGAAAGAACATTATGTGGCAATACTGAAGCAACATCTCAAGACATCAGCCAGGAAGTTAAAGCTAGGGCGCAAATGGGTCTTCCAAATGGACAATGACCTGAAGCATACTGCCAAACTGGTTACAAAGTGGATTAAGGATAAAAAGTCAATGTTTTGGAGTGGCCATCACAAAGCCCTGATCTCAATCCTATTGAAAATTTATGGGTAAAGCTGAAAAGGAACGTGCGAGCAAGGCGGCCTACAAACATGGCTTAGTTACACCAGTTCTGTCAGGAGGAATGGGCCCAAATTCCTACCAACTATTGTGAGAAGCTTGTGGAAGGATATCCAAAACGTTTGACCCAAGTCATACAGTTTAAGGGCAATGGTACCAAATACTAATGAAATGTATGTAAACCTTTGACTTCGCAGAAAGTAATAAAAAAGCCTTAAAAAATTCTCCTCTCTCTCATTATTCTGACATTTGGCAAATCTAAATAATTTTGGCAATCCTAATTGACCTAAAACGGGAAAGGTTTATTCTGATTTCATGTCAGATAGTGAGAAAAACATGCATATGTGTCTTTTTATATAGTGTATGTAAACTTCTGGTTTCAACTGTATGTGATGTGAGCATTTTATGTGCGAGTTATGTCACAAAAAAGGTGCAAGACTGGCACATTTCATGCTTATGTCACAAAAAGTCCAACAACATGCAACAAAAAAAGCAGGGCTTTACTAAAATGGGTTGTGGGCATACAAAAATTTATCTGCGAAACAACATCTAAACGTTGGCAACTATGATATCTTATGATGATAAAAGGAGAGTCTAAAGGGCCTTCACATTCCGGTTCCTTCCAGCACTCCAGAGTTTGAAATGTTTTTGAGTGTACCTCCAACAATATAAAACTTTTTACACATGGGAAATGTGGGGATTACATACAGTAGCTTTCACTAATAAACACCATTGAGCCATAACGTAAAAAACATATGCCTAAGGGCTCATTTACACGAAAGGATACAACAGTTGTGTGATAGCTGTTTCATTATTATCTTGTGAGTCAGAACCCTCCAAGCAAACTTTTGTGGTCTTGGGGGTTTTTCGTTGCAGAAAGTCCGTTGATGTACCTGGTGGGCCTAGACTGCTAAAATGACCCCAAGGGAGCAAGTGTTTCGGCCTTTAACTCCTTAAGGACACATCCTAAATACCTATATTGGCATCACTTTTAATCTTCCTTTAATTTATTTTGGACGTTAGAAGTCTTAACAGCAAGTGTAGCAGAAATTTTCCAGATTTACAAGAAAATTTCAAAGTAATTTTTTAGGGACCACTTCAGTTCTGAAGGGGATTACAAAGGCCTGCCTATATATTAGAAACCGCTATAAATCACGCCATCTTCACAACTGCACCCCTCAAATAATTCAAAACAGCATTTGGGATGTTTGTTAACCCTTTAAGCATTTCACAGGAATTAAAACAATATGGAGGTGAAATTTAGACATTTAATTTTTTTTTCAATAATACATTCATTTAGTCCTAAAATTAATACATTCATAAAGGGTTAAAGGAGAAAACACATCTCACAGTTTGTTATGCAATTTCTCCATAGCACATAAATACTCTACATGTGGGTGTAAACTAATGTTTGGGCGAACGGCAGTGCGTGGAAAGCAAGGAGCGACACTGGGCATTTGAAAAGCAGATTTTGCTGGAATAGTTTTCAGGTGCCATGTCTCATTTGCAGAGCCCCTAGAGTATCAATACAAAGGAAACCCCCAAAAAGTAACCCCATTTTGGAAACTGCACCCCGTCAAAATTTAATAAGGGGTATAGTGAGCATTTTGACCCCACAGCCGTTTCACAGATTCTATTAACATTGAGATGTGTAAATGAAAAATTACTAAAACGTTATTTTATCCCCAAAGTTTTCATTTTCACAAGGGGTTAAAAGAGAAAAAGCACTCCACAGTTTGTTAAACAATTGCTCATGAACATGGTAATACCCCATATGTGGTCGTAATCTGCTGTATGTGAACATGGAGCTTGGAATGGAAAGAGCACTATTTGGCTTTTGGAGGACAGATTTTGCTGGAATACTTTTCAGGTGACATGTCACATTTGTACAGCCCCTATAGTACCAATACAGTAGAAACCCCCAAAGATGACCCCGTTTTGGAAACTACAGCCCTCACAGAACATATCAAGGGGTGTACTGAGAATTTTGACCCTACAGCTGCTTCACAGATTTTATTAACAATGGGACATGAAAATGAAAAATTACTTTTTTCCAATAAACCGTCAATTTAGCCCCAAATTTTTCATTATCACGAGGATAAAGGAGAAAAAGCTTCCCAAAGTTTGTTATGCAATTTCTCCAGAAGACAGGAATACCCCATATGTGGTCGTAAACTGCTGTATGGGTACATGGCAGGGCTCAGAATAGAAAGAGAGCTATTTGGCTTTTGGGGGGCAGGTTTTGCTGGAACAGTTTTCGGGTGCTATGTCGCATTTGCAGAACCCCTAGAGTACCAGTACAATGGAAATACCCAAAAAGTGACCCCATTTTGGAGACTACATCCTTCATAGAATTTATCAAGGGGTATGGCGGGCATTTTGACCTCACAGATTCTATTAGCATTGGGACGTAAAAATTAAAAATGACTTTTTTTCTAACAAATCGTCCATTTAGCGCTATATTTTTAATTTTTACAAAGAAGAAAAAACACACCACAGTTGTTACACAATTTCTCCTGAACACAGAAATTCTCCAGAAGACAGAAATACCCCATATGTGGTCATAAACAACTGTATGGAAACATGATGCGGCTCAGAATGGAAAGAGTGCTATCTAAAGGGCATATTTTGCTGGAAAAGTTTTCAGGTGCCATGTCACATTTGCAGAGCTCCTAAAGTACCAGTACAATGGAAACCCCTCAAAAGTGATCTCATTTTAGAAACTAAACCCCTCAAGGAATTTTACAAAGGGTATTATTATTTCAAGCCAAAGAGTGCTCCCCAAAAATTAATGTACAAAGTGAAAATTTAAATTTTTAAAGAAATATGCAATTTCCTTGCCCGATCTGTTGCTCCCACTTTGTGTCATCAGAGACCTGAAGACCTAAAACTATTAAGTGGGCTATTCCAGGTACAAAAAAGTTGTATATGTGGTTGTAAACTGCTGCTGGGGCACACAGCAGGGCTCAGAAGGGAAGGAGCACTGTGCTTTTTAGCTTTTGGAGTATGTGACTTTCTGGATGCCATGTTCTTTTTACAGAGCCCTGAAGGTGAAAGTAAATTGGAATTCCCCAATTTACTTCAGGGGTGTAGTTTCCAAAAAGGAGTCACATGTCAGGGGATTCCACTTTACTGGCATTTCAGGGTTCTGCACAAGTGTCATGACTTCCAAAGAACCAAACTGTCTAAATCTGTGCTAAAAAAAAAAACCACATGGCGTTCATTCCCTTCTGTGCCCGGCTATGCTCAAGCAGCATTTTATATATATAAAATATATATGTCATATATAGAGACGAATTTCTCAAAAGTTCGATTCTGTAGTTTGATTAGAAGTTACAAAAAAATTTGCTTCAATCTGAATTAATTTGCGGTGAATATCGCTAAAAAACACCTATTTCCTGGCTTCAGAGAGCCTGTATAGTGGTGTAGAACACTGTGCCTTGCAGTAACACGCATAGGGAGCCTACTGTGGTAGTGAAACAATACTGTGAGTCAGTATGACACGCACATGACAGGCGTCACTCTTAGAACCACTGCACACTTCACTTATTTGGCCAGTGATGGGGCCAAAACTGACCAACTAACTCAAGTGTGAACCCAGCCTTACAGGTCCATGTTAGTGCCAGGTATAAAGAAACGTGCAGAGGCCCAAGATCCTACTGTAGCGTGAAAGAGCGCACTCCTTTTACACCGCCGTCTGCCGATTCGACATAGATGTCTACAGAGTGGCAAGGCGACATAATGAGGAGTGGCAGCAGCATGAGGAGGCCATACAGTGACCCAGCAGCAGCGGCATGAGGAGGACATACAGTGACCCAGCAGCGGCATGAGGAGGGCATACAGTGAACCAAGGGCAGCAGCATGAGGGCATACAGTGACTCATTGACAGCGGCATGAGGAGGGCATACAGTGACCCAGTGGCAGCAGCATGAGGAGAACATACAGTCACCCAGCAGTGGCAGCGGCATGAGGAGGGCATACAGTGAACCAAGGGCAGCGGCATGAGGGCATACAGTGACCCAGTGGAAGCGGCATGAGGAGGCCATACAGTGACCCAGTGGCAGCAGAATGAGGAGGACATACAGTGACCCAGTGGCAGCAGTATGAGGAGGACATACAGTGACCCAGTGGCAGCAGTATGAGGAGGCCATACAGTCACCTGGAGGCAACGGAATGAGGAGGGCATACAGTGACCCAGTGGCTAATGCATGAGGAGTACACAGTGACCCAGTGGAAGCGGCATGAGGAGGCCATACAGTGACCCAGTGGCAGCAGAATGAGGAGGACATACAGTGACCCAGTGGCAGCAGTATGAGGAGGGCATACAGCGACCCAGTGGCAACGGCATGAGGAGGGCATACAGTGACCCCGTGGAAGCAGCATGAGGAGGCCATACAGTGACCCAGTGGCAGCAGAATGAGGAGGACATACAGTGACCCAGTGGCAGCAGTATGAGGAGGCCATACAGTGACCCAGTGGCAGCAGCATGAGGAGGGCATACAGTGACCCAGTGTCAGCTGCATGTGGAGTACACAGAGTGACCCAGTGGAAGTGGCATGAGTAGGCCATACAGTGACCCGATGGCAACAACATGAGGAGGCCATACAGTGATGGTGGCAGCGGAATGAGGAGGGCATACAGTGACCCAGTGGCAGCGGCATGAGGAGGCCATAGAGTGACCCAGCAGTGGCAGCAGCATAAGGAGGCCATACAGTGACCCAGTGGCAGCGACATGAGGAGGACACAGAGTGACTCAGTGGAAGCAGCATGAGGAGGACATACAGTGACGCAGTTCCTCCCCTGTGTGACTTTGTTTGCCCAGGCAAACGAGGTGTAGAACAGCATGACACCGCTGTGCCCTGCACATGTGGTATTCTGGAGGAGCACTGTGAATTGTTCCTGCAGTGGACGCTGAGGAAATAGTGGAGGATGAGGTGGACATTGTTGCAGGACCAACGGCGTGAGAACGTGGAGGCAGAAGTGGCGTCACCTGGCAAAGTTGCTGGTGACAAGGCGACAATGTGGAGTTTGCAGCAACATGAGGAGGCTATACAGTGACCCAGTGGCAGTGACATGAGGAGGACATACAGTGACCCAGTGGCTGCGGCATGAGGAGGGCATACCGTGACCCAGTGGCTGCGGCATGAAGAGGGCATACAGTGACCCAGTGGCAGCGGCATGAAGAGTACACAGAGTTACCCTGTGAAAGCGGCATGAGGAGGCCATACAGTGACCCAGTGGCAGCGGCATGAGGAGGGCATAGAGTGATCCGGTCGCTGCGGCATGAGTAGGTCATACAGTGACCCAGTGACAGCGGCATGAGGAGGCCATACAGTGACCCAGTGGCAGCAGCATGAGGAGGCCATAGAGTGACCCAGCAGTGTCAGTGGCATGAGGAGGGCATACAGTGACCCAGTGGCAGCGGCATGAGGAGGACACAGAGTCACCCAGGGGAAGCGGCATGAGGAGGCCATACAGTGACCCGGTGGCAGCGGCATGAGGAGGGCATACAGTGACCCAGTAGCAGCGGCATGAGGAGGACACAGAGTGACCCAGTGGCAGAGGTGGAGGTAGTATCAGCCTTAGGAGGCCATAAAGTGACCCAGTAGCAGCGGCATGAGGAGGGCATACAGTGACCCAGTGGCAGCAGCATGAGGAGGACGCAGAGTGACTCAGTGGAAACAGCATGAGGAGGACATACAGTGACCCAGTTCCTTCCCTGTGTTCACCCAGGTAAATGAGGTGTAGAACAGCGTGACACCGCTGTGCCCTGCACATGTGGTATGCGAAGGAACACTGTGAATTGTCCCTGCAGTGGAGGCTGAGGAAACAGTGGAGGATGAGGTGGACATTGTTGCAGGACCAACAGCATGAGAACGTGAAGGCGGAAGCGGCATCACCTGGCCAAGTTGCTGGTGACAAGGCGACAATGTGGAGTTGGCAGCAGCGTGAGGAGGACACAGAATGGAAAGGCGATATAATGTGAAGTTGGCAGCGGCATGAGGAGGGCATACAGTGACCTAGTGGAAGTGGCATGAGAAGTACACAGAGAGACCCAGTGGAAGTGGCATGAGGAGGCCATACAGTGGCTGCGGCCAGTGGCAGTGACCCAGTGGCTGCGGCATGAGGAGGGCATACAGCGACCCAGTGGAAGTGGCATGAGAAGTACACATAGAGACCCAGTGGAAGTGGCATTAGGAGGCCATACAGTGACCCTGTGGAAGCGGCATGAGGAGGGCATACAGTCACCCAGTGGCTGCGGCATGAGGAGTACACAGGGTGACCCAGTGGAAGCAGCATGATGAGGCCATACAGTGACCCAGTGACATTGTGAAGGTGTCAGCAGCCTTAGTAAGTGGCAATGTGATATAATGTGTAGGTAGCAACAGCCTTAGTAGGCCATACTATAAAGTGACCCAGTGGCAGAGTGAGGAGGTCGCAGCAGCGTGAGTAGGACATATAGTGACCCAGTGGCAGAGAGGGAGGTAGCAACAGCCTTAGGAGGCTATACAGTCACCTGGTAAAAAAGTGTGGAGGTGTCAGCAGCCTTAGTAGGCCATACAGTGACCCTGCGTCAGAGTGATCCAGTGGAAGCAGCATGAGGAGGAAATACAGTGACCCAGTGACATTGTGGAGGTGTCAGCAACCTTAGTAGGCCATACAGTCATCCAGTGGCAGAGTGCAGAGGTGGCAGCAGCGTGAATAGGCCACAGATTGGCAAGGTTATATAATGTGTAGGTAGCAACAGCCTTAGTAGGCCATACAGTCATCAAGTGGCAGAGTGCGGAGGTGGCAGCAACTTGAGTAGGCCACAGAGTGGCAAGGTGATATAATGTGTAGGTAGCAACAGCCTTAGGAGGCCATACAGTGAACCAGTGGCAGAGTGTGGTGAGGCAGCATGGATGATTTAATCTGATGCCTCAGGCATTGGTGGGTGGAAATCCTGGCTGATCCACACCTGATTCATCTTCACAAACGTCAGTCTCTCCAAATTTTGGGTGGACAGGCGAGTTCTCCTTGGGATAACTATAGCCCCCGCCGCACTAAGCACCCGCTCTGATGCCACACTACTGGCCGGGCAGGACAGCTTTTTCAGGGCAAACTCGGCCAGTTGCGGCCACAAATCCAGTTTGGCTCCCCAATAGTCCAGCAGATCTTCGATGACGGGTGACAGGGTGCCACCACCTGCTGGTTCAAGTTCTGCTCTGTGTCTTGCTGCTGATGAGCAGTTTCTTCACTATGCGGCTGAAGAAAGCTGCTCATCAGCAACTATAGGCTCAGGCTGCTGCTGATGGAGCCGATACTGCTCGTGCCACCCCCACCCCCTTCCACAGCTGCCATTCCAGTGCAAGTTGAGCGCTCAGGGCCCCCAGGTCAGACATGCGAGAGGAAGGACGATGGCGCAGATAGGCAGCGGCCATCTTGTTACATAGCATGTCTCCATAGTAGTTCAGTTTGTCCTCCCTCTCATCGGGTGTAGAAAAGGCCCCCATTTTTCCTCGGTAGCGAGGGTCTAACATAGTGGAGAGCCAGTAGTCATCCCTCTGCCGAATGGTGACAATTCGGCTGTCACTGAACAAGGAAGTCAGCATGCATCAGGCCATTTGTGCAAGTGACTGCGAGGGACTCCCTGCATCCATCTCCACTGCATACTGCCATGGTGTGTCTGGGTCATCTGCCTCATCCTCCTCATCTCCCTCTGGCTGTTTTGGTTGCTCCTGCAACTTGGACAGGAGCACGTTCAGCTTCTGCACTGTTGGATGAGTGCACGCATACTGTTGTCTCTTAGATATAGATTCTGTGATCGATTGCTGATGCAATAACTGACTAGGAGGAGGAGCAGGAGCATCATATCCAGCAGATGATGGGAAGGACACACAGCTTCCTTCGGCTGAGGTGGTGGAGCCGTGACTGCCTGAAATGGGGTGCGTGTCACTGGTTACTGCGGCAGGCTGGACCACCACATTGGAGCCACAGTTCTCCCAGGCCACCTTATGGTGATGCTGCATATGTTGGTGCAGGGCTGTGGTGCCAACATTGGCACCCTGGCCATGCTTCACCTTCTACCCACAGATTGAACATATGGCCATGTTGACCTCTCCTGGCAGCTTTTCAAAAAACTGCCACACCGCTGAGTAGGTGATTTTACTCCCAACACTCCGCGCTAACTGACTGCTACCGCCACTGCCTCCGTGAACCCCTGCACCACTGTTTTCCGGGCAGGTAGGCTGCTGCGAAGTGGGTGGTCTACCCCGGGCACGTTTAGCTCCCGAACTCACACTACTGCCACCCTGCTGATTTTTCCGCTGCCTCATGCGCAAGTTGCAACCCTCTTCTCCTGATGACGATGAAGCCCCTTTGTCACCCAGCTCCAAATTACAATTGGCTACATCGTCATCCACTACTGTCTGCAGGTCACTGATGTCCTCCTCAACACCAGCTCCCACGCCACTCTCCTCATCACTACTTGCCCGGAGGAAGCAGCAAATGTCTCCTCCATATCTTGGCTGAGCAGTAGCTGCTGACTGTCCTTAATTACATCCTGCTCACTGTATAGTGGATCTGAGGTCACAGCATAGAGTACTTCTCTAGCTGAGGGAACAGAAAAGGACAGAGGCAGGTTGAGGACAGGTGAGGGCACAGGGCCTACTGCCGGGCCATTCCAAATAAGGGTTGTGTCTGATGAACCCACCGACTCTTGGCTGGGTGTGTCTGATGTGACTTGGGATGAATTGGATGACCGAGTCAACCAGTCTACAACTGTTGGGTTGCTGGTCAAGACACGACTGCTACTTGACATTGGGAGTTCAGGCTTCTGTAAGTGACCCCTGCTGCCACGCCCCCTTACTCTGCTGCGACCTATGCCTGCGCAAGAAACATTTAGGCCTGCGGCCCTCCCCTGTGCATGGCCTCTCGCTTCTCTGTCTGACATACCGTTCGATGAAAAAACAAAGCAAAGGGCAAAAAGGCCTGTTATTTTCTACTTTGAAGAGAACGGCAAATATGCCCCTTATTTTTTTTTTCCCCACTAATGAATACCTTTAAAAAATAATAAATAAGGCAGATAAAGGCAGAGATTTGTGGCTAAGAATTATTGAATTATTGACAATACTGTATTGATAAATGGCCAGCAACTTTATACTGGGAACAAAATGGCGATTATAGTCCTCCTTATGGGTTTCCACACTAATAAACACCTTTAAATAAATGATAACCGCTAAGAATTATTACATTATTGACAATACTGTATTGATAGATGGCCAGCAACTTTATACTGGGAACCAAATGGTAAATATGTTCCTCCTTATGGGTTTCCACACTAATAAACACCTTTAAATAAGTGATAAACACTAAAAATTATTGAATTATTATTTACAATACTGTAGTTATAAAAGGCCAGCAACTTTATACTGGAAACAAAATGGCGAATATGGTCGTAATGTCTTTCCCCACGTTAAAGGCGTTTATTATAGATAAGTGCAGATATTAGTGGATGATAATTCAGTTTTCTTTGGCACAGTAGTACTGACAAATGGCCTGCAATGTTATGCTTTGGAAGAACAGTGAATAAGCCCCTTATAATTACAGAGAAGTGCAGATATTAGTGGATGATAATTCACTGTTTTTTGCCGTACTGCACTGCAAAAGGCTTGTTGTGTTCCATCTTGAAGACACAGGTATGAGTAATGAGCAGCAGTATAACGGCAGCGAGTGCTGCAATGTGTATTAAAATTCTTGCTGTAAATGACCCTGCAACCACCCCAAATTCTTCTCTCAATTCCTCCCTATCCTTTCCCTACAGTTCTAAGGTTCTTTCCCTGAACTTCTATCTGTTTTCTAACTCTTTCCCTAGCTCCTGCTGACGTCTGTCCCTGCAGTAAGAGCGATGTGAAAATGACTGAAGCTCAAATGGCCAAGGGTTTTTATAGGGCTGTGACATCACAGGTCCGGCTGGCTGCTGATTAGCTGCACGCTTGGCATTGTGGGTGATCCCGCGTTCCCAGAGTCCCTTGCCCCTTGTCCTAACATGTGCAGTGGCCATTTTATAAAAAAATGCGATTAGATGCATCGAAGCATGAGGAAATCCAGCATCTAGGCAAATCGAAGAGTTCCTGAAATTCGAATCGAATTCCACTTCTGCAGCTTCGATTCGCTCATCTCTAGTCATATATATATATATATATATATATATATATATATATACAGTACAGACCAAAAGTTTGGACACACCTTCTCATTCCAAGAGTTTTCTGTATTTTCATGACTATAAAAATTGTAGATTCACACTGAAGGCATCAAAACTATGAATTAACACATGTGGAATTATATACTTAACAAAAAAGTGTGAAACAACTGAAAATATGTCTTATATTCTAGGTTCTTCAAAGTAGCCACCTTTTGCTTTGATTACTGCTTTGCACACTCTTGCCATTCTCTTGATAAGCTTCAAGAGGTAGTCACCTGAAATGGTTTTCACTTCACAGGTGTGCCCTGTCAAGTTTAATAAGTGGGATTTCTTGCCTTATAAATGGGGTTGGGACCATCAGTTGTGTTGTTCAGAAGTCAGGTGGATACACAGCTGATAGTCCTACTGAATGGAGTGTTAGAATTTGTATTATGGCAAGAAAAAAGCAGCTAAGTAAAGAAAAACGAGTGGCCATCATTACTTTAAGAAATGAAGGTCAGTCAGTCCGAAAAATTGGGAAAACTTTGAAAGCGTCCCCAAGTGCAGTGGCTAAAACCATCAAGCGCTACAAAGAAACTGGCTCACATGAGGCCCGCCCCAGGAAAGGAAGACCAAGAATCACCTCTGCTGCGGAGGATAAGTTCATCCGAGTCACCAGCCTCAGAAATCGCAGGTTAACAGCAGCTCAGATTAGAGACCAGGTTAATGCCACACAGAGTTCTAGCAGCAGACACATCTCTACAACAACTGTTAAGAGGAGACTGTGTGCAGCAGGCCTTCATGGTAAAATAGCTGCTAGGAAACCACTGATAAGGACAGGCAACAAGCAGAAGAGACTTGTTTGGGCTAAAGAACACAAGGAATGGACATTAGACCTGTGGAAATCTGTGCTTTGGTCTGATGAGTCCAAATTTGAGATCTTTGGTTCCAACCACCGTGTCTTTGTGCGAAAAGGTGAACGAATGGACTCTACATGCCTGGTTCCCACCGTGAAGCATGGAGAAGGAGGTGTGATTGTGTGGGGGTGCTTTGCTGGTGACACTGTTGGGGATTTATTCAAAATTGAAGGAATACTGAACCAGCATGGTTACCACAGCATCTTGCAGCGGCATGCTATTCCATCCGGTTTGCGTTTAGTTGGACCATCATTTATTTTTCAACAGGACAATGACCCCAAACACACCTCCAGACTGTGTAAGGGCTATTTGACCAAGAAGGAGAGTGATGGGGTGCTACGCCAGATGACCTGGCCTCCACAGTCACCAGACCTGAACCCAATCGAGATGGTTTGGGGTGAGCTGGACCGCAGAGTGAAGGCAAAAAGGCCAACAAGTGCTAAGCATCTCTGGGAACTCCTTCATGACTGTTGGAAGACCATTTCAGGTGACTACCTCTTGAAGCTCATCAAGAGAATGCCAAGAGTGTGCAAAGCAGTGATCAAAGCAAAAGGTGGCTACTTTGAAGAACCTAGAATATAAGACATATTTTCAGTTGTTTCACACTTTTTTGTTAAGTATATAATTCCACATGTGTTAATTCATAGTTTTGATGCCTTCAGTGTGAATCTACAATTTTTATAGTCATGAAAATACAGAAAAATCTTGGAATGAGAAGGTGTGTCCAAACTTTTGGTCTGTACTGTATATAAAGACATTACGTACATTATCCTGGGTACAATAGTGTCATACATGTGGGCATAAACTGCAGTTTGGGCACACAAGAGAAAGAGCGCTATGTGACTTTTGGAGTGCAGATTTAGATGTTCGGTATCTGGATGCCATGTCATGCGTGCAGAGCCTCTGGGATTCCAGTAAAGTGTAATCCCATAGGGATTGACCCCATTTTGAAAACTGCACTCCTCAAAGAATTTATCAAGGGGTGTAGTGAGCATTAGTATCCCAGACGTGAATGCACAGCAGATGGTGAAAAGTGAATATGTAAGCTGCGCGGAGAGAATTGGTAACACCAAATTCTCTACGATTTCCCCTATTCCCTACTATAGCTCCTATGATGGGGGGGGGGGTGTCACTTCTGGTTTCTTTTCCTTGTAAGCTCTAAATTTGGGGTGTACCTTGATATACACTTGCACAGCTTATACATTCCCTTCCTACTGCAGCCTGTGTTCTAATGATTTGACAATTTTTTGGGGTTTTGTCTTCACATTGTGCAAGCTATTTTTTTTTATTTTTCTGGTGATGTAGCCATACATGACGGCTTTTTTTTTTTTGTGGTATGAGATGCATTTTGTAATGACACCATTTTTGGGTGCCTATAACTTATTTACTAAATTTTACTAACTCTTTCTGGCATAGCATTTTACTTTTTAATTTTCTTTCTATGCAGTATACAGCATAAGTAACATGTTACCTTTATTCTGTAGGTCAGTACGTTTACAGTGATACCTAATTTATATTCTTTTTTTTATGCGTTACTAATTTTGCAGAACAAAAACCCATTTGGGGACATAAATCAATTATTTTTCATCACCATCTTTTGAGATGTGTTACATTTTTATTTTTCGGTTGACAGAGTTGCTTGAGGGCTTATTTTTTGCGCGATGACGCATTTTTTGTAAGTCAAGATGGCGAAAAATCATTATTTTGTTCCTTTTATTTTTTCCCCGACGTTCACCTTGCAGGTTAAATAATGTTTCAATTTTATTGTACAAGTTGTTATGAACGCGGCGATACCAAATATGTATTGTTTTTGTTATTTTATGGTTTTTTTTTATATAATTCATGTTATATAGGAAAGGGACATTTTGGGGCTTTATTCATTTATTAATTTTCTTTTAATACCCTTCACTTTTTTTTTTTTTTACTTTTTTTACTAGTTTGTATAGTTCCACTAGGGGACCTGAACCAGCAATGCAAGGTGAGATCATAATATACCTTTTGTGGCTCGCCCATCAAGTGTGGTCTAATGGCAATTTTTCTCTGCTTCCAATTCACTCAAAAACAGCTAAATAAGCTTCCCCATCATTAGTCATTTTCTGTAATGCAGTTTCTACTTCTTTTTTTTTTTTTTTACACAGCAGTCTTCTAGCCAAGCACGCCAGCACACATTAGATATAAAAATTCAGCAATCCAAACTTTTTCATATATAAACTTTATTGAAAAACTGCAGTTACAAAAATGCAAGTTATCAGGATACCCAGGAAAAAAAGAGAGTCATTGATGGGTGTAGCCAATGCCCTTCATCTGCATATGAATAAAACTGCAAATTACGTGAAAACAGGGCTTCAAAGCTGTATAATAGAGGCATCCTATCCTGCTTCGTATCCCCCATAAATGTATCACGGAATGAACTTGGATGTCACTCCGAGTTCATTCACTCTCACTGCATATTACTGCAAACTAGGCCCCACATCTGATGCACACTGGGTCATGTGCATGGGGTCTTACTGTATGCTTTATTGTAGATTAACTGTTATTTTAACTAGACATACTAGATGGCGCAGAGACTGCTCAATAATTATGTTATTATGCATATACTATATATGTGTTGTTCTTGTGTATTTGCCTTTCAGGTTGTCCAGATGGTGACCCTACAATGCCACTAAGACAGTCTTCAGTGGTTGGTTGCTGAATAAACAGTCTTCATGGCTATCCGCTATAGGAAAGGAGATGCGGATGGTGAGTAAGTCTAGGAAAAGCCTGGTACAAATTTGGGAAGATATATGACACTACTGCTGCATCATGTAGTTGCAAGAAATAGTGAGGAGCACAGAAAATGGGTGGTTTGCATAACTTGCAGTGCCTCTCAGAACTACTATTGCTTTATGTGATATTGGGCCTTGAGCTTATGCCACCTATTAAGGGAATAGAATAGTGTATTGAAACCGGGAAAGGCTTAGATCCTGCACAGGTGGATCAAAGTGAATCTCTGAAGCCATGATGCTGTTCTACTGAACAAGGCCAAGTCATTTTGGGAGTAAACAGTGAGATAACTCAGCAACGAGAGATATATAGGCTACCTGTGATGGAGAGTGTTTAGCAGACTTATTATCCAGGTTGAAGCTTAAGTTGAGCTGGCCTGTATGGAGTTAGTTTTGGACAGGCGAACCTGCTGTGTGAGACTCCAGCAGGACACCTGGTGTACTATATCTCCCATCAGTTATGTGCAGTGTCCTCAATAGGGCCAGTGCTAAAGGACTGAAATGTTATATGTATGCATAGTAGGGATGATTTATAAACACTGACATATTGAACACCGGCCTTCAGCAGCGCTGGGTAAGAATGCATCTTGTTACATAGATGAGGTGCATTCTCTGGTAGATATATTACAAAGTTTGTTATATTTATATATGATGGGAGTTCGTAGTCCTGCTGTGAATTACTGAACCTGGGTTTACACTGTACTTTTTACTGAAAATGTGACAAAAACCCCTCAAAAATCTTTAGGGCAAAACTGCTGATTGACCACATAACAGAGTGCAGTAGGGAAATAGTACTATTTGATTTTTGGAGCACATACTGTATTTATATGATCTGGTTTTTGGACATCATGTCTCTTTTGCAGAGCACCTGAAATGCCAGTAAAGAGGAATCCCCTGACATATGACCCTCTTTTTGAAACTGCACCCCTCAAGAAATTAATTCAGGGGTGTAGTGCCCAATAAGCTGGGCACAACATACTGGGTACTAAAATAGCGTACCTCTCGAAAAATGACAATCTTCACTTTTCACCATTAGCTGCACAATCATTTCTGGTAAATAAATTAGGTGTCAGAATACAGTGACCCCAGGAAAATCGTTTATTTTTGAAAAGTTTTATTTGTAAAAGCGGTAAAACGTAATAAAAACCAATATAAATATGGTATCGCTTTAATCGCAATGACCCACCAGACAAAGTTGCCATGTCATTTTTAATGCAGAGTGAAAACAAAATGCAAAAAATGATGATAGAATTGTGGATTTTTTAAAATGGACCCCCAAAAAACATTAATAAAAGTTAATCAAAACATTATATGTACCCCAAATGATGCCAAATGAAAGTACAACTTGTCACACAAAGAATAAGCCCTCACATAGCTATTTCGACTTTGAATTTTGGAAGGCTGAGAAAAAAGATATAAAAAAATTCTCCGAGCTATAACGTGCAAACTACCCTGTGTCCTTAAAGGGTTAATTCCAGTGAAACACTTAAAGGGTTGACAAAGTTCACAAATGCTTTTTTGAATTATTTGAGGGGTGTAATTTTGAAAATTGGGTGATTTATGGGGCTTCTAAAAAATAGGCTTTTAAAATCCCCCGTCAGAACTGAAGTGGTCCCTAACAAATGATTTTGAGAAATTTTCTTGTCAATTTAGAAAATTGTTGTTAGATTTGTAAGCTTTCTAACATCCAAAATAAATTGATGGATGATTAAAGATGCCAATATAAAGCACAGATATGATTGATAATATTTATTAACTGATTTGTGTAGTATGACTATCTGTCTGAAAAGCATAGCATTTCACATTTTAAAATTGTGAATTTTTACATATTTCCACCAAATTTCCAATTTCTTAATAAATAAATGTAAAATATATCAAAGTTTACCACTAACAACTAACATAAAATACAATGTGCCACTAAAAAACAAATCTCATAGTCACTTGGATAAGTTAAAGTGTTCAAGTTATTGCTGTATAAAGTGACACATGTCAGTTTTGAAAAATGGGGTCAGGTCCTTAACAAGGCTTTGCTATCTTACTCATTCTCCTTCACTTCTCACTTTCCTCTTTTCTCCGGCAAGCTGGTGGGCGGGCTTAGAATTGTTGATGGGCAGACAAGGAGACACAAAACTTCCAAGCTGCCAGGATGAATAGTGGGCTTGCACTGAACTCCACACTGTTATCTCTGAATTTACATACAGAGATAACAGACACTAAGAAAGACAAGAGCCCTTACCAGGTTATAAGTAAGCTGCAATTAGCTGACCTGATAGCTGACATAGCCACCAAGGTGATATTAATGATACATAATAAAGTTTTATTCATGTGTTATTTTTTCCTTTATTAGGTTGGAGACACACATTGGTGGGGAATTTAATAAGACCTGTACATCATGCACCAGTCTAAATATTGAGAGTGCTGGTGGCAGAGGCGACAGAATTATTAAGTGATGCCTCTTAATAATTGAAATGTACACCAAGTTCAGGTAAAACTCAGGCCTGTTTTCTGGTATTAGTGAGGCTAAGGCCCCATATAGCGGGCTGCAGTAAAAAAGCACCGTGGGAAAAAATGCGGTGGTAACGAATTGCAGTTTTTCCAACAGAGCTTTTCACAGAAAGTCCGCAATTTCTGCTTCCATTATACCTATAGGAAAACCGCCAGCACTTCCACAATGATTTTGGAAATTGTATCGTGTCAGCTGTGCTTATTTTTCCACAATGTGTGGATGGGATTGTAGGGACTGTATGTGCGGGGCCCAAGTGGGGCCCCAGCCTTATAGTAAAATGGCAGGTATAGGCATCCCTGGGTCATTTTGATCCCTACCCTGCTCCAAAAATTGACAAAGTGACTTAAGAGCCATGCACCAAAAATGTGCCACTTTTGCACTAGAAAACTGGTATGACAACATTAGTAAATCCCCCATAGAGTTTTTGTTCCTTTTTTGGTGCAGATTTTGCTGCTGTTTTTTTGAGCCAAAACCAAGTGTGAATAGAGCAGAAGGGAGATTTATAAGAGCTTCCTTATATTTTCCACTCCTTTTGTAGCCACTGCTGGTTTGGCTCAAAAACATGCAGCGAAATCTGCAAATCTGTGGGGCTTTAGCCTAAATAGAACTTTTAGGTCTTATTCACACAAACGAGTTTTCAGTGTAAAGCTTGGTCCGTATTTAATAGTCAACACAGCATGTAAGGAGATGGACACCTAGTTATCGTTAAGTCACCCTTCGAAATACCGTCCCATACTGTAATCAGTACAGGACTCCTAGCATCCTAGAGTTACTGCATGAAACTGTAACCCTGGAGACTGAAGCACTAAAGTGGTGGTTAAGGGGGAAGAAGCACATTTTTTAAATCCATTAATGCACCCTATTTGCAGAAGAGTTTATTACATAAGAAGCAAAGTACTTTATCATATTGAATTACTTATAAATATAACATTATTTGGATAACATAGATTAAAATTAAATGAAATACTATGCATATAATAACAGTATTCAAATAGTATGGTCCACCTTTAACCATTTTCTATGTAATACCCACAGACACTTTAAACAGTGCAAAATTAATGTTTAATATTCACTTTGCTGATAGGTTTACAGTTTTCTTCATTCTCAGTTTGATAAATAGGACGGTTGGCTTCTTTGGTTTTTCCTTATTGATGCCTCCAACACAACGGACTAAACTCAGAGATACTTGTTTTAATTTTGGGCTTCCAAAAATCAAAACAATTGTCTGAGCTGGTGAATAGCTATAGATAATGATCAAACAGGCACAGAATCCTGGGCTATTCTGAGAGAAGATTTCTATAAACACAAGGATTTCTGAGATATAGAAGCATATGTAAAGGAAAAGAAGCCAACTTATTGTCTTTGCGGCGCGTACTCGACCTTCTGCATGAGCACTGAGCTCTCCTTTTGAATTCCTATCTGAATTATGTACCACAAGTGACTTGATAATCAGACCATTGGAAATACCTACTAATACTAGTGGAACAGAGCAATTTATGAGGTTAGCATATGCAGGTAGCAGATATACAACATTCCTGCCAGGAACAGAGATTTTGACACTCTCATTCATTGACATGTTTACATTCGGAGGATCAAGTTGGAAGTTCCAGGCTGCAGGAAGGCCGGTAGTAAATGATATAATAAGTGATACCATTATTAGCTGTGGAACTAATCGAGCAGATGCAAGCTTGAGGCGGATTAAAAATGGATGAGTGGCTATGACAATCTGTAAATAATAATTGACTGACAGGCAAACTGTAAACCAGAAGCTGCAGTAGATTGGAAGAGTTATCAGGACAATGGATACAATGTAGACTTGAGCTGAAAAGTAGATATCAGAACACACAAAGCTCATATAATCATTGACTAGCATAATGAACTGAAATAAAACATTGGACATGCATAGAGTCACCACAATGAGATCAGATGAGGTGAAGTTCCTTGACTTGGCTTTGTCCATAAGATTGACAGCAATGATGAAGGAGTTGGTGAACACTGCCAGCACAGTGTTAACAGCCAAAACAATCATGGAAACCAGAATAAATACAGGAAGCATCAGAGATGACTTTCTAAGAATTAGCAAAGTCAACCACTCACGTTTACTACAATGAAATCTGTTACTGCCACTGGTGTGCACATATTAAAGACTTTCTACACCAGCAATTTAAAATGAAGGTGTATGCTTCCATTTGCTTCTGCTGAGACAAAAGGGAGAAGTATTAAAATATTATTTACCACTGTCTTCTTTCTTATTTTATTTTCTTGCCTCAGTGCCATTTTTATAAAAAGTTACAGCATTAAATACAGTGTTCTTCAAAATTTAGAAAGGTGGTTGAAACCATCACCATCCAGAAATGACCTTAAGTAAGTTACTATCAGTGTCAGACTTGGGTCCTAGGGCCAAACAGTACAGTCATTCTGGGGGCCTTCTTTACTTCTACATGTAAATTTTACCTGACACTTGTTCATTTCTAAAATGTCGCAAACAAAAATTTATATTTCAGTAGTATTTTTCAGTAGAATTTTTCAGCTTGCTGCTTAGCCTTTGACTTTGTTTCTGTCCTCGGGTCCTGTCAGTAGTCTGCTGACTGGATCTCTATCACTATGACGTACAATGAGTGTACTGTGCCATGCCAGGGTGAGCTGGGGTCCACCTGGCTGAGGGACCCACCAGAGGATTCATATGTTCACCTGGGGGACAATCTGAGACTAAATTTGGTCCGTGTAACTGTTTTGCCTATTTATCATGCATTTTATGATGTGTTTTGCTGAATATGCTGTTGATTTATTACACTGTATGATGTTACATTTTAATTGTGACTTCGGAGTCATCGCATCTACCTTGGTGTGGTGCTTTCTAGAAAGAGGGTGACACAACGTCTGTTCAAATGGGGGAAACCTTTTTGCTGCCATTAGCTGTGCAGTGGGTGGCGTCTCTTTGGCACCACTCGATGTACAGTCTTCGCAAGCTAGTGTACATGTGGAGCCTGTCGGTCCTTGTAAAGGAAAAAGTAGAGTACGTCCTATTCTGATCTTTTTTTTTCCAGATTAGAATAGCACATTTCAATATGCAGTCAGACATTTACTCTGACTGCACTCTGAGAACACATGGACCAACATCAGTTCTTGTTTTACATTTTTTGGTTCCTGGAAACACCGACAGCATAAAAACATGGAAAAAATTGGTCATTATAGTCAATATTGGGGAACAGGGTTTATGTTTTATTATTTTGACATTCTAGAGAGATGTTTTTTGTTATATATGTGTACAGATATATGTATGGTATGTACAGCATGTGTCATATGTATGATTGTACCATACATTCTATATATAAAAGGTGTGTGTGCAGTACTGCTCATGTTTCCTATGTATGATTGGTGTATGTGTCATGCACTTTATTTATATAGGGCGCGGTGACTAGATATATTTTTTGCACAGTGTTACATTAATGACAGCATCCTCCCCTGGTTCACTGCCTAATACTTAACAGTTGGCTAGAGCATAGGTATGCTGTCTCCTGCTCTCAGATCAAAAGTCTCTGTGCCACTCTGAGCACATATGTGAGTCATATGTCAGGGGCATCTGTTTAAGGAAAACACCAGGAGCTTTCCCAGTGAATACAGTACATTAAACATGCATGGGAGGCACAGTGTACAAAAAGCCTTACTTATATTTCTTTCCATTGCTGTCAGATTTACTTCCTGCCTCCACCAGTCCAGTTGACTGCTCAGTTTAAAATCAAAAAAGAAAAAAAAAAATTATAGGGGCACTCTTGGACATTATCCACTTGTGCACTCCAGATTTCTGGTTACATATCACCCTCCACATTGCACGAAAAAAACAACAGGATTCTCCAGTAAGGAACACAGCATAAATTACCGTAAAAGCATGTAAAGTATCATATTAAGTAAGTGCACATGTATGTGACCATGTATTTAGCTAATTATTAGTTCTGGTACGACCGTGGTAAGCTGAAACCATTGTACAGCAACTTGAGACCATAATTCTATGGAAAACTAGTATTGGTCAGTAGTTGGTTCTGAGGGTCCCAAAATGTCACCAAAAACATGAAAAAAATTAGATGAAAAAAACTAAGATTAAATAAAAATCATCTTGTTACAAAATCTTAGTCACTTGAATGCTTTCTTTACCTTTACATTGAATGTCCCCTAATGGTGCTGATGGTGCGGTTTTTCCCGCAGTGCTTTTTCTCTGTGTCCTGCTATGTGGGGACTTAGCCTTAGAATGGAAAAATATTTCAAAGTGTTGCCTCATGATATGAGGGTTGAGAATCAATTTTCTTGCAATTGCTGACATAATATAATACAAAATATAATATGGGAGTATTCCATACCCAATATTGCTACTAAACCATTTATGTGATGTTATAGCGTAGTTAAAGGCGTAGTGAACGTATTTTATTTTTTTTGTTAAAGTGCAAACTTGCTGTCAAGAAAACAGATTTAGGCTAAGGCCCCATGTAGGGGGCCGCAGCAAAAAGCGCTGCAGGAAAAACTGCGGCGACAATGCATTGCGTTTTTTCACGCAGCACTTTTCGCAAAAAAGTCTGCGGCGTTTACGCCACGTGGGGCCCTGGCCTTAGGCTAAGGACCCAAGTTACATAAAAGCTGCTTTCTTTGTTGCAGATTTTTCTGCGTTTTTTTTTATTTTTTTTGAGCCAAAGCCAGTAGATTAAACAGAAGGGAGAAGTATAAGAGAAAAAAAAAACACAGAAAAATCTGCAACAAAAAAAGCAGCCTTTCTGAAACATGGGGCCTTAGCTTTAATTTGCCTGCAAATTAGTTATTTGGGGCACCCAGGGCATGGCTAGGCCTGCCAGTGCACCTGTTTTTTGTCTGTAGTCACCAACAAGCGCCTATTATCCAGATATCCAAGCACAAGCTGAGCACATTTTTAGTAATAGTAACCAAAGAACTGATCCTGCTAAGTTAGCCTCCACTGACCCTTCTTAAATAGCCATGTTGACGGGTCTCTGAATCAGATAAGAAATCCAGTCCCAAAGGCCTCCATGAATATAAGAAAATTACAGGTAAACTTTCCGCTTGTACTAAGTGTGCTTATATTTATCTCATTCTCTCATTCTACTGTCTACATCCTAATCATTTTCATTGTTGCTATACCTATTTTGTACTCAAACATTGATCTCTATTCTTGTGTTCCTTTAGCAGGGAAATTGTTGTCAATTTTTGTTGCTCGGTATATCTTGTTACGGCTCATTGACACAACATGACCGTGTACTTGGCCATGAAAAAGTACAAGGCCAAGTGTACATCCGAGGGTAATCCGTTTTTATGGATCTCACAGATTTGAGTCTACTGAGGGATCCGTGAAAATGGACGATATATGATTCATATATGGTTCTGTTTTTTTGTCTGATCAGTCACACGGGCTGTTAAAACAACAGAAGTGAATAGATCCATTTATGTCTATGGGGCCATGTACAGGCCAGTAATAAAATGACTAGCACAAGACCCGAGAACCGTGTTGTGTCAATAGCACTTATGCTTGCTTTATTATGCTTGACAAACCTTTCGTTTGATATTTACTAGACTGAACTTCTCTTTAGCTCATGATAATAGTACATATACTTGACAGCATTGATTTTTTTTTCTCTTCTACTAAATAGAAAGAGAAATACAATGTTCTCATGTGCTAGTGAAGGTAGTAGAAACATAAATATAAAGTAATGTTAAATGTTTGGAAATATTCATATTCATGGAGAAATGCAAAGAAAATAGTATTTCTGTGAGTACATAGAAATCACTGATTTTTATATTTAACACAAGTGCATATAATAACAGCTGCATTAGTTTTTCCACTTACCTTTGTGCTTAGTATTGCTGTGCTTTATGAATATTACAGCTTTCCAGAAGGTGATAATAGACTCCTGTATAAGTGTGACTTTTTTAGCTTACTTGTCACTTTTGAACTATATTACTCCAGCCTGGTCACCATAGCAAGAGGCCTATTCTGTTGCCTGTTGTAAAGATGCCTAAAATACCATTTATAAGAGATATTGTATAAAACTATTGAGAGCGCAATATCAAGTCTAACAAGAGACCTCAGCTAGTACTATGTACTATACAGTGCTTTATAAATCCTCCCTTGCTAAGTAAACAGTGGCAAATGTAACATTGTTGAAACAATATTGAATTTTGTAGAATAATGCACTAGAGTTGCAAGTATAACAGAAAGCAGCGGTAAACTATATTATCCTCCTCTTGTATCAGTACATATCAAGTGCGTGTCTGACCCTCACATATTAGCAGGACCTTTTATTCCCCTGCATTTACCCTATAATTAATAGGAGTGTCAGAGCTTCAGGGTTAATTACATCTCTCGATGTTTATTTATTCCCAAAACTCCTGAAAATGATGGCCTAACATACAATTACATAGTGAATATTTGCAAGCATCTATTTTTCTTTGACAGCTTCTGCAGATGACTTGAGACCAGACACTTATGTTTGGAGTTGATCATTATGTCACTCCATATTCTTTTCTATAATTTTTTTCTTGTCAGGTCAAATTCACATGTGAACCGAGAGCAAGGCAGGTGGTTTGGACTCCGCAACCAGAAATGAACGCACACGCGGTAGTTCAAGAAAAAAAATATATATTTACTATAAGTTAATAAAGGCTAGTTAAAGGTAAAATGACAGGGATAAAGACAAGCAAAATATACAATATAGCATGAACAATTTCAAGTCAAATTCTGCAATGGTTTCTACTTTTACTCTGTCCACTTCTGCAGTATGGACACTGAATGAACAATATACTCAAAACTATCCCTAACTGACCCTGACTTCACATTTGGGTGCACCCCCTTTTCCCCAGTGGTCCAGGTGGACCGCTTACAGTCCGTAGAAGCGCGCGGTGGGGCCCAAAGTCGGTCCTTTCTTTTATAGTGAAGCGGTTATCAGGATCTCGGGAGAAATGAAGTCCTCTTTAACAGACAGGGAAACCAAATGAATGCAATGTAATCCAAGAGCAGATTCCACTCAGCACACTGACAGTCCTGCCGAATCCATACACTGAGCTGGGATGTGAGCCAGGATTTAGCAGTTACTATCCAGTACGTCAACAGCACTGCGAGTCTCTATCTGTGGTATCCATATACACAGTCACAATGTCAGTCTCACTGATCAGCCACTGAGCACAGTTCCTTTCACGTGGACTCACTAGTCCTGTTGTCTCTTTACACTCTGTTTGTCTCTGGACCAAGATACAGCTTAGCTGTACAGAAAAATCTCCACACCAGTTAAATACAACACAGACACCTGTCTTCTCTCTTGCCAAGATGGCTGCTGCTCTCTGTGTCGTCACTTCCTGCTTCTCTGCTCACACTCTGTCTGCAGAACAGGCAGGCTGACATAAAAGGGGGGGGGGTCTCACTCCAGCATCATGTCACAATTACAATGGCTGCTGTCTTAAAGGAACAGAATCACAGAAATACATTCAACATTAACAGTTTATACAGACAAATGAAGCTTAGGACAACATTGACTGTCTCTTACACACATAGTGCAGGTTTTTCTTTCCTTTTAACAAGTGGATAAAAAAGTGAAATATAGGGATTTGTTTTGGCTTATAGAAGACAGGATATTACACTGCAGGTATATCATATATCACATTGTGTTGTACATTTCTGACACTTTCTTGAGCAGGGGTATTCAACTGGCGGACCACAGGCTGGACCCCTGCTAACCTAACTTGGAGGCAGCACTTACTATTGTCTAATAAAAGTACCAGCACCTACCATTAAATATGAAAAAGATCTTTATTTCATCTGTACATCTAATAGCAGTATGGACCTGGTTGTTTTGAGCAACGCCATTGCCTTAAGAGCCAGTGATGCGGATCGAAATGCATGTCAGTTATGCTTTCCCATCACGTCTGCCCATGGTCCACTGTGGATATATTCAAAGTAATCATGATAGTACATGTTGTTAAGGATAATATGATTACTAATTTGGCACTAATTACTAATTTGGCACCTCAATTAGTATCCCCCATGTGCCTCATGTTAAAGTGGTTTTCCACCCCTCAAACAAAAACTATCAGGTGCCATACTTCCCTGCCCTATCTGCCTTGTGCCTCATGTTAAAGTGGTTTTCCACCCCTCAAGCAAAAACTAGCAGGTGCCATACTTCCCTGCCCTCTGTACCAGTCATTGGTTCCACTGATGCACCGATGATGTCACTTGATCCTGATGTGACTGATGCAACCAGTCAATGACCTCAGTGGTCACATATGGTAGTTGGACACAACATCACTGCAGAAGATCCACTGCAGACATATCCAATGCTGATGCTGAGGCCACTGATTTGATGCAGCAACCACGTGACTGATGTCATTGCTAGAGCAGTGAAACCAAGGTCAACGTCTTTACTACAACTTGGACCTTTACCTGATGATAGACTCTGGTAAATGGAAAATTGCTAGGTACACCTTTTCTAGAACAAAGCATTTAAAGGTAAATGGTCACCATGAAAATGCAGTATAATCTGCAGGCATGGGCAGAACTATAGGGGGTACAGTGGTACCAGTCGCTGCCAGGCCCTGGACCTTGAGGGGGCCCAAAGTCCCCTCTGCCACATAAAATATACCACTATTTTAAATAGCACAAGGTAGGTAGGGGCCCCATTATAGATTCTGCATGGGAACCCAGGAGTTGGAAGACACTCCTGTGTCTGCAGGCAGCATTTAATAGAGCAGCAAGAGCTGAACAGATTGATGTAGTTTTTTGGGAAAAGATTGAAAAAAAATGTGTCATATTTTTGTCTCTGCTTTTCTATGCCTACAAATAGAGATGAGTGAATCGATTCTGCAGAAGTGGAATTCGATCTGAATTTCAGGAAATCTTCGATTCGCCACAATTCCGGATTTCCTCACGCTTCGATGCATCGAATCGCATTTTTTTAAAAAAAATTTTTTAAATGGCCACCGCACATGTTAGGACAAGGGGAAAGGGACTCTGGTAGCGCGGAATCACCCACAATGCCAAGCGTGCAGCTAATCAGCAGCCAGCAGGACCTGTGATGTCACAGCCCTATAAAAACCCTCGGCCATTTTAGGTACAGTCATTCCACATCGCTCTTACTGTAGGGACAGACGTCAGCAGGAGCTAGGGAAAGACTTAGAAAACATATAGAAATTCAGGGAAAGAGGCTGAGCCTTAGAACTGTAGGGAAAGCATAGGGAGGAATTGAGAGAAGAATTTGGGGTGGTTGCAGGGTCATTAACAGCAAGAATTTGCAGCATAATTCACATTGCCATTATACTGCTGCTCATTACTCATATTTGTGTCATCAAGGTGGAACACAACAAACCTTTTGCAGTGCAGTACAGCAAAAAAAAGTGGAATATAATACACTAATATCTGCACACATCTGTAAAAGAAGCCTTTTTAAAGGCCTTTATTATAAAAGGCTTATTCAATGTTCTTACAAGGCATAACATTATTCAGTACTATTGTGCCAAAGCCATATCTGCACGTATCTGTAAAAAAAAAGCCTTTTTAAAGGCATTTATTATAAGGGGCTTATTCACTGTTCTTACAAGGCATAACATTATTCAGTACTATTGTTCCAAAGAAAACTGAATTATCATCCAATATCTACACTTATCTGTAATAAAGGCCTTTAACGTGGGGAAAGACATAACGACCATATTCGCCATTTTGTTACTAGTATAAATTTTCAGGCAATATTTAAAAACAGTATTGTCAATAAAAATTCAATAATTCAATAATTCTTAGTGGTTATCACTTATTTAAAGGTCTTTATTAGTGTCAAAACACATAACAAGGACCATATTCGCTATTTTGTTACCAGTACAAAAGTTGCAGGCCATTTTTCAATACAGTATTGTCAATATTAATTCAATAATTCTTAGCGGTTATCACTTATTTAAAGGTCTTTATTAGTGTCAAAACACATAAAAAGGACCATATTTGCTATTTTGTTAACAGTATAAAGTTGCAGGCCATTTTTCAATACAGTATTGTCAATATTAATTCAATAATTCTTAGCGGTTATCACTTATTTAAAGGTCTTTTTTAGTGTCAAAACACATAAAAAGGACCATATTCGCCATTTTGTTACCAGTATAAAGTTGTAGGCAATATTTTAAAACAGTATTGTCAATAAAAATTCAATAATTCAATAATTTGTAGCGGTTATCACTTATTTAAAGGTGTTTATTAGTGTCAAAACACATAAAAAGGACCATATTCGCCATTTTGTTACCAATATAAAGTTGCAGGCCATTTTTAAAACAGTATTGTCAATAATAATTCAATAATTGTTAGCGGTTATCACTTATTTAAAGGTGTTCATTAGTGTCTAAACCCATTGTGACAACTTGGGGGAATTAGTCTCAAATGGCAGCAGACTCCTGGTCCGGACAGCAGTGGTTCATGGTACTGGGCGCCGGAGAGACAGCGTTCAGACGGTCCAAGTGTAAAATAAAGTGGCTTTATTCAGCTTAACTGCAACATAACAAAACAACAAAAAAACCTATGCCACAGTTAGGGCACTAACTGACTCCTTGAGCCCCTAACTAGCCTCTGGGGCAATAAGAGTTTGACTTAGTCTCTGTAAGTCCTCTCTGGATCCCAGCCCTCTGGGACAGACTGCCTCTCTGTCCTTTGCTGGTCCACCATTTCCTGCTCCATGCAGGTTTCTCCAGCCTTCTGGAGATACGTGCCCCACCCAAAGGTGTGGCTGAGGGACTTTTCAGGGCTGGCCTGGGTCGCTCCCTAGCGCCCTCTAGGTTCACATACTCACACCATAAAAAGGACCATATTCGCCATTTTGTTACCAGTATAAAGTTGCAGGCCATTTTTAAAACAGTATTGTCAATAATAATTCAATAATTCTTAGCTGTTATTATCACTTATTTAAAGGTGTTTATTAGTGTCTAAACCCATAAGGAGGACCATATTCGCCATTTTGTTCCCATTATGCCGATACTGCTCCTGCCACCCCCACCCCCTCCCATAGCTGCCATGCCAGTGCAAGTTGAGCTCTCAGGGCCCCCCCGGTCAGACATGCAAGAGGATGGATGATGGCGCAGATAGGCAGCAGTCAACTTACTACATAGGATATCTCTGTAGTAGTTCAGTTTGTCCTCCCTCTCAGCGGGTGTAAAAAAGGCCATTTCTCCCCTGTAGCGAGGGTCTAACATGGTGGAGAGCAAGTAGTCATCCCTCTGCTAAATGGTGACAATTTGGCTGTCACTGCGCAAGGAAGTCAGCATGCTTTGGGCCATTTGCGCAAGTGATTCCGAGGGACTCCCTGCATCCATCTCCACTGCATACTGCCAATGGTGTGTCTGGGCCATCTGCCTCATCATCCTCATCTCCCTCTGGCTGTTCTGGTTTCTCCTGTTCCTCCTCTCCACCCATTTGGCTACACATTGTTTGTGCTCCAATGTCCTCCTCATCCTCCTCCTCCAGTTCAGCCTCCACAGGGCTCATGTGGCCTTGAGATGTAGACACCACATCTCCAGTCCCCTGACCAGCCAGATTGAAAAGCATTTTTTCCAGGATGTGAATCAATGGAATGACGTTGTTCATCTTGTAGTCCTGGCGACTGACTAACAAAGTGTCCTCCTCAAAGGGAACGAGCAAACGGCAGGTGTCGCGCATGAGCTGCCACTGGCTAATGTTAAAGTTACAGTTGTGCTAAAGGCACAGGAAACTTGGTCAAAATTGAAGGAAAGATGAATGCAGCACATTATCAGCAAATACTGGAGGCAAATTTGCACTCATCAGCCAGGAAGCTGCACATGGGACGTACTTGGACGTTCCAACATGATCATGATCCAAAAAACAAGGCCAAGTCAACCTGTCATTGGCTACAGCAGAAGAAAGTGAACCACAATATTATTGAGTCACACTGGAGAGATCTCAAGCATGCAGTACATGCAAGACAGCCCAGGAATTTAAGGGAACTGGAGACTTTTTGCCAAGAAGAATGGGCAGTTTTACCATCTGAGAAAATAAAGAGCCTCATCCACAACTACCACAAAAGACTTCAAGCTGTCATTGATATTAGAGTGGGCAATACACGGTATGTGAACTTTTGAACAGGGTCATTTTGATGTTTTTGGTTGTCATTATGATTTAAAAAGAGAAAACACAGAAGTTTGACAATAAATGGCTTCAACCAACCACTAACCATGAGTGGAGAAAAAGTTTTTGTGTTATCATTCATATTGTCTGAAAAAAGGCCAAAAAAACAAAAAATCTGCCGTGGTATGTAAACTTTTCAGCACAACTGTACACAGGGGAGTACCTCTGTCTGCTTGGATCGTAAAGAAATCATTTATGGCTTTTCTCTGTTCATATAGTCGATCCAACATATGGAGGGTGGAATTCCAACGGGTGGAAACATCACATATCAGCCTATGTTGTGGGAGGCCGTTCTGCCGATGCAGCTCAAGGAGGGTGTGATTGGCGGTGTACAAGTGGCTGAAGTGCATGCATTTTCTTTGACATTTTTAGGATGTCTTGCAGATGGGTGGAACACTTAAGGAAACACTTGACAACCAAATTGAACACGTGCGCCATGCATGGCGCATGGCTTAGCCCTCCTTGACGAAGCGTCGACACCATGTTCTTCCCGTTGTCGGTCACAATGGTTTCCGATTTTGAGGTTTTGAGGATTCGATTTCTTGAGGAACGACACAGAGCAGTTCCTCCCCTGTGTGACTTTGTTCGCCCAGGCAAATGAGGTGTAGAACAGCGTGACACTGCTGTGCCCTGCACATGTGGTATGCTGGAGGAGCATTGTGAATTGTCCCTGCAGTGGAGGCTGAGGAGACAGTGGAGGATGAGGCTGATATTGTTGCAGGACCAACGGCGTGAGAACGTGGAGGCTGAAGCTGCGTCACCTGTCCAAGTTGCTGGTGTGTCTGGGCAGGCACCACATTAACCCAGTGGGCCGTAAATGACATATATTGTCCTTGACCGTAGTTACAGCTCCAAATGTCGGTGTTGCTGTGCAGTTTGGCAGACACTGACAGCCTCAAGGGCTGGCCCACCTTCTCTTCTACATATTTGTGCAGGGCTGGTACTGCTCGGCACAAGCCATGAGTTCTCTGAAAGGTGCAGAGTCCACAGCTTGGAAAGGGAGTTACTGCAGCACCAGCAACTTGGACAGGAGCTTGTTCAGCTTCTGCACTGTTGGATGAGTGCAGGCATACTGTTTTCTCTTCGAAATTGCTTCTGTGATGGATTGCTGACGCAATGACTGACTAGGAGGAGGAACATGAGCATCACGACCAGCAGATGATTGGAAGGACACACAGCTTCCTTTGGCCGAGGTGGTGGAGCCTTGACTGCCTGAAATGGCATGTGTGCCTCTGGGTGCTGCAGCGGTTGCTGCGGCAGGCTAGACCACCACATTGGAGCCACAGCTCTCCCAGGCCACTTTATGGTGACACTGCATATGTTGACGCATGGCTGTGGTGCCAACATTGGCACCCTGGTCATGCTTCACCTTCTGCCCACAGATTGAACATATGGCTATGTTGACCTCCCCCAGCGGCTTTACAAAAACTGCCACACCGCCGAGTAGGTGATTATACCCCCAACACTCCGGGCTAACTGACTGCTACCGCCACTGCCTCCGTGAACCCCTGCACCACTGCTTTCCAGGCAGGTAGGCTGCTGTGAAGCGGGTGGTCTACCCCGGGCACGTTTAGCTCCCGACCTCCCACTGCTGCCACCCTGCTGACTCCCTCGCTGCTTCATGCGCAAGCTGCAACCCTCTTCTCCTGATGACGATGAAGCCCCTCCCAATTATGATCAGCTACATCGTCATCCACTACAGTCTGCAATTCACTGATGTCCTCCTCAACACCAGCTGCCATGCCACTCTCCTCATCACTACTTGCTCGCCTACCGGAGGAAGCAGCGGATGTCTCCTCCAGATCTTAGCTGAGCAGTAGCTGCTGAATGTCCCATGGGTCCGCTGTCTTGGGATAACATTGGACTCTGACCTATGCTTCAAGCCGCACATCCAAACCCTCAACACCTCCTGCCGCCTACAACTCAAGAACATCCATCAAATCCGTTCCTTCCTCACTCCAGAAACTACAAAGATGCTAGTCCACGCCCTCATAATCTCCCGCTTAGACTACTGTAATACCCTTCTCAATGGCCTCCCAGCAAATACTCTCACCCCCCTCCAGTCCACCTTAAATTGCGCCACTTAATACACCTCTCCCTCTGTCCTTGATTGGCCGCTCCCATCTGCCAATCCCTTCACTGGCTACCCATTGCCCAGTGAATAGAGTTCAAATTAATAACGCTGACATACAAAGCCATCCACAACCTGTCAACTCCATATATCTACGACCTAATCTCTCGCTATCTGCCCACACGTAACCTCCGATCCTCCAAAGACCTCCTACTCCGCTCTGCTCTTATCCACTCTTCACACAACCGTCTCCAAGACTTCTCTTGTGCATCCCCCATACTTTGGAACTCATTACCAAGACACATAAGACTGACCCCCACAATCACAAGCTTCAAGAAGGCCCTGAAGACTCACCTATTCAAGAAGGTCTACAACCCCCAATAATGCTACTGTCCCCATACCACCACCTGAACAGCCTCTATCCCCACCTTCTGTCTCTATCCCTCTTCCCTCATAGATTGTAAGCCCTTGCGGGCAGGGCCCTGTATCCCACTGTGCCAGTTGGTCATTGTTAGTATTATCTGTTTTGTATATCTTGTGTACCATATGTAAAGCACATGATATAATGGTGCTATATAAATAAACAATAATAATAATTAATAATAATAATAATACCTCCTCCTCACTGTACAGTGGATCTGAGCCCACAGCATAGAGTGCTTCTCTAGCTGAAGAAACGGATTTTTACAGAAACAGCTGGGAGAAGACAGTAATGGAAGGTAGGAGTAGAATGGCCTTTTTAAACGCCATTCCAACGTGCCATTAGCTTAAAAGTTGTTTTTTTAATGATAGACTCCCTTTAAGCTCTTACAATGCATTGCTAAGGCCTCTTGAATACATATTGCACAGCAGAAGAAAAAACCAAACCTGGCAATTGACATAACAAAAGCTAGGTTAGGCCAGGACCCTACATGGCGTAAACGCCGTGGAAAAAAAAACGCAGCGTTTTACAGTTACAGCAAAGTGGATGGAATTCAACTCAGACCCCAGAGTATAATAAGTGGAGGCCCAGCAGAGGTGAGTAAAATTAATAAATTGTTCTACCCACCTTACCTCACCTCTCCTGGGTGTCCGGTGCCTTTAGCTGACATCACAAGCCTCAGCGGTTACGTGGGGCACACTGAGTCATGCCGCTTTGACCCAGCATCATGACTTTGGTGCACCCCATTTAATCACTTAGGCCCAATCTCATGCCTCAGCGGTGACCCCAGGTTGAGTGATGTCAGCAACAGGCCTGAAAAGAACAGCAGAGGACCACCAGGTACCGCAAGGATGACCAGGAGAGGTGAGGCAAGGTGAGTATAACAGTTTGTTATTTTTACTCAACTTCCCCAGACTTCCACTTATACTCTGAGGTCTAAGGAGACATCGAAGTATAATGATAGCGCCTCCGAAATGAACCGGAGATCCAAACCTCACAAATATTTGTCAATATGAATCTTGTGAGGTGCATCCATCTCTACTTGGAAGCTATGCATGACTGCACTGCACTATATAGCTTGTGTTATCTGCAAAAATAGAGTCAGTGCTATAAATCCCATGTTCTATATTATTAATAAATAAGTTAAATAACAGCGGACCCAGCACTGATCCCTGAGGTACACCATTTATAACAGAGGACCAGCCTATGATCCTTTAATACGTTTTTAATCCAATTACAAGCTATATTTTCCAAGTCAATGGACCTGTTTTTACCCATTAAACGTCTATGAGAGACAGTGTCTAATGTCTTTGCAAAGTCCAGGAAACCTATATCCACAGCCTCCCCTCTGTCCAGACTTCTACTCACCTCTTCCCTGATTGTCTATCATACTCTGTACTTCCTCTATGTATACATAATGAACAAAAAAATATATATACTGAAGTGTCACTTTAATTTTCAGGATGAAAATATTGGTTGTGTTGTATTTATGTAATGCAAGCTCAAGTGATATACAGATTATTACAGACTATATAACACGTCTAAAGTAAACCAGGGCTGGTATGTAAGTTAATGAATTCTTATCTACTACAAGCTTTTCACCATCATATATTATTATATTCCTTCATATGTATCTACAAACTAAGGTGTTACCAGTGGCAAACTAATAAAATAAACATTTTATACATATGTGTCATATTTTCCTTTATTAGGCTGGAGACATACATTAGGGTCTATTTATTATGCTTTGGACAGCAGTTTCCTAGTGTATGAGGCATGAAAAGTTGCAATTTTTGTTGCACATGCATGTGTTTTCTTCATAAACATTGTGACTTTACTATTTTGTGACCCATTCGCTACTTTTCAAGTATCGGGGCAGAAGGAACATGGAAGGTCTCACTTCATCAGATTTACTTTAACTCACACCACAGTTATTGCATCTGGAGTGAGGTACACCAGAAATCTAGGCCAGTCGCTTACTAGTGTAGACTTTATTTCTGATGCATGGGACCTCCCTGCAGTTGTCAAAATAAATCTAAAATTAATCTATCTTAATAATTGTGGAACATCTTGGCCGAAACACAAAGCACTGGTTTTAACAAATCAGTCGAATTGTGTTTTTTTTTTAGTCAAAGCTAGAAGTGGATTTAGCACAAAGAAGTAGAAGTGTTTCCTTTATACTTCCTATTCCATTTGGTACTAAAGCCCTGAGTTGCTCAAAAAACTGCACCAAAAAACTTACAAAAGCTCAACGTGTGTCTACTAAATTGGACTTTTAAAGCAATAAAATGCAGCTCTGGAGATTGAGGCAATGAAAGTTGAGGCTGGAGGTTGAAGCCAAAGGCCTATGTTTGAAATTGAAACTTATTGATGTTCCTATTTGCAGAAATCTTCACTTTATCAAAGTGACTTATTTATAACATTATTGGCATTACAAGACATTAACATAAAATTTAATCGCTGTCTATGTAATACCCACAGACACTATATGCAGTGCAAAATGAATGTTTAATATTCACTTTGCTGATAGGTTTACAGTTTTCTTCATTCTCAGTTTGATAAATAGGATGGTTGTCTTCTTCGGTTTTTCCTTATTGATGCCTCCAACACAAGGGATTAAACTCAGAGATACTTGTTTAAATTTTGGGCTTCCAAAAATAAGAACAATTGACTGAGCTGGTGAATAGCTATAGATAATGATCAAACAGACACAGAATCCTGGACTACTGTGAGGGAAGATTTTTATAAAGACAAAAATTTCTGATATATAAAAGCATATGTAAAGGAAAAGTAGCCAACTTATTGTCTTTGCGGCACGTACTCGACCTTCTGCATGAGCACTGAGCTCTCCTTTTGAATTCCTATCTGAATTATGTACCACAAGTGACTTGATAATCAGACCATTGGAAATACCTACTAATACTAGTGGAACAGAGCAATTTATGAGGCTAGCATATGCAGGTAGCAGATATACAGAATTCTGGCTAGAAACTGAGATTTCAACACTCTCATTCATTGACATATTTAAAAACGGAGGATCAAGTTGGAAGTTCCAGGCTGCAGGAAGGCCGGTAGCAAATGATATAATAAGTGATACCATTATTAGCTGTGGAACTAATCGAGCAGATGCAAGCTTCAGGCGGATTAAAAATGGATGAGTGGCTATGACAATCTGTAAGTAATAATTGACTGACAGGCAAACTGTAAACCAGAAGCTGCAGTAGATTGGAAGAGTTATCAGGACAATGGATACAGTGTAGACTTCAGCTGAAAAATAGATATCAGGACATACAAGGCTCATATAATCATTGACTAGCATGATGAACTGAAATAAAACATTGGACATGCATAGAGTCACCACAATGAGATCAGATGGAGTGAAGTTCCTTGACTTGACTTTGTCCATAAGATTGACAGCAATGATGAAGGAGTTGGTGAACACAGTCATTATGGTGTTGACAGCCAAAACAGTCATAGAAACAAGAGTAAATGTAGGAAGCATCAGAGATGACTTTCAAAGACTTAAAGTGAAATGCTCAAAGTTTACTACAATGAGATATGTATCTGCCACTGGAGTACATATATCAAAGACTTTCTACACCAGTAGTTAAAAACCAAGGTGTATTTTTCCATTTGCTTCTGCTGAGACAAAAGAGATGTATCAGAATGTTATTTAACCATTGTCTTTTTTTTTTTTTTTTTTTATTTAAAGCTTGCTTCCATGTCATTTGTATGAAAAGATATTGAATTACATACAATTGGTGTTCCTCAGCACCTCACAGGCCAAAAATAACTATTATAACTAGAATTTCTTTGTGAGCAACCACAGGGGCTTATAGAGGAAAATTAAAAATTACTGTATAATTCTCTAGCACAGTTTTTTCCCAGTTAGGTTTCAGTGAAACTTGGGGTTACCTGACAGAAAATCTAACGTAAGGCCAGGGCCCCACATTGCGAAAATGCAGCATTTTGGCCGCAGCAAAAAACACTGCATTTTATAGTACCTTTCTGGCTAATCCCATCCACACATTGCAGAAAAAAATCTGCAGTGGAAATGCTGCAATTTCAAAAACGTTTGTGTTTTGTAAATCGCAGCATGTCAATTATACCTACGGAAAGTGTGGAGTTTTCCGTATAGGTATAATAGAAGCAGAAAGTTTTCCTCTGTGGACTTTCTGTGAAAAACACTGCAGAAAAAAACGCAATGCGTTTCTACTGCAGTCTTTTCCATAGCGTTTTTTGGCTGCTGATCGCTACATGGGGCCTTAGCCTAAAGTACATGGAATAGTAGGTTTACCTGTGTACCTTTAAAGACATGGGGTGGATGAAACTTTAACCTTAACTGCCTTCTTCATCTATACATTGAATGTCTGTAATGCTGACATAGGTGCAATGCACACTGTGTTATTCCTAGGCCAATATATATTATACAGCACGGGCTAGGCGTGTATGCTATTCATACTGTTCTGTGTTCTTTTTTTGTAGTAAAGAAGTGAGTGACCCTGAGTAGATATCCCTTACAATGGTATAAAGCTAAGAATCAATTTCCTAGCAAATGCTGACATTAAGCATTAAAGGGAGCACTCCACCACCTAAATTACTTAGTTAATATAACCTTTGTGTGTCAAAGTGCAATCTTGCATGGTCAGAGAACCTGTTTTCGCTCCATCCAAGCACAAGCTGAGCACATTTTTTTCTAATATTTGAGAAAATACTGATCCCATTAACTTAGCACTTCACTGACCCTTCTTAAATACCTACACACGTGGACAAAATTGTTGGTAACCCTCTTTAATGAAAGAAAAAACCACAATGGTCACAGAAATAACTTGAATCTGACAAAAGTAATAATATATACAAATTCTATGAAAATGAATAAATGAAAGTCAGACATTGCTTTTCAACCATGCTTCAACAGAATTTTTAAAAAAAGAAAACTCATGAAACAGGCCTGGACAGAAATGATGGTTCCCTTAACTTAATATTTTGTTGCACAACCTTTTGAGGCAATCACTGCAATCAAACGATTCCTGTAACTGTCAATGAGACTTCTGCATCTCTCAACAGGTATTTTGGCCCACTCCTCATGAGCAAACTGCTCCAGTTGTCTTGGGTTTGAAGGGTGCCTTTTCCAGCTCCTTCCAAAGATGCTCAATAGGATTTAGGTCAGGGCTTATAGAAGGCCACTTCAGAATAGTCCAATGTTTTCCTCTTAGCCATTCTTGGGTGTTTTTAGCTGTGTGTTTTGGGTCATTATCTTGTTGCAAGACCCTTGACCTGCGACTGAGACTAAGCTTTCTGACACTGGGCAGCACATTTCTCTCTAGAAACCCTTGATAGTCTTAAGATTTCATTGTACCCTGCACAGATTCAAGACACCCTGTGCCAGATACAGTAAAGCAGCCCAAAAACATAAAAGAGCCTCCTCCATATTTCACAGTAGGGACAGTGTTCTTTTCAAGATACGCTTAATTTTTCTGTATGGGAACATAGAGCTGATGTACCTTACCAAAAATTTCGATTTTTGTCTCATCTGTCTATAGGACATTCTCCCAGAAGCTTTGTGGCTTGTCAACATGTAGTTTGGTAAATTACTTTTGTCAGATTCAAGTTATTTCTGTGACTATTGTGGGTTTTTCTTTCATTAAACGAGGGGTACCAACAATTTTGTCCACATGTGTATATCATGGAATCTTTAGATGGATCAGATGATAAAACCAGTCCCAACGGCCTCCATAAGCAGAAAATTACAGGTATGAGTGTGCTCATGTCTATCTTTCCCTTGCATTCTCCACTTTCCACAGATTTTATTCACTCACATATCAAGACGTATTTCTCTAGTTGGGGAATTTTTCTTTGTTGATATACCTATTTTGTACTTGGACCATGATCCTTGTGTTCCTCCAGTAGTAATTGAACAATAATTGTTCACTAATTTTTATTGTTCAATGTAATTTGTTAGTTTAAGGTTCCCTATAGTGGAAACCCAGCTAAAAAACGTTGCAGTAAAAATGCAGTGGAAAAAACACAGCAAAAACACTTGCTTTTCGTAGCTTTTAGGTATGCGTTTTTGAAAATACTGTATTTTCACAGTGGTTTTTTTTTATTTATTTCACTATGCATGGATGATATTAAATGAAATCTCATTCACTATGCTGGGGTTGTAAATTTATGTGCTTTTCTCTGTTAAACCCTAGCTAACCCTAGTGAAAAAAACTCAGCCTCAGCCTTATACTTTCTTTCCATTTGGCAAACATTTTGTTTTACTAGGTGATTGTGTGCTGAACTTTACTTCTCTTTCGCTAATGATAATTGTATGTATACTTAGTATTTTCTTTTCTTCTCACTACTAAATAAATAGTGATCTAATAAATACAATGTTCTCATGTACTAATGATGGCACCTAGTAGAAACAGAAATATAAGGTAGTGTTAAATGTTTGGAAATATTGATGAAGAAATGAGAAGAAAATACTATTTGTGTGTGAGTACAAATGAGCCATGACATATATGCACTTGTATTAAATACCAAAATATACTAGCCGCTGCATTAGTTTTTCCACTTACCTTTGTGCTTAGTATTGCTGTGCTTTATGAATATTACAGCTTTCCAGAAGGTGATAATAGACTCCTGTATAAGTGTGACTTATTTAGCTTGCTTGTCACTTTTTAACTATATTACTCCACTTAGAAGCCTGAACCATAGCGAGAGGCCGATTATATTACCTATTGTAAAGATGCCTAAGCTTAGTTTTATACATTAACTCATATAAAACTTAGTTTTATACAATAATATAATAACATTTACATGAGTTATTGTATAAAATTATTGAAAGTACAGTGTCAAGTCTAACAAGAGACCTCAGCTAGTACCAGTTCTTTATAAATCCTCTCTTGCTAAGTAAACAGTGGCAAATGTAACGTTGTTTAAATGATATTGAATCTTGTAGAATGTTGCACAAGTGTTGCAAGTATAACATAAAGCAGCGGTATATTATCCTCCTGTTGTATCAGTACATATCCAGTGCGTGTCTGACCCTCACATATCGGCAGGACCTTTTATTTCCCTGCATTTACCTTATAATTAATAGGAGTGTCAGAGCTTCGGGATTAATTACATCTCTCAATCTTTTGTGATTCCCAAAACTCCTGAAAACTATGACCTAACGTACAATTAAATAGTAAATTTCTGCAAGCGTCTATTTTGCTTTGACAGCTTCTGCAGATGACTTCAGTCATGACACTTATGTTTAGTGTTGATCATTATATCACTCCATATTCTTTTCCATATATTTTTGCCCGTCAGGTCAAATTCACACAAAGCTTTTTTTTATTTTAGCAAGTGGATAAAGAAATAAAAAAATAAGGTTTAGTTTTTTCTTATACAAATTGTATAAAAAATGTCTGTAGAATGTTTTTTTAATAATGAACATTTTTATTAAAATTTTTACATTTTACAAAAAAACTCATACCTTTCACTATTGCCTCCATCCACCCCCAACCACAGTAAATAATGTATACCAAGTACCCAAGTGAATTGTAGAACATCGATCATGGTAAGACACAGACTATTACAAGCTTATCATACACCACAGTGTGTTGTACATGTTTATCACTTTCTAGAGAAGTAAAGGAAGAGATTATATAATTCAAGAGCTTGTGGTAACCATAATATACAAATAAGATAAAAGAGAAAACTAGCAAATTATAATAATCAAGAGCTGTTCTGTGATATATGCTGAGGGCAACAAAGACAGTTTTTCTTTTAGGCCCCATGTTGCGGAAACGCAGCTTTTTTTTCGTTGCAGAATTTGCTGCGTTTTTCTGAGCCAAAGCCAAGAATGGCTACAAAAGGAATGGGAAATGTATAGAAAGCACTTATACTTCTCCCTTCTGCTCAATCCATTCTTGTCTTTGTCTCAAAAAGCCACAGAAAAATCTGCAACAAAACTCAACTACTGTTTCAAGGCAATAGAGGAAGTATATAGAGTTCACTAAGCCAACCATTGTGGCATTATTGAGAAATTTCTGCTTAACTAATATGCCATTTGAGGAATTTTCATTCCCTATGTTTTGAAGTCCCACTTGTCCAGCAGCGATTGCTTTCTGCATTTTTTCCTGATTTTGAGCCATGGTTGCAAGGAATGCCAAACTAGGTCCACATGTGCCCCAGAGTCTTGACCAATAAAGGACTGCAGCATACAGTTTTCACACAACTGCCCACCGTCAGTAGGTGTGCCCAGAGCAGCTTGCTCTATCTCCCATGTGAACTGGACTGCTAATGGAAAGCATATATGTCATACCAGCCCTCCTTGTCTGGTGATAACCACAGTGTTACAGTGTCAGTTAGCAATCCATAATCATGTAGACTTTTTGATAATTTTATTAATGTAGCAACATCGGCAACACAGGCTTGAAATAAGACTGGTTCAAACCAAATTAATGACATACATGCCCATTACCTTTTCAGTGATGCAAATGAAGAAATGAAGCTGCATGTTTTAACTGTGCTAGCTATATCAGCAACTTTATATATTTACCTTTTGTTATTCCAGTGCTGAATTAGCAATAGGCATGTATTCACTACCATACCTCCAGATTCAAAAATAAAATGACAGGAATATTTATAAATAAAAATAAAAAAAATTTAAAATAAAAATTTATAAAATAAATAAATGACAGGAATTTCCATTATAATAATTTTCTGCAGCAACCCAGTGGAGGAAGGCCAGAAGTTAAGAGTAGTAATCGTAGTAATCAGAATGACAAGGATCTCAACCAGATCCTCCTGTTCTCCTCCAAGGCTGTTGAAGTCCTGAGGGGGTATGCAGGGAATCCTAGGTTTTAGGCACATTTTAATGGTTTTAAGTCTCCCTGAGCCTGATGTTGACTGGAGTGTCCATGATGGTTGTGCAGGAATAAGGCTTCGGAGAGAGGGTTTTGCAGAACAAATCAACTCAGTGTTTACTTGAAGTATAATATTGTACCATGTTAGCCATAGAAAGTAGTGGAAGAGTTCTGCTGTTATTAATGGTGAATATGTGTGAGTTTATGCGCTAAGTCTCTGCCCTGTTTCCCCCACATAGAGGCCTATGGTGGGACATTGCGCACACATTGAGATACACCACATTGGAAGACCTGCAGGAAAATGTCCCCCTAATTCTGTGCACCTGTTGTGACTATGGGACAGGTACACTGTCAGCGGTGTGGATGGTCCTGCAGGTCTTGCACACAGATTCAACATTAATAACAGCAGAACAGATCTCCCAGTGGCCGAACATTTCTCCGGAGAAGACCACTCTATTGAAGATTTTTTAGGTTGTGGTTTTAATGGGACATTTTAAGATGCAGAGGGAGAGAAAGGAATGCGAATATAAGTTAATGCAAAAATTTCAAACTTTGCAATTTGGACTTAATATTCATGCCAGTTTCATGTCACACTATGTATGAACTGTGAGAGTCACAAATCACCACCTGATTGCAAACAGATAACAAATCCCTCCGTCACGCCCCACAAGTTTTCCAGACTGTTTATTTCCTGACCTGTTGTAAATAACTTTTCTACTTATATTGCATTTTGTTATTCCAAGATCCTTTGAAGATCCATGTCTTGTGTGTGTATAAAGAGTGTGTGAATTTTCAGTTTCTTGTATTACACCAGTACTCTCGAAAGCTTACTATCAAATATACTCAGTCTCTAAAAGGTATCGCCTGGTTTCTTCACTCTTCCAGTGTTTACTTGAGGTAGAACAAGATAAATTCAACAGCTTCCAAATACTGGAGGTACAGTTCTTACAGAGCATCCACTGAGCTAGGGATGAGCTGATTAATGGTGCTTTCTCATGTCAGTCTGTGTCTCCCATACAGGGGCAGTCTTCTGCTTTAACAGTGTACTACACTTTTCCAAATCCATAACTTTCTGCAGATTCTGATATTATGGTGTATAAATTCTATTGCCCTATTTGTTCAGAAGCTACTGGCAGGGTCACAGCTATGAGGTCATTATATACTTATCTTGCACAACGTATTTTGCACAAAATTGAGGAGGGATATATCCCATCTTCCGTATGCAGAGCAACACTCAACCATCTCTGAGCTGGTGTCTTTTAGCCTAACAGGGCTCTGGCCAGGGGCGCACCGCTAATGAGGCGAGGTGAGGCGGCCGCCTCGGGCGGCACTGTCCGGGGGGCGGCATTTTACTATTTAATGTAAGCCAGCCCAGGACAGGCCGCTTTAAAAAAAAAAAAAAACCAGAGCTGAGCGCGGCCTGTCCTGGGCTGGTTTACGAGACGTCGCATCTCAGCGCCGGCGGCGATACAATGACGTCATCATGCCGCCTACGCTGAGACACAGACGTCGCGGACAAGAGGAGGAGGCGGCAGCTGCATCAAGGCATCACAGGTGAGTATAGCTTTTTTTTTATCTATATAAATAGGCCATAACCTGTTGGAGTATCCCCGGCAGGTCAGAGCCTATTTATTTACCTACCCGCGTCTGCTCGTGGCCGCCCCCGCTTCCCCTTCTGCTATGGGACGCAGAAAGGGAAGTGGATGCCGCTGTGAGCAGCCGCGGGCCGCAAATACTACTATTATTATACTCCGGGGCCTATTCAGACCCCGGAGTATAATAATCGGAGGCCTAGGGTTGGTGAGGGAACATAAAAAACAGTGTTACTCACCTCCTGCGATCCGAAGTAACTCCGAGCAGGCTTGAGGCCTGTGGTGACGTCATCAGGTCGCATCGCCGGCCTGATCACGTGACGTGTGTGCGCAATTAAACAGGGCCGAAAGCTGCAAGGAGTGCACCGGTGTCCAGGATAGGTAAGTAACTCTGATTTTTATGTTTGTATTCTCCCCTGGGTCTCCAATCATTATACTCTGGGGTCTGAAAAGACCCCAGAGTATAATAATAGTTCATTGGTGGTCCACTATGGGGCATAATACCCTGTGCAGGGACCACTGTAGAGCATAATACCCTGTGCAGGGGCCACTCTGGAGCATAATACAAGTGCAGGGGCCACTATAGAGCATAATTCTGAGTGTAGGGGCCACTATAGAGCATAATACAAGTGCAGGGGCCACTATGGAGCATAATACCAGTGCAAGGGCCACTATGGAGGATAATACCAGTGCAGGGGCCACTATGGAGCATAATACCCTGTGCAGGGGCCACTCTGGAGCATAATACCAGTGCAGGGGCCACTATGGAGCATAATACCGTGTGCTGGGGCCACTATAGAGCATAATACAAGTGCAGGGGCCACTATGGAGCATAATACCAGTGCAGGGGCCAATATGGGGCATAAAACTGTGTGCAGGAGTTGCTGCGGAACATAATACCGTGTGCAGTGGCCAATGCGGGGCATAATACCGTGAGCAGGGGCCACTATAGAGCATAATACCGTGTGCAGGGGCCGCTGAGAGGCATAATACAGTGTGCAGGGGCCGCTGCGGGCCATAACACTGTGTAATACTGTGTGCAGTATTATATTATACGCTGTCTGTTTATAGTGATCGTGTGATGTAATTGTAGCCTTGTCACATACTGTAGACATGTACAGGACGAGGCTGCAGTTACATTACATAGCCGCTATGAGATGAAATACACTATGTAAACAGAGAAGCGGTCACGGCGCTTACACAGGTACCATTCAAACAGCTGATCAGTGGGGGTCCTGGGTTTTTTAACCCCACTGATTAGTTTATTAATGACCTGGAAAACCTTTTAATTAGTTAACACCTGGGGTATTATTAATAAGGGACACTATTTATACAGGGTACACACGGACATTATTAATATAAAGATGCACTTGGGGGTATTATTCATTATGGGGGGGTTATATCATATATTATATAATTGGGGGTAGCAGCAGGATGGGGGCTTTGTGTAGGTGAGGACAATGTGGGTTGGATGCCTGGAAAAGTGAGGAGCCAAAGATGTCTGTGTTGCAACCTTTACAGAGACAAGTCACAGATGGAAGAAGTGGTCATGGCGGTCCAAAGGGAAGAGAAGGGAAATGTGACCGATTAGTCAGAGACGTCACCGGTAAGTCACAAAATGTTACTGCACTGTATTCACCTAAATGATAGAGGATAAATACCTGAGTGATGGGGGTCTGTCTGCTGAGACCCCCACTGAGCCTGAGAATTGGGTTTTTCCCCCCCACTAGTTGGGAATTCAGACTGACCGCAGCCATATATATAGGTGTGTCACTTGGTGGATGGACGAACCCGCGTGGTTCTCATTCACTTCAATGGGAGTGCCAAAGATACCCGAAGTCCAGTACTCAGCTATCTGCGGGGCTCCTATTATAGAGAATGGGGGCCACGTGGCCTCGTCCATCCACCAAGCAGAAGATGTGTGACGTTACTTTCATTGTTAATGCCGTGTTGTTGATCTGATACTGAAGTAATACAGGAAGAAGAATTCTTAAAAACTGTTTTATTGCACATTTTCTGTTAGTACAATAAACCTCATTTCAATCCTGAAATATTACTGTGTCCATCAGTTATTAGATATATCAAATTGAAATGGCTGTTGCAAACACCCAAATATTTAGAACTAAAAATGATTAAGATTAATAGGGGTGCCCAAACTTTTTCATATGACTGTATGTATAGTGTATATTTTTGGAGCTTTGTGACTTTCTTTGTAGAAGAGCATGTGGCCAAGTGCTCAGGCCAGTGTCAGGACTTGGCATCTTGGCTAGGTACTGGGGCCCAGAGCTGCCAGAGGGGCCCACTCAGTATAAACAATTAGTGCTTCCTTTAAAACAGATTGGAGCACTCATTTCCTGCTAGAACAGTCTGGTGTGTGAGAGGTGTTGCATATTTCAGCATTACTTATTGTTCACAGCTCCCCAGACTGCCCACCCCTTCCTCACTCCAGTGCTCACATGATTATTTGTACCAGCACTGGGGCCCCTTCCCTGATTGTCTATCATACTCTGTATTTCCGGTATGTACAGTATACAAAATGAAAGAAAAAAATAATACTGAAGTGTCACTTTAATTTTCAGGATGAAAACATTAGTTGTTTTGTATTTATGTAATGCAAGGTCAAGTAATATGCAGATCATTACAGACTATACAGTGCTGGCCAAAAGTATTGGCACCCCTGCAATTCTGTCAGATAATACTCAATTTCTTCCAGAAAATGATTGCAATCACAAATGCTTTGGTAATAATATCTTCATTTATTTTGCTTGCAATGAAAAAACACAAAAGAGAATGGGAAAAAAGTCAAATCATTGATCATTTTACACAAAACTCCAAAAATGGGCCGGACAAAAGTATTGGCACCCTCAGCCTAATACTTGGTAGCACAACCTTTAGACAAAATAACTGCGAACAACCGCTTCCGGTAACCATCAATGAGTTTCTTACAATGCTCTGCTGGAATTTTAGACCATTCTTCTTTAGCAAATTTCTCCAGGTCCCTGAGATTTGAAGGGTGCCTTCTCCAAACTGCCATTTTGAGATCTCTCCACAGGTGTTCTATGGGATTCATGTCTGGACTCATTGCTGGCCACTTTAGAAGTCTCCAGTGCTTTCTCTCAAACCATTTTCTAGTGCTTTTTGAAGTGTGTTTCGGGTCATTGTCCTGCTGGAAGACCCATGACCTCTGAGGGAGACCCAGCTTTCTCACACTGGGCCCTACATTATGCTGCAAAATTTGTTGGTAGTCTTCAGACTTCATAATGCCATGCACATGGTCAAGCAGTCCAGTGCCAGAGGTAGCAAAGCAACCCCAAAACATCAGGGAACCTCCGCCATGTTTGACTGTAGGGACCGTGTTCTTTTCTTTGAAGGCCTCTTTTTTTTCCTGTAAACTCTATGTTGATGCCTTTTCCCAAAAAGCTCTACTTTTGTCTCATCTGACCAGAGAACATTCTTCCAAAAAGTTTTTGGCTTTCTCAGGTAAGTTTTGGCAAACTCCAGCCTGGCTTTTTTATGTCTCTGGGTCAGAAGTGGGGTCTTCCTGGGTATCCTACCATAGAGTCCCTTTTCATTCAGACGCCGACGGATAGTACGGGTTGACACTGTTGTACCCTCGGACTGCATGGCAGCTAGAACTTGTTTGGATGTTAGTCGAGGTTCTTTAGCCACCATCCGCACAATCTTTCGTTGCAATCTCTCGTCAATTTTTCTTTTCCGTCCACATCTAGGGAGGTTAGCCACAGTGCCATGGGCTTTAAACTTCTTGATGACACTGCGCACGGTAGACACAGGAACATTCAGGTCTTTGGAGATGGACTTGTAGCCTTGAGATTGCTCATGCTTCCTCACAATTTTGCTTCTCAAGTCCTCAGACAGTTCGTTGGTCTTCTTTCTTTTCTCCATGCTCAATGTGGTACACACAAGTACACAGGACAGAGGTTGAGTCAACTTTAATCCATTTCAACTGGCTGCAAGTGTGATCTAGTTATTGCAACCACCTGTTATGTGCCACAGGTAAGTAACAGGTGCTGTTAATTACACAAATTAGAGAAGCATCACATGATTTTTCAAAGGGTGCCAATACTTTTGTCCACCCCCTTTTTTATGTTTGGTGTGGAATTATATCCAATTTGGCTTTTTGACAATTCTTTTTGTGGTTTTCCATTGAAGACAAATTAAATGAAGATATTATTACCAAAGCATTTGTGATTGCAATCATTTTCTGGAAGAAATTGAGTATTATCTGACAGAATTGCAGGGGTGCCAATACTTTTGGCCAGCATTGTATAACACGTCTAAATTAAACCAGGGCTGGAATGTAAATTAATGAACTCTTATCTTATTTACTACAAGTTTTTCATCATCATATATTATGATATTCCTTCATATGTATCTACAATGACAAACTAATAAACTAAACATTTTATACATACATTTTATACATACTGTATGTGTCATATTTTCCTTTATTAAGCTGGAGATACACAGTGGGGCCTATTTATTATGCTTTGGACAGCAGTTTTCTGGTGTACGAGGCATGAAATGTCGCAATTTTTGTTGCACATGCATGTGTTTTTTCACAAACATTGCGACTTTACTATTTTTTGCCCCATTCGCTACTTTTCAAGAATGGGGGCAGAAGGAACATGGAAGGTCTCGATCTATTAGATTTACTTTAACTTACATCAGAGTTATAGCATCTGGAGTGAGGTACACCAGAAATCTAGGCCAGTTGCTGACTAGTGTAGACTTTATTTCTGATGCATGGGACCTCCCTGCAGTGTGTAAAAATTATTAAGAGGCATCTTAATAATTGTGGAACATCTTATCACACAAAGCCCCACTGTGTTTAGTTGTTTTTTTCTGGTGTAGATTTTGCTGTTTTTCAAAGCTAGAAGTGGATTTAGCACAAAGAAGAAGTAGAAGTGTTTTCTTTATACTTCTAATTCCTTTTGGTAATAAAGCACTGAGTGGCTCAAAAAACAGCACCAAAAAACCTTCAAAAGCTCAACGTGTGTCTACTAAATTGGACTTTTAAAGCAATAAACTTCAGATCTGGAGATTGAGGTAATGAAAGTTGAGGCTGGAGGTTGAAGCCAAAGGCCTATGTTTGAAATTGAAACTCAGTGATGTTCCCTATTTACAGAAACTTCACTTTATCAAAGTGACTTATTTATAACATTATTGGCATTACAAAACATTAACATAAAATGAAATACTATGCATATAATAACAGTATTCAAATAGTATGGTCCACCTTTAACCATTCTCTATGTAATACCCACAGACACTTTAAACAGTGCAAAATTAATGTTTAATATTCACTTTGCTGATAGGTTTACAGTTTTCTTCATTCTCAGTTTGATAAATAGGACGGTTGGCTTCTTCGGTTTTTCCTTATTGATGCCTCCAACACAACGGACTAAACTCAGAGATACTTGTTTTAATTTTGGGCTTCCGAAAATGAGAAAAATTGACTGAGCTGGTGAATAGTTATACAGTCATGGCCAAAAGTTTTGTGAATGACACAAATATTATATTTTCACATGATCTGCTGCCCTCTGGTTTTTATGTGTGTTTTTATGTGTCAGATGTTTTTATCACATACAGAAATATAATTGCATTCATATTATGAGTAACAGAAGCTTATATTGACAGTTAGAATGAGTTAATGCAGCAAGTCAATATTTGCAGTGTTGACCCTTCTTCTTCAGGACCTCTGCAATTCTCCCTGGCATGCTCTCAATCAACTTCTGGACCAAATCCTGACTGATAGCAGTCCATTCTTGCAGAATCAATGCTTTAATTTTGTCTGAATTTGTTGGTTTTTGTTTGTCCACCCGTCTCTTGATGATTGACCACAATTTCTCAATGGGATTAAAATCTGGGGAGTTTCCAGGCCATGGACCCAAAATCTCTGTTTTGTTCCCTGAGCCATTTAGTTATCACCTTTGCTTTATGGCAAGGTTCTCCATCATGCTAGAAAAGGCATTGTTGAGCGCCAAACTGCTCTTGGACGGTTGGGAGAAGTTGCTCTTGGAGGACATTCTGGTACCATTCTTTATTCATGGCTGTGTTTTTAGGCAAGACTGTGAGAGAGCCGATTCCCTTGGCTGAGAAGCAACCCCACACATGAATGGTTTCAGGATGCTTTACAGTTGGCATGAGACAAGACTGGTGGTAGCGCTACCTCTTCTTCTCCGAATAAGCTGTTTTCCAGATGTTCCAAACAATCAAAAAGGGGATTCATCAGAGAAAATGACTTTACCCCAGTCCTCAGCAGTCCACTCCCTGTACCTTTTGCAGAATATCAGTCTGTCCCTGATGTTTTTTCTGGAGAGAAGTGGCTTCTTTGCTGCCCTCCTTGAGGCCAGGCCTTGCTCCAAGAGTCTCCGCCTCACAGTGCGTGCAGATGCACTCACACCTGCCTGCTGCCATTCCTCAGCAAGCTCTGCACTGCTGGTAGCCCGATCTCGCAGCTGAAACACTTTTAAGAGACGGTCCTGCCGCTTGCTGGTCTTTCTTGGGCGCCCTGGAGCCTTTTTGGCACCAATGGAACCTCTCTCCTTGAAGTTCTTGATGATGCGATAGATTGTTGACTGAGGTGCAATCTTTCTAGCTGCAATACTCTTCCCAGTTAGGCCATTTTTGTGCAGTGCAATGATGACTGCACGTGTTTCTTTAGAGATAACCATGGTTAACAGAAGAGAAACAATGATGGCAAGCACCAGCCTCCTTTTAAAGTGTCCAGTGGTGTCATTCTTACTTAATCATGACAGATTGAGCTCCAGCCCTGTCCTCATCAACACCCACACCTGTGTTAATGGAGCAATCAATGAAACGATGTTAGGTGGTCCTTTTAAGGCAGGGCTGCAATGATGTTGAAATGTGTTTTGGGGGATAAAGTTCATTTTCTAGGCAAATATTGACTTTGCAAGTAATTGCTGTTAAGCTGATCACTCTTTATAACATTCTGGAGTATATGCAAATTGCCATTAGAAAAACTGAAGCAGTAGACTTTGTAAAAATTAATATTTGTATCATTCTCAAAACTTTTGGCCATGACTGTATATAATGATCAAACAGGCACAGAACCCTGGGCTACTTTTAAGGGAAGATTTCTATAAAGACAAAAATTTCTGATATATAGAAGCATATGTAAAGGAAAAGAAGCCAACTTATTGTCTTTGCGGCGCGTACTCGACCTTCTGCATGAGCACTTAGCTCTCCTTTTGAATTCCTATCTGAATTATGTACCACAAGTAACTGGATAATCAGACCATTGGAAATACCTACCAATACTAGTGGAACAGAGCAATTTATGAGATTAGCATACACAGGTAGCAGATATACAGAATTACGGCTAGAAACAGAGTTTTCTACACTCTCATTCAATGACATGTTTAAATATGGAGGATCAAGTTGGAAGTTCCAGGCTGCAGGAAGGCCGGTAGCAAATGATATAATAAGTGATAGCATTATTAGCTGTGGAACTAATCAAGCAGATGCAAGCTTCAGGCGGATTAAAAATGGATGAGTGGCTATGACAATCTGTAAGTAATAATTGACTGACAGGCAAACTGTAAACCAGAAGCTGCAGTAGATTGGAAGAGTTATCAGGACAATGGATACAATGTAGACTCCAGCTGAAAAATAGATATCAGGACATACAAGGCTCATATAATCATTGACTAGCATAATGAACTGAAAGAAAACATTGGACGTGCATAGAGTCACCACAATGAGATCAGATGGAGTGAAGTTCTTTGACTTGACTTTGTCCATAAGATTGACAGCAATGATGAAGGAGTTGGTGAACACAGTCATTATGGTGTTGACAGCCAAAACAGTCATAGAAACAAGAGTAAATGTAGGAAGCATCAGAGTTGACTTTCAAAGACTTAAAGTGAAATGCCCAAAGTTTACTACAATGAGATATGTATCTGCCACTGGTGTACATATATCAAAGACTTTCTATACCAGTAGATAAAAACCAAGGTGTATTTTTCCATTTGCTTCTGCTGAGACAGAAAAGAGATGTATCAGAATGTTATTTAACCATTGTCTTCTTTTCTTTTTTTTTCCCTTTTTTATGTCATTTGTATGAAAAGATACAGCATTACATACAGTTGGTGCTCCTCACCACCTCATAGGACAAAAATAAGTATTATAGCCATTATAACTAGAAATTCATTGCGAGCAACCACAGGGGCTTATAGAGGGACGCTGCTACTGTCTGAACATGCTTCTTTTGAGCTCCGACTATCCTCTTCATTAGCTGTGTTTTTTTGGGATTCCACCCTGGGTTCCCCACTCTGTGCCTCTTCTCTATGCACCACTGACCCATCAGGCTTAACCCAACGTGGTCTGTAAGCCTATCTTCACCTGCAAAAGCCCAGCCGAATGAGCTCCCTGTACCTCCACATATAGTTGTAGCGGCCATCTTACATGCCCGGGAGCGGACCAACTGCTTACCTTGCCAGCGGTCCTGCCAAAGTGCCGCAGACCCGCACTACACCTTCTGCTCATCGGTGTTCCGCTTCATGACCAGGATCTGTGTACCTCTCTCCAGCCTCTGGACACCAGCTGATCTACTGCCTGCACTACTTCAGGTACATGCTTGCAGCTCTTGTAACTCCCTGCCTTTTCTCTGCTGTTTTCTGCTGCATTGACCTCTGGTGAATTTCCTGCTCATAGTCTCACTCACTGGATTCCCAGAGACTTTCTATGCTGTCCACTGTACATCATTGTACCCCTGAGGATTTATAATTTGGTTCTGCTACTGATGGCCATTTTGGACCTGTTGCCTTTATACTATATTTCACGCTCCCAGTGGGCACCCCTGGTGCCCCTTCTGAGTACTTGCTGGACGAAGCACCATATTTCCTGCAACTGCTGCAACATGCTGATATTTGTGGTGGTGTCCCTGCCTGCTTCTTGGACTACATCAGTCCTACTTGACATGTCCTGTTAATTTCACAGCTACCCGGCACAGCTCCTCCTCCTGAAATATAGGCTTACTCTTGCTCCTTATACAGCCCTTTTGAAAATTGGTATCACCTGCTTTACAAGATGTCCATGCACTCTCATAAATCAAAAACATGAAAAACTCGAGAAGGTTCTGCTGCTTGACACACTCTCCCGGAACTATTCAGATCACTGTGCCCGACTGGATCTGCTGGAGGAGGCTCTCCTCATGGCAGCATTACCTCCTTGGGCACTTCTGAAAGACTTCACACCCTTCGACGTGAAGGACTCCAGGTGGATGAACCGGATACAACTGACCCTCTTCCTCAGAGACCTTAACGTATCTGGCAACAACAGCATAAGCAGATGTTGGGCCCTACCCGGCCTTCACATCCTGCTGAGACCTCTGTGCCTCTTTGATAAGTACATAGACTTGTCTCTTGCTTTTTTTTCTAGGTACTTCAGTATGGACACTGCCAATTGTTTCCATTGTTATATTTTTAGTCTTTGATGCCTGGCCTTGGCCTATTATAGCTAGTTTGTTCTGTTTCTTAGAGTCACGGTTACTATGTATATGTTCCTTATGCAGATAATGTCTTTTCTATTACTACCCTATTTTACCAGGGCGGTCCCTGGCATTATATGTTGTGTTCTATAGCAGCCTATAATACTTAGCATTCTGTTTTTGGGGGATGGCCGTGGTGGCAGTCCCCATGTCCCCCCAACGCCTTGTGCGTTATTAGGTCTGTTGCACATCATCCTTCCCCAGTATGCAGACCCAAGTTTGGAATTTTTTACTACTATTTACTATCGCTAATGTTTTTTCACTTTCACAGCGCTACTCCTCTTGCTCTTATGTTAGAGGCCGTTTAGGATCCCTGCCCACAACTAAATATGGCTACCTGACATGGCAACCCAATATGTCCAATATGCCTGATATTCAGCTTTATTTTTCCCCATCTGTAAGATTATCTCCCATAATGTAAGGGGATTTAATACCCCCCAGAAGCGTTGTAAGGCGTTTCAACAATATGAGAAACTGTACCCAGATTTCCTTTGACTTCAAGAAACCCACTTCACTCCCACCTCATCCCCTAAATTCTTTCCATACCTCTACAGGTTGATAATATTACTGCTGATCCCCAGGGGTGATATATTATTATTCATTGTCACCTTTATGGCCTACAGTTGTTTCTTGTTAACTCCTACGCCCCCAATGAGTCCCTGGCAAGTTGTCTTCTCGAGTTGTGTGCCTTGTTAGAACAGCAAGATCCCTCTAACTAATCTGATGTGGAGACTTTAATTTCACTGATAATGCGACTCTGGATTGCTCATTCCCCTGTGCTGATAAACTCTCCCCTAAGGCCAAGGGAGGGATCCGTAATGCCCTTCAGTCCCTTAATGTTGCTGATGCTTGGTGTAAATTTAATGGGAATAGGAGAGGTTATACTTATTTCCCTAAGCCCACCATCACTACACCAGAATTGATAGTATTCTCCTTTCTACTTCCATGCTCCCTGACCTCACTTATGTCCGCCACGTGCCTGTGCCTGGTTGGACCATGACCTTGTCATGAACATCAACATGAATTTCCAGGCTCCTTCTTTTACCTACTCCCGGTGGCGTTTAAACAAATCCCTGCTAACAGATCCTGGCATTAAACTAAGAATCCTGGATGCTCTTACCGAGTTCTTTGCACATAATAGCACCTCAGATACAAACCCAGCTATTAACTAGGTTGTCCATAAGGCCGCAATTAGGGGTACCATTATAGCCGAAGCCTCTCCTCCGAAAAAAAAAAAAAACAGATCTAAAGCACAAGCTGACCTAGAATACAAACGATTCAAATTAGAATCCACTAATCGAGTCAACCGCTCCCGCTATCAGGGATGTCAAGCTCCAACTTAACTCTGTGCTAACTCATAAGACTGAAAAGGCTACACGATGGACTCAAGTGATATTCTATAAACTGTCGTACAAGCCTGATAAGTTGCTAACCTTTAAACTTATGGCCCATCAGAAGCTTAACATGATATATCAAATACGGGAGTGGGGTGGCAGAATCACTTCCAATCCTAATTCAATTTATGTACAATTTCATCAGTTTTACCATCTTTTTTTTCCTCTACCTGCCCCCTGGAAATCGCCTCCTTACTCCACTTTCCCAATGTAACCACTACTCAAGCCACTTCCTTAATTGCACCCGTAACTAGGGAAAAATTGTATCTAGCCATCTATGCCCTTAAGAATGGGAAAGCCCCTGGATCGGATAGCTTCTCATCCTTTCCCTATAAAAAATTTAAATCTACCCTCTCACTGCATCTTTTGCTAATGTTTAATTACATTCTACAAGATGGTAAATTTCCTCAGGACTTGCTCAGTGCATCCATTACGGAGTAAAGACACTACTACCCCTGCTAATCATAGACCCATTTCGCATTTAAATTTGAATATTAAGCTTTTCTCCTCCATCTTGGTCGCCTGTTTAAATGATCTACTCTCATCCTTAATACATTCCGACTAGGTGGGATTCATTCTGGGTAGACAGGCCTCAAACAGTGTCAGAAAACTCTAATATTATTCGCTGAGCCAACTACTGTAAGCCTATCTCCCTATTAACCTTGGATATTGAGAGAGTTTTAGATAGCTTGTCTTGAAGTTACCTTGCCCAGGTTCTGAGGTTCATGGGCATAACTGTTCAATTCCAAAGGGCTCTTTGAGCCCTCTATAGCGACCTCATCCCCATTTGAAACTTCCGTCAGATACCCCGATGCCTATTAAGATTGGTTGTGGTACCTGGCAAGGCTGTCCATTACCTCCCACACTATTTGCCCTTACCATTGAACCTTTAGTAATTGCCATTCGCTCCTGACGTAACGAGTGTGCGGATCGGGAATCGTGAATATAAAACTAACTTGTTTGCTGATGACATGTTACTCACCATTACAAAACCCCTAATCACACTCCCAAATCTGATTAATACCTTCAAATCAGAAATTTTACATTGTAATGTCCCCCAGACTACCCAAAAGTTAATAACTTTAAATTTTGGCTTCCAGACACGGGATAAGTATTTGCCCTACCTAGGCATAAATTTATGCAGTGCCCTTCATTCCAATTTCAAATGGAATTATGCCATGCTGTTCCCAAAGCTGTTGAAGGATCTCGCTGGCATTGTCCCATCCCCTCTTTGGTCGGTAGGATCCATAATTATAATGGTTACTTTACCACTCATTCTCTATTACTTCCGTACCCTGATGACCTCTGTAATCTCCTCATCCCTAGCCGGCCTGCAGAGAGAACTCTTCAACTTTATATGGGCATATAAACAACCACAGAACCGGAGCTGCACTATGTATTATAATAAAAGACTAGGTGGCTTGTCAGTTCCCAACCTTTATAAATATTATGTGGCTGCCAGGTTCTCGCAAATCTGTGGTATTTATAATGAGATAAGACTGCCCGCAATGGGTGGCCTTGGAGTGCTCAATGGACATCCATTAGCAAGGGCATCTGGCAAATCATACTTATGGAGCCCTCCTTAACCCCTTCCCGACATCCACCGTAATAGTATAGCGGATGTCGAGTAATTAAATATGGTGGCTACTCAGAAGATGAGCGGCTGCCATAGCCGCCGGGTCTCTATGCAGCCTGCAATAGAAGTGCTGATATATTGCAATGAATTGCAATGCATTATCCTTGTAATGTATTGCATTGCATTAGTGATCAGACCTCCTGGGGTTCAAGACCCCTAGTGGGTCTAATACAAATGCAATAAAAAAATTTTTTTTTAAGAAAAGTAAAAAAATAAAAAAATATTAGAAAAATATAAAAAATTCAAATCACTCCCCTTTCTCTAGAACAGATAGAAAAGTACATAAATACTGTGAAAGACATACACATTAGATATCCCTGTGTCTGAAAAAGCCTGGTCTACAACCCTCTAAAAATATTTTTCATGTATGGTCAGCGCCGTAGTGGGAAAAAATAACAAAAGTGCTGAACCACCGTTTTTTTTTTTGTTTTTTTTTTGCTGTTTCACCGCTGATAAAAATTTGAATAAAGTGATCAAAGCAATAGACATTCCCCAAAATGGCATAACTAAAAGGTAAACCTGGCCCCACAAAAAAAGGCGCCCTATGCATCCCTGTACATGGAAATATAAAGTTTTAGATTTTTGTTTAGGGGTTAAAATGTAAATAAAACTATATAAATTTGGTATCCCCAGAATCATACCAAAACATAGAATACAGGTGACATGTCATTTTGGCCACAGAGTGAACAACGTAAAAACGAAGGTGGAAGGTGGGTAGTTAAAAACGAAAATCAAAAAATGTCAGCGGTGGGAAGGGGCTAAAGATACTTCATATAACCTATTTGGACTGCACAATATTTACCTTGCGGTCTCACCCACTTGTTTTCGGGGTTGCACCACATGAGGCGATACTCTTCATATCTGGTGAACTTACCCTCTGGCCTGTTTGGTTCTGGACATCCATCCATAGAAAGGTGCAATGCCTCTTTGAGCAATTGATCCCACTAACCGCATCAATTTTTCTACTCAGCCTTAAGCCTCCTACTATCAGATATGCCCAATATAAATTGCTCCAATATGTACTCATGGCAGCGAGAATTCATATTGCTTCTAATTAGAAGAAACAGAGTCTTTCCTTTTTTGATGTCATTAGATGCATTGATGCAATTATGCTCTACGAAAAGATCAATGACAGTATTTCAGACACCTGCCCACATTTTGACAGAGTTTGGTCTCCCTGGGTTCATAGGTCCAATGTCCTCTGATTATCATATTGCCTCCAGCTTTGATTTGCTGATGTGGTCGAGTGCTGCGTTCTTTCCACCTTGGTAGGGACCACCACCCTCACCCCCCTTCAACCCACGCACTCTAGCGCTGCCTACTCGCTTTTCCTTTCCCCTTTGTTTATTCTTGGTTATTTACCTTTTTATCCCTATTAAACTATAGGATTTCTCAGTTTGGACTAGCCCTTGTATATTTACATTATTTTATGCCTATTTCCTTTACTCTCAGGAATGTTTTCCTTGCTATTATTGTGCCTTACCGATGTTATGTTGCTATAATTCAATAAATACCTTTTAAACTTAAGACACTTGGCATGGAGTGGATGAAACATTAACCAAATCTGAGTTCCTTAACTGCTTTCTTCATCTATATGTAAGATGGGGAAACAGCCCTCATGTTATGAATGTAACTGTTTCTGTAGATAAGTTTATTTTTTTTTATAAACTGACATTTGTTTGTTTGACCACAAGAGGCCACTGTTACCTCAGAAATAGAAGAGACTGTGATTCTGTAATTCCCTGGAGTAGTGACGTGGAGACCCTGTTCTGCAGAGGAGGAACAAGAAGAGAGTGTGTGTGTCTGGCAGCCATCTTAGCTGTGTGTGCTTCTGAGCTTTTAGAAGAAGAAGGGCTGAAGTGAGAGGAAGAGACATTCTTAAAGGATTACAGACAAGAGGTTGCTGAAGCAGAGACTGCTTGCTCAGACAGCATCCTAAGGTGAAGATTACTATCAAGGACCGGCTGAGAGGTGGCCCAGTCAGTGAGACCGCATGTTTGGATGAGCCCTGCTTTCAGAGGTTCCAGAGAGAAACTGCAAGGTACCCCAGAATACTGAATCAGTAAAAGAAGTAATCGCGCACGCACCGCAGTAGATTTTTGGCGCAAATTGCTTGGGACTGAATAAGGGCCTGTAGTTAGATTAGTTAGGCATCCTCATCTTCACAGGCCACACTACTGGTGAATTATCTACCTATTTGGTAGTAAGGACTCAGAGAATTCCATTGTTGTAACTCCCAGAGAGGAGCTTCTGAGGAAGTCTAGAAGTGACATCTTATACATTGTCATATTTCTTTGGCTTGCAAGCTGACCTACTATGATATTTACTCAGTTATACTTTGTTTGTGGGGAATAGGGGTATTTGATAAGTTTGTAAGCTCTTGTGTTATACCGCCGGTGCCTCTATCACACTCACTGAATTGTTCCTGTGACTAGGGTGATAAAAAGGTAACAAGCGGCTGGTTAGTAGCCTGCAGATAGGTAAAAGCTTGGAGTATATTGCAGTACACATGAGAAGGCACCGCGCTGTACAACACCAGGGTCTCAGCATAACTGGCTGAGTATGTAAATAGTTGAAAGTGTTTTTTGGTAAAGAGGTGTTACTACTCAAAGTAAAATCTTGTTTTTTTACTAAATTGACTTGGAGTTGCTTCCTTTGTTCGTGACTTCGCTGTATCCTGGGGAGCCCACCCCAGTACATGGCTTACATATACAGTCATGGCCAAAAGTTTTGAGAATGATACAAATATTAATTTTTACAAAGTCTACTGCTTCAGTTTTTCTAATGGCAATTTGCATATACCCCAGAATGTTATAAAGAGTGATCAGCTTAACAGCAATTACTTGCAAAGTCAATATTTGCCTAGAAAATGAACTTTATCCCCCAAAACACATTTCAACATCATTGCAGCCCTGCCTTAAAAGGACCACCTAACATCGTTTCAGTGACTGCTCCATTAACACAGGTGTGGGTGTTAATGAGGACAGAGCTGGAGATCAATCTGTCATGATTAAGTTAGAATGACACCACTGGACACTTTAAAAGGAGGCTGGTGCTTGCCATCATTGTTTCTCTTCTGTTAACCATGGTTATCTCTAAAGAAACACGTGCAGTCATCATTGCACTGCACAAAAATGGCCTAACTGGGAAGAGTATTGCAGCTAGAAAGATTGCACCTCAGTCAACAATCTATCGCATCATCAAGAACTTCAAGGAGAGAGGTTCCATTGGTGCCAAAAAGGCTCCAGGGCGCCCAAGAAAGACCAGCAAGCGGCAGGACCGTCTCTTAAAAGTGTTTCAGCTGCGGGATCGGGCTACCAGCAGTGCAGAGCTTGCTGAGGAATGGCAGCAGGCAGGTGTGAGTGCATCTGGACGCACTGTGAGGCGGAGACTCTTGGAGCAAGGCCTGGTCTCAAGGAGGACAGCAAAGAAGCCACTTCTCTCCAGAAAAAACATCAGGGACAGACTGATATTCTGCAAAAGGTACAGGGAGTGGACTGCTGAGGACTGGGGTAAAGTCATTTTCTCTGATGAATCCCCTTTTCGATTGTTTGGAACATCTAGAAAACAGCTTATTTGGAGAAGAAGAGGTGAGCGCTACCACCAGTCTTGTCTCATGCCAACTGTAAAGCATCCTGAAACCATTCATGTGTGGGGTTGCTTCTCAGCCAAGGGAATCGGCTCTCTCACAGTCTTGCCTAAAAACACAGCCATGAATAAAGAATGGTACCAGAATGTCCTCCAAGAGCAACTTCTCCCAACCGTCCAAGAGCAGTTTGGCGCTCAACAATGCCTTTTCCAGCATGATGGAGCACCTTGCCATAAAGCAAAGGTGATAACTAAATGGCTCAGGGAACAAAACATAGAGATTTTGGGTCCATGGCCTGGAAACTCCCCAGATCTTAATCCCATTGAGAACTTGTGGTCAATCATCAAGAGACGGGTGGACAAACAAAAACCAACAAATTCAGACAAAATTAAAGCATTGATTCTGCAAGAATGGACTGCTATCAGTCAGGATTTGGTCCAGAAGTTGATTGAGAGCATGCCAGGGAGAATTGCAGAGGTCCTGAAGAAGAAGGGTCAACACTGCAAATATTGACTTGCTGCATTAACTCATTCTAACTGTCAATATAAGCTTCTGTTACTCATAATATGAATGCAATTATATTTCTGTATGTGATAAAAACATCTGACAAACACACATAAAAACCAGAGGGCAGCAGATCATGTGAAAATATAATATTTGTGTCATTCTCAAAACTTTTGGCCATGACTGTACATTGAATGTCTGCAATGCACACTGTGTTATTCCTAGGCCAATATATATTATACAGCACGGACTAGGCATGTATGCTATTCATACTGTTCTGTGCTCTTTTTTTGTGGGATGGAAGTGAGTGACCCTGAGTAGAAGTCTATTAGAATGGTATAAGGCCCGTTGCAGACGACCGTGGGCGAGATCTGTGTGTTATCCTTGTTTTTCGCGGATTGCATACTGACCCATTCATTTCTATGGGTACATGCAAACGATCATATTTTTCACTGATCAGTGTGCGAGCCGTGATTCCGGCAGATAGAACATGTCCTATTCTGTTCAGTTTTTGCAGAACGGACTCGCCCATAGGAGCCTATGGGAGACTAAAAACCTAGGATGGCACACTGATGTACTCAGTATGTCATCAGTGTGCCGTCCGTTTTAACGGACAAGCTAGGGATATCATTAGATGTCACCTGTGTTTTTTACGGTTTATCTGCAAACTAGGATCACACACTGATGACACACTGAAGACACTCTGTCACTTTTTGCAGACCTACTTCACTGATGCTGAAGAAACACTGAACACACACTGAAGACATTCTGTCCGCAAAAACTGAAGACTAATTACTAGTTTGCTGACCGCAAAATACCAACGTTCTTCTGCAACTAGCCTTAGGCTGAGATTCAATTTCCTAGTAAAATGCTGACATAAACCATTAAAGGGAGCACACCACCAACAAAATGACTTAGTTAATATAACCTTTGTGTGTCAAAGTGCAATTCTGCTGCAAAAGAAAAAAAATCAGATTTAATCTGCATGCAAATGAGATATTGAGTGGACCCATGGCATGGCTATGGCTGCCATAGAACCTGTTTTTGCGGCATCCAAGAACAAGCTGAGCACATTTTTACTAATATCTGCCAACGTACTGATCCCGCTAACTTAGCACTTCACTGACCCTTCTTAAATACCTATATCATGGGGCCTTTGGATTGATCAGATGAGAAAACCAGTCCCAAAGGCCTCTATAAGCAGAGAATTACAGGTATGAGTGTGTTAATATCTATCTTTCCCTCGCATTCTCCACAGATTTTTATTCACACACATATCAAGACTTGTATTTCTGTAGCTGGAGAAATTTTTGTTTATTGATATACCTATTTTGTACCCAGACCATGATCCTTGTGTTCCTCCAATAGTAATTAAACAATAATTTTAATTATTCAATAATTTTTATTGTTCACTGTACACACTTATACATGTAATAATGACGGCACCGAGTAGAAACAGAAATATAAAGTAATGTTAAATGTTTGGAAATATTATTGATGGAGAAATGAGAAAAAAATACTACTTGTGTGTGAGTACAAATGAACCATGACATATGCACTTGTATTAAATATCAAAATATATTAGCAGCTGCATTAGTTTTTCCACTTACCTTTGTGCTTAGTATTGCTGTGCTTTATGACTATTACAGCTTTCCAGAAGATGATAATAGACTCCTGTATAAGTGTGACTTATTTAGCTTGCTTGTCACTTTTGAACCTATTGTAAACATGCCTAAGCTTAGTTTCTTACAATAACTCAGATATAACTTAGTTTTATACAATAACTGATATAATAACATTTACATGAGTTATTGTATAAAACTATCAAGAAACTTCAGCTAACACCATGTACTACAGTGGCAAATGTAACATTGTTGAAATGATATTGAATCTTGTAGAATGTTGCACATGCGTTGCAAGTATAACATAAAGCAGCAGTATATTATCCTCCTGTTGTATCAGTACATATCCAGTGCATGTCTGACCCTCACATATCGGCAGGACCTTTTATTTCCCTGCATTTACCTTATAATTAATAGGAGTGTCAGAGCTTTGGGATTAATTACATCTCTCAATCTTTTGTGATTCCCAAAACTCCTGAAAACTATGACCTAACGTACAATTAAATAGTGAATTTCTGCAAGCGTCTATTTTGCTTTGACAGCTTCTGCAGATGACTTTAGTCATGACGCTTATGTTTAGTGTTGATCATTATATAACTCCATATATTTTTGCCCGTCAGGTCAAATTCACACAAAGCATTTTTTTAAGTGGCTAAAGAAATAAAAAAAAAAAAATAAAAATAGGGTTTAGTTTTTCCTTATACAAACTGTATCAAAAATGTCTGTAAAATGTTTTTTTTTTTTTTTTTTTTTTTAACAGTGAACATTTTTACACTTTACAAAAAACTCATACCTTTCACTATTGCCTCCATCCACCCCCCAACCACAGTAAATAATGTATATCAAGTACCCAAGTGAATTGTAGAACATCGATCATGGTAAGACACAGACTATTACAAGCTTATACACCACAGTGTGTTGTCCTTGTCTGTCACTGTCTAGAGAAGCAAAGGAAGAGATTATATAATTCAAGCGCTTGCAGTAACCATAATATACAAATAAGATAAAAAAGAAAACTAGCAAATTATAATAAACAAAAGCTGTTCTGTGATATACAGTGCTGGCCAAAAGTATTGGCACCCCTGCAATTCTGTCAGATAATACTCAATTTCTTCCAGAAAATGATTGCAATCACAAATGCTTTGGTGATAATATCTTCATTTAATTTGTCATCAATGGAAAACCACAAAAAGAATTGTCAAAAAGCCAAATTGGATATAATTCCACACCAAACATAAAAAAGGGGGTGGACAAAAGTATTGGCACCCTTTGAAAAATCATGTGATGCTTCTCTAATTTGTGTAATTCACAGCACCTGTTACTTACCTGTGGCACATAACAGGTGGTGGCAATAACTAAATCACACTTGCAGCCAGTTGAAATGGATTAAAGTTGACTCAACCTCTGTCCTGTGTCCTTGTGTGTACCACATTGAGAATGGAGAAAAGAAAGAAGAACAAAGAACTGTCTGAGGACTTGAGAAGCAAAATTGTGAGGAAGCATGAGCAATCTCAAGGCTACAAGTCCATCTCCAAAGACCTGAATGTTCCTGTGTCTACCGTGCGCAGTGTCATCAAGAAGTTTAAAGCCCATGGCACTGTGGCTAACCTCCCTAGATGTGGACGGAAAAGAAAAATTGATGAGAGATTTCAACGAAAGATTGTGCAGATGGTGGCTAAAGAACCTCGACTAACATCCAAACAAGTTCTAGCTGCCCTGCAGTCCGAGGGTACAACAGTGTCAACCCGTACTATCCGTCGGCGTCTGAATGAAAAGGGACTCTATGGTAGGATACCCAGGAAGACCCCACTTCTGACCCAGAGACATAAAAAAGCCAGGCTGGAGTTTGCCAAAACTTACCTGAGAAAGCCAAAAACTTTTTGGAAGAATGTTCTCTGGTCAGATGAGACAAAAGTAGAGCTTTTTGTTAAATGGCATCAACATAGAGTTTACAGGAAAAAAAAAAAAAAGAGGCCTTCAAAGAAAAGAACACGGTCCCTACAGTCAAACATGGCGGAGGTTCCCTGATGTTTTGGGGTTGCTTTGCTACCTCTGGCACTGGACTGCTTGACCGTGTGCATGGCATTATGAAGTCTGAAGACTACCAACAAATTTTGCAGCATAATGTAGGGCCCAGTGTGAGAAAGCTGGGTCTCCCTCAGAGGTCATGGGTCTTCCAGCAGGACAATGACTCAAAACACACTCTGCTACGTCCTATCTGTCTGTCTGCTATCAATGTAATGCCTCTCACCTTGGAATATTCCTGTACATGTTGTATTTGTATTTGTATCTGCTTATCTTTGCTGCTGTAACACACTGAATTTCCCCATTGTGGGACTATTAAAGGACTATTATTATTATGACTATTATTATTAAAAAGCACTAGAAAATGGTTTGAGAGAAAGCACTGGAGACTTCTAAAGTGGCCAGCAATGAGTCCAGACCTGAATCCCATAGAACACCTGTGGAGAGATCTCAAAATGGCAGTTTGGAGAAGGCACCCTTCAAATCTCAGGGACCGGGAGAAATTTGCCAAAGAAGAATGGTCTAAAATTCCAGCAGAGCATTGTAAGAAACTCATTGATGGTTACCGGAAGTGGTTGTTCGCAGTTATTTTGTCTAAAGGTTGTGCTATCAAGTATTAGGCTGAGGGTGCTAATACTTTTGTCTGGCCCATTTTTGGAGTTTTGTGTAAAATGATCAATGATTTGACTTATTTTTTCATTCTCTTTTGTGTTTTTTCATTGCAAGCAAAATAAATGAAGATATTATTACCAAAGCATTTGTGATTGCAATCATTTTCTGGAAGAAATTGAGTATTATCTGACAGAATTGCAGGGGTGCCAATACTTTTGGCCAGCACTGTATGCTGAGGGCAACAAAGACAGTTTTTCTTTTAGACAGTTTAGAAATAGTTTAGAAATCTCCCCTACTGTTTCAAGGTAATAGAGGCAGTATATAGAGTTCACTAGGTCAATTATTTTTTTCATCATGTCATAGTCATTGTGGCATTATTGAGCAATTTCTGCTTTACTAATATGTCATTTAAGGAATTTTCACTCTCTATGTTTCAAAGACACACTTTTCCAGCAATGTATAAACCATAGAAAACGAAAAGACAGCGACAAGTGCTAATAGCGTAAAATTGAAATGTGCGCAAATATTAGAACAGATGAAAGCACTCATTGCTTGCTATACCAGTCTGGGGAGTGGGAGGTGCTACATATTTCAGCATTACTTATTACTCACAGCACCCGCCCTTCCTTACTCTAGTTATCACATGGTGATACACACGTGGACAAAATTGTTGGTACCCCTCGTTTAAAGAAAGAAAAACCCACAATGGTCACAGAAATAACTTGAATCTGACAAAAGTAATAATATATAAAAATACTATAAAAATGAACAAATGAAAGTCAGACATTGCTTTTAACCATGCTTCAACAGAATTTTTAAAAAAAGAAAACTCATGAAACAGGCCTGGACAGAAATGATGGTACCCTTAACTTAATATTTAACCTTTTGAGGCAATCACTGCAATCAAACAATTCCTGTAACTGTCAATGAGACTTCTGCTCCTCTCAACAGGTATTTTGGCCCACTCCTCATGAGCAAACTGCTCCAGTTGTCTTGGGTTTGAAGGGTGCCTTTTCCAGACGGCATGTTTCAGCTCCTTCCAAAGATGCTCAATAGGATTTAGGTCAGGGCTCATAGAAGGCCACTTCAGAATAGTCCAATGTTTTCCTCTTAGCCATTCTTGGGTATTTTTAGCTGTATGTTTTGGGTCATTATCCTGTTGCAAGACCCATGACCTGTGACTGAGACCAAGCTTTCTGACAATGGGCAGCACATTTCTCTCTAGAATCCCTTGTCTTTGAGTCTTGAGATTTCATTGTACCCTGCACAGATTCAAGACACCCTGTGCCAGATGTAGCAAAGCAGCCCCAGAACATAACAGAGCCTCCTCCATGTTTCACAGTAGGGACAGTGTTCTTTTCAAGATATGCTTCATTTTTCCGTCTGTGAACATAGAGCTGATGTGCTTTGCCAAAAACTAGACAAAAATTTCTGATATATAGAAGCATATGTAAAGGAAAAGAAGCCAACTTATTGTCTTTGCGGCGCGTACTCGACCTTCTGCATGAGCACTTAGCTCTCCTTTTGAATTCCTATCTGAATTATGTACCACAAGTAACTGGATAATCAGACCATTGGAAATACCTACCAATACTAGTGGAACAGAGCAATTTATGAGATTAGCATACACAGGTAGCAGATATACAGAATTACGGCTAGAAACAGAGTTTTCTACACTCTCATTCAATGACATGTTTAAATATGGAGGATCAAGTTGGAAGTTCCAGGCTGCAGGAAGGCCGGTAGCAAATGATATAATAAGTGATAGCATTATTAGCTGTGGAACTAATCAAGCAGATGCAAGCTTCAGGCGGATTAAAAATGGATGAGTGGCTATGACAATCTGTAAGTAATAATTGACTGACAGGCAAACTGTAAACCAGAAGCTGCAGTAGATTGGAAGAGTTATCAGGACAATGGATACAATGTAGACTCCAGCTGAAAAATAGATATCAGGACATACAAGGCTCATATAATCATTGACTAGCATAATGAACTGAAAGAAAACATTGGACGTGCATAGAGTCACCACAATGAGATCAGATGGAGTGAAGTTCTTTGACTTGACTTTGTCCATAAGATTGACAGCAATGATGAAGGAGTTGGTGAACACAGTCATTATGGTGTTGACAGCCAAAACAGTCATAGAAACAAGAGTAAATGTAGGAAGCATCAGAGTTGACTTTCAAAGACTTAAAGTGAAATGCCCAAAGTTTACTACAATGAGATATGTATCTGCCACTGGTGTACATATATCAAAGACTTTCTATACCAGTAGATAAAAACCAAGGTGTATTTTTCCATTTGCTTCTGCTGAGACAGAAAAGAGATGTATCAGAATGTTATTTAACCATTGTCTTCTTTTCTTTTTTTTTCCCTTTTTTATGTCATTTGTATGAAAAGATACAGCATTACATACAGTTGGTGCTCCTCACCACCTCATAGGACAAAAATAAGTATTATAGCCATTATAACTAGAAATTCATTGCGAGCAACCACAGGGGCTTATAGAGGGACGCTGCTACTGTCTGAACATGCTTCTTTTGAGCTCCGACTATCCTCTTCATTAGCTGTGTTTTTTTGGGATTCCACCCTGGGTTCCCCACTCTGTGCCTCTTCTCTATGCACCACTGACCCATCAGGCTTAACCCAACGTGGTCTGTAAGCCTATCTTCACCTGCAAAAGCCCAGCCGAATGAGCTCCCTGTACCTCCACATATAGTTGTAGCGGCCATCTTACATGCCCGGGAGCGGACCAACTGCTTACCTTGCCAGCGGTCCTGCCAAAGTGCCGCAGACCCGCACTACACCTTCTGCTCATCGGTGTTCCGCTTCATGACCAGGATCTGTGTACCTCTCTCCAGCCTCTGGACACCAGCTGATCTACTGCCTGCACTACTTCAGGTACATGCTTGCAGCTCTTGTAACTCCCTGCCTTTTCTCTGCTGTTTTCTGCTGCATTGACCTCTGGTGAATTTCCTGCTCATAGTCTCACTCACTGGATTCCCAGAGACTTTCTATGCTGTCCACTGTACATCATTGTACCCCTGAGGATTTATAATTTGGTTCTGCTACTGATGGCCATTTTGGACCTGTTGCCTTTATACTATATTTCACGCTCCCAGTGGGCACCCCTGGTGCCCCTTCTGAGTACTTGCTGGACGAAGCACCATATTTCCTGCAACTGCTGCAACATGCTGATATTTGTGGTGGTGTCCCTGCCTGCTTCTTGGACTACATCAGTCCTACTTGACATGTCCTGTTAATTTCACAGCTACCCGGCACAGCTCCTCCTCCTGAAATATAGGCTTACTCTTGCTCCTTATACAGCCCTTTTGAAAATTGGTATCACCTGCTTTACAAGATGTCCATGCACTCTCATAAATCAAAAACATGAAAAACTCGAGAAGGTTCTGCTGCTTGACACACTCTCCCGGAACTATTCAGATCACTGTGCCCGACTGGATCTGCTGGAGGAGGCTCTCCTCATGGCAGCATTACCTCCTTGGGCACTTCTGAAAGACTTCACACCCTTCGACGTGAAGGACTCCAGGTGGATGAACCGGATACAACTGACCCTCTTCCTCAGAGACCTTAACGTATCTGGCAACAACAGCATAAGCAGATGTTGGGCCCTACCCGGCCTTCACATCCTGCTGAGACCTCTGTGCCTCTTTGATAAGTACATAGACTTGTCTCTTGCTTTTTTTTTCTAGGTACTTCAGTATGGACACTGCCAATTGTTTCCATTGTTATATTTTTAGTCTTTGATGCCTGGCCTTGGCCTATTATAGCTAGTTTGTTCTGTTTCTTAGAGTCACGGTTACTATGTATATGTTCCTTATGCAGATAATGTCTTTTCTATTACTACCCTATTTTACCAGGGCGGTCCCTGGCATTATATGTTGTGTTCTATAGCAGCCTATAATACTTAGCATTCTGTTTTTGGGGGATGGCCGTGGTGGCAGTCCCCATGTCCCCCCAACGCCTTGTGCGTTATTAGGTCTGTTGCACATCATCCTTCCCCAGTATGCAGACCCAAGTTTGGAATTTTTTACTACTATTTACTATCGCTAATGTTTTTTCACTTTCACAGCGCTACTCCTCTTGCTCTTATGTTAGAGGCCGTTTAGGATCCCTGCCCACAACTAAATATGGCTACCTGACATGGCAACCCAATATGTCCAATATGCCTGATATTCAGCTTTATTTTTCCCCATCTGTAAGATTATCTCCCATAATGTAAGGGGATTTAATACCCCCCCAGAAGCGTTGTAAGGCGTTTCAACAATATGAGAAACTGTACCCAGATTTCCTTTGACTTCAAGAAACCCACTTCACTCCCACCTCATCCCCTAAATTCTTTCCATACCTCTACAGGTTGATAATATTACTGCTGATCCCCAGGGGTGATATATTATTATTCATTGTCACCTTTATGGCCTACAGTTGTTTCTTGTTAACTCCTACGCCCCCAATGAGTCCCTGGCAAGTTGTCTTCTCGAGTTGTGTGCCTTGTTAGAACAGCAAGATCCCTCTAACTAATCTGATGTGGAGACTTTAATTTCACTGATAATGCGACTCTGGATTGCTCATTCCCCTGTGCTGATAAACTCTCCCCTAAGGCCAAGGGAGGGATCCGTAATGCCCTTCAGTCCCTTAATGTTGCTGATGCTTGGTGTAAATTTAATGGGAATAGGAGAGGTTATACTTATTTCCCTAAGCCCACCATCACTACACCAGAATTGATAGTATTCTCCTTTCTACTTCCATGCTCCCTGACCTCACTTATGTCCGCCACGTGCCTGTGCCTGGTTGGACCATGACCTTGTCATGAACATCAACATGAATTTCCAGGCTCCTTCTTTTACCTACTCCCGGTGGCGTTTAAACAAATCCCTGCTAACAGATCCTGGCATTAAACTAAGAATCCTGGATGCTCTTACCGAGTTCTTTGCACATAATAGCACCTCAGATACAAACCCAGCTATTAACTAGGTTGTCCATAAGGCCGCAATTAGGGGTACCATTATAGCCGAAGCCTCTCCTCCGAAAAAAAAAAAAAACAGATCTAAAGCACAAGCTGACCTAGAATACAAACGATTCAAATTAGAATCCACTAATCGAGTCAACCGCTCCCGCTATCAGGGATGTCAAGCTCCAACTTAACTCTGTGCTAACTCATAAGACTGAAAAGGCTACACGATGGACTCAAGTGATATTCTATAAACTGTCGTACAAGCCTGATAAGTTGCTAACCTTTAAACTTATGGCCCATCAGAAGCTTAACATGATATATCAAATACGGGAGTGGGGTGGCAGAATCACTTCCAATCCTAATTCAATTTATGTACAATTTCATCAGTTTTACCATCTTTTTTTCCTCTACCTGCCCCCTGGAAATCGCCTCCTTACTCCACTTTCCCAATGTAACCACTACTCAAGCCACTTCCTTAATTGCACCCGTAACTAGGGAAAAATTGTATCTAGCCATCTATGCCCTTAAGAATGGGAAAGCCCCTGGATCGGATAGCTTCTCATCCTTTCCCTATAAAAAATTTAAATCTACCCTCTCACTGCATCTTTTGCTAATGTTTAATTACATTCTACAAGATGGTAAATTTCCTCAGGACTTGCTCAGTGCATCCATTACGGAGTAAAGACACTACTACCCCTGCTAATCATAGACCCATTTCGCATTTAAATTTGAATATTAAGCTTTTCTCCTCCATCTTGGTCGCCTGTTTAAATGATCTACTCTCATCCTTAATACATTCCGACTAGGTGGGATTCATTCTGGGTAGACAGGCCTCAAACAGTGTCAGAAAACTCTAATATTATTCGCTGAGCCAACTACTGTAAGCCTATCTCCCTATTAACCTTGGATATTGAGAGAGTTTTAGATAGCTTGTCTTGAAGTTACCTTGCCCAGGTTCTGAGGTTCATGGGCATAACTGTTCAATTCCAAAGGGCTCTTTGAGCCCTCTATAGCGACCTCATCCCCATTTGAAACTTCCGTCAGATACCCCGATGCCTATTAAGATTGGTTGTGGTACCTGGCAAGGCTGTCCATTACCTCCCACACTATTTGCCCTTACCATTGAACCTTTAGTAATTGCCATTCGCTCCTGACGTAACGAGTGTGCGGATCGGGAATCGTGAATATAAAACTAACTTGTTTGCTGATGACATGTTACTCACCATTACAAAACCCCTAATCACACTCCCAAATCTGATTAATACCTTCAAATCAGAAATTTTACATTGTAATGTCCCCCAGACTACCCAAAAGTTAATAACTTTAAATTTTGGCTTCCAGACACGGGATAAGTATTTGCCCTACCTAGGCATAAATTTATGCAGTGCCCTTCATTCCAATTTCAAATGGAATTATGCCATGCTGTTCCCAAAGCTGTTGAAGGATCTCGCTGGCATTGTCCCATCCCCTCTTTGGTCGGTAGGATCCATAATTATAATGGTTACTTTACCACTCATTCTCTATTACTTCCGTACCCTGATGACCTCTGTAATCTCCTCATCCCTAGCCGGCCTGCAGAGAGAACTCTTCAACTTTATATGGGCATATAAACAACCACAGAACCGGAGCTGCACTATGTATTATAATAAAAGACTAGGTGGCTTGTCAGTTCCCAACCTTTATAAATATTATGTGGCTGCCAGGTTCTCGCAAATCTGTGGTATTTATAATGAGATAAGACTGCCCGCAATGGGTGGCCTTGGAGTGCTCAATGGACATCCATTAGCAAGGGCATCTGGCAAATCATACTTATGGAGCCCTCCTTAACCCCTTCCCGACATCCACCGTAATAGTATAGCGGATGTCGAGTAATTAAATATGGTGGCTACTCAGAAGATGAGCGGCTGCCATAGCCGCCGGGTCTCTATGCAGCCTGCAATAGAAGTGCTGATATATTGCAATGAATTGCAATGCATTATCCTTGTAATGTATTGCATTGCATTAGTGATCAGACCTCCTGGGGTTCAAGACCCCTAGTGGGTCTAATACAAATGCAATAAAAAAATTTTTTTTTTAAGAAAAGTAAAAAAATAAAAAAATATTAGAAAAATATAAAAAATTCAAATCACTCCCCTTTCTCTAGAACAGATAGAAAAGTACATAAATACTGTGAAAGACATACACATTAGATATCCCTGTGTCTGAAAAAGCCTGGTCTACAACCCTCTAAAAATATTTTTCATGTATGGTCAGCGCCGTAGTGGGAAAAAATAACAAAAGTGCTGAACCACCGTTTTTTTTTTTTTTTTTTTTTGCTGTTTCACCGCTGATAAAAATTTGAATAAAGTGATCAAAGCAATAGACATTCCCCAAAATGGCATAACTAAAAGGTAAACCTGGCCCCACAAAAAAAGGCGCCCTATGCATCCCTGTACATGGAAATATAAAGTTTTAGATTTTTGTTTAGGGGTTAAAATGTAAATAAAACTATATAAATTTGGTATCCCCAGAATCATACCAAAACATAGAATACAGGTGACATGTCATTTTGGCCACAGAGTGAACAACGTAAAAACGAAGGTGGAAGGTGGGTAGTTAAAAACGAAAATCAAAAAATGTCAGCGGTGGGAAGGGGCTAAAGATACTTCATATAACCTATTTGGACTGCACAATATTTACCTTGCGGTCTCACCCACTTGTTTTCGGGGTTGCACCACATGAGGCGATACTCTTCATATCTGGTGAACTTACCCTCTGGCCTGTTTGGTTCTGGACATCCATCCATAGAAAGGTGCAATGCCTCTTTGAGCAATTGATCCCACTAACCGCATCAATTTTTCTACTCAGCCTTAAGCCTCCTACTATCAGATATGCCCAATATAAATTGCTCCAATATGTACTCATGGCAGCGAGAATTCATATTGCTTCTAATTAGAAGAAACAGAGTCTTTCCTTTTTTGATGTCATTAGATGCATTGATGCAATTATGCTCTACGAAAAGATCAATGACAGTATTTCAGACACCTGCCCACATTTTGACAGAGTTTGGTCTCCCTGGGTTCATAGGTCCAATGTCCTCTGATTATCATATTGCCTCCAGCTTTGATTTGCTGATGTGGTCGAGTGCTGCGTTCTTTCCACCTTGGTAGGGACCACCACCCTCACCCCCCTTCAACCCACGCACTCTAGCGCTGCCTACTCGCTTTTCCTTTCCCCTTTGTTTATTCTTGGTTATTTACCTTTTTATCCCTATTAAACTATAGGATTTCTCAGTTTGGACTAGCCCTTGTATATTTACATTATTTTATGCCTATTTCCTTTACTCTCAGGAATGTTTTCCTTGCTATTATTGTGCCTTACCGATGTTATGTTGCTATAATTCAATAAATACCTTTTAAACTTAAGACACTTGGCATGGAGTGGATGAAACATTAACCAAATCTGAGTTCCTTAACTGCTTTCTTCATCTATATGTAAGATGGGGAAACAGCCCTCATGTTATGAATGTAACTGTTTCTGTAGATAAGTTTATTTTTTTTTATAAACTGACATTTGTTTGTTTGACCACAAGAGGCCACTGTTACCTCAGAAATAGAAGAGACTGTGATTCTGTAATTCCCTGGAGTAGTGACGTGGAGACCCTGTTCTGCAGAGGAGGAACAAGAAGAGAGTGTGTGTGTCTGGCAGCCATCTTAGCTGTGTGTGCTTCTGAGCTTTTAGAAGAAGAAGGGCTGAAGTGAGAGGAAGAGACATTCTTAAAGGATTACAGACAAGAGGTTGCTGAAGCAGAGACTGCTTGCTCAGACAGCATCCTAAGGTGAAGATTACTATCAAGGACCGGCTGAGAGGTGGCCCAGTCAGTGAGACCGCATGTTTGGATGAGCCCTGCTTTCAGAGGTTCCAGAGAGAAACTGCAAGGTACCCCAGAATACTGAATCAGTAAAAGAAGTAATCGCGCACGCACCGCAGTAGATTTTTGGCGCAAATTGCTTGGGACTGAATAAGGGCCTGTAGTTAGATTAGTTAGGCATCCTCATCTTCACAGGCCACACTACTGGTGAATTATCTACCTATTTGGTAGTAAGGACTCAGAGAATTCCATTGTTGTAACTCCCAGAGAGGAGCTTCTGAGGAAGTCTAGAAGTGACATCTTATACATTGTCATATTTCTTTGGCTTGCAAGCTGACCTACTATGATATTTACTCAGTTATACTTTGTTTGTGGGGAATAGGGGTATTTGATAAGTTTGTAAGCTCTTGTGTTATACCGCCGGTGCCTCTATCACACTCACTGAATTGTTCCTGTGACTAGGGTGATAAAAAGGTAACAAGCGGCTGGTTAGTAGCCTGCAGATAGGTAAAAGCTTGGAGTATATTGCAGTACACATGAGAAGGCACCGCGCTGTACAACACCAGGGTCTCAGCATAACTGGCTGAGTATGTAAATAGTTGAAAGTGTTTTTTGGTAAAGAGGTGTTACTACTCAAAGTAAAATCTTGTTTTTTTACTAAATTGACTTGGAGTTGCTTCCTTTGTTCGTGACTTCGCTGTATCCTGGGGAGCCCACCCCAGTACATGGCTTACATATACAGTCATGGCCAAAAGTTTTGAGAATGATACAAATATTAATTTTTACAAAGTCTACTGCTTCAGTTTTTCTAATGGCAATTTGCATATACCCCAGAATGTTATAAAGAGTGATCAGCTTAACAGCAATTACTTGCAAAGTCAATATTTGCCTAGAAAATGAACTTTATCCCCCAAAACACATTTCAACATCATTGCAGCCCTGCCTTAAAAGGACCACCTAACATCGTTTCAGTGACTGCTCCATTAACACAGGTGTGGGTGTTAATGAGGACAGAGCTGGAGATCAATCTGTCATGATTAAGTTAGAATGACACCACTGGACACTTTAAAAGGAGGCTGGTGCTTGCCATCATTGTTTCTCTTCTGTTAACCATGGTTATCTCTAAAGAAACACGTGCAGTCATCATTGCACTGCACAAAAATGGCCTAACTGGGAAGAGTATTGCAGCTAGAAAGATTGCACCTCAGTCAACAATCTATCGCATCATCAAGAACTTCAAGGAGAGAGGTTCCATTGGTGCCAAAAAGGCTCCAGGGCGCCCAAGAAAGACCAGCAAGCGGCAGGACCGTCTCTTAAAAGTGTTTCAGCTGCGGGATCGGGCTACCAGCAGTGCAGAGCTTGCTGAGGAATGGCAGCAGGCAGGTGTGAGTGCATCTGGACGCACTGTGAGGCGGAGACTCTTGGAGCAAGGCCTGGTCTCAAGGAGGACAGCAAAGAAGCCACTTCTCTCCAGAAAAAACATCAGGGACAGACTGATATTCTGCAAAAGGTACAGGGAGTGGACTGCTGAGGACTGGGGTAAAGTCATTTTCTCTGATGAATCCCCTTTTCGATTGTTTGGAACATCTAGAAAACAGCTTATTTGGAGAAGAAGAGGTGAGCGCTACCACCAGTCTTGTCTCATGCCAACTGTAAAGCATCCTGAAACCATTCATGTGTGGGGTTGCTTCTCAGCCAAGGGAATCGGCTCTCTCACAGTCTTGCCTAAAAACACAGCCATGAATAAAGAATGGTACCAGAATGTCCTCCAAGAGCAACTTCTCCCAACCGTCCAAGAGCAGTTTGGCGCTCAACAATGCCTTTTCCAGCATGATGGAGCACCTTGCCATAAAGCAAAGGTGATAACTAAATGGCTCAGGGAACAAAACATAGAGATTTTGGGTCCATGGCCTGGAAACTCCCCAGATCTTAATCCCATTGAGAACTTGTGGTCAATCATCAAGAGACGGGTGGACAAACAAAAACCAACAAATTCAGACAAAATTAAAGCATTGATTCTGCAAGAATGGACTGCTATCAGTCAGGATTTGGTCCAGAAGTTGATTGAGAGCATGCCAGGGAGAATTGCAGAGGTCCTGAAGAAGAAGGGTCAACACTGCAAATATTGACTTGCTGCATTAACTCATTCTAACTGTCAATATAAGCTTCTGTTACTCATAATATGAATGCAATTATATTTCTGTATGTGATAAAAACATCTGACAAACACACATAAAAACCAGAGGGCAGCAGATCATGTGAAAATATAATATTTGTGTCATTCTCAAAACTTTTGGCCATGACTGTACATTGAATGTCTGCAATGCACACTGTGTTATTCCTAGGCCAATATATATTATACAGCACGGACTAGGCATGTATGCTATTCATACTGTTCTGTGCTCTTTTTTTGTGGGATGGAAGTGAGTGACCCTGAGTAGAAGTCTATTAGAATGGTATAAGGCCCGTTGCAGACGACCGTGGGCGAGATCTGTGTGTTATCCTTGTTTTTCGCGGATTGCATACTGACCCATTCATTTCTATGGGTACATGCAAACGATCATATTTTTCACTGATCAGTGTGCGAGCCGTGATTCCGGCAGATAGAACATGTCCTATTCTGTTCAGTTTTTGCAGAACGGACTCGCCCATAGGAGCCTATGGGAGACTAAAAACCTAGGATGGCACACTGATGTACTCAGTATGTCATCAGTGTGCCGTCCGTTTTAACGGACAAGCTAGGGATATCATTAGATGTCACCTGTGTTTTTTACGGTTTATCTGCAAACTAGGATCACACACTGATGACACACTGAAGACACTCTGTCACTTTTTGCAGACCTACTTCACTGATGCTGAAGAAACACTGAACACACACTGAAGACATTCTGTCCGCAAAAACTGAAGACTAATTACTAGTTTGCTGACCGCAAAATACCAACGTTCTTCTGCAACTAGCCTTAGGCTGAGATTCAATTTCCTAGTAAAATGCTGACATAAACCATTAAAGGGAGCACACCACCAACAAAATGACTTAGTTAATATAACCTTTGTGTGTCAAAGTGCAATTCTGCTGCAAAAGAAAAAAATCAGATTTAATCTGCATGCAAATGAGATATTGAGTGGACCCATGGCATGGCTATGGCTGCCATAGAACCTGTTTTTGCGGCATCCAAGAACAAGCTGAGCACATTTTTACTAATATCTGCCAACGTACTGATCCCGCTAACTTAGCACTTCACTGACCCTTCTTAAATACCTATATCATGGGGCCTTTGGATTGATCAGATGAGAAAACCAGTCCCAAAGGCCTCTATAAGCAGAGAATTACAGGTATGAGTGTGTTAATATCTATCTTTCCCTCGCATTCTCCACAGATTTTTATTCACACACATATCAAGACTTGTATTTCTGTAGCTGGAGAAATTTTTGTTTATTGATATACCTATTTTGTACCCAGACCATGATCCTTGTGTTCCTCCAATAGTAATTAAACAATAATTTTAATTATTCAATAATTTTTATTGTTCACTGTACACACTTATACATGTAATAATGACGGCACCGAGTAGAAACAGAAATATAAAGTAATGTTAAATGTTTGGAAATATTATTGATGGAGAAATGAGAAAAAAATACTACTTGTGTGTGAGTACAAATGAACCATGACATATGCACTTGTATTAAATATCAAAATATATTAGCAGCTGCATTAGTTTTTCCACTTACCTTTGTGCTTAGTATTGCTGTGCTTTATGACTATTACAGCTTTCCAGAAGATGATAATAGACTCCTGTATAAGTGTGACTTATTTAGCTTGCTTGTCACTTTTGAACCTATTGTAAACATGCCTAAGCTTAGTTTCTTACAATAACTCAGATATAACTTAGTTTTATACAATAACTGATATAATAACATTTACATGAGTTATTGTATAAAACTATCAAGAAACTTCAGCTAACACCATGTACTACAGTGGCAAATGTAACATTGTTGAAATGATATTGAATCTTGTAGAATGTTGCACATGCGTTGCAAGTATAACATAAAGCAGCAGTATATTATCCTCCTGTTGTATCAGTACATATCCAGTGCATGTCTGACCCTCACATATCGGCAGGACCTTTTATTTCCCTGCATTTACCTTATAATTAATAGGAGTGTCAGAGCTTTGGGATTAATTACATCTCTCAATCTTTTGTGATTCCCAAAACTCCTGAAAACTATGACCTAACGTACAATTAAATAGTGAATTTCTGCAAGCGTCTATTTTGCTTTGACAGCTTCTGCAGATGACTTTAGTCATGACGCTTATGTTTAGTGTTGATCATTATATAACTCCATATATTTTTGCCCGTCAGGTCAAATTCACACAAAGCATTTTTTTAAGTGGCTAAAGAAATAAAAAAAAAAAATAAAAATAGGGTTTAGTTTTTCCTTATACAAACTGTATCAAAAATGTCTGTAAAATGGTTTTTTTTTTTTTTTTTTTTTTAACAGTGAACATTTTTACACTTTACAAAAAACTCATACCTTTCACTATTGCCTCCATCCACCCCCCAACCACAGTAAATAATGTATATCAAGTACCCAAGTGAATTGTAGAACATCGATCATGGTAAGACACAGACTATTACAAGCTTATACACCACAGTGTGTTGTCCTTGTCTGTCACTGTCTAGAGAAGCAAAGGAAGAGATTATATAATTCAAGCGCTTGCAGTAACCATAATATACAAATAAGATAAAAAAGAAAACTAGCAAATTATAATAAACAAAAGCTGTTCTGTGATATACAGTGCTGGCCAAAAGTATTGGCACCCCTGCAATTCTGTCAGATAATACTCAATTTCTTCCAGAAAATGATTGCAATCACAAATGCTTTGGTGATAATATCTTCATTTAATTTGTCATCAATGGAAAACCACAAAAAGAATTGTCAAAAAGCCAAATTGGATATAATTCCACACCAAACATAAAAAAGGGGGTGGACAAAAGTATTGGCACCCTTTGAAAAATCATGTGATGCTTCTCTAATTTGTGTAATTCACAGCACCTGTTACTTACCTGTGGCACATAACAGGTGGTGGCAATAACTAAATCACACTTGCAGCCAGTTGAAATGGATTAAAGTTGACTCAACCTCTGTCCTGTGTCCTTGTGTGTACCACATTGAGAATGGAGAAAAGAAAGAAGAACAAAGAACTGTCTGAGGACTTGAGAAGCAAAATTGTGAGGAAGCATGAGCAATCTCAAGGCTACAAGTCCATCTCCAAAGACCTGAATGTTCCTGTGTCTACCGTGCGCAGTGTCATCAAGAAGTTTAAAGCCCATGGCACTGTGGCTAACCTCCCTAGATGTGGACGGAAAAGAAAAATTGATGAGAGATTTCAACGAAAGATTGTGCAGATGGTGGCTAAAGAACCTCGACTAACATCCAAACAAGTTCTAGCTGCCCTGCAGTCCGAGGGTACAACAGTGTCAACCCGTACTATCCGTCGGCGTCTGAATGAAAAGGGACTCTATGGTAGGATACCCAGGAAGACCCCACTTCTGACCCAGAGACATAAAAAAGCCAGGCTGGAGTTTGCCAAAACTTACCTGAGAAAGCCAAAAACTTTTTGGAAGAATGTTCTCTGGTCAGATGAGACAAAAGTAGAGCTTTTTGTTAAATGGCATCAACATAGAGTTTACAGGAAAAAAAAAAAAAAAGAGGCCTTCAAAGAAAAGAACACGGTCCCTACAGTCAAACATGGCGGAGGTTCCCTGATGTTTTGGGGTTGCTTTGCTACCTCTGGCACTGGACTGCTTGACCGTGTGCATGGCATTATGAAGTCTGAAGACTACCAACAAATTTTGCAGCATAATGTAGGGCCCAGTGTGAGAAAGCTGGGTCTCCCTCAGAGGTCATGGGTCTTCCAGCAGGACAATGACTCAAAACACACTCTGCTACGTCCTATCTGTCTGTCTGCTATCAATGTAATGCCTCTCACCTTGGAATATTCCTGTACATGTTGTATTTGTATTTGTATCTGCTTATCTTTGCTGCTGTAACACACTGAATTTCCCCATTGTGGGACTATTAAAGGACTATTATTATTATGACTATTATTATTAAAAAGCACTAGAAAATGGTTTGAGAGAAAGCACTGGAGACTTCTAAAGTGGCCAGCAATGAGTCCAGACCTGAATCCCATAGAACACCTGTGGAGAGATCTCAAAATGGCAGTTTGGAGAAGGCACCCTTCAAATCTCAGGGACCGGGAGAAATTTGCCAAAGAAGAATGGTCTAAAATTCCAGCAGAGCATTGTAAGAAACTCATTGATGGTTACCGGAAGTGGTTGTTCGCAGTTATTTTGTCTAAAGGTTGTGCTATCAAGTATTAGGCTGAGGGTGCTAATACTTTTGTCTGGCCCATTTTTGGAGTTTTGTGTAAAATGATCAATGATTTGACTTATTTTTTCATTCTCTTTTGTGTTTTTTCATTGCAAGCAAAATAAATGAAGATATTATTACCAAAGCATTTGTGATTGCAATCATTTTCTGGAAGAAATTGAGTATTATCTGACAGAATTGCAGGGGTGCCAATACTTTTGGCCAGCACTGTATGCTGAGGGCAACAAAGACAGTTTTCTTTTAGACAGTTTAGAAATAGTTTAGAAATCTCCCCTACTGTTTCAAGGTAATAGAGGCAGTATATAGAGTTCACTAGGTCAATTATTTTTTCATCATGTCATAGTCATTGTGGCATTATTGAGCAATTTCTGCTTTACTAATATGTCATTTAAGGAATTTTCACTCTCTATGTTTCAAAGACACACTTTTCCAGCAATGTATAAACCATAGAAAACGAAAAGACAGCGACAAGTGCTAATAGCGTAAAATTGAAATGTGCGCAAATATTAGAACAGATGAAAGCACTCATTGCTTGCTATACCAGTCTGGGGAGTGGGAGGTGCTACATATTTCAGCATTACTTATTACTCACAGCACCCGCCCTTCCTTACTCTAGTTATCACATGGTGATACACACGTGGACAAAATTGTTGGTACCCCTCGTTTAAAGAAAGAAAAACCCACAATGGTCACAGAAATAACTTGAATCTGACAAAAGTAATAATATATAAAAATACTATAAAAATGAACAAATGAAAGTCAGACATTGCTTTTAACCATGCTTCAACAGAATTTTTAAAAAAAGAAAACTCATGAAACAGGCCTGGACAGAAATGATGGTACCCTTAACTTAATATTTAACCTTTTGAGGCAATCACTGCAATCAAACAATTCCTGTAACTGTCAATGAGACTTCTGCTCCTCTCAACAGGTATTTTGGCCCACTCCTCATGAGCAAACTGCTCCAGTTGTCTTGGGTTTGAAGGGTGCCTTTTCCAGACGGCATGTTTCAGCTCCTTCCAAAGATGCTCAATAGGATTTAGGTCAGGGCTCATAGAAGGCCACTTCAGAATAGTCCAATGTTTTCCTCTTAGCCATTCTTGGGTATTTTTAGCTGTATGTTTTGGGTCATTATCCTGTTGCAAGACCCATGACCTGTGACTGAGACCAAGCTTTCTGACAATGGGCAGCACATTTCTCTCTAGAATCCCTTGTCTTTGAGTCTTGAGATTTCATTGTACCCTGCACAGATTCAAGACACCCTGTGCCAGATGTAGCAAAGCAGCCCCAGAACATAACAGAGCCTCCTCCATGTTTCACAGTAGGGACAGTGTTCTTTTCAAGATATGCTTCATTTTTCCGTCTGTGAACATAGAGCTGATGTGCTTTGCCAAAAACTTCGATTTTTGTCTCATCTGTCTATAGGACATTCTCCCAGAAGCTTTGTGGCTTGTCAACATGTAGTTTGGCAAATTACTTTTGTCAGATTCAAGTTATTTCTGTGACCATTATGGGTTCTTTTTTCATTAAACGAGGGGTACCAACAATTTTGTCCACATGTGTATGTGCCAGCACTTGGGCTCAGAGAGGAGGGCGGGGAGTTTGGGGAGCTGCAAGTGGTAAATGAAGGGGCCACTATGGGACATTACACTGTGTGAAGGGGCCTCTATGGGATAATTTTTTTCCCCACAAAATCATAGTGTCTTATTTATGTGATATGACAAGGTTAATGTCTTACTGATCAATCTGTATATATTTCTTGTTGCCCATCTCTGATCACTATATTTTTGTATACTACTGTATTATGTTACTGATCAATCAATATTTCTGTATACCATTCTGTCACTGATCAGTTGATGCACATTCCTTCAAATTATTGTACCATAAATGTATATATTTTGCAATGCAAAGAAAAAAAAGTTATGGGATTTGGAAGGTGGAGAGTCAAAAACAAAAATTGAAAAATGTCTGCAGCAGGAAAGGGTTAAAGGGGTTGTGTAGCTTCAGCAAATGCATGTTATTGTTTGTATAATAAAACTTTTCCAATCTAGTTTCTATATCAATTCCTGATGGTTTTGTAGTTTTCCTCTTGCTGTTTGATTTTTATCCACTAGAAATAAAAAAAAAATGTCTATGGTCATGTGATAGATAGATCAGTCAATCAGTGGATGAGCAGTTTGAACTGAGAAGAAAAGTGATTGGTGACTGTTAGGGAATTGCCCATTAAGCAATTCTCCAGTAGCTGCTGCTTAAACATGGGAGGAAGGGGAAAGACGGAGGCAGTAAGCCCTGATGCTAGACCCACCCCGAAGTCCCTACCTACTTGCCTCAACTACCCTAAGCAGTAGAAGACAACTGCGCGACAGTCCCTTCCTATAATAAGTGAAACACTGAACGCAGACAAGACAGACAACAAGAACGGGTGGTCAAACTAGACAAGGGGTCGTAACCAGACGGGCAACAAGGTACAAAATCGGAATCCTAAAGAGTAGAAAAAGAGAGAAAAGCGAAGGTCAGAATATAGATAATCAGAGAAGAAATTAATATGCTAACACGCTCTTAGAGGCTAATAGCAAGCACCAATGAGTGGACTAATGGGCTGTATATAGGAAGCCCGGAATCCGTCCCAGACATGATAGAAAGGCAAGTTGTCAATCATAGAGCAACTAACGTTAACTCTTAGCAAAGCAGAAGGAACTCAGAGAACTGGCTGGACTGATACACTGCAATGAACTCTCAGCTGTGCTAAAACAGAATACAACAGGAGGCCCAGGAGCAGGAGATCATAAGTGGACACGCCTCCTGCGCCATAGCATGCGGCCAGAGGATGGCGCAGAAGTTGGAATGGGCAAGGTCAAAGGTCAAGAAGATCGGGAACCCAATAGAATCTCTGTGCTGGATCCCGGCTGGAGTGGTAAGTATGCACATTTTGTTATTTTAAACCTCTCCATGAGGAAAAAAAGGACTTGGAACACCCCTTTAACAACATATAGAAAATATCCCTTAATTTATAAAATAACCAGGTGGTATAACACACAAAATCAACTACATAGAATTAACCATGTTTGAGAACTAAATACTGTAACCCCTTAACACATCTGGGTAAACAGTACACTACTCAGGTCTTCATGGGAAAATAGTGAAAAAATAATCAGTTGCATTTTTAGTACTTAACCAAACTGATGACTAAATTAATCCTCTTAAATCTATTTGACCTGAATGCATGTGAAATCACACCTATCAACCCTTCATCTCTTAAGCGACACTACCCTCCACCCCCATTCTTAAATAAATCTGCAGTGACATTATAATCATATATGATCTTACATTTGTAGTATCCCACTGGGAGTTCTGAAAAATGAGTATAGTTTGTTTGTAACCTGTACTTAGTAACCTGTATAGTTTAACCTGTAACCCCTTCCTGCTGGTGACATTTTTCGATTTTCGTTTTTGACTCTCCGAATTCCAAACCCCATAACCTTTTTATTTTTTGTTCACAGAGTCATATTAGGGATTAAAGGGGTTTTCCAGGCAAAAAATATATTTTTTTAAATGGTCTGTTAGTGCTATTAATGGGTTAATAAGTACACCCACATACCTTAAGCAGTGTTTTGAGTAATTTCTGGAAGCTCCTGGCATCTTCTGCATTTGTTTACACAGTGTAGCTTCCACAATACCTGTGAGGAACTGAGCTCACTGGGACTGTCTACCTTGAAGCAAGTTCAAGAAAAATTGACAAACACCCTCAGGGTCACTATAAGAAAACTGCTGAGAGACATCGCAAGTCCATTCCTCCCCTTCTCAAGCCTTTTGTGGAAAATCCATTTCCAGGACGTAACTTGCCTCCACTTGACCCTTTTATTGTTGAAGGAGAAGAAGAATATGTAGTAGAAAATATTTTGGATTCTACAATTTCTCGAAATCAGTTACAGTACTTGATAAAGTGGTAAGGATACGGTCCTGAAGATAACTCATGGGAAGCAGTAAACAACATTCATGCTCCACAACTGGTAAGAGAATTCCATTAGCGCTATCCAGTCAAGCCAACCCAAATACCATCCAGAGGACACTCCTGGAGAAGGGGAAGTAATGTCAGGAACTGATATCACTGGGTCTTGAATCCTTGACTTCCTGGCCATATTCTGCAGCCTTGACCATTATGCCATTGAAGAAGCCTGTTTGCTCTTTGCCTTGCTTAGCCTGGACTTTTCTATTGGGATGATTAGTTTAGGGATTGCACCTGCTCTGTGGTCAATCACAGTATAGCAATCCCTATATAAACCCACAGCTTACTCCATCCTATGCCTGATTATTCTGGCTGTCTGCTTCCTGTTTGCCCTGATCCTCACCACTACTCTACTGCTCCTGTTTACCAATTTCTGCATACGGCTGATCTACTGTTCCTGTGTACCGATTTCTGTATATGTCTGACCATGGTTGCTTCTTACGCCACATGTACTATTCCTGCTATTTAACTCCTCATTTACTACTGTTTAAGTACTGTGCCATTGTCTCACCAATTGGACTACAGATCAGATAACTAGCACTGTTACACTACCTCCCTCTCACTGCCCCCACTTCTCTCTCACTCCGTTACACCCCCCTCCCTGTCTCCCTAGCTATCCTGCCCACTACTAACCCTTCCCAACTAACTAATTCAGCCCACCCCCACCGCATCATACTTAGCTGTCTTCCTCTCTGGGAATGGCTCCTCCTTTTCTTTCACTGTGCGCAGGCTGGAGACGCCTCTCTTCCTCTCTGCTAGCGCATGCACAGACTGGAAGTGCCTCTAACGCCTGTGCGGAAGAGATGGAGTGCCATCACTACAGCACATGTGTCGCAGGCAGCTCCAGACTGCGCAAGAGCTAGCAGAGAGGAAGAGGGGAGGAGCCGTTCCCGGAGAGGAAGATACGTAAGTATGATGGAGTTGGAGAGGTGGGAGTAATGGTGATGTTCCATTTCAGAAACAGGGAAACGGAATGTCACCGGATTATCAGAAAGAGTGCCTGGGGTGGTCACATGATCGCCTTAGGGATGTGGGTAATTATAATTTTTTTTTTTAATATAAGTAAATTAGAAGTTAGGTGAGGGGAGGGAGTTTAGTTTAGGGATTAATTTTTATTTCATCCGGGACAACCCCTTTAATGTTTGCAGGACAAATTGTTCTTCATAATGGTATCATTTATTATTCTGTACAATATACTGGAAAAAAATTCAGAATTGGGTGGAATTGAAGAAAAAGTACAAATGTGTGATTTTTTAATTTTTTTTTACGGCATTCACTCTGTAGCCAAAATGACATGTCACCTGTATTCTATGTTTTGGTACGATTCCGGGGATACCAAATGTATATAGTTTTATTTACATTTTAACCCCTTAAAGATATAAAAAAAAAAATTTCTTAAAGTCGCCATATCCTGACACCCATAACTTTTTTATATTTCCGTGAACAGGGATGCATAGGGCTTCTTTTTTTTTCAGGTAGTTATACCACTTTGGTGAATGTCTATTGCTTTGATCACTTTTCATTCAAATTTTTATCAGAGGCAAAACAGTGAAAATACGGCGGTTTGGCATTTTTTTATTTATTTATTCCCCCCGCTACGGCATTCACAGTACAAGAAAAATATTTGTATAGGTTTGTAGACCAGGTGTTTTTGGACACAGAGATACCTAATGTCTTTCAGCATTTAAGTACTTTTCTATGTGTTTTTTGGCGCCTCTGTCAGCTTTGACTGAGGTGCCGGATTTAATGCCCACGATCATTAGTATAATGCAGCAGACACCTGGTGGCTATGGCAGCCACTCAGCTCCTGAGAGGCCGCCATATTTAAATACCCGACATGCGCTATACTATTACGGCGGATGTCGGGAAAGGGTTAAATGTACTGTACCACTGTGTGCCTGGAGCAGAGACTTCGTATGACCCAGGCAGTTGGTTCTGGGAAGGAGGAGGAGACCAGGAGTCTTCTCTCTTCCTTCAGAGAAAGTGGAAGCAGAGACAGAGTAGAGTGACTTAGCTACAGTGGGGAACAGGGCCGGCGTTAGGGGAGGGCAAACTGGGCAATTGCCCAGGGCCCCGTCCCCAAAGGGGCCCCCGGGATCCGGAACCTGATGACCGCAGGGCCCCTTTCCGAGGTGAGTAAAAATAACAAACATTTTTACTCACCTGTCCTGGCGTCCGACGTCATCTTCTGGCGTGCCGGACATCACCGCTGAGGCCAGCGTGCCTCACGTAATCGCTGAGGCCCAATCACAGGCCTCAGCGGTGACATCCACAACGCGTGACGTCAGCCGCAGAGAAGAAGCCAGCGCCGGCTAGTATAGCGGAGCAGCGCGAGGAGGCCCAGGAGAGGTAAGACAAGGTGAGTATAACTGTTTGTTATTTTCCCTTACCTCCTCGGGGCCTTCGATTATTATACTCTGGGGTCTGAAGAGACCCCAGAATATAATATAATAATAGCACAGAGGGCCCCTGTGGAGCATTATACTGGGGGGCCCCTCTGGATAGCATATTATACTGTTTGGGGCCACTGTGGAGCATTATACTGGGGAAGGGGCCCTCTGGATAGCATGTTATATTCTGTGGGACCTCTGTGGAAAATTATAATGTGGGGGGGGAGGTCCTGGAGATAATGTTATATTATGTGATGCCAATTTGGAGCATTATCCTCTCCAGAGGGGCCCCCCAGTATAATTCTCCAAAGTGGCCCCACAGAATATAACATGCTCTCCAGAGGGCCTTCTCCCCAGTATAATGCTCCACAGTGGCCCCACACAGTATAATATGCTCTCCAGAGCCCCCCCAGTATAATGCTCCACGGTTTCCCCACACAGTATAATATGCTCTCCAGAGGGGCTCCCCAGTATATTATACTGTGCGGGGCCACTGTGGAGCATTATACTGGGGAAGGGGGGGCTCTGGAGATCATGTTATATTGTTTTGGGCCACTGTGGAGCATTATACTGGGGGGTGGCTCTGGAGAGTATATTATACTGTTTTGGGCCGCTTTAGAGTATTATACCGGGGAAACCTCTCTGGGCAGTATAATATACTGTGTGGAGGCCATTCTGGAGCATGTTATACTGTGTGGGGTCACTGTGGAGCATTATTCTGGGGGGGCATCTGCAGAGCATATTATATTGCGTGGCGCCACTGTGGGGCATTATTCGGGGGGGGCTAATGAGCATTATAGTAGGGGGCCCTCTGGGGAGCATATTATACTGCGTGGGGCCTACTGTAGAACATTATACTGGGGGGATGCTCTGGGGAGCATAATATATTTCGTGGGGCCACTGTGGAGCAAAATACTGGAGGGGGCACTGTGGAGCATTATACTAGCGGGGGCCCTCTGGGGAGCATATTATACTATGGGCCACTGTGGAGCTTTATACTGGGGAAAGGGACAGTGTGGGGAGCCTGTTATACTGTGTGGGGCCACTGTGGAGTGTATTACATTGTGTGGGACTTTTCGAGAGCATATGATATTCTGTGGGGCCATTGTAGAGCATTGTACTGGGGGGGGGACTGTGGGGAACATATTATACTGTGGGGGACCACTGTGGAGCATTATACTGGGGGAACCCCTCTGGGGAGTATATTATACTGTGTGGAGGTCATTATGGAGCATGTTATACTGTGTTAGGCCACTGGAGCATTATACTGGGGGGGCATTGTGGGGTGCATATTATACTGTATGGAGCATATTATATTGTGTGGGGCTGCTGGGGAGCATATTGCACTGTCTGGGGCCACTAAGGGGTAGTATACTGTGTGGGCCACTGTGGAGTATTATACTGTGTGGAGCCTTACATAACATGTGGGACCACTATGGGGGGCTCAGGGGAGCGTTTTATACTGTGTGGGGTCACTGTGGAGCATTATATACCATGTGGGGAAACTGGAGGGCTCAGGAGAGCATTTTATACTGTGGAGCATTATATACCATGTGGAGCATTATACTGTGGCGGGGGGGGGGGGCTCACAATTCCTGCTGGCAGCCCTGTGTGCTATGTCTGCATCACAGCTCCCTCACTATAATCTTGCACATACGTGTAGTGCTCCATGGCCATGTCATTCCCCATACAGTACTGTGCATGAATTGGCCATGGAGTTATTGGGACCTGAACAGTACTATAGGGGCTGACTATACTGGGAACATACTTAGTAACCCCGAATAGTCAGCACATATGTAAGTCTTCAGTGAAGGAGCCGTGGTGTAGGCTATTAGAGCCGTGGTGTAGGCTATTAGCAGGAAGCTGTTGGGTGGGGCCCCAGAACAAGATCCTCTGGTGGGCCTAAGGCCCTTCAGTCCGCCACTGTATAACGGAGAACTATTATATACTGTATAAGGGTGGGTTACTATATATAATTGGGAAACTTAAGTATGAGGGGGGCTATTATAAGGGGGAACTATTATTTATAACATGGGCTATTATTTATAAGGGGGGAACGATTATATATAAGGCATCCATTATAAGGGGGAGCTATTATTTATAAGAGGGGAACTTTTTATAAGGGGGGGTATAATTGTTAAGTGGGCTTATTTATAAAGGGGGCTATTAGTGATAATAGGGACTATTATTTATAAGGGTAACTATTATTTATGAGGGGGCTATTATTTATAAGGGAGCAGTATTATTTTTACGGGGTGTCTGTTACTGATAAGGGGGAATATTACTGATACAGGGCACTATTTATCATTTATAAGGGAGCTATTACTGATAAAGGTGTAATATTATTTATAAGCAGGGACTATTATTTATAAGAAGGCGCTATAATAACTGATGACTGGGTGCAAAAATCTATTAGGTGGTACAAAAGTGCTCAAATGAATTGTGTGTGGTAAAATGGGGCTTGTTATTACTTTGTGTTGGCAGAAAGGAGCGGTTATTATAGGGGTCGCCACTGGAAGACGATGGTGTTGTTTGCATATCAGCATTTGGGGCCCCGCTTTTAATTTTGCCCAGGGCCCCACTTTGTCTAAAACCAGCCCTGGTGGGGAAAAAAAAGTATTTAGTTAGCCACCAATTGTGCAAGTTCTCCCACTTAAAAAGATGAGGCCGGCCTGTAATTGACATCATAGGCACACCTCAACTATGTGAGACAAAATGAGAAAACATATCTAGAAAATCACATTGTCTGATTTTTTTTTAAAAATTTATTTGCAAATTATGGTGGAAAATAAGTATTTGGTCACCTACAAACAAGCAAGATTTCTGGCTCTCAAAGACATGTAACTTCTTCTTTAAGAGGCTCCTCTGTCCTCCACTCATTACCTGTAGTAATGGCTCCTGTTTGAAATTGTTATCAGTATAAAAGACACCTGTCCACAACCTCAAACAGTCACACTCCAAACTCCACTATGGTGAAGACCAAAGAGCTGCGGAAGGACACCAGAAACAAAATTGTAGACCTGCTCCACGCAAGATCTCACCCCGTGAGGTCAACATGATCACAAGAACAGTGAGCAAAAATCCCAGAACCACACGGGAGGACCTAGTGAATGACCTGCAGAAAGCTGGGACTAACGTAACAAAGGCTACCGTCAGTAACACACTACACCGCCAGGGACTCAGATCCTGCAGTGCCAGACGTGTCCCCCTGCTTAAGCCAGTACATATCTGGGCCCATCTGAAGTTTGCTAGAAAGCATTTGGATGTTCCAGAAGAGTATTGGGAGAATGTCATATGGTCAGATGAAACCAAAGTAGAACTGTTTGGTAGAAATACAACTTGTCGTGTTTGGAGGAGAGTGAATGCTGAGTTGCATCCAAAGAATACCATACCTATTGTGAAGCATGGGGGTGGCAACATCATGCTTTGGGGCTGTTTCTCTGCAAAGGGACCAGGACGACTGATCCGTGTACATGAAAGAATGAATGGAGCCATGTATTGTGAGATTTTGAGTGCAAACCTCCTTCCATCAGCAAGGGCAATGAAGATGAAACATGGCTGGATCTTTCAGCATGACAATGATCCCAAGCACACCGCCAGGGCAACGAAGGAATGGCTTCGTAAGAAGCATTTCAAGGTCCTGGAGTGGTCTAGCCAGTCTCCAGATCTCAACCCCATAGAAAACCTTTGGAGGGAGCTGAAAGTCCATGCTGCCCAGCGACAGCCCCAAAACATCACTGCTCTAGAGGAGATCTGCATGGAGGAATGGGCCAACATACCAGCAACAGTGTGTGCCAAACTTGTGAAGACTTACAGAAAACATTTGACCTCTGTCATTGCCAACAAAGGATATATAAATGTATTGAGATGAACTTTTGTTATTGACCAAATACTTATTTTCCGCCTGTGATGATTCTGCTTAAGTGTGGCTCAGGGATGTATTTTGGTCTCTGGGTAGCGTATTTCTCTCTAGTTCCATTTACTCATACTGTGCACAGCTATAAGCCTAGGTGTATATTGGCAGTAGTAGCAGCACTGGAACAATAGGGCTTTGTATCCATCACAGCAGGGCTCCATTGTACTCATACACAGCCCTGAGTGATCAAACAATAGTGCATTGTTCAAGCCTGGGCTGTTGATCAGACCTGCCTGATAACATTGTATCAATTCACTTGGTCTCAGTTCTTTACAAAGGATCTGGACTTGATTGCATTAACTCAGACTTACCGTTGCCGGTGACCTCATTCTGGGGGGTTGCATAAAGGGTATAAAAGATGAGGTAAGAGGTCTGTGGGAGGAGATGATGCTATGAGGATTATGCTATGGAGTTGAGACAGACCATCACAGACTACAAGAGATTGGTGTTGGGATTACAAGCGAACACCATGAGGAGATTTTTGTGATGAGACTATTGGACTAATGCTGAGAGACTGTGATGCCACATGCTAGGAGTTAATGCCACATGCCAAGAAGCCTCCACTGGTTATTCACACATGACAGAGCATGTGTGAGTGTTGGACCACAGAACCACATCAAGGACATGTGTGGTAAAGTAACTATTTCACCTTTATCCCTTTTATTTTATTTGTACTGTATCTTGTAACTAGTAACTGTTAATGCTTGCATATATCTGCATATCTGTTCTGAACTGTATATGTTAGATGTTAATACCGACCCATTTAGGGGTTAATAAATATATAAAATTTAGAAGGCTTGTCTTGTATTTATCTGGTGAACCCGACACTCACTGGCGGTGAGTGTGGTTTTTATATGAAAGAGGACTCAGGGGTGGCCAAAACGGTGTTGGCGCACTGAGGATCTTTCACACCGCCATAATTTGCAAATAAATTCTTTAAAAAAATCAGACAATGTGATTTTCTGGATTTGTTTCCTCATTTTGTCTCTCATAGTTGAGGTCTACCTATGATGTCAATTACAGGCCTCTCTCATCTTTTTAAGTGGGAGAACTTGCACAATTGGTGGCTGACTAAATACTTTTTTCCCCACTGTAAGCCCCTCACTGACATGGAGAGTATCCAGCCACTCCAGATTGTGCCTAGAATTACAGTAGATAGGAGGAAGAAAGTCACCCTTGTTATGGCTGAGAAAACCAAGATGTGCGTTCCAGTCTATTTTCTGAGGATACGTGTTATACAAGCCACAGAGCCAGGGCCGGCACTGGGGGGGGGGGGCAAACTGGGCAATTGCCCAGGGCCCCCGTCCAAAAAGGGGCTCCCAGGATCCGGAACCTGATGACTCCGGATCCAGGAGTCAGGCCCAGCCATATCAATAACAGAAAAGGTACCCAGCGTCATGTGCAGCAAGGCCCCTTTCTGAGGTGAGTAAAAATAACAAACATTTTTACTCACCTGTCCTAGGCATCCTGTCCTGTTCTAGACTTTAGGTGACATCATGCATTCCGAACGTCACCGCTGAGGCCAGGCCCAATCACAGGTCTCAGCGGTGACGCCCAGAACGCGTGACGTCAGCCACAGAGAAGAGGAAGCCGGTGGCGGCAGTGACAGCAGTGGTGACAGCGGAGCAGTGCAAGGAGGCCCAGGAGAGGTAAGGCAAGGTGAGTATAACTGTTATTTTCCCCCTCACCTGACTGGGCCTCCGATTATTATACTCTGGGTCCAGACGAGACTGAGTTAAAAAGCCAACCAAACCAAACCCATCCCCCAGAAACTCAGATGACACCAAGAAACCAGGAAAAAGGAAAAACCCAGAAAACAAAAAACAGAAACAAAACACAGAACCATAATAGTACCCTGCCCCCCTGAAAAAGGGGTCACTGAACCCTTCCTTGCGCATCGGGCTTGGAAGGATATCTTTGGAAAAACTCTGCAACAAGTCTATCTGCATGGATATCAGAAGTAGAAACCCAAGAATTATCTTCAGAGCCATAACCCTTCCATTTAACAAGGAACTGTAACCTCCGTCTAGAGAACCTAGAATCAATAATCCTATCAACTTCATACTTTAAATCACCATCCACTAAAACAGGCTCAGGAGGTGCAGGCTAAGGAACTACTGATGGAACAAACTTCTTCAACAAGGATTTATGAAAAACCATCATGGATCTTAAAGCTACTAGGTAATTTCAGACAGAAGGAAACAGGATTAATAACTTGGACAATCTCATATGGATCAATAAACCTGTGTTTAAACTTGGGAGAAGGAACTCTCATCTGGATGTTCCTAGATGAGAGCCACACCTTGTCACCAAGCCTAAAGATCTCGCCAACCGAACATTTGCGGTTGTCAGAGACCTGAGCAAAATTTGGTAGAGGTGTTAGCAACCCCGCTGGCCGCATACGTGATGACTTAGACCTGGCACACACATTAGACGACTGAACAAATTGCCGTACATCAAAAGACAAAGAAGGCCACCAAAAAAAAAACAATCAATCAAATCCCTAGTACCAAAAACACCAGGATGGCCAGACAAGGAAGAACCATGAACTTCATAACTTGAACTCGTAATTCCAAAGAAACAAACAACTTGTCATCAGGACAAGCATTAGGTTGCAAATCTTGCCCCCTCTGAACTAAGGCTCTCATATCTGGGGAAGTAGCAGAAATTATTAACCCCTTAGCCAAAATATTCTCAGGCTCATTTATATCCTGATGGTGAGCAGAGAAACTTCGAGACAAGGTGTCCTCCTTAACATAAATTTTCATAGCCTCATGCTCAGGAACAGATAAATTAAACATCCTTCCTTTAGGGACTTTAGCTCCTGGAATAAAGTTCACAACACAATCACAGTCTCTGTGTGGGGGCAAAACTTCAGACTTAGTCCTAAAAAAAACATCAGAATAATCACTCAGAAATTCTGGAACATCTACTCCATCAACAGAAACATCACCAACAGGAGTGGACACAGGGCTACATTCACAACCCCAACTAAGCACCCTTCCTGAGCGCCAATCTAAAACAGAATTATGCTTCATCAGCCCAATCTTGAGGATCCCCTCTCAGCAGAGAAATTATAAAACACACCTGCTGAAAAGGAGACCCTGCAAAACCAGGCCTTAAAGACAAATAGAAACGACAATTACACTGAAAATTGTCAAAAGTAGCACGATTACCAGAAAAAACGTCTGGCATTCTTATCTCTGGATTCAGGTTTACAGAAGAAGCCTGAAGCTCCTTCACAACAGCTGACAAATACTCAACCTGTCTGATTAATTCTAAATTCTGCTCCATAATCAATAAAGGATCCCAACTTCAAAAAGAGGATAAAAAAAATTTCTACCCTGCTTTTATTTTATATTTTGCGGTGGGTCATAATGTTACGATCACGGGACCTAAGCAGCAACGGTTAACACAAGAACAGTCAGCATTAAACCATATAGGAAATATCCTGCAATAGAAAGCAAGCAGAGAAATGGGAAGTTTAAACAAACAACAAACATCTAATAGACCGTACTCACAACCTACAGCAGGGAATTCAAACCAGCAAAAGCTGTGAGGCAATCACAGACAACCTCTCTGAGAGATTTGCAGAGAACCACACCCAAAAACTGGTAGCAGACCAAAATCATGTGTGAACAGGCTCCTATCTACAGAAAATACTAAAGAACACTTCTGGCCATGTTTTCTCCCTAAAATGGCATCAGAAGGAACGGACGCTAACTGAGGCTAGATAGGAAAGCCTAGTAGAGAGAAATACTAACATTTAAGAGAAACCCTGTATGTTCACACTTCAAAAACACTTGCCCGCAGTGAGAAGCCTAGAATCTAATATTCTTGCTACTCATGGTTCACATGCAACATAACTACTGGTTACTAGATCCAAGGTTTCAGGAAAGCAGGAGACAGAATCAGGCTGATCGCTGAATAGAAGATGACCCCCTCAGAGTCCAGACGAGACTGAGCTAAAAAGTCAACCAAACCAAACCCATCCCCCAGAAACTCACATGACACCAAGAAACCAGGAAAAAGGAAAAACCCGGAAAACAAAAAACAAAAACAAAACACAGAACCATAACAGTGTGGGGCTACTGTGGAGCATTACACTGGGGGGCACTGTGGGTTGCATATTATACTGTGTGGAACATATTATATTGTATGGGGCTGCTGGGGAGCATATTATACTGTCTAGAGCCACTAAGGGGTAGTATACTGTGTGGGCCACTGTGGAGTATTATACTGTGTTGGGGCTCTGGGGAGCATATTATATTGTGCGGAGCCTTATATACTATGTGGGGCCACTATGGGGGGCTCAGGGGAACAATTTATACTGTGTGGGGCCACTGTGGAGCATTATATACCATGTGGGGAAACTGTGGAGGGCTCAGGGGAGCATTTTATACTGTGGAGCATTATATACCATGTGGAGCATTATACTGTGGGGCAGGGGCTCAAAATTCCTGCTGACAGCTCTGTGTGCTATGTCTGCATCACAGCTCCCTTACTATAATCTTGCACATACTTGTAGTGCTCCATGGCCATATCATTCCCCATACAGTACTGTGCATGAACAGGCCATGGAGCTACTGAGGCCTGCACAGTATTATAGGGGCTGACTATACTGGGAACATACTCAGTAAAACCAGATAGTCAGCATTTATGTAAGACTTCAGTAAAGGAGCCGTGGTGTAGGCTATTAGCAGGAAGCTGTTGGGTGGGGCCCCAGAACAAGTTCCTCTGGTGGGCCTAAGGCCCTTTAGTCCGACACTGAATAAGGAAGAACTATTATATATAAGGGGGCTCTTATTTATAAGGGAGGAACTATTATATGTAAGGGTGGGTTACTATATATAAGGGGGAAACTTAAATATATGGGGGCTATTATAAGGGGGAACTATTATATATAAGGGGGCTATTATAAAGGGAAATTATATATACAGGGGGCTATTATTAGGGTGAACTATTATTTATAAGACGGGCTATTATTTATAAAGGAGGAACTATTTATAAGAGGCCCATAAAAAGGAGGAAACTATTATATACTGTATAAGCCATCTATTATAAGAGGGGAACTATTTATAAGGGGGGTATAATTGTTAAGTTGGCTTATTTATAAAGAGGGCTATTAGTGCAAATGGGGACTATTATTTATAAGGGTAACTATTATTTATGAGAGGACTATTATTAATAAGGGGGAACTATTTATAAGGGAGCAGTATTATTTTTACGGGGTGACTGTTACTGATAAGAGGGAGCTATTACAGATAAAGTGAGGCCAGACCGAAGGCAAAGCATGGAAGGGGAGGCCTGCATGACAGGAGTTAGCCAGGAGCAGACAAGGGAAGATGCTAAGGGGTTAAATTGGCAGCTGCAGGGAATGTAGATTGGTATGGGGGGGAGGGTTTGATGAAAGGAGGTGGGGGGAGGGCGTATTTAAGGAAAGGGCGGGAAGATTCCCTCCACTTTCAGTGAAGCAGAGGGTGAGAGAAGCCAGCCAAGCACCTCTGCTAGCTTCAGCCCACCACCTAAAATGTCCAGTGTGGAAGAACTGCTGGCCCAGCTCAGAGATGAGGCAGGAGTGAGAGGGCCTCAGTGGTTGCAGTCCCAAGTTCAGGGATTGCTCCAGGGGTCATGAGAGGAGGCATGCCGCACCTCTCCTTCTGGCAGACGGCCGCGGAGGACTAGGCCTCCGGCGCGCCTTAGCCCTGAAGAGACCCCTCGGGCCCGGTGCCGAGTAAGGAGCCCCTCACGGGACCTTCCGGTCTAAGCGGCTGCTCAGCGCGCTGCGGAGCGGCCGTCTAGGACCAGGAGGAATCCGAGGCAGCGGCGGGGCCTGCGGCAGGAGAGGGGACTCCCCCCCTCCCTCGTTGAGTACCTTCAGGGAGCCAGGAGACGTTGCGGTGAGCCTTCCGGCAGCGGCGGGGATCCCGGCTCAGCGTGCAGCACGGAGGAGTGAGGTCAGCGCAGCCCCAGGCAGCGGTGGATCAGCGGGGCTAGCGCTGTCGGCGGCAAGTGTGAGAGGAGCGGCGGGAGCAGGTGGCAGTGCGCGGCAGGACGGCGCTCACAGCGATCTTGCTGGGGGGCGGAGCTTCGCGGAGGCCCTGGCCAGGGGGTCTGAGGTGGCTGACAGCATGGATGCACAGGGAGGACCATCCGCAGGAGGACAGGATCAGGATACATCGGCCGCTGGGTTCACAGCACCCAGGCGCCAAGGTGAGGTTTCATTTCCAGTAGTGGGCCCTTTGCTAGCCGTTCCTGGGGGGGGGGGTAGTCTGGGGGAACATCCCGGGGAGCTAGGCAGGGGGTGGTGGCATTTATGGGGGCCCTAGCGGACGCGGTCAGGGGGGTCGCCGTCCCCAGCGCTGGGGTGGGGGGTTCGCCGGCGACGACGGTTGCGGGGTCGTCTTCGGCAGCGGGGGTATCAGTGTCAGTTCAAACTTAGGGTGAGGAGAAAGACGCACCGCGGCTGGACGACGCGGCAAAAGGGGAGGTTTATGTCTGCTTCGAGGGCCCTTTGGGGGCCCATTTGAAGCATGAGGTTAGGGAGCGTATTTGGAAAGGCGAGTATGTGGATATATTTTCCCTCTTGCCGTTGGAGCGTTTTAATTTAGACAGGCCTAGGAAGGAGGAGAAGAAGGAGGAGGAGGAGAAGAGGCGGTATAGGCTCATTCCACGGACGTTTGCTAATTGGCTTCAAGCGTTCGCCATTTTAGCAAGCGTGATAGGGGAGAAGGCGCCGGACAATTGTTCGGCGCTGTTCTGTTATCTAGATGCGATCGGAGAGGCGTACAGGGTATACGGGGGCCAGGCTTGGCTCCGTTATGACGAAAGTTTCGTCAGCGGAAGGCGGAGCGGTCCAGCATACGCTGGAACCATAAAGACATCGGGTTATGGCTCAGGATTATGGCCCAGGCGCGGTCGGGGTCGTCCTTTCCAGGGGGGACCGGGGGCTCCGAGTCTTCGGGGCGCTCGGTTGCCGCACAGAAGGGACTATGTTTTTCGTTCAATGAAGGGGGGTGCAAGTTCGGCTCAAAATGTAAATTTAAGCATGAGTGCTCCTTTTGTGGGGGCCCTCATGGGGCCAACAGGTGTTTCCGATCCAAGCCGAAGGGTTCAGAGGGGGTTGGGAAAGGGGGCGACTCCAGTTCGGCTGGAAAGGATGGCGCCGTTTCTAAGTAGATACCCAGATGGGGCGGCGGCGGCGGCCTTATTGACAGAGGGTTTTAGGGAGGGATTTAGAATTCTGTTTGTTGAAGGGGAGGTTTCGGGAGTAAGAAGGTATTTGCGTTCGGCACGGGAGCATCCGGAGGTGGTCTCGGAAAAGCTGAAGAAGGAGGTGGAGTTGGGCCGAATGGCGGGCCCCTTTTCGGAGCCTCCCCTGCAGAATTTGAGGGTTTCGCCTTTGGGGGTGGTGCCGAAGAAAGAGCCGAACAAGTTTCGGCTGATTCATCACTTGTCGTTCCCTGAGGGATCTTCGGTGAACGATGGGATCGACCCGGAGTTGTGTTCGGTGCAATACACTTCGTTCGATGATGCGATTTTTTGGGTCCGTAGTTTTGGGCACGGGGCATTGTTGGCGAAAACAGATATCGAGGCGGCGTTCCATTTGCTCACGGTGCATCCGGATAGCCTGCATTTGCTGGGTTGTTTTTGGGAGGGTAAGTTTTTTGTGGATTGTTGCCTGCCGATGGGTTGTTCTTTGTCGTGCTCTTATTTTGAGAAATTTAGTTCATTTTTGGAATGGGCAGTTAAAGATGTTTCGGGTTGGGGCTCGGTCATTCATTACTTGGATGACTTTCTTTCTATCGGCCGGGGGGATTCCTCCATTTGTTCGCTTTTGTTGCACTCAATGGAGCGAGTGGCGGCGGACTTTGGGGTTCCTCTGGCGCGGGACAAGACAGAAGGTCCGGTGACAGTGCTTAGTTTTTTAGGCATTACAATTGACACGGTCCGCATGGAGTGTCGTCTCCCAGAGGACAAGCTGTGCGGGCTGCGGGCGGAGGTTCAGAGAGCGTGTCGGCTAAAAAAGCTGCGATTGCGGGAATTGCAGTTTCTTTTAGGCAAACTGAATTTTGCGTGCCGGATTATCCCGATGGGGATGGTGTTCTCCCGTCGCTTAGTGGCGGCAACGGCCAGGGTGTCAATTCCGTCCCATTTTATTCGGTTGGGGGGCGAGTTGCGGGGGGGATTTACAGGTTTGGGATTCCTTTTTAGAGCAGTACAACGGGCGTTCCCTGTGGATGGGTGAGGTGGTCAATGCGGTGGATTGGGAATTGTTTACCGACGCGGCGGGGAGCGTGGGGTTTGGGGCTTATTTTAAAGGGAGTTGGTGCGTGGGATCATGGCCGGCAGATTGGGTGGCGGAGGGGCTGGTTAGAAATCTGGCGTTACTGGAAATATTCCCCATTCTCGTTTCGGTGATAGTGTGGGGGGAATTCTTTTGCAACAAAAAAGTCCGTTTCCATTGCGATAATCTGGGAGTGGTTCAGGCGATTAATAGGTTGTCTGCCTCGTCACCTCTGGTGGTGAGGGTGTTGCAGCATTTGGTTTTGGAATGTTTGAAACTGAATGCGTGTATTGTAGCAGTACATGTTCCAGGGGTTCAGAATGATGTTGCAGATGCCCTATCTCGTTTACAGTGGGACCGTTTCCGTCGATTGGTGCCAGAGGCGGACGAGGTCGGAGTGATGTGGCCGAGGGAGTTGTGGACCGTGCCGCTCGGCGTTGTTGTTTTTGTTTTTTTACCTAAGGTCGGGCGTCTGAGGAATTGATTCGAGCCTCATTGGTGGATGGTACTTGGGCTACGTATGCGAGAGTTTGGGAGCAGTGGGAGGAGTGGTTGGGCTTTTTGGGAGTGGATTCCGGGGGATTTAGAAATGCCGTTGTTATTGTTTGTGGGGCATTGTAGGGAGTCGGGGTGGTCAGTGTCCCGGTTAAATAGTGGTTTGGCGGGTTTAACTTTCGGTTTTAAGAGTAGGGGCGTGCGGGATTTTACAAAGTCATTTTTAGTCCGTCAGGCAGTGAAAGGGTGACGCCGGTTCAAGACAGCTAGCGACTCGCGCCGGCCGGTGTCATTTTCTCTGTTAATTGAGTTGGGTACGGCCTTGACATCGGTGGGGTCTTCCCCGTGGGAGGTTCTTTTGTTTAGGGCAGCATTCTTGTTGTGTTTTTTCGGGGCCCTCCGGGTGGGGGAATTGGTTACTGGATCCAGGAATCGCCCTGGGGGGTTGTTGTGGGAGGATGTGGACTTGTACGAGGACAGAGTGGAATTCCGGCTGAGGCGCTCTAAGACTGACCAGGAAGGAAAGGGTTGTAGGGTGCACTTGTTTACGGTGCCTGGGTGCGGGATGTGTCCGGTTCACTGCTTAGCGAGTTATTTATCGGCAGGGGGAGGGCGGCGGGCGCCCTCATGGTCCATGCGGATGGCTCATTTTTGTCACGTTTCCAATTCGTGGGAGTGTTCCGGCGGTGCTTGCGATTTTTGGGTGTGGGAGTGGAACAGTTTAGTGGGCACTCATTCCGTATTGGGGCAGCAACGGAGGCTGCCAGGAGGGGTTTAGGGGACGAGGTCATACGGCGTATCGGAAGATGGGAATCAGTGCGGTTCCGGTCTTATATCCGCCCCGGAGGGTTGGTTTTAGCGGATTGAGCGGGTTAGTGGGGGGTAGGAGGTTATAGGCGGAGGGACCAGTGGGGAGTTCTGTGGAGGTGGTGTTGTGTTTATTTATGTTCTTTCATTGTTCGGTGTTTTTACAGGTGTCGGTCCTTGCCTAGTGTGGCTGATGGGCCATTCATTTGTGTTTTGGGGAACCTTGCGGGCGGCGGTGCGTCCGGACAGCTGGGATTCGCAAGGGAGGAGGCGACACTGAGATGGCTGGGGCTAAGAGGTATGGTGTGGGGGAGGGTTCTCCCAGAGTTTCACCGATTTGCGAGACTCGATAGGCCTCCGGACGTGTTGTTACTACATGTCGGAGGGAATGACTTGGGTGTTCGCCCTTTTAGGGAATTAATTAATGATATAAAATTTACTTATTGAGGTTATGGGCCATGTTTCCGGTGACGGTGTGGTCGGATATGGTGCCGAGGAAGGTATGGAGGGGTCCCGTTCAGTGGAACGGGTGAACAAGGCCCGTATTAAGGTAAACAGGGCTATAGGCAGGTTTATGGCACGGAATGGAGCGGTTTCAGTATGTCATACCGAGTTGGAGTCTGGGGAAGGAGCATTTTGGAGGAGGTACGGGGTTCATTTGAACGTCGTTGGCATAGATATGTGGTGTTTGGGACTGCAGCAGGGCATTGAGACAGCTCTGCGGGCGTGGCAGGACGCCCGCCGATAAGGTGTCATCGGCGTTCGTCGTGGCAGTGGGGGTCCTCGAGGCTGGGATATCGGAAATGGTTGTGGCGGGGAGGTCCCCGCGGTAGGGCTGGACTCCCCAGACCATTTGGGCTGTGGCTGGACTCGTTATGGTTTAAGGGATATTAAGGGCTTTATGGCCTTAAGGAAAAGTGAGCACCGAGGAGATTAATTAATATAGGTGCCCCTGAGCTGGTGTGGAGCGGCTAGGGGTAACAGCTGGTGCACACGGGTTATGGAGGAAAATTTGGGATTTGGGCCTCGAGGACCTCCGTCGTCGGGTTGGATTATTTACAGTGTTTTGGTGAGATTGTTGGTTGGTTGCACTTTATAATGGTTATTTATGTTATTTATTTTAAATTAATAAAATGGCTGCTGTGGCCAATTTAATCCAACCGTGGTGTGGAGTGTTTATTTCAGGTACAATTGCGGAGGAAGAAGCAGGCGCGACTTGGCAATACCCTGGCCATGGGGAATATTACTGATACAGGGCACTATTTATCATTTATAAGGGAGCTATTACTGATAAAGGTGTAATTATTTATAAGCAGGGACTATTATTTATAAGGAGGCGCTATAATACAGTGCTGGCCAAAAGTATTGGCACCCCTGCAATTCTGTCAGATAATACTCAATTTCTTCCAGAAAATGATTGCAATCACAAATGCTTTGGTAATAATATCTTCATTTAATTTGTCTTCAATGGAAAACCACAAAAAGAATTGTCAAAAAGCCAAATAGGATATAATTCCACACCAAACATAAAAAAGGGGGTGGACAAAAGTATTGGCACCCTTTGAAAAATCATGTGATGCTTCTCTAATTTGTGTAATTAACAGCACCTGTTACTTACCTGTGGCACATAACAGGTGGTGGCAATAACTAAATCACACTTGCAGCCAGTTGAAATGGATTAAAGTTGACTCAACCTCTGTCCTGTGTCCTTGTGTGTACCACATTGAGAATGGAGAAAAGAAAGAAGAACAAAGAACTGTCTGAGGACTTGAGAAGCAAAATTGTGAGGAAGCATGAGCAATCTCAAGGCTACAAGTCCATCTCCAAAGACCTGAATGTTCCTGTGTCTACCGTGCGCAGTGTCATCAAGAAGTTTAAAGCCCATGGCACTGTGGCTAACCTACTTCTGACCCAGAGACATAAAAAAGCCAGGCTGGAGTTTGCCAAAACTTACCTGAGAAAGCCAAAAACTTTTTGGAAGAATGTTCTCTGGTCAGATGAGACAAAAGTAGAGCTTTTTGGGAAAAGGCATCAACATAGAGTTTACAGGAAAAAAAAAGAGGCCTTCAAAGAAAAGAACACGGTCCCTACAGTCAAACATGGCGGAGGTTCCCTGATGTTTTGGGGTTGCTTTGCTGCCTCTGGCACTGGACTGCTTGACCGTGTGCATGGCATTATGAAGTCTGAAGACTACCAACAAATTTTGCAGCATAATGTAGGGCCCAGTGTGAGAAAGCTGGGTCTCCCTCAGAGGTCATGGGTCTTCCAGCAGGACAATGACCCAAAACACACTTCAAAAAGCACTAGAAAATGGTTTGAGAGAAAGCACTGGAGACTTCTAAAGTGGCCAGCAATGAGTCCAGACCTGAATCCCATAGAACACCTGTGGAGAGATCTCAAAATGGCAGTTTGGAGAAGGCACCCTTCAAATCTCAGGGAACCTGGAGAAATTTGCCAAAGAAGAATGGTCTAAAATTCCAGCAGAGCATTGTAAGAAACTCATTGATGGTTACTGGAAGCGGTTGTTCGCAGTTATTTTGTCTAAAGGTTGTGCTACCAAGTATTAGGCTGAGGGTGCCAATACTTTTGTCCGGCCCATTTTTGGAGTTTTGTGTAAAATGATCAATGATTTGACTTTTTTTTTTTATTCTCTTTTGTGTTTTTTCATTGCAAGCAAAATAAATGAAGATATTATTACCAAAGCATTTGTGATTGCAATCATTTTCTGGAAGAAACTGAGTATTATCTGACAGAATTGCAGGGGTGCCAATACTTTTGGCCAGCACTGTAACTGATGACTGGGTGCAAAAATCTATTAGGCGGTACAAAGGTGGTAATTTGAATTGTGTGTGGGAAAATGGGGGTTGTTATTACTGTTTTGGAGGCAGAAAGGAGGCATTATTAAAGGGGTTGCCACTGGAAGATGATGGTGTTGTTTGTATATCAGCATTTGGGGCCCTGTTTTTATTTTGCCCAGGGCCACACTTTGTCTAAAAACGACCCTGCTCTACAGTGAACATAGCCTTCTGCTTCCAGCTCCATCCCCTGTATACGTTTCGACACCAGAGACTGCCTGAAGCAGCTGATTTGTGCGTTGTCTGGGTATTGGACCTCCAATGATCTGATACAGCCTTATCTTGCGGATGGGTCATCAGTATCAAAAATGCTCCTCAGCCTGGAAAAACCCATTAGGCTGGGACCCCACACTGCAAAACCGCTGTGGCAAAAAATACTGCGTTTTACATTGCCTGCAAAGTGGATGGGATTCTGGCTAATCCCATCCACACATTGCAGAAAAAAAAAAGCAGCGGAAAAGCTGAGATTTCAAAAACACTTGTGTTTTTGTAAATCGCAGCATGTCAATTATACCAACAGAAATGCTGGAGTTTTCCGTATATGCATAATAGAGGCAGGAAGTCCGCAGAGGAAAACTGCACAACAGACAGCACAGGGAAAGCATCTGTGAGCCGTCCTTGCTCTCCACAGCTAAATAGCGGTCAGGGCTGAGTTATTCAAGTATAAACAGACAGAAATAGGACCTGTCCTAGGTTTTCGTCCAGTCTCTCGGCCCTGACACTGACCTGTGAAAATCGTAGAATGGGTCAATATGCAATGTGTTTAAAAAAAACAGCACGCTGACAAAGAATATTGTCATGTGCATGTGGCCTAAATTTATACTGAAAGACCAGCGTGCTTCTCAGGCAGGAGGCAGCATATGCTACAGGTTATTAGCTACTACTTTACTAAATTCTGTATGCAAAAATTGCACTGTAAAAGTGGTGGCTATGTAAGAATTATCCAACAGGTGGCAGTATTTGATCTAGGCGAAACCTTGCTAACGTGAAATCCCAATTACATTGACTTGTGGGTAGAAACAGTAAAATAGCCAAATAGTACTATTAGGAACGAACATACTATCAATCAATCTACTTATCCTGAACCCCCATATCTATATCAGATCATATATCTATGTAGAACTGTGTAAGCAGATCGATCATGTAACTATGCATAATAAATAAATAAAATCATGTCTGTTATTATAATATATTGAGCAAAAGTACTCTTTTTGCCTATGTTTCAGCATAAATTAGTAACATAAACATTTACAATGTAAAAACAATTCACAGGCCCCAGCGAGATTTGAACTCGCGACCCCTGGTTTACAAGACCAGTGCTCTAACCCCTGAGCTATGGAGCCATCTGGTGCTGAATGGGGAATTTCAATGCTCTATGAAGTAGTATACAGAACAAGTTTAAGCAGCTACTGATACAATCAAAGCTTTGTATGTTGTAAAATTTAGTGTGCGTTTCAGCGCCCGAGAGCGTGCGTGCGGCTTACAGCTGATAAACATAGTGTGCAGTATCGACTCGTTTACAATATTAGTCCCATTTATGTTATACTTATTTTTTTAATGCATTAACTCAATTGCACACACAGGAAATCGTATAAAATGTACAGAGATAACATTGCTTTCGTTGGCATCAGCAATTGGTTACACGGCTTTTGTAGCAGAAGCCATTGCGCATGCGTACACTTTGCAGTGGTGTGAGGTGAAGTAATTACCCGAGTTCCTGTGAGAAATCATTTGGCGGGGAGTCATCATGAGGCGATGTAATAAGGTGTAATGAGGGATGTCAGCCACCTACAATTATACCGAGTGAACCGAGTGTCCAAATCAATTATGAGTAATGGCAGGTCTGAAAAATGACAGAAACTAACAACACCTCAGGGATACTAAGCATATAATCTGGGCAGCTCCTGGGAAGCATTTCTTCCCTAACAGATGTGAATTCTGTTCAGGCATATAATGTATGTTATTTCACTATAATCGCCGTAATTATCATTGGATACATAATGTATATGGATAAAACTGCAACTTTAGCTGTTGTCCATCATGTATAAAGTGTGATTTCCCCCCCCCCCCCTCCGTATTTGTAGGCAGCCATATTTACCGATAAGAATAAAATGATATGATATACTTATTATTTTATACTTTTTTGATTTATTATTATTGAAAAGCAAGTGATTGTTTTATGAGTAACTACTTTATGATGAGGCACTCAATTTAGAGTCTTGCCAATTTTTTATAAATTGTTTTTGGAGTGAATGGCCTGCACCAGAATTTCTTCAGGTCATGCGTCCTGTTTACAGGTCAAAAAATCTAGACAAAATAGTGTCACATGCTGCACTGTTATACCTGGGAAATGCCAAGCTCATAGGCCCCTAACCGTGTTTTTTGTGGCCCCATCTAGTCTTTTTGCGTTCCTACAGAGTAAGAGTGCCCTTTTTTGTGTAATACACTATATAATGCCTTCTTATTGTCCTCCACACATTGTAATGCCCTGCCGCACAAAGTATAATGCACCCTTACTGGCCCCCACACGGTATAATGGCCTCTATGTATAGCGCCTCTTTGTGCTCCCCACATAGCATAGTGCTTCCTTTTGGTCCCTCCCACACAGTATAATGCTTTAAAAGGTTGTCCAGGATACAAAAAAATTTCATATTAGGCCGGGAAATTGAAAAAAATAAAAAAAAAACTATAATCCGGTTCCCATGGCTCCTAGCGCAGTCCGATACTGCTGCTCCGCTGTCTTGTTTTGCCTGAAGTACCTGCTGCACTGTGGCATCACGTGTCCTTTGTTGAGGCCGCTGATTGGCCTCAGCAGTCACATGCTGCAGGGACTTCCAGCCGGAAGAAAATACCGGAGTACCAGCTGGGAGACTCCAGAACACCCAGGACAGGTGAGAATGTTTTCCTTTTTTACTTTTTTTTTTTAACCTTCCCTGGCCTATTAAAAAAAAAAAATTATCCTGGACAACCCTTTAAGTAGGATTGATTTAGGTACAGTGCCTTGCGAAAGTATTCGGCCCCTTGAACTTTTCAACCTTTTGCCACATTTCAGGCTTCAAACATAAGGATATAAAATGTTAATTTTTTGGTGAAGAATCAACAAGTGGGACACAATTGTGAAGTGGAACGAAATTTATTGGTTATTTTAAACTTTTGTAAAAAATAAAAAACTGAAAAGTGGGGTGTGCAATATTATTCGGCCCCTTTACTTTCAGTGCAGCAAACTAACTCCAGAAGTTCAGTGAGGATCTCTGAATGATCCAATGTTGTCCTAAATGACTGATGATGATAAATATAATCCACCTGTGTGTAATCAAGTCTCCGTATAAATGCATCTGCTCTGTGATAGTCTCAGGGTTCTGTTTAAAGCACAGAGAGCATCATGAAGACCAAGGAACACACAAGGCAAGTCTGTGATACTGTTGTGGAGAAGTTTAAAGCCGGATTTGGATACAAAAAGATTTCCCAAACTTTAAACATCCCAAGGAGCACTGTGCAAGCGATCATATTGAAATGGAAGGAGTATCAGACCACTGTAAATCTACCAAGACCCGGCCGTCCCTCTAAACTTTTATCTCAAACAAGGAGAAGACTGATCAGAGATGCAGCCAAGAGGCCCATGATCACTCTGGATGAACTGCAGAGATCTACAGCTGAGGTGGGAGAGTCTGTCCATAGGACAACAATCAGTCGTACACTGCACAAATCTAGCCTTTATGGAAGAGTGGCAAGAAGAAAGCCATTTCTCAAAGATATCCATAAAAAGTCTTGTTTAAAGTTTGCCACAAGCCACCTGGGAGACACACCAAACATGTGGAAGAAGGTGCTCTGGTCCGATGAAACCAAAATCGAACCTTTTTACCACAATGCAAAACGATATGTTTGGCGTAAAAGCAACATAGCTCATCACCCTGAACACACCATCCCCACTGTCAAACATGGTGGTGGCAGCATCATGGTTTGGCCCTGCTTTTCTTCAGCAGGGACAGGGAAGATGGTTAAAATTGATGGGAAGATGGATGGAGCCAAATACAGGACCATTCTGGAAGAAAACCTGTTGGAGTCAGCAAAAGACCTGAGACTGGGACGGAGACTTATCTTCCAACAAGACAATGATCCCAAACATAAAGCAAAATCTACAATGGAATGGTTCACAAATAAACGTATCCAGGTGTTAGAATGGCCAAATCAAAGTCTAGACCTGAATCCAATCGAGAATCTGTGGAAAGAGCTGAAAACTGCTGTTCACAAACGCTCTCCATCCAACCTCACTGAGCTCGAGCTGTTTTCCAAGGAAGAATGGGCAAGAATTTCAGTCTCTCGATGTGCAAAACTGATAGAGACATACCCCAAGCGACTTGCAGCTGTAATCGCAGCAAAAGGTGGCGCTACAAAGTATTAACTTAAGGGGGCCGAATAATTTGGCACTTTTCAGTTTTTTATTTTTTACAAAAGTTTAAAATATCCAATAAATTTCGTTCCACTTCACGATTGTGTCCCACTTGTTGATTCTTCACCAAAAAATTAAAATTTTATATCCTTATGTTTGAAGCCTGAAATGTGGCAAAAGGTTGAAAAGTTCAAGGGGGCCGAATACTTTCGCAAGGCACTGTATGTTGTCAGGGTTGAATAGCTTTATTCACTGCAAAATTATGATTTAACCTGGAAGCAGTCATAGGGACAGATGTCTCAGTAACTTTCAGACTACTTCTGAATGGCAGTATAATAGAATGCAATAGTCTAAGGCTAGGTTCACATTAGCACTGGGTTCTCTGTTCGGGCTAAAACAGCGGTTACTCTTATGGAGACAACGTAGATGTGATCCTAGCTTCAGAGTATGTTAACATGGCTTTTTTTTTGCACACGTTTTTTTCGAAAACACCTCAGTTCGGCCTCCCATTGTTTTCAGTGGAAATATATGCTGCATTTCATATGTCGCAGAATTTTCAGGGCATTCCTGAAAGTCTAGCTGGGTTGTGAGGAATGCCCCCCTGACTGTACTCATCTATAGCCCTGTACTGTTAGAGGGGACGTTCCTAACTGCCCAGCGATGACACTAAGCTGTGCGGAACACCCTCCACCCCCAGTACAAGTCTATGGACGAGTACAGTCTGGGGGGGGCGTTCCTCACAGCCCAGCTAGACTGTCAGGAATGCCCTTCTGACGATGCGCAGAAACCTACTGGCACTGATATCTCCAGCCCTGGGGCACATAACGGTAAAGCTGACAGTGTGCTCAATTCAGGTCACTGTCAGCTTTCTAGCGATATATAAAATCTCATGTGCCTGAGGACATGAAAGGTCCTCTTTAAATGGGGCTTAGCACTGTGCCATTCTATGGCAGTTCAAAACTGCGAACCTTAACAGAAACAGAGCTTTGTTAGGGTCCTGAAAAGTATACATAATACAACCAAAAATTAGCATCGAGCCATTCTCTCCCAAAGGAGCAGCTCATCCTGGCACAGGTAAAGAGGAATACAGATAATACAGTACTGCACTATAATAATAATAACTTTTATTTATATAGCACCAACATATTCCTTATCACTTTACAAATCATATGAACAGACAATATGAGACATTACAATGTGGCAAAGAAATAAACATATCAAACAATAGGAGTGAGGACACTGCTCTCAAGAGCTTACATTCTGTGATGTACACTATAATGTAGAGAGACTGTCAGCAAATCAGTGAATGCACTTTACTAATACAGATGATGTGCCTGTGAAATGACCATGCTGATTTGTTGAAACCTCCAGCCAAGCATTGTATGTTAAGTCTGGTTTCAAGTTACAGTGGTCCAGAAAAGACCATTGGATGTTGAAAATATTATATCCTAAGGCTAGTCTAACTTGAGGGACCACTATATCTCATAGATTGCAAGCCCTTGCGGGCAGGGCCCTCTATCCCACTGTGCCAGTTGGTCTCTGTTAGTATTATCTGTTTTGTATATCTTGTGTACCGTATGTATATCCTCAAATGTAAAGCACCATGGAATTAATGGTGCTATATAAACAATAATAATATATTGGATTGTGACACTGTGCCTGTAATGGCTCTCAGTGTGGTGTCGTGATGCATGACTACAACACAACAGTCACAAAAAAAAATGTAAGCCTTTTTTGATCGCAAGTCACACCCTACTTTGCTAGTGTCTACAATTTAACCTTTGTCTAACAGCCAAATTATACCTCTGAAATATTTGCGCACTATCAAGTTTCGTACATATATTCTTTGGTTGTATGTGACAAAAGACAACATATAGTCCTAGCCTTAGATTTGCAAGGGATTGTTGTTGAGACGGGGTAATGTTATTAGGCTCAGTTCATACCTCTAAATCATTGCAATCGTGTGCCACTGCCTGTTGATGTCTATAAACAAATCCTATTGATTTCAATGACAATCATATTGAACCAAAAGGAAGCAGACAATGGCCATTCCCTTACGTCCAACAGCAGCACAATATGGGGTATTTCTGCCCCCGGTGTGCTGATAGGACAGGTGGAATTTTTAATTTACATAATTAAGTGATACTCCCCTATAAGAGGCAAGAGACCTCCCCCACTGTGTTTTTTTTTCTGTCCTGTGTGGTGCGACAGGTGGAGGGAGGCTCTTTGCCCTCCCATTTTTTCCTAAAAAGGATTTTGAGGGTTAACTACATTTTAGTAACTTTTCTATTCTTCTGCTATTCATCTCTTTCCTTGGGAGCTTTTTACTCCTGAAGCTTCCTTGTTTCTCCCTGCTGCACTCTGTCAGTGGCCATTCTGGGCTGGGTGTGCCTGCCCTTGTCGGATCTCAGGTGAGATGTTTGCGGCTGGGCAGGTTGAGCATGCAGTGTGTGTCTGCTTCTGAGCCTTAGACGGGAATCCCGTCCCTGAGCCACTCATTGCCTCCCACAAAGCCAGCCAGTTCACTCTGCTCTGCACTGATGAGGTACAAAAATCCCGAAACAGCGCTGTATGCAGATGAGTGAAATTGGCTTGGCTAAAATCCCATTTGCTGTCTCAAGACGCAGTGAGTCAAAAGTAAATTGAGGATCTGTTACATTCAACAGAGGGCGCATGAGTTTCCCAACTCCTTTTCCCATAATGCCTTCTGAGCCTTGGAGTCTGAGTTGCAGGGTTAATATATAACCACTATGCAGCTCCTGGCCTGGCTGAGCTCTTCAGCAGAGCTTATGTTTCAGGTGTTTGTTCTCAGCTACAACAGATCACAGTGTTTCAGACACAAGTTCCCTACACTGCCTTCTGATGCAGTTATGGTTCAATCCCAGACTGCCACAAAAACACACTGCACTTGCTATAGCTGTGGAATTAAAGCAAGGAGGAAGAGAAAGGTTAAAGCCGGGGAACTTTTTTGAGGGTTCTGTTTTCCTGGGACCGTTTTTTTCTGTTACACTTCTGCAGCTTACTTTCTGTACTACTGGATTGCGCTACCGGACTAGTTTTAGGCCATTCTCTTTACCGCTGTAGCGGTATTAAAGACCCCATTGTTAAGGGTCTCTAAAAGAGTTTGTGTATATAAATTTTATGGGTAAGTGTGGTTTTGAGGAGGAATTTCAGATATTCCTCGCCTGATGACACTTCGGAAAATTCCAGCAGACCTCTTTTTTCCTTGGTAAGGATGCCTAGGCTGCTGAAGTCCATCAGGTCAGAGACCATGATGTTGAACTTGGGGAAGCCTCTAGTTCCACCATCCCAAAAAGTGCAACCTATTTATCCAGGAGATTTAGGACCCTATTTCCCTCAGCAGGATTGTTGGGTCCCTCGCCTAAGGTGGATATGGCGGTAGCTAAATTGCTCCACTGCGCTGTGCAAGTTGGCTCCAATCTCCAAGTCTCTATACATAGACGCATGGAGTGCACCCTTAGAAGGGCTTATTCCTCAGCCTCTGCTCAGGCTTCTGCATCGCCTCCAATGAGCTAGCGAATAAGCTGCGCTCTGATCTGGCCCAATTGAAGTGGGACATAGACTCCGGAGTCTCCAGATGATCTATTATCCCTTTTGGGTTGGTTTCCTTGGCAGCAGGCTATCTAGCGGAAGCTTCCGTTCACCAAGCCAAAATGGCCGCCAAATCTCTGGCCCTCTCTACAGCTGCTAGAAGGCCATTATGGTTGAAGCCTTGGAGAGCGGACAATGCGTACAAGTATAACTTATGCTCCCTACCCTTTGAGCTGGGTAAACATTTTAGCAGAGGCCTGGACGACATCATGGAAGGTCTTGCGATAAAAAGGATAAGTGCCTTCCACAGTCTTTTAGAGGAAAAGCAGGACCTTCTGGCCAGGGCAGAAGTTATCAGCAACCGCCTCAATCTACGCTCCAATATCAGAGACGTGCTAGATATCAGTCCAGAGGGGCTGAACGTAAAGTTCCCCAAGGAAGGGGAGAGAAAGAAGCTTGGCTGTTGTCGCCAGCTTCTCGCCTCCTGTATTGGCAAATATTTCTGTTGGGGGATGCCCCTCCCTTTTTTTTCTCCTTCTGGCAAGAGAAGATCCAAGAACTTTGGTCTTACAAGTAATACAGCGGGGTTATGCGGACGATTTTCTTCGCCCGCCACAAGACAGATTCATCGCAACCCGCTTTCTTCCTGCACTGAAGCAGGTTATACTGGAAAATTCCATTCTGGAATACCTGGGCAAGGGGGCATTGAAAAAACAGGGTTTGGGGTCTACTCTCTAGACTTCCTACTACCAATATATGATTATAGTCCTAATATATCTAAGTCTCTACTTAGAGAAGAACGTTTCCGAGGGGAGCCCGGGAAGTTGGTCACATCCTTTTCTGCAAAGTGATATTCTTGTCACTCTCAACCTAAAGGATGCATACTTACATGTTCCAGTTATCCTCCTCACAGAAGGTATCTGAGAATTGCTGTATCAATTGCCAGCCACAGGTGATATTTCCAGTTTGCGGCTCTGCCCTTCAGCATTTCCTCAGCTCCCCACACCTTTACCTAGGTGGTGGCTCCAGTAACAGCCGCACTCAGACTTCAAGGTCTGTTCATAGTGCCATATTTGGACGAATGGCTTATAAAAGCCTAGTCAGAAACCATCCTACTCCAGCACATGCAGACAACTGTGTCTTTCTCTAGTATCTAGGCTAATAACCGGGAGAAGTCAGAGGTAATTCCTTCCACACGGAAGAAGTCCCTGAGGTTCAGCCTGACTCTGTCCGCTGTGAGAGTGTGAACCTAGAGGGCGCTGGTGAGCGACCCAAAGCCAGGCTTAAAAAGGTCCTCAGCCACACCCATAGGTGGGGCCCAACTCCAGAGGGAGTGTACGCAGCAGGAGAGCTGCTGGAGACCTGCAGGGAGCAGGTAGATGGTGGAACCAGTGGGAGACAGACAAGGCGGTCTGTCCCAAGAGGATTGGATTCCAAAGCAGACTTGGTTGAGCTAAGTGTGAGCCAGACTGCCGAGGAGACGCCTCAGTAAAACTTCTTGCCCCCAGAGGTTAGTCAGGGCTCAAGTAGTAAGGTAGTGCTCTGTGTGTGGGCTAGGCTGTTTTTTTTGTTTTGTTCCTGTTTTTACTCACAAGCTGAATAAAGCCAATTTATTTTGGATTACCACTGCCTGATATGCTGCTTGTTTGGCACCCAGTACCACCAACACCTCTGTGGAGTCCAGGAGGCTGCCGCCTTTGAGGCTAAATTCCCCCCAAATTGTCACACCGCCTAGAAATTTCTTTACCTCCAACAAGGAGAGAAAAGATAATCAGAGTGCTTCAGTATCTTCTCAAGACACTCAGATGTTCATCTGAACAACTATGAGAGTCCTAGGCCTCTTGTCAGCCTCAGCCAATGCAGTCCCTTGAGCTTTATGGCATATGCGTCCCCTCCAGTCGGAAGTACTGGGGGTCTTAAATCATGGCCCTCTGAGTCTTGATAAGAAGATCAGACTTTCTCCCAGAACCCATCTTTCTCTCAACTGGTGGATACACCTGAAAGTCGGATGTCCACGGTCCAACCTCGTTGGACCCTGTTGACCGATGCATTCTTTTCAGGTTGAGGAGTCCATTTGTACAAAAAGACCGTACAAGGAGTCTAGAGCAGGCTAGAAAGGATGACATCATCCATATGGAGGGAACTCAGAGCAGTTACCTGGCACTCCTCCATTCTTTTCCTCTTCTCGAAGAGCTCTCAAGATCTGGTCCGTCAACTTGGTGACTGTAATAAACAGGAAGGCACCAGATAATTCTCCCTCCTCAGGGAGGCAGGTCTGATTTTCACCTGGGCAGAGAAAAATCTGACCCATCTCTCCGCAGTTCACATCAAGGGCTCCTTGAACATAGTAGCGGATCAGTTAAGTCAAGGTCTTACTGTATCAGGAGAATGGTCTCTCAATCAAGAGTGTTCCACCAGATGACCCTGAAGTGAGGTCTTCCAAAAGTAGACCTGATGGTGACCAGACTCAACGCCAAGGTAGAGACGTTTTGCTCACTTCACTGTATCAGGAGGACTATCCCTTGGCAGTGGGTGCCCTGTCCATCCCTTGGAGGTTCAGGCTGGCGTACATTTTCCCTCCACTTTCCATGATACCAAGAGTATTGATGAAAGTCAGACAGGACCAAGCCTCTGTGATAACCAAAAAGAGCTTGGTGTTCCCAACTCATGCTCATGAGTTGAGGGATCTATTAGAGGCTTCCCCCAATCCAGAACCTGGTTTCCCAAGGAACTCAGAAATGCCAGGATCTGAGGAGATTCAACCTGACAGCCTGAAGGTTGCTCAGTCCCTATTGAAATCTAGAGGACTGTCAGAAGTCGTCCTGAAGACCCTTTCCTGCACAAGAGCAGAGTCCACCAATAAAAGCTACCTAAGGATAGGTAATGTCTTCAAGGAGTGGTGTTACAGAGAGGAAGTGAATAGTTCGAATCCATCTACAAGAGTGATTCTAAATTTTCTTCAGGACAGCTTGGATAAGGGTCTTTCCCCTGCCACACTTAAGGTTCAGGTTTCAGCCCTCTCCACCTGCTTAAGCAAAAGTTTGTCTCAGAACCCCTTAATTCCCAGATTTCTTAAGGGTGCTATGAGACTTGTCAGTGGTTTAAGCTCCTGTTCCACTGGGATCTATGCACCGGTCTTTCTGACCTCTGCGGCCTGCCATTTGAACCTTTGGAGGAAGTGGATCTTAAGTTTCTGGCTTTCAAAACCACCTTTTTTGCTAGCTATCACCTCAGCAAAAAGAATACGAGAGTTGCAGACTTTTTTTTCTGAAGAGCCAAATATTTTTTTCCGTTGGGGTCCAGATCAGATTTCTTCCTGGGTTTAACCCTAAGGTGCCCTCTCGGGCTAATATCAACCAGGTGGTCTCCTTACCAGTTTTCTTTCCCAGCTCCATCTTCCAAGGAGTGGGGAAAACTCCATATACTGGATATAGTTTGGTGTCTCCAAAAATGTATCTTCTGCGTACATGCCCATTCAGAAGATTGGAGAACTTCTTAATTAACCCCTTAATGACCGGGCCATTTTTTGTTTTTGCATTTTCGTTTTTCCCTCCCCACATTCCAAGAGCCATAACTTTTTCATTTTTCAGTTCACAGAGTCACATGATGGCTTATTGTTTGCGAAACAAATTGTACTTTGTAATGTCACTATTCAATATTCTGTGCAATGTACTGGGAAGCTGGAAAAAAAATTCAGAATGAGGTGCAATTGGAGAAAAACTGCATTTGCGCCAAATTCATATGGGTTTAATTTTTACACCATTCACTGTGTGGTAAAAATGACATGTTACCTGTATTCTGTGGGTCAGTATGAACACGGCGATACCAAATTTATATAGTATTTGTAATGTTTTGATACCTTTTAAAAAAATTAAAAACTTTGCTAAATAGAAAAAAATTTTTGCGTCGCCATATTGTGTCACCTGTAACTTTTTCAGATTTACATGTATGGAGCTGGGTAATGCGTCTTTTTATGCGGGACAACATGACGTTTTTATTGATACCACCTGGGGAAAGATCTGATGGTTTGATCACTTTTTATTCAATTTTTTATAGGAGACAAAGTATTGAAAAAAACGCTATTTGGCCATTTTGATTTTTTTTTCCCCGCTACGCCGTTCACCGTATGGGATAAATATTTTAATATTTTAATAGTTCGGGCATTTTGGAGCACGGGGATACCTAATGTGTTTATGTTTACTTTTGTTTATTTACTTTTATATCTGATCTAGGGAAAGGGGGGTGATTTGAACTTTTGTGTTTTTTTTAATTTTTACATACTTTTAAAAACTTTTTTTTTTATACTTTTACTTGTATGATCAGACTCCCTAGGGACCTTGAAACCTAGGGAGTCTGATCGATCATACTATTCACTGCAATACTACTGTACTGTAATAGATCTAATGTAATGACAGGCCTGGGAGCCTTCAATAGGCTCCCGGCTGTCATGGCAACCAAGCGCCGCCCTCCGATGACGTTCCGGAGGGCGGCGATGAAGTAAAAATGGCGGCGCCCTTGTCGGCTCCGCAATTTAGACGCCGCGGTCGCGTTTGACCGCGGCATCTAAACGGTTAACAGCCGCGATCGGTGCAGGCACCGATTGCTGCTGTTAGCTGCGGGTCCTGGCTGTATTATACAGCCGGCACCCGCGGTGTATGGAGAGCGCTAAGCTCCTGAGCGCTCTCCATACATCGTCATGCGATTCAGAACGTACTATTACGTCCTGGGTCGTTAAGGGGTTAATATATATGGTAGAGACAAAGGTCTCACGGCTTCCAAACCCTCTTTATGAAGAGGGATTAAGGAAGCAATTTATTTTCGCTCGGGTTAACATCACCCAAATTCATAAGAGTCTGTGTTCATTAAATGATGAATATTTCAGCAGTGAAGCCAATTTATTTTCTTAACCAAAAAATCATTTGGGAGGGTTTCAGCTTTCATATGAGTCATTTCTAAAACCAATGGACGAATTTAAAGTCAGGTTATAAGCTTTTGATTCCACAACATGGATAAGTGACAGAACTTCTGTCAGGGACTGTATCATGGAGCACCCAAAAGGTATCCCAGGGTTTCTAGACATTATCAAACCACTTCTCCTCGTTATTCAGAAGGGATGTCAGACTTGCAAATGTTCTAGTCTGAATTCTTCTATATTTCTCTTCTAAGGAAGGAGGAGGATACCTCCTCCAGTGTTTAGCAATGAGGCATCTAGAAGATGTGAGAATATAAATTAGAAGCTGCAAAGAGTGTTTGTGTAAACGAGCAGATGGCATATTAAGTAAAAATGTCATGGGGAGCAGTGGGAGGCGAACCCCTAAAACCCACTCATCTAGGGTTTGCACCTGTCACCAGTAGGGCATGACCAAAATAAGAAAAAAAAAAAGCTAAACGGGTACCACACCTCCAGCAATTATCTTGTATAATTGGATTAAAGAAATAAAGTAAAGTTGGTTATGGTACCAGTGCATCAACATCTTATAAAAAATTTTCTTTAAAAGTGACACAGCGAGAGGTCTTGGCCACTCGCCTTCAGATTATGGTCCACGACAGGTCTGATGTGGGTTCCCTTAGGTAGCTCTCCTACTTACGCATATAAACGGACGAGCAAAAGGGTAACAATGTTTTGACTTTCTGGCTCCATATCTCCCCTTCCACTACAACTTCAAAAGTGAGACTGCCTGTAAGGGTCTTGCCAACCATAGCAATACCCTGACACTACTGCAGGGGTCTGGGAGGAAGGACAGAGACAAGTGAGCCCTAATCTCACCCCAGCCACTGTCCCTTCCTATTGCCACAGTTACCCTAAACGGTAAAAGGACAACTAGAAGACAAGCCCTACACTAGGTAAGTGACACAAAGAACAGGACAAGACAAAACAAACGATAAAAGAGAGGTCAGGAAGCCAAGGAGTCAGTAACAAACGAGCAAAGCAGTACAAAGTCAAAATCCAAGAGAATGGTCAAAAGACAAGCCAAAGGGTCAGAGAATCAGGTAACAAAGTAGTAAGGTATATCACAAGGAGAACAGGCAAAGACAGCGCAATAACCGGTGACTATGTGAGGGCTGACAACCTGTTTATAGAAAGTCTGGGACCAGCCCCCAGACCTGATAGGTACACAGGCTGTTAATCACACAGGCCAGGAAGAGATTAACTCTATACTGTCCAGAGAGAAATGTTCAGAACACGGGTGGGGCCGGAAATCCATTACACTGACTAGGACCATGTTCAGACTGAGTAGCAAGAAACTTACACAAAGAATCAAACTGAACATGCCTCCTTCGCCACAGCGTGTAAGCGGAGGGCGGCGCAGAGACGTTACAGTACCCCCCCCCTTTATGAGGGGCCACCGGACCCTCACCAGATAAACCAGTTTTAGTAGGACCCAGTATTTTCTCTGCCTTCAATTCAGGGTCTTTTTGCACAACCACAGACACTGGTAGGCCAGGCAAACATTTTTTATTCACCTGGTGTTTCCCACCTTTAGCAGCCGAGACAGTCTCCTCAGTAACACAATTTAAAGTGTGCAAAGCAGTCATATCAGCAAATACCTGGTTGCCTGAGTGTTTCTTCTGATTACCACTCAGGCACTGAAGCTTTTCTGCTAGTCTGCGAGGTCTGATCGAGCAGTCACGGATGAAATGACCGGAAGCACCACAGTACAGGCAGAGGTTGTTCCTGAGACAATGCTCTCGTCGCATCTTGGCGTCCATAACTCCTAGTTGCATGGGTTCCTCACCAGGAGTCATGGGAGAAATAACAGGTTTCTCAGGAGAGAGTGAGGGAGAGACAGAAAACTTGAAAGAAGCAGACCCTATTCTCTCTTTAACATTTTCCCAGATCCTACGGTCAATATGGACAGCCAAAGTCATGGCCTGCTCAAGAGTGGGAGGATCTGGGTGACCAACCCAGAGCTCCTTAACAATGTCACACAGGCCTTGTTTAAAGTGGGCCTTTAGGGCTGACTCACACCAACCTGCAGTCACGCTGCACTTGAGGAATTCTGCGCAATATTCCTCAGCAGAGCGTTTGCCCTGCCGCATGGTGAGGAGTTGCGATTCCGCAAGCCCAATGTGGTCTGGCTCAGCATATATAGACCCCAAAGACAAAAAAATTTTTTTCAAAGTTAATCCACTCCTCAGCCCCTGGAGGGAGTTTAAGGGCCCAAGCTTGTGGATCCCCCTGTAGGAGGGATATAACTACTCACACCATTTGGGCCTGGGATACATGTGGATTAATCCGGAAATACAAGCGACAAGACTCCCGGAAAGTCTAAAATTTTTCACGATCCCCTGAAAAACGGTCGGGGAGTAGCATCTTAACCCTAAAAGGGGCAGAAACAACTGGGGATGCCGCAGCAGCATCAGTAAGGGTCTGCACCTGTTTAGCAAGCTCAGCTACCAGACCTACCAAACCTTCCAACTTGGCTGCAAGGCCCTGAATAGGATCCATGCTGACCCTGTAGGAAGCAATGGCAGAATGTATGGGCCGGTTATTCTGTAAGGGTCTTGCCAACCGTAGCAATACCCTGACACTACTGCAGGGGTCTGGGAGGAAGGACAGAGACAAGTGACCCCTAATCTCACCCCAGCCACTGTCCCTTCCTATTGCCACAGTTACCCTAAACGGTAAAAGGACAACTAGAAGACAAGCCCTACACTAGGTAAGTGACACAAAGAACAGGACAAGACAAAACAAACGACAAAAGAGAGGTCAGGAAGCCAAGGGTCAGTAACAAACGAGCAAAGCAGTACAAAGTCAAAATCCAAGAGAATGGTCAAAAGAGAATCAGGTAACAAAGTAGTAAGGTATATCACAAGGAGAGCAGGCAAAGACAGCGCAATAACCGGCGACTATGTGAAGGCTGACAACCTGTTTATAGAAAGTCTGGGACCAGCCCCCAGACCTGATAGGTACACAGGCTGTCAATCACACAGGCCAAGAAGAGATTAACTCTATACTGTCCAGAGAGAAATGTTCAGAACACGGGTGGGGCCGGAAATCCATTACACTGACTAGGACCATGTTCAGACTGAGTAGCAAGAAACTTACACAAAGAATCAAACTGAACACGCCTCCTTCGCCACAGCGTGTGAGCGGAGGGCGGCGCCGAGACCCGAAACGGCAGAGACGTTACACTGCCATCATTTTATAGACAATCATTTTGGCTATGTCATACATAAATTTGACTTGTAGCTATTTAGCATATGATTAGTTATGCAGATTCTTGTCATGTAACTGCATTGTTACTGTTTTGCTCCTAGTGGTGGAAAAATCTACACCGCAAATTATTGTTTGTTTATATAGCACCGTTAATTCCATGGTGCTTTACATTTGAGGGCTTTCATACGGTACACAAGATATACAAACAAATATAATACTAACAGTGACCAAATGGCACAGTGGGATAGAGGGCCCTGCCCGCAAGGGCTTACAATTTATGAGTTTACAACCTGTTCTCACATTCCATAATAGTACATTGTTTTATTAGGTTGATTCCCAAGTGAAAAACCACTGGTTCAAAATTGAGGATCAGCCATGAAGATTTCCCAAAAAAAGAGAAACAGCATCATCCGTCTCATCGATAGCATTCTCTTGATCAAGAAAATTTCCAAACTGCATCATGTGAGTACCATGACAATTGGAAGAATACAAAATGAAGTCCGTCCATCCATTCAGAAGCCAAAAGGTGGACATCCAGGCAAAATATTGGAGTCAAGTCATCTCATCAAAAGGTCTATCAATTCTGGCGCGACAAACATGACAGTGGAGGTAGCTCGTATGCTTCGTAATAATGAGATCATGCAAGCACCGCGGGATGCGCGTTACACAAGTCTGGAATAGTGGCACTCAAATTCAGGCTCGAGTTTACAGATTAGTATGAAAAATGGACAGCAGAAGTTTGGAAATGGGTGATTTGGAGCGATGAGAGAAAGTCAATAGACTGGGCTCTGATGGATGCAAATGGGTCTTGAAGAAACAAGGGAAAAGGGGGCTAACGGATTAAGAAATTGAAGGAACTGTCAAGTTTGGTGGAGGAACCCTGATGATATGAGATTGTTTCACAGCCAAAGGCGTTGGATACTTGACCAAGATCGATGGTGGTCTCAATGGTGAGCTATATGTGAGTATCATAGAAGACGAGTTACTTTGTACATTTGAGTTCTATGGGTATTACAAGGACGACATAGTGTTCCAGCAGGACAACCACCCGAAGAATACATTGATATTAGCGAAGAAATGGTTTAATGACAATGAAGTAAAGGTGCTGGATTGCCCCCACAGGACTCAACCCAATTGAGCACTTGTGGGTAGAGTTGAAGAAAAAGCTGTATTCGTAACCAAGTGAGTCGACCAGTATGCACCAAAGTTGGGAACGTGTAGAAGTGACCTGGGGTCGGATTTTGGTCAAGACATGCTTGAATCTGATCAAGAGCATGTCCAGAAGGATTCAGGCAGTGTTGAAAGCCAAAGGTGAATTTATAAAATAAAAATTTTGATTTTTATGAGCAAAACAGTAAAAATGCATCCGTGTATTTGTTTCATTTTAGTTTTTCCAAATTAAAAAGATGTGGGGTGTTCTTTGAGAAATGTAATAAACCAGAATATCTGAACATATATCTGATATTGGTAAAACTGTGGCCCAAAATATTTCAGGGGTATCCAACCATTTTGCACTCCATTGCATTCTTTTCAGTTTTACGTAATAGAAAAGGTGTCCAAACTATTGAGGAGGGAGGGAGATTGGTGGAAAAAAAAAACACAACGTAGGGAAACTTGGATTTTCTAATTCAATACCAGATAAAATACATTTAAATAAGTGTCACATTAATATACCAATGTGTGACGTATTCTTTGTCTACTTTATTTTTTTAAGCAATTCTGGCATTTATTCAAATCTTTTTGGTTTATTTTCTATTTATTTTTTATTTTATTGGTTTTTAATTGGATCATGCCATCACGATCTTATTGGTCAATTTGGGTCATGTGATTTCTACCTAAAATATTAATTAAATACAATGCTGCTTATTTAAAGAAGACCTTTCATGTCCTCATCAATATGCAGTATTATATACCGCTAGAAAGCCGACAGTGCGCTGAATTCAGAGCACTGTCAGCTTTCCCAATATGTGCCCCAATGCTGGAGATATTGGTGCCATTAATTGTGGCACCGATATCTCCCCACTGTCAGAGGAGCAGGCCTTACAGCTCAACGTCATCACTGGGCTGTGAGGAACATCCCCCTGACAGTACTCTTCCATAGACTTGTACTGTCAGAGGGGGCATTCCTTATAGGTTGAATTACTCAAGTGTATATAATGTTAAGTTTCATGTTATATCATACCGTTTTCCTTTGTATTTCAATATGACTTGATGTATTTTGGATCTTCATCAGCAATATGTTGATTGTTGCGATTTATGCATATTGCTGTTGAGTGAAACGCGATGTCTGCGTCACTTTGATCTGATTTTGTTGGGTATGTATATGTACACACATTTCACCTATTTATATTGTGAACTTCCTGGATCTAATCGTGGAAGTACTATAATAATTTTAAGGGTTGTTTTTGGGTAATTTGACCTTCAGTTTCGGCAACCGAGGTTACATTACGGCGGCACGATCCACTGCATGATATAGTCCCAAGTGTGTAGGTGAAACCTCTTTTCTTTTTCAATATGTGTGTATAATTTTTATTTATGCATACTCTCTCTGAGTGTATAAAAAAAAAAAAAAATTCTATTTATATTACAGTTTATCATTTTGAACTTATGGTATATTATATATTTTTTTGTTATATTGTCTTTTTATTCTGGTTGATTTATACATGTGTTTTTTGATTATTTCTTTTGTAATCCTCCATAGCCATGCGTTTTGTAACATGATTGTAAGTTCTCCTTAGTGTGAATATGTTTTGTTTTTTCATTGGCTAGCAGAAGTTTAAATTGACATTGTCTGTCCTCCACCTGTGCTATTATTAAAGGGGTATTCCCATGAGCATAACCATATCTATATTTGTAGATAATTAAGACATTTTTGCAAATATAAGTAGTTAAAAATTCTGCAGAATTTTAAAGATTTTCTCTAATGGCGACAGTCTGTTGTCTTGATCGGTTGTCAATGGATACGACCACAAATGCAGAAACTTTATATGGTCTGAGACTTGTCAAAAACCCAGCCATGATTTCCTTATTGTGGACATGTTATCAGACAGGAACACTACATGTATGAGAAGATATCCCGGTCACCAGGAAGGAAACCATTGCTGATTTTCTGACCTTAGAAAGATCCGGCATGGTCGTATCCATTGGCAACCGAACAAGACTGTGACCACAAGATATTTAGAGAAAATCTTTAAAACTCTGCAAAATGTTTAATTACTTATACTTGCAAAAATGTTTAACTTTTAATTATCTACAAATTTAAAAATGGTTATGTACGTGGGAATATCCCTTTAAGAGCTGGGGTCAGCTTGAAACGCATAAGAGGGAGGACACTATGCCTGGATGTTTATTTTAAACCACTTGGATTAAAAGTTATTTTTTAAACCTTATATCTTGATCTTACATGCTGGATCACCCTATACAGTGGGTACGGAAGGTATTCAGACCCCTTTAAAATTTTCACTCTTTGTTTCATTGCAGCCATTTGCTAAAATTTTATTTCTCATTAATGTACACTCAGCAACCCATCTTGACAGAAAAAAAACAGAATTGTAGATATTTTTGCAAATTTATTAAAAAAAGAAAAACTGAAATATCACATGGTCATAAGTATTCAGACCCTTTGCTGTGACACTCATATTTAACTCACATGCTGTTCATTTCCTTCTGATCCTCCTTGAGATGGTTCTACTCCTTCATTGGAATCCAGCTGCGTTTAATTAAACTGATTGGACTTGATTAGGAAAGGCAAACACCTGTCTATATAAGACCTCACAGCTCACAGTGCATGTCAGAGCAAATGAGAATCATGAGGTCAAAGGAACTGCCCAAGGAGCTCAGACAGAATTGTGGCAAGGCATAGATTTGGCCAAGGTTATAAAATTTCTGCAGCACTCAAGGTTCCTAAGAGCACAGTGGCCTCCATAATCCTTAAATGGAAGAAGTTTGGGACGACCAGAACTCTTCCTAGACCTGGACGTCCAGCCAAACTGAGCAATCGTGGGAGAAGAGCCTTGGTGAGAGAGGTAAAGAAGAACCCAAAGATCACTGTGGCTGAGCTCCAGAAATGCAGTAGGGAGATGGAAGAAAGTTCCACAAAGTCAACTATCACTACAGCCCTCCACCAGTCGGGGCTTTATGGCAGAGTGGCCCGAAGGAAGCCTCTCTTTAGTGCAAAACATATAAAAGCCCGCAGCGTTTGCCAAAAAACACATGAAGGGCTCCCAGACTATGAGAAATACGGTCTGATGAGAAAAAGATTGGACTTTTTGGCGTTAATTCTAAGCGGTATATGTGGAGAAAACCAGGCACTGCTCATCACCTGCCCAATACAATCCCAACAGTGAAACATGGTGGTGGCAGCATCATGCTATGGGGGTGTTTTTCAGCTGCAGGGACAGGGTGACTGGTTGCAATTGAAGGAAAGATGAATGCGTCCAAGTACAGAGATATCCCGGAAGAAAACCTCTTCCAGAGTGCTCTGGACCTCAGACTGGGCCGAAGGTTCAACTTCCAACAAGACAATGACCCTAAGCACACAGCTAAAATAACAAAGGAGTGGCTTCGGAACAACTCTGTGACCATTCTTGACTGGCCCAGCCAGAGCCCTGACTTCAATCCAATTGAGTATCTCTGGAGAGACCTGAAAATGGCTGTCCACCAATGTTCACCATCCAACCTGACGGAACTGGAGAGGATCTGCAAGGAAGAATGGCAGAGGATCCCCAAATCCAGATGTGAAAAACTTGTTGCTTCATTCCCAAGAAGACTCATGGCTGTACTAGCTCAAAAGGGTGCTTCTACTCAATACTGAGAAAAGGGTCTGAATACTTATGACCATGTAATATTTCAGTTTTTCTTTTTTAATAAATTTGCAAAAATATCTACATTTCTGTTTCTTTTTCTTTCAAGATGGGGTGCTGAGTGTACATTAATGAGAAATGAACTTTTTTGCTTTTAGCAAATGGCTGCAATGAAACAGAGTGAAAAATTTAAAGGGGTCTGAATACTTTCCGTAACCACTGTGTTTTCCACAAGTGATATTTGACAGTTCTTCAAATAGTCAGTTCAAAGGGAATATGAATACGTATATCTGGTATCCAATTATGAACAACATGGTGGTGAACTGTGTTTTCTTTTCCATTTTTGCTATCTTAGTGCTTGTTTTGAGACATACTAATAAATTGTTTCCCTTCCCTATCTCTATCTTTCATTTGGCAAAGGCTGCTATCAGATATGACAACCTTGTACAGAAGGAAAAGCAAGGAGGCTCTCCTCCATCTCTTTGAGCAGAGAAGAATTTAAACAGCTCACAAGACCAAGGATCTCTGTACTGATGAAGCAGGACTTGGCGCAACATTCTGGAACATTTTGGCAAGGAACCATTGCCACACAGAAAAGTCCAGCAGTGGACTGTATCCCACAAGTAACTTCTCCTCCCAAATTCTTCAGGGAGTTGCATAGAACATGGACTTTTCTATCAAATTGGCCTTCCAACAACTGGGCACCAGTGTCTCTAACATGCGCCTACAGCTGATTCTCCAGTTTCAGGCTGAGAGAGAGGCTGCCAACAATATCTTTCCCGTTAGCAGTGGGCACATTAACTCCAAGGTGAAAAGGCAAAGCCCTGGAAGTTTTACCTCATCTGTTGCCTGAGCTAGATAGAAACTGTGATACCATTACAGAGGCCCGAATCAAAAAGTATAACCTCACCCTGGAGGTATACTGTAAAAAGTTAACTGAAGTGTTTTGTCTTATACATTGCCTAATCTATCTTTCTCCATTTGCCAGATACAGCTGAATTTGCCTCCTCAGTGTTTACAGGGTGTTGCCTAGGTTTCAGACCACTTCTGTCATCTAGCTGCAGTGGTCAGGCTGATGATCATGTTCATATTCTTTGCTTCCTCTATTTTCTTCACTTTAATGATGGGTAATCAAGTAGTGTGTCACCTCTATTGGCTAGAATAGTACCTTGGTCAGTGCCTCTGTTATCTCAATGTAAATCCAGAGATAACAGTGTGCAGTTAGCATGTTGCTGGCCTGCGCTGTCCATCACACAGGCTAAGCAGCCCACCATCTTATCACTGAAACCAGGAAGTAGAGGGAGAAGAGACAGTAGAGCAGGTGAAACCCTGAATAGGGAAACCCCTTTAACCCTTGAAGGACGCAGGATAGTTTGTACATTGATGCTTGGCGACGTTTTTCATATAACCCATTTCCAAAATTCCTAACTTTTTTATTTTGCTGTCAATATACCTATTTAAGGGCTTATTCTTGGGGTAGATATGTTTTGATTAGCTTTTATTTACGTTTTTTGGGGGTCCATGTGAAATAACACAATTCTATCATAATTTTTTGCATTTTGTTTTTACGGCGTTCACTCGAAATTAAAAATTACATGGCAGTTTTGTCTGGCGGGTCATTACAGCAATATCATATTTATATTGGTTTTTATTACTTTTTTCCACTTTTACAAATAAAACTTCACTTTTTGAAAATGAACAATAGTGGGAACTTATACGCATGTGGGGATACCGAACATGTTTGTTTGTTTTTTGTTTATATTATATATTTTTTAAATATAAAGGTGTTTTTTTTTATTTTATTTGTTTGCTTATTAGTGTGTGTTTTTACTATGTTTTTTTTTTTTTTTTAACTTTTTACATGTCCCACCAAGGGGACTTGAAGCTGGGATCTCATATCCCCATTGCAATGTACTGCAATACTTAGTATTTCAGACATCGCACATTAGTTCCTACTGGAACTATGCAAAGGCAATCAGGAGGCCTCCTGGCTGCCATAGCAACCCCTCGGAACCCTCGATCTTATTGCAGTGTATACAGGAAGTCTTACTTATGTATACTTATGTTCAACCTGGCAGAATCAACCAGGTATTTGGGCTTCTGGCAGCCCGGGGTCAATGGTCAGACCCTGGCACCCACAAACTCGGAACTGGGGTGGGCAATATGGCACATTAAAATAGAACGTAATAGTACGTCCAGATGCGCCAAGACTTTGGCATGTAGGACGTATTATTACGTCCTGAGTCGCAACAACTTTTACTATTTACATTCACTCCCACACTGTCATAGATACATTATTCTAAAACACCCTGCACATTTCCACTACCAGATTCATGTGTAGTTTCATAAGGGGTGATTGAAACTATACGCTGCTGGTCTTGTTATGCCCATAGCATTGTATAAGCAGCCTGACAGCATTACGGCAAAATGGTCGTATACAATATGCAAACTGAGCTGGGTTTATAACACAGTGACGAGATGTTCAGCTGGGCAGATATTGTAGAGAGTAGGGGTGTGTGGTGGAATTTTGGGGTATTTAATATATACTAACAATAGAAATCTCCTTCCGATCTCCTTTCTCATTACTTTGCTGAATAAAGAGACATACTCATTTTGAATAGGGACCCATATAATGCATTGATTTATTGCCCTGTGTGGTGACCATGCATTGAGTGAAAATTGCACCAGACTCAGTGTCAATAGATTGTGAGATCCATGTTTGTAATTAAATATACATTTTAACTGGGCACTAATAAAGAGTATCTTTAACTGTTCCAATTTGGTAGCACATAATTGATGATAGGGAATGGATATTCTATTTAAACATTATTTTGGTTTATTTTGGGGTCTATAATAGCCTAATAAGTTCTTGAATTTGAAGGTTTTCTCTTTAATACTTATTTACTTTATTTGTGGGTTTTTTTTGTTTTGTTTTCTATTATATTTTTCGGTTTTCTTTTTTTTAGTTATGTTAGGGGAGTAAATGGAATGGTCTAATTCTTATTTTTTTCCTGTGGTTCCAATGTGGTAGATGAACACTTGCTGTTGGGTTACCTCCAAGATTACATCTTTTTTGCTTTAGGTCTAAATAGTGAGACATCACTGAATTCTTCCACAAGAAGGGAATGTCCAAAGCAAATAACCCCTTTTATATTTTGTGTATAGATATAGATAAATGTAAATAAATTATAAGAGTACAAGTCTATTTTTTTCTATAGGTGGGTTATTTTAGATTATTAGGGTTATTTTGAGAATTTTTTTAAATACATTTTTATGGTTGTCTTGATGACTAAGTAGATAATGTAAAACAGATATTTTGTCAAGACAAATAATTTGGATTTATTAAGCACATTATTAAGCATATCAACAAACAACTGAAATGAGAACATGTTCAAGGTTGACTTCCCTTTACTCAGTGATGCTGACGTCAGTACTATCTAGGACATCAGCATGTTCATAAACAGCTTGTATGTTACTGCAGCCATAAAACCAGAAGAACATGCTGTAATCAAGTACTGACAAAAAAAACATATTGACATCTGACCTGCCGTGAATCAGATCCTGTTGCACATGATCAACAAAGAATAAATTATGGTGAAAAGTATCAAGTGAATAGTGATTCATTACTATATGCGCAGCATCAATTGTTGTGCACACAAATGTCCCTATTCGAGTTAAACAGTAGATAAATGGTTTTTTTCTAGTAGTTTAGGATGGGGTCTTCTACTTTTCCCTTCTATACAGTTGTCTGGTAAAGAACATTAAAAGAACACTAAACATAGAAAATACATGAAAAATAAAAAACATTCCCAGCAATCCCTCCTTAACCCTTTAAGGACATGGCCTAAAAAAACCTTAAAGCGTAACTAAACTTTTAGGCTGAGGCCCCACATTGTAGAAAGGCAGTTTTTTGGTGCAGTTTGAGTGTATAGGGGTGTAAAGGTAGGCAGTGTGCACTTGCATAACACATGACCCCTTGTATTATGTCATTTGAGAAGCAGATCTGATGCCTGTTGTATTTTGGGGTTCTGCAGCTGCATACTGTAATGTACACCGCTCCAGGATAAACCTCCTGAAGCTATTGCCCACATAGCTGGCCTCAGCAAAATATCGCCGTGGTTTTTCTCAAAGTTTTCCTCTGCGTACTTTTTGCTTCAATTATACCTATATGGAAACCGCCAGCGTTTCCGTAGGTCAGGGGTGCACCGCTAATGAGGTGGCCGAATCAGGCGGCACTGTCCATCACTGTCTGGGGGGCGGCATTTTTTACTTTCTATTCACAGTAAACCAGTCCAGGACAGGCTGCTTAAAAAAAAAACAAAGCTGCGCGATACCTGTCCTGGGCTGGTTTCTGAGATCTTCATCTCAGCGCAGGCGCAATACAATGACGTCATTGCGCCTCCTACGCTGAGACGCGGACGCGGGTGAAGAAGAGGAGGCGGCGGCTCCATCAAGCGATCACAGGTAGGTGCGGAGAACTTTTTTTTTTATTTTTTATATATATAATTAGTCTGTTAGCTACTGGAATAACCCCGGCAGGTAACGGCCTATTTACTTATCGATCCCCGCGCCTGCTGTGGCCGCTCCCGCTTCCCCATCTGCTATCGGATGCAGAAGGGGGAATCAGAAGCGGCTGTGAGCGGCAGCGGGGATTGCTAAGTGAGGCCAAATACTACTATTATTATACTCCGGGGTCTGAAAGGAACCCGGAGTATAATAATCGGAGACCCAGGGGAGGTGATAAACATAAAAACCATTGTTACTCACCTCTCCTGCGATCTGAGCTACTCCCAGCCGGCTTCGGCCTTCTTTGGTGACGTCCAAAGCGTCACGTGAGCCAGGCCGACGTCATTATGTGGCGACGCCGGTCTGTGCGACATTGAAGAGGGCCGAAAGCAGGGAGTGCATCGGAGCCTAGGTAAGTAACACTGTTTTTTATGTTTGTCAGCACCTGGGTCTCCGATCATTATACTCTGGGGTCTGAAAAGACCCCAGAGTATAATAATAGTTCATGGGTGGGTCACTATGGAGCAGAATACTGTGTGCAGGGGCCACTATGGAGTATAATACCGAGTGCAGTGGCCACTATGGAGCATAATACTGTGTGCAGGGGCCACTATGGAGTATAATACCGAGTGCAGGGGCCACTATGGAGCATAATACTGTGTGCAGGGGCCACTATGGAGCATAATACTGTGTGCAGTGGCCAGTATGGAGCATAATACCGTGTGCAGGGGCCACTATGGAGTATAATACAGTGTGCAGGGGCCACTATGGGGCATAATACAGTGTGCAGGGTCCACTATGGAGCATAATACAGTGTGCAGGGGCCGCTGCGGGGCATAATACAGTGTGCAGGGGCCGCTGCGGGGCATAATACAGTGTGCAGGGGCCGCTGCGGGGCATAATACAGTGTGCAGGGGCCGCTGCGGGGCATAATACCGTGTGTAGGGGCCACTACGGGGCATAATACTGTGTGTAGGGGCCACTGAGGGGCATAATACCGTGTGCAGGGGCCGCTGCGGGGCATAATACCATGTAATATTGTGTGCAGGGGCTGCTGTGAGCCATAATGCCGTGTAATACTGTATTTAAAAAAAACACATACTCACCTGTCCCTTGTGCTCCTATGTCTCCCACCGCAGTCTGGTTCTGCTGCTCTGGTGTTTTCTTCTGGCAAAAGTCCCCACCGCACATGACCGCTGAGGTCGCTGACACGGGACATCACAGTGCTGTGGGGAAGAAAACACTGGAGCAGCAGGACTGGAGCGCGCTGGGAGACGCCAGAGCACCTTCCCCAGTCTCATATTAAAAAAGTGGTTATCCTGGACAACCCCTTTAAGGTGGCACTTGGGCTTTATTAAAGGTCTTTCCAGCTCATTTTTATTGAAGTTCTATCCTTAGGACAGATTATCAATAAGAGATCAGTGGACCCCGCCTCTGATCAGCTGCATGATGGGGCTATAGCGCCTGTTTGTAGTGACCGTGTGATGTAATTACAGGCTTGTCACATAGACGTGTATAGGACGAGGCTGTAGTTACATTACATGGCCGCTATGACATGACACTATGTAAAACAGAGAAGCGGTCACGGTACTTACACAGGTACCAGGTTGCATTCACACAGCTGATCAGTGGGGGTCCTGGGTTTTTGAGCCCCACTGATTATTTTATTAATGACCTTTTAATTAGTTAACACCTGGGTCATTATTAATAAGGGGCACTATTTATACAGGGTACACACGGACATTATTAATATAAAGATACACTTGGCAGTATTATTCATTATGGGGGTGGTTATATCATATATTTTATATATCATGTGGAGACCTTCGTACAGGGAGTGGCAGTGCGTACAGTGCGTGCTTCCCCCTACCGTCCTCTCGTGGAACCTTAAACTTTTCCTTGAGGTGCTTCAGGCTCCCTCCTTCAAGCCTTTGTGGGATATCCCACTTCACCTTCTGTCCTGCAAGGGTGCCTTCCTGGTGGCCATTACCTCCATCTGCAGGGTCTCGGAGTTGGCTGCCTCCCTTTCTTGTTCTCCACAAGGACAAGGTTGTTTTTTGTCCACCAATGTCTTTTCTGCCCAAGGTGGTTTCCTCCTTCCACATCAACGAGGACATCATCTTACCATCTTTCTGCCCGGATCCCAAGCATCCATGTGAGCGTTCTCTTCACTGCCTGGATGTTGTCTGGGCGATTCGGGTCTATTTGTCTCTCAGTGACCCATTTCGTCATTCGGATTCCTTGTTCATCCTCACTAAAGGCCCTCGCAAGGGCCTGGCAACTTCCAAGGCTTCTATTTCCCAAGGGCTCCATTCTGCAATTGGAAACCCATCGGCTTAAGGGTAGGTTGCCGCCCCTCCGTGTGACAGCTCACTCCACGAGAGTTGTCGGAGCCTCCTGGGCTGGCATGAGGCTACTTCCGCCTAGGTCTACAAGACTGCCACCTGGGTCTCCATCAACACCTTCACTAAATTTTGCCACATCCATTCTGTGGCCTCTGCTGATGCCAGTTTGGGTTGTAAGGTTCTGCAAGCGGCTGTGTGCTAGGTTGCTTGCATGGAAAAATGCTGCAGTGCTTCCACAAAATAGTGCAATGCTATGACCTCTACATGTGAATGTATACTAATATATGCGTGAATCTAATTTATGTACTTACAGATATGGCAGATTTGTATATATAGTAAGTCTCTGTCAGTCACCTCCTCACGAATGGAGTCTCACTGCAATCCCATGGTCACTGTGACTGCAAATCCCAGTCAGCAAAAAATGCATTATCTTTTGGTGGCGGAGATTTGCATTAATGGTGACCTGTATTTGTTCAGGTGTTGCACAGTGATATTTAGTCACACAACTGGAGCTACACAGTTCTCTTGGCCATGATGGGTGTTGTGCGACCCTCTATCAGAGGGTCTGACCCAGGAGATAAGATTAAGAGGGAGAGAGCAAAATGTTCCTTCTATTGCCAACTACTGTCAGACAACTGCCCCAAACACCCAATCTACCATACAAACCAGTAAGAACACAGTGTATTATAGTTTGCTTCCCAAAAATGAATGTGCAAAGTGATAATTTAAATTTTTAAAGGGGCTCAGAAAAGAAGTAACGCCATGCTTTTTGGGCTTTTGAGTGTAGATTTAGAGAGACTGGTTTTAGCAGAGCCCCAGAGTTGTCAGTAAAGTGGAATTCCCCAAGAAATGACCTCAGCAGGACAATGATCTGAAGCACACCAGCAAGTCCACCTTTGAATGACTGAAAAAAAAAATAAAATGAAGGTTTTGGAGTGGCCTAGATAAACTCTGGACTTAAATCGAATTGAGATGATGTGGCTCGACTTTAACCCCTTCCTGTCGGTGACATTTTTCGATTTTCGTTCTTGACTCCCCGCCTTCCAAACCCCATAACTTTTTTATTTTTCCATTCACAGAGCCATATGAGGGCTTAATGTTTGCAGGACAAATTGTTCTTCATTGTGGTACCATTTATTTATTCTGTACAATGTACTGGGAAGCTGGAAAAAAATTAAAAATTGGGTGGAACTGGAGAAAAAGTGCATTTGTGCGGCTTTCTTACAGGCTTCGTTTTTGCGGCGTTCACTCTGCAGCCAAAATGACATGTCACCTGTATTCTATGTTTAGGTACAATTCCGGGGATAACAAATTTATATAGTTTTATTTACATTTTAACTCATTAACAAAGATCTAAAACTGCAAAAAAATTTTTTTCTAAAAGTCGCCATATTCTGACACACACAACTTTTTTTATATTTCTGTGCACAGGGATGCATAGGGCATCTTTTTTTGCACGGAAAGGTGTACTTTTTAGTTATACCATTTTGGGGAATGCTTTGATCGCTTTCTTTTTTTTATTTTATCAGAGACGAAACCATGAAACTGCGGTTCTGCACTTTTATTTTATTTTTTTTTCTGCTACGGCGTTCACTGTATGGGAAAAATATTTTTATGGTTTTTTGGACACAGGGATAAATAATGTGTATGTGTGTTTCACAGTATTTAAGTACCTATATAAGTGTTCTAGGGAAAGGGGGACGATTTGAATTTTTTATACTTATTTTTTTATTTTTTATATTGTCTTTATTAGAGCCCCTACGAGTCTTGAACACCAGGGGATCTGATCACTAATTAAATGCATTAGAATGCTAATGCACTGCAATGCATTGCAAAATATCAGCACTTCTATTGCAGGCCCCAAATATAATGGAAGAAGCTGAAAATGTACTAATAAAACAAATAGATGAGGCCACAAAGCATAATAAAGTAATTATTATGGGGGATTTCAACTACCCAGATATTAACTGGGAGGCAGAAACCTGCAGGTCCAACAAAGGGAACAGGTTTTTGTCAGTAATAAAAGACCATTACCTATCGCAACTAGTGCAGGACCCATCAAGAGGTGAGGCACTTTTAGACCTAATTTTAACAAATGAACCTGACACATTGTCAAAAGTGGAGGTTGGGGGTCATCTTGGTAATAGTGACCACAACATAATGTTTTCTTGTACACATTAAAAAAATGTTCAGTAGAGGGGGAACAAAAACACTAAACTTCAGGAAGGCCAATTTTAACCAGCTGAGAGAGCAGCTTAGCAGCATAAACTGGGACAATGTCCTCAAAGTGACCGGAACACAAACAAAATGGGACATTTTCAAAAGCCTTCTAAATAGGACCACTAAAAAACATATCCTTTATGAAAATAAGCGGGCCAGAAATCATAGAAAACTAATATGGCTAACTAAAATGGTAAGGAGTGCAATGAGGGATAAAAAGGAAGCATTTAAAGTGCGAAAAAAAAAAAAAGCAGTAACACAGCATTAAAGAAACTATAAAGAGAAAAATAAATTGTGTAAAAGACAAAGGAGGCAAAGATCGAGGTTGAGAGAATAATTGCCGAGGAAAGTAAAAATAATCCAAAATTAGTCTTCAATTACATAAATAACAAGAGAATAAAAACTGACAATGTGGGCCCTCTCAAACATAATCTGGGTGTAATGGTGGAGGAGGATGAGGAAAAAGCACAACTATTAAATGCCTTCTTCTCTATGGTGTTTACACAAGAAAATCCAATAGCCAGCAACATGATTAGGGGTAATGTTAACTCTCCATTACATGTCACCTGTTTAACCCAGGAGGAAGTGCAGTGATACTTTCAAAACACTAAAATAGAGAAATTGCCAGGTCCAGATGGCATACACCCCTGAGTTCTGAGGGAATTATGCATGGTGATAGACAAACCCTTATATCTAATATTTAAGGATTCAGTAATGACTGGATCTGTTCCACATGACTGGTGCATAGCAAATGTGGTGCCAATTTTCAAAAAGGGATCTAAAAATGAGCCTGGAAACTGTAGGTCAGTAAGTTTGACTTCTGTGGTGGGTAAGATATTTGAGAGGTTTCTGAGAGATGCTATCCCGTAGTACCTCAATGTAAATAATCTTATAACACCCAATCAGAATGGGTTTATAAGGAATCGGTCCTGTCAGACTAATCTGATCAGCTTCTATGAAGAGGTCAGTTCTAGACTGGACATGGGTAATGCGGTAGATGTAGTATATCTGGACATTTCAAAGGCTTTTGATACTGTACCACATAAAAGGTTGGTATGCAAAATAAGAATGTTGGGACTGGGGAAAAACATATGCATTTGGGTTCGCAACTGGCTCACTGATAGGAAACAAAGGGTACTTGTTAATGGTAAATATTCAGACTGGGTCACAGTCACCAGTGGGGTGCCACAGGGGTCAGTATTGCGTCCTCTCCTATTTAATTTGTTTATTAATGACCTGGTAGACGGTTTGCAAAGCAGGGTGTCCATATCTGCAGATGATGCTAAACTCTGCAAAGTAATAAAAAATGAAGAGGATAGTAGAATATTACAGGAGGATCTAGGGAAGCTGGAAGCATGGGCTGAGACTTGGCAAATGAAGTTTAATGTTGACAAATCTAAGGTTATGCATTTTGGTCCACGAAATAAAATGTATGATTATGTACTTAATAGTAAATTACTGGGTAAGGCTGCCACTGAAAAAGACTTGGGGATTTTGGAGGACACTAAGCTTACCTTTAGTGACCAGTACCAGGCAGCTGCTGCCAAGGCAAATAAAATCATGGGATGCATAAAAAGAGGTATAGATTCTCATTAGAAGAACATAGTTATGTCTCAATACAAATCACTGGTATGGTCACACATAGACTATTGCGCGCAATTTTAGGCCCCAGTATACAAGAAGGACATAACTGAACTAGAGAGAGTGCAGAGAAGGCCGACCAAAATTATTAGGGGAATGGATGGTTTGGAGTACAATGATAAATTATCAAACTAGGGGTTATTCAGTTTAAAAAAATGACGTCTACTGGGAGATCTAATAACAATGTACAAATACATGAAGGGACGCGCAAAGAACTTTCTAATGATATTTTTACTCCTAGGTCAGTGATATTGACAAGGGGACATTGTGAAGCATCTCGCCTTGCCAAGCCGCCTGGCACACCTGCGATCAACCTTCTTACCTTCCACTCACGCCCGTGAGTAACCGGGTTCATAGGATAATAAATTTTATATATTTATTAACCCAAGTGGGTCGGTACTAGGCACTAACATATACAGAAATACATATCAATGGATTATCAAGCAAATACGGGTAAAAGCAAAATATAGTACAGAAAATAAAATGGGACATGAAAGATAGGAAAATACCAGAGCAAGGTTGTAGTCTGTTCTCGCTAGGCCACAGGAGGATTTGGGCCTAGGGTGCTTCCTTAAGCAAGTTACAGAGCATGTGTCTCCTACATCCTCTCACATCTTTCCAAGATAGGAACTCTCTTTGTTCCCTCCCAGGTGAGACTGTATAACTATCCCCAGTCTCCTCCCTGTGTGATGTCACTAGGAGGAGGAGCCCTGCCCTCCATCTTGAACTCCCCATAACCATGTTTTGTTATATTTCCTCGCCCGATGATTGTAGAGTCGGGCAAGGGGTATGATAGAGTTCGTGGCGAGATCCCCATGGTGTAGACACCAAGAATGACACCCCAATCCCCTTTGGTTAAGGAGATCAGTGTCTAGACCTTTTTCAGGCTTTGAACAGTACCTTGTGTGGACTTCAAACGTGCTCTTTGGCCGGGTGCAACTGAGGAATTCATCGTGGTGACTGTAAGGGGTCCCCCAGGGAAGATATTGTCATAAAACCATATTGTCATAAAACCCCTTTGTTCTGTTGCTGGCTCCAACTTGTCTGGGGATTCCACATCTCTGTAGGACACCCCTGTGGAGATAATGAGTGTGACAAGGGTATGCTAATTGAGCCAGGGACAGAACAACAAAGGATCTGGGCACAAAGCAGCCAGACCACATTCCTGTAGCCAAACTGGTTTTGATAACAGACCGGGCTGCCCCACTGTGCAGGAGCAACATGAGCATGTGACAACACACTGACGCAAAATACATATCTGGAAAATACATAGCTGGCAGTCTCTCCTCATCACAGACATCCTCTACATCTGGAGGAGAGAAAGTTTCACCAACAACATATAAGGGGATTCTTTACTGTAAGAACAGCGAGGCTATGGAACTCACTGCCCTAAGTTCAAAGAGGGCTTGGATGTCTTTCTCGAACAGAACAATATTACGAGCTATGGGTTAAGGACAAGTTTATCCAGGGTTTTATACTGATTGCCAGATTGGAATTTTCCCCTGAAATGGGGCAATTGGCATAAGCCTCATGGGTTTTTTTTTTTTTGCCTTCCTCTGGATCAACACTGTAGGGTACTGTAGGGTTATAGGTTGGACTTGATGGACTGGTGTCTTCATCCAACCTCATCTATTATGTAACTTTGTAACATTCTCATTATGATGGAAGTTCTAAGTCCTGCAGTGGATTACCGAATCAGTGCATTATTCACTTTGATCTTCATTCATATCTGTTTCCATCTGGCTTTCATAGTATCTCTGATGTCTGGAGAAACTTTGGACTGGCTAAAACCCTTCGTGGGATTTTGAAGAACCAATAACCACAAATCAACAAGCTTTTTCCATTACCTTTCATGCTGTTTTTGGAGAAACTGGATGCATCTGCTCTGCTCTGTTTACGTCAGGGAAATATTTCTGTAGGCCAGTATACCATACAGTTCAGGCATCTAAGCTCACTTGAAATAAACACTTGAGTAACATATAACAGCCTAATGTGCATGCCTGTTTTCCTTTCTCTGTCAATCAATCAATGTATATCTCTGCCATCATCATGGCGACTGAGCAATTAATAGGTCCATAGCATTGCTAGTTCCTGCGAGGTCTATTTCTGACTTGTCCTGCATAGTTTTACTGTGAATTGACATTTGGCTTGTTTTAACTTTGCATCTGTCTATCTAACATGATCTGCCTGATACCTGTTGCCAACCTTGGCCTGTCCTGACTCTGCTCCAGTCTGCTCATCCAGATCTGTGTGATACCTGTTACTGATTCCTTGGGGTGCACTTTACCACATTTTGTCTATCCCTTCGGTGCTGAGCACTGGAGTCTTTCTGGTCCTTGGTCAGCTGCCACCTTTACTAAGAGGTAGTGATCTGGTAGTCTCCCTACAGCGAAGTCCATATCCTATACGAGCGTTAAAGAGTGAAAACTAGGAAGGCAACTTAGATAACGTCCTTGGAGTAACCCAACGCCTAGCTAGTTAAATGGCACAGTGGGCCCATGATCCGCTGTCCATTACTCGGAATCACCATAATCAGTGGGATAACACCTTTTAACCCCCTTGCAAATGAAGGAGTCCTTTTCAGTTTTTTCCTTTCTGCTCTAGTTACTTTTTTAACTGGAAAGAATCATCTGGGACATTCATCCAATCCTCCAAAGATTTTTGTCCCAGACAGATTTGGATTTCTTTTATCTTGTATATCTAAGGTGGTTCTATATTTTCTGGCTTCTTATGCAAGTCTTAATAAAGGCCCCAAATTGGGGCGAGACACACAATAGCCTCTTAATAAATCATGTGCATGCCTGTGTGCTAGGATGGAAATCTATGCCAGACATTGGACATTGGAGTAGATTTCCTATAAATTTCACACTAGAAAACATGGCATGAGTTATAAGTATGTCAGCACGAGGCAGCCCTGGCCCTCAAAGCCCCATCAACATTCACAGAAATAGGTGAGCAAGGAGCAAAATGGGGGATGTGGCACATCACTGGCGTAAGAAAGGGTCATGCGCCAAAGAAGTGCCACATTATAATTCATCTACACCAGAAAACTGGCATAAATGGGTTGATAAATCCCTCTATAACAGAACAGATAATGGACACTATTAAAGTGTCTACAGATAGTAAAAAGAAAAGAAAACTTTTTATTAAGAATGTAAAATATTTCTGTTGCTAGGTTCACACTACTGTTCGGGTTTCCGTCCTTCGGGTCCGCTTGGGGACCCAAAAGACGGAAACCCTATCCGATTAAAAAGTGGTTACACACGGAAAGACTATAATGTGGTCCCCCAGATTTCTGCCCGGTTTCTGTCGATTTTATACTGAAATCGCCAGAGGGAAAAGTCCTCCTTTCTGAAATCTCTATAAGGAGATTAAGATAAATAACCCTAAGGGGCAACATGAGCCAGATAATGTGTCTCCCTATAAATTTGATAGATAAAATTGATAAATCCCTCCTATCATCTTATGTGTGGATAGGAAGTCAGTTTATCTATTCATTCCTATGAGTGCCTCAATGTGAGTGTCATAGAAAAGAAAGTGAAACTGACTTCCTGTCCACACATGAAACAATGTGTCAGTTGAAGAAAAAAAATTACAAAAAAATTACAGTTGGGAGTTCCTCTTTAATAAGGATCTGATATCATCCAAAAATTTAGATATTTCATCTTGAATGACATTAGCAGTACAAGATTTGGAAAGCTTTGGATTTTAAGAGGGAGGTCATTTTTTTTATACAAATCTTTGTCTCTTGTTCCCTGGACCAGTTCAGGCTGAGCTGAGTTAGAGTAGGTCTGTGAGCTCATGATGAAATAAACTACAGCAGAATCCTGTAGCAGAAGGGGACATCTGTAGGAGAGCTTTACTGAACTGCAGAGGCCCTGCCCCAATACCCAGGGCGAAGCAAGTTCTGTTGAGCACCAACTTTTTTTTTGATTGTGAGGCCAGCATCTGACATAACAATGTAACCGGTATGACCCCTAATGTGACCAGTACTAACATGCTGACTCCATCCCTTTGCTCACTTCCTGAGCACATTATGACCAACACACAGCGCTTTTCATGTCGGTGCATTCGGACATGATGTTTGGTAATGAAGGCACACTTAACCAGTGAACGTCACTCACTAGACATACACACGTGTACAAAATTGTATGTACCCCTCGTTTAATGAAAGAAAAACCCACAATGGTCACAGAAATAACTTGAATCTGACAAAAGTAATAATATATAAAAATTCTATGAAAATGAACAAATGAAGGTCAGACATTGCTTTTCAACCATGCTTCAACAGAATTTTTTTTAAAAAGAAAAATCATGAAACAGGCCTGGACAGAAATTATGGTACCCCATAATATGTACAGTTGCACATATTATTCAGAAATTTAAGATCCATGGGACTGTAGCCAACCTCCCTGGACGTGGCCGCAGGAGGAAAATTGATGACAAATCAAAGAGAAGGATAATATAATAAAAAAGAGCACAGAAAAACTTCTAAAGAGATTAAAGGTGAACTTCAAGCTCAAGGAACTTCAGTGTCAGATCGCACCATCTGTCATTGTTTGAGCCAAAGTGGACTTCATGGGAGATGACCAAGGAGGACACCATTGTTGAAAACAAATCATAAAAAGGCCAGACTGGAATTTACCAAACTACATGTTGACAAGCCACAAAGCTTCTGGGAGAATGTCCTATGGACAGATGAGACAAAAATCTAAATTTTTGGCAAGGCACATCAGCTCTATGTTCACAGACGGAAAAATGAAGCATATCTTGAAAAGAACACTGTACCTACTGTGAAACATGGAGGAGGCTCTGTTATGTTCTGGGGCTGCTTTGCTGCATCTGACACAGGGTGTCTTGAATCTGTGCAGGGTACAATGAAATCTCAAGACTCAAAGACAAGGGATTCTAGAGAGAAATATGCTGCCCAGTGTCAGAAAGCTTCGTCTCAATCGCAGGTCATGGGTCTTGCAACAGGATAATGACCAAAAACACACAGCTAAAAACACCCAAGAATGGCTAAGAGGAAAACATTGGACTATTCTGAAGTGGCCTTCTATGAGCCCTGACCTAAATCCTATTGAGCATCTTTGGAAGGAGCTGAAACATGCCGTCTGGAAAAGGCACCCTTCAAACCCGAGACAACTGGAGCATTTTGCTCATGACGAGTGGGCCAAAATACCTGTTGAGAGGTGCAGAAGTCTCATTGACAGTTACAGGAATTGTTTGATTGCAGTGATTGCCTCAAAAGGTTAAATATTAAGTTAAGGGTACCATCATTTCTGTCCAGGCCTGTTTCATGAGTTTTCTTTTTTTTTTTAAATTCTGTTGAAGCATGGTTGAAACACAATGTCTTACTTTCATTTGTTCATTTTCATAGAATTTTTATATATTATTACTTTTGTCAGATTCAAGTTATTTCTGTGACCATTGTGGGTTTTTCTTTCATTAAACGAGGGGTACCAACAATTTTGTCCACATGTGTATAGAGCATACAACAATGGAGAGGGAGACAGGAGTACACTCCTGGGGACAAACGAGCAAAGTGGAGCAAGGAAAGGAAATTAATGGGAAACCCTGTTGTTCACATTTATCTCCACAAGTGTTCTGTATAAATTCACTCTGGACCACCTCAGAACATCTTCACCGAGAACTTGCCCCAAGGAGGACACCCCCCTTTATTAACAAGAAGGGACCCTAGCATCTGTGAAAACAGGCCTCAGGTAGTCAGCAGGGCTGTTTTAACATATTGAGAGGCCCAATGCATAAATGGGCTGCCAGAGGCATAGCTAGGGGTTCAGCACAGGGGGGGGCAAACTTGTCCAAGGGGGCCCCCAACTTAGGGATACCAATATTATCACTATACGGTGACCGTATAGTGTAATATATATCGGCTATACACAGGGCTCTGCAGACGATTTAGGTGAATACAGGGTAGTGACATTTAAGACTAAGGCCCCCCTATACTGGGGATTTAGTCTTAATAAAGCCCAATTCCCACCTTAAATTAATTGCCCCCTCATATTATGCTCCTGATTCACCCTGACATAAATACTGCACCTCTAATGACCCCTTATGTAAATGACCACCCCCTTATGTTCATAATGCCTCCTAATATAAATGATGCCCCCTAATGGTCCTTTATACAAATAACCTTCCCCCTTGTATTCATAATATCCCCTAATAACCCTTATATAAATGACCCCCCCCCTTATGTTCATAATGCCCCCTGCATTATAGTTATAATTCTCCCTCCTAACAACCCCTTATACTATTAAAATACCCACAACTGTGCTAAAAAAAAAAAAAGTTATACTCACCTACATGTGATCCTTTGATGTATGGAGCCGCCGCCTCCTCCCAGTCCATGCACAGGACATCTGCGTCTCAGCGCAGGAGGCATGATCTTGTGACGTCATCGTGCCCGCCTGTGCCAAGAAGCAGACGACTGTCTGTGTTCTCGTTGTCTTGTAAACCGCAGGCCTCATGTTGCAGAAAGCGTTTTAACTACACCACTGTGGGCTGCCCAACACTACCAACTTTAAGAGCACAAGGATGGATTAGTGTGGTGACTTGCATAGTGTGCCACAGCAAGGCTTTTTTTTTTTTGTTACGCTGTGTCACTAACCCTGCCAATGTCTCCTTTGACCCAGCCCATTCCTATCATGTTCCTTTGTGCCCTAACATAGTAATGGTGTCCTTCAATTTATAGCATTCAGTGAGGATGCTTCCACTGTATAATTCCCCCTTAGTGGCCCTCAAGCACTATGTCTCCTTAGTGGTCCATCAAAAAATCCCTCTGCACTGGCCCTAAATATTATTATGTCCTCTCAGTGGCCCATCGCACATTAAGATCTCCCCCCCCCAGTGGCCCAACACACATTAAAGGGGTAATCAAGTTTTCACTGTTGATGACCTATCCTATTGATAGACCATCAATATTAGATTTGTGGGAGTGCTGCAGTACCTACACACATTGCTACAGTTTGTACGACAAGTGAGCAGTGCAACTCACAATATGTAAACAATACCAAAAGCCACGCTGACCTGCGGGGGTCCCAGGTGTTGAACCCCTACAGATTTAAAATGGATGGTCTATCTTAAGGATAGGCCATCAATAGTAAAAATTGGATAACCCTTTTAAGATGTCCAACCAGTGGCCCATCAGACAATATAGTACATTAAGGCTGGAGCCCCACATGGCGTAAATGCTACGATTTGCCCTCGGTGGAAACGCCGTGGGAAAAAAATCGCGGCATTTTACAGTCAGAGCAAAGTGGATGGGATTCTAGTGAATCCCATGCCCACTTTGCGGTAAAACCGCGCTGCGGACACGCAGCGATTTCCAAAACTGGCGCGGTTTTGGAAATCGCAGAATGTCAATTACACCTATGGAAACGCTGGCGGTTTCCCCATAGGTATAACTGAAACAGAAAGTCCAAAGAGGAAACCTCTGCGAACTTTCTGTCTAAAGCGCTGGGGGAAGAACCGCAATGCGTTCCCACCGTGGTGTTTCCCGCAGCGCTTTTTTACTGTGGGACGCCACGTGGGGCCTTAGCTTAAAAATAAATAACCATACTCATACCGTCTCATACCATTCCTGTTTCCATAGTGCTGCTTGTAGGCTCCAGATCTAATGCTTTCTGTGACTCAGCACTCATCATGCCTCCCTGACTCAAAAAGCACTAGTAGAGGCCTAAACGGTGGATAGTTCCATGCTCCACCACTGTATTCAACTCTATCAGCATCCTCAGAAGTTGAATTTTGGACCCACTACATGAAACAGGAAGACAGCACCCAAAATGTAGGACTGTCCTACTGAATCCGAGACAGCTGAGAGGAGGCCCTCGCTGCCATAGGGCCCAGTGCAAGTGCACCATCTGAAGTGGCTCTGGCTGCCAGGTAAAAAGAAAAGGAAAAATCTCTAGTTGCCAGGAACTTCAGAGGAGCTCCCAGCACTTCCACTCTTGCCTGCCATCTGATAAGACAGGAAAAAAACACTGGAGATAGAAGGAAGGGGCGAGATTTTAAACTTCGTTTTTGTGTCCTCTCAGAAGGAAGCACTCTTGTGTGCTTGTCATGGAGATGACTGGGGAAATAAAAAATGTTAAAAGTGAATGTCCCCCATTTTACATATAGAAATTACATGTAAAAATTTATAAATACACTCATCTTGTAAAGATTCATAATTACAGTCTGCATTAACATTCAGAGCTGCAATCATATTGCAAAGCTTTATAGCTGACACCTCCCAGAATTCTCTGTTGCTCAATGTTTTCAAACACAGCTTGTTCCGCTAAATTGCATTTCAAGGACATGTCAAGGACTACACAATATTATGATGTAGTGAAGACTAACTGCCCATTAACTAAACTGTTTAGGGATACATCTGTTGACAAACTTGTTCACCATTTCAGTGACATCAAGCAAGACTTTAAATACATCTCTGAAATGTAATACAAGCTGTAAGCTAAGGCCTCTTTACACATGCTGTTAATAGTCCTGCAACAAATGCAGATCAACTTAAACAGCAAGATTCCCAGATGCAAAATTCCCAGATGGCAATAATGGTCATACAAACAATCAATCTGTGCACTTGTTTATTTACATTAGTGTCAGAAGCAAATCCCCTGTTAACCCTTTAACGACACAGGGTACTTTGCAAGTTAATGCTCAGCAACTTTTTTCATATTTTCCTTCCCTGCCTTCCAAAATTCATAACTTTTTTATTTTTCTTTAAACATAGCTATGTAAGGGCTTATTCTTTGCGTGATGAGTTATACTTTCATTTTGCACCATGTTGTGATTACCTGTTATTAATGTTTTTGGGGGTTCGTGTGAAAAAACCCACAATTCCATAATATTTTGCTTTTTCTTTTTACAGCGTTCACTCTGCATTAAAAACAACAGGGCAACTTTGTCTGGTGGGTCATTACGATTACAGCCATATATTGCTTTTAGTAGTATAATGTTGTACCGTGTTAGCCATAGAAAGTAGTGGAAGAGTGAAGAAATCAAGCGATACCTTTCCAAATATATTGCTTTTATCGTGTTTTACAACTTTTACAAATAAAACGCCACTTTTTGATTAACAATTTTCCTGGGGTTACGATATTCTGGTGCCTAGAATTTTTTACTGTTTTGCTCATGAAGATATGTCAGGACCCTTTATTTGTAGTTTTTATTGGTACCAATTTTTGGTATGTGCGACTTTTTGGATCACTTTGTTGCTATTTTTTGGGGAAAGCGAGGTGACTAAAATACGTTAATGTGCACATTTTGTTTTTGTTTTGTTTTTTTCAGTGTTCACTGTACGGGAGAAATAAGGTTATTTTGGATAATGCGGACTTATATGAACATGGAGATACTTATCATGTTTGTTTATTTTTTTGTTTACTTTATATTTACTTATATTTTTTTTTAATTGAAACGTGTTTTTTTTAAAGCTTTTTATGATTTGTTTACTTTGAACGTTTTTTTTTTTGTTTTGTTTTTTTCATTTTTATCTGTCCCACAAGGGGACTTGAATCTGGGATCTCTGATCCTCAGTGCAATGTACTGCAATACATTGTTTTGCAGCACGTAGGTTCCCTATGTGTTATAGGGAGCGGCAATCAGGAGGCCGTTGTTCGGTCTCCTCATTGCCATGGCAACTCGATCTGAGGGGTGGCAGGGAGAAGCAATCTTGCCCCAAGATCCCCAGGATGTTTTAATTTCTATTGATCACGGCATCCAAGGGGTAGCATTTTCCGACTCCAGCAGTTAGTCCCAGACCTCAGCTCAGCCCGATGTAATAGTATGATGCAGAGTTGGAAGCGGTTAAAGGGAGTCTGTCAGTGGGAAAATCAGTATCAAACTAATGACTGTACCTTGTAGGGCTGCTTCTAAACTTTCTTGAAAATGAAGCTGCAATGCAGAATAAGAAAGACGTCTTTGGAAAGTTCAGAAGTCGTGCTGCCAGGTACTGGCATTAGTTTGATACCGATTTTCCTCCTGACAGACTCCCTTTAATCTAGAAAGATGTTCTGTCAACAGTATTCTACATTTTGCATGGTGCACTGGGCATCATAAATACAATGTTACCTTTTTTCTGCTAGTACGATTACAATGATACCAAAGTTAGGCTAAGGCTGAGCTCGCACCTGCTTCTGAGTCTCCGTCGCAGAGACTGCTGAAAATAGGTGGAGAAAAAAGTCTTGCACGGATTTTTATAATAATTTTTTTGAGACAATGTAACCAAACAACAGAAATTTTGTTGCGACTTGTTTTTTTTTTTATGGTGTTTTCCTTGCAGAATAAATAATGTTCTACTTTTATAATATGGATTATTATAGATGCACCAGTGCAAAATAAGGAATATATATTTAATTTTAATATTTTTTAATGCTATTATTTTTCTCTTACAAAAAAAAAGGGCTATTTATGTTGGATTATTTTATTTTATTTTATTTTTTATTTCATTTTTGTAATATTTACACTTAGTCCTATACTGGGACTTGAACACTAGGGGGCGAGATTACCTTTATAATACATTGCAATACTTCTTTACCTAAGTGAAAGTAAAACGCCTGCTTCAGGTTCTTATAGGTCCACTTAGAATGGTGACACGGGGGCTTTCAATAGGCCCCCCATCACCATAAAACAAAAAAATATAAAAGAATAAAAAAAATGGAAAGAACACTCAACATAAGAAACAAAATAATAAAAAATATGAAATTTATTAATCCATTAAAAAATTACAAAAAGTGACAATAGAACAAGATGACAAAAATAAGGTGTCAGACATAAGGCAGGGAACATAACTATAGAACTATGTACTCAAGCAAATGACTAATACGGTATTATACCTTCAGTTAGATAAATAGTATACACAATTATCAAAATGGAGTAGATTGGTAACATCATATACATACATCAATGATAAAACTGGCTATAATGCCAATCAAAGGCATCCCTTGAGTAAATCTTAGATTAAAAAGTAAGAGGAATGCCATAGTAAACAGTTGAAAGTACAAGAGCTACATATATCTATAAGAAAACATATCTCAAAGGTACTCAAATTAATGCCAAGTGGTACATACCCATAGTAAAACGAGATAGTACATGCGTGGTCCGTGCCCAGCTGACACCACCCCATCACCATGACAATGCATGATGGGGGGTGCCGATTAGGGGGAGCAAACACACAGAGACCACTCATTACTGACATGGTGGGAACCAGTTATAAAGGTACTAAAGTCATTGTTTAGGTTGTACAGGGAGTTTCCTAAAACTGATCTAGGCTTATCGCTCAGAAACTGTTGGAGTCAAAGTTATCAAGGCTTATGATTGGTTAACACGCGAGCTTAGTGGTTTGTTTAAGGCTAAGGACTCAGGTAGCGAGCCACAGCCAAGAAATGTTGCTGGAAAAGCTGCGTTGGAAATGCATTGCGGTTTATCCCGTAGTGCTTTTCACAGAAAGTCAGCAGAGTTTTCTTCTGCGGACTTTCTGCTTTATTTATACCTATACAGAAAATGCTGTATTTCCGTAGGTATAATTGACATGCTGTGACTTACAAAAACATTACGTTTTTTTGAAATTGGAGCATGTCCGCTGTGGATATATTTCTGTAATGTGTGGCTGGGATTAGCCAGAATCCCATCCACTTTGCAGGTACTGTAAAATGCCGCGTATTTCACTGCAGCGTTCATGCTACGTTGGGCCCGGCCTAAACAGTTTTTCTCAAACTTTTCAAGCTTTTTCACCCCCTACTGAAAAAAAACGTCCCACCCGAGTACACCCAAAGTAGTGATCATTTATAAATGTTAATAAAATAAAACTTCATTTATAGCCTCCATCAATAGTTATGTAATGATCCCCTCAGTGCCCACACGTGTAGAAGAATGGCCCCATCAGTGCCCTAGTGTATTATATTAGTTTTCACAAGTCTGTATGTAGTTACTTTTGTCCACACCATCTCTCTGCGCTCCTTGGCAATAAATCAGCGCTCATTTTTACTGTATTTGTGTTTGACTGTGGTGCAGTAATAGGGTGGCTCACTGGAGACCAGGAAAGACCAAGCGCCAGAGCAAGCTTTTAAATGAGACCACTCCCCCACACAGTGTAATGCACCCTTTACTGATCCCCCACACATAATATATTGCCACCTTTACAGGCCCTTACACAGCAAGTGCCTCCTTTACTTGCCCCCACAGTCACTTTAGGCCAGCAGTTAATTGCCAATATTCACTTACTACTATAGCTGCTATGGTGATAGTTTTGTCCCTGTCTGCAGGGTTTACAATAGCAGCAACATGGCAGATTTAAACAAATCACAAGCATTTCAGCAAATGCACACGTTTGGGAAAAAGAAAGAAAAAAAAAACTGCGGAAGCCTCGGGAATAATGGACATGCCATTTCCACTGAATGAAATTGGGATATAAAATACTCCTTTTACTTGAATTAACTGCATGATGTCCACATATTCTGGTAGGTGTGGATTCCTTGCCTAAATCCTACCTTTTGGCATGGTGTTCAACATGTTCTCAGGGCTAATAAATGCAATAATTTGTTACATATAGGAAGGCCGGACCAGGGCGCAGACTGAGGGGAGGCCGGCATGACAGGGCCTGACGGTGAGGGCTAGGGTTACTAGGGGGAGGGGCATGTCTGTGGTGGGAGTAGCTAGGGGCAGGGAATATAGGGGACCGGCTCTGCTTCCCGAGGTCATTCACCACTGGGAAGGAGCCATTGACACGTAGACCGCTCCCAACCTGTGTCCAGATGTCCGACGTGGAGGCGATCCTGGGGCAGCTTCGCGCAGCCGCCGGCTCCGTGGATGTTGCATGGCTTCGGCAGCAGGTGCTATGGTCGTTGGGCGCCATACCTCCGGGGGCCGCGTCCACGATCCTCGGCTCCCTCTACTTCCCGGGCTCCGGTGGGCGGGGGCCTCGTCCTGGCGGCAGCGTCGGGCGAGGCCTCTGGAGTGGCTCAGCCTGGACACAGCGCCCAGGTCTCGGCGTCGGCTCTGGAGCCCTTCTAGAGACCCTCCAGGCCGGCGAACGCGCCCTACAGCCAGGGGCAGTGGTCTGCGGCCTGGGAGGCATCCACAGCAGCGGCCGAGACCAGCAGAGGAGAAGGGGCAGAGCTTGCGGCCTGTGCGGCCCCCTCCCCCTTCCCTCCATGACTCCTCCACCATCTGCGGCCTTGGATACGGTGGCCCCGCCTGGCGATGTTCCGGTCGGGGGGACCACCAGTCGCTCTGGAAGACAACTGATGCCCCCTGGATCTTCATGCTGCCATGCTGGAGCGGCTGGGCGGAGTTCGGCGCCCGTGGGTCGGCGGGCTGCTTCCGGCGGACGTCTCCGGATCGGTCCTCATCTGGTTTGCCATCTTCATCCAGGCGAGAATGTCCTTCCTGTGCTGGCTGTTCTACTTCCGCGGCAGGTGGTGGCGTTGGCCAGGACTCTGATGGCAACGACTTCTTTGACTCTTCCCTGCGGTTGGATTCGGGACAGGCGGCTGGCAGGATCACAGCTTCTGCACAGCCTGGTGAGTGTTTGTCTTTGTCTTGTTCTGTACCGGGGTTGTTTAGATCTCAGGCATGGGATCGGAGGCGGCGGTTGGGGATAGTTAGGCGGCCGCGGGGTCGACGGCGGGTTTAGGTGAGGATCTGAGGGCTCTGTTAGGTGGGCTCCACGACGTATTGGCGCATTCAGGTGGTGGTGGGAGAACTTCTGGGTCCCCTGTTTCGGCGTGGGTTGGGGGCTCTCCGCCCCCTCCGGTGATAGTGTTGCCGTCGGATAGTTTGGTTCGAAAAGAGGCGGGGGTGGCAGTGTCAGTTCAGACGGACAAGGAGGGCGATGGTATTCGTTTAGACGATAGGGCAAGGGGGGAGGTCTACGTCTGCTTTGAGGGCCCCCTGGGTGCTCATTTGAAGAAGGAGGTGAAGGATAAGATTTGGCGTGATGAGTACGTCGAAATCTTTTCCCTGCTTCCGCTGGAGAAGTTTAATTTAGACAAGGGGAAACGGGATGAGAGTAAGAAGGAAGAGGAGGAGAAGAAACTATGGCGATTGATCCCGCAGACTTTTACCAATTGGCTGCAAGCTTTCGCCATCCTTGCTAGCGTCATTGGGGAAAAAGCTCCTTGTGAAAGATCCTCAGTGCGCCAACACCGCTGTGGCCCCACCTGAGTCTTCTTTCATATAAAAACCACACTCACCGCCAGTGAGTGTCGGGTTCACAAGATAAATACAAGACAAGCTTTCTAAATTTTATATATTTATTAACCCCTAAATGGGTCGGTATTAACATCTAACACATGCAGTTCAGAACAGATATGCAGATGTATGCAAGCATTAACAGTTACTAGTTACAATATACAGTACAATAAAAATAAAAAGGGAATAACATTGAAATAATTACTTTACCACGCATCTCCTTGATGTGGCTCTATAATCCAACACTCACACATGCTCTGTCATGTGTGAATACCCAGTGGAGGCTGCTTAGCATTAACTCCTAGCATGTAGCATCACAGTATATTCCAGCCTGCATGCTCTTCACAGTGGTCTGTCTGTGATCTCTGTAATAACTCTGTAGTCTGTGATGGTCTCAGCCCAATCTCCATAGCATAATCTCCCCCCACAGACCTCTTACCTCATCTTTTATACCCTTTATGCCACCTCCCAGAATGAGGTCATCGGCGGCAGCAAGTCTGATTGAATAATGCACTCAAGTCCAAATTCTTTGCAAAGAGCTGAGACCAAGTGGAATGATACAATGTTATCAGCCATATCTGATCTACAGTGCAGACTGGACAATGCATGTTTCTTTGATCATTCAGGGCTGTGTATGAATACAATGGAGCCCTGCTGGGATGGATACAAAGCCCTATTGTTCTAGCCTGGCCACTATTGCCAATATACACCTGGGATTATAGCTGCGCACCTTATGAGTAAATGCAGGCAAGAAGGGAGATACTATCCCCAGAGATCAAAATACATCAGAGTTATAGCCATATTTAAGCAGAATCATCACAGTCCCAAAAATTGTTCGGGTCTTTTTTGTTATTTAGATGCTATCGGGGAGGCATATCGGGTTTATGGGGGTCGGACGTGGCTGCGCTATGATGAGCAGTTCCGTCCCACTTTGATGCGGCGGTTCATTGGGTGCAACAATATGGGTCTGGAGTATTACTGGCTAAGACGGACGTGGAATCGGCCTTTTGTCTTCTCCCGGTCCATCCAGAGAGCCTCCGGCTCTTGGGGTGTTACTAGGATGGGTCGTACTTTGTGGATCGTTGTCTCCCTATGGGTTGCTCGATCTCTTGTGCATATTTTGAAGCCTTTAGCTCGTTCTTGAAGTAATTGGTAAGGGACCTGGTGGGCGTCGGGTCCGTCATCCACTATTTGGACGATTTCTTGTGCCTCGTTCTGGCTGGCTCCTCGGTCTGCCTTTCCTTGCTGCGGACTCTGGAATGGGTGATGGCACGTTTTGTGGTTCCCTTGGCCCTGGGGAAGACAGAGGGCCCGGCCTCGTGTTTGAGTTTTCTAGGTATCACTATTGATACCGAGAGAATGGAATGTCATCTGCTGGATGATAAATTGGTAGCACTTAGGCAGGAGGTGGGGCGGGCTGCTAGGTTGCGGAAGATTACACGCCGGGACTTGCAGTCCCTGCTCGGGAAACTCAACTTCGCCTGTAAGATTATGCCCATGGGGCGTGTTTTTTGCAGGCGCTTGGCGGATGCTACGGCTGGGATAGCGTCGCCCAGGCATTTTATTTGCCTGACCACAGATCACAGGGACGACTTAGAGGTGTGGGCCAGATTTTTGTGTGATTATAACGGCCTCTCCTTGGTAATGTCACCTTTTGTTGACGTTTTTGACTGGGATTTGTACACTGATGCCTCGGGGGCGGTGGGTTTTGGGGCCTTTTGTCAGGGTCAGTGGTGCGCGGGATGTTGGCCGGCGGAGTGGGTGGAGCAAGGGCTAGTTAGGAATCTGTGTTTGCTGGAGCTCTTTCCTATTGTAGTGGCATTGGAGGTTTGGGGAGGATTGTTTTTCGGACAAGAAGGTGCGTTTCCACTGTGACAACCAGGCAGTGGTTGGTGCCATTAACTCGCTGACAGCTTCTTCCCCTCCGGTGGTTCGTCTGTTACGGCACCAGGTTTTGCGTTGTTTAGCTTTGAATGTGTGGGTGGTGGTGGTTCATGTCCCTGGAGTTACTAATGTAATTGCTGACTCTCTTTCTCGGTTCCAGTGGGAGTGGTTTCGGCAGGTGGCCCCCGAGGCGGATGTCTCTGGAATTCCGTGTCCGGATCACCTGTGGGACGTGGTCTTGCCGCGGCCGGTGAGCTCATTCGGTCGTCTTTAGCAGTTGGTACCAGGGCGGCCTATGCGGCCACGTGGAGGGAGTTGGAATCCGTTGTAGGTGAGTTGGGGGTGTTGTTTCGGACAGAGACCGGCGCACGGCGGTCTTGGTGCTGGTGGACCGGGGGGGTTGGCTGGTTGGTCGGTTTCCCGGATGAATCGTTTAGTTTAGTTAGCGGGGGTTAGCATTTGGTTTTCGTGTCCGGAGATGGGTGGATGTAACAAAAGATTTTCTTGTCTCTCAGGCTCTCCAGGGTTTCAGGAGGGGCCGGTCCGCCCTGATGGGCGGCGGCCGGTGTCCTTTCAATTACTTGAACGTCTGGGGGCGGCTTTGCAGGGGGTGTGTTCTTCCCCATTTGAGGTCGCTCTTTTTCGGCTGGCTTTTTCCTGGGCGTTTTTTGGGGCAATGCGGGTGGGGGAACTGGTCTCTCCATGCAAGAAGGTTGCGGGGAGCGTGTTGGTACAGGACGTGTTTTGGAGAATCCAGGGTCGAATTTGTTATCCATCGTTCTAAGACGGATCAGTGCGGCCGGGGCCGCAGGGTGTGCCTGTTTCCTGTTCCGGAGTCTGCCATGTGCCCGGTTTGGTGCTTCCAGGAGTTCTATAGGCTACGGAAGGGGCAGGGTGGCCCTTTGTTGTGCCATTCCGACGGCTCATTTTTGTCTCGATTTCAGTTTACGTGGGTTTTTCGGAAGTGTCTGGGGGACTTGGGGCTTGACCCGTCAGTTTTTGCTCTACATTCTTTCCGCATAGGTGCTGCTACGGAGGCCTCGGTGTGGGGGCTGGGCCCGGACGTTGTGCGGCGGATCGGTAGATGGGCGTCGCATCGTTTTGTTTCCTATGTGCGTCCTCATTTGCTTTAGATGTTCATAGTCTTTAGGGTGCCTAGCTGGGTTCGGGGGTTTACAGTTTTCCATTATTTATGTTGATTGTTTATTTTATAGGTCAACCCCCCGGCCTGGTTTGGATTTTGGGGCATTCATACATTCATTGGGGGGCGGAGCAAGCGAACATACGCCCCCGCGGACAGCAGCTTGGTCTCCCTAGGTCAGTGGCAGTCGTTTGGTGGCTGGGTTTCCGGGGTATGCTTTGGGGCCGTATGTTACGCGAGTTTGCTAGGTACACTGGCCTAGACCGTCACCCTAATGTGATGGTGTTGCATTTGGGTGGGAACAACTTGTGTGCCCGTCTCTTCCAGGAGCTGGTTAGGGATGTGAAGCACGATTTACTCTGTTTGTGGTTAGATTGTCCGGGGCTGGTCGTTGTATGGTCGGACATAGTTCCACGTCATTCATGGCGGGGCGCCAGGTCAGTGTCTAGGGTTAATCGAGCTAGGTCCAAGGTTAATAGGTCAGTTGGTGCTTTTGTGGCCCATCACAGGGGTGTTGTTGTGTGGCACCATGAGTTGGAGGATCTGCATGGGGGGTTCTGGTTGGCGGATGGGGTACACCTTAATGCGGTTGGGATTGACCTGTGGGCTTTAGGTTTACAGGGCGGGGTAGAACGTGCCCTGGCCTTGGTGGGGGGTGCGCAGCCTTAAGTTGGTCAAGGCGTGCGCACTGTGGAGGGGTGGGGGGTCCTTGGAGTTGGTAAAAATTCGGGGGTGGGGAAACATGATGGTTAGTTTCCCCTACAATTAACTACGGTTTTGGTTGGTTTGGCTGCTTTTGGGCTCCTGCTGGGTGGTGTCCCGGGGAGTGGTTTGTTATATATGTGATGAGACTGCCATTGGTGTTTATGGTGCCCCTGAGCCTGTGGTTTGCGGCTGGGGGTAACTTGGTGTGATGGACAGTTTGGCGGCTAGATCTATGGAGCTCCAAGGACCTCCCCCCTCAGAAAATATATATATTTATTTTTGGAAAGTTGGGGTTAATTGGTTATTTTGTTATTTAAATTGTTATTTATGTATTTATTATTATAGGGGGTTATGTTAATGTTATTTATTCAGGTGGGTTTAGGAATTGCAATTTATATATATATTTGTACTGTTTTTATGTAATAAAATGGCTGCTGTGGCCAATTAATCCAACCTCACTGGTGTTTGTCTTTATTTTCAGGTAGAATAAGGTACGGGGATAGGGGGGAGGAAGGTGAGGTCGCAGCAATGGTAAGTATAAGATCGGGGTAAAAGCCAACATCCTCAGTGCCAATGTCAAGCATATTTAGGAGGTTAATGCAGTTTTTGCATTATTTCAATACATAAAAGTATGCAATAAAAACATTTTAAGGACGGGGCGTAAACACTGCAACATTTTACAGTCCCTGAATCCCATCCACACATTGCAGAAAAATACGCGCAGCAGAAATGCTGCGTTTTCGAAAACAGTCACGTTTTTGGAAATCGCAGCATGTCAAATTATACCTACAGAAACACTGGCGGTTTCCATATACAGTGGGGAAAAAAAGTATTTAGTCAGCCACCAATTGTGCAAGTTCTCCCATTTTAAAAGATGAGAAAGGCCTGTAATTGACATCATAGGTAGACCTCAACTATGAGAGACAAAATGAGAAAACATATCTAGAAAATCACATTGTCTGATTTTTTTAAGAATTTATTTGCAAATTATGGTGGAAAATAAGTATTTGGTCACTGTGAGTATGTGAACCTAGAGGGCGCTAGGGAGCGACCCAGGCCAGCCCTGAAAAGGCCCTCAGCCACACCTTTGGGTGTGGCGCGTAACTCCAGAAGGGCTGGAGTATCCTGCAGGGAGCAGGAGATGGTGGACCAGCTAAGGACAGAAAGAGAGGCTCTGTCCAAAAGGGGCTGGGGTCCACAGGGGACTGTTGCTGGAGCTGAGCAATAGTCAGGACAGTTAGGGGCTCAAGGAGTGAGTTAGGGCCCTAACTGTGGCCTAGGTTTTTTGTTGTTTTGCTATGTTGCAGTTAAGCTGAATAAAGCCAGTTTTATTTTACACTTGGTCCGTCTGAATGCTATCTTTCCGGCGCCCAGTACCACGAACCACCGCTGTCCGGACCAGGAGTCTGCCGCCATTTTGAGTCTAATTCCCCAAATTGTCACATCACCTACAAACAAGCAAGATTTCTGGCTCTCACAGACATGTAACTTCTTCTTTAAGAGGCTCCTCTGTCCTCCACTCATTACCTGTAGTAATGGCACCTGTTTCACATTGTTATCAGTATAAAAGACACTTGTCCACAACCTCAAACAGTCACACTCCAAACTCCACTATGGTGAAGACCAAAGAGCTGTGGACGGACACCAGAAACAAAATTGTAGACCTGAACCAGGCTGGGAAGACTGAATATGCAATAGGCAAGCAGCTTGGTGTGAAGAAATCAACTGTGGGAGCAATAATTTGAAAATGCAAGACATACAAGACCACTGATAATCTCCCTCGATCAGGGGCTCCACGCAAGATCTCACCCCGTGGGGTCAAAATGATCACAAGAACGGTGAGCAAAAATCCCAGAACCACACAGGGTGACCAAGTGAATGACCTGCAGAAAGCTGGGACTAAAGTAACAAAGGCTATCGTCAGTAACACACTACGCCTCCATGGACTCAGATCCTGCAGTGCCAGACATGTACCCCTGCTTAAGCCAGTACATATCTGGGCCCGTCTGAAGTTTGCTAGAGAGCATTTGGATGTTCCAGAAGAGTATTGGGAGAATGTCATATGGTCAGATGAAACCAAAGTAGAACTGTTTGGTAGAAACACAACTCGTCGTGTTTGGAGGACAGTGAATGCTGAGTTGCATCCAAAGAACACCATACCTACTGTGAAGCATGGGGGTGGCAACATCATGCTTTGGGGCTGTTTCTCTGCAAAGGGACCAGGACGACTGATCCGTATACATGAAAGAATGAATGGGACCATGTATGGTGAGATTTTGAGTGCAAACCTCCTTCCATCAGCAAGGGCATTGAAAATGAAACGTGGCTGGGTCTTTCAGCATGACAATGATCCCAAGCACACCGCCAGGGCAATGAAGGATTGGCTTCGTAAGAAGCATTTCAAGGTGCTAGAGTGGCCTAGCCAGTCTCCAGATCTCAACCCCATAGAAAACCTTTGGAGGGAGTTGACAGTCCGTGTTGCCCAGCGACAGCCCCAAAACATCACTGCTCTAGAGGAGATCTGCATGGAGGAATGGGCCAACATACCAGCAACAGTGTACCAACCTTGTGAAGACTTACAGAAAACGTTTGATCTCTGTCATTGCCAACAAATGATATATAACAAAGTATTGAGATGAACTTTTGTTATTGACCAAATACTTATTTTCCACCATAATTTGCAAATACATTCTTTAAAAATCAGACAATGTGATTTTCTGGATTTGTTTTCTCATTTTGTCTCTCATAGTTGAGGTCCACCTATGATGTCATTTACAGGCCTCTCTAATCTTTTTAAGTGGGAGAACTTGCAGAATTGGTAGCTGACTATACTTTTTTCCCCACTGTTGGTATAATGGAAGCAGAAAGTCTGCAGAGGAAACCTCTGTGGACTTTCTGTGAAAAGTCCTGCCCCACAGCGCTTTTTTGCTGCGTGGGGCTTTATCCTAAAATGCATATTGCAAAGGCTGACTGCCATGTAAAAAAACTGTTCACCATTTAGGGCAAGTAAACACATTTTCCTGTATTAGGCCTTATTCACACATCCACAGTCTGTAGATGTGTAAGGTCCAGGATAATCACAGACTGCACGTGACCAATTTCTTTTAATGGGTGCATGCAGACCACCGTTCTTTTGTCCATGGGAAAAAACAAAAAACAAAAACAAAGCATGGACCCCATTCAAGTCTGTGGATCTGTTAAAGTCTTGGACAACATACATGTGTCAGCTTTTCTTGGACCCCAAGACATTGAAAAGTATATTAGATTATAAAAAAAAAAAAAAAAAAAAAAAAAAAAATATTGATCTGTTCTTCACAGTTGTGACGAACAGATCAACTATGGACAGCACACACCCACAAATTAGCTGGGTGGGATGCGGTCAGTGGACATCACGGACCTTCCACGTCTGCAGATTGCTCACATGTGAATGAGGCCTTAGCAACTTTTTCTGAATACAGTCTGAGAGAATTACTTACTGAGGCCAATATCTTTCTCACTTATCTTTGACAAATTTCTCAGTTTTACATTTTATATAGAAAATATTGTAATGGGCACTATGAGGTGATGGGATGATTGTGTATTAGGCCCCACGTAGCCCCACACTTTTCACAGACAGTCTGCAGAAGTTTCCTCTGTGGACTTTGTTTCCATTATACCTATAGGGAAACTGCTGATGTTTCCGTAGGTATACTTGACTTGCTGCGATTTCCAAAACCGCAACGGATTTGGAAATTGCAGCGTGTCCTCAGCGCATATTTTTTACCAAGGTGTGGATGGGATTCGCTCGCAAAAGCACCACAAATATCTTCAGAGTTGATCTTCAGGTGCCCCGGGTGTTGGACCCCTCACTGATCTCTTAGACTGTTAGGATCCTGCAGATTAGCTGTTTCTTACCGCATGCAGCTCCCAGTATTGTTTACATGCCGGGCGCTGTTCTGCTCACTCACCGTATTCTTGATAACCATAGTTGTGGGTATTAGAGCTGTAGCCCTTTCAAGTATCTGAGATACCGCTGCAGCACCTGTAACCGTCACTATCAAGAATTCACCGTAGGGGGCCCCCGGGAAAATGTTTGCACCAAGGCCCACAAAACTTTAGTTACGCCACTGTGTAGATGGGTACCTTAAAATGCACTTCATTGTTCTTTCTGTGGCCCATGTGTCTCTTTTTATGAAAGTGGGCTGAGACAGAAGCAGGCCAGGAGGGGACACTTCAACCCAACAAAATTAAAATAACTTACACCAGGAAAGCTGATGTGAGTTATATATAAAATCTACGCCAGTTCCTGACTGACCTAAACTTCAATTCTGGCACATGGAAATGCAGAACGGACATTGCATCCATTTTTCAAGGCCGTTTTTTTTTTTTTTTTACAACAATCATATACATGTAGCCTCACATTTATACAACCTCAAAAACACAAACAAAGCATCTGGGTTCAATAGTTATTTTATTTAAGCTTTCTACAATAAGTTATATACAGAGGTATAGATCAGATGCAGAAGGAATGTCAAGAGACATTATACAGTACAGACTGGGAGTGATTAAATGACAAAAGTACAAGATGCAGTATTAAGGATTAGGGTATAAACGGCTTTCCTCTACAATATCATTAACAAGATGATAATATAGCCCTTAGGCCAGGTTCACACACTGCAACTTTTGAAGTTTCTAGCCAAAACAAGAAATGGATAAAATAAGTATCAGCATCAAAAGTCATTGGTAAGTTTTTCTTCTAAATTTGGCTTTTGGCTAAGAGAAAACTGCATCAATAACTGCCCTTTGTGAACTTTGCCTTACAGTACAGCTCATTAAGAAGCAGTTTGTAAAAACAAGCAATTGTTGTATTTTAAGACTAAATTTATACTTTGTCCATATCAGAATTTAAAAAAGGAACATATTTATACACATTATGAAAAACGTCAACTAGTCCGTTCATGGATAGAAACCATTTTTCAGCCATTTAAATGTATATAACATACCCTAGAAGTTACCAGGGTTATTAAAAGCTGAGCTAGCACTAAAGATCACGCCATCTCATACCATTATGGACAAATGTTCTGGAAAAATAGTGAAATTCTACAAGCTATAACCTTATGATATCTCCTGAACATTTAGTTTTCAGTATAATAATAAAGATTGATCCCAGAGTCAGGCACCTACATATGGAAGAGTACAGTACATTTAATATTAGAAAAAAAAATACAATACAGTACCAGAAGTCTGTTAAAGCCACTAGGTATTCTATGTGCTCACAAGCAGCATAACATACTACATTGCCTTTTACAGTTTTATCCTCATGAAATTCAGGTTCTCATGGTTATTCATAGGTAAAACATTAACAAAAAAAAAAAGTAAAGTAACACGTACTGAAATAGCACTAAATAAATATAAATAGCAGTAATAAATGGTAAAATAGTAAGATCACCAAGTTATCCTTCTTATTAATTTCATTGTAACAATCATTCTCAGAAAAACTACAATAAGACAAAGTCGTGAAATAAATGCACTAATAAATATAGATATCTACAAGATAAGAGGCATCCACCATAAGTATGTAATCGTAGAAATTTGTGCTAGAGGGATCGGAGAATAAGTGGAAGAGCAAATGGAAGTCGTGTCAAAATAATACAGTGTGTTATAGTTATAGCTGAGGAATGTGGTCTGGTTTTCTACACAGCAGGTAGATACAGAAATGTGTAGAAAAGTGTGCTGATGGGGCCTTATAATTGGAAAGAGTACCATGAACAGACAAAAAGATAAAGTTTACTAGGCAATGGCCAATAATTCTAGATACAAGAGCCAACATGGAGTGGCATCAGATTCTCCATCCTCACAGCAGACCCCTTCTAGAAGACATTATTGTTCAGCTCAATGCGCTGGATCAGAAGAGTCACCAGCTTCTCTAGATATTTGGCACTGTCTTTTCCAGCTTGTAGAACTTCTTCATGGTTAGCAGTGGCTTCAGTGTTGTAGTCCATCACGGCTTTGTTTGTAATGAGAGACATGCCCAAAACCCTTAGACCGCAATGTCTGGCTACAATAACCTCAGGTACAGTACTCATCCCTAGACAAAGGAAAGCAGAATTAAGTGAGGCAAGTATGTAATAACCCTGCTACATTTATATTAGCTTAGTTTAGATTAGTAGACCTTTTTTTAGTTCTGTGAGGTCAGAGAATGTGAGTTGACATTATATATATATATATATATATATATATATATATATATATATATATACACACACACACACACACACTTTATTCTCTGAGAAGAAAATACACTTGTTTCAAGCCTTTTTACATACCAACGGCATCAACTCCAAGAGCACTGAGGAATCTACATTCAGCAATGGTCTCAAAATTAGGTCCTCCAAGACTACAATACACTCCTTCCCTCATCTTCTCTGAGAATCCCAGCTCTTGCCCAATAGCCAAAGCCAACTTCCTCAAGTCTTTGTCATATGCATCAGACATTGGGGGAAAACGAGGACCAAACCTGTGTAAGAGACCATCAGTAATTAGTGAGGAAGCAAAACAGCAGGGGTGTTCCAGGAGTTAAAAAAATGTTACATAATATGCTATGGAGGGAATCATTCTTTTACACAATGATTTTTCATTCATTTTAACATAAGTTGCATCAGTTCTCTGTAGGCACCCATGTTTCAAAAAAAAAAAAAAAAAAAAAAAAAAAAGTATACAGCATGATATCCATTTCACTATATGCAACTACATAGAAAATGCCAGTCTACTGCACCATGCAAAAAAAAAAAAAAAAAAATGCAAACCCCATTAGATTCTAACTGAACTGTCACTTTTTTAGCATTCATTGGGTGAATTAGGGTCTATGGACTGGTTTATTGTATGTGCTCCAATCATGGAATCATGGTCTGAAAAAAAGCCCAAATGTTTATACCAGGTAATGATAGGCAATAACGTAAAAGCTCACCTTTCCTCATTAGGACCAATGAGCGGATTCTGCCCTGCAAATCCTGGAAAGTTTATGTGGTCCAATATCACCATAAGGTCCCCAACTTTATAATCTTGGTTCAGTCCTCCTGCAGCATTGGTGACAATGAGCGTTTCAACTCCAATCAGACGGAAAACACGAATTGGAAATGTAACCTGTTAAAAGGAAGGAAAGTAGAAAAAAAAAAAAAAAAAAAAAAAAAAAAAACACACACAAGATAGTGAGGACCACTATTTTCCAGGTTTGTGCCAAGATGCAGTATAACCCACAGTATACTTATCGAGTACACATAATGATACACTAGTGACGAGTCTATCCAGAAACTAGGGAAAAACTGTTCTGGCATTCCATAAAAATGCAAATTTCAGAAAGACAAAAACAAAAAAACAAACACACACACACACACACACACTATGATTACAAGTATATATAAAGGAGTCCTGGGTTCAAATCCTGCCGAGGACAACATCTGCAAGGAGTTTGTATGTTCTCCCCGTGTTTGTGTGGGTTTCCTCTGGGTACTCCGGTTTCCTCCCACACTCCAAAGACATATTGATAGGGAATATAGATTGTGAGCCTTATATGGGACAGTGACTGTCAATGTCTTTAGCGCTGCAGAATATGATGGCGCTATACAAGTAAGCATAATAAATAAATATATATTGATCTATGCTTCTCAACAAAGTCTACAAAACTGAACACAAGGTTCTTCGTATACATATTGATAAAAGATGTATAAGCCCACTAGCCACTTCACAGCAATTTCTGTGTAGTGGGTCCCCATTCTACTGGGTGCAGCAGTGCTGCACGGCAACCACCACAACCGCAATACAGCGCCCTCAGTGGGAGTGATCCAGCAACACTCCTGCTCCCAGGCTCCGTCTGTGGCGCTGAGCTGTGGTTGCCATGCAGCGCCACACCCAAAGGAGTAGGGACCCACTATACAGAAATCGCCATAAGTGGCTACTAGGTTTATACACCTTGATTAATATGTAAATTATAACCTTGTGTTCATTTTTGTAGATTTTGCTGAGAAGCATAGATTAATGCATACTATTGGGAAGTGCGGGCCAGGTCTTTTTTTTCTTTTCCAAAATGTTGCATTCCATGAAAATGTTATCAAATCAGCAACAAGGAATACCAGAGCAATTTTTCATTCTCATGAATGCTGGTTGTATTATGTTCTTGGGATCAGCATTTATTTACAAGGAGCCTGGGGTACACATTTTACATGGTGTTCTCACCTTCCACAGTGGGTAACCCTCATAAGAATGAAACCGTCCTTGCATGCACACACAAGGCTTCCCGTTCAAGTTTCCAAATATAAGGCGTCCAGCATGTCCAGGAACTGCAAAATTCAGGATGGAATAAACCAATTAAAATATATTATATGGTGCTATGAAAAGGAAAGTTAGAAGAGGTTTTGCAGCAATATTTAGCCTTGCATACGATTACACGACTCTTTTGCTAACTCTCAGACCCAGATGAATAAAGGTTGCATCATAAAACTTAGTCACTAAATGCAATGTACCATACCTGTACTTTGTGGGAAGTTGGGAATATCACTGTAGTTGAAGGCCACCTGATCTTTCAAGAGTTCACCCAAAGCGCCGAGTCCAGATCCACATACAATGGCCACTGAAGGACGATGTTCTGTCTTGGACAAAAGCCAGTCTGCAGTCTGTTTGTATTCTTCATAGGTGTACCTGAAAACACAGAAAAGACTTGTCAAGAGAAATTAAATTTACCACCTCAAATTGTTATTCCTAAAACTGGGTGAAAATAAATAGTCAAGCCATTAGAACTAAAGCTTTGTGAAGGAGTTTACCACAATGCTGCTAGTTTGTTTGCTTCACCAGGAAGCAATAAATGCCATGTCATTTGCATAAAGCCTTACGGCATAATGCCAGGGTTCAACTCCTTTATATACAATAGCTAACAATACTTGTGCACTCTTGAAGTGTGAAAAAAAACCCACATGCTTTTACAATGATACAGAAAACTTTATGTATATTGGCTTTATTGATTCATATGGAATGGACATATTAAAGTTACAGAAGTCAGAAAAAATCTAACATGTTCTAACCAGAAAAGAATATAAAGAATGTACTGTAGCAACACATAAACGGCCCTGTGGGCATGTAATAAAATACAGACATTACAGTCCCTATATGCATTAACTTCCAGGAAGGGATAATTATAAGCAGCCCTTTGGAATCGTGACAAATCCTTCTGTCCATGTACATTATCTATAGAGGCTCGGGCCCAGATGGTTGTTCTTCATATGAGAGCTGATCTGACAAGAGTGGCTGATAACTGATAGATATGACCAGTATAGCCTGATGGAACACGACTAGCTTTGGTTGATGATGACGTATTACTATATCTTAGAAGCCATACATTAATGTGTATATGTACTTGCTTTCACATCATGACACTGAGATATAACTATTAAAATACCTGATGTTAATTGAAGCCTATAACTTATGTTTTTATTGTATTTATGCAAGTGGGCAGCATATTTTTTGGCATCATGAAGATGTAATAGGGACATCTGTGTCTATGGGACTACATACAGGAATAGTATATATATATGCTTTGTGATTTATCACCCCCTTGGAGTTAACACGAGGCACATGACGTACTGGTCTCTGGTTACATGCCTGGCTTCACAAGAACACAGGGATTATTACATGATCCTTGCAACCGAGAGTTATTCCAAGAAGATAATACCTCCTAGATGCATTGCTCAAAAAGTCTTTTGGAAGGCCTTTTCAATTTAACTGTGAAACAACTGCTCAGGCTAGTAGTTTCCAAGGAAAGACTTGTCTTTACTTAACGTCTTAATTTTTTTTTTTTTTTTTAGTAAGAAGTGTTTGTAGCATAAATGGGTGGTAAGCAATATGGAAACTCCAGAGGGGTCTGCGCAATTATGGCGCATTAAATCTGGCTATCCAAATCTCATAATAATACTGTAGACTTTGGGGTCATTATCATTTTTGCAATTTTCTGTGACTTTTTTTTTATGCCTTGTCATTCTGTATTCCTAATTAACTAAAAAAAAAAAAAATAAGTGCAATTGTGCACACAATTTACCTCATGGAAATTGTGATTCCAATGTTGTCAAATATATGTTTTTTTCATGCTTCCCATATACTAGAGTACAGTTGCCCTTTTTTATAAAAAAAAAAAAAAAAAAAAAAAAGGGATCATGAACTGTTACTATAGATAAACCATGTCCATCCCCCCGCAAAAAAAATAAAAAATAAAAAATTGTCAAACCTTGTGTAAAAGCCTTCAAATTTTGTGCACTCAGCATGAAACTTTAATAAAATAAGCAGAATTATATGAAAACAGGTAAAAGCAGATTTATAAATGCCCCCCTTGATGTTCAGAATAACGCAATGCCACCCATACTGGTTGTCACCAAATTACAAAAAGCAGATATACAGTGTACAGTATGAATGCCTTGAACCAGACTAAAATATAGTCACCTAGACACTGCTGACATCTCAAACTTTTATTTGTGTTGCCTAAACCTCTTAAACTGTACTGGAGCCATCCAAAAAAGGGGAGATTTTTCCAGCAGGGTAGGAAGGTGCAATTTTTGGAGTATTTGGAACTTATGTGCAGTTATTAAGTTTCACTGATACCTGATCTTTGGCAATTATGTTCTTATTATCTTGTACCAGTTCACATCTATCATTTATAACCATGCAAATAAGCACCCCACCATATAATAACTAATTATTTTCTTGCTACAACAAAATAGTTTCTGTCAATGAAACTTTGTGTTAGAGTATAAGACAGTTGTGATTCTTCTAAATAACATGCTGTACAGTGTGCCTGTAGTATCTGCCAGCTCATAACTTAGTCAGAAGTCATAACAGAATAATCTTAGGTCTACAATGTCCCCATTCTTCACCCTGCTGAAAAAGGGGGCCTGGCTGGAGTCATGTACAGCAGCATGCCGTGACAATCATGTGAATCAATTCCTTGTGCTAGTTGTACTAAGAAAAATGTACAGAAGCTCCAGTATGTATATGACCTCTAAATTTACAGCTTACAGCTGGTTTGTGCAAGTGTGAATTTGGTCCAGCTAAAATCACAATCATTAACCTACAGAACAAGTCATATCACTTATACTGACAAGAAGGAATCATTCTGTTAGAGGTCTTCAACCTTTTGTAGGTCACAAGCTACTCTCAGATATTACAAGTAGTGTTGACCCACACTAAATATTAACATAAAGACTATTAAAGAAGTGACTGATCAATATGTAATATTAGCTAACAGTTACATAATCCTGACACTACTACCAAGTTCTAGTAATGCATGCAGGCCTTTTTGTCTAGCAAAATGACAACATAATGGAAACCTGATGGACTGCATTATAGTCAGTGGAATCCATCAAGATCCTTTTGGTTCTATTATATGACTGATCTGTCCCAGTTTGGATGTGAACACAACCTAACATACCAAATGGGAAAAAAAAATGTGTACAGAGTTCAACAGTACATAAAAAAAAACACAAGTACAGGTGCAAGATCATATTTTCAGCAAGATAGGGAAACCCACTTTACTATGACCAAGCATAGGGTAAAAAGGCTGGAAAGCCCAATGAAGTCTGACTTTTTACAAGAAAAAGGATCGTCTCTACTACAACTATGTACTGTATAATAATAACTATGTTTGGTCGGTAATGCACATTAGATAGCTGTTGGCCAAGCTCCCACATACACATTCCGATACGAGCATGCATGTATGTATTGTCAATGAAGAGACGCTTATCTCCCAAGAACAAAAGGAAAATGGCACTTGAAATCCTTATGTCTCCCTATGGCAGATGTTGGAGGGAGACAAGACTACACATTATATGATCAACTGACATTAAATCTAACGTGTATGGCTAACTTTACTCTCACAACAGTTTAAGGCTGAGGCCCCACGTTGCAGAAACTCAGCTTTTTTTGTTGCAGATTTTGTTGCAGTTTTTTTGAGCCAAAGCCAAGAGTGGATTGAGCAAAAGGTAGAAGTGTAAGTACTTTTTATAAATTTCCCATTACTTTTGTAGCTATTCTTGACTTTGGCTCAAAAAAACGCAACAAATTCTGCAACAAAAAAAGCTGTGGGGCCTTAACCTAAAGAGGTTTTACAGCCACAAATGGAGTTTTCATACATCAGTATGTGATCTGTGGGGGTCAGACACCGGAACCTGGCACAGATGAGCTGATCCAGCAGCCTGTAGCAGGAAGCTGGGGCAGTGGAAGAAGAGCATGTGCAGGATACTCCTATTCAGGCTGCCAGAACAGCAGATGTGTGTAGGGTTCAGGTGTCAGACCCCACAGATCACATACCCTGTTTCTTCAAAAATAAGCCCTACCCCTAGCTTGATTTTGCAGGGTTTTTGGAGGAGGCTTGAAATTAAGCCCTACTCCAAAAATAACCTAATGCTGGAGGCGCGGAATAGGTATACCGTAGCTTCCAACCGTCCAGGGCAAGAGCCCTGCTACCTCCTGCCATGACAGGGCAAAATCCGCTCACCTGCTCCAGAGTTCCAACTCCTGTCTCCCGAGTCCGCCTCCCAGCCGCTACTAAGCTGTGGGCTTGGCTACCTAAGTGACCAGATGTCAGGTGCCACCTCCCCCTTAGCGTAAAGGAGAGGAGATATAGAGGTCACTGTGCCAGTGCCACACAAAGTGTTTAGAGAGAGAGTGCCAGTAGGTTTTAGACCCACTGACACCGCACCATCAATCGTTAATGTAAGTTAGGGTTATTTTTCAGGCTCCGAAGCCTGAAAAATAAAACCTACCCCGAAAATAAGCCCTAGCCCTTTATTCGGAGAAAATAAATATATATATATATATTGTGATAACTTGGGGGAATTAGACTCAAATGGTGGCTTTTCCTGGTCCCAACAGCGGTGGTTCGTGGTACTGGGCGCCGGTGAGACAGCGTTCAGACGGTGCCAATTTAAAACAAAGTGGCTTTATTACAGCTTAAGGGCAACATAACAAAACAACAAACAAAACCTATGCCACAGTTAGGGCCTAACTCACTCCTTGAGCCCCTAACTGTCCTGACTGTTACTCAGCTCTAGCAACAGTCCTCTGTGGACGCCAGCCCTCTGGGACAGACCCTCTCTGTCTGTCCTAGCTGGTCCACTACTTCCTGCTTCCTGCAGGATGCTCCAGCCCCTCTGGAGTTACGTGCCACCCCCCAAAGGCGTGGCTGAGAGCCTTTTCTGGTCTGGCCTGGGTCGCTCAACAGCGCCCTCTGGCTCACATACTTACATATATATATATATATATATATATATATATATATATATATATATATATGACACTGTGTTATATTTTCGAACAAACACAGTACTGATGACCGATGCTGTAGTATGAAACCTTCATTTGGGTAAAAAAAAAAAAAACCCCTTTAGCATTACCTTGGGTATGAGGGGGTTGGCCTATTATAAAATGAATTTTACCTACCACTAAGTAATTGATAAACAATTCACAGGAAAGGAAAATTTCAACACTTACAAGCTATCTACTAACCATAGATCATAATAAACTAGGGCAGTGTCACAAAGGATTTCATGTCCTGCTTGAAAAATTATAAGAACACCATCATGGAAAAATCCAGTAATTAAACAAACGAGAACTTCCTGATGACGAACAGAGGAAGTAGTGAAAAAACAACCCAGACTGCAGCACAACCAACCGCCTTAGAAAATACCTGAATGACTGTAATAAGTAGTCAACTGCTCCAAACTAAAGCGAGCACCGCAAGGTTACTGAACGTCAACTACCTGTCTATTATACCTATGCTAAATAACCAGTCTGAGAAGCTTCCATATGAACAATCATATTTCTAGGATTTTGTGTGAAGAAAGGTAGATCTAGCAACAAATATGTGCCTCAGATAAACATACAATACATTACTTTATAAACTGATACCTACAAATGTGACTTTATTGCATTATATTTTTGGACAATTTATACCAAGTCAGCAACTGGTCTGCCGTCTGTCTATGCAAGAGAGGTCTACCTTCTCTCCAGACAGTACGAAACAAGGGAAGGGGTCTGGATACTCTTTACTACAATGTGTGACAAATGTATGCCACAGACATGGAACCTGCACCTTTTTCAAAAACGGAGGTCACCTGACGCCCATTTTGTGGATGCACAGAATGGAGAGATGACCAAGCAGACAGCTTCAGCTATTATCAAAATAGCGTCCATTTCTCCATTCTGAGTCACTGCAAGATGGGAACAGAGGATCCTATTCTCAAGACAGATATGGTCCCTAGTTGAGACCTGCATCTCTTACACATTTATGGCACATCCTGTGGATATGCCATACATTTATCAAAGGGGTATTCCCATCTGACACCACTTCTGCTTTCAGTAAGCTGTGGAAATTCTTATAGTTGTGACTGCTCAAATTTTACCATATATCTATATGATTTTGCAATACTTCTTTGGTCCCTGCTGTGATCGTGCGCCATGCCAGCAGCCAGTAAGTAGCTGCAGCATACTACCAACAAGGGCTTTAATAGCGAGCAATGTTTGACATATTCTGCTGTAGACAGAACATTCTAGTAAACCATATACTTGCATAAACTATGTAAAAGTTATACAGCAGTCATGCCATAAATATACTTGTTTTATTGAAGATTATTATATAATGTACTGTCATGTACTGATAAGATACCTAAATTGCTCCATAAAGAAATAACTGTGGGTGTGGGGGGGTATCAATGTGCTAAACCTGTCAGGTGACACTTGTATCCAGTTTATTCAAACAGAGAAAATATAGAAGGTTTTTCCTGGTCACATAGCAGTACAAACTAAGAAGTCAGCTGTATGTCACATTTTGTGACAAAAAACAAAACAAAAACATTCTCATGTATAGATAACATGCCTCAACTAACAGCTGACAGTATCCAGGCAGGCAGTCATTTCCTCTATTCATTCCATGAATTTCAATAGAGAGCCTGGAGATAAAACTAACCAGACTTGAACTATTTTCAAAAATGTAATTCAGGATTTGATCTTATTCACAATGGAATTTTCTTTAAAGTTGCATAGCCTAATACAACTCAACAAGTATCAGAATGTCCAGGTTTAGCCTCACACACAAGGGATCGCATACAAAGTATCATGCTCTTGATTCTACAAGACACCATATTTTCCCATATTCTTATAAATGCTTATACATCAGGTCATATCATGGACCCATGTTACAGATTTCAGAGATTTTATATGACTAATCTATATCTGTCCATACAGTATATCCACACGCCTTGGTTTTCATATCCACAGCATAGGTGATAAGTATGATCATGAGGGTCCCAGCAATCATAAGTATAGGCGTTCCGTATTCCACATTTAAATGGAACTGGGGTCATTCATGCACAATACTACTCCAATCAAATCCTATGGGGCTGATGGAGATAGCCAGAGTTTCAGTGTAGCAGTAGTGTACATTGAAAACCACCGCTGCATTCCAATGGGAGAGTATTACATGAGGACTTACATTTTTAATGTGACATTACACAATTTCTTATAACTTTTTAAACAAGTCTAAAAGGAAAAGCTTGCAAACTTGTAAAGGGCTTTAACCATGCACAACCTTTGTTGCTCAGCAGTATGAGACATGAGGACATGACAGTCCAGTTAGCTGTCTGAATACAGTGGAGCTGCTAAAATATGTATTCTAGGGCAGAGTAAGGGCAGGACCCCAATGAGTATTCATAATGCATTACAGCACATATTGGGCAAGGCTTTCCTGAACTTACAGAACAGATCTGATCATCTTCAACATTAAATATACAGCTCTTACAGAGAGTCTAAGGGAGAACTGAGCTGTGAAATGATGGAATGAGTATGTGACTGTCACTAGACAGCCCAAAACCCATTGAGTGCACACTGTACTTGTTTGAGTAGCTCCAGATTCCTATGAAGAAGATGGCAGTTTATTTGCTGAGAATACATCATAAGGAATGTTAAATAATGATGGTGCTCTGCTCGGTTTGCTCCTCATGACTTCAACCTGAAGTTATACAAATATAATAAAATTAGTTCCTGTGACAGTGTTATGTAGAAATAGTGAGTCATTAACAACTCAGAGCACTGGGAATTGCCAAATATAGCCTGGTACAAGTCACATATTACCGGAATATAGAGGATGTGACAACTCAACTGCAGATAAAAGCAATATATTTAGTAGTGACAAACAAGCGCAGTAAAGTTGACACAGAGATGTAAACAGAATTATGAACCTGCAATATACATAGACAGGCATCTCCCTTAACGGAAAAACCAGGAAGAACTAAGAAAAACAAGAAAAAATTGGTACTGGCGGGCAGAGCTACCCATGCCACATCCTGAGACAGAAGACTTCTTTCACATTAATAAAGAAGATTGCATCATACACTTGCATAGTCATTTACTTAAGAGCAATGCATAATGAAACACATCTACTTGCATGCGTCATTTAAGGAAGTAGTGAAGTAAGTATTATCTTACCATGGGGAAGAGTAGATCAACTACAATAATGTACTTCATCTATGGATGCATACAATATTAGTGATCCATGATTACAATATATACTTAAATTGGATGTTTTTTTTTCCCCATTCATGTATCCCCCCCCCCCCGCCAATATATATAATTCAGCCTGTATTAGCTTATTTAGTTATTCCTTTCCATCTGAATTCTTCTCTTCTGCTACGTCATATGACTCTCACTGTGACCTGAAAAATGTACAGGATCTAAAGTGACCTCCTGTATGATTGCCTGTACCACACAGGCTCTCCACAGGGAGAAAAAAAAAGTTCTGTCACTAGCTACTGAAGAATAGATAGTTCCTTTCACACAGGTACAATGAAGGAGCTCACAACTCCTAACTATATACTTATAGGGGGAATACATCACTCCATCTACACCAGATTTCCATTCTGGCACAGGGATATCTGGCTGATTTATAAAGAGGGTAGAGTCTCTTAAGTCTTAATAAATTTGCTACATAGTCTTAAATTATTTAGGAGACTATAGAGTAAAGAATAATTACACTGCACCACAGCAGGTAAATATAGTGCAGTCTATTGCTACCTGTGTGATGCTGTGCTGATACATCATGGGATTGATAGCAGAGCAAAAAAACAAAAGAAATATAGAAGCCAAGATATAGTCTCATGAGATGCTGAGGATGCTAGATTGTAGAGGTATAAAGGCAGTATACATGTTAGACATTTGGAGAGTGACAGACAATCAGATGGTGGGTGCAGAGATAGAAAAAAATGTTCTTTACTGAAGTGTTTCTTTAAGGCATATTACATGAGCCATTACAGGGGAGAATGGACACCAATCAATAATATACATTGGATTATCACTTGTTTCCATCACCGTTTTTCTATGCAGTCAGTCCTCCATAAAGTTTTGTGGCTTGTTGCCAGCACATTGTTGGTTGCACAGGGAAATGTGCTGCAAACAAAAAATTGTATTACCCAACAATCCCCAGCACCCTTACATGGGCCAATTATCAGGAAGGAGAATCCTACAAACGGGAGCTGACATTTGTAGGAGCGCCTGTTCCCAATCATCAGCCTGTGTAATAGGACTGTTAATGTGGCATCATAAAATATAGCCTGTTTTACATTGACCTTAGAATTTGTACAAAACCAATCATCTCCACGCATGACAAGGTAGAGCATGAAAAGCTATATAATAAAAAATGAGATTGATGCAGCTGCAACTTCTACAACTATACTGTGAGCAAAGAAGATACAACCATACACTGATGCCTTTATACACAAGTGATGTGCTAAGGGGTGTAGCTAGGTATGGGAGTGGGGCATGTGTCCCAAGTGTTTGGTGACAAGAGGTAGGCATGCTAATAAGCCAGTCTACATTGGTCAATTAATTTAGAAAAATAAATACAACAACCCCAAACTTCACTCCCTTTAAGAAAAGCCTGGCTACATCTGCCAACACACTTTGATTCCCTGCCAAAAGATGACAAAGAGTGAAACATCACTTACACATGAGTCACACGCTGCTTTATTGTTCTACATGATATATATGATATTATAGTAGTTAGTAACTATGTTATAATTACAGCCCACATCTATTGTAACTATGTTGACATGCTAAGATTTGGCAATAGTGAGTAAAGAGAACCCCAGATGCCCAAAACCAACTAAACAGGTTAATAAAGAACTGAAGAACAGTAAAAAAAAAAGTGAAACATACATAAAGCAGAGTACACCTTGACTGACATTGTAGAGGTAAACATTTTCCATGGTACTGGGAGAACCATTATATATTAATGTAATTTAATTCTCTAACTTGTGTAGTGCCAACATACTGTACAGTGCTTTACAGACATTGGCAATCGATGTCCCATATAGGTATCACAATGACTAAGTCTTTAGAGTGTGGGAGGAAACGGAAGAACCCGTTAGAAACCCACGCAAACATGGAGAGAACAGAAAAACTCCAAGCAGATGATGTCAGATTTGTACCTAGGACTCAAGTGCCGCAAGGTAACAGTACTAACTACTGAACCACTGTGTCACTCATCTCCATTCCAAGGACTGACCCTTAACTGAAGTTATATGACTCATTCTGGAGGTAAATTTAAATGCTGTGAGGTATCCTCATGGAGTACACCCAAATATACAGCACAACTCCAAGATGCCTGTGATCCACTACCCCAGTCTGTCTGACTTCAGTTCAGTCTTCTAATGTAACTATATGTGCCAGGTCAGATAGCTAGACACCATACACCCGGCATCTATCTTTAGTTCTAAAGCCTAGGATCCCCTCTCATTTGTACACAATTTCTCATCTTGCTCAATGATTTTGGATCTCCAGACGCATTGCTATGGAAGTGGGCCCTTTGATGTCAGAAAAGGCTATCTTTTAAAGAGTTTTCCAATATAAGCACTGGTGACATTTCACACAAGCCATCAATGTCTGGTCCCTTAGGGTTAGACCACTGGGATACCATCAGCAACTACAACTAAAAGGAGGCTCAGCTCCTTCTGCTTTAAGAGACAGTACCAGGACTGGAGATGACACTACAGCTCCACTCAGGTTGTAGGCCATCAAAAATTGATGGCAGATCTGTACAAATAATCCACCATTACGTAGGATGGACACTACAGGCTAAAGCAATCTGATATTATGCCCCACACGGATGTCAGCAGTCAGACACACGTACCCCGTACGCGTTTCCTCTTTTCTTCTGATCTCTTGCTTCTGCGTTTCAGCGGCTGGTGGAGACATGGCGCTGGCTGTCACTATAGCACAACACAACTCTGCTGTATGTAGCGTACACCGCCTGTTACATATATATACAGGATCATTATGACAGCGGACAACATCACATCTCCACCAGAGTCTGCCCCGCCCTTGATAGGACGGCAACACGTACAGACACGATCCTGATTGGCTCTTATGAACGTGCCCATCACACTCCTCCTAAGTGGCTGCAGCTTTTCCCGTGTTCTGATTGGACAAGCCGTTTTCTCAATGACAAAGTGTACATTGCTATCCATATACGTCACCTGCACCGGATGTGGGAGAGGGCGGGGCCAGTGACTGTCTAAAATCGTGAGAGAAGACACGCCGCCCTTCCCGCCATGTGACATACAGTAACAAGAGCCTGGGCCACTCCTGAGATTTCGGAAAATTGTTGCGCATAGTCGAACATGGTGTTGAAATTCTGCAAGAAGCGAGTCTTTAGGGCGCACCACGTGACCATACTGCTGGATCATCATATGTTTGCATGCTAAGACTCTATTCACACCTGTGCTAGTTTTTTTTAGGTTTGTTCCCTTACACGTGTAGAACAATAACATTAATGAAAGCGCTGGACAGTCGGGTTTCTGTTAGGAAACCATTATTTTACCTGACACAAACTATATAGCTCCATCATATTCCACAGCATTTTACAGATGCTGTCCTCCATTTCCTTAGTTCATCTCCTATGACTGAGCAGAAGAAAGGAACTGATAGACAAAGATGTGAACAGAGGCAGGCCCAAAATACGACAAAAGAATGTCCTGTCAAGCAGTACCTTATGCTTTTTTTTTTTTTTTAAACACTGGATTATGTGACTGATGCCTTGGTTAACGGATAAGATCGCCTTTATAGACTAGCTTCACACAGGTGTATTCAGTCTAAAATACACACAATGGGGGTTATTTATCAACCTCCCCTTTTTTGGCCATACTTTTTCGCAGGTGTGCCATTTTTAGACTAGTTTTACACTGGTGATTATTTATGATGTAGGCGCACCTTCTTGTTAAATGTTGTGCATGTGCAAGTTTGTTTTGATGCACTTTTTTTACACCATATGCTACATCCAGCTGTGTCCCTGCCTCCCTCCGATGCCGGAACTGCTTTGGGGTGTGATACTACTTTCTCATGGGAGACTCCTCTGTCCTCTTCGACTGTGCTTCAGGGCCGGAGGGTATGTTGCCGCGCCACACGTGCCAAACTACCAGACCCCACAGCTTCAGCTTCTCAGCTGTCCTCGGATACTCCGCTTACTGTGACCTCAACATATGCCCTACAGTTCCCTCCACCCAGTATCCCATCTTCTCCGCCACCTCAGCTCAGCTCTCCTACTATCCAGGGCGCTTTTACGCTGCCCATAGACTGGAGTGCATTTGCACCTGTTTTAAAAAAGGCACAAGTCTAGGGGCGTAACTAGCAAAGACTGGGCCCCCCTTTCCTGGCCTCCAAAGTGGTCTCCAGACAGTATAATGTCCCTCAGCGGCTGTGAAAGATCCTCCGTGCGCCAAACCGCTTTGGCCACACCCTGAGTCCTCTTTCATATAAAAACCACACTCACCGCCAGTGAGTGTCGGGTTCACAAGATAAATACAAGTAAGCCTTCTAAATTTTATATATTTATTAACCCCTAAATGGGTCGGTATTAAAATCTAACATATACAGTTCAGAACAGATATGCAGATATATGCAAGCATTAACAGTTACTAGTTGCAAGATACAGTACAAATAAAATAAAAGGGATTAAAGGTGAAATGATTACTTTACCACACATGTCCTTGATGTGGTTCTATAGTCCAACACTCACACATGGCATGTGTGAGTCACCAGTGGAGGCCGTTTAGCATGTGGCATTAAAACAATAATCCGCCTGCATGCTTTTCACAGTCTCTCAGCATTAGTCCAATAGTCTCTCTCAGTCTCTTGTAGGCTCATCATCGTCAGCAGCAGCATTCCAACCTGCCTGCTCATAGTAGCATCTCAGTCAAAGTCTCCATAGCATGATCTCCATAGCATCAACTCTATAGCATAAATCTCTATAGCATCAACTCTATAGCATAAATCTCTCTCCACTGAGCTCTTACCTCATCTTTTATACCCTTTATGCCACCTCCCAGAATGAGGTCACCGGTGACAGTACGTCTGATGAGTTAATTCAATCAAATCCAGATCTTTTGTATAGAGCTGAGACAAAGTGAATTGATACCCTGTTATCAGTCATATCTGATTAACCAGTGCAGCTGGACAATGCATGTTTGTTTGATCAGCCAGGACTGTGTATGAATTCAATGGAGCCCTATTGTTCCAGCCCGGCCACTACTGCCAATATACACCTAGGCTCATAGCTGCGCACAGTATGGATAAATGGAACTAGAGAGAAATACGCTACCCAGAGACCAAAATACAGCTGAGTTATGGCCATATTTAGGCAGACTCATCACACCTCCCCCCTTTAGATGGGGCTTGCAGGAAGTAGGGGCCTACGCCCCTCTTCTGAAAGCACCTCCGCCTCCAGCTTCTCAGGCTCTGGCCCCAAGGCTCCCTCACCTCCCCCCGGGGTCCCAGCAGACTCGGGCCTTGTCAGACTCTGAGGGTGGTTGAGCGCCATGTGCCTTCAATATGTCCAGACTAGGGTCAGCTTGGATAGCATCTCTGAACTCTTGGCTGGAGTGAGACAAAAGAGAGGTGCATGTTACATAGCTGCCGGACCCTTCTGGCTCTCTAGTCTGACTAGGGACGCTTCTAAGGCCCAGGCTCTGAGCCACGTACACTTGGCTACCTCCTGCCTGTTCTGGGTCCGCTTTCTGAGTGCGGGCATCCCGTAGCTTTACACTCATGACCTCAGGCCCTGGGGAAACCATTCCAGAGATCCCATCCTGGCAATCTCTGCTCTCCTGGCTACCCTTGGCCTGCTCTCTCAGGGTCTTCCCCACACTAGCCGCTAGTTGGGAGAGTTCTAGGGGATTCTGCACCTCCCCCTTTGCTTCCAAACCTAGGGGCACCTCTGGTTCTGGCACAGGTATGTTTGGACCCTGTCCTCCCTGTACTTGGGTGGGTGATGGTGATACCTTGGGCAAATGACTGAGATCATGCTTCCCCAAACTATCCCCACACAATACATTGACAGGTAATACATTGGACATACCCTCTTCTTGGATCACACCTCCAGTACCCCATGCCATCTGCACTTGGGCCATGGGCACTCCTGGAATAGAACTGGACAGAAAAGACGTGTATGTCTCATACCGGCTGGACTCCTCCGGCTTCAAGGGAGTGAGGCTAGTCATGGCGGTCTCAGCACCGACTCCAGGTGGTGTAGGCAACGGTTCAAGGGTCGGATCGCCCTGCACCCTTGTAGCACTCTGGCTGCGGGCTAACACCGCCCTACCAGCAGTCCGTCCCTCACCTGGATCGGCCATGAGATCCCCATAGCCTACCTGACCACCTGACACATGGTCAGCAGTTGGGTGCTCATCGGATACACTGGGCGAAATAGTAGAAGTCGCTTCCAGTGACTCAGAAGAGCTACCCTGTACATTTTCACAACAAGCATTGGCAATTACATTGACAGTACCTTCAGTAGCAATTGTTAATTCACACCGGGCATCAATGAGATTTGTGGTAGACAGATTAACAAGCCGGGAGGGAGACGCCCCCGCAGATGTGGGTATGTCTACCGACCGGATCTCATTGGCTCCTAGCACCGGAGGGAACAAAGCATCAATAACATTTGTGTTGAGCTGGGTTGCAGGAAGTTCAGTTGCATCTTCCCTGCTCTCAGCTGAAGGCAACTCATTAGCATTTACACTTACTGCCATGGGAAGTATCTCAGAGGGGGGGTTACGGGCCCTCTCTGCAAATATGACAGACACATTATCAACATTAATCATAGAGAGTCCATCACAGTAAATTGGGTTGCTCCCCACCCCACATTGGGACACCATAGGTCCTAAATCAGTTCCCAACAGTACATTAGCAGGCAAATCAGTCAATAGTCCCACAGTCCGCATTCCTTTTTCTGCACCCCAGTCCAGATACACAGATGGGCCACCTGCTGTGGCTTGGGAAACAGGGAAGTTCTCAGGGCGGTTGGGGCACTCCTCCTTGAAATATCCTGTCTGGTTACAGGCGTGGCACCGCCTGATCTCTCCCTGGGGTATGAGAGAGGTCGCCGGGGAGCTCAGAGCTCGAGGGGCAGGGGACGTATAGGAACCACCCGGGACAGAGTTTGGCCTACCCCACTTGGAAGCAGAGGGCTGGGGTGACCTCCAGCTTGGTTCAGGATTCCCCGGGACAGATTGTGTCTTACCCCTCCTCCAGCCGTCGCTGGCAGGTTTCCGCGGCAACTGGTTGGCAACATAACGATCCGCCATTGCTGCGGCTGTTTCAAGGTCCTTAGGCTCTCGGTCCAAGAGGTATTTTTGCACTTCCTCGGTACAAATGTTCAAGAACTGCTCTTGAAGCATGAGGTCTGCAAGGCTTTCTTGCGAGGTGACGGACTTACCCTCCGTCCACTCCTGGAACCAAACGCGCAGCTGGGCCGCTGTATCCTCATGGCTCTCTGACGGCTTTTTCTGCAGGCCTCGGAACCTCCGACGGTACAGCTCCGGCATGAGTTGGTACCTCCGGATCAGCGCTGCTTTAACAGACTCATAGTCCTGGTCAACTGGCAAATTGGCATAAGTGTCCAGGGCTTTTCCCCTCAACTGGGGAGCCAGGTAACGAACCCAATCCGTCTGTGGTAGCTGATACTGCTTACACACTTTCTCAAAGGCCCGCAAGAACGAGTCCAAATCCCCGTTTGTTTCAAGGATTGGAAAGTCCTCGGATCGGAGCCTTGGTACTTGGGCTTCTGGAGTGTGTGCAGTGACAGACGGTGCCTGCTGGGAGAGCTCCATTCTTTTGAGCTCAAGGTGATACTGCCGCTCTCGTTCTGCAGCTTCACGATCAGCCTGCCGTTCTGCGGCCTCACGATCGGCCTGCCATTCTGCGGCCTCACGATCGGCCTGCCGTTCTGCGGCCTGACGATCGGCCTGCCGTTCTGCGGCCTGACGATCGGCCTGCCATTCTCGTTCTGCAGCTTCCTGAAAGCAGCCCAACACCTGCAGGTATGTGTTAGGGTCACCGGTGCCTGCTTGCTGCAGGACCATTTGCCAGTGTGAAGCCATTCCTCCCACAGCAAGGCTGGGTTTACTGGTCTCTCCTGGTGAAGTAATCCTTGGGACCGGGCTGCTTGCTGCACTTCCTGGCCTAGCTCCAAAATCAGGACTCTGCATAGCTGTGGCTGCCTCCATTTCAGCCATACGCTCAGGATCTCCAAAAGCCTGGTTCAACAGTTCTGGAGATCTGCTTCTGAGCCCACTAGCCATCCACTGGTATTTACCAAATAAAAGATAGGATGGAATACAAAGAGTAAGGGAGGGAACAGCACTGTATCAAACTTTCACTGTATCTTAATGCTTGCTTTAATACCGAGCTTATCTCATAGGATTACCATAATCCCCAGCATGTGAGTGATATAGGTCACCAACACACGCCGTTTATCCTAAGATCCCACCGCTGCCACCAATGTGAAAGATCCTCCGTGCGCCAAACTGCTTTGGCCACACCCTGAGTCCTCTTTCATATAAAAACCACACTCACCGCCAGTGAGTGTCGGGTTCACAAGATAAATACAAGACAAGCCTTCTAAATTTTATATATTTATTAACCCCTAAATGGGTCGGTATTAAAATCTAACATATACAGTTCAGAACAGATATGCAGATATATGCAAGCATTAACAGTTACTAGTTGCAAGATACAGTACAAATAAAATAAAAGGGATTAAAGGTGAAATGATTACTTTACCACACATGTCCTTGATGTGGTTCTATAGTCCAACACTCACACATGGCATGTGTGAGTCACCAGTGGAGGCCGTTTAGCATGTGGCATTAAAACAATAATCCGCCTGCATGCTTTTCACAGTCTCTCAGCATTAGTCCAATAGTCTCTTGTAGGCTCATCATCGTCAGCAGCAGCCAAAGTCAGTCAAAGTCTCCATAGCATGATCTCCATAGCATCAACTCTATAGCATAAATCTCTATAGCATCAACTCTATAGCATAAATCTCTCTCCACTGAGCTCTTACCTCATCTTTTATACCCTTTATGCTACCTCCCAGAATGAAGTCACCGGTGACAGTACGTCTGATGAGTTAATTCAATCAAATCCAGATCTTTTGTATAGAGCTGAGACAAAGTGAATTGATACCCTGTTATCAGTCATATCTGATTAACCAGTGCAGCTGGACAATGCATGTTTGTTTGATCAGCCAGGACTGTGTATGAATTCAATGGAGCCCTATTGTTCCAGCCCGGCCACTACTGCCAATATACACCTAGGCTCATAGCTGCGCACAGTATGGATAAATGGAACTAGAGAGAAATACGCTACCCAGAGACCAAAATACAGCTGAGTTATGGCCATATTTAGGCAGAATCATCACAGCGGCCCTTCCACACAGTATTATGTCTCACGGCGGCCCCTGCACACAGTATTATGCCTCATAGTGGACCACCCACGAACTATTATTATACTCTGGGATGTTTTCAGACCCCGAAGTATAATGATTGGAGGCCCAGGGGAGGTGACAAACATTAAAACCAGTGTTACTCACCTCTCCTGGGCTCCAGCGCACTCCCTGCCGCTTTCAGCCCTCTTCAATGTCGGCACAGACATCACATGAGCCAGGCCAGCGTCGTGACACATAATGACGCCGGCCTGGGCCACGCGACGTCTGGGACATCACTAAAGAGGCCTGAAGATTGCAGGGAGTCATGCCAGAGCACAGGAGAGGTGAGTAACACTGGTTTTTATGTTTTCTCTCCTCCCCTGGGCCTCCGATCATTATAGCAGTATTTGTTGGGGTTTGTCCAACAAATACTCTAGCCACGGGCCAGCGGCCTCACTTACTGAACCCCACTCCTGGTCACAGCCGCATCCACTTCCCCTTCTGCCCTCTAGGGGGCCCCAGAGACATGATATGGGACGGGGAAGTGGACACGGCCGTGAGCAGGAGCAAGGATCGGTAGGCAAAAAGGGCCAGTTACTTGCTGGAGTGACTCCAGCAGGTAAAGGCCTATTAAAAAAAAAAAAAAAAAAAAGCATCAGGGGCCCATCGGGCCTCTGTGGCAGCCATATGGCTGCTACCCCGGTACTTATGCAACTGGCGCAAGTAATAATACAGCGTAAATAGGATCTCCATTTAGGCCATGCCCCCTTTTCTTGCCAAAAAGCAAAATTGGTGAGAACAGCATAACAGCGTGAAAAAAAGGCGAAAGTAGCTTAATAAATGAAGCGGAGCACAGAAAAAGACCTCAAAAAGGCGTAAACTCCAAAAAAAAGGCGCAAGTAGCTTAATAAGTGTGCCCTATTGACCACATTTCCTGGACTCCAAGCATCATTGTCTTCCCTGCACTACAATCATGCATTCAATACAGAAGAGTAGTCCTATGAGGATGCATGGTCTCTTAGCATCATAGATGACTGGAAGTTATAGGCGTGGCTCAGTGTTCAGTCCAGAAAATATGAACAACACCTGCTCCATATTTCACAGACCAAATATACCAATGTAAAACCGGCCTAAGGCTGAAGCTCCACATTGCTGATATGCAGCTTTTTTTGTTGCAGATTTTGCTGCTTTTTTTGAGCTACAGCCAAGAATGGCTACAACAGGAATGGGAAATATATAGGAAGCTCTTACACTTCTACTTTCTGCTCAGTCCACTCCTGGCTTTGGTTCAAAAAACCGCAGAATAATCTGCAACAAAAAAAAAAAGGTACGTTTCCGCAACGTGGGGCCTCAGTCTAAAAGTGAGAGCTGAAGTCATTTACTGCATCCAATACGTGAAAGTCAGTGACTCACGTCAGATTCTGAAAAGTCCATGACAGGAATTTAAGGAGTTATCTGAGCTTGGGCCCCATGCATACAACTGAGTGTGCCATCCGAGGGATGTTCTGGTTGCATACTGTTTTGTTCATAATAGAGCAGGTCTTATCCTGCTCAGTTAAATTAGAACAGAACTTCCTATATAAATGAATGTAGCATGGAAGGAACTCTGTGTGTAATCCAAGTGCCTTCCTTTAAAATAAAAAAAAGAAATCAGCACCCACTTGACCTGCACACATGGTCATGTGCATGAGGCCTTAAGCTTTTTATGGCCTATCCTCATAATTTTCCATAAATACCTTATTGGTGGGGGCCAACAGCCAGACCCCAGACTGATCAGCTGTACTGAGCCGCTTCTGAAAACTGTTCCCTGTATAGCGGCCAGATGCTGTCACTATAGCTCATCTCATTGAAATCAGCAGAAGCTAAGCTGTGATGACAGCACCCGGACACTACAGTATACAGGGGACAGAGTTTCTGCTTCTGGCCATGTGTAGGATGGGAGCTGGAAGCAGCTCCGTTCAGCTGTTCGGGCCGGCTGTCAGCCCCCTTACAAATCAGGTATCTAAGGCCTATCCTGAGGATAAGTTATAAAAATCTTAAGGCTAGCGCCCCATGTGGCATAAATGCTGCGGTTTGGCCATGGCGTTTTACAGTCCCTGCAAAGTGGTTGGGATTCTATCAAATCCCACCCACACATTGCAAAAAAAGACACACAGCGTAAATGCTGCGATTTCCAAAATTGTTGCGTTTTTGGAAATCGCAGAATGTCACTTATACCTCTGGAAATGCTGGCAGTTTCCCTATAGGTATAATTGAAGAAGAAAATTTTCTGTGAAAAGCGCTGCGGGAAAAACTGTGATGCATTTCCGCCGTGGTTTTTCTTGCAGTGCTTTTTCGCTGCGGACCGCTACGTGGGGTCTTAGCTTAAAGGGGTTTTCTGGGACTAAGAAAATGTGACTAAAAAGTCAGGAAATGCTTGTTATATGAATGAACAAACATAACCGAGTACCTTTATGTGAGTTTGGACCATTCTTGCCATTCCTCATATTTTCAGGCTCATGCAAAACTATGTGTTTTTATTGGGAAAACCACATCCATTTTTAAAAACAGCATATATTGTTCAAAATCCCATGCAGTTTTCCAATTTTTGGGTAAAAATGCACCATGCAAACACAGCCTGAGCAGGACCCTGCATAATGCTGATGATCAAGCATTCACATCTGTTGCACATCTCCTTCACTCTCCCTATGCATCTACCATACTGCCAGTGCGTCAGTTCCATAAAACCCTCTCACCAATCATAGAGATGTGTGAAGCAGGTGCCGCCTTGTCAGATGATTAGGACCAGGCCCCGCCTCCTGGCTGCACTAGCAGTCACTAAAGTTTAGACAAATGCTACTTTATCAGGAATGACATCACGTTGATGGTAGGTGTGGCTAACAACTGAACAACACATGATCATGACCTGTAACGCTAGTTTCACACAATCACATGGGGACCCAAAAGGGTTTCTGCCGATTTTATACTGAAACTGGTGGAGAGAAAAGTCCTCCTTGCAGGGGCCTTAACCTTAGGAGGAATTCTGTCTTTTATCCATATGCAAGTTACTGAAGAGTGCAATGGGGCGTAATTATAGTGGCAGTACATCACTGTTACATCGTTCAGTAGCTCACTCCCCCTTCCATCCACTATGACATATGCCTGACTCTGCCCCACCTGCTCCCGAAGCTATGAGGCTCTGAAGTATGAGACGCACTGTACTGCGCATGTGTGCTTCACGTCATCAGGCACAAAGAAGAGAAGCAGTTCAGCTTCATCTTGCCTAGGCTTGATACGATCGGCCCTGATACACTCTTCAGATATTTGCAAATGTATAAAATCAATATCACCAGGGACTAATGTATCCACTGAAATACATTTCACCAAAAATAGAAATGGCGAATAATTAAAATACTCAATATTTTATTGATATGTGTTAAAAAGATGAAGTCCCAGATGTAAAAACCAATACATTAACAGATATCTACACCACCTTAACTGGATCCCCCAAATATATGAGGTCATGCGTGTGTCCAGGTGTCACTTTGAATATATTCCTCCCCTGAACACACACAACCTCATATAAAGTACTTGCATACTTCATAAAAGGTGAAGATAAAAAAAAACAAAAAACATGCAGACATTTTTAGAACACACTGGGGGTAATTTATTTAGAATTTAAGAAGTTGCATTCTGTACGCCACTCTTAACAAAGTCCCCGATTAGCACAAGGCATGCCTGAATTATTAAAAGGCTTTGACCTCTTGATAATTCAGGCGCACTTCCGTGTGCCAAAATTTAAATCTACGACTGCCCTGCTCCACCCACTTTTGTAAGCAGTGTGCAGAACGAACAATGTTTCATTCTGTGCCCTGCTCCCACTTTTTACAAAAGTGGGTGGAACAGGGCACAAGTAAGATCTGTGTGCCAAAGATGAAAACTGGCATAGATTGTGTAGTAATTTCCCCCATTGGTTTTAGTGGGAGTATTCATATGCTCAAGCAGGATATGTCCTATTTTTGTCCATTTTTACGGGTCCTTCAAGAGATTTCATTGTAAGAGGCATCCGTGAAAACTGGATGATCCATTGATTTTTATCAGGTTTTTTTTTTTTTTTATTTACAATGTTTGGGTGCATTCTCACAGAGTGGTAACTGCATGCAGCAACCACAAAACGTATGATTTTAAAGTATAATTGTGCGTTCATTTGTGGTTGCATGCACACAGGGTTTTGGACACATGCAAAATTTTGGGCCACAGCTCTTAATCCTTGAATTCAGATGTTTCATTCAGTCCCATTGCCACAGGTATAGAGAATCCATTACATAGCCATGCAGTCTGCCATTGAAAACATTTGTGAAAATATGGGTTGTTCTAAAGAGCTCAGTGACTTCCAGTGTGCTACTGTAATAGGATGTTTTCCACGCCAGTCTTCATAATCCCTGCCCAGCTGGAGTTTGCAACCCATTCATGATGGGATTCACACCTCATTATAAATTAGGTGCATCTTCTAGGGTCTGTGTGCCTAAACAAAAATCTATACCAGCTCTGTGCTGACGGAGATTTCTGGCATCACTTAGGCCAGAAATCCAGAATAAATGATATATCTGATAGGGCTGATCGGCCAGTTACCTTTTCAGGAAAGTGGCGTGCAGGGTGTAAAAATTTAAGTCGCAATTTTTTAAACAAAAAATTTGACTTATGAAAAACACAGTTTCATTTGTTTTGCATGTCTTTTATACAGGGCCAGTTTTAGACAAAGTGTGGCCCTGGGCAAAATTAAAAGCAGGGCCCCAAATGCTGATATAACAATGCATCATATTCAGTGAATTATGAAGGCAGTTGCAGCACTTCTAGAGGCAACCCTTTCGGCTCCAGGTTTGTGTGGGCCCTTGGGCGACAGAGCCTCAGTGGGCCCCTTTTCGAGCAACTCATGCACAACACAGCAAAAAAAAAAAAAAAAACAACCAAAATTGCTTTTTTTTGCTGCTGAGGCAGACCTACTGGAGTGGATTGTAATACAGTCCATTCCATACAAGTAGACAGAACCTGTTCAGACATCAGAAAGTAAAGAGGAATTTGAAGCAGACATCTGCCTCAAATTCCGTTCTGTTTTATGCCCCTCGGCTCATGGTGGTGGATGCAGAACATCAGCATTCCACTGCAGCTTTCCACCGATTAGGCCCAAATGAATGGGTCTAATCAGAGGGGAATCTCAAGCCTCCGAATCAGCTGCAGAATCAGCGACAAGATCCAGCAGGACACTTTTTTTTTTTTCAGCGTCCTACACTAATTGTTTTCAATGGGAGGCAGAATGAGGGAATAATCTGCTGCTGGATTTGGGGGGCGAAATCTGCTGCAAAGTCAGGGCCAGATTCCACCGTGTGAACAGGGCCTGATTCAGTTAACAGTGCAATGAACGTTTTCATCTATATTAATGGAAGTGCTTAATGCAGAAACTGAGTTGGCCCCCAGTAATGTCTCACAGTGGCCCCTTCACACACTATAATGTCCCAAAGTGGCCTCCATACAGTATAATGTCCTATAGAGGCCCCTTCACAAGCTATAGTGTCCCATAATGTCCCCTGCACACAGTATAATGTCCTATAGTGGCCCCTGCACACAGTATAATGTCCCATAGCGGCCTCTGCACAAAGCATAATGTCCCATAGTGGCCCCTGCACACAGTATAATGTCCTACAGTGGTCCCTACACACAGTATAATGTTGCACGGTGGCCCCTGCACACAGGATAATGTTCCACAGTGGCCCCTGCACATAGGATAATGTCCCACGTTGTTCCCCTATGTTCTTTGCAAACATTGCAAATATTTTGAGCAATGGGGAGGTGAGAAACATAAAAATCAGTTCAGCTCAGTCTTCGGCCTTCTTCGATGATGTCATATCGTTAAGCGTCGCAACACCAGTCTGACGGACATGATGTCATTGAAGAGGGCTGAAGACGCACGGGCCCCCTGGCAGGCTGAAGGGGAAGTGGCCGTCCGGTATTTCTAAGCGGTGGTGAGGGTGGGGCCCACTTATGAAACCTTTGCACTGGGTCCACCAATGTGTTAAAACGGCCCTGGGTGCGCTTACATAATAAATAGCCATCACAGTAAAACTAGTCAAAAAAAAAAAAAAAGGTACACTCATGAAAAATATGGCCATAACATAAATTAACCCCCAATGAAAAGGATCTCTATTTAGGCCAAATCCTCTTTCTCCAACAAAAAGCAAAAGTGGCGAGGGCAGAATAACATCTCCAAAAAGGCGCAATTTACATTAAAAAAAGGCACAATAATGAATGTGACCTAATAACTGTAGAGTTCCAATCCTCCTGGTATTAACATCAGCAAAACAACTGTGCAGCTTCATGGCAGAGGTTTCCATGGCTGAGCAGCTGCTTGCAAGCCTTACGTCACAAAGCACAATACCAAGCCTTGAAGGGAGTGATGTAAAGCCACAGTCACTGGACTCTAGAGCTGAAATGTGTTCTGTGAAATAAATCATGCTTCTCTATTTGGCAGTCTGATGCATGAGTCTGAGTTTGGCGAATGCCAGACTTTACCTGCCTGACTGCATTTGTGCCAACTGTAATGTGTGGTGAAGGAGAGATAATGCTATAGGTTTGTTTTTCGGGGGGTTAGCCTAGGCCCCTTGGTTCCACTGCTTTCACCAGGTGTATAGGCGGGCAGACTCTTGCATAGTACAGGGAAGAAGAGGCTTATCTTAGTTATATCTAGGTCATTTTAAAACATAGAACAGGTTTTCTTCTGTGAATGTGAAAGACGAGATTCTCAGCCTTTCATATGATACCAAGATTCAAGAGGAATCCTCAGTTGAAAACATAGTTGGGATTGGCAGAGTCAAATTTAGCTACTCCCACTCAACTGTGTTTTCAACTGGTGACACCTCTGGAAATATTACAGGAAGAACTACAACCATTTATTTGCTGATCAACGTTTTTGAATTTTTATTGGTTCATATAGTGCAGTAATTTCTTCCTGTTATTTGTATTGTGCACAAGCTATATAATTTACTTATAATCTAATTTATATCCATATTAGTAGACCTATTTCCTAACAACCCCATGGCATGCTCTAGAATCCTCTCACAAATTGTGCCACAGAAAAAAAAAAATATCCTGTGCAATAATTTTCAGCACAACCTAAGGTCTATGGTGATTGCTCTGGGCAACTTTTAAGCCAGCTGACATGTAGGCACACTTGGGTAAAGCCAGACACAGTGGATATTTGCCACAGTAGATTTTGCTTCAAACCCACTGCATTTGTTACAGATGTCCTTCCAGGGTCTTCTCTTTATACATGATTGACAATTTCAGCCTCTGCTTGAATCATGGCTGTCTAAATGCAAATCAGCTACATCAGACACTGCCACCGCTGCACTTTCAGGCTGATTTGCCTGGCCATAAAAAGAGGATTCTCTCTATTATGTATGTTTATGCTCCTATTAACCCTTACATGACGCAGACATTTTTCATTTTTGTTTTCATTTTTTAATCACTGCATTCCATAACTTTCTAATTTTTCCATTTACGTAGTCATATGAGGGCTTGATTTGTGCGTGACAAGTTGTACTTCAAAATGGTACTTATTATTCTGTATAATGTACTTGGAAGCGGGGAAAAATTCAAAATGTGGTAGAATTGAAAAAAAAAATGCAGTACCGCCATCATCTTACAGGTTTTGTTTCTACAGCTTACACTCTGCAGTAAAAATGCTAAGTGATTTTTTGATCATTTTTTATTTCATTTTTTTTTTTTAGGGAGGCAAATCGTCTAAAAAACGCCAAATCAGCCATTTTGATTTTTTTTCTGCTACGGCATTTACCATATGGGATAAATGTTTTTATATTTTAATAGTTTGGGCATTTTTGGACTTAGGGATGCCTGATGTATTTATGTTTACTTTTATTTGTTTATATTTATATGTGATCTAGGGAAAGGGGGGTGATTTAAACTTTTAGGTTTTTTAAAATTTTTTTTAAATATTTTTAAGCACTTCCATACCAGATGCTTTACCCCCTTCCACACCAGGCACATTTTCAAGTTTTTTGTATGTGCAGTTTTGAAAAGCTATAAAATTTTTATCATTTGCATTATTCAACTAACTTCTGTGTCTTTTTTCGGTGACACATAAGGCTTTATTTTTATGATGTTTTTATTTTTGCATGTGTTTTAATTTCTTTTTATATCCGGGAAAATATGAACAAAAGAGGGAGGGAAAACGGGTCTGTTTTTCACTTTATTTTTTATTTTTTTATTTTTTTTAAAATTTAATAACACAAAGTGCTACTAAAAAACTTTATGAATTAGTTTTTACTCTGTTACGGTAATTTTTATTTTGTATGATGTTGTCAGGGGTGGGACTATAATCTTTAATAAGGACGTTTTATTGGCGTATTTTATTTACTTTTTTTTTTTTTTTTTTTTAACTTTTCCATTATTTTTTTTTATTTTTTTTACATTGTGTCCCCATAAGGTCATAATAATAGACCTTTGGGGACATCTGATCACTTTTTTTGTTGTTGGGGAGGCTGATTTCCCCTGTAACTGGAGCTGGTACATTTAGCCCCAGTTTCAGGAGGAATACAGCCTCCTGCACGTTACTTGCACATTACTATAGAGCTGATCTGGGTTCTGTAGGACTCAGCAGCTCTAACAGACTCTGATTTCAGCAGATCATGTGACCGCCGGGTCAGAGGCGAGCCGCAAGATGGCGGTACCCATAGCGCTGTACAGTATAACCTTCCCTGTCTTCTCTCTGGGAGCTACGGCTGAAGTTATAGCTGGCTCCCAGTTTTAGCAGCTGCATGATTTTGTGCAGCTGCTGAGTTCTGCTTGGACGTACTGGTACGTGTTTGCAGAACTAGACAACCACCTTCCGGACGTAAAAACCCAATGGGCGGTCCGGTAGTGGTTAAAGGGATTCTATCATTAAAAAAATTGATTTTTAACTAACAGCATGTCGGAATAGCCTTTAGAAAGACTATTCTTCTCCTTCGTTATGCAAATTAGTCTTCAGAAAGCACAGGGGATCCTTCTGACGCGTCTCCTCCTCTTCACTCCTCTTCTTACACGAGACCACCGCAAAATGGCCGACGGAACAGCCAACTGCGCATGTCTCGTGTAAGAGACCACTGCAAAATGGTGACAAGTATGCGCAGTTGGCTGTTCCGTCGGCCATTTTGCGGTGGTCTCGTGTAAGAAGAGGAGTGAAGAGGAGGAGATGCGGCAGTGCTGGAAACCTATGACGACCCAGTGCTTTGAGCACAGGGGGAACGCCCTCTGTGCTTTCTGAAGACTAATTTGCATAACGAAGAAAGAAGACAAAAGTCAAAAACGGCGGCGCGGACCTGAAAAATAAAGGTAGGAGAAGAATAGTCTTTCTAAAAGCTATTCCAAAGTGCTGTTAGTTAAAAATCAATTTTTTAATGTTAGAATCCCTTTAAAAACTTTTTTTTTTTTTTTTAACCCCACTAGGGGGCTTGAACATGTGATTTTCATATCACCTGTGCCATAGCAAATTCGCTATGTAACTATTGAATCCTGCTACAAGCAGGCTTCAGTAGTTAAATACTATGGCAGGGCTGGGAGCCTTCAGAAGGGTCCTGCCATCGCACCTCAATAGGGAAACATGATAGGGAAAGTGAAAGTAACCACTCAGATGCCGTAGTCACATTTGACCATGGCATCTGAGTGGTTAAATGCCTGTGATCAGAGTCATCTCTGATCACGGGCTACGCTGCCAGGTCCCTGCTGTATGAAACAGCAGGGACCTGGCAGCTAGTGCGGCTGTTCTGCTTCAGAGCGGCCACCATAGTTAGTCACGTGCCATGGGACATACATGTACGTCCTAGTGCATGTAGGGGTTAAAAGCTCCTGCATGGCACTATTTTAGGTTTTAGAGGCATTTTGGACCTGACCTGCTGCCATTAAGCTATAAATTGGCTATACAGTTAATATATGTGTGTAATATATTACTCAGTACCAGTTACAAACAAAATAAACACAAATGTGAAGGTTACGCTTGCAGTTCACGGGTAATGTCCATAGTACATAGTGTTATCATCAACAAGATAATCTTAAGTAACTTGAAAAAACAAAACAACCGTTACCTTTGTATGTTTTCTTTTGTAATCAAATGTCTATTGCTTTGATCACTTTCTATTCAAATTTTTATCAGAGGCGAAACAGCAAAAAAAAAAAAAAAAATGGTGGTTCAGCACTTATGTTTTTTTTTTCTGCTACGGCGTTCACCGTAAGGGAAAAATATTTTCCTAAGTTTGTAAACCGGGTGTTTTCATACAAAGGAATACTTAATGTGTATGTGTTTCACAGTATTTAAATACTTTTATATGTGTTCTAGAGGGATGATTTGAATTTTTAATTCTTTTTATTTTCTTTGAACCTTAAGGGGTTGTTCAAACTACTGCTGGTGACCGTCAGTAGTGTCCGTTGCTATTGTCCCTTACAATGAACACTAGCAGAACCGTCAAAAATCTGTTCAAATTTCCATTCATTTCAATGGTATTTTATCTTGTGTCCGTTAGTGTCCATTTTATACCAAATATGTCACACGTCCATTATTTTTCACGGACAAAAAAAATCATGCAGGACTTTTGTGTCTGTGAAAAAAAAAACCGGTTTCATGACAGTAACGGATGGGTGTCCGTTATACCGTTCGTTTTTTTCTGCGCATGGATCAATTAAAAAAATCAGTTAGTGTCCGTTAATGTCTGTTATGATAGTGTTCGTTAAAAAAGAACCCAAAAAAACGAACAGTAGTGTGAACCCACCCTTAGTCTTTTTTGGAATTGAACCCTAGGGGGTCTGATCACTAATGCAATTCATTACAATTGTAATGTATTGCAATATACAGTCGTTTGTATGACAGGCTGCATAAAGTAGGCTCCCGACTGTCATGGCAATGGAACGCCGGCCCTGGACCTCCTTCTGGACGCTGGTGATCCTACCAAAGCTGACCGAGGCACCAGGAAGGAAACCACGGGCATTAGTGCCGAGTCTCTGCTGTATAATACAGCTTCCATATTTAAATACCCGACATCCTATACTCACAATTACGGCGGATGTCAGGAAGGGGTTAAACCACTTCCTCATATTGCCTTTTTGCACTTTAATTTTTTACTCCCCACTTTCCAAAAGCTTTAACTTATTTTTCTGCTCACAGAGCCATATGACGGCTTATTTTTTTCAAAACAAATTTTACTTGCTATTGGCATTAATTGATATTACATATCAATATCAAAAAATGTATGGGGTGGAATTGAAATAAAAACACAACTGTGCCATTTTCTTACAGGTTCTTACAGGTTGTGCTTTTACAGTGTTCACTGTCAGTATGATTACAAACCAAATTTATGTAATTTTTATGTTTTAACTTCTTCCTGCCAGTCACATTTTTCGATTTTTGTTTTTGGCTCCCCACCCCATAACTTTTTTATTTTTACGTTTTCAGAGTCATATAAGAGCTTAATGTTTGTGGGACAAATTGTTCTTCATGATGCTACCATTTATTATTCTGTACAATGTAATGGGAAGCTGGAAAAAAATTCAGAATGGGGTGGATTTGAAGAAAAAGTGTATTTGTGCAACTTTCTTACGGGCTACATTTTTACTGTATTCTATGTTTTGATATGATTCCAGGCATATCAGATTTATATGGTTTTATTTACATTTTAACCCCTTAACAAAAATCTGAAACTTTGCAAAAAATTATTTTTTTCTAAAGCTCGCGATATTCTGACACCTGTAACTTTTTTATACTTCTGTGTATGGGGATGCATAGGGTGTCTTTTTGCGGGGTCAGGTGTACTTTTTAGTTACACCATTTTGGGGAATGTCTATTGCTTTGATCACTTTTTATTCAAATTTTTATCAGAGGCAAAAGTGAAAACCGCGGTTCGGCACTTTTGATTTTTTTTTTTTCCTGCTACGGCGTTTACCGTACGGGAAAAGTATTTTTATAAGTTTGTAGACTGGGCATTTTCGGACACAGGGATACCTAATGTGTATGTGTTTCACAGTAATATTTTATTTTTATGTATTCTAGGGAAAGGGGGGTGGGGGAACCTTCAGGAGACTGGGAACCGGCCTGCAACAATAAAAGGTACGGGTGGCGTCCTGGCCTGGTTGCTATGGCGGCCGCGCTGCAGGAGAGCAGCCGCCATCTTTAAAGACCTGGCATCCACCGTACTATTTCGGCGGATGTCGGGAAAGGGTTAATACCTTTAAAAACAAAAACTTACAAAATTCTTTGAATTGCCATATTCTAACACACATTTTATATATATATATATATATATATATATATATATATATATAATTTTTTTTTTTTAACCCTTAGGCGCACCAGGACGTACAGTGAATAAACATGGCGGCTGCTCTGAAACAGTGCGGCCGCACTAGCTGCCGGGTTTGTGCTGTTACATACAGCAGGGACCTGGCAGCATTGCCCATGTTCAGAGGTAACTCTGATCACGGGCATTTAACCACTCTGATGCCGAGGTCTAACTCTAGCTTGTCTGCTCCCCTATACCGATCAATTGTGTTGTTCTTCTCCCTGTTGTGTATTACATAGCTGAACTTGAACTTTAACTACCTTTGTATTATTTTTTGTTTTTATCCAGCACCACCAGTCATGGTCATATGAACTCAGGGACAATAGCCAGCAGCAAAGTTCATAATCAAGAGAGTGCAACAGCCTGTGACTGGGGAAAATCCAGGATGTAAAGCGTCATTTTCTCTAAACACACCCAAGCTCTTTACCATGGCAGACTGTGAGAATTTCTGTGTTTGGTGCAGAGAGAGGGAGGAAAGCTGGGCACCAATCAGAGTGGAGCATTCCTCACACCCCCTGTTGGAGAGCCAATCAGGAATCAGAAGGCTCATACACTACCTGCTCACATCACAGCAGTGTACTATGAGAAGAGAACAGCAAATAGATGCAGATACACACTTATTGTCCTCTCAGGCATTATGTATGCCTGCCAGTTACTGCCACTCGCCAGTTATCGCCACTCACCAATTCCCTGTGAATATCAAGTATTTCCTAATGTAGCTTGTAGTATAATGTAGCTTGCTCAAACAAGTGAATATAGCCTGATCATCCTCACATGTAGGAAAAAAACATCAGTAAACTAGTGTATTAGCACTTTATACTATTGGGCTATTCTTGTCCACCAGTCTAGTGGCAACACCTCCTAGTAACTTTTTTAAGAATTACACATTGAAATATACAACGGTTCCTGACTATCTGGGAGCCATTTATTTTAGTCCCCTCATTAACTCTTTTGTGTTAGGGGAATAATGTTGGCCAAACCCACCAATTCTGGCAGGAAAAGCTCGCTGTAACTCAACAGCAGATGTACAGGGAACAGAAGGCTTGGGCTGTTGTTTCAAGATGCCCCAACCTTATGTTCTCAGGGAACGCAAGCTGCTCCCAAGCTATGTGTGCACATGTATAAGGAAGTTGGGACCAACAGCTATCTAAAGTGTACGACCAACTTCAGCAACAGTCTGCTTCTTTGCTGCAGACAGTGGTACACTTTTACTAACACTACAGAGTCTTCGAACGGGAGACTCCGTCCATGTGTTAGCCGGATTTATCGGCCTGTGCAGATATGGGGGGGGGGGGTGCAAACTGAGCAATCGCCCAGGGCCCAAACAACTTACGGGGCCCCCTGACTTCAGCACCATTAGCTATGAATCAGCACCCGGGGCCCCAAGCTACTGAGGGGGCCCACCGGGCTACTGGGTGCTGACTGCCTCTCTCCCTTCTCTCACTTACCAAGTATCTGCACAGGCTGACAGCTCCCTCCTCCTCCTGGAGTTCTCAACTGCAGGGGATGATCGATTACTTTGGGCTGCTGCTGCCCAGTGTAATCAATCCCTGACTCGGCTCCAGGTATGTGCAGTGTCTTCTGTGTGTATGTGTGTTTACACATGTTTTGTCTTGTGTGTGTGTGTGCGCGCGTGTGCGTGCGTACATGTTCTGGGGTGTGGGTGGGTGTGTGTATGTGTAGTAATACAGATTCCCTATCGTATCCAAAACTTGAACCAGAATTTCATATATATTTGCTTTGCTATGCTGTCAGTATTTACTGCAGTTTTGCATTATATTTATCAGGATGATCAGCAATATATTTCCTACAAGTCTTGCTATATATGTAAATGATGAAGGCCAGATAAATACTGTCATTTTAAAATGAATTGAAAACTCTTAGGCTAGGTTCACATCTGCTCCACCCTCTCTGTCGTTGACTACAATGGTTTCAAAACTGAAAGAGGAGCTTTCAAGTCCTCTGGCACCCGCGCAGGGGCGTAACTACCGGGGTAGCAGTGGTAGCAGCTGCCACAGGGCCCGGGACATTACGGGGCCCCGCGGGCCCCCGTTGTGTTTTTTTTTTTTTTTTTTTATAGTCCGTTATCTGCTGGAGTAACCCCAGCAGGTAACGGGCCCTATATACTTACCGTTCCCCGAGGTCCAGCTCACAGCCGCCTGCGCTTCCGATTCTGCGGAGACGGCTGTGAGCAGGAGCGGGGATCGGTATGTGAGGCCGCGGCCCGAACACCTGCTATCATTATACTTCGGGGTCTTTTCAGATCCCGGAGTATAATAATCGGAGGCCCAGAGTTGGTGAGGGAACATAAAAAACAATGTACTTACCGCTCCTGCGCTTCGGGCCTGTTTGGTGACGTCCCAGATGTCAGCCGACGTCATTTTGCGTCGCGACGCCAGTCCCGCATCACGTGACGCCGGCCTGGTCCGCACAAGAAGAAGGCCGGAGTAGCGCACGGGCATGCACCGGAGCGAGGAACAGGTAAGCAACGTTGTTTTTTTATGTTTGTATCCTCCCCTAGGTCTCCGATTATTATACTCTGGGGTCTGAAAAGACCCCACAGTATAATAATTGTTCATGGGTGGTCCACAATGGGACATATAATAGTGTGTGCAGGGGCCACTATGGGGAATAATACTGTGTGCAGGGGCCACTATGAGGAATAATACTGTGTGCAGGGGCCCCTATGGGACATGATACTGTGTGCAGGGGCCCCTACGGGACATGATACTGTGTGCAGGGGCCACTATGGGACATGATACTGTGTGCAGGGGCCCCTATGGGACATGATACTGTGTGCAGGGACCCCTATGGGACATGATACTGTGTGCAGGGGCCCCTATGGGACATGATACTGTGTGCAGGGGCCCCTATGGGACATGATACTGTGTGCAGAGGCCCCTATGGGACATGATACTGTGTGCAGGGGCCCCTATGGGACATGATACTGTGTGCAGGGGCCACTATGGGACATGATACTGTGTGCAGGGGCCCCTATGGGACATGATACTGTGTGCAGGGGCCACTATGGCACATAATAGTGTGCGCAGGAATGAGTTTTTTTTTTTTTGGGAGGGGGGCGGTCCGGGGGGGAGGGGTCGGGGGCGGCGGTTCGGGGGGGGGGCCCCCATGTCAAATGTTCGCCTTGGGGCCCAGCCATTCCTAGTTACGCCACTGCACCCGCGGTATTATATACTGCTAGAAAGCTGACAGTGCGCTAATTCAGCGCACTGTCAGCTTTCTCGATGTGCAACTGGGTACTAAAGATATCGGTGCCGTTAGTTTTGACACACATACAGTGCCTTGCGAAAGTATTCGGCCCCCTTGAACTTTTCAACCTTTTGCCACATTTAAATATATAAAATATAAAGATATAAAATTTTAATTTTTGGATGAAGAATCAACAAGTGTCCTAAATGACTGATGATGATAAATATAATCCACCTGTGTGTAATCAAGTCCCTGTATAAATGCACCTGCTCTGTGATAGTCTCATGGTTCTGTTTAAAGTGCAGAGAGTATCATGAAGACCAAGGAACACACCAGGCAGGTCCGTGATACTGTTGTGGAGAAGTTTAAAGCCAGATTTGGATACAAAAGGATTTCCCAAACTTTAAACATCCCAAGGAACACTTTGCAAGCGATCATATTGAAATGGAAGGAGTATCAGACCACTGCAAATCTACCAAGATCCGGCCATCCCTCTAAACTTTCATCTCAAACAAGGAGAAGACTGATCAGAGATGCAGCTAAGAGGCCCATGATCACACTGGATGAACTACAGAGATCTACAGCTGAGGTGGGAGAGTCTGTCCATAGGACAACAATCAGTCGTACACTGCACAAATCTGGCCTTTATGGAAGAGTGGCAAGAAGAAAGCCATTTCTCAAAGATATCCATAAAAAGTCTCGTTTAAAGTTTGCCACAAGCCACCTGGGAGACACACCAAACATGTGGAAGAAGGTGCTCTGGTCAGATGAAACCAAAATCCAACTTTTTGGCCACAATGCAAAACGATATGTTTGGCGTAAAAGCAACATAGCTCATCACCCTGAACACACCATCCCCACTGTCAAACGTGGTGGCAGCATCATGGTTTGGGCCTGCTTTTATTCAGCAGGGACAGGGAAGATGGTTAAAATTGATGGGAAGATGGATGGAGCCAAATACAGGACCATTCTGGAAGAAAACCTGTTGGAGTCTGCAAAAGACCTGAGACTGGGACGGAGATTTATCTTCCAACAAGACAATAATACCAAACATAAAGCAAAATCTCCAATGGAATGGTTCACAAATAATCGTATGCAGGTGTTAGAATGGCCAAGGCAAAGTCCCGACATGAATCCAATCGAGAATCTGTGGAAAGAGCTGAAAACGCTCTCCATCCAACCTCACTGAGCTCGAGTTGTTTTCCAAGGAAGAATGGGCAAGGATTTCAGTCTCTCGATGTGCAAAACTGATAGAGACATACCCCAAGCGACTTGCAGCTGAAATCGCAGCAAAAGGTGGCGCTACAAAGTATTAACTTAAGGGGGCCGAATAATATTGCAGGCCCCACTTTTCAGTTTTTTATTTTTTACAAAAGTTTAAAATATCCAATAAATTTCATTCCACTTCACGATTGTGTCCCACTTGTTGATTCTTCACCAAAAAATTAAAATTTTATATCCTTATGTTTGAAGCCTGAAATGTGGCAAAAGGTTGAAAAATTCAAAGGGGCCGAATACTTGCGCAAGGCACTGTACCTCTCCACTGTCAGAAGGTTGGGCCTTACTGCTCAGTGTCATTGCATTGTACTGTCAGAGGGGGCATTCATTACCACCCAGGGATGACGCTGAGGAGTGAGGCCCTCCCCTTTTATGTGAAGGGATATCGGTGCCGAAACTAACGGCACAGATATCTCCAGCACCCGGGCACGTACCATCAAAGATGCCATCTTCTAATCGATGTCTCATCTATATACCCACTAACATAATTCACTGATATATATATATATACTATATATATATATATATATATATGTGTGTATATAATGTCCCATAGTGGCTTCTTCACAAGGTATAATGTCCCATGGTGGCCCTTTCACACAGCTTAATGTCCCATGGCAGCCCCTTCACACAGTATAATGTCCCATAGTGGCCCCTTCACACAATATAATGTCCCCTACGGTGCTTGGTGCAAAAATTTTGGTTTCGGTAAAACCCAAAAATTTTTGGGGATCACGACCCTTGAACAATTATATACTCCTGTGCTCCAGCGCTACTTCCTGCTGTCTTCAATGACATCACAGACATGGGTTACATCGGCATCATTATGCATCAATAACACCAGCCAGACCCACATGCCGTCTGTGACATCACTGAAGAGGGCCAAAGACAGCAGGAATTCACGTTGGAGCACAGGAGAGGTAAGTAAAACAGTTTTGTTTTTTTTTTTCACCTTCCCCAGGCCTCTGAACCCCAGAGTATAACAACAGTAGTTTGTCGGAGCAAAACTTCCAGGCAAATCTCGCGAGACGGCTCTTGCAATGTTTGCCCAACAAATACCAAGTACAGCAGCGGTAACTACCAATCCCTGTGCATTCCATATCAGCGAAGTCCTGACGCTGTTCAGTGTCAGCAACGTGATATGGGATGCATGGGGCCCCCTGGAGGGCTGAAGAGGAAGTGGGGGCGGCCATGGGCAGAAATGGGAACTAGTAAGTAAATAGGGCACGTTACCTGCTGGAGTAATTCCAGCAGTTAATGGCCTATTTAAATAACAAAAGCAGCAGGGACCCACCAGGCCCCCTATGGTAACGGGCCCAATAGCAGCTGCTATGGCAGTAGTTCCTCCACTGGGTATGTCTTAGAATTTAGGGCCCCACTTGAAAACTTGCCCAGGGCCCAACTTTATTTAAAACCACCCTGCCTAGTGTTATAGTTATGTATGATGCTAGGAATCCCTGCCTCCTCTCAAAATATTTTCCCATACTCTACTTACTATGGGACAGTATATAACAGAGAGAGGGCTAATCATAGAAAATTATAATACTAGGAGATTGTCTCCTGGCATAGTGTACAGGCCGTGGGATAGACAGTATAAACTCAGGAAGGCCCCTGCGTTTTTTAATTGTGCGACTAATGTCATGTGGCTCTAGCCTTCTTCCTTCTATCTGTTGTTGGGTGGAGCGTCAAGGGCTTCCATAAACTGTAGATGGTCAGACGGTCCTATTAAATTTGATGGGTTTGGCAAAAAAAAAGAAAAAAAATCAACTAACATATGTAGGCTGCTTAAGATTCACATCTGTGCCGTTCTGTTCCACCAAAGAAGAACAACAGAAAACAATAGCAGTTCTGAATTGGTCATCTGGACAATTGTTTATGGAATCTGCAGTGGACTTAAGCAAAGCCTAAGCCAGGGATATTCAACTACTTTTAGTGAAGGTCTATTGACCAGGTTCCGCCATCAAGTAAAGGTCCGAGCTGAACACATCCAGTATTTAGAATATTTTTCAGACAAAAAGACGCATGTGCCATTATACTGTGCATTAAGGAGCATTATAGTGTGGGTGGGGCACCAAGAAGCATTATAATGTGAGTGAAGGCATTATACTGTGCATGCAATTCTGTGGACATAGTTGCTTTCCCTTATATGTAAGTGAAACGCAGATTCAGGCTAGGGCCCCACGTTGCGGAAAAGCAGCTTTTTTTGTTGCAGATTTTGTTGCTTTTTTTGAGCCAAAGCTAGGAGTGGAAGATAGAAGTATAAGTACTTCATATATATTTTCTATTCCTTTGGTAGCCATTATTGGCTTTGGCTCAAAAAACCGCAACAAAATCTGCAACAAAAAAAGCAGCGTTTCCGCAACGTGGGGCCCTAGCCTGAATCTTTGTTTTACTAACATATAAGGGAAAGGAAGTGTGTCCGCAGAATTGCGTGCACAGTATAATTCCCCCACTAACAGTATAATGCTTCTTGGCGCCCCACCCACACTATAATGCTGCTTAGTGCCCCCTGCACAGTATAATAGCACATGCGTCTTTTTGTCCGAAAAATATTGTAAGTACTTAGCCTTAGGCTAAGACACCACAGAAATGCTGCTTTTTTGTTGCAGATTTTGCTGTGTTTTTTTGAGCCAAAGCCTGAAGTGAATTTAACAGAAGGGAGAAGTAGAAGCACTTTCTACATATTACCCATTTCTGTTGAAGCCACTCTTGACTTTGGCTCAAAAAACAGCAGCAAAATATGCAACATAAGAGAGGCTTTTCCGCAACTTGGGGCCTTAGCCTAAGGCCTAACTTTCAGGTGGTGTGGTGTCCATGGTTGATGTGTTATTCATGTTGGTGAATAACAGATAAACTTTTTTTTCTTAATAACAATTCCATATACTTTTCAATATCTTTGGAGCACATTTATTAAGCTACTTGCAATTTTTTTTTTGGCGTAACTTGCGCCTTTTTGTAGTCTTTTTCTGCCCTGCACTTTATTTATAAAGCTTTTGCGCCTTTACTTTCAGATGTTATGCTGCCCTCGCCACTTTTGCTTTTTGTCGGGGAAAAGAGGCGTGGCCTAAATGGTGATCCTTTTCACTCTGTATTTATGAATTTGTAAAAAAAAGGGGCAGAAAATATATGCAAATGCACTCCAGTACATGGGTAGCATAAAAAAGCCAGTCAGGCCATACAGCATTAAAAAGGGGTAATTGCACATAACTTATAAAGGCGCATCTAAACTTACATATGTGCACAACATTCAACAAGGAGATGCACCTACATCATAAGTAGACATGACAGTAAAACTAGTCTAAAAACAGATGCACCTGAAAAATATATAACCGAAAGAGGGGCAGATGATAAATAATCACCAACGTGTTCTCAAAACTTCCATGTGATGACTGTTTTTCACAGTCATGTGAATAAGGCCTTAGTGTTCAGTTTATGATGAGGCTTGCATTTCTTCCTAAACCAGCCCAATCCTGTGGCAGTGTAAAGAACTCAAGTGATACAATAAGCCCATCTTCATGAATTCCCTGCTTAGTTTCATCTCAATTGACATTTCCAATCATCATCTTCAGCACCATGGTGTAGGTCTGCATTGCAGGGAAGACCTGCAATGACATGTTTCTGCTGTAATGTCCTACTCCCTAGTATTTCCCACATTTTTCAGATTAGACTGACCTTCTAAACTACAAAACATTTCATGGTATGAAGGTCATTAAGACTGCCAAACTACTAAATATGTTTCTGAACATGGATACTGTAACAATCCTGTATCCTCTGATACATCTTTTTATCTAGGGGTTCAGCACAGGAGGGGGGGGGGGCAACACATCTACTAGTGCATCTTAATAAATTAGAATATCATCAAAAAGTTATTTTTTTTTTTTAGTAATTCAATTGAAAAAGTGAAACACTTATTATATTGAGTCATTACAAACAGAGTGAGCTTTTTCAAGTGTTTATTTCTGTTAATGTTGATGATTATGGCTTACAGCCAAGAAAACCAAAAGTCATTATCTCAGAAAATTGGAAGAATTAACCCAAAACACCTGCAAAGGCTTCCTAAGTGTTTAAAAAGGCCCCTTAGTCTGGTTCAGTAGGCGACACAATCATGGGGAAGACTGCTGACTTGACAGATGTCCAGAAGGCAGTCATTGACACAATCCACAAGCAGGGTAATTGTGATGGTATTCTAATTTATTGAGATGCACTAGTAAGTGGGCCCACAACTCAGGTATACTGATATCACTATACAGTGACTGTATAGTGGTCTATATAGGCTCTACAGACCCTTTAGGCAAACACAGTACAGGAAAAATGAGGTGACATTTCTGACTGTAATCATTCACATTTCTCGTCTCTTCCATCTGGACCGCCATGACCACTTCTCCCGGATGTGACTTGTCTCTAAAGTTTGCAACACAGACATCTTTGTCCAATAAATGAAGCAACAGCTGCACACAATGACAAATATAGAATGTAAGTTTTGCCTTTGACTTTCAGCCACGATTCATGGGCAACTGGCCCAGACAGCATAGTGCTAGACAGCAGTTTTTGTTGAAGGTGGGCCCGCTGTGGTATACATCCTGAAATGGACCTGACACATGTGACCTTAGCCTCAGGGTTCCCTTAGGGGCTATTCACACATAGTAATTTGATGCCCAAACTCTGCTTCCCTTTGTTTTCAATACCTTACAGATTCACACAGATACACCTGTATGTTCTATTTGAAGCAATAGCAACAGTACTGATGCATCCTGGCAAATAACACAAGCATCATTTAAGGGCACGCAAGTACCTTGCTGTTTCTTCATGGCCTGTTTGCCATGTGCTAACTTTTGGTTAGTCCTGCAGTTCCTATGCTTTTTCAAACCGAGTCGAGTGGCCTCTGCATACAGCTTCCACCTAATAACTACTATACTGCTGCCTCAGCTCTGCTTCATCAACACAGAGTTTAGATGTGCCTTTATATAATGTGTGCACCTTTTTTTTTTCTTAAACAAAAAAAGGGGCAAAGCACAACTGCCCCTCTTTATTGCTATCTGGTCTGAATGTACTGAGGCACATTTGCGCCTTTTTTTTTACCCCTTATAAATATATATATATATATATATACACACACATATACACTATATATATATATATATATATATATATATATATATATATATACAGTACAGACCAAAAGTTTGGACACACCTTCTCATTCCAAGAGTTTTCTGTATTTTCATGACTATAAAAATTGTAGATTCACACTGAAGGCATCAAAACTATGAATTAACACATGTGGAATTATATACTTAACAAAAAAGTGTGAAACAACTGAAAATATGTCTTATATTCTAGGTTCTTCAAAGTAGCCACCTTTTGCTTTGATTACTGCTTTGCACACTCTTGGCATTCTCTTGATGAGCTTCAAGAGGTAGTCACCTGAAATGGTTTTCACTTCACAGGTGTGCCCTGTCAGGGTTAATAAGTGGGATTTCTTGCCTTATATATGGGGTTGAGACCATCATTTGTGTTGTTCAGAAGTCAGGTGGATACACAGCTGATAGTCCTACTGAATGGAGTGTTAGAATTTGTATTATGGCAAGAAAAAAAGCAGCTAAGTAAAGAAATACGAGTGGCCATCATTACTTTAAGAAATGAAGGTCAGTCAGTCCGAAAAATTGGGAAAACTTTGAAAGTGTCCCCACGTGCAGTGGCCAAAACCATCAAGCGCTACAAAGAAACTGGCTCACATGAGGACCGCCCCAGGAAAGGAAGACCAAGAGTCACCTCTGCTGTGGAGGATAAGTTCATCCGAGTCACCAGCCTCAGAAATCGCAGGTTAACAGCAGCTCAGATTAGAGACCAGGTCAATGCCACACAGAGTTCTAGCAGCAGACACATCTCTACAACAACTGTTAAGAGGAGACTGTGTGTAGCAGGCCTTCATGGTAAAATAGCTGCTAGGAAACCACTGCTAAGGACAGGCAACAAGCAGAAGAGACTTGTTTGGGCTAAAGAACACAAGGAATGGACATTAGACCTGTGGAAATCTGTGCTTTGGTCTGATGAGTCCAAATTTGAGATCTTTGGTTCCAACCACCGTGTCTTTGTGCAACGCAGAAAAGGTGAACGAATGGACTCTACATGCCTGGTTCCCACCGTGAAGCATGGAGGAGGTGTGATGGTGTGGGGGTGCTTTGCTGGTGACACTGTTGGGGATTTATTCAAAATTGATGGAATACTGAACCAGTATAGTTACCACAGCATCTTGCAGTGGCATGCTATTCCATCCGGTTTGCGTTTAGTTGGGCCATCATTTATTTTTCAACAGGACAATGACCCCAAACACACCTCCAGACTGTGTAAGGGCTATTTGACCAAGAAGGAGAGTGATGGGGTGCTACGCCAGATGACCTGGCCTCCACAGTCACCAGACATGAACCCAATCGAGATGGTTTGGGGTGAGCTGGACCGCAGAGTGAAGGCAAAAGGGCCAACAAGTGCTAAGCATCTCTGGGAACTCCTTCAAGACTGTTGGAAGACCATTTCAGGTGACTAGCTCTTGAAGCTCATCAAGAGAATGCCAAGAGTGTGCAAAGCAGTAATCAAAGCAAAAGGTGGCTACTTTGAAGAACCTAGAATATAAGACATTTCAGTTGTTTGACACTTTTTTGTTAAGTATATATTTCCACATGTGTTAATTCATAGTTGTGATGCCTTCAGTGTGAATCTACAATTTTTATAGTCATGAAAATACAGAAAACTCTTGGAATGAGAAGGTGTGTCCAAACTTTTGGTCTGTACTGTATATATATATATATATATATATATATATAAAAGTTATAAATACAGCGAGAAAACCATCTCAGTTTAGGACATGCCCCTCTTCCCATCAAAAAGCAAGTGTGGCAAGGATAGCATGACATCTGGAAAAAGGTGCAAATGCTTAATAAATAAAGTGCAGGGCAGAAAAAGACAACAAAACAATACAAATTATCAAAAAAAAAAAAAATGCCGCGAGTGGCTTAATAAATGTGCCCCATAGACTTTGTTTGTCCTTTTGCCAAGTTGGCGATCCTATGTTGCTGTATTGACTTTGTGTTTCTGTATGGGTTCGGCTGCATGAAGCTAAGGATCCACAATCTCATTTTTATATTATTGGATGCTTAGTATTACTTACTTGCTGTACCATCAGTTCACAATAAAGTAAGGTTGAAAATTTAACAGATTCAATTTAGCAAGCTCAAAGCAAAGACATCATATGACAACTAAGACATCACTTGTTCCAGTAAACAGTACTACCATTTGAGTAGTAAAGCTGATGCAACCTATAGATTTTGTAATTCATCCAATGCAAATCTCAGTCTGTTACAGTGTAGATCATGAGATGAGGAACCATGAACAATGTCTCAAGACTCTGTGTAATAATCAGCTTCATTGCAGAAAGTTACAATATAAGTTTCAGAACAGGATATGTAGTAAATATGTCAGTCTCTGACATCAATTGAAGTCAAGGAATGAATACTAATAACTGTAAATGACAGAAAGTGCAACCTGTATCATGTAACACTACAGATCATAAGTCACCACAATTCCCCAATGTCATGGTAACAGAACAACATGGCAGATTTATGAAGACCGGCGTTAACAACTCCTGAGTCAGTGCAGGGTGCGTCTCATTTATCACAAGGCGTACACCTCCTCATAAATGAGGCGCAACGTCCATTGGGCCATACGCCTGCAGGGGAAATAAATTCACAATGTAAAAAGTTACATTTTTTGAGCCAAAAAAATTGTGACTTTTTTATTCCTTTTACAGCAGAAAACTAGCATACAAGGCATAATAAATATGCCCCCAAAAAGGCCGTGTGATGGCCATAGAATAAAAAAAAAAAAAAAAAAAAAAAAAAGTCACCACATGGCCTTTTTCCATGTTTGTTTGAATAAGGCCTTAGTCCATTTGTTGCTAAGGCTGAAGCCCTGCGTGGCGTAAACGCTTTACAGTTCCTTGAAAGTGGATGGGATTCTAGTGAATCCACACATTGCAGAAAAATACCCGCAGCAGAAAATTTTCAAAACCATTGCGTTTTTGGAAACCATAGCATGTCAATTATACCTACTTAAATGCTGGCAGTTTCCCTATAGGTATAATTGAAGCAGAAAGTCCGCAGAGGAAAACTCTGTGGACTTTATGTGAAAAACGCTGTGGGAAAAACTGTGATGCATTTCCGTTGCATTTTTTCCCGCAGTGCTTTTTCGATGCAGCCTGCAATGTGGGGCCTTAGCCTAAGGGATTTCTGGTCTTTACCCTTGCAAAGAGATACGGACATCACTGTATAAAGATTCCTAGTTCACGGTCCCCAAAATACAGGTGGATCTCAATAAATTAGAATATCTTTGAAGCGTTTATTTATTTCAGTAATTAAATTAAAAAAGTGACCTCCTATATTTTCTAGATTCTTTACACACAGAATGTTCTATTTCAAGTGTTTTATTTCTGTAAATGTTGATTATGGATTACAGGTAATGAAAACGTAAATCTAAAAATTAGAATATTGTAAAAAAGTTCAGTATTGTAAATTCTGCCAAGGTTTCCTAAGCCTTTAAGTCTCCCTGCATGATTGTGTGTCCTTCAGTCTGGTTCAGTAGGACACACAATCACGGAAGACTGCTGATTATGAATTGAATTACTGAAATTAATGAACGTTTCAAAGATATTCTAATTTATTGAGATGCACCTGTACTTACAAATTGATCATCTCTAAACTCTACCCAAGGTAACAGCCTACCAATTATCCTGATAGAGATTGAAGGGTTATATTCAGCATTCTGATGATCTATGTTTACGATATGTTCTCTATGGCTTCTCAGTAAATGCTCTTGCTCCCTTGCAGTCCACCCTCAACTCTGACACATGCTTAATCCACCTGTCCCCTTTGCCAATTCCTTCACTGGCTATCCATTGCTCAGCAAATAGAGTTTCAAATACCAACACTGACATACAAGGCCATCCACAACCTATCCCTTCCAAACATCTTTGACCCAATCTCTCACTACCTACCAACAAATAATTTCCAATCTTCTTAAGACTTTCTTCTTTTCTCTTTTCTTCTCTTTTCACACAATCGCCAAAAATTTTCCTATGCATCCCCTATACTTTGGAACTCATTACCATGATACATAACACTGTCCCCAACTAACGCATTCTTCAAGAAGACTCTGAAGATTAATCTACCCCACTGCCAACATACCACCACCGTCTGCCCTCACCTAGTGTCTCTAATCCCCTTCTCTTAAAGTGGTTGTCCAGGCTAAAACTTTATTTTTTAATTAAGCTGGGGAAGGTGAAAAAAAAAAAAAAAAAAAAAAAACACACACACACACACACCACACAAACTCACCTATCCCTGGTGGTCCAGTGCCTCCCAGCCCGGTCTTGCAGCTCTGTTTCCTTCCAGCGGAAGTCCCCGCTGACAGCTGAGGCCAATCAGCAGCCTCAGAGGAAGGGACCCAGAACGTCACATCCGGTGAGGATTTCCACAAAAGATGACAGCCGAGTAGCAGAATCAGACCGCACTGGGAGGTCACCAGAGCAGGCGAGTATGTATTTTTTTGGGTTTTTTTTCCACTTCCTCCGGCCTAATTCCTGCGATTTACAAAAATGCAAGCATTTTTTAAATCACAGCATTTCCACTGAATTTTTTTCTGCAATGTGTGGATGGGATTAGCCAGTATCCCATCCACTTTCCAGGTAATGTAAAACGCAGCGCTTTTGCAACGTGGGCCCCTGTAAATGGTTCAAAGAGTCGTCCCATCTGGACTATTGCTCTGTAAGCCAGACATACAGTGCCAGCCTAGGAATTCCACCCTTCATCAATCCCTGGAAACAAACCCTACTAGCTTTCAAATTGAGTTGTTTTCTGCTGGACTTCTGGAGCCCGGCAGACACACAGCTAATGGCTATGGCCACTCATAAAACTAGGCTGTTTCCAGGGCCGCTTTAACCATAGGGCCTGATGCACTTGCCTATGACAGGGCAGGGAGCTGTAAAGTCCTTGCTCTGCCATAAAATACTTACATACATCACTGTCTGTTCAGGACGTCCAGGCACAGCTGATGACGTCACAATGGTGAAGCAGGAGCCATCCTCAGACAGCTCCTGCTTCACCGCTCTGTGTGAAGCACATCCCTGTGGGCTCCAGCCCCAGGAGCTTCAGGTGCAATGTGATGACGTCACATCACGCCTGCAGCTCCCTGAACAGTCCGGGACAAGAGATTGCACAGAGCGGCAGGGGAGCAAGGGGAGGTAAGTATCAGTGTTTTATTATGTTAAACTGGAGGCAGATGATGGGGGACATTAAACTAGGGGGGCATTAAACTGGGGGAGATGAAGAGGAACATTAAACTGAGGGGCAGATTAAACTGGGAGGGTGACATTAAACTGGGGGCAATTTGGAAGGGGACATTAAACTGGGGGTAGCTGGAGGGTGACGTGTCTGCCTCTAGTTGCCTCCAGTTTAATGTCCCCCTCCAACTATCCCCACGGTTTAATGTCCCCTCCAACTGAGCGAGTTTAATATCCCCCTCTAGTTTCTTCATACTGTGGGGCAATTGGAGGGAAATATTATAATGTGGGGGCATATAATGTTAGGGTGACTAGGATGATTATACTGTGTTGGGGCACATGGAAAAATGTATGAGAATGGGAGGAGTCAATGTATAAGTGGATGGAGCTAAACTTGCATAGCGCGCCGTACATTCTCTGTCCCTCTTTCTATCTTTTGAAAATTGGGAGGTATGTTATAAATATTAGCCCCCTTAAAAATAAAAAAAAAAAGTTTTCCCCTTATATACAATAGTTCACCCTTAAAAAAGCCCTCCTTAAAAATAAGTTTCCCCCTCATAATAGTTTTCCCTTATAAATAATAGTCCCTGCATATAAATAATAACCGCCTTATAATTATTATTGATAAGGGTGCAGTTACTTGTGAACAGGACACATTATTTATAAGGGAGGACTACTATTTATAAGTGCACGGGCATGGCCACTTATATTGTATGGGGCCAGTAAGAAGGAATTATACTATGTGGGGGCAATTTTAATTGGGGTAGGTCAGGAATGTTTAAGTGGTGATGATGGGGGGGGGGCACTTATGAAACCTTTGCACTGGGCCCACCAATGTGTTAAAACGGCCCTGGCTGTCTCAATCAGTCAGGTCAACTTCTCTGACCTCCAGATCTCATCTCCCCTGTAGTATCAGCTGCCAGGGAAATGCAGTGTTACGTGGCATTCATTCAAATTAATGCCAACAATTTAATACAGGATTGTGTGGAGTCTGGCAGAGTGGGGCAACTCTATGCAGAAGCTTTCCTCTGTTTCATAGTGGTTCCTAGATACACCATGTAGGGAGACTGCAGGCAATAGGCCTCTGCCACCTGAGTAGTCAGAAAATAGATTGAACATAAGGCACTATGCTAATGATATCCATAGCTTACAAGTGAAGGGTTTATTACAGCGCTATAGGGGAAGAGTATTATATATGTTCTTGCACAAGCATCATGTTCTGTCCACCCCTGCCATATATACTGTATTTATATTAGATATAAATATATAGATAGATCAGTAATGTAGAAGCTCGCTCTGCTACTGTAATGCAAACAACGTACTAAAAAGCAATACACAGTCACCACAGCCATATAGTGTGCATACTGTTCTCACTGTCAGGATGGATGAGTGTGACACATATTAGACATGGAGGTGGGAGCATTCACACGTCTGATGTGTGTGACTTTCCTCACAACTACTGTAGTCCTTTTAATCCTTCCTCTCCATATCCCACACAAAGGAGTATTTGTTGGTTTCCTCCTGTAGTCTTATTAAACTGTGATGCCAATTATGTTTAATGTTAGTTATCATCTACAAAGATAAATTGATGATCTGCTAGTATACATAGCTGAACCTACCGGAATCAGGGAATAACGTGAAACAGAAGAAGAGAGAGAGCCAGAGCATTGCAATGGTTAACAGCCATTGCATGCCATTCTCTGTGCACTGCCCATGCCTTCCCCTCTTCCTATGAATACAATACCTGCTGCTGTCTTCTTCGCAATGAGCCATGGTAGTGCTATTCATTGATGATGCTTTGTCAGTGTCGACTTCTTCGGGATGTGGCAGTGGGTTTGTCACTGTGTCACTGTTTTTGCATGTACCTGTTTGAGGTCAGAGATGACTTCACTGGAGGCGAGTCTCTCAATAACCAATGGTGGAGGCTCTTCTTGTGAGGATGCTGCATTGTATGCTAGCTGTGCCTGAATGAGGGGTGTTGTATAACAAGGCTTCTGCCCATGGGCAGCACACTGTATGAAACAGGAATGTTGCCCAGTAACTATAAGCATATGAGCAGCACAACCTCACCTAGTATTAGTAATATGAGCCGGACTGTAATGTATGATACAGCAGACTTCTACAGTTTATACAGCTTTTCTAAGGTTCAGTCAAGGGGTTTTTCACATTGGATTGGAAACAGAATTTATTAATACACAAATGTAGTTTCATTTCCACTTCACGCACAGACATTTTAGAGACGAATATATTTTTATAAATTAAAATGAAAAAAAAACCCAAAACTTTAACCTACATTAAAATGTGAAAATTGTTTTTTTTTATATTTTACTTTTATAATGAGGTAGGAGTGACTTAAGTCACAGGAAAAAAAAAAAAAAAAGCCTGAACCTGCATTACTGAGTGACGCTGATAACATCACGGCTCTATACACATTAAGTAGCGCATATATAAGGCTGAAGTCCCACATAGCTAAAACGCAGTGTTTTACAGTACCTGTAATGGCTAATCCCATCCACACATTGCAGAAAAAAAAAAATTGCAGCGCAAAGCTGCGTTTTCAAAAATGCTTGTGTTTTGGTAATCACAGCATGTCAATTATACCTGCAGAAACGCTGATGTTTTTTTTGTAAAGGTATAATAAAGGACAGAAAGTCAGCAGAGAAAAAATGTGATGCATTTTCTGCCATGGTTTTTTCCAAACCTTTTTTTTTTTTTTTTGCTGCGTTTCACTAAGTGGAGCCTTAGCCTTAAAGAGGTTTTCCAGTCCTCAGCCAATCAGCCATATGAAGAGACTGCAGCATTCGGGTGAACGCTGCAGCCTCTTCCTTGAAAACCAAGCAAAATATCATACATTGAATAGCAGCTGTGCTTGGTTTTGCAGCTCAGCCCCAGTCACTACAAACAGCTGATCAGTGGGGGTCCTGGGTTTTTAAATCCCACTGATCTTCTATTGATGACCTATCCAAAAATGGCTTCCAGATGCTACGTGTACCTTTGTCACTATTAAAAATCTACCCCAAAGGAAGATCTAACACAGTTTTTATAAATGACAGATTTTGGTGAAATATAAGGATTAGGCAAGTTGGATTTCAAATGCCCAATCCTGTTGTTCAAGTAGAGATAAACTACTGCCAGACGTATCTTCAGGGGCTTTCTGCTATCTAGTACACATGCACTGCTTGCTTGAAATCATCATGCAAGAGTGTAAGGGAAGCTGGACGAGATAGCTGTTAACAAAACAAGTTCAGGTACTGTGGGTATGGAAAGTATTCAGACCCCATTACATTTTTCACTCAAGAGTCTTCTTGGGAATGATGTCAAGAATGGTCACAGAGTTGTTCCGAAGCCACTCCTTTGTTATTTTAGCTGTGTGCTTAGGATCATTGTCTTGTTGGAAGGTGAACCTTCGGCCTGAGGTCCAGAGCACTCTGGAAGAGGTTTTCTTCCAGGATATATCTTTACTTGGCCACATTCATCTTTCCTTCAATTGCAACCAGTCGTCCTGTCCCTGCAGCTGAAAAACACCCCCATATTTCACTGTTGGGATTGTATTGGGTAGGTGATGAGCAGTGCCTGGTTTTCTCCATTCATACCACTTAGAATTAACGCCAAAAAGTTCAATCTTCGTCTCATCAGACCAGAGAATCTTATTTCTCAAAGATCTGGGAGTCCTTCATGTGTTTTTTGGCAAACTCTATGCGGACTTTCATATGTCTTGCACTGTGGAGAGGCTTCCTTCGGGCCACTCTGCCATAAAGCCCCAACTGGTGGAGGGCTGCAGTGATAGTTGACTTTGTGGAGTTTTCCCATTTCCCTACTGCATCTCTGGAGCTCATCCACAGTGATCTTTGGGTTCTTCTTTACCTCTCTCGCCAAGGCTCTTCTCCCACGATTGCTCAGTTTGACTGGACGGCCAGGTCTAGGAAGAATTCTGGTCATCCCAAACTTCTTCCATTTAAGGATTATGGAGGCCACTGTGCTCTTGGGAACCTTGAGTGTTGCAGAAGTTCTTTTGTAACCTTGGCCAGATCTGTGCCTTGCCACAATTCTGTCTCTGAGCTCCTTGGGCAGTTCCTTTGACCTCATGATTCTCATTTGCTCTGACATGCACTGTGAGCTGTGAGGTCCTATATAGACAGGTGTGTGCCTTTCCTAATCAAGTCCAATCAGTTTAATTAAACACAGCTGGACTCCAATGAAGGAGTAGAACCATCTCAAGGAGGATCAGAAAGAAATGGACAACCTGTGAGTTAAATATGAGTGTCACAGCAAAGGGTCTGAATACTTCTGACCATGTGATATTTCAGTTTTTCTTTTTTAATAAATTTGCAAAAATATCTACATTTCTCATTTTTTTCTGTCAAGATGGGGTGCTGAGTGTACATTAATGAGAAATAAAATGAACTTTTTTGCTTTTAGCAAATGGCTACAATGAAACAAAGAGTGAAAAATTTAAAGGGGTCTGAATACTTTCCGTACTCACTGTATGTAGGCAGTTTAAGGCTACACACAGGTGTTCCACCACCAGTGCATTGCTGCCTCAATCTCAAATCATGAAAATAAATGTGGTTATGCAATATACAATGGTTTCTTGTGACCATTGTCACAGGTCGCAGTGTAGCCCTAGTTTGATGGATAGTGACTGTGCAGCTAGACCCTCACTAATCAAGCTTTCACAGTGGATAATTTATAATAGTCATTTTTAGAAAATCCCTTTGAGCCTATAGCCCCACGTGGCAAAAACGCTGCATTTTACAGTACCTGCAAAGTGGATGGGATTCTGGCTAATTCCATTACATATTGCAGAAAAAAAAAAATCCGCAGCTGAAAAGCTGCATTTTAAAAACACCCACATTTTTGAAAAATCGCAGCATGTCAATTATACCTGTGGAAACACTGGTATTTTCTGTATAATAGGGGCAGAAAGTCCGCATAAGAAAACTCTGCGAAAATGCAATGAAAAACTCTTGGGGGGAAAAAAAAAAAAACACACACAATTTATTTCTACTGTGGCTTTTTCTGCAGCTTTTTTTTGCTTAGGCTAAGGCCCCACATTGTGGAAACGCTGTGTTTTTGGTTGCAGATTTTGCTGCGGTTTTTTGAGCCAAAGTAAGGATTGGCTTGAAAAGGAATGGAAAATATAAAGGAAGCTCATAGACATTTCCCTTAACCCACTCCTGACTTTGTCTAAAAAAGAAAAAAAAAATTTACGCAGCGAAATCTGAAAACCCCCCCCAAAAAAACACAGCGTTTCCGCAACATGGGGGCTTAGCCTAAGAGTTACTTACCATAAGTGAACACCCTCTGTAACAGGTTTGTATTTATACATAACAAAAGCAGTAAAAACAGTAGGATTTCCTATTTATGAATATTTTCTGAAATTTGAAGCCAGATATGCGAAAGAATATTGTGCATACATGTAGGAGTTTTTGCTGGTTAAGAAGAAATCCCTTTTGTTCAGTGGATCATGGAGTAAGCCTCCAGTATTATGCAGCTGTGTGAGGTTTCAGCATTGTGCTGAGCCAGCATTCTTGTGTGTGAAAGCCCTCATATACAAGACTGTCTTTCTGCAGACAGATGGGCTGATTTATTAGAGGCTGTAATAAAAATATATTGTACTGTTCCCTAGTGCATAATCTGGCAGATAACAGAGAGCAGTAGAACAAGATACCTAAATCTCACACGGCGTTGGGAGATAGAGTCAAAGGAACCCCAGACTCTTCATCAGAGCCCGCCGCAAGACAGATTGGTTTTGGCTGGATTTGGAACCAGGTTATCATCCAAGAAATTAGTGTAAGAAGTAGATGCACTACAAACCAGGAGAGCAGAACCAAAAGGAATAAACATGTCCAAGCTGCGGTCAATCCGAGAGTTCTCAATCAAAGCCAAATCGATAAGCGGATATCCAGTAAACCAGCCAAGGTCAGGAGTACAGCAAACCAACAGCACAATAAAAAATTAATTTATAGTAGGTAAATAGGAACAGACTTTAAATATCCCTCCTCAGCTGCTGATTGGTTCAGCGTCTCAGAGTACTGACTTGCTGCAGAGTTAGTGAAAGCTTCACATGTCAGCATGGCAAACTTAAAGTGACAGAAGTGAGCAGTGTTGCAGTGAGGAGAATACATACTGAGAATCCTAACAGTAATGCTTTACCAATTATAATACCTGTCATGAAGGGGTAAAGATTTGTGGGCAAAATGTCTGCTGTATTTGATACCATTTAAAGAAGGCAAACTTAGAAATGAAGTCCTACTGGATAAAAAAAAAAAAAAAAAATTATGTCAAAATAGTCATACAGGATTGTTTGTACATCTAACAAAATGAATGAAATCCATGATGACAATATGGGGGGCATTTAATGCATTCAAATTCTACAGCAAGTATGGGATGTGTGAACCCGTCCTACTGCTTCTGGCATTCCCTGCTGTTGATACATTGAGGCTAAGGCCCCACATTGCGGAAATGCAGCAGAAAAAAAAAAAGCTGCATTTTACAGTACCAGCAAAGTGAATAAGATTCTGGCTAATCCCATCCACACATTGTGGAAACAAAACACTGCAGAAAAGCTGCATTGTCAAAAACGCAGCATGTCAATTTTACCTGCACAAATGCTTGTGTTTTCCCTATAGGTTTAATAAGGGAAGAAAAACATCAGAGAAATACACAGAAAAACGCAATGAAAAATGCTTTGAAAACAAACGCAATTCGTTTTTAACGTAAGGCCTTATCCTAAAGCATTCAAGAGCCTCTTGGGAGGGTGAAGCACTTGCAAGGATGTAAGGAGTTAAAGGAGAGAGAAAAACTTTCCTGGGGATATGCATCCCAGGGATTTTCCTGAAGATTTGCAGCCAATTTACCCTTTGGCTTGTATTTAGTTAAATATTTTAGTTTTATTGGAGTAAACAAGCCTACAGAAAGATCATTTTTGCATACACAGTTGCAAAATGTAAAGCTGAGTAAAGGCACACAGGCCGAACAAAGAGAGTAGTGTCATTTACAGGGACATTTCAGCAGTAAGGATCATAGTCAAAACAGACTACGTACAGTGTTTCAAGCAGATTTATTTTCTGCTACATGTGCATGGAGTTTTAATATGTTGTGTGCATTGCGTTTTGGTGTGGCCAAATTTGCCATGTCTGATAGGGTAATATATGTGTTTTCTCAAGTTGTGATTATAGGATGTGAGATGCAAAACACAAAAAAAAAACGTTCTAAAGGGGTTAAACCAAGTTTGCTGTAAATTTGGTGTAACACTAGTAGAGTCTAGAGTATATTTTCCTTAACTCATCATTTATGACACCTTCAGATTAGATGACCTTACCATCTGTCTTGAAGGAGGTTCTGTTGACCAGTCAACCTATAGCTGGAGGGAGATGCTGGTGTCTGGTGGTTGTACAGATCGTAATGTCACTCAGATAAATGTACTGTAGATATATTTTATGTAACAAATATAGACCATGTAGGTAAAAGTTAAAAATATTAAAATGTTTAAAGAATGTGGTCCAAGAATAGTATTTTCCACAAACCGTTGTAAAATAAAAGTGCTTTGATTGGTTGCAATGGGGGACACTGACAAGCTTTGTCTGCATTCATTTATATGCATAAGGTTTACTCAGTTTATTTAGGATGCAGCCAGCATTAACTCTATACTATACCCCTACAACGTAACATTCCCTTTTTCTTAGAACATCCACTGATACCAGTTTTCAGTTGAAAAGGTCAATTTATTAAAGAGTATCTGTTGTTTCAGGTGGCTTTTCAGGATAAGTTTTTGGGGTAATTATATGAGTTTTCCCCTCTGTAGGCTGTGCTGGTAGTTTGTAGTTCTCCCTGAGCTTATGAGTGGAGACTATCAAGAATTTGCTCTCTAACTAAGAAGCAGCCTCAGGATTATGCAGGACATATAAAGAGTTGCCCTGTGGCTTCCAGTATATATAAATTCTAAAATTATCGTCAGTGGTAAACTAAGCTTTAAAGAGGATCATGTGATTTGTTTTAGTAAGTAACTGCATTCCCCATGGAATACCAACTTTAATAATGCCCCCTCCACAGGTAAGTGTCCCCCCAAATAGCTTATAGTGCTCCTGATACCTGTGGGGGAACTATTAGAACCTGTTCACATGGTGGAATATGAAGAGAAATTAAGGCAGACTTCCATCTCAGATTCCTCTCCATTTTCTGACCCCGTGCCGCAACCCAGATGGAGGGAACCGGAGGGTGGGAGTAGTAGTGTCAAATGACGTGCTACCAGCTAGGCTGAGCACACTCAACCATGCTTCCCAGCTCCGCTCCTAGGCCAGACACCGCTGAGGGGGGTCCTGCAGCACTACCTGATTGTGGTACTAGTAGTTTTCTCCGGGGTGCTTCCAGTTGGAGAGGGGGACTTCTCTACTCTGAGCTGCCGATGTGATGGAAGTCCAAAGGGCCCTGATGGTAAAGCAGGAACGACTCAGGCAGTGCAGTTGAAACAGGATAAGGCTTTACTCAGCAACTGTGTAAGTACAACAAGCAGCTTCCACAATGGGGGAAGTAGTTTCTCAGTGTACAACTCCCCAGCCTTGGTCTTAGGAGGGTGCCCAGGGATGTTTAAGGCTCTAAGGATAACTCCACTCCAACAATAACTCCTCTCATGTGCCACTACCAGCTGTAGATACTGGGAACTGTAGTGCAGGATAGTTCTTACCATTAGATAAGGTGCCGAGTCAACTCCTCCTGTCATGGTACTCCATTGCTCCTCCTGGCACAAAGTCCAATCTCCTGACAGCCAAACTCTCTTTCTCAGGGCTGTCTCCAGATGAGCCTTGGGCAGAAATCTCCTCCCCTAGTCTGTATGGACGGCCTTTGAAGTCCAGTCTCAGTGAGTTCTGTGATAGGCCAGGGCTGTACCAAGGGAAAGGTTTGAACACTGGGCAACCACAGATGAAAAACAATGGGAAAAGCTGCATAACAATGTACCGTATTTTTCGAACTACAAGACGCACTGGACTATAAGATGCTCCTAGGTTTTAGAGAAGGAAAATAGGGAAAAAAATTGACGCAAAAAGTGTGGTAAAATATTTAACATATGGGAGTTGTAGTTTTGCAACAGCTGCAAGGCCACATTGACAGGTGGCCTTGCAGCTGTACGGGGATGCATAGGGCATTTTTTTGCGGGCCAGGTGTACTTTCTAGTTATAACATTTTGGGGAATGTCTATTGCTTCGATCACTTTTTATTCAAATCAGAGGTGAAACAGTGAAAAAAACGGCAGTTTGGCACTTTTGATTTTACGACGTTCACCCTACGGGAAAAATATTTTTATAAGTTTGAAGACCGGGCATTTTTGGACACAAGGATACCTTTCTTAATCATTGCCAGATGATTTTTTCTACACATTCCTCTCAGTTCCCTACTGATAGGTCCAAAGTTGTGTTCGTCATTGCCCTGCTAATAGACGATGCACAAGCATGGGCATCACCCTATTTAGAACAGGATCATGCCATTTTGGATGATTTGGAGGACTTTCTTGCACCAATGAACCTAGTATTTGATGACCCCAACCGTTGTGCCACTGCTGAGGGGGCCTTGCGTGATCTTCGCCAAGGAAGACGCTTTGTTGCGGAGTGTGCTGCAGAGTTTCGGCGCTGGGCTTCTGATGTTTCCTGGAACACCTCTGCACTAAGATGAACTTGTTAAAATAGAACTTCTAGCTGATCTTGAGGCGTATATACGATTATGCGTCCGTATTGACCAGAGACTCCTGGAAAGAAAGAGAAAGATGGGGCTATTATGATCCGGGCAACTTCTCCCATTTACCAGAGTATCATTTTCTCCCAAAGTTGCAGGCACCTTCTCAAACAAGAGCGGCTCCAGAACCTATGCAAGTGGATGCTATCCGGGGACCAATTTCGACTGCTGAAAAACGTCGTCACCTTGCTTAAAAGACTATGTCTTTATTGTGAACAACCTGGACATTATGTTCTTGACTGCCCTAATAAACCTCTACGGGCAGTTGCTGCAATTGAAGTTAGATCAAATTTGGAGTCTTGTCCCAACTGTGCTTTGCTTAGTCTGGTGACGCAGCCCCTGTTTTCCACCACACCATGTCCTGGTAATATGACTTCTAACCAACCTCACCTTACCAGTTCAGCTTTCTTATGGTTCTTGCAAGTTGTCCACTACAGCAATGTTGGATTTCGGTGCAGCTGGGAATTTTATGGACATTAAGTTTGCGTTTGATAATCATATTGAGCACAGTCCAAGATCTTCACCAGTTGAATTAGTGACTGTTGATGGGTCACTTTTTTTTTTTTTTATAATTAACATTTTATTGGATTTTCAAATAACACCAATGAATATACATTGTTGAAGACAATGAGCATGACAAAACAATCATTAACCAAATGGACAGAAGAGCTGGTGTATTACTTACAACGAATAACTAAAAACACGAAAAGAAATGGAACGTGGGGGGGGAGAGAGACGATGTGTTCTTAGGGTGAAAGGCCAAGGGTCTCAGAGGGTATTTTAATTAAGCAGGGGGTTCCCAAAGGTGCGCCCAGGTAGGATCATTAGAAAAATTATACCATGGTGTCCACATAGAGCTAAACTTCTGGTGGGTGCGGAGTTCTAAGTGGGAAAGTTCTTCCATCCGGGCTACTTGAGAGACTTTCCGTAGAAAGTGGGATATTGGAGGGGGGGATTCGGATGCCCAGTATAGAGGAATCATAGATTTGGCGATAGTCACAAGTTGAAGCCAGAGTCGCTTGTGGGACCTAGGCGGGAAGGTGGGCCACAGATTCAAGAATATGCCTACAGGGGTCAGAGGCTCGGTGAGTCCACAAACCTGGTTCAGAACCTGCTGAACGAGTGACCAGTATGGGGATATTTTTTCGCATTCCCACCAAATATGCAGGTAGAAACCTGAGGACTTATGGCAGCGCCAACACAGAGGGGATATATCTGGAAAGTACTTATGGACTACAGTGGGTGTTCTATACCATCTGGTGACCAATTTGTAGCTTGACTCCTGCAAGCGCACACATCTGGAAGGACCTATGGAACGCTTGAGGACAGATGATATTTCTCCAGGGGTGAGGGACATTTGAAGGTCTGCCTCCCATTTTCGCACATATGAGGGGAGCTCTGTGCCTAGTTCGCTCAGAAGGTTGGAGTAGAGAGTAGATAAAGGTCTTGGCGTATTTTGCTTCCAGATGGGTCACCTTTAAATTCTGGTCCTGTTACTCATGAAACTACCGAACTGGAAGTATTGATTGATCCTGGTCATCAGGAGAAGATTTGTTTCCAGTTAATCTCTTCACCAAAATTTCTAGTAATCTTGGGCATACTATGGCTCAGTGTCCATAATCCTTCAGTAGACTGGAAGTCAGGAAATGTAACTTTTACTTCTGAATATTGTCAAAATTGTCAACTGAAGCTGTCAATTCCCTCCCAGGTGGGAGCTACTGAAAGACCTAACGCTAACTCTGTAGAATTACCTGAACCATAAGAGGAATTTAAAGATGTGTGTGACTTATGGAATCTATCCACTTGCAGAAATGGAAATGAAGTTCCTAGATGATTACATCAAGAAAAATCTGGCAAAAGGATTTATACGGCATTCCACTTCTCCGGCAGGAGCACCTATATTCTTCGTACCAAAGAAAGATGGCACATTATGTCCTTGTATTGACTATAGGGAACTAAACCAAATAACCGTCAAAAATCGTTACCCTCTTCCACTTATTCCAGAATTACTCGATTTTTGCTGACCATAATCTCTCTTTACCAAGTTGGATCTATGAGGGGCATACAATCTTGTCCGTATACGATCCGGGGACGAGTGGAAGACAGCATTCCGAACACGCTATGGGCATTTTGAATCCCTTGTCATGGCATTTGGACTTTGCAATGCCCCAGCGACATTTCAACATTTTATCAATGATGTATTCCGAGATCTTCTGGATCAATTTGTAGTGGCGTATTTGGATGACATATTAATATACTCAGAGAACCTTGAAGTACATCGTAAGCAGGTTACCATGGTTTTGAGCCATCTAAGAGAAAACCAACTATATATTAAACTGTAAAAGTGTGAATTTGAAAAGACAGAAATTCAGTTTTTGCTATACATCATTTCTACAGAAGGATTGCGCATGGACCGCAGTAAGATCCAAGTTATTTTAGACTGGCCTTCTCCCAAGAATGTCAAGGAGGTCCAAAGATTTGTTGGCTTTGCAAATTTCTACCGCAAGTTTATTAGGAATTTCTCAAAGGTTATTAGTCCAATAACACAATTAACTCAAAAAGGAATTCCTTTTAAATGGTCTACAAGTGCAGACGAAGCATTTACCCACTTAAATACACTTTTTACTTCTGCTCCTATCTTAGTTCATCCTAATCCAGACCTCCCATTTATAGTTGAAGTGGATGCTTCAGATTCGGCAGTAGGAGCAGTATTGTCCCAAAGAGTTGGCTTATCCTTGTACTTTTTTTCTGTTTCCTGATGTCACCTCCTGAAAGAAACTATGACATTGGGAATAAAGAACTACTGGCAAGTAAGAAAGTATTCACGGAATGGAGGCATCTTCTTGAAGGAGTATCTCATGTGGTGCAGGTTCTTACTGACTACCGAAATCTTGAATTTATTAGATCAGCCTAGAGACTTTCTGGTAGACAAGCTAGATGGTCTTTATTTTTTGCAAGATTTAATTTCATCATTTCCCACAGACCTGGATGCCGCAATTTAAAAGCAGATGCCTTATCCCGGATGTTTTCCGAAATGACGCAAGATGACATCCCCGAAACCACTATCTTACCTGCTAAGAATTTTGTGGGGGCAACAATTTCCAAGGGTATACTTCATAGGATTAAAGAAGGTTATAATGGAGATCCTTTCCTTAATCATCCCCCCACAGATATAGATTTAGCGTTCAAAGACGGGGTTTGGACTATTGATCAGTGTGTTCATGTTCCTGAGACTACTCAATTAGAAATTCTGCGCCATGTTCACGAGTCTAGACCCGCAGGTCACATGGGAGTCAAAAAGACCAAAGAACTTTTGTCCCACTCATTTTGGTGGCCTAAATACCAGATGGATGTCAAGAAGTATGTTTCTTCCTGTCAAACCTGTGCTAGGAATAAGACCCCTCGTTCCTCACCAGTGGGATTACTTCAGCCTCTGCCTATTCCATCTCGTCCTTGGGGTTCTGTTTCTATGGACTTTATTGTTGATCTACCATCTTCAAAAAATATGAACACAATTCTAGTAGTGGTAGACCGTCTTACCAAAATGGCTCATTTTATACCCACAAAGGGGGTACCCTCTGCGGAAGAGACTGCAGAATTGGTTATTCGAGAAGTTTTCCGCCTACATGGCATACCTGACAATGTAGTTTCGACCCTGGGGTACAGTTTACCTCAAAGTTCTGGAAGAGTTTTTGTGCCACTCTAGGAATTGAAGTAAACTTATCTTCTGCTTATCATCCACAGTCGAATGGCCAAACTGAGCGTACTAACCAAACCCTTGAACAGTATTTGCGGTGTTATGCACGTTATCTCCAAGATGATTGGGTTAATTGTCTTCCTACAGTGGAATTTTCTTATAACAACTCCCAGCATTCATCTATGCCTCAGAGTCCATTTTTTGCCAATATGGATTTTCATCCTGCATTCATTCCTAATCTCCCAATTTCTTCTCCAGTTCCTGCAGTCACTGACAGACTGTCTACCTTGAAGCAAGTTCAAGAAAAATTGACAAACACTCTGCATGAAGCTCAAGATCACTATAAGAAAACTGCTGATAGACATCTCATGTCTTTATCTTCCTTTGGTATAGGATAAAAGGTATGGCTCTTCACAAAAAACTTGAAGCTCAAGTTACCTTCAACCAAGCTAGGTCAGAAATTTATTGGACCATTTGAAATTGTGGCTCAAATTAATCCTGTAGCATTTCATTTAAACCTTTCAGACTCTATGCGGATTCACTCTGTTTTTCATTCCTTCCTTCCCAAGCCTTTTGTGGAAAATCCATTCCCAGGACGTAACTTGCCTCCACCTGACCCAGTTATTGTTGAAGGAGAAGAGGAATATGTTGTCGAAAATATTTTGGATTCTAGAATTTTTCTAAATCAGTTACAGTACTTGATAAAGTGGCAAGGATATGGTCCTGAAGAGAACTAATGGGAACCAGTAAACAACATTCATGCTCCACAACTGGTAAGAGAATTCCATCAGCACTATCCAGGCAAGAAAAACCAAGTACCATCCAGAGGATGCTCCTGGAGAATGGGGAGTAATGTCAGGAACTGAGCTTGCTGGGTCTTGAACCCTTGACTTCCCGGCCATGTTCTGCAGCCTTGACCATTATGCCATTGAAGAAGCCTGTTTGTTCTATGCCTTGCTTAGCCTGGACTTTTCTATTGGAATGATTAGCTTATGGATCTCACCTGCTTTGTGGCCAATCACGGTATAGCAATCCCTATATAAACCCACAGTTTACTCCATCCTGTGCCTGATTATTCTGGCTGTTTGCCATGATGCTCACCATTACTCTACTGCTCTTGTGTACCAACTCCTGCATACATCTGACTACGATTGATCCACTGGTCCGGTGTACCGACTCCTGCATACGTCTGCCCACGGTTGCTTCTTACTCCTGAGGTACTATTCCTGCTATTTAATACATCATCTACTACTGTTTAAGTACTGTGCCATTGCCTCACCAATTGGACTCCAGATCTGATAACTAGCATCGTTACAGGGGGCTTACAGGTAGTAATGTTGGCAATCAGAGTTGACTCTGATCGTGGGCATTAACTCGGTCTCCTCTGTACAGGGGGCGACCCCCGCTCCTCTGCCACCCCCCAACCTCCACATTCAGACTATAAGACGCACCCCCCATTTTCCTCTCAAATTTGGGGGGGGGGGAGTGCGTCTTATCGTCCGAAAAATACAGTATATACAAGTCACAGAACATAGAGAATGGGACATGCCAACATAACCCAGAGGCACAAGAGAAACAAATAAAGCAGTAGCACTCTGGGATGCTGCACCCCCGACTCCCCCTCCTTTCACTTGCTGATTAGCCTCAGATGAATAGAAGTTCTGCGACTGATTAACGGCAAAACCACAGGAAGATCAAGAAGGACACTTATTTTTTTCCCAGTGGAGGGAATGCCATTTTAATTTTTGCCTCGGGCAGTAAATAACCGAATATCAGTGGGATCTCCTTAAAAACACTTTGATAGAGCCAGGGACATAACTAGCAAATACTGGGCCCCATAGCAAACTTTTGACTTTGGGCCCCCACACCATGGCAAAGTGCCCCCTTTCCTGGTCCCTACACAGTATAACACCCTATTTACACACACTATAATGTCCCAAAGTGGCCTTCACACAGTATAATGTTCCATTGCAGCCCCTCCTCACAGTATAATGTCATATAGCAGACCCACCACACATTACAATGTTCCATAGCGTCCCCTGCACACAGTATGTCCCATAGCCCCTTCACACATTATAATGTTCCCTAGTATCCTCCACACAGTATTATGTCCCACAATGGCCCCAATGGTGTTTGTTGCAAATAGTGCAAAAACTTTGGGTTCAGCAGAATGCGAAATTGTTGGGGTACACCACTCATGAACTACTATTATATTCTGGGGTCTGAAAAAACCCCAGAATATAATGATTGGAGGTCCAAGGGAGGTGACAAACAAAAACCAGTGCTACTCACCTCTCCTGGGCTCCACTGCAACTCCCTGCTGTTTTCAATGACGTGGGTTACGCCGGCATTATTATGCAATTGCCATTTTCTGACTCCCATAACTTTTTATATTTCCGTGTACAGGGATGCATAGGGCATCTTTTTTTGAGGGGCCAGATGTACTTTTTGTTTTTACCATTTTGGGGAATGTCTATTGCTTTGATCACTTTTTAATTTACATTTTTATCAGAGGCGAAACAACGAAAAACGCCGGTTCGGCACTTTTTTTTCACACTTCGGCGTTCACCGTATGGGAAAAATATTTTTATGAGTTTTTAGATCGGGCATTTTCAGACACAGGGATGCCTAATGTGTATGTTTCACAGTGACTTTACTTTTATATGTCTTATAGGAAAAGGGGGGGGGTGATTCGAATTTTTAATTCTTTTAAATGTTTTTTTACTTTAACATATACTGTAATTATTAGACCACCCTGGTTTTAGAAGTGTGGCCCTGGGCAAAATTAAAAGTGGGGCCCCAAATTCTCACTTATTGTTCCAACAAAACAAACGCATTCAATTGGCACACACTGTGCCGAGTGCTGCTGAATTGATTTCTAGCATTAGGGTATTTGCTAGGATCTTAAAAGATAAGGGGCACAAGATCTGACTCTCTACAGCAGGGGTGTCAAACTCATTTTCTCCGGGGGCCACTTCAGCCTCACGGGGTACCTTGAAGGGCCAAGATTATTTTACACATGTATAAAAGTAACTTCTCCTTAACAGATAAGCGAGCTATTAAGCAGTAGTTACATTTGTACATTACTACTGTTATAATCAGCCCTTTGAGGTCAATCAGGAAGAACATAATGTATTGTTAAAATCTAAGACATTGTCATGTTACATACTATCCTCATCCTTTTCTGAATATATAAAAAATTAAGCACTATACAAATACTGTTTACCCCTGCAAACGGTATTATGCTCTATAGTTGCCTCTGCACACGGTATTATGCCCCACAGCGGCCCCTGCACACGGTATTACGCGCCACAGCGGCCCCTGCACACGGTATTACGCGCCACAGCGGCCCCTGCACACGGTATTATGCTCCATAGTTGCCCCTGCACACGGTATTATGCTCCATAGTGGCCACTGCACACGTTATTATGCTCCATAGTGGCCCCTGCAATCGGTATTATGCTCCTTAGTGGCCCCTGCATTGGTATTATGCCCCATAGTGGCCCCTGCAAACGGTATTATAGTCCATAGTGGCCCCTGCACATGTTATTATGCTCCATAGTGGCCCCTGCAATCGGTATTATGCTCCTTAGTGGCCCCTACATTGGTATTATGCCCCATAGTGGCCCCTGCACACGGTATTATGCCCCATAGTGACCCCCACCCATGAACTATTATTATACTCTGGGGTCTTTTCAGACCCCAGAGTATAATGATCGGAGACCCAGGTGGTGACAAACATAAAAACCAGTATTACTTACCTGGGCTCCGGTGCGCTCCCTGCGTTTGGCCTTCTTCAATGTCGCACAGACCGGCGTTGCGACATAATGACATCGGCCTGGCTCACGTGACGCCTGGAACGTCACCAAAGAAGGCCGAAGCCGGCTGGGAGCAGCATCGGATCGCCGGAGAGGTGAGTAACTCTGGTTTTTATGTTTATCACCTCCCCGGGGTCTCCGATTATTATACTCCGGGGTCTGAAAAGCCCCCGGAGTATAATAATAGTAGTATTTGATCGGGTTCGCGGGCCGCGGCCTCACTTACCATCCCCGCTCCTGCACACAGCCGCTTCTGCGTCCCATAGCAGAAGGGGAAGCGGGGGCAGCCACGACCAGCAGCGGGGATCGGTAAGTAAATAGGCCGTTATGTGCCGGGGATACTCCAGCAGGCAACGGCCTATTTATATATATATATATATATATATATATATATATATATATATATATATAAAAGAACATCTTCACCTACCTCCGATGCCTTGATGCAGCCGCCGCCTCCTCCTCTTCTTGTCTGCGTGTCAGCGTAGGAGGCGCGATGACGTCATTGTATCGCCGCCTGCGCTGACATGCAGCGGTCTTGTAAACCAGCCCAGGACAGGTATCGCGTAGCTTTGTTTTTTTTTTTTTTTAAGCGGCCTGTCCTGGGCTGGTTTACATTACATAATGTACATAGACAATAAAAAATGCCGCGGCCCTACGGGCCAGATAAGTGCCGGGCCGGATAACAGAAGGCAGCGGGCTGGATTCGGCCCGCGGGCCTTGTGTTTGACACCTGTGCTCTACAGGAACAAAAAAATTTCTTTGCTGTATAACACAGCAAAGACCGGGCAGTGACTCAGCTCCTGAGTGGCCGCCATATTTAAATACCCGTCATCCCCCATAATAGTATGGCGGATGTCAGGAAAGGGTTAATTTAGTAGTACAAGCTAACAGTTTGGCCTTTGGAAACAAACTAGATTATATGCCCCCTGATGTAAACAGTAGCCAACCTAATCTTTAATAGATGATACATATAAGATTTTCATATTATTAAGGAACACAGTTAATGAATAACAAAGGTCAGTTGTGACCACATTGATGGCTCGGTCAACAACTTTACTCGAGTAAATATGTCACTGTTACTGATGCCTTTTACCTTGACAAATGGTAAAATTAATCTATAATTTTACTAACTGGTAGCGGCTATGGCATTTCTAAAAATTATCTCCTGTGCTGGTAAAGTGTGTGCTTCTTTTATGGCTGTGTATCTGCACTCAAAGCTATGCCACTTCATAGCTGGCATAGATGTCAGGCAAAATTTACTGCCATAAATTAACATAAATCTGGAGGGCCCCACTCATGCCCTCGTCAAGCCCCCTTTCAGGAAAGTGAAGAGGGCAGTGTAAAAAAAAAAAAAAAAAAAATCTGACTTTGCAAACATTTGCGACTTTTTTATGCCTTGTACACCAGAAGACCAGCACAAAAGGCATGCTAAATGTCTCCTATTATGTTTTTTCTGCTCTTAACTTTAATGTCTGCAGTAAAAGGGATGTTTATTACCATGAATTGTGGTTTCTAATACACTTTTCCCTTTAACTGAATGGGGCAAGGGAATAAAAGCATCAAAACTGAGATTGAGCCACATTGTCTGAATTGGATGTCCCAAAATCAAGTGTGCATCCTGCTGTAAAAGTTCCTGCTGCAAATATTCTGAATTAAAATCTACAGCAGAAAAATATGTAAAAACCTGCATACGTAGACAAACCTTTATGCCTATAAAACAGCATCAGTTCTTCTAGGTACACTTACGCACTACTTCTCTATCTGGCTCAGACCTCTCATCTAGTAAGGAGACGGATCCTCCAGTCACCTGCAAGAAACTACTGAGTGGCTATGGTGCTCCCGCTGCTCACCGTCCTGAGCTGCCTCCTTTTGTATCTCATTTGCCGCCACCAGAGGAAGCGGCACTCACTCTTCAGAAACATCCAGAACTACAGGCTCTACTTGCCCTAAGTAAAAGGGATATGGACTGTCTAGCTACTGATCTGAAGCCGCATGGCGCCAGGACTTGCAAGTGGTGAAATCTGACATCTCTGATCTGCAGCACAGGGTGACTTCTCTGGAACAGTTCCAGTCCTCAGTTATTGCCTTGCTACACACTTTACAACAGTCGTCTGCAGTCCATACTTCTCACTACCGCAAGCTTATCTGTCATATGGATGACAGAGAACTGCAACCGTCGTTATAACATATGGATCCGCGACTTCCCAGAAGCCACTCTCCTGTTGGACTCTCTAATCTTTCTGTTGAACTATTATGTACTAGGCTCATTTTTGCCCATTTTCATTCGTTGGTATTTTTTTTTTTTCAGACTCCCTTTCTGCCCTCTTTGTTCCCACATAGCAAGGGTCCTGTTGTGCGGGACCATTTGGATACCTGTGCTCCCACCTCATAGGTCCTTTTAGGGTGCCCTATCTGCCCTCTCCCACTTGTCTGGTTTTCTCACACCCCCCTGCCTTCTTACTCCCAAGCTCCCTTCCTTAGACCCCCCACCCTCTTCCGTTCCTTTTTCTGTGCTCCCGGATCTTCCCTTCTCTGTGACCCCCATCTCTATCTCACTCTTCCCCTCCTCTCTATATGGCGGACATATCTGTATCGTCCTTTAATGTTTAGGGGCTGAATGTCCCTGAGAAACACTCTCAAGTTCTATATGACGCTCATAAACGTAAAATACAGATACTTTGTCTACAAGAGACACATTTTCTAGCTGACCGTATGCCTACGATCAACAACCGATACTTCGCTCTGTGGTCACATTACAGAAGTGTACAGGGTAAGACTATGGGGGGGGGGGGGGGAGCTACTTTTTTCCAAAAAAATCTCCCGGATAAAATATTGGACTCCCTGGTAGATCAGGATGCTAGATACCTTTATCTTATATGAGAAATATATGGGGCAGTCCATACCATAGGTAACCTGTATGCACCCAACTCCAATCAGGTCTTGTTTCTCCTCTTTGCCCTAGCCACCCTCCAGTCCTTTGCCAAGGGACACCTCACATCTTATGTGGTGACTTTAACCTCCCTACCAACCCTCTGATTGATACCTCAGTGGGTAGGTCCCAGATCCCCTACTGCGCCCTGAACAAAGTACGCAAACTATTGCATTCTATGTTTCTGTTTGACGCTTGTCGGATCCTCCATCCAGCTGATAAGGACTTTTCTTTCTTCTCCCATACCCACAATTCCTTTAGTAGAATTGACTACATATTAATATCCCATGCTCTTCTCTCTCAAGTGACTGTGGCTAGAATTGATGCGGCCTTACTTTCTGACCTATTTCCTGTTCTATCCGTCCTCTGCCTGCTGCTCTACACTCTAACACCTGGAGACTGATCAAGTCACTTTTGCTGAATGCTTGGCAGATCTCAAACTCTGCTTCCAGTCTTGTGCAGGACCACTCCTGTGACATCACTACCCCGCCGACGCAGTGGGAAGCCTTGAAATGTGTGCTTCGTGGGGTGCTGATGAAACATGGAGTACAACTTAAGAGGGAATCTGGCTTGAAATTCCACTCACTCCGGGAGCTAGCCACTCTGGAGGCACAACATAAGCAGACCCTCCAACAGACTACTCTGACGGCAACGCATCAGGAAATACGATCCCTGCTTGAGAACAAGCAACAGTGACTGGGTAAGCGCGCTTTTTATGAATGGGGTAATAAGGCGGGTAGTCTTCTGGCCTGTGCGGTGAAGGAGCAACATGTTGCTTCTCATATTATGGCCATTAAGGGCCCCTTGGGCCCCACCTCACTGTGGATATTGCTGCAGCAATCCGTGATTATGACTCCCTCTATAACCTGCCTCCCCCACACACCATTAATTCTGCACCTGACCCACCACTCACACTTCCCCAGTATATAGCCAACATAGCCCACCCCTTGCTTGGGTCTGAGGATGCTGCTCTTCTTGAGTCGCCGTTCTCGGCCCAAGAGCTAGAAATGGATATCTCCTCCTTGCCGGGGGGGTAAGAGTCCCGGCCCGGCAGGCTTCACGACCTGTTTCTATAAGGTTCCTGAAATAGCGCCTCTCTTGTTGAAATCCTTCAATTCTATCTCACCTGACACTCCCTTCCTACATGCACATATCATGGTTATCCCTAAAGAGGGTAAGGACCATTTGCTCTGTCCTAGTTACAGGCCGATTTCTCTGATCAACACTGATGCAAAGCGATATGCCAAGTTGATAGCCAATCGCCTGAGCCCAGACTTGGAGGACTTTGTACACCTGGATCAGGTGGGGTTCATCCCTTGTAGGGAGGCTCGGGATAATAGGCTGAAGGCCTTCTCCACGATCCATCACGCTCAGTGCTCTCGGATTCCTATGATGCTGCTCTGATTGGACGCGGAGAAGGCCTTTGATAGCGTGGACTGGAGGTTTCTGGAGGCCACCCTTAAACAGATAGGTCTTGGTCCCACTATGCTCACTATGCATGATGCTCTTTGTCACCCAACCACTTACGACTATTCCTTCCCTCCTCCGTGAAATTGGCACTTATGGTTACTTTAGTAATTATAAAATAAATCTGTCCAAAAGCACTGCACTCAATGTCTCACTACCTACCTCTTTAATCAGTAATCTCCAATCCACCTTCGCCTTCACATGGTCCCGGAAAGTGATTAAGTACCTGGGTGTGCAGCTCCCCAATAACTTATCTGACACATACTGTACTCGTTAAATTTCCTCCCGATCTTGCGCACTGTCCAGACTGATCTTGCTCGTTGGGATACCAAGGGTTTCTCTTGGCTAGGTCGTATTAACCTGCTGAAGAGCAATGTACTCTTCCGCCTCCTCTATCTCTTCCAAATCGTACCCATAATCTTGCCTAAACATTTCTTTACTGTGGAAAGCCTTTACTAGGTTTATCTGGGTGTCGACGTTCCCGCGAATTGCTAAAAGTACCTTAGTTAGGCCTAAAAGGGGAGGGGGTTTGGTAGTGCCAGATTGCTCTGGATACTTCCTGGCTACAGTTACGACTCGCATTCTTGATTGGCACCATTCTGAGAGTTCTAAGCTCTGGGTTGCCCTGGAGGATTCGCTGATCCCTCTCCCTCTCATTGCTCTTCCATGGCTACATAAACGACTATGGTCAGACAGTACAACTCGTACTCCCCTACGTCACGCGCCAGACTCTCGGGTCTTGTTGACTCTATGGTGCTTTGCGGAGACTCTTCTATAATGATGGTCCTATGATCCCTATCTCGGGCAACCCAGACTTCCCTGCCGCTCTCCACTCCTCTTTCCTCTCCCTTTCCGTGGGTTAACTCACCCTTAGATTCCATAGGGTTCTGTTGACTTCCTCCCTCCTCCCACACTCTGAGCTGCTCGCTCTGACCCTGCACCCCCAACTCCATTGCCTCTCATTAGCAGTATTCTCAGTTTTCCCATTTCTATACTGCTCTTAAGGACGTTATTGCCTTTTGAACGCTTGTGCCTCTCATCTACAGCTCCAACTCATAATGTCTCCCTCATTTATGGCATGCTCATAGAGGATTCCACCAACAGTCTACCGGCATTCATGAGTAGTTGGGAAAGAGAATTGGGGGGTCTCGTTCCCTCCAGACACGTGGTCTTCAGCTTTCCAGGTGTCACTGGTTCTCCATACTGTATCTTGCAAAGCACAGGAGACGAACTACAAGATCCTCTCTAAATGGTACAGATTCCCCTCTGTCCTGCATGAGATTTACCCCTCCACTTTGGACTGCTGCTGGAGATGTAATGTTGACCGGGACACGATGGTGCACATCTGGTGGGGATGTACAATCCTACGCCCCTTTTGGTCGGGTATCCGTCATGTTATTCAGATGGTCACTGGCTTTGACTTGAAAGATAACCCTGCCCCTTTACTCCTCTTTATCTATTGCTCCACATAAGTTCCAGAATCATACCCGCAGGCTTTTAGGTTTCCTACTAGTAGCGGCGAGATCTGTTAACACTAGGCTGTGGAAATACACGACTCCCCCCCCCCCCCCCCTTCTCTATTGTCTTGGCTTCAGGAGATCCTAAGCATACGCAGTATGGAGAATCTGCTCGCAGAGCTGAAATATGACAGTGCCCACCAGCAAACGTGGCTCCTGTGGAACCATTTCTACTACGCCACTAAATTTCAGTTTACCTTTCCTTCTGTGTCCTCTTGATTTCTCCTCGTTCCCCCCCCCCCCCTTCTTTTGCTACTATTCTTTTTTCCCTTCCTACATGACATCAGGTTTGTTTACTATGGTTTTTGTTTTTTAACTAATTGTTTGGCTCTGCTGCGACAGAATTTTTGTTTCCCTCCTCCCCCTATGTTCCCTTCCTGTTCCTTATGTGCCATTTCTTGTTTTTCTTATCGTCTCCGCCACCCACCGAACCTTTCCTCTGCCTTGAATGCCCATTATTGTTGATTTCTTGTTTGATTTGTTCTTTGTATTATAACAAAAATTTCAATAAAATTCTTAATGATAAAAAAAATATATATATATTAGCTAGCATTTTAGCTAGAACACTAAAAACCTGACATGCCCAAAGCCACATCCCAAGCATCAGGTTCAACCTCTTGACACGAGCAATGAGATATCAAAGCAATTCTACTCCTATTACTCAGCATAATATAACTCAGATGGCCCTAATTTTTCACCTTTACGGCTGGAGCCCCACATTGTGAACACACAGCATTTTAACCAGAGCGGAAGCGCTGCATTTTACATTAATTGCAAAGTGGACTAATCCCATCCACACATTGCAGAAAAAAATCCCTAGTGGAAATGCTGAGATTTCAAAAACACAAGAGTTAATGCAAATTGCAGAAGTTATATCTACAGAAACAGCGGTTTCTGCATAGGTATAATAGAGGCAGAAAGTCCGCAGAGAAACTCTGCAGACTTTCTGTAAAAAATGCCGTGGAAAAAACCCACAATGCGTTTCCGCCACAGTCTTTGGCAGTGATCTACTGTGTGGGGCCTAATACAAAAAGTGCTGCTGCAGTCAGAGTCCAGCCCAGTCCCTGATTCGGGTGACGCAGTATCTGCTAATCTGTCCCCAGACGAACCATTTTCAGAAGAGGAGCTCCATGAGGCAGTGGTCCTTGTCTGGAAGCAGGAGACCCAGGACTGATGGCTCTACCGATAAATTTTACAGTTCTTGCCCTACTTCTCTCAATTACTCCTGAGGGCATTTAAATGTGTATCTGCTACTTTTCCTTTCCCTCTCCGGGCCATGGTAGCTGATCTTGCAGTCATCTGTAAACCGGGAAAGAACCTTGTCTGCGCCCAAGTTATCACACTATATCCCTATTAAATATTGATCTTAAACTTATGCAAAGTTCTTGACTAACAGGTTGAGACCTCTTCTTTTTGACCACATCCACCACTGACCAGGTGGGGTTTGTCTTGGGGAGGGAGGCCTGTGATAATACCTTTAAAAACTCTAGACATTATCCAATATGCCCAGACTAAAAATATTCTGTTAATAATCCTTTCCCTCAACACTGAAAAAAAAGTGTTTGATAGGGTGACATGGTTGGCCATTTACTAAGCCCTCAGGGATTTGAGAGTTGCAGATATCTTGATTTCTAAGGTCATGGCCCTGTATCGTAACCTAACAGCTATACTGAAGATCAATGGTACCCACTCCCACCTGTTGTCGATCTCCAACCACCCCGGAAGAGCTACCTTCTATCTCCCCTACTATATATCTTGTAAGAGAGAATATGTTGAATCACCATCAGGGATATCCAGGTAATAAAAGGCATAACGATAGGACAAACACAATATAAGTGTTCTGCTTTCACCGACTTCTCTTGTATGACACACAGCCCCACACCTCCTTACCTTCTATTATGGTTAAACTTGACCATTTCAGCCCTTGGACTAATTTCAAGGTTAACGCAGCTAACTCAATGCTTTGAATGACTCTCAAAATCAACATTTTGAAGATGAATGTCCTCATTTGTTAAAGCTGATGACTAGGGCCGTTTCACGAATTTACATGCTGGTGGCTACCCCCGTCAGGGGATGATAATTTGATTGTCTAAGACTTTTTATTATGTGCTGAGTAAAAGTTATGTTTTAATTTGTATATGATTTACATCATTGCTGGTTCTGTAATCAATTGTTGGATGTCAATACGGAGGCAAGACGTGCATTAGTATATTGCTTGTGTATGAGATTATACCGTAGTTATTGGACATGGCCGTTTTTTTGTCAGGCTTAGATAAAAATCAATGGCTATAGAATCTAAGGATGTTTTTTAAGAAAAAAAAACATTTGTACAGAAAAGGTATACCCCAGAATTCAATACGGCATTTAAAGATCTGACTGTAGCTTTCTGTGAACAAATTTCTTCCTGGTTGGAAGTACAAAGTTTAGAAAACTATTTGATAAATAAGTCCCCCGGGGTCTCAGAGTGAACCTCCATCCAGCTGCTCACATTCGCAGTCCATCTTTGATGATTAAATGGGAAAAGGAGGCATGTAGCTTTTCCCTAAAATTATTACAATTATTATTGGAAGAGGAGAAACACCACTTAGAAATTTGTGAGACACAATTAAAAGAGCAACTTGAATCAAGAGATTCCAAGGGGAGCCTGAATTCAGTAGTAAAGAAATTCAGTTACAGAATACTATTGAGAAATTCCAGTTCCATTTAAAAAACCAAAACACAGGCAATTTTAATGTGATTTGCAAGATTTTAGAGAAAATAGGTCAGTATTCCGAGGAGTAGAGACAGAAATTTCCTCCACGGATACTGAAAAGTCTGACTTAGAAACCAGGAATAGAACAACAAGAACGAGGAATAGAGGTAGGGGATGAGGACGTGAAAGGGTAACTAGGCCACAGAATACTTTTTTTTTTTTTTTTTTAGAACAAACCTATCATTTGCGAACCTATCGCTGTGCTCATGCAATCCACCACCGCCTCCAAGGTAATAAATTTGTCATGTGTCACATTGTTGGCTGACAAGATAGGGATCCTTAAGAGAGGCTTATTGTTTGTGCCCAGTACTAATTTTAACTTATTTAACAGGATTAAGGATCTCCACCTCTTCGCTAGAAAACTAAAGTGGAAGAAGTTTTTTTCACAGACAAGATGAGAAACTATGTACATCTTTAGGGATACCTAGGGAGATGTTGGGTGATGTACTGCTTTTAGCTGGATTGAGTGAGGAGGCTGTGTCAACTGAGGGTAGTGGACCTTTTACCACATTGAAAACTCCACCCTCCTCGGAAATGTCATGCATTGATGCCATCGTGAATTAAGTAACGAAGAACCTATGTATTATGACTAATGAATATTGCCCCTTTAACTTGTCCAGGAGTGAAATGACAGCTTTAAAACATCTAGAGACCTGAAAAGATCTGGTAAAACCCTCGGACAAGGTGGGGGGGGGGGAGGGCAACACGGTTGTTGTGGATATTGAACAATATCAGACAATGTGTAGAAATCTACTTGAACAAAATGCAAATTACCAGATTCTAGATACGAATCCAACAATTGTCTTTAAGGAAAGCTTAAAATAAATTCTAGTACAGGCGAAGGCTGAAAATTTAATCTCTGCACTAGAATGACTTTCTTCTTCCAGATGTTCCTGTGGAGGCTACTTTTTACAGCCTCACAAAAATCCACAACGGGTTTCCCCATTTGAAGGAAAGGCCAATTGTGTCAGAAGTTAACAGCCTTAGCCAGAATGTTGGGGTGTATCTAGACAGAATATTACGCCCATTTGTTTCAGCCTTACCCTCATTTATACAGGACACATCGGACCTTCTGAGAAAATTGGAGGGAGTCCCAGTGGAGGAGGAAATTTCACTTTGCTCAATTGACGTAGAAGCATTCTACTCTTCGATCCCGCATGAGGCAGGTCTAAGAGCGGTTGACCGCTTCTTGAGATCACGGGGTTTATAGTATCAAACCATAACCAATTTATTATGGACCTGTTGGAATTTTTACTCACCCATAACTTCTTCTGGTTTGATGGCAAGCACTACCAACAGCTCAGGAGCACAGCAATGGGGAATCCTGATGCGCCGACATATGCCTATTTGCTCACTATAGTGTTTAATGAAATGAATGACCTCTGGACATCACAGTTGGAGTTATGGGTACGATATATCAATGATATATTGGTTCTCTGGAAGGGTAACCAACGATCATTTAGAACATTTGTAGAAAGTTTAAACACCAACAATATTGGTGTGTCCTTTACATATGAAATAGGAGAGAACAGCTTACCGTTCTTGAACGTTTTGATCTCAAGGGATGGTCACGGTTACCTAAACACAAAGATGTTCAGAAAACCCACAGCAACTAATTCCCTCCTCCGGTGGGAGAGTTATCATCCTTTTCCCCTTAAAAAGGTAATACCGAAAGGACAATTCTTTCGAGCTAAAAGAAATTGTAGAATTTTATTGAACAGGCAGAAAATCTAAGATGTAGGTTCCTAGAGAGGGGCTATCCGGATCTCATTTTAAACAAGGCATACCAAGAGACTTGTCGAAAAGATAGAGTGACTCTTTTGGCAAAGAGAGAGATCAGTGGAGACCAACAAAGAAGTAAGACTAATAGTGACATATGATAATGGAGCTAGAACAGATTAAAAGATTCTTGAAAGACACTGGGGTATACTTACCTCTGACCCAGATTTGAAAGATTCAGGTAGAGAATGACCACAGATAATGTACAGTCATGGCCAAAAGTTTTGAGAATGACACAAATATTATATTTTCACATGATCTGCTGCCCTCTGGTTTTTATGTGTGTTTGTCAGATGTTTTTATCACATACAGAAATAGAATTGCATTCATATTATGAGTAACAGAAGCTTATATTGACAGTTAGAATGAGTTAATGCAGCAAGTCAATATTTGCAGTGTTGACCCTTCTTCTTCAGGACCTCTGCAATTCTCCCTGGCATGCTCTCAATCAACTTCTGGACCAAATCCTGACTGATAGCAGTCCATTCTTGCAGAATCAATGCTTTAATTTTGTCTGAATTTGTTGGTTTTTGTTTGTCCACCCGTCTCTTGATGATTGACCACAAGTTCTCAATGGGATTAAAATCTGGGGAGTTTCCAGGCCATGGACCCAAAATCTATGTTTTGTTCCCTGAGCCATTTAGTTATCACCTTTGCTTTATGGCAAGGTGCTCCATCATGCTGGAAAAGGCATTGTTGAGTGCCAAACTGCTCTTGGACGGTTGGGAGAAGTTGCTCTTGGAGGACATTCTGGTACCATTCTTTATTCATGGCTGTGTTTTTAGGCAAGACTGTGAGAGAGCCGATTCCCTTGGCTGAGAAGCAACCCCACACATGAATGGTTTCAGGATGCTTTACAGTTGGCATGAGACAAGACTGGTGGTAGCGCTCACCTCTTCTTCTCCGAATAAGCTGTTTTCCAGATGTTCCAAACAATCGAAAAGGGGATTCATCAGAGAAAATGACTTTACCCCAGTCCTCAGCAGTCCACTCCCTGTACCTTTTGCAGAATATCAGTCTGTCTCTGATGTTTTTTCTGGAGAGAAGTGGCTTCTTTGCTGCCCTCCTTGAGACCAGGCCTTGCTCCAAGAGTCTCCGCCTCACAGTGCGTGCAGATGCACTCACACCTGCCTGCTGCCATTCCTCAGCAAGCTCTGCACTGCTGGTAGCCCGATCCCGCAGCTGAAACACTTTTAAGAGACGGTCCTGCCGCTTGCTGGTCTTTCTTGGGCGCCCTGGAGCCTTTTTGGCACCAATGGAACCTCTCTCCTTGAAGTTCTTGATGATGCGATAGATTGTTGACTGAGGTGCAATCTTTCTAGCTGCAATACTCTTCCCAGTTAGGCCATTTTTGTGCAGTGCAATGATGACTGCACGTGTTTCTTTAGAGATAACCATGGTTAACAGAAGAGAAACAATGATGGCAAGCACCAGCCTCCTTTTAAAGTGTCAAGTGGTGTCATTCTTACTTAATCATGACAGATTGATCTCCAGCCCTGTCCTCATCAACACCCACACCTGTGTTAATGGAGCAATCACTGAAACGATGTTAGGTGGTCCTTTTAAGGCAGGGCTGCAATGATGTTGAAATGTGTTTTGGGGGATAAAGTTCATTTTCTAGGCAAATATTGACTTTGCAAGTAATTGCTGTTAAGCTGATCACTCTTTATAACATTCTGGAGTATATGCAAATTGCCATTAGAAAAACTGAAGCAGTAGACTTTGTAAAAATTTGTATCATTCTCAAAACTTTTGGCCATTACTGTACAGGAGGGGCATGTCATTACGATAGACTAGCACATACCACGCAGGTCAATATTAAACAGGTCATAAAATGTCTTATCCCCTTTATTTACTGGCATTGAAACCAAAATAGGAAAACGTATGGTGCTAAGTAATGAAGTACTGTGTTATATTTAGGTCTTTATCAGTTTTAACCAATTCCTTCTTTTGGTGATGTTGTTATAGTCCCTATTTGATGTGTTTATCCCTGTTACCAGTATTTCTTGACTCTTAATAAGCCCTGATCTATCAATGTAGACTTATTTATTTAATTATGTAAGAATGTTAGATGTCTGAGGACAAGGGAAATGTAATGATGTTATATTGTTAAGAGAAATGTTACCTCTGTGTATATAACGCCTTAATGCATGGATTAATATATCTATATTGAGAGTACTAACATTAAAACAATCATATGACAGTGCTGTCACATCAGTATACGCCCACAGTGCATATCAGAACCACTGTATCATGTGACAGTGTTGTCATAACGGGATACGCCCATAATTGGGCAAGGACATCGCCAATACTTTACCACGCATGCGCGGTATAAGCGTCATCCGCACATGCACGATTGGGATTCTCCCCCTGGCAGCTTTTTCTTCATCAAACACTGCCAGAAGGGTTTAGAGCATGCGCAGTGACGCTTTTTTGATGTCACGTGCGCATGGCTAGAGAGAAAGTGTTAAGTCTAGAACTGCTTACTACAGGGGTAGGCAACCTTCGGCACTCCAGCTGCTGTGAAACTACAGCTCCCAACATGCTCCATTCAATTTCATGGAAGTTCCAAGAACAGCAGATCAAGTATGCATGCTGGGAGTTGTAGTCTTACAACAGCTGGAGTGCCGAAGGTTGCCTACCCCTGGCTTACTACATAGACCACATGGAAATAGCGGTATGTGTGATGACGCAATACATGATGTCATCACGCATCTGCACACGCACAATGCATTACTATGGATACTGGAAACACATATGTAGAGATACATCACCATCTATCACCTGGATTAACCTGCTAGACCTACAGGTGAGTGGCAATTAACAGGAACAAGGGATAGTATTTAAATATCGTTGACAGGACTTCCTATTATTGTGAAAGCCAGTATATTTTGTATCTCCTCCACTAATGTGGATGTGAGATCATTCATTACCTGTCTTAATGTCTTAAGTCAAGACTAGTTCCATTAGGTAACTGTCCTTACCAGTCATGAAACGTAGGGACAGTTTTTCGGTACTGTCCTTGTAAGGGCAGGAGACATTTCCAAGGGGGTCAGGACACAGATACTGAGTATGAGTCAGGGTATGTTAACCTGGACCTGCCGCCTCTATAAGATGACCTCCTATGGTCATTTTGCATCTTCCAAGTGCAGCTTCTAAGTGTATAGACCAGAATTAGGCCAGAATGTAATAGACTGTCATCCAGCATCATTAATTCTCATCTGACCCTGTCTTCATCTTCCATCCTTAAGGTATGCCTCCCCCATTTGGACTCAGATATTGATACACTACTGTTTCATTCACACCAACATCTCTGCTTGCTGTCAATTTTCATTTTTATTGGTACGATGTTATCCACTCTGTTTTAACTATATGAGTTTTGAAGCCACTGTCTCCATTCCCTGCTGGTTCCTCCCTCGCCCCCCTTTTCCACCTGACCCTTCCTTGCAGTCTCTGATTCTATCTCCATATTCCCACACCCCTTTTCACACCTGATACAAATGAAACAAATGTATTGCTAGATAGTATAAACTTAAGGCCTCTGGTCATTTTGACCCAGGTCATTTTGCATCTTCCAAGTGTAGCTTCCAAGTGTATATACCAGAATTGGACCAGAAGGTAACAACAACCCACTAAACAAAAACCAAACAATTATCAACAAAATACTTCTCACTATATTGACTGTTGCTCTACCCATACTTGTAAAAACCACTTTACCACTCCAAACCAGCCATGTCACTAAGAATATCTTTGTCTCTCAATCTAATCTACCCTACCATTTGACCTTCTCTGTACAGCTACTCACAAACCTGCAAGCTTTCCACCCCAGAAACACACAACCTTCCCACACTCTCTCCTATTTACACCTGCTATCTCTCTCTGCTACTCCTTACTTCTGGCGACATATCTCCTAATCCTGGACCGCCCCAGAACCTCCCTGCTGTTGGATCTTTCTGCACAACCGGCAACAGCGCACGGAACCCCCTAAACTTTACCCTTATCTTACCCGCTCCTGCCCCTCCTCACGCCCTCCCTGGTGCACTATGGAACGCTCTCTCTGTATGCAACAAACTTGACTACTTCCACGACCTCCTCATTTCTCATAAATTATCATTTCTTGGTATCACAGAAACATGGCTAACACCCTCAGACACTACCTCCCCTGCTGCCCTCTCCTATGGGGGTCTGCAATTCTCACACACTCCCCGCACCAACAATAAACTTGGTGGAGGTGTAGGCGTACTCCTGTCTGACAACTGCTCCTTCACCTCAATCCAACTGCTACCTGCTCCGCGCTCCAACCTCCAACTGGCCGTCATATATATATACCGCCACTTCCTGGCTAATGCACTTCCTATCCACTGACAACCCCACCATCATCATGGGGGATTTCAACATCCCCATTAACATAAACCACCCCTCCGCTTCCAATCTCTTGTCCCTCACTGCCTCCTTTGGTCTCTCTCAATGGTTCTCCTCTGCCAGCCACACAAAGGGGCACACGCTTGACCTCATATTCACCCTCCTCTGCTCTCTAGTCAACCTCTCTAACTCTCTGTCCACGCTCTCTGACCACAACCTGCTGACATTCTCTGCCCTCTCCTCTGTAATAGACCCCCAACCCCTAAACCAACACGCCCCTGCAGGAACCTTAAATCGCCTTGACATCCGCATGCTCTCAAACTCTCTCCTACCGCTCACTGACATATCCTCACTCCAGGACGCAGATACCGCTGCTGACTTCTACAATACCACCATCACTTCAGCCCTTGACTCGGTGGCTCCTTTCACTAACACCAGAACCCGACCGATCAATAGGCAACCCTGGCACACTGACCTGACTAAAAAACAGACGTGCCTCACGGGTTGCAGAACGCCTCTGGAAGAAAAGCCACTCCCAGGAGGACTTCCTTAAGTACAAAGAGGCAGTACTCATATTCAAGAGTGCACTCACCTCTGCAAAGCAGGTCTACTTCTCCACTCATACATGCCCTATCCCGCAACCCCAAACAGCTATTCACTACCTTCAAATCCCTTCTCTGTCCTCATGTGCCCCCTCTGACATCACTTATAACAGCTGATGACTTTGCCTCTTATTTCAAAAGCAAAATTGACATCAGAGATAGTCTCACCCTACACCCCCGACAACCACTCTACCCAACTGCTCGGTGCTCTTCATCTTTAACCTGTTTCTCTACCATCACTGATGAAAAGCTCTCCACCCTAATCTCTAAATCCCACCTCACCTCCTGCATGCTTGACCCAATCCAGTCACATCTCATCCCCAAACTCTCTGAAGCCATTACTCCTGCCCTAACCCATCTCTTCAACCTTTCCCTAACCAATGGATCCTTCCCTTCTGCCTTCAAACATGCAATCACCACACCTATACTTAAGAAACCCTCCCTCGACCCATCCTCTCCAGCCAACTACCGCCCCATCTCGCTGCACCCGTACGCCTCTAAACTGCTGGAGCAACACGTCCACTCCGAACTATCCTCCTATCTCTCGTCGAATGTGCTCTTTGACAGACTATAGTCAGGCTTCAGACCCCATCACTACACAGAAACTGCCTTAACCAAGGTCACTAATGACCTAACTGCCAAAGCCAAGCGCCACTACTCTGTCCTCCTCCTCCTCAACCTCTCCTTTGCCTTCGACACAGTCGACCATTCCCTCCTGTTAGAAACGCTCTCATCCCTTGGCATCTCAGACCTGGCTCTTTCCTGGATCTCCTCATACCTCACCAATCGCATGTTCAGTGTCTCCCACTCTCACACCACCTCACTGCCACGCCTTCTTTCTTTTTTTTTTTTTTTCAACTGTTTATTTTAAAAGTTTTTGTCATACAGAGGGAATAACAATATACGAGAAACATAAGAGAACTGAAGTTAACTGAGACATAGAACAGACGGGGATTGCCCAGAATTCTCAATAAATTACAGAGTCTTAAACAAACTGGCCAAAATTGGCACCACAAAAGCCAAGGAATCCGACAACAAACAGGGGCAGATAAGACAGGAGCACAGAAGGGTGACAGAAAGACATCCAGGAAGTAAGAGGCCACACAGCAGCCGGGTCAGAGAGGCCGGATCACCCAAAACTCATCCCACGGTTTCCAGATCAGGCAGAACCTCTCCTCCTCATTATTAAGAAGGGCCGTCAGGTACTCCAGGGAGCGCGCATCCTTAATCCTAGCATATAATTCCTCCAGGGCCGGGGGGGCTGGTTGCTACCAGTATTTAGCAATCAGGCATCTAGCGGAGGTAAGGAGGAGCAACAGGACCTGGAGAGCGGGCTTGCGCAAAATATTAGGGGGGGAGGTTGAGAAGGTAGGTCCTAGGGGACAGGGGAAGGCTAATACCCAGGACCCCTTCCAGGAGACCCCGGACCTGGCGCCTACAGGGCTGGATCATTGGGCAGGTCCAAAAGAGATGGAAAATATGTGCGGGGCGGGTGCCACACCGCCAGCAGCAGTCCGGGACATTCTTGTCAACAGAGTGAAGTGCAGCTGGGGTGTGATACCAATGCATCAACATCTTAAAAATATTTTCTTTTTGTGTAACACATCTAGAAGTCCTCGGTGCTCTACTTCATATGAGGGACCAATCATTACTCGAGATGGGTGTCCCCAAATAGGTCTCCCACCGTGACATATAAGTATGTTGGGGCAAAACATCTAGGGTGGGATTCAAAAGAAGGCGGTATATATCAGAAATAAGCCCTGTTGTCCCAACACCCGTTTTACAAAGTTTCTCAAAAAGCGTAGGGATGGGTGCTGTGGGGCCTTGAAAAATAGAGGAGGCCAGATGGGAAACCTGGATATATGTGAACTCACTGGACCGGGGCAGGCCAAATCTGGACTGGAGATCAGCAAATGGTAAAAGAGCCCGGGTCCTATAATCAATGATGTCAGCGTACCGAAAAAGGCCCGCTCTCATCCAAGGACCCGCTACCGGCCCAGTGAGTTCAGGCGGGTAATTAGGGTGAAGAAGGAAGGCGGTCATGGAGGAACACGTGGAGGAGAGGGGGGAAACGGGACGCACATGTGCGCCAAACATCTCTCGTGAGTGCCATAGGGCCTAACAAGGCACTCCCGGGGGAAGAATAAGGACCAGTCCAAAGCAGGGAATTAGGATGTTGCGGAGCAAGCCACAGCTTCTAGATCTCCATCCACTTAGAGTGGACCAAGCCGGGACCCTGCGTAGGTGGGCCGCCCAGTAGTATAAAACTAAATTGGGAAGAGAAAGGCCACCTCTCTCCCTAGGGGTCATCATAAGCTGCCTAGAAAGCTTGTGTCTCCCTCCAGCCCAGACAAATCGGAGGATTGAGCCCTGCAGCGCCCGGAGGTCCCGAAGGGGCACCGGGACCGGGAGGGTCTCAAAATAATAAAGCAGCTTAGGCAAGATAGTCATCTTTACTGCGGTTATCCGACCAAAGAGAGACAGAGGCAGAACCAGCCACTTAGTAAGGAGGGCCCGAATATGTCTAAAAAGGGAGGGGAAATTTGCCTGGTATAATTGGGAAAAGGATCCAGTTAAATACAGTACAGACCAAAAGTTTGGACACACCTTCTCATTCCAAGAGTTTTCTGTATTTTCATGACTATAAAAATTGTAGATTCACACTGAAGGCATCAAAACTATGAATTAACACATGTGGAATTATATACTTAACAAAAAAGTGTGAAACAACTGAAAGTATGTCTTATATTCTAGGTTCTTCAAAGTAGCCACCTTTTGCTTTGATTACTGCTTTGCACACTCTTGGCATTCTCTTGATGAGCTTCAAGAGGTAGTCACCTGAAATGGTCTTCTAACAGTCTTGAAGGAGTTCCCAGAGATGCTTAGCACTTGTTGGCCCTTTTGCCTTCACTCTGCGGTCCAGCTCACCCCAAACCATCTCGATTGGGTTCAGTCTCTTCTGCTTGTTGCCTGTCCTTAGCAGTGGTTTCCTAGCAGCTATTTTACCATGAAGGCCTGCTGCACACAGTCTCCTCTTAACAGTTGTTGTAGAGATGTGTCTGCTGCTAGAACTCTGTGTGGCATTGACCTGGTCTCTAATCTGAGCTGCTGTTAACCTGCGATTTCTGAGGCTGATGACTCGGATGAACTTATCCTCCACAGCAGAGGTGACTCTTGGTCTTCCTTTCCTGGGGGCGGTCCTCATGTGAGCCAGTTTCTTTGTAGCGCTTTATGGTTTTGGCCACTGCACTTGGGGACACTTTCAAAGTTTTCCCAATTTTTCGGACTGACTGATCTTCATTTCTTAAAGTAATGATGGGCACTCGTTTTTCTTTACTTAGCTGCTTTTTTCTTGCCATAATACAAATTCTAACACTCCATTCAGTAGGACTATCAGCTGTGTATCCACCTGACTTCTGAACACCACAACTGATGGTCCCAACCCCATTTATAAGGCAAGGAATCCCACTTATTAAACCTGACAGGGCACACCTGTGAAGTGAAAACCATTTCAGGTGACTACCTCTTGAAGCTCATCAAGAGAATGCCAAGAGTGTGCAAAGCAGTAATCAAAGCAAAAGGTGGCTACTTTGAAGAACCTAGAATATAAGACATATTTTCAGTTGTTTCACACTTTTTTGCTAAATATATAATTTCACATGTGTTAATTCATAGTTTTGATGCCTTCAGTGTGAATCTACAATTTTTATAGTCATGAAAATACAGAAAACTCTTGGAATGAGAAGGTGTGTCTAAACTTTTGGTCTGTACTGTATATGCCCAAGTATTTTAGCGAGGAGGACTGCCATCTATACTGAAAGGTGGCCTGAAGGCCAGCCAAGCTAGATGGGGGGGGGGGATTCGAATAGGTAGGGCCTCTGTCTTTGAAGTATTGACCTTATAACCAGACAGACGGCCAAAGCGGCAAAGGAGGTCATGGAGGTTGGGGAGGGATACATGGGGGTTAAGGGTCAGGAGGAAAGCTTGAATTCTCGATTGCGTACACGAACCCCCACGATATCGGGACTCAAACGGATGGCCTCCGCCAGTGGCTCAATACAGAGTACAAAAAGAAGAGGGGATAGAGGGCAACCCTGTCTAGTGCCGTTGTGTAAACGAAACAGGGGAGACGAGGCGTGAGGAAGCTTGACAGTGGCCGACGGGGAGGAGTAAAGACTCCTGATTGCTATCAAGAAGGGACCCGTAAAGCCAAACGTGGCCAGGGCCTCAAATAAAAAGGGCCATCCCAGAGGATCAAACGTCTTTTCCGCATCCAAGCTGAGCACCAAGAGTTCGGAGCCAGAGCGAGATGCCACGTCTATAAGATTGATGGTTCTCCTGGTATTATCACCTCCCTGGTGGCAAGGTACAAAGCCCACCTGATCTTTATGGATCAGAGAGGGGAGGCACATGTTAAGTCTAGACGCCAGAATATTGGTAAACAGCTTGAGATCCGTATTCAGAAGTGATATGGGCCTATAATTCCTGCAATCAAGGTGGTCCTTATCCAGTTTCGGGATGAGGGTGAGAAAAGAGTGTGAAATAGAATCAGGGATTGGTTCGCCCGACAAAAAGGCCGTGAATAGGGAAACAAGATGCGGGACCAATTCTGCCCCAAATACCTTATAGTATAGGTAGGTGAGGCCATCAGGGCCAGGCGATTTCCCATTGGGGAGTTCCTGGAGCATTTGGGAGACCTCATCCGTCATGATAGGTTTGTTTAGAAGAGCAAGGTCTTCCAGGGAAAGAACAGGCAAATTACAGGAAGACAGGAAGTCCTGCAATAATGCTGAGCGCGTCGCAGGATCAGGGGGTAAGTCCGACGGGAGGGAGTACAGGTCTGAGTAAAAGGCGTGAAATAGATGCGCAATCTCACCAGGGTCATATACAACGGCCCCGTCAGATCGTCGCAGCTCATAAGCCGAACCCCCTTCCGTTCGATCTCGCAGTTGACTAGCCAAAAGCTTATGGGGTTTGTTGGCCCTATCATAGTACCGCTGTCTGGTGTAAAGCAGTAACTTGGTGGTTTTTTGAAGAAGGGTCTCCCTAATCTGGACCCGAAGATCTATCAAGGTTTTAAGGAGGGCCCGTGACAGACTAGACGCCATGCGAGTCTCTGCATATTGTAGACGGAGCCGAAGCTCCTCAAGCCGTGCGTTAGTGTCCTGTTTTAGCCGGGTGCCCAAGGCAATACAATGTCCCCTCATCACAGCTTTATGGGCCTCCCACAACGTCGCCACGGAAGATACAGATCCCAGATTAAGCTCGAAAAATGTTTTTAAGTGAGTGCGGAGCTCCTCACGAGTCTGCACCCTCTGAAGGAGACTCTCATTAAGTCGCCAATGGCATATTCTGGTGCGGACCGAACCAGCATGCAATTCTAAGGAGATTGGCGCATGGTCAGATCAGGTGATGGAGCGATCGAGGCATCCCGAAGAAGGCGCAGAGCCGGAGCATTCCCAAAAAAGTAATCTATTCTTGAATGGGTCTGATGAGGGGCCGAATAGAACGTGTAAGACCGGTCAGTCGGATAGTTAATCCTCCAGAAGTCATAGAGAGAATACCGACGGATTAAGCGACGGAACTGAGCTGAAAGTCTACGCCGGGAGAGGCAACGGGAAGTACCTGACAGGGAATGGTAATCCATAGAGTCCGAAAAAGACATGTTAAAGTCCCCTCCAACAAAAAGGGCAGCAGGGGGTAAAGCTTCCAATTTATTAAGGACCTTAGAAAGAAAATCAGGTTGGGAGGAATTAGGGGGCATAGAGGTTACATAGAGTGATTGGCTGGCCCTCAAGCCTACCGTGGAGAATCACAAACCGTCCCAAGGGGTCGAGGATGGAGGTAGTAACCTCCAGGGGGCATGATGAGGAGATAAGAATGGCAGTCCCCGATCGCTTTTTAGAGTGAGTGGCCGAATAAATTGTTGGGAAAAAACGCAAGGCAAAGTTAAAATTACAGTTGCTGTCAAAATGGGTCTCCTGGAGAAATGCTATATCAGCCTTAAGGGCACGCAATTCCGTCAGGGCTAACCTACGCTTCACATTGGAGTTAAGGCCTTTAACATTAAGGGATACAATTTTAGCCATAACTCAGGATAAAGGGAGCGGTGCAAGGGGGGCGAGGCCTACCCCAAGCACGCCTTCTTTCTGTAGGTGTCCCCCAAGGCTCCGTCCTATGACCCCTCCCGTTCTCCATCTACACCCTCAGCCTTGACCAACTCATAGAATCCCATGGTTTCTGTTACCATTGCTATGCTGATGACACCCAAATATATCTCTCTGGACCAGACATTACCTCTCTGTTGTCCACAGTCCCAGAATGTCTAGCAGCCGTAGCCTCCTTTCTCTGCTCCCACTTTCTCAAACTCAACATGGAGAAAACGGAGTTCATAATCTTCACCCCTCCTCGCACGGCCCCCCTACCTGAACCATCTATCAAAATTAATGGAACCACTCTCACCCCTGTCCCACGGGCCCTCTGCCTTGGGATAACCTTAGACTCTGACCTATTTTTCAAGCCGCATATTCAAACCCTCAACACCTGCCACCTCCAACTCAAGAACATCCATCGAATCTGCTCCTTCCTCACTCCTGAAACTACAAAGATGCTAGTCCATGCCCTCATAATCTCCTGCTTAGACTACTGTAACACCCTTCTCCATGGCCTCCCAGCAAACACTCTCACTCCCCTCCAGTCCACCTTAAACTGTGCTGCTCGCTTAATACACCTCTCCCCCCGTTCTTCAGCGGCCGCTCCCCTCTGCCAATCCCTTCACTGGCAACCTGTTGCCCAGCCAATAGAGTTCAAATTACTAAAGCTGACATACAAAGCCATCCACAACCTGTCCCCTCCATATATCTCCGACCTTATCTCCCGCTACCTGCCCACAGGTAACCTCTGATCCTCCAAAGACCTCCTACTCCACTCTGCTCTTATCCGCTCTTCACACAAACGTCTCCAAGACTTCTCCCGTACATCCCCCATACTCTGGAACTCATTACCAAGACACATCAGACTGTCCCCCACAATCACAAGCTTCAAGAAGGCCCTGAAGACTCACCTATTCAGGAAGGCCTACAACCTCCAATAACGCTACTGTCATCACAACACCACCTGTACAGTCTCTACCCCCATCTTCTGTCTCCATCCCTCTTCTCTCATAGATTGTAAGCCCTTGTGGGCAGGGCCCTCTATCCCACTGTGCCAGTAGGTCACTGTTAGTATTGTATATCTTGTGTACCCTATGTAAATCCTCAAATGTAAAGCAGCATGGAATTAACAGTGCTATATAAATAATAATAATAATAATATGGAATACCAGCAGATTGGTGAGGTTGAACAGATTTTTTTTGCTAGTTTCTGCTTGTCTATGATGCACATTGATGTGAAATACAAATGGTTCATTTTCTCTGTATTGTGATAAGATTCGGTTCAGGTTAAGGCTGATGACTAGGGCTGTTTCACAAATTTATATGCTGGTGGTTACCCCCTGTCAGGGGATGATAATTTGATTGTCTAGGACTTTATATTATGTACTGAGTAAAAGTTATCTTTTAATTTGTATATGATTTACGTAATTGCTGGTTCTGTACTCAATTGTTGGTCATCAATACGGAGGCAAGACTTGAATTAGTATATTTCTTGTGTATGAAATACACTGATTAGACCCAGAGATAGGGGCAGAATTCACCTCAAAAAACGACTCCCAACTCTCCCATTCACTTCAATGGGAATCAAGAGAATGGGAGATTCTACCTTGCAAACCCCATTGTAATGAATGGGCAGAAAAAAAAACCCACACACTAGCGGTTTTAGGGGGAAGTTTTTGCAAAAAACACTAGCATTCTTTTCAGTGGGCTTTGCGAGACCGAATCCACCTGTTGGGTAGGTCATGACTTTTTTTTTTCTCCAGCTGATATCTAATGTGATCTAATCCACCCGATTCCCATTGAAGTGAACGGGAGAATTGGAAAGTGTTTTCTGAGACGGATTCTGCCGCAAAAATCCACCTGGAAAAAACTGTGTGGAGTTACCCTAAAAGGTAAAGGGGGTGAAATATGTATATGTTTGGCAGATGTACGGGTTTTTGATAGTACATACCAAACAGGCACTAAAAGTGCTTTTCCGGGCTAAAAATATTGACTCATTCTAAGGATAGGTCATCGATATAAAGTCAGTGCGAGTCTCATATCTGGCAACCCATCAATCAGCTGTCAACAACAAGCGATACAGGATCAGGAAGCAGACATCTGAACTGAGTCACTGCAATTTAGCTCTCATTCTAATGAATAGGAGCTGATCTACATCAACCTGGTCTGGTCATTACACAGAGAACAGAGCTGTCCGCTTCCATCTCCATTCTCTGTGTATCAGCAGCTGAGAACAACTGATTGTTGGATGACAGCACCATGATGTACATGTATGCCAGAAAGTGGGAATTCGTTTTGTGGGGGCTTAATTCTCTGGATAAAAAGGTGAATAATACTAATTGGAGAAAGCCGTTCCTGGTGGTAAATTGGCAAAGCATAATTGACTAGGTTAGAAGTACAACAGTGGTTAATATCAAGGTAGAACTGGAAGACAATAGATAGTAAGGCTAACATGGTTGACAGCACAAAGGCAGATCAGAAGAGAACTTAGAAAAAAGAAGTCAGAAAAATAATCAGAAAAATGTAAGATCACAGGTCAAGAAGGAAGTAAAATCCCAGAAATGCCAGGATGTAAAGATTAACCATTATAACTAACCAGGCAGACAGTGCACAGTTATACCCTAATGGAACATCTCTAAGCGGATTGTGTTGGTGCAGGTAGTTGTCAGTAAAAAAAGACCATCTAATTAACTAGGGTCATAATTATACAAGCAGGTACAGTACCACAGGTTTAAAAGGGCTGCAGCAGCCAAAAGGCTATATGGTGGAGGTAGTCAAAAGCTAAATGCAGTGCAAAGGGCACAAATTTATACCTAGACATCAGCATTGTGGGCATAGATAGGCATCCTCCGGCAGTGATTGATGCTGTACTGGACCCCCTGCCAATCAGCTGTTTTAGCCACCAAAAGCCATATGTCCTAAATTCCTGACGTGCAATGGCAGGGCTCTGGCTGGCAGAGCAACAGTTGTACCATGTTGGCAGTATAGTTTACAATTTCACATGCTATAAAATGTAATTCCGGTTATAAAAGTGGTTACTAAACACTATAGATCTGGTAATGTATAAATGGGAATAATAATTTATTCTTTCAATAATACATTAACTTAAAGAGGGCTCACAAAACTTCAGCGACCGATGTGCATGGTAAAAGGTCATACTGCTTGCGTTTTAACTTTTTGTTGAGAACAGAATGTTTGGGTTCATATTACTGAATATAAAGACTATCATCGGGACAACATAGAAGGATACTGCTACAGATGCCAAAAACAAGTCGGAAACACTTTTTTTTTTAAATAAAATAACTTTGCCAAAAAAAAAGCAGAAACTAATTTTTAGTTTGATCCAAATCCAATCTCTACCATACTTTTTACCTAGATTCATCTAGCACATGTCAATATATACACCCAGTGTCCACTGTTAAAAAAACATTTGCCATGTTCCTGCCATAAGCTGGAGAATCATACATCTTCTCCTATAAATGATTTTTGCACTCCCATTCACAGTAAGACTACATTCACATGACAGTGTCCTGTACTTGGCCATGAAAAATTACCTTTTCATTTATTTTGCTTGCAATGAAAAAACACAAAAGAGAATAAAAAAAAAAAGTCAAATCATTGATCATTTTATACAAAACTCCAAAAATGGGCCGGACAAAAGTATTGGCACCCTCAGCCTAATACTTGGTAGCACAACCTTTAGACAAAATAACTGCGAACAACCGCTTCCGGTAACCATCAATGAGTTTCTTGCAATGCTCTGCTGGAATTTTAGACCATTCTTCTTTGGCAAATTTCTCCAGGTCCCTGAGATTTGAAGGGTGCCTTCTCCAAACTGCCATTTTGAGATCTCTCCACAGGTGTTCTATGGGATTCAGGTCTGGACTCATTGCTGGCCACTTTAGAAGTCTCCAGTGCTTTCTCTCAAACCATTTTCTAGTGCTTTTTGAAGTGTGTTTTGGGTCATTGTCCTGCTGGAAGACCCATGACCTCTGAGGGAGACCCAGCTTTCTCACACTGGGCCCTACATTATGCTGCAAAATTTGTTGGTAGTCTTCAGACTTCATAATGCCATGCACACGGTCAAGCAGTCCAGTGCCAGAGGCAGCAAAGCAACCCCAAAACATCAGGGAACCTCCGCCATGTTTGACTGTAGGGACCGTGTTCTTTTCTTTGAGGGCCTCTTTTTTTTTTTTTTTTTTTTTCCTGTAAACTCTATGTTGATGCCTTTTCCCAAAAAGCTCTACTTTTGTCTCATCTGACCAGAGAACATTCTTCCAAAAAGTTTTTGGCTTTCTCAGGTAAGTTTTGGCAAACTCCAGCCTGGCTTTTTTATGTCTCTGGGTCAGAAGTGGGGTCTTCCTGGGTATCCTACCATAAAGTCCCTTTTCATTCAGATGCCGACGGATTGTACGGGTTGACACTGTTGTACCCTCGGACTGCAGGGAAGCTAGAACTTCTTTGGATGTTAGTCGAGGTTCTTTAGCCACCATCCGCACAATTTTTCGTTGAAATCTCTCGTTAATTTTTCTTTTCCGTCCACATCTAGGGAGGTTAGCCACAGTGCCATGGGCTTTAAACTTCTTGATGACACTGCGCACGGTAGACACAGGAACATTCAGGTCTTTGAAGATGGACTTGTAGCCTTGAGATTGCTCATGCTTCCTCACAATTTTGCTTCTCAAGTCCTCAGACAGTTCTTTGGTCTTCTTTGTTTTCTCCATGCTCAATGTGGTACACACAAGGACACAGGACAGAGGTTGAGTCAACTTTAATCCATTTCAACTGGCTGCAAGTGTGATTTAGTTATTGCCACCACCTGTTATGTGCCACAGGTAAGTAACAGGTGCTGTTAATTACACAAATTAGAGAAGCATCACATGATTTTTCAAAGGGTGCCAATACTTTTGTCCACCCCCTTTTTTATGTTTGGTGTGGAATTATATCCAATTTGGCTTTTTGACAATTCTTTTTGTGGTTTTCCATTGACGACAAATTAAATGAAGATATTATTACCAAAGCATTTGTGATTGCAATCATTTTCTGGAAGAAATTGAGTATTAGCTGACAGAATTGCAGGGGTGCCAATACTTTTGGCCAGCACTGTATTGCATAAATGCTATGTTCCTTTCATATAAATGGGGTTGCATTAGTGGCCAGTACCTGGATTTTTACAAGTTCTATTCTAATACACTTGTCAACATTGAAATTACAACACCAAGTCATATAAGCCATAAGGTTATGCAATCTAGGAAATATGCGTCAAGGTCAAGATGTCAGTAATGTTCAACCCTCCCTGGTGGTTGGAAGAACAATGATAGAATGGAATGACAACAAAAGGTGCAAGGAGGTGAAACTATATACAGATGGATCGTCTTAGGGTGGGTTCACACTTGCGCCCGGAGTCCATCCGCTGCAAATCCGACCTAAATGTTTGAGACGCATTGCTTAAAAACCCATTTACTTCAATGGGTTTTTAAAGCAATGTGTGGGAGTGCGATTGTACCCTCTGCGCCGTGAAGCCGTTTTTTTTTTTTTGTCGGACATGTAGGACTTTGTGTCGAAGAAATAAAACAGCTTCACGGCACAGAGGGTACAATCGGACACCCGCGCATTGCTTTAAAAACCCATTGAAGTGAATGGGTTTTTAAGCAATGCGTCTCAGTCTCAAACCTTTTCCTTTCCTTTTTTCCGACATTTAGGTCGGATTCATGGTCGACGGACTCCGAGCGCAAGTGTGAACCCACCCTTAATGGAAGAATGGCGGGTAATGATTCATTCTGTGCGGCAAATGAAATTGGATACCACATCCCAAGCTTATGGCGGCAAAAAGTGTTAACACAAACCATCAGAAGGTGTTTGCATGACAGTGTGGGGTAACATAATGTATGGTAGCCTCACCCTGTCCCAGAAGCTGTTCTTTAACAGGACAACATCAAGCAGCATCTTACTACTGCGAACAGCCTATGTGGCCCAAATGTGCTGCCATGGCCTGCAGCATCTCTGACTTTTTTTGATTTTGTCACAGAAATTTCTGCACCAAAATCTGCTGCATGTGAAGGCATCCTAACAGACCCATTTTTTTTTTTCTTGTAATTGCACACATGCCAACATGTTGTCAAGACTCTCTTACTGGGCTTCTGGAGACCAATGGCTGGGATCTGTAGTGCAACAGGTAGTATGCAGGAACTTGTAGTTCACTGGTAGTAGCTGGTATCCACAGCGCAGCAGGCAGTAGCAGGTATCCACAATGCAGCAGGCAGTATGCTGGATCTTGTAGTGCACTGGCAGTAGCAGGTATACACAGTGCAGCAGGTAATATAGAACCAACTGAGATCAGTAGGTCCCAGCTCAAGGATTGTCAGAAGCAGGCTTCAAACACAATACTCAGGCACAGAGTGATCAGGTGCAGGAGTTCAAATAATCAACAGGCAGGAACCAAGATGGCCACGGACAGGAAACACACAAAACGCCATCTTGCTAAAACAAAGAGTTCATCAATTAAGATCCTGACACATGTACATGTATTTGGCCCCCCATGTTTACACTAGTGGAAGGGGTGCTAGTGGAGAAATGTTCACCTCATCATATCATCATACTGTATATGTCAAAAAAGTGGAGATTAATAGAAAAAATAAATAGTAGCCTTTAACTCCCCCAGAAATACAGCTCTTGCCCATGTCAATGGGCTGCAATACCAGACACAGCCAAATGGACAAGAGTGGCACCATTCCAGGATAAAAAGGAACACCCTTTTTTTCTAACTTTAAAATGGGTTATCCCACAAAGTGAGAATGTGCAGCCCGGCTGAATGTGGGCGTGACTGGTGGTGGAAAGCGCTCCCATTCACTACAATGGGAGTGCCGGAGATAGCCAAGCACTTTACTTTGGCTGTCTTGGCGCTCCCATTCAAGTGACTGTGGTCATGCTGAATGGGCAACAGGGGAAAGGTCCTACCATCCTCTCTTCATGGGATAACCCTTTTAAGTGTGTTCTAAAATGTGAGAACAAAGATGAGATATTTACGAAATGGTCTAGAAGAGAACCTGACCACACCAACCAATCTTCATTTTGTATTCTGGGTAACAAAGATATTTTTTTCTTTTAGACACTTTTTATAAATCTGTCCAAATCTCATGATACAGGTAAAATAAGGCCTGTGAAAAAATTTTTATCTGCCTTTGCCCCCTTACCAATTCTTGTTCTTTGGCACCGCAGTATTATCTTACAGGTGTTAGACCTCTTAATAAGCAATCAGAACTCAGCTTTCCTTGTACTAGCACAAGGAAGAAAATGAAGAGATCTGAATGGATGCTATCGTTTGCCAGTCTTAACAATTGGCCTAACTGGCGCAGGGACTGAAAGATTTATGAAGAAGCTGCAGCCTCTCTATAAATCTGTTGGAGGTCTCAGCGCCAGAATGGAAATCCACGCCATTCTAATTCATGCCATGAAACTGGGGTGAATTTTAGTAAATCAGCCCTGAATTTGTAGAATGTGGTAGGCGAGATGCGGGCTTGGGGCCAAACATGTGCTCAATATCATCCCTCTACACCAGTTTTTTGGCATAGCAGGAATGATAAAGACCCCCCTTCCCCCCCCCAATGTCTGTAAAAACCCTGAACTGCCAAAGGACAAAGAATTAAGAGCAGTTATGCTGTACGGACACATAAAAGGATTTTTCACATGAGAAAGTTCCAGAAAATATGACAAGTATTTGTGAACGCATTCTTCAAAAATTATATATAATACATACACACACACACACACACACACACACACACACACACACACACACACAAAATGTGTATTTATTTTACACTCAACTGCAGATATTTTGAGTTTAAATGTAGTATATTACTTTCCAATGCCAGCGTGCCCCACCCTATTGAAAGTCTTTGGGGCAACCCATAACTTTCTTGTATGTATGAAGCTGTGTAAGGAGTCTTTTTTTTGTGGTGTAAGTTGTAATTTTTATTTATACCATTTTGGAGAACATCTGATATTTTGAACCCTCTTTAGGCTGAGACCCCACATTGCGGAAGTACTTATACTTCTACCTTTTGCTCAATCCACTTTGGCTCAAAAAACCACAGTAAAATCTGCAACAAAAAAAGCTGCTTTTATGCAACGTGGGGCCTCAGACTCTTCAGTTTTTTTGAGAAACAATAAAGTAATTCAGTAATTTTGATTTGTTTTTTAATTACAGCATGGGATAAACTTTTTAAAATTTTTATAGTTCAGACTTTTTCAGATGTGGGGGTACTTAATTTTTGTTTAATAACTTTTATACGCAATCTAGGGAAGGGGTGTGTGAAGGATCTCGCCTTGCCACGCTACCTGACAAACCTGCGATCAACCTTCTTACCTCCCACTCCCAACCTGTGAGTGACCTGGTTCATAGGATAATATGAAACGAGCTTTATAAATTTTATATATTTATTAACCCAAGTGGGTCGGTACTAAGCACTAACATATACAGAAATACATGTCAATGAATTTTCAAGCAAATACAGGTAAAAGCAAAATACAGTACAGAAAATAAAATGGGAAATAAAAGATGGAAAGATAACAGAACAGGGTTGTAGTCTGTTTTCGCTAAGCCTCCACCGGATTTGGGCCTAGGATGCTTCCTTAAGCAAGTTACACAGCATGTGTCTCCTACATGCTGTCCAGAACAAAGAAAAAGGCTTTAGGCCTCATTGCTAGGCCTCATGGCCCATGCTTCAGTCCACAGCATGACATGCCCTCACATCTTCTCCAGGAACAAGAGAGCCCTTTTCCCTGGTCTGAGACCTTTTACTATCCTGGTCTCCTCCCTAAGTGATGTCACCAAAAATAAGTCCCGTCCCCCAACCTGGCATCCCAGAACTAGGATTCATCGTATCTCCTTGCTGGATGACCGTAGTGTAAAGCAAGAGGTCTGATGGGGCTTGTGGTGTGCTCCCCAACCGTGCAGACACCAAGAATGACACCCCAATCCCCTTTGGGTAAGAAGATCAGTGTCTGGACCTTTTCTGGGCTTTGAACAGTATCTTGTGTGGACTTCAAACGTGCGCCTTGGCCGGGCACACCTGAGGAATTTACCGGTGCTATTGTAAGAGGCTCCCCGGGAAAGATATTGTCATAAAACCATATCCCTTTTTGTTCTGTGGCCTGGAGACAAAGTCTCTCCTGTGTTTGCTCAAAAGCCTTTCAACCTCCTTTCGGCAGGAAACCCCTGCGTAGATAATGAGTTGGAACAAGGGTATGCTAATTGAGCCAGGGACAGAACAACAAAGGGACTTGGTTACAGAGTAGCCGTACCACATTCCTGTGGCCAGAAGGGTTATTATGACCAAGTGATAAGACATGAAAGAAATACAGTACAGACCAAAAGTTTGGACACACCTTCTCATTCCAAGAGTTTTCTGTATTTTCATGACTATAAAAATTGTAGATTCACACTGAAGGCATCAAAACTATGAATTAACACATGTGGAATTATATACTTAACAAAAAAGTGTGAAACAACTGAAAATATGTCTTATATTCTAGGTTCTTCAAAGTAGCCACCATTTGCTTTGATTACTGCTTTGCACACTCTTGGCATTCTCTGATGATCTTCAAGAGGTAGTCACCTGAAATGGTTTTCACTTCACAGGTGTGCCCTGTCAGGTTTAATAAGTGGGATTCCTTGCCTTATAAATGGGGTTGGGGACCATCAGTTGTGGTGTTCAGAAGTCAGGTGGATACACAGCTGATAGTCCTACTGAATGGAGTGTTAGAATTTGTATTATGGCAAGAAAAAAGCAGCTAAGTAAAGAAAAACGAGTGGCCATCATTACTTTAAGAAATGAAGGTCAGTCAGTCCGAAAAATTGGGAAAACTTTGAAAGTGTCCCCAAGTGCAGTGGCCAAAACCATCAAGCGCTACAAAGAAACTGGCTCACATGAGGACCACCCCAGGAAAGGAAGACCAAGAGTCACCTCTGCTGTGGAGGATAAGTTCATCCGAGTCACCAGCCTTTGAAATCGCAGGTTAACAGCAGCTCAGATTAGAGACCAGGTCAATGCCACACAGAGTTCTAGCAGCAGACACATCTCTACAACAACTGTTAAGAGAAGACTGTGTGCAGCAGGCCTTCATGGTAAAATAGCTGCTAGGAAACCACTGCTAAGGACAGGCAACAAGCAGAAGAGACTTGTTTGGGCTAAAGAACACAAGGAATGGACATTAGACCTATGGAAATCTGTGCTTTGGTCTGATGAGTCCAAATTTGAGATCTTTGGTTCCAACCACCGTGTCTTTGTGAGACGCAGAAAAGGTGAACGAATGGACTCTACATGCCTGGTTCCCACCGTCAAGCATGGAGGAGGAGGTGTGATGGTGTGGGGGTGCTTTGCTGGTGACACTGTTGGGGATTTATTCAAAATTGAAGGAATACTGAACCAGCATGGTTACCACAGCATCTTGCAGCGGCATGCTATTCCATCTGGTTTGCGTTTAGTTGCACCATCATTTATTTTTCAACAGGATAATGACCCCAAACACACCTCCAGACTGTGTAAGGGCTATTTGACCAAGAAGGAGAGTGATGGGGTGCTACGCCAGATGACCTGGCCTCCACAGTCACCAGACCTGAACCCAATCGAGATGGTTTGGGGTGAGCTGGACCGCAGAGTGAAGGCAAAAGGGCCAACAAGTGCTAAGCATCTCTGGGAACTCCTTCAAGACTGTTGGAAGACCATTTCAGGTGACTACCTCTTGAAGCTCATCAAGAGAATGCCAAGAGTGTGCAAAGCAGTAATCAAAGCAAAAGGTGGCTACTTTGAAGAACCTAGAATATAAGACATATTTTCAATTGTTTCACACTTTTTTGTTAAGTATATAATTCCACATGTGTTAATTCATAGTTTTGATGCCTTCAGTGTGAATATACAATTTTTATAGTCATGAAAATACAGAAAACTCTTGGAATGAGAAGGTGTGTCCAAACTTTTGATCTGTACTGTATATAACTGGAAAATACATCTTGGGGATCTCTCATCATCACAGGGGGGTAAGTTAACCTTATTTTTTGTATTTTTTTAAAAACTGTACTAATGACAGGTCTGTGAATCTTCAGCAGGCTCCCTGCTGTAATAACTGATTGCCAACAGATGATGTTCTATGGGGTAATGATTTCAAGCAATATGCCAGTGCCCGTTCCAATTGATCAAGGCTTCTGAAGGGTTAATTCTCTGATTGCAGGCATTACTGACTGGTTTCTAGTATGTGAAGCATAATTAAAGTTGTGATCTCCATACACTTAGTTAGTAATCCTGCACCATTACCATTGCATTTTTTTTTCTTACAACCCCTGAGTGACCAAGTGCTACTCAGGTACAGTAGTGCAGTACACAACACGATAATAATGACTGCATGCTCTGAAATAATATTGCCATTTAGTAGGTCAGATTTATTTAGACTAGAATAAAAAAGGCCCGACTGGTGCGGGGAATGAATGATTTATGAAGAAGCTCTTCATAAATCAGGCATACATACCTGCACTGGAATGAAAATCTACGTTCCTAACTGGCAGCGTAGATTTCCAGGACGTCCCTCATGACAACACCACAGGAGGTTACCCTCTTGACCTCTGAGCGGGGCAGGAAGTTAGAGAGGTTAAAGGTCCCCAACCCATCTCCCCTCTCCAGTGTTCTTCCTGTTCCTCTCAGAGGCAGGACGTGGAGAGGATTCTCTTACCTGGGCAGGAAGGCAGATCGAGGGTCTCTGTCTGCCCTCCTTTCCAACTCCCTGGTCCTTGGCCAGCACCCATTGGGGTAGGGGTCCCCTAGCCAGGGGTGTGATGATTCCACTTAAATATGGCTATAACTCAAAGATGTATTTTGATCTCTGGGTAGCGTATCTCTCTCTTAATTCCATTTAATCTAGCTGTGTGTAGCTCTAATCCTAGGTGTATGTTGTCAGTAGTGGCAACAATGTAACAATAGGGCTTTGTACTCATCCCAGAATGGCTCCATTGAATTCCTACATAGCCCCTTGGTGATCAAATACACATGTATTGTTTAGCCTAGGCTGTTGGATCAGACATGGTTGATAACATATAGACGGCATTGTGTCATTCCACTTAATCCCATCTTCTTACAAAGAATCTGGACTTGAGTGCGTTAGTCAATCAGACTTGCTATCGCCGGTGACCTCATTCTGGGTGGTGGCATAAAGGGTATATAAGATGAGGTAGGGATCAGTGGGGGAGATGCTACTATGTGGAGTTGCTGGCTGGAATGCTGTGTTGATGCTGCTGCTAGGAGCCTCCACTGGTTATCCCCACATGCCAGGGCATGTGTGAGTGTTGGATTATAGAGCCACATCAAGGATATGTGTGGTAAAGTAATTATTTCACTTTTATTCCCTTTTTATTTTATGTGCTGTATATTGTAACTAGTAACTGTTAATGCTTGTATATATCTGCATATCTGTTCTGAACTGCATGTGTTAGATGTTAATACCGACCCATCTAGGGGTTAATAAATATACAAAATTTAGAAAGCTTGTCTTGTATTATCTTGTGAACCCAACACTCACTGGCGGTGAGTGTGGTTTTTATTAAAGAAGTCTCAGGTGTGGGCCAAAGCGTCGTTGGCGCACTGAGGATCTTTCACAAGGGGGTCCAGGGGCAGATGGCAGTTGCAGGAGTTCCTCTGCTCCCCGGGTCTCCATGTGTGTGGCAGCCGCTCCCCCTCTCTGGGGTTCTCGTCCTGCCTGCCGGCGTTCCACGCTCTGCTCCGCGCACTTCCGGTCGCCGTATGACGTCATCACGTGACCGGAAGTGTCGCATCCGCCATCTTGGAGGTGGCATACTTCGAATAGGCAGGTTGGAGCACGGAGGCTGCGGCGTCAGCCGGATGAGGCGGCGCACCAGCGGTACCGCCTTCTGCTCACCTGCCTGAAGACTTCAAATGGTGAGTAGGATGCCACAGCAATGTGTCCTTTGTGATACTGTGTGTTACAACTGTTTAGCTTTGTTGTAATGGAGCAGGGAAAGGAGGGAACCCAAAAACCTTGCCCTGAGGCTGACTTGGCCCAGGGGCATGTAAGTACTGCTATGCAAGGGGGCTTGGCACTGTTTATTGTATTGTGGTGTTCTTAGATTAGCTTTGTTGTATTTTTTAGGTTAAAGAGATTCCACAGAAATCCGACACTAAAAAATGTAGGAAATGTGTTAATTGTGCCAAGCCCCTGCCTGATGCATATAAAAAACAGATATGTCAGGATTGACTGACTAAACTGATTAAAGATGAAACACCTGCCTTTATGTCTGAGTTAAGGACACTAATCAGGGACGAAGTAAAAAGCTCTGTTTCCTCCCTGCCTCAGTCTCAGGAATCTGTGTCTGAGAAAGAACCTCCCGTCAAAAGACCATGGCTGGTTTCTGATCTTCCCGTGAGCTCTCATATGAGTACTAAGGGGTCCGATTCAGAGGAAGAGTGCTTCTATGTCTCTGAGGGGGAATTAGAAGAAGAGGAGAGCTTATTCACTCCCCCAGTTTCCCAGGAAAGCAGAAGATTCTGTTTCTCCTCCGAGAATGTGGAAACTTTACTTCAGGCAGTAAGGGCCACAATGAATATACCTGATGAAGAACAACCTCGTTCTATTCAGGATGAGATGTTTAGTGGTCTGGTGCCAAGGAAGTTGCCAATATTTCTGGTAAATGATTACCTTAAGCGCCTAATCTTGTCTGAATGGGAGGATGCAGAGAAACTGTTATTTATCCCTAAGGAATTAAAAAATCGACTGCTCTTTAATCCCGAGGATTCCAGATTATGGGATGAGCTACCTAAAGTAGATATTCCAGTAGCTAAAGTAGCCAAGAAAACTGCTATTCCCTTTGAAAACTCTTCACAGCTAAAGGACCCTATGGAGAGAAAGGCGGACAGTCTGCTTAAAAAATCATGGGAGTCCTCATCCGCCATCATTTCTACTAACATAGTGGCTACCTCCGTAGCCAGATCCAGGTTTCTCTGGCTGGGTCAATTAGAAGAGCATCTTAAGAAGGGAACCTCTAGGGATGAGATCTTGAGCTCCATCCCCCTCTTAAAACAGGCAACAGGGTTTGTGGCAGATGCCTCAGCTGAAACAGTCAGTTTCGCTGCCTGAAACGCAGCACTGTCAAACTCCACCAGAAGGGCCTTATGGTTGAAATTGTGGTCAGGAGACATGGCTTCACCGATTGCGGCTGTTAACCCTTTAGATGTCGCGGTCAAACGCGACCGCGGCGTCTAAATTGCGGAGCCGCCAAGGGCGCCGCCATTTTTACCTGATCACCGCCTTCCAGAACGTCATCGGAGGGCGGCGCTTGATTGCCATGACAGCCGGGAGCCTATTGAAGGCTCCCAGGCCTGTCATTACAGTATAGCTATTACACGATGCCAGAGGCATCGTCTAATAGCAGTGAAGGCATTTTGCTATTCACTGCGATACAGTAGTGTCGCAGTGAATAGTATGATCGATCAGACTCCCTAGGTTTCAAGGTCCCTAGGGAGTCTGATCATACAAGTAAAAGTATAAAAAAAAATTTTTAAAAGTGAGAAAAAAAAAAAAAAAAAAGTTCAAATCACCCCCCTTTCCCTAGATCAGATATAAAAGTAAATAAACAAAAGTAAGCATAAACACTTTAGGTATCCCCGCGCTCCAAAATGCCCGAACTATTAAAATATTAAAATATTTATCCCATACGGTGAACGGCGTAGCGGGGGAAAAAAATCTAAATGGCCAAATAGCGTTTTTTTCAACACTTTGTCTCCTATAAAAAATTGAATAAAAGTGATCAAACCATCAGATCTTTCCCCAAGTGGTATCAATAAAAACGTCATGTTGTCCCGCATAAAAAGACGCCTTACCCAGCTCCATACATGTAAATATGAAAAAGTTACAGGTGTCACAATATGGCGACGTAAAAATTTTTTTCTATTTAGCAAAGTTTTAAATTTTTTAAAAGGTATCAAAACATTACAAATACTATATAAATTTGGTATTGCCGTGTTCGTACTGACCCGCAGAATACAGGTAACATGTCATTTTTACCACACAGTGAATGGTGTAAAAATTAAACCCATATGAATTTGGCGCAAATGCAGTTTTTCTCCAATTGCACCTCATTCTGAATTTTTTTCCAGCTTCCCAGTACATTGCACAGCATATTGAATAGTGACATTACAAAGTACAATTTGTTTCGCAAACAATAAGCCATCATGTGACTCTGTGAACTGAAAAATGAAAAAGTTATGGCTCTTGGAATGTGGGGAGGGAAAAACGAAAATGCAAAAACAAAAAATGGCCCGGTCATTAAGGGGTTAAAAGATCTATAGCATCCTGGTACCTAAACCTAGTCCTTAGAGCTTTAGTTTCTCCCCACTTTGAACCTATAAATTGTCTAGACCTTAAAACTCTAACGTTAAAAACAGCTTTTTTGGTAGCAATTACATCTGCTAGGAGAATTGGAGAAATTCACTCCTTGTCTATACGGCAGCCATATTTAAGAATTCTGGAGGACAGGGTTATATTTAGAATAGACCCATCCTTTATCTTGAAAGTAGCTTCTCCCTTTCCCTCTTTCTGCCCAGCTCCCAAAAACCCGCAGGAGGAAGCGTTCCATTGCTTAGACATAAGGTAGGATAGTGCTTCATTACTTGGAAGAAACGGCTCCCTTCCAGAAAGATCAGAACTTATTTGTCCTCTTCTCAGGGAAAAACAAAGGTAAGAAGGCATCTAAATGCACCCTGTCAAGATGGATAAGGACTTTAATCCAACAAGCCTATATTGCACAAGATCTCCCTCCACCAGAGGGAATCAAAGCACACTCCACTAGGGCAGTAGTCTCTTCCTGGGCAGAGAGAGGGGAAGCTTCCGTTGATCAGATTTGTAAGGCTACTACATGGTCTAGTTTCCATACTTTTATTAAACATTATAGACTGGACTTTCTTTCCAGTCAGGAAACTGGCTTTGGACGCAAAGTTCTACAAGCAGTAGTGTCTGGTTTTCCCCCCCCCCACCGACTGGAGTAATTTGGTTCTGCTCCTGTGGTGCTGTCATGAGGGACATCCTGGAAAATAGGAATTAGACCTACCGGTAATTGGGTTTCCAGGAGTCCTTCATGACAGCACCCTGATATTCCTTCCCCTTTGCGTTACTTCTGGTTAGCAGATATGTTTATGGGGTGTATGTCATGTAACATATACCAAAAAAATATATATATACAGTCATATGAAAAAGTTTGGGCACCCCTATTAATCTTAATCATTTTTAGTTCTAAATATTTGGGTGTTTGCAACAGCCATTTCAATTTGATATATCTAATAACTGATGGACACAGTAATATTTCAGGATTGAAATGAGGTTTATTGTACTAACAGAAAATGTGCAATATGCATTAAACCAAAATTTGACCCGTGCAAAAGTATGGGCACCTCAACAGAAAAGTGACATTAATATTTAGTAGATCCTCCTTTTGCAAAAATAACAGCCTCTAGTCGCTTCCTGTAGCTTTTAATCAGTTCCTGGATCCTGGATGAAGGTATTTTTGACCATTCCTCTTTACAAAACAATTCCAGTTCAGTTAAGTTTGATGGTCGCCGAGCATGGACAGCCCGCTTCAAATTATCCCACAGATGTTCAATGATATTCAGGTCTGGGGACTGGGATGGCCATTCCAGAACATTGTAATTGTTCCTCTGCATGAATGCCTGAGTAGATTTGGAGCTGTGTTTTGGATCATTGTCTTGCTGAAATATCCATCCCCGGCGTAACTTCAAATTCGTCACTGATTCTTGTACATTATTCTCAAGAATCTGCTGATACTGAGTTGAATCCATGCGACCCTCAACTTTAACAAGATTCCCGGTGCCGGCATTGGCCACACAACCCCAAAGCATGATGGAACCTCCACCAAATTTTACAGTGGGTAGCAAGTGTTTTTCTTGGAATGCTGTGTTTTTTGGACGCCATGCATAACGCCTTTTTGTATGACCAAACAACTCAATCTTTGTTTCATCAGTCCACAGGGCGTTCTTCCAAAATGAAGCTGGCTTATCCAAATTTGCTTTTGCATACCTCAGGCGACTATGTTTGTGGCGTGCTTTCAGAAACGGCTTCTTTCGCATCACTCTCCCATACAGCTTCTCCTTGTGCAAAGTGTGCTGTATTGTTGACCGATGCACAGTGACACCATCTGCAGCAAGATGATGCTGCAGCTCTTTGGAGGTCGTCTGTGGATTGTCCTTGACTGTTCTCACCATTCTTCTTCTCTGCCTTTCTGATATTTTTCTTGGCCTGCCACTTCTGGGCTTAACAAGAACTGTCACTGTGGTCTTCCATTTCCTTACTATGTTCCTCACAGTGGAAACTGACAGGTTAAATCTCTGAGACAACTTTTTGTATCCTTCCCCTGAACAACTATGTTGAACAATCTTTGTTTTCAGATCATTTGAGAGTTGTTTTGAGGAGCCCATGATGCCACTCTTCAGAGGAGATTCAAATAGGAGAACAACTTGCAATTGGCCACCTTAAATACCTTTTCTCATGATTGGATACACCTGGCTATGAAGTTCAAAGCTCAGTGAGGTTACAAAACCAATTTTGTGCTTCAGTAAGTCAGTAAAAAGTAGTTAGGAGTATTCAAATCAATAAAATGATAAGGGTACCCAAATTTTTGCACCGGTCAAATTTTGGTTTAATGCATATTGCACATTTTCTGTTAGTACAATAAACCTCATTTCAATCCTGAAATATTACTGTGTCCATCAGTTATTAGATATATCAAATTGAAATGGCTGTTGCAAACACCCAAATATTTAGAACTAAAAATGATTAAGATTAATAGGAGTGCCCAAACTTTTTCATATGACTGTATTTAGTGGGTATCCACACATTATGATGATTTAATTATATATATCTCAGTATATTTCTGTTGAAACTCTGGTGTGGTAATTTGGAAGAGACACTGGAGAGGGAAGGTGGGTTGGGGTCCTTTAATATCTCTAACTTCCTGTCCCACTCAGAGGTAAAGAGGGCAACCTCCTGTGGTGCTGTCATGAAAGACTCCCAGAAACCCAATTACCGGTAGGTCTAATTCCTATTTTCCATTATAACTCATGCTAGAAAACTGGTGAGTTCTAATAAATATGTTGGGCCAAGGCGTCCCTGGCAAAATTTGGAAATCGAGGCACAGAAGGGGGTTGCGGCGCACATTTGGAACAAAAAGTGCCTTGCGCCAAATGTGCAGCACAATATCATCCCTCTACACCAGAAAACTGTTGTAGAGGGACTGATAAATCTCTCCCAATGTGCCTATATGGTAGTGTCAATAATAGTGTAGATATAATAACATTAAGCAACAGTGCCATCACCAAACGCTCTATAGCCACAGATGCCTAATAATATTACCAGCCACTGTGCTCCCGTAATAAAGCATGCTACATATCTACACATAGATCATTGCAGGAAAAAGAAATGAAGTATTTACTACTAATGTCTGCTTTGTCACACCAGTAGGGCAACTTGAGTGATGGAGATTGTACTGTAGCTATAGCTAAACTCCATCCTCATGGTAAATCATTTAGTATGTCTGTGAGGTCTCCAGATCCGTCAGACATACTATTTGCAGAGGAAATAACAGTCATTGTTGTCTTTTGAGATAGCATGAAAAGCTGATAAAATTCTCTGTGGAGAATGCAGATGTGTTTTGTCATAAGACTTGATTCATTTGTTAAATCACATGTTCTTTGGATTACATGATACTTTCTTATGATGCATGTGATTATGAAATGGATTATTATGGAAGTTGTCAATGGGAAAGTTTGATAACATGCTTCTAGGAGTACCCACCCTGAGTAATCAGAGATAAGTGGCAGGAGATTGCATTACTGGGGTGCAAAAGTTACTGGAAATCTCCTGAGAGACTGTACAACGCAAAGAAGCATGAAAGTTACTGGAGACTTCTTCTAATAGGTCAGCCTTTACAGTCTATTTGGAATCCTTAGCTTGGAGTTCCAGAGATTTCCAAGGAGAAGGTGCTTGGAAAAGCAACAGTGGTCCTTTTGAACTAGACCAGTAGTCCTTAACTTTTCTTACGTTAAAAGCCGCATTCAGCACTGAAAGATAGTTGTAAGCCATGTAAGCAGGCTCGGACTGGCCACACTATGCCAGGTGGGCCCTCAGCTTACCCTGGCATGGCACAGTACACTCATTGTACTTTGTACATATATTAATCATCGTACAGCATCTCAACCAGTTTATATGTCAATTTCAACAGTGTAGTCTAAGAAATTATGGTGTTTAATTTATATACTGTAGACACAGTGGATAACTAAGATGGCATCTAGGTGCAGAGTCAGGCCAACCAGTATCATTCCTCCTTGAACACCATCTTCTCTATCAAACTGAGTGGGACCCAGTCAACAGTCATCTTACAGTGCCTTCTGGTGACTGTGGCCTGCTGCTGTATGGCCACATATATTCCTGGCTCAAAGAGCTAACAGGGCCCTATTTCGAGACAAAAGCCAGGTATTACACTAATGACATGACCCCAGGACAGAAAGAATCAGAGGCAAAGGCTAGACAGCACTAAATATATTTATACTGGTGATATTTTAGAAATTTTCAAATGAGTGTAAGGAAATATTTGCATGTAGCTGTATAGTGGGCCTCAGAATTTTACAGGTGAGTCCTAGACACCCCAGTCCGGCACTGCATGCAAGGTGGTGTGGATGCACACCTTAACTAGTTATCTGTTTTTACCTTAGTCTGCACAACACTATCCTAGATAGGCAGAGGAAGGACACCGTACATGTGGTTTGACCAAGACACATCCTCGGTGCTGTGTGACATAGCGTGGCTTACTCTAGCCATTGTTACTCAGGTTGTATTGCATATTGTACTGAGTTTATTTATGACTTGCACTATGTCATATTTGGTTGGTAGGCTAGTGCAGGTCATCACTTAGAGTAGTTTCTGGAATTCAAATTGCACAATGTATAAGTAGAATGGAGCTGTACCTGAAACTGCAAGAGAAGTTGTGTGTTGTTCTCCCACGGTGCCATCCACTGTCATCAGGAATTGCCCAGGATACACATGGCAGAAAGGTGCATGCTATTTAAGGTCTTTTCCCACATTATAAGAGGCAGTGCAGCTCAATCAGCAGTCAGGAGAAGTGTGCCTTAATGTTCAAAGGGCAGCACACACAGCTCAGTCAGCTTGAGGAGGAAAGGCAGCTTGGCAACCCCAGGTTCAGTATCCTGCCCCTGGAACTGGAGCATCAGCCAGATTATGGTAGCAGTGACAAGGAATTTGTGACAGGCATCGCATCCCTTGTACCTGAAGCTTGTTAGCTTGAGTGCAAAATTGTGTACCGTCCCACCGATGGGTTTGGCGAGACTATGGGCTCACCAGTTACATCATCTCGGTTATAGTTAGCTAGATCTCCAAAGAATATCAGAGCCAGAGACTTGTCAGAGAATGACTAGGAAGCCCCTGTGTTTGTTTCCCATGACTAGAACATAAGTACAAAGATACCGGGACTGGACTGTGGAGACTGAGCAGAATTAGGGGACCTAAAAACAGTGGCTGTTTGAAGAGGAACAATAGTAGGTCCTGAGGACTAGCCAGGGATGATGGAGGGGGAAGGGGAATGTGAGGTGGGGGTTCAGCTTCCAGAGGAATGAAGACATGCTGAAAAAGATCTTTGTCCAAAGGATGTCATTAGCAGTCCTGGAGCGACTCATTTGGAAGAATGTGGTGCCCACAGCAGCCTAAAACTTTAAATAGTCAAAAGAACTAGAGTACTTTTCTATGACAAAGGCTACAAGGATCCTGTGCTGGAGCAGTGGCACAAGTGCATCTGCCTGAGGAGGCTCTGCCACCAGTCTTCTGAAGGCAAGGGGGGAGATAATAATGATAACCTGTAATGGGAGGAGGTTCACAGACTGGGATGAGGCATCCATGGCCGCTGCTCAAGGTAGTGTAATGTAGAGCAATGTGGGAATTCTGTGTGATCTGATTGTGGATGCCGGGGAAACCCGTAAGACCAAACTCAAGTGAAGGCTGGTATATGGTCCTGGTTTTTGACTCCCAGAAAGGCCCAAGAGGAGAAAAAGGCTTCACAAGAGGGGATCCGAACTGCAGGACCAGTTATATTAGGGTCCTGGTTAATGGTGGATTTCCTCTGATAGAGGTGTTATGCCATTGCTATATCCTGCACGGGATGTTGAAGGGGGGTGGCTGGCGACTGAAGAGCTTTGTTTAGTTAGGTGATCCTGAAGAAGGCGGAACTATGTGATCAAGCTGGTTACAACACCTCAAGTTGACAGACTATGTAGCCAAGCCTGAAAGCCAGAAGTTGAGAGTTGCCAAGAGTCTGTTATAGACACTTGATCTAAGTTTTTGTTGTGGACGTTTCTCTTTACTTGCGAGGACTTAATGATCCAAGTTTTGAGTGTAAGATATCTACCATACTGTGTGTTATGTATGATCTGTACTGTAATTGGGGAGCAGTATGTGTTAGTGTAGGACCCAGTAGCCAATTGTCCTACACTAATTAATATCCCATGTGGCAGGTGCACTGAGGTCTGTCAAATTCCTGGGCTGGTAGTCCACAGATGGGCCACTGGAAATTACATGCTCGGTGTCAGGTGGACCAATAATGGAATTTCCCAGGTGGGACTTGGCCACAGGTGGGGGACTTCTGTATTGGAAAACTTAGATGGGCCAACAGAAAATGCCTAGGAAAGAATAGTTCCCCAGGTGGCCTAAGTGTAAATTCCTGAGTGGAATCGCTTCACTGTGAGTTGGCTAGAGGTAAAGTACTGGGCTACAGAGCGCCTGAGGTAGCGGGAGGTGCTCGGGAGAGATAAAGTGGCCCTACTCAGTTTGTCAGCGGGATAATCCTTATACCCCCCCCCCCACACACACACACACACATTGATTAGGACAAGCACAGTTCGTTCAGTTTGAAAATACCAATACTGTTTTGGAGGACTGCAGTTCGCCCTCAGTTTAAATACAGGGAGAGCAGATGTGTCTCTCTGAAACTTCTGTCTGTATGATCAAGTACACGGGTCTATGGAAAACACAGGTGTTATCCCTCCCACTTTCATGAACCCGTAGACACACACGCAACTGTGTGCATGCTATGAATATTAGGTTATTGAGTAATCATTACACGTGTTAGAGCCTTTTATTGTAGGATTAATAGTTATTTTATTGTTGCCCATAATGCCCAGCCTGACTGATCATACTGTCAGAATTCCACATGGTCAATAGATATACATATCTAATTGCCTGTAAAGACGATGTAGTGTATATGAAGAGACAATTCATAAATTTATATTTGGAAGAGAAGAAATTATTTTTTAGAAGGCAATACAAATAACATAGTCATGTTGCCTTTATGGTGTATAAAACTATGAGAAATTAATTCAAAATGTCCAAAAATGCACTAAATAAACACAAGTGAAGAAAAATGTTAAATGGTAAAAGGTCATGTAAAACTGACTTTCATAATAAATAAATAAATAATTTAAATAAATAAATAACTTTACAAATCAGAGGACATGAGACATTACAATGTGTCAAAGGAATAAACATATCAAACTATAGAAGTGAGGACCCTGCTCGCTTACATTCTATGAGACTTTCATGATAAAAATGCATCATAGTAGGGCAACAGACAGTCACCCATGACATACATTTTCATCACTGGGTGGAAACTGGTGATAGTGAGTTTCCTCCAAAAGTCAAAACTAAATAAAATTAACAGTAGATAAAATTTTGTCACATTTGTTTAATTCAGGCCATTGCACATTTTGTTTTGTTTGGATGATTGGGGGGGGTTTCTACAGTGTTTTTATCAGCTTTTTTTGGTGAAAGAGTGCTGCATTTAGAAATTACAGGTTAGTCAATAGTATTTTATGAAAGACCCATGTGTCCTAGTGTTGTATGCCATTTCAAACTCCAGTACTACATCCTCTGGGTCTGGCATTTATTTTCAGGCATTTTACTGTAGTCTTTTAGGCTAAGGCCCCACATAGCGAGCAGCAGCAAAAAAGTGCGGCAGAAACAAATCACATTTTTTTCCACAGCGCTTTTCACAGAAAGTCCGTAGAGTTTTTCTTTGCAGACTTTTTGTCCCTACTATACCTATATGGAAAACAGTATTTCCGTAGGTATAACTGACATGCTGCGATTTAGAAAAACATAACGGTTTTTGAAATCGAAGCTTTTCTGCTGCAGATTTTTTTCTGCAATGTGTGGATGGGATTAGCCAGAATCCCATCCACTTTGCATGTATTGTAATATTGCTGCGTTTTCAATACGTGGAGCTCCAGTCTTATAGGGAAAAAATGTTGAAAAAAAAGCCTGATGATCAGGGACACACATGGCGAGTTGGCAGGTGTAGCCTCTGAAATTGCTGCAAAAATGCTGATGGTTAACCGGTGGCAAACTACAGTAGCAGTGTAGTCAATGGTATAAATGGTAGGTTTAAATCCCATCCACAGAAAAAAATGCTGCATGAAGAGTCTTGCACTGCGGGTTGTGAGCATGCTGCATGTCAATTATTGTCATATGTTTATCCACTGTTTTTGACCTTTGCAGTGCAAAGGTTGAAAGCTGAAGTCAGCCATCCACAAATGAAAGTCACTGCAAAACAGGTGGGTCCGCAGCCATAAAGTATGTGCATGAAAAACAAACAAAAAACGCAAGCAATGCCGATTATAAACTAACCCCACATTCCCATGACCAAGTTTAACCTGCCTGAACAATATGCTAGGAGAAGGTTTTCTAGCAATACGCTTATATACAGTGCTTTGCGAAAGTATTCGGCCCCCTTGAACTTTTCAACCTTTTGCCACATTTCAGGCTTCAAACATAAAGATATACAATTTTAATTTTTGGTGAAGAATCAACAACAAGTGGGACACAATTGTGAAGTGGAACAAAATTTATTGGTTATTTTAAACTTTTGTAAAAAATAAAAAACTGAAAAAGTGGGGCGTGCAATATTATTCGGCCCCTTTACTTTCAGTGCCGCAAACTCACTCCAGAAGTTCAGTGAGGATCTCTAAATGATCCAATGTTGTCCTAAATGACTGATGATGATAAATATAATCCACCTGTGTGTAATCAAGTCTCCGTATAAATGCACCTGCTCTGTGATAGTCTCAGGGTTCTGTTTAAAGCGCAGAGAGCATCATGAAGACCAAGGAACACACCAGGCACGTCCGTGATACTGTTGTGGAGAAGTTTAAAGCTGGATTTGGATACAAAAAGATTTCCCAAACTTTAAACATCCCAAGGAGCACTGTGCAAGCGATCATATTGAAATGGAAGGAGTATCAGACCACTGAAAATCTACCAAGACCAGGCCGTCCCTCTAAACTTTCATCTCAAACAAGGAGAAGACTGATCAGAGATGCAGCCAAGAGGCCCATGATCACTCTGGATGAACTGCAGAGATCTACAGCTGAGGTGGGAGAGTCTGTCCATAGGACAGCAATCAGTCGTATACTGCACAAATCTGGCCTTTATGGAAGAGTGGCAAGAAGAAAGCCATTTCTCAAAGATATCCATAAAAAGTCTCGTTTAAAGTTTGCCACAAGCCACCTGGGAGACACACCAAACATGTGGAAGAAGGTGCTCTGGTCAGATGAAACCAAAATCGAACTTTTTGGCCACAATGCAAAACGATATGTTTGGCGTAAAAGCAACACAGCTCATCACCCTGAACACACCATCTCCACTGTCAAACATGGTGGTGGCAGCATCATGGTTTGGGCCTGCTTTTCTTCAACAGGGACAGGGAAGATGGTTAAAATTGATGGGAAGATGGATGGAGCCAAATACAGGACCATTCTGGAAGAAAACCTGTTGGAGTCTGCAAAAGACCAGAGACTGGGACGGAGATTTATCTTCCAACAAGACAATGATCCCAAACATAAAGCAAAATCTACAATGGAATGGTTCACAAATAAACGTATCCAGATGTTAGAATGGCCAAGTCAAAGTCCAGACCTGAATCCAATCGAGAATCTGTGGAAAGAGCTGAAAACTGCTGTTCACAAACGCTCTCCATCCAACCTCACTGAGCTCGAGCTGTTTTCCAAGGAAGAACGGGCAAGAATTTCAGTCGCTCGATGTGCAAAACTGATAGAGACATACCCCAAGCGACTTGCAGCTGTAATCGCAGCAAAAGGTGGCGCTACAAAGTATTAAGGGGGCTGAATAATATTGCACGCCCCACTTTTCAGTTTTTTATTTTTTACAAAAGTTTAAAATAACCAATAAATTTCGTTCCACTTCACAATTGTGTCCCACTTGTTGTTAATTCTTCACCAAAAAATTAAAATTTTATATCTTTATGTTTGAAGCCTGAAATGTGGCAAAAGGTTGAAAAGCTCAAGGGGGCCGAATACTTTTGCAAGGCACTGTATGCTGCTAGGAGTCCCTGCCTCTCAGTGACATACTGTCCTGTACTATAATTAGTACAGAACAGTATGCCTCTGGGAGTCAGGGACCCCTAGCATCATACATAACTATAATGCAAGGAGTCCTTTTCCCGGCATACTGTTCAGGCCAGTAAATACAAAACATGGAACTCGGTCGTGAATGTAGAGTGAAGCATCCCACAGATTTTTTTGCAGCACATTTTGGATGCAAATCCTCTTTAGGCTAAGGCCCCACGTGGTGTCCCACAGCAAAAAAGCGCTTAGGGAAAAACCGCGGCGGAAACACATTGCTGTTCTTCCTGCAGAGCTTTGCACAGAAAGTTTGCAGAGGTTTCCTTTCGGCTTCAATTATACCTATAGGGAAACTGACGGTGTTTCCGTAGGTATAATTGACATGCTGCAATTTCCAAAACCGCGACAGTTTTGGAGATCGTAGGGTCTCCGCTGCATGTATTTTACCGCAAAGTGGGGATGGGATTTGGTAGAATCCCATCCACTTTGCTGTGACTGTAAAACGCTGACATGTGCGACCAAGGCTGAAGTCAGCAGGCCAAACATCCAACTTAGGCTAGTTGCAGACGACCGTGTGTATTTTGCGGTCAGCAAACTAGTAATTAGTCTTAGGTTTTTACGGAGAGAATGTCTTCGGTGTGTGTTCAGTGTTTCTTCAGCATCAGTAAAGTAGGTCCGCAAAAACTGACAGAGTGTCTTCAGTGTGTGATCCTAGTTTGCAGATCCACCATAAAAAAAACGCAGGTGACATCTGATTATATCCCTAGCTTGTCCGTGAAAACGGACGGCACACTGATGACACACTGAGTACATCAGTGAGCTGTCCTAGGTTTTTAGTCTCCCATAGGCTCCTATGGGCGAGTCCTTTCCACAAAAACTGAACAGAATAGGACGTGTTCTATCTGATGCGGCGTGGAATCACTCCTCACACACTTATCAGTGAAAAATATGGTCGTGTGCATGTACCGATAGAAATGAATGGGTCAATGTGCAATCCGCGAAAACGGATTTCGCCCACAGTCGTGTGCAACGGACCTTAGACTCCTATTTTTTCACAGACATACACTGACATAAATGGCTGACAGTTGTGGACAAAGGCAGTAAAGCTCCTCTGATTCACTAAGAATCTAGTGATTAAATTCCTATAAAAGTAAATATGCAACAAACTATGCATCTAATTATTTATAAAATATCAATGATTATATAAATTATTTTATTTTAAGACTGTAGCCCACAGCCCTGTGTGTGAGTGCTGATCCATAAAAATGGGGGACACATGACTTCAGTTCTTGTGGATGTGGGATGCACAGTAGTGGAGGAATCAGCAGCCTTTGCCACTCCAGCTGTTGTGAAACTACAACTCCTGCATGCTTCATTTAAAGGGGTCCCTACCTACCTTGTGCTATTTCAAAAAATGTTATATGTTATGTGGCAGGGCCCTGTAGCGACTGATACTGCTGCACCCCCAATAGCTACACCTTGACATACACACGTGTAATGGTACCATTAAAAACTCCAACTTTCCCCCACAAAAAAAAAAACAAACCATAGAAACATAGACAACTGACGGTAGAAGAACTTCATACAGCTCTGTAAACCAAAAAAAAAGTGATGGTTATCAGAATTTGGCAATGCCATTTTCTAAAATATTTGTTTTATAATTTTTTTAAAGTTTTTTTTCTTTTCTTTTTTTTTTAATACAGTAGTATTCTCTGTAATTGTACTGAACCCCAGGTTAACAGGTTATTATTGCACAGTGAAAACAAAACAAAACCTGTAAAACATAGTAAAGAGCAAAGTAATGTAATGTACTACTACACTATCACTATATGTATCCTCCAATTATTTTAGCCACTGCAGCGTGCACCGCATAATTAGACAGTTTACATTTAATGGAGAAGATGGGGGTAAGAAATGAAAAAGAAAAAAAAAAATATTTAGAAATAATACATCACCTTTATTCATTTATTAAATCCCGTGCATGCTCAGTCGGGTCTGCCATTCCGCGTTGGACAGAGCCGATTGCGCATGTCCAGCTGGCCATTTTCATGTGGATTTGGATCCCGAACAGAGACTCGGCGGCTAATGATGTGCTGGAGAGGCGTCAGCAGAAGAAGAGAGAGGCGGCTCTGGATCTTCAGAAGAGCGTCTTCTTTGAGCACAGGTGACGCCCCCTGTGCTTTCTGAAGATTCATTTGCCTAAAGAAAAATGAAAATTCTGAAACCGCTGCGCGGAGCAGAAAAGTGAAGATAGGAGAATAATAGCTTTTCTAAAGGCTACTCTGATGTGGTGTTAGTGAAAAATGGGTTTCCCAATGATAGAATCCCTTTAAAATGCCAAAAAAGCCTGATCATTAAAAAATGTATAATGTAAGAACAAAAAGGGATGAATAACCCTAATAAGTGTGAGGTCCCCTAATCTGCACTCTAGACAAATACAGTATTATGTTTATACTCCACCACACCTAAGTGTTGTTATGTAATGAGCTGTGTGCAAATAAGCAGGGTTTCACACTCATTCACACTATGCAGCTAGTTGCTGCGATTTTTACTGACAGAATTAATTGTCAACATTTATAGTGTGTATGTACACCTTCCCTTGGTTCATGAGCCCGAGTAATATACAGTATATCTCCAGCTCAAAGAATGGGGATTGTAGCCGCTAAAGTATAATGTATATGAATATAGCCATTTATACTATTTTGGCCCAAAAGAGACAGATTGCACTGTGTGTGTGTGTTAACAAGAGCTATCGGAAATCCCTGATGAGCCGAGCGCTCACTTCGGAGCACCACGAATCCCTGTATATACACGCAGAGATTGCTGCAGGCACGGCAAAGTAGTATGATACTCCGGTCATCAGATTATCGCGATCTCCTCAGTTATATAATCAGGGATCACGTGTTTATAAGGCTGAATATTGCGAGCATGGCAGAGGAGGTAAGTATAAAGCTCAGATCAAGTCTCACAATTTAATATTATCTATTGCTTTTAACTGTGCACTGTGGCAGCATTCATTACTACAGAAAGCCAGCAGCTAGCCAGGAGTTGTATGCCATTGAAGGGGATATATGGAGGGCATAAATACAATTGTGGAGCTAATCTATCCCTGGATCATTCTATCCCTAACCCTACATGCATTTCACCAGAATGAGATGACTAGCTTCTTCTGGGGGCAGAGATCCTGGAAATCAGGAACCTTTTATAATCTCAGAATGATTGACATCTAGGTTATCCTATAGGATCGATGATAGATTGCTAGTAATAGGAAGTGGTTACAAAGTTGCTGTTTTTGTTTACATTCTCAATTTGAGCAGTAATTATTCAGAATTCTCAGCTTTGACCAATAAATCCAGTAGTAAAAAGTAACAAGGGATATGTATCAATTAATCTATCAAGATAACATTTCTCCAAAAAGGGTTACATAATTGTACTTTTATAAAAAAAAATAGCCAAAATTATAATTGTCATTGAAACCATATGGTTTAATCATATATACAAGAACTTTCTTCCTAGTAGGTGGATGTGCAGGTTACCGCCTCTGGTATCAGTCTTCAGATAACCGATGCCCCAACCTGTCAATTCTTTTTAAAGAGAAGCGCAATCTTAATTATAATATCTCACCACTGGTAGAAGTTGAGCGATTTTTATTTATTTTTATTTTTTGAGCTTTTTCACCATTAATTTCCAATTGAGCAAAATTCTTTATGCTCAAAGAATGTTCACGAATTATGATTTTTAGTTGACAATATGTTTTGCCAACATAGTATAGATTGCATGTGCAATGAAGGATGTAAATAATGCCTTCTGTTGCATGATATACAGTGGGTACGAAAAGTATTCAGACCCCTTTAAATTTTTCACTGTTTCATTGCAGCCATTTGCTAAAAGCAAAAAAGTTCATTTTATTTCTCATTAATGTACACTCAGCACCCCATCTTGACAGAAAAAAATTAGAAATGTAGATATTTTTGCAAATTTATTAGAAAGGAAAAACTGAAATATCACATGGTCATAAGTATTCAGACCCTTTGCTGTGACACTCATATTTAACTCACATGCTGTCCATTTCCTTATGATCCTCCTTGAGATGGTTCTACTCCTTCATTGGAGTCCAGCTGTGTTTAATTAAACTGATTGGACTTGATTAGGAAAGGCGCACACCTGTCTATATAAGACCTCACAGCTCACAGTGCATGTCAGAGCAAATAAGAATCATGAGGGCAAAGGAACTGCCCAAGGAGCTCAGAGACAGAATTGTGGCAAGGCACAGATCTGGCCAAGGTTACAAAAGAATTTCTGCAGCACTCAAGGTTCCTAAGAGCACAGTGGCCTCCATAATCCTTAAATGGAAGAAGTTTGGGATGACCAGAACTCCTAGACCTGGCCCTCCAGCCAAACTGAGCAATCGTGGGAGAAGAGCCTTGGTGAGAGAGGTAAAGAAGAACCCAAAGATCACTGTGGCTGAGCTCCAGAGATGCAGTAGGGAGATGGGAGAAAATTCCACAAAGTCAACTATCACTGCAGCCCTCCACCAGTAAGGAAGCCTCTCCTCAGTGCAAGACATATGAAAGCCCACATAGAGTTTGCCAAAAAACACATGAAGGACTCCCAGACTATGAGAAATAAGATTCTCTGGTGTGATGAGACGAAGATTGAACTTTTTGGCGTTAATTCTAAGTAGTATGTGTGGAGAAAACCAGGCACTGCTCATCACCTGCCCAATACAATCCCAACAGTGAAACATGGTGGTGGCAGCATCATGCTATGGGGGTGTTTTTTAGCTGCAGGGACAGGACTACTGGTTGCAATTGAAGGAAAGATGAATGCGGCCAAGTACAGAGATATCCTGGAAGAAAACCTCTTCCAGAGTGCTCTGGAACTCAGACTGGGCCGAAGGTTCAGCTTCCAACAAGACAATGATCCTAAGCACACAGCTAAAGTAACAAAAGAGTGGCTTCAGAAAAACTCTGTGACCATTCTTGACTGGCCCAGCCAGAGCCCTGACCCAACCCAATTGAGCATCTCTGGAGAGACCTGAAAATGGCTGTCCACCAACATTTACCATCCAACCTGACAAAACTGGAGAGGATCTGCAAGGAAGAATGGCAGAGGATCCCCAAATCCAGATGTGAACAACTTGTTGCATCATTCCTAAGAAGAATCATGGCTGTACTAGCTCAAAAGGGTGCTTCTACTCAATACTGAGCAAAGGATCTGAATACTTATGACCATGTGATATTTCAGTTTTTCCTTTCTAATAAATTTGCAAAAATATCTACATTTCTAATTTTTTTTCTGTCAAGATGGGGTGCTGAGTGTACATTAATGAGAAATAAAATTAACTTTTTTGCTTTTAGCAAATGGCTGCAATGAAACAAAGAGTGAAAAATGTAAAGGGGTCTGAATACTTTCCATACCCACTGTGTGATGACATTATATGTCACGAATTTTATGATAATGTCCCGATGTATCAGTGAATTTGTTGCACTTGCGTTATACTTGACACACTGTGCAAATTCCACATGGATAAAATACAGAGAATTTTTGAGGAGCTTTGGAGAGAGAAGACCCTCAATAGATACTCTTCCTATGCACTGGTTGAATTGTGAGACACAGTTGGAGCTTTTACTTACCTCCTTTGCCGTACTCAAAATATTCAGCATCATAAACAAGCGATCCCTGATTATATAACTAAGGGGATCACGGTAATCTGATGACGGGCACAAAATCCTTACCTCTCCGCCGCACCTGCAACAATCAGCTGTATGTGTACACGATCCCTGTGTGTATATACAGGGGATCGTGATACTTCAAAGTGAGCGCTCGGCAAATCGGGGATTTGCGACAACTCTTGTTTGCACACACAGTGTGATCTGTGTCTTTTAGGCTGCATAATATAAATGGCTATATTCATACACATTATACTTTAGCAGCTACAATCACCATTCTTTGAGCTTGACATATATACACACGTGGACAAAATTGTTGGTACCCCTCGTTTAATGAAAGAAAAACCCACAATGGTCACAGAAATAACTCAAATCTGACAAAACTGGAATTTTCCAAACTACATGTTGACTAGCCACAAAGTTTCTGGGAGAATGTCCTATGGACAAATGAGACAAAAATCGAAATTTTTGGCAAGGCACATCAGCTCTATGTTCACAGACGGAAAAATGAAGCATATCTTGAAAAGAACACTGTCCCTACTGTGAAACACAGAGGAGACTCTATTATGTTCTGGGGCTGCTTTGCTGCATCTGGCACAGGGTGTCTTGAATCTGTGTAGGGTACAATGAAATCTCAAGACTATCAAGGCATTCTAGAGAAAAATGTGCTGCCCAGTGTCAGAAAGATTGGTCTCAGTCGCAGGCCATGGGTCTTGCAACAGGATAATGACTCAAAACACACAGCTAAAAACACCCAAGAATGGCTAAGAGGAAAACATTGGACTAATCTGAAGTGGCCTTCTATGAGCCCTGACCTAAATCCTACTGAGCATCTTTGGAAGGAGCTGAAACATGCCGTCTGGAAAAGGCACCCTTCAAACCCGAGACAACTGGAGCAGTTTGCTCATGGGGAGAGGGCCAAAATACCTGTTGAGGTGCAGAAGTCTCATTTATAGTTACAGGAATCGTTTGATTACAGTGATTGCCTCAAAAGGTTGTGCAACAAAACATTAAGTTAAGGGTATCATCATTTCTGTCCAGGCCTGTTTCATGAGTTTTCTTTTTTAAAAAATCGTTGTGGGCGTGTGTGAAAAAAAATGTCCCCCCCTTTTTTTTTTTTTTATATATAATTTTTTTATAATTTATTTTTTTTGTTTTATTTTATTTTTTTCTGTCTTCGTTGTCTTCTTTTTCTTTATTAAAGGGGGGCCCCAACTTTTTCCCCCCCTTTTTTTTCCCCCCGCCCCAAAAAAATTAAATTTCCCTCTTTTTTTTAACCCCCTAAAAAAACCCCCCCCCCCTATATAACTTTAAATTGTGGTGGTGGTTTCCCCCCCCCCACCAATACACACCACCCCCCCCCCCCTTCCCTCCTTTTGAAAAAAAAAAAATAATAAAAAATTATTATAATTTTTATTTTTTCCCTCCCCCCCCCTTTTTTTTTTTTTATATATTATATTAACACGCATAAAAAATTGAAAAAAAATAAAATAAAACAATAAAAATTTTAATTAATTTTTATAATTTTATAAAAAAAATAATTAAATTAATTTTTTTATTAGAAGGGGGGGGCCCCACATAGCGGGCCACAGCAAAAAAAAGCACTGTGGGAAAAACCGCAGCGGCAACACATCGCGTTTTTTCCTGCAGTGCTTTTCACAGAAAGTTCTCAGAGGTTTCCTCTGTGGACTTTCTGCTTCCATTATACCTATAGGGAAACCGCCAGTGTTTCCATAGGTATAATTGACATGCTGCGATTTCCAAAACCGCAACGGTTTTGGAAATCACAGTGTGTGGGGGGGACCCCCTTGGGGGGGGTGTGAAAAGTGGCGTCCCCCCGCCCGGGGGGGTTTGGGGCCCCTCCTTTTTGGGGGGGGCCCCTTAAAAAAAAAAAAATTGGGCGTGGTGGAGTATAAATATATCTGTCCAGAGTGTGGATTAGGCGAACCCCACACCCATGGGGGTAAACCCCCCCCCTTTTGTCCTACCATAAAACAAATCCAACCCCTTTTTTCCCACATAAATAAAAAAAAAAAAATGGGGTTTATAAATATTTTTTTTTTCCCCCCCCCCCCCTTTTTCCCCTCCCCCCCCCCCTCCCCCCTAAAAACAAAAAAAAAAAAAAAACACACAAATATAAAACAAAATAACAAAAAATAAAAAAAAATTAAAACAAAAAACCCACATTCAACCCAAAAAAAACAAAAAACTCTTTCTTCCTTTATAAAAAAAAAACCCATCTCCTCTATACTAATAATACCTCAACAGATCTTATTAAAAAAAAAAAATAAAAACAGATGATTAAAAAAAACCGCACAAAGCCAAAATGCAGGGGAACATGCATACACCTAAATAAACACACGAGGGCGCTGAAGAGTGCTATTGAGCTCAAGGTTACATCACTGAGTTTACACGCCCTTCTCCATAATATAATCTGCCTCTATGGTCATTTTGACACACGCCCTTACTATAGAGTGAAAATATGTCTGCAGTTTTTCTCACTGTTGGCCATTTTACCGTATTCAATGTCGTATTAACAAATATGTGGTAAAACTTGTTCAGCGATCCTGTACTGGAGACGGATATGTGTATTTCTGCCGCAGCTCTTGTGATGACACCCTGCAGCTGCTATAAAATTTGGGAATGAGCAGATGTCCCATCCAGGTTTAGGACGTGACTCTGCTGCTCTGGCTATGAGGGTTCTTATCGGTGAGATGACAGCAAGTGATAGCAATGCAGTGCTGTTTTAGTTAGAATGATTAATATAAACCTTGGCCAGCTTTATATTTTACATAACTCATGTACTAATATAGACAATAACTTTCTTGATTTTGAATTTGTTTATTACAGTTGTAAAGTAGTCAGGTCCTCCAGTAATATATGTATTTCTTGTTAGAGGGGTTGTCAGGCTGTGAAAACTCTGTCATGGTATGTCGCATTAATACTTGCAGCCTGTGAATGACTGTGCTGGATACCTTGGGAGAGCTGCATAGTCACCCACAGTTCTGCAGTGCTGTTCCCATGACTGCTGCATTACCAGCCAAATCTCTTTTTATAAAAGACAGAAGAATACTAGCAATCCTGATGGCAGAAATTGTAAGCCACGAACACCTCAGTTGACTTCTCTCTCAATAAAGTTCACCTAATTGGTGGTCTCTAAGGATGGGCGCTGTATGGCTGCACACAGAGTACCCTGTGGCTCTGTATTTGGAAGTTATAGGCACTCTGTGTGCTGTCGTATGGTGTAAGTTGTATGTAGATGCAATATAACTGTGGATGTAACCATATGACAAATCCAACATTTGGATTTACCCTTAAAGGCAACCTGTCACCAGGTTTGGGAGACACTAAACCACCAGCATATTTTATGCAGGTGGGGTTCTTGGTTCTAAACCTGGATATAGCAAAACCTTACTTTTCAGCAAATGTAAAATTTTTGCCTGGACAACCCTTTTAGTTTAAATTGGCTAGGGGCAGTGAAGAGGGGAAAAAAAATTCATACTAGTCTGTCCCCATTGCTCCGGTTTCCTCCCTGTTTTTCTGCTCTGGCGGGTCTCTTCTGGAGTAATGCTGAAGCTGCTGATTGGCCTCACCAGGACTCAGGGAGAGGACCCGTGATGTCACAGGTAGTGACATTCATGCCCTTCACTGATTGGCCTCTGCGGTCACAGCACAACTCTGGAAGAGACCCAGAGCAGAAGAACCGGGAGGTGCAGGACAGGTGAGTATGCGTTGTTTTAATTTTTTTTTCACTGCCCCCAGCTGATTTAAACTTTAAAAAGGTTGTGCATTTTTGCCTGGACAACCCCTTTAAGAAATTGTATTTTTTTTTCACTTACTAGAGATGACTTTGGGACTCATCTCCTCAATTTTGGGTGCATGCACTGTTAGGCCAAGCAGATGACTCCAGCACTAATCTCTACTAAGTTAAGTGGCTTTTCCCACAAACCTCACCATATTTAGATTTGTAGACTATTAAAAGTTTAACATTTTGGAAATATAAAGCAGTGCTTTACAGTACCTATAAAGCTTCTGCCTAATTCCTATTTTGTTGCAGTGTTTTTTTTTTTCTTTTGAGCCAAACCCAGGGGTGACTACAGAAGTAATGGCAAATATATAGAAAGCACTTCTACGTCTTCCTTCTGCTCAATCCACTCCTGACTCTGGCTCAAAAAAAAGCCAAATTTTCAGCAAAAAAAAACATCTTTACCACAACATGGAGCTTAGCCTCAAAGATGTTCTCTAACCATATTAAAGGTGACCGTTTTTTGGCTTGTTCAGTTGCCAATAGATATGACCATGAATGTGGGAACTTTATATGATTTGGTCCCTGTCAGAAACACAAACATGATTTTAGGACAGGTTATCAGGCAGTTACACTAAATGTATGAGAAGATTACCTGGTCACAATAAGGGAATCCTGCCTGGGGTTCAGACTGCAGAAATTTCCTGCATTCATGGTCGTATCCATTGGCAACTGATCAGGAGAACAGTCTGTCGCCACTAAGATGAATAGAGAAAATCTTTAAAAAATTTTCATTACTTATATTTGCAAAAATGTTTAACTTTTATCGGCTACAAATTTAAATATGGTTATGTACATGGGAAAACCCCTTTAAATAATAAATGAACTCAAGCTGGGCAACACACAGTTTTGCAAGGGAACCTACACTTGGTTTGGGCATTACCCTATATATAAAATGAATGTCCTGCCTTGCCTTTTGTACCTTTTTCAAACGCTCCCCATCAGAATCCCCCCTATCTTCTTCAAGCTGTTATACAGCGACCTCATTAACTTTGTTTGGTAGGGTAAATCGGCTAGGCTAGCCCGCTCGACTCATCTTACCGAAACAGTGGGGTGGTTTGGGGCTCCCTGACTCTCACATATGGTATCTTGTCCCTTCTAAACTGCACAGAATCTTCCCGTCAGCCTCTTCGAGGTGTTGGCAGTGTGACTCGGAGGAGGGAACGCTACTGCACATTTTCTGTGAGTGTGCCGGGTTGAGGGACTTTTGGGATAGGGTTCATCAAGTGATATGCAAGGTATACCAGGTCTACCCAGACTCCCGCTTTCTACCTGCTTCACCTCTGGCTACTCCATCTGTGCGTACCGCAAGTCTTCTCTGAAGCACTCAGTTAACGTGGCCATGTCCTGCATTCCTGTGCACTGGAAGTCTTCCACCCCCATTCCTCCTTCATTTGGCTCGCAAGGTGGAGGAGATCCAGGGCATGGAGGATCTTCCTGCAGGACTCCAGAACATGCATGAGTCCTTCATTTCGGCTTGGGTGCCCTGGATCCTTTTCCAGGACTCATAAGACTCTTGTCTCTGCTGTTTGTCTTCTGCTCCCTTCCCACCCTACCTTCTGCTTTTCCATTTTACCTCTCTTTGAGAAGTATTAATGTGGGTGTCTCACACTGTATTCCTGCTTATCTCTGACCCTCAAGGGGTTTGTTTACCGACTCCTGTTTGTTTGGATGTCGAATTTACTTGGTTTGTATTTCCTGTGTCTTTGACTGTTTCTTTTTTTGGATATAAATTAAGAATTTATATAAAAAAAAAAAAAAAAAAAAAAGTTTTGAACTTGCCAGGTTTGGGACCCTAAGCACAGTTGCATAATGTCCTTCTGGTGATTTAGTGGCCCCGAACCTGGTGACCAATTCCCCTTAACAGTGCAGAGCCACTGTGAAGGTTACATTGCCACATGTATAGCATCTGGTGTGGGGCCAAGCAACTAAGGCTTTGCTCACTTCAATTTACCATCTCTGTGAGGGTTTCCTCACTTCTGACAACAAGAATAGTGCAGTATGCAATGCTGTTCTTGCCATATTCTAATGAATCCTATTTTAAGTCAATGGAGTTTGTCGCCCTTTAGATCTGATATGACAGGTCCAGCACAGTGTCACGACAGCAATATGAACTTCTTTTATATAGCGCCAACATATTCCGTAGCACTTTACAAATCAGAGGACACATGAACAGACAATGTAAGACATTACATTGTGACAAAGAAATAAACATATCAAACAATAGGAGTGAAGACCCTGCTCGCAAGAGCTTACATTCTATGAGGAGATAGGGGGACACAAGAGGTCAGAGGGCTTGTTTGCTACAATGGTCCAGCCATCATTTAATAGAAAAGGTTGTGTAACTGAAGCTGTATGAACCCGTCAACAGCCGGTATCTGTGAGTAAACAGATACTAAATGCAAGGAGTTCAGTGTAACTTCTAGATCAGGGGTGTCAAACTCATTTTCTCCGGGGGCCACTTCAGCCTCACGGGGTACCTTGAAGGGCCAAGATTATTTTACACATGTATAAAAGTAACTTCTCCTTAACAGGTAAGCGAGCTATTAAGCAGTAGTTACATTTGTACATTACTACTGTTACAATCAGCCCTTTGAGGTCAACCAGGAAGAACATAATGTGTTGTTAAAACCTAAGACATTGGCATGTTACATACTATCCTCATCCTTTTCTGAATATATAAAAAATTAAGCACTATACAAATACTGTTTACCCCTGCAAACGGTATTATGCTCTATAGTTGCCTCTGCACACGGTATTACGCCCCACATCGGCCCCTGCACACGGTATTATGCTCCATAGTTGCCCCTGCACACGGTATTATGCTCCATAGTTGCCCCTGCACACGGTATTATGCTCCATAGTGGCCACTGCACACGTTATTATGCTCCTTAGTGGCCCCTGCATTGGTATTATGCCCCATAGTGGCCCCTGCAAACGGTATTATAGTCCATAGTGGCCCCTGCACATGGTATTATGCCCCATAGTGACCCCCCCACCCATGAACTATTATTATACTCTGGGGTCTTTTCAGACCCCAGAGTATAATGATCGGAGACCCAGGTGGTGACAAACATAAAAATCAGTGTTACTTACCTGGGCCCTGGTGCGCTCCCTGCGTTCGGCCTTCTTCAATGTCGCACAGACCGGCGTCGCGACATAATGACGTCGGCCTGGCTCACGTGACGCCTGGGACGTCACCAAAGAAGGCCGAAGCCGGCTGGGAGCAGCATCGGATCGCCGGAGATGTGAGTAACTCTGGTTTTTATGTTTATCACCTCCCCCGGGGTCTCCGATTATTATACTCCGGGGTCTGAAAAGACCCCGGAGTATAATAATAGTAGTATTTGATGGGGTTCGCCGGCCGCGGCCTCACCTTACCATCCCCGCTCCTGCAGGCAGCCGTTTCTGCGTCCCATAGCAGAAGGGGAAGCGGGGGCGGCCACGACCAGCAGCGGGGATCGATAAGTAAATAGGCCGTTACGTGCCGGGGATGCTCCAGCAGGCAACGGCCTATTTATATATATATATATATATATATATATATATATATATAGAAAAAAAACTTATCTTCACCTACCTGCGATGCCTTGATGCAGCCGCCGCCGCCTCCTCTTCTTGTCTGTGTGTCAGCGTAGGAGGCGCGATGACGTCATTGTATCGCCGCCTGCGCTGACATGCAGAGGTCTTGTAAACCAGCCCAGGACAGGTATCGCGTAGCTTTGTTTTGTTTTTTTTAAGCGGCCTGTCCTGGGCTGGTTTACATTACATAATGTACATAGACAATAAAAAATGCCGCGGCCCTGTGGGCCAGATAAGTGCCGGGCCGGATAACAGAAGGCCGCGGGCCGGATTCGGCCCGCGGGCCTTGTGTTTGACACCTGTGTTCTAGATGGAGGGGCCAGGATCTGAGGAACAGAGGAGGGAGGATAAAAGGTGTTATTGTTCTACACCTCCACACACTACACTGTGATTAGGGCACGTGATAAGCCTGACCATACAGATGTGATTTTAGGGCCGTTTTGAAGCTGCTGTAGTTGGGGATTAATCGGATTGTCCGGTGTAAAGCATTCCAGAGCAACGGTTCAGCTCGAGAAAAGTCTTGGAGATGGGAGTGGGATGATCGGATAACAGAGGATGCAAGTCTAAGGTCATTAGCAGAACAGAGAGGATGGTTAGAGTGATAGACAGTAATGTGAGAGGAGATATGGGGGGGGATGCAGCGCTATGGATGGAATTGTGGTTGAGTGTGATAATTTTATATTGTATTCTGTGATGAATGGGCAACCAATACAGCGACTGACACAAGGTAGATGCATCTGTGTACCGGTTTGACAGAAAGATGAGTCTGGAGGCTGCATTCAGGACCAATTGTAGAGGGGAAAGTTTAGTAAGAGGAAGCCCAATTAGAAGACAATTGCAATAGTGAAGACGAGAGAGAATCAGAGCGACAATGAGGGTTTTTGATGTTTCCACGGTGAGAAAAGGGTGAATTCTAGAGATGTTTTTAAGGTGCAGGTGGCAAGAGCGTGCAAGTGTCTGAATATGTGGGATAAAGGTGAGATGTGAGATAAATACAACCCCCAGACAGCGGGCATGCCGCCTCGGTGTAATAGTAAGGCCACAGACAGAAATGGAGATATCAGGGTTAGGTCGGTTAGTAGATGAGGGAACACAAGAAGTTCAGTTTTTGAAAGATTCAATTTCAGGTAAAGAGAAGACATGATGTTAGGGACAGCAGAGAGACAGTCACTGGTTTTCTGTAGTAGTGCAGGGGTGATGTCACAGGATGAGGTATATAGTTGGGTATCATCAGCATAAAGATGGTATTGAAAGCCAAACATGGCCTAAGAAGAAAGTCCAGTTAGTGATGGCAATTGATAGACTGCTAGTCACACAGCCAGGGCGGTTACTTCACTAGTAAATCATGCCCTCAGGGTATGAACGATAATTTCCTCCATGTCAGATGCCCCCTTCCTCTCACTAATTGCACCTGAAATCTCTGCATTTGGGGTTGGGCTCATGGTCGAGAGCCTCGTAAAGCAGACAGGAGTTCTGGCAGTGGAAGATGAGCTGCACCCTGTGGATGTGATTTAATGGTGAAGTAACTGCCCTGGCTGTGTGACTAGCAAGATGAAGTGCCCACCTCCCGTGACTACTAAAGATAAATTTGCATAAGCTGAAGAAGTTTGTGAAACCTTAACTTTTGTTTTTGTCAGCTAGCTGATTTATGGACATGATGGGAAAGATGAATATAAAAAACTGCAGCTGCTGAGTTCTGTTTGGGGTTGAAAAAAGACCTGGCAGCTTCCTTGTAACTTTTGCTTAACCCTGAAAGTTGTTGGGGTAAAACCTACACCCTCTGGTATGTCAGCAGAGTCTTAAAGTGCAGGTCTGCGGAATAAACTGAAACAGACTGGGTGCTCTGAAAACAGATTGACACTTTAATGAGGAAAATAGGAGTATTTAAAGGGGTTGTCTGGGATAAACTCAAAAGTAACCCCTAAACTAAACCTCCCTCCCCCGCCTAACTTCTAACTTACTTTGTCTAAAAAAAAAAAAAAAAAAAATCTATAATTACCCATATTCCTTGGGCGGTCATGTGACCGCCCCAGGGACACTTTCTGAAAATCCGGTGATGTTTTGTTTCCGAATCCCCCTCAACCCCATCATACTTGCATGTTTTCCTCTGTGGGAACGGCTTCTCCTCCTTTTTTCACGCTGCTGGCACTTGTACAGTTTGGAGGTACCTCTGACACATGCGCAGTAGAGATTGTGCGTGCGCCATCTCTACTGCGCATGCGTCTCCAGCCTGTGCATAGCCAGGAGAGCGGAAAGAAAAGGAGGAGCCGTTCCTGTCTAAAGAGGAAGATGGGTAAGTATGATGCGGTGGGGGGCGGGTTGAGTTACTTAGTTGGCAAGGGCTAGTAGTGGGTGGGATAGGGAGTGAGAGAGGAAGGGGGGTAGTGAGATGGAGGTAGTGTGGAAGGTAAACAAATGCAGTGGATGCCAGGAGCTCCCAGAGAAACCCAGAAATCACTCGACACTGCTAAAGGTATTTGGGTGCACTTTTTAACCCATAACTAACACGAACAGACCTTTTTTTAAATAAGGTCGCAAAACCCCCTTTTAACAGATTTAGACAAAGGCACACTGCCAAATTAACCAGTTGTAACCAGATGTGAAACTTATGAAAAAACATCATTAACTTGAAAAATAATGAGACCATGAATGACCATGAACAAAAAGGAGTAACTTCTTATCAATTGGACTGGCTCAACGCCCAGAAAATACTATCTCAAAATATTAATTGCAAATTCAGCGACAGTTATTTGTACATGGCTGCAGGTAGGCAAGATGACTTCTTAGCTCTAACATTGTCATCATCCAATGTCACTATTGCATGGTGGACACAAATAAGTATGTTATGCAGAGTATCTGCAAACTGAATTCTTGGCAAAGGTTTATAACTATTACTGAAAATATTATGGTGCTGCTTCTGCCTTGTTGAATGATTTACTGGTGCAATTTACTCTCTATCTTTCTAGGAGGCGGCAGTGGGTTTCTTGGTCAGTCGTTGTCACAATTGCTGAGAAGAAGAGGTCATCAAGTCACGATCATTTCCCGCCAACCTGGGCAGCAGAAAATCACATGGGTAAGGAAATTGGTGCTTCAAATGTGTGGAACTGACCACAACTGATCTTGAAGTCCCCCCTCCCCTTCTTTAAGGTCGCATCAAGGATCAAAAGTGCATGTGTGGTGAGTAGGGGTACGGTTCTCTGCGAGAATTGGCTAGCATCAAGTGAGATATTTTTTTCTATTAGCGTGACAGCAACCAACAGTGTGTTAGAAGATTAAGGCTTATACACAAAACTAAACAGAAAAACCTATTTGTGTATTAAAAGAAAATTTTTTTTCTGAAGGGAATTTCATGAAATTATTTATTTCTCTACCTACTATAGTTCTAATGTATTTTGCAGCGCTTAAAAAAAAAAAATTGCTTTTTCCAATAGGGAAAAAAAATTAATTTTTTTTTTTTTTTTTTTTTTTTTTTTTTTATGTTTTTGGGGCAAAAGAGAAAAACAAAAAGGGGCCGGGGGGACTTAACAACCCCAAGGAGATGGTGCCTTTGAACAAATAAAAACACAATACCACAACAAAAAAAATATACCACACACCATCCCCCAAAAAAACAAAACTTTTTTTTTTTTTTTTTTTTTTTTTTTTTTTTTTTATAGGAGGGAGACCCCAAAAAAAGTGGTCCTCCCCTTTTGAAGGAGGAAAAAAACCAGGAGAAAAGAAAAAACCCAACCCCCGAGGAAAAAAAAAAAAAAAAACAAAACATAAACAAAAGTCAAGGCCCGAAGAAAAAAAAAAAAAAAAAAAAAAAAAAAATAATATGATCTGCTGCGCTCCCTTTTTTTTTTTTTTTTTTTTTATAAATATAATAAAAAAAAAAAAAAAAAAAAAATTTAAATAAAATAAGAAAAAAATAAAAATAAAAATAAAAATAAAAAAATAAAGAAAAAAAATAATAATTGTGTTGTTTCTTCCTTTTCTTTGTCACTCCCCCTCTCCTCCTCCCCCCCCTCAATTAAATCAAAAACTAAACCAAAACAAGACTAATCCAATTCTATAAAAACAAAATTTTAATTTAATTTTTATTTTTTTTTTTTTTTTTTTTTTTTTCGTCTCTTGATGATTGACCACAAGTTCTCAATGGGATTAAAATCTGGGGAGTTTCCAGGCCATGGACCCAAAATCTCTGTTTTGTTCCCTGAGCCATTTAGTTATCACCTTTGCTTTATGGCAAGGTTCTCCATCATGCTGGAAAAGGCATTGTTGAGCGCCAAACTGCTCTTGGACGGTTGGGAGAAGTTGCTCTTGGAGGACATTCTGGTACCATTCTTTATTCATGGCTGTGTTTTTAGGCAAGACTGTGAGAGAGCCGATTCCCTTGGCTGAAAAGCAACCCCACACATAAATGGTTTCAGGATGCTTTACAGTTGGCATGAGACAAGACTGGTGGTAGCGCTCACCTCTTCTTCTCCGAATAAGCTGTTTTCCAGATGTTCCAAACAATCGAAAAGGGGATTCATCAGAGAAAATGACTTTACCCCAGTCCTCAGCAGTCCACTCCCTGTACCTTTTGCAGAATATCAGTCTGTCCCTGATGTTTTTTCTGGAGAGAAGTGGCTTCTTTGCTGCCCTCCTTGAGACCAGGCCTTGCTCCAAGAGTCTCCGCCTCACAATGCGTGCAGATGCACTCACACCTGCCTGCTGCCATTCCTCAGCAAGCTCCGCACTGCTGGTAGCCCGATCCCGCAGCTGAAACACTTTTAAGAGACGGTCCTGCCGCTTGCTGGTGTTTCTTGGGCGCCCTGGAGCCTTTTTGGCACCAATGGAACCTCTCTCCTTGAAGTTCTTGATGATGCGATAGATTGTTGACTGAGGTGCAATCTTTCTAGCTGCAATACTCTTCCCAGTTAGGCCATTTTTGTGCAGTGCAATGATGACTGCACGTGTTTCTTTAGAGATAACCATGGTTAACAGAAGAGAAACAATGATGGCAAGCACCAGCCTCCTTTTAAAGTGTCCAGTGGTGTCATTCTTACTTAATCATGACAGATTGATCTCCAGCCCTGTCCTCATCAACACCCACACCTGTGTTAATGGAGCAATCACTGAAACGATGTTAGGTGGTCCTTTTAAGGCAGGGCTGCAATGATGTTGAAATGTGTTTTGGGGGATAAAGTTCATTTTCTAGGCAAATATTGACTTTGCAAGTAATTGCTGTTAAGCTGATCACTCTTTATAACATTCTGGAGTATATGCAAATTGCCATTAGAAAAACTGAAGCAGTAGACTTTGTAAAAATTAATATTTGTATCATTCTCAAAACTTTTGGCCATGACTGTAAATGTGTTAAATTTCTTAATGACACATTTTCTGTGGTTTATAAATGAACAGTGACTATAGTACAGCCATATAAAACTGCAGCACAGATAAGTGGTGGGTTACATCATCAAACGCATATTCTTTGGCATTAATAATGCTGGGTAGTCTTAAAAAGTTCTGGATTGCAAGGGGGTGGGAGGAGTGTGGTCATCGGAAGACTGCCCGCGGTTTGTGTGTTATCAGTGGTATTATGCTGTGCTGGAGCATTATACAGTGAAGGCACTGAGGAGAACACTTTTGAACACTTTACTGTATGGGGTCACTGTGGAGCATTATATTGTGTGGGGAGCACTGGAGAACTTTATTATTATTATTATTATTATTATTATTAATAATAATAATAATATATATATATATATATATATATATATATATATATATATGTCATATGAAAAAGTTTGGGCACCCCTATTAATCTTAATCATTTTTAGTTCTAAATATTTGGGTGTTTGCAACAGCCATTTCAATTTGATATATCTAATAACTGATGGACACAGTAATATTTCAGGATTGAAATGAGGTTTATTGTACTAACAGAAAATGTGCAATATGCATTAAACCAAAATTGGACCGGTGCAACAGTATGGGCACCTCAACAGAAAAGTGACATTAATATTTAGTAGATCCTCCTTTTGCAAAAATAACAGCCTCTAGTCGCTTCCTGTAGCTTTTAATCAGTTCCTGGATCCTGGATGAAGGTATTTTTGACCATTCCTCTTTACAAAACAATTCCAGTTCAGTTAAGTTTGATGGTCGCCGAGCATGGACAGCCCGCTTCAAATTATCCCACAGATGTTCAATGATATTCAGGTCTGGGGACTGGGATGGCCATTCCAGAACATTGTAATTGTTCCTCTGCATGAATGCCTGAGTAGATTTGGAGCTTTGTTTTGGATCATTGTCTTGCTGAAATATCCATCCCCGGCGTAACTTCAAATTCGTCACTGATTCTTGTACATTATTCTCAAGAATCTGCTGATACTGAGTTGAATCCATGCGACCCTCAACTTTAACAAGATTCCCGGTGCCGGCATTGGCCACACAACCCCAAAGCATGATGGAACCTCCACGAAATTTTACAGTGGGTAGCAAGTGTTTTTCTTGGAATGCTGTGTTTTTTTGACGCCATGCATAACGCCTTTTTGTATGACCAAACAACTCAATCTTTTTTTCATCAGTCCACAGGACCTTCTTCCAAAATGAAGCTGGCTTGTCCAAATGTGCTTTTGCATACCTCAGGCGACTGTTTGTGGCGTGCTTTCAGAAACGGCTTCTTTCGCATCACTCTCCCATACAGCTTCTCCTTGTGCAAAGTGTGCTGTATTGTTGACCGATGCACAGTGACACCATCTGCAGCAAGATGATGCTGAAGCACTTTGGAGGTGGTCTGTGGATTGTCCTTGACTGTTCTCACCATTCTTCTTCTCTGCCTTTCTGATATTTTTCTTGGCCTGCCACTTCTGGGCTTAACAAGAACTGTCCCTGTGGTCTTCCATTTCCTTACTATGTTCCTCACAGTGGAAACTGACAGGTTAAATCTCTGAGACAACTTTTTGTATCCTTCCCCTGAACAACTATGTTGAACAATCTTTGTTTTCAGATCATTTGAGAGTTGTTTTGAGGAGCCCATGATGCCACTCTTCAGAGGAGATTCAAATAGGAGAACAACTTGCAATTGGCCACCTTAAAAAATACCTTTTCTCATGATTGGATACACCTGGCTATGAAGTTCAAAGCTCAGTGAGGTTACAAAACCAATTTTGTGCTTCAGTAAGTCAGTAAAAAGTAGTTAGGAGTATTCAAATCAATAAAATGATAAGGGTACCCAAATTTTTGCACCGGTCAAATTTTGGTTTAATGCATATTGCACATTTTCTGTTAGTACAATAAACCTCATTTCAATCCTGAAATATTACTGTGTCCATCAGTTATTAGATATATCAAATTGAAATGGCTGTTGCAAACACCCAAATATTTAGAACTAAAAATGATTAAGATTAATAGGGGTGCCCAAACTTTTTCATATGACTGTATATATATAGATAAATATGGGCCACAGGACAGGAAACTGTAAGATACATTGGGGAAGAGGAGGGCCTGCAAATTTTGCCAGTATGGGGCCCCAAAATTCCTGATGGCAGAATAGTGTTAAAAGGCAGAATAAGAGAAAGCTTGCAGTGGAATAATAGACAGAGTAATGGTATTTTTCAAATGTGGCTAAGTAGGGTGGGGGGTCCCAGCAAAATTCTCATCCAAGAGTGGGTCCTGTCTTCAGAAAGTTTGGGAACCACTGGCCTAAAATGTAGTCATTTGTTGTCCTTCAGACTGCAGGTGCTAGAGCAGTGGTACTGTGTATTGTGGGAGACACAATATATACTAGTACATGCCATATGTATCACTTTATGATCCGTGTGGGATCCCCACCAATTCCATATGTAAAGGGAATGCAGCTTTGCTTTAGCGCTGTCTGCTTTTAAGTTTTTCCCCTTCTAATTTTCTCCTGCACAGTGGCTTTCATGGCCTTCCAACTGCACAAGTTACTACAGTCAGTCCCATTCATTTACTTAGGGTCTTGCTAAAGTATCATAGGTAGCAGATGGCTGGGATGCTACTGTGCAGGGAAGAACAGTGAAGGGAATACAGTTCTATACCGGCTCTGCTGCCTCTTCATTTTCAGGATGGATAGGGCTGGTCTCACAGATGATAAATTAGCATATCCTAGTGATAGAAAACCTCTTTAAAACTTGTATGACTCTGTTCTTGAGTTGCAAGGTCCGTATTCCTCATTTAATGGCATCTATATGTTTTGAAGATAAATGTACTAGTCCTGTCCAATTACTTTTCCCCAGCAACTAAGAACACAACAAAATGAAATAAGAAGCAATACGTGAGCACTTCATGTTTTCACATCCTCATTTTCCAACTGTAAAAATGTCTGGTCATATCCCTGAGTAAGAGATCTGATCATTGACATGCATGTGCAAAAGCTGTAATTTCCACAATCCCCTATAACATTATGTGGGTTAGAAACTTAAAACACTGCAGCCTGTGGTATAAACTTTCATTATGTACCATGTTGTAAGACAGACTGGAATATTAGATAACACGACATTAGGTCATTCACTTTTTGCTTTACTATGCTTTATGGTAACCAGAAAAACCATAGAACTCCTCTTTACAAACTGTTTTTGTTTTCTATATGATGGAAGTAATGGACTAGACACACATTTGTCATGGGACTTGCTACAGTCATATATCTTCATGAATGCACAATACACTTGGAGAATAACCCAAAAGACTTTGTAGGCTTTGTCTTGCCCTAATGTTCTTTCTGTTTCATTTCCTGTCCATGTATCAAATAATGACCGTTGGTATGTAGAAAGTGAGTACTCTAAGATATACCGTGGGGAAAAAAAAGTATTTAGTCAGCCACCAATTGTGCAAGTTCTCCCACTTAAAAAGATGAGAGGCCTATAATTGTCATCATAGGTAGACCTCAACTATGAGAGACAAAATGAGAAAACATATCTAGAAAATCACATCGATTTTTTTTTTTTTTTTTTTTTTTTTTTTTAAGAATTTATTTGCAAATTATGGTGGAAAATAAGTATTTGGTCACCTACAAAGAAGCAAGATTTCTGACTCTCACAGACCTGTAACTTCTTCTTTAAGAGGCTCCTCTGTCCTCCACTCATTACCTGTAGTAATGGCTCCTGTTTGACATTATCAGTATAAAAGACACCTGTCCACAACCTCATACAGTCACACTCCAAACTCCACTATGGTGAAGACCAAAAAGCTGTGGAAGGACACCAGAAACAAAATTGTAGACCTGCACCAGGCTGGGAAGACTGAATCTGCAATAGGCAAGCAGCTTGGTGTGAAGAAATCAACTGTGGGAGCAATAATTAAAAAATGGAAGACATACAAGACCACTCATAATCTCCCTCGATCAGGGGCTCCACGCAAGATCTCAGCCTGTGGGGTCAAAATGATCACAAGAATGGTGAGCAAAAATCCCAGAACCACACGGGGGGACCTAGTGAATGACCTGCAGAAAGCTGGGACTAATGTAACAAAGGCTACCGTCAGTAACACAGTACACCGCCAGGGACTCAGATCCTGCAGTGCCAGACGTGTCCCCCCTACTTAAGCCAGTACATATCCGGGCCCGTCTGAAGTTTGCTAGAGAGCATTTGGATGTTCCAGAAGAGTATTGGGAGAATGTCATATGGTCAGATGAAACCAAAGTAGAACTGTTTGGTAGAAACACAACTCGTCGTGTTTGGAGGAGAGTGAATGCTGAGTTGCATCCAAAGAACACCATACCTACTGTGAAGCATGGGGGTGGCAACATCATGCTTTGGGGCTGTTTCTCTGCAAAGGGACCAGGATGACTGTTCCATGTACATGAAAGAATGAATGGGGCCATGTATCGTAAGATTTTGAGTGCAAACCTCCTTCCATCAGCAAGAGCATTGAAGATGAAATGTGGTTGGGTCTTTCAGCATGTCAAAGATCCCAAGCACACCGCCAGGGCAACAAAGGAGTGGCTTCATAAGAAGCATTTCAAGGTCCTGGAGTGGCCTAGCCAGTCTCCAGATCTCAACCCCATAGAAAACCTTTGGAGGGAGTTGAAAGTCCGTGTTGCCCAGCAACAGCCCCAAAACATCACTGCTCTAGAGGAGATCTGCATGGAGGAATGGGCCAACATACCAGCAACAGTGTGTGCCAACCTTGTGAAGACTTACAGAAAACGTTTGACCTCTGTCCATTGCCAACAAAGGATATATAACAAAGTATTGAGATGAACTTGTTATTGACCAAATACTTTTCTCGTCTACTTCACTGGGGGACACAGCACCATGGGTATAGACCTGGTCACTAGGAGACAAGACACTAGGAAAAAGCAAAAGCTGTTGGCTCCGCCTCCAGGCTATACCCTGCCACAGCCACTGTGCATGAATCAGTTTGAAACCTAGTGTCATAGGAGGCAGACACGACCTGACTCAGGTCTTCTGTCTTGCATCGTTTTTATTTTTACCTTTCTTTCAGGTGCAGGGGGTAGTCAGCGTGTACGCCACACTAGTCATACCCTCCTGCGGGCGCAGCGCTCTGCAAAAGAGCAGCCTCGCCGGTCACCCAGTCCCCACTCACCATTCGCCGCACCCCGAAAGCGGCCGGAGTACCGGTGACCCCCACTCCCACGTGCGAGGTCCTACCGAGGGGGTGACCCTGCGGCGCCTGAAGTCGCCAGACTGGTGAGTATGAGAAGAATAGAAGGGGGACAATAGTATGGGTCCTGTTTAGGGGGGGCATCACAGGGTTCCCCTGAACTGGGCCTTAAATCAATTTCCCCGGCTGGGGAGTGGTCCTTTTCCTGGCCCCCCGGTACCTTTTCCCAGGCCTCCGCGGAACCTCCGGAGTTCGCGGTCGCGCCGCGCCGCCGCTGGTGCCTCACGGTCGGCCGCGTTGTACGCGAGTCTGAGGCCTGGCCGGGAACTAGGCCGCAACGGGCCCGTCCCTTTCCCGGGCTTTTCTGGTACCCAGACTCCGCCTAGGGCCTTCCATTGGCCAGGGGGCTGTCCTGGCAAGCCATCCAGCCTGCCCAGTAGCTACTGAGCCTGTTTTTACCAGGGGAAGAGCTTTGCTCTCCTCATATTCTCAATTTATTTGTTTATTGGCTTATTTATTTATTTTTTGGCTTGCTGGGACAGCAGGGATTCTTCCCAGTTCCCTGGGAGACATTGCACCTGCGGAACCCTTGCTGCAGCAGTTTGTGAGCGGCCATCTTTTGCAGTCTGGTAGGCTAACCCCCTGGGTTACCCTAATTTTCTTGGGCTCCCCCTCCGGCCCCTCTGGTTGCGTCATGTTTTTATACGTGCACCCGCTGTATCAAAAACAGTTGCCATGCGGACAGCCCGAGCCCATGTGCTCTCTCTGCCTTCCGCCTCAGCCAGTCAGTAACCTCCTGGCCCCTCTCCGGTTTTTCCATCCCCCGGATTGGGCGGCCTCCCTAACCTTGGCCATGGTGTCCTTACCAGACTTAACTAGTCAGTGCTGGAAACTTGGAATGGCTGCTTTCCCAGATCGCCGCTCAGTCGGCTGCTTCTAGGGATCTCCCTGGACACCCTCATAGTTCCCGTCGCAGCTCCAGGAGCCTCAAAAGGACCAGGAAGTCTTCCTACGGTTCACGGTCCGCCACCCCTTCCTCTGGGTACTCCCCAGATAGGAACTCAGCTCACGGCTCCACTCCGACAGGCGGATACCTCCCTCCCTCTGCTCGGTCTATTTAACTGGGGACGCCTCTGACTCCGACTCGGAGCTTCAGCTAGGCTCATCTATATCTGCTGCTACGCGGGAGTCATCTATGCGATAGAGACCCTACAGATCTCTGAGGACCCGGACTCATCCTCTCAAGTGGACATCTCTTTCTGCCACTGGATGTTTGATATCATCTTGAGGGCACAGTGACTTCTCCCTGGACCATCCTCTGTCTTCGACTAGGAAATCGGACATCCCTTCCCTTGACCTGTGTGTCTCCAAGTGGAAGGTGAGCTCGGGCAGTTCTGCCAGGCTATGCTGTGACACACGTCTCTAGCTCTCCCTGGCTGGCAATGATGAACATCCGAGGCAAGGGAAGCAGGTTGCTCCAGTGGTGCAATCGGTTAGCGCACGGTACTTAGATATCAGTAACTAGTGAGCGCAAGCTGGCCTGTCTTGACATTTTGTCAGCGAGCCGCCCCATGTGTCCCTTCCTATCACTAAGAGCCTCCCACGGTGGATCCCATGATAGCTAGGCTCTCCAAGGCTTCTAGTCTGCCTTCAGCGGTTTTTGCCTACCTCAGTGATCCCTCGGAGTGAGATCGGATTGCATCTGTTGTATTGTTTGCAATGCAGAACTGATACATTGCATTGCCCTAAATGCTGGCTACTGCATTGCTGCAAGAAGGTGGCTTCCCTCACCAGGGTGGCCTTCGTAGTGGCTGGTTTCTCCCTGCGGCTCTCCTTCGCTGCCTCTTGGGTCATCAAGGCCTTCTTTTCCTGGGCCAAATAGCCTCAGTCAAACCTCCCTGATGCAGTTTCCCTCCAGCCGCTCGTCTCTGAGATCCTGAACGCTTCCCAATAACTGGAGATGCCTCCCAAATCTGCTAAGGCAGCCGCCAATGCAGTGATTATCTGCCATACCGTTGGGATCCGTTGTGGAATACTGGGTCCACCTCCAAGAAGGCGAACGTAGCCCTTCTCCCTTTCCAGGTCGTCCTGGGCCAAATTTTTTGTTAAGGGCGTCGAGAAGCTTATCCCTGAGGCCACGGGGGAATAGATTCTTCCTCCCTCAGAGGCGTCCTATGTGTCAGCTGTTCTCCTGCTCCAGAAAGCTTCTTTCAAGTCCAGGCCTCCCTGGCGGTTCTGCACTAGGTCGTCCAGGTCTTCCTCTTCCTAGCCTCCTCGGCATGAAGTTTTTTCCTCTCTCTGGGCATCTCAAATGGCGGGACGTCTGGAGCCTGGGCCTGAGAGGCGGTGTCGTCCGGCTACTCCAGTTTTCGCTGGAGTCTCTTTTCCTTCACTATGTCGGACAATCCAGGCTGTCTCCAATCTCCAGCGGCAGGGAGTCAGCGTCCCTGTTCCCGTTGCAGAGTGTATCCGGGGTTACTATTCTTACCTGTTCTCCATTCGCCTAGAAGGACGGCTTCCTCTGTCCCATCATGGACCTGAAAGGGCTCCACAGGTTCTTCCATGCCTGCAGGCTCCGTTGTAGTCTATGCAGTCTGTGGTGGCATCCCTGGAGATGGGCGAATTCTTCATCCATCTACATCATCTCGCTGTGCCGTCAGCGGTTTCTTCGTTTTTGCTGTGGATCCTTGACCTTTCCAGTTGTGTCTCTCCCCTTCAGGCTGGCCTCTGCCACCGGGGGTTTTTTCCCTCAGTGATGGCGTCTCTCATGGCCATCCTCTGCGCCAGAGGTGCTGCCGTGTTTTCAGACTTTGACGACCTCCTGGTGAAGCCCCTCCAGGTCAGACAATCTGACCAGCTTGTGGTTCACCTTGGATGTTCTTCGCCGGTTCTGCTGGCTCATCTATGAGGATGTCTCGTGTCCTCTAAGCACATGGAATCCGGGACATGATCCTCTGCTCGCTCCAGGGTGTGATTCTCCCTCCGGAGGCCAAGATCCTGAGTGTCCCACCTTTGGAGGTACTCTCCTTGCTGTCTTTGAATCGGCATGTGGGTCCTGCGCACGATCGCCTCAACCATCTAGGCTGTACCTTTCATTCACTCTGTCGTTCTCTCCTCTTGAAGATTACGGCCTGCTGGGACAAATCTCCGGACAGCCTCATCTGCTTGGTTCTCTTTCCACCTTGGTTCACTGAGAGATTCTTTAGTGTATATTCCTCCCCAGGAATTTCTCAAGGGAAGTCCTTCTTCCCCTCTGTTGGTAAGTGATTCCCACTGCCGCCAATTTCCCCGGCTGGGGAGTGGTCCTCGATGCTTTGATTGTTCAGGGCCTGTGGTCCAGGGCTGATTCCTCCCTCTGGTTCAACCTGCTGGATCCCAGGGCTATCTTATTTGCCCTTACTCCTTGGACCTCTCTTCTCCAAGGACATCTGTCACAGTCCAGACTGACCTCTCCTCCATGGTCGCCTACTTGAACCCTCAGCGTGGCACCAGGAGCCGTGCGGCCTTACTAGAAGCCTCACAATTTCTTCCTTGGGTGGAGCGCCTTGTTCCAGCTCTTTCGGTGGTCAACCTTTTTCTGGGTGGCAGACTACTTGAGTCGAGAAAATATTGCTCCGGGCGAGGGTCGCTTTATCTGCAGATCTTCCATCCACTGTGCTCCCGCTGTGGTGTGACAAACGTCGACATTTTTAGCCTCCGCCGGAACCACAAGGTCCCCGGCTAAATTGCCAGGTCTCTGGATCCTCGAGCCATCACCGCTGGCGCTCTTGTAAGTTCGGTTTTTCACTTCCTCTTCTCCCTTGGGTCCTCCAGAATCTCAAGACCAAGGGGGTTCAAGCTATCCTGGTGGCACCAGATTGGCCCTGCCGGGTCTGGTATGTGGATCTCATTTTCCTGTTGGCGGATGCTCCTGGCCTCTTCCTCTGCTGGTCGACCTGCTGTCTCAAGGACTGCTGTTCCTCCCCACCTTGACTCAGCTGCGTTCACGGCGTGGCTGTTCAATCCGAGGTTTGAGGCATTGTGGTTTTTTCGGAGTTTGTTATTCTAACATACTCAAGGCCCGGAAATTCCAGATAGCTTAGATCTGCCATCAAACGTGGAAGGCTTACATCCACCGTTGGAAGAGTAACGATTCTCATCGGATCTTCTCCAGTCTGGTCTGGATCAAGGTCTTAGTCTTCTTTCTTTTTAAAAGACTTTCCTACAGGAGTGCCACTCTGTGCTCCTTTGGAACCCTTGGATCCGTGGGATCTTAACCTCATCTTTAAGGTGCTTCAGGTTCTCCCCTTCGAGCCTATGATATCCTTTTTTTTTTTTTTTTGCCTTCTGTCCTGGTAGAATGAGTTTCTGGTGGCCATTACCTCCATCCGCAGGGGTCCCTATTTGGCTGCCCCTTTTTTTCGGCAGCCTCCCTTTCTGGTCCTCCACAAGGATAAGGTTTTCCTCTGTCTGCCACAGTCTTTTTTTCTTAGGGTGTTTTTCCTGCTTCCACTTCGAGGATTTGGTCTTGCCCTCCTTCTGCTCGGTCCCCAGGCGTCCATGTGAGTGCTTGCTCTTCCCTGCCCGGTTGTTGCCCGGGCAATTTGCGTGTATACTGTCCCTCACGGATCCTTTCTCTTGTTCGGACGCTTTGCTCATTCTCCCTGAGTGCCCTTGCCAGGGCCTGCCTGCTTCCAGAGCTCCCATCTTCCCATGGCTTTGGTCTGAGATTAGGGAGACCTATCGGTTTAAGGGTAAGGCTCTGCCTTCCCGTGTGACAGCTCTCTCCTCTAGAGCTGTTGGAGTTCCTGGGGCCTCCGGCATCAGGCTTATGCTTCCCAGGTCTGTAAGTATCCCACTGGGCCTCCATCCTTTTTCTCTAAGTTTCTCCAGATTCATTCTGTGGCCTCTGCTGATGCCAATTTGGGTTGTAAGTTTCTGGAAGCGGTTGAGTATTACAGGTTTGCATGGCCGTGTTATTCCCACCCTCTGGGACTGCTTTAGGACATCCCATGGTGCTGTGTCCCCCAGTGAAGTAGACGAGAAAGTGGGATTTTTGTGTACTCACCGTAAAATCCTTTTCTCGTTGTATTCACTGGGGGACACAGATCCCTCCCTTGTTTTTTTCAGTGTTCCTGCCCGAACTGTGTTGGTTCCTTTTTGGGTTCAGGCATTGTTGGTGGTTGTTGGTTCCATGTTCCTTTGTGTCTCTCTCTCCTACTGCTACGGTACAAACTGATTCATGCACAGTGGCTGTGGCAGGGTATAGCCTGGAGGCGGAGCCAACAGCTTTTGCTTTTTCCTAGTGTCTTGTCTCCTAGTGACCAGGTCTATACCCATGGTGCTGTGTCCCCCAGTGAATACAACGAGAAAAGGATTTTACGGTGAGTACACAAAAATCCCACTATTTTCCACCATAATTTGCAAATAAATTCTTTAAAAATCAGACAATGTGATTTTCTGGATTTGTTTTCTCATTTTGTCTCTCATAGTTGAGGTCTACCTATGACAATTACAGGCCTCTCATCTTTTTAGGTGGGAGAACTGGCACAATTGGTGGCTGACTAAATACTTTTTTTCCCCACTGTAATATAAGGCTAAAATATCTATATATTTGAGGCTCTCCTCTTTAGATAAGTTAATGAGGCACAATAAGGCTGCAAATGCCAACTGAACAAGACAAAATGCAGAAGCATCCTCAGACTAAAACTTTGGTGAGGTTTTATTTTTGCCTGGAGCTGTGTTCTGTGGTTGCTGTTGACATTTACGAGCCGACAGGCGGACTGACCTCTGAGGTACTGGCAGGCAGGCTGACCTCTTGAACTCAAGTAGGCATTGGGATAGCTTTATTGCAGCTACATTATAGCATCTGTATTAGGGATGCTATTATACTGATGATAAATTGAGGCCTCATTACAGCCATCTGAATGTAGATTTATTGTGGAAAAAGAACTCCATTCACAAAGTTTTGCCTTGAGCTGGCTATATACTAAACGTTATTTTTGGCTGAGCACTTGGAAGAAAAGGATCTGGACCTTAAATCTGCCAATAATAGAATGTTGTGATGCGCCCATACACATTTATGTGGTCAACTGGTTCCACCGGAATAGTCTGGCTTGACCATCATTAAGCAAATGTGCGGTTTGGCTGCAAAAAGGTCTTAGATAAGTTATACTGTATGTGAACTTCCTAGAAGTTCTAAAGAGCCTTATAAAACCTTTTAATATTGTATAGTAGATAGCAAAAGAAAAAAATTAAATAAATTGTACTCCATTCAGGAAATAGCACTGCAGAAACTGAACTGGGCCCTCCTGTGCTTGTCAGTAAAACCTCTACCTGTGAGCTTCACCTTAAATGATACCTACCAGAAGAAAACTATAAAAAGTTCTTTAGGGAATGTCGTAAAATTTCTATATTCAATATATCAAATGGACAAATGATGATATATAACAGGTCTCGTGATTAGAGCCATAATAAGATTGAGAAAAGGTGCTTAAAACAGAGGCTGACAACTTCCATGACTGTAAAACCTGTAATGAAAGCCCAACTAATGTGTGGTAATAGGGGGGGATAGGTGTGAGGGGGGCAATGGCAAAAGCTAACCTGTGATCCTAAAGGGGAGGAGATATTAAAGGTATAAAAGCTGAAAGAGCAAAGGTTAACACTGATGGAGCAAGTTATTACATAAATAGTTATTAAATCCTTGTCTTCTGTGCTAGATGGACCAAGCAATTTAAGCAGGAAGTTATTACCAGCAGGATTGAAACTACACGCACTATTGCCCAGGCTATTAGCAAGTCTCTGAGCCCTCCACACACTTGGGTGGTAGTTACTGGAGTAGGTAAGCTGAGATAAGGTAACCCTACAAACATTTTCCCACCTGCTATCATATTTACTCCCTGCCTGCCATTTTGCCCTCTCAAGGTTATTATCCACCAAGCTATAACCATCAGTATACTGAAGATAGCCCTGGTGGCAATGCAGACTTTTTGTCCTGCCTTGTGAAAGACTGGGAGAGAGCAGCAGAGATGCCTGGTACTAAGAGCAAGGCCCAACTGCTAAAAGTACGAACAGGTGAGTAAGACCATCATGTAGTCAAGCATTCACTAAAATGAATAAATTTCATTGTATGGCGCTCTGTTAGATTCTTCTTCAGGACTTTGGCACATACATTTTTTAAGGATACATGCAAGCAGTATATGGCAACCACATTATAGGACATTCTGGGTACTTTTTCATGGTGTAACTAAGGGTGGGTTCACACTTGCGGCGGTACTCTGTCCGCCGCGAATCCGACCTAAATGTCGGAAAACTGGATAGGGGAAGGTTTGCGACACTTTGCTTAAAACCCTATTCACTTGAATGGGATTTTAAAGCAATGCGCGGGTGTGCGCTTACACCCTCTGTGCCGCGAAGCCGTTTTTTTTTTCCTCGGAAACAAAGTCCTACATGTCCGACTTTGTTTCCAGCGAAGCCGGGTTTTTTTGCAGCACAGAGAGTGTAAGTGCACACCCGCGCATTGCTTTAAAAACCCATTCAAGTGAATGGGGTTTTAAGCAATGCATTGCAAACCTTCCCCTATCCAGTGCCTATCCAGCTTTCCGACATTTAGGTCTGATTTGCGGCGGACAGAAAGCCGCCACAAGTGTGAATCCACCCTAAGATGGATTTTTATCAGAAAATGAGGATTGCTGCAGCACGTAATTCATTCATTCACTCAATTCTATAAGATAAGTCTTAGAACAGGTTAAATCATACTGTGAGATGGATGCATATACTGTATGGGCAACGGTTGTTACAGTTCATCCTGCTCATTTAACACCCAAGGGACCTGTAGCATTGGTTCTAATAATCCAATGAAGCTACAGTACATCTGAAGTAAACATTTATGTTGGTCAATAGAATATAGGCAGCTGACTAGCCTTTCAGTGGCAGCAAAGGAGAGTGCTTTACCATCACCATTATGGGCATCTTGAAAATATTGTATTGCCCGGAGACCTCCTTCGCCGTTTCCTATGAATATGCAGATTCCCTGATGTGCCTAAAGAGTTTGCATATATTACACAATCCAAGTAAAATGACGAACACAGGAATTTATCAAGATCAACGTTTTGCACACCAGTCTTGAAAATCCCCATCCTGTCTGAGTGTCTTGCCATAAATTAAGTTCATCCTCCGGGACCCGTTCTTCAAAGTATCTGGCATTATTTACAGCAGAAATCTGCAAAACATTGACATGTATAGCCATTTTCTGGCATGTCTTTTAAATTTCCAAAACACCTTGACGTTTAGACAGCTCCAAAATAAAGTAGAAATAATTGAGGAGAGAGAGAGGTTGGTGGTTGTTGGTGAGGGATGTCCCAGAGTCACAGTATTTTCAAGGTGCTCCTAGTGTTGATTATAATGTACTGTCCTCTGCTGGCATTGAAAGGGTTAATTGACCACACTATGCTGATAAACTTATATTTTCCGATCACCCACGACAGCAGGAGAGAGGATCCGCCCCCAGGGACAGGAAACCTACGGTATAAAAAGTTGGAGCCTCTCCTACCCCGGGCAGGAGGTGTGTGTTTCCTCTGCTTTAGGCAGACACAGGAGGAGTTCCAGACCTGCAGGGAGACACATGGAGGTGCCAGACCTGAAGGAAGGGGCGTGTCTTGTTGGAAATGAGGGTGTGGCTTCTGGTGGAAGGGGTGTGGCCTAGCAGCTGAATTGCAATATAATGCAGATTGAGGGACGGTGGAGCTGCTAAGCAGTTCCTGGCCCTCCCTGCACTGAGAAGACTTCTCTACAGTATGGAAGAGCAGCCACAGCTGCAGTCACAGTCCCAGCAGCCACCGGCAAGAGGAAGACCCCAAGATGGAGAACAAGATGAAGGTCCACCTCCGCCTTCCTCGGTATTCTAGGGGATGTAAGTGGCTGCCTGCCAACCCTTTATTTTTTTTTGATTGGGCCCCCTGTCTTTTGTAGGATAGACCTAGGAAAGCCTTGGCAAAATCTAAGAATAAGCAATGTGTATATGTAGAACTAGACTTTCTTCTTCTTATGAGAAAAAGCTCCGCCCATCCTGCATTGATAGAACTATTGCTGAGGAGTCCCCGTCATTCTTACAGGTATTAGATCAATGATACAGGAGGAGGAGGTCAGGAGTTCCCTTAAGGGTAAATGTGGCCAGAAAAAGAAGTCCAGTTCCTCTACCCGGGGTCATGACTCCTCTTCTGAGGGGGAGTCCGTTCAGGGTGAGAGTGGAGAATTATCCGATGACTCCTCTTCTTCCTCCATATCTGATGTAGAGGGAGGACAGTCGTGTTTTCCAGTAGAGGACACTGACAAGTTGCTCAAAGCCATTCGAGTGACTTTGGGGATTCAGGACTCTTAGACCCTCCCGTTCTATGCAGGACATTGCTTGGAGGTTCGTCAAAGGAGACACTTTCCAGTTCATAAAAATATTACACCGCTTATCAAGAGGGAATGGAAAAAGCCAGACAAGAAGGGTTTTATCCCTAGAGGAGTTAAGCGTAGATACCCGTTTGAAGAGGGAGCTTGCTCTTCTTGGGATAATGTACCAAAAATTGATGTAGCCAGAGCCTCCAGGAAGTCAGCACTGCCTTTCGAGGACATGGGTACCCTGAAGGATTCCTTAGACAAGAAAGCAGAAAGCTTCATAAGCGTTCTTGGGAGTCAGTAGGAGCGTTCAAGCCCAATATAGCGGCTACCTGTACTGCAAGATCCCTTATGATCTGGCTAGGAGAGCTGGAAGACCAATTAAGGGATAAGGCCCCAAGAGAGCAGATTCTGTCAGCCCTGCCGATTATTAGGAAAGCTGCAGATTTTTTTGGCAGATGCTTTAGCGGACGCTGTAAGATTATCAGCTCGCTCCCTTGCCCTGACCAACTCTGCCAGAAGGGCTATATGGCTGAAGAGTTGGACAGCTGATTTAGGGTCTAAGACCCGGCTGTGCAATCTGCCCTGTGACGGTGAATATCTCTTTGGACCATCCTTGGATGACATCTTAGCTAAGGCAGCAGATAAAAAAAAAAAGAGAGGTTTTCCTGTGCCTTCCATACACGGAGGTCCTTTCTTCCCTTTGGAGCATACAGTAGGCAGAAATTTGTCAAGTCCAGAGATAATAGCTGGTCAGAAACCAATAAGAAACACAAGGGATTCTTATTTAGCAACTCAGTCCGTAATAAAGATCCAATAGGCAATGATGCCAGGCCCCGGGTAGGGGGGAGACTGAGGAAATTCCTTCCTGCCTGGAGGAAAATTTCTTCAAGCCCTTGGATCCTGGATACGTGGGAGTAGGCCTGAAGTTCTTCTCCTCCGCCTTCAAGTTTTCAGATTACCAGAACTCAGACATCCCTAACCTCTCAATCGGCTCTGGAATTGGAAGTGAAAAGCCTGATCTTGAAAGGGGTGCTGATTCCAGTTCCCCAGGAAGAGGTGAGGCAGGGCTTTTAATCCCATGTTTTTGGTAAGGAAACGCGATTGCTCCTACAGAACCATAACAAATCTAAGGAGGTTAAATCAGTTTCTGTCTTACAAGAAATTCCAGATGGAGACAGTGCAGTCAGCAGTGAGATTAACTCCCAATTGCTGGATGGCAGTGATAGACCTGAAAGACGCTTATTACCATGTTCCAATTTTTCCAGGTCACCAGAGGTTCTTGCGAGTAGCAGTAGAGATGGGAGGGGTGGTTCACCATTACCAATATCAGGCCCTTCCCTTTGGCCCCAAGAGTCTTTACCAAAATAGTGGCAGAAATGGGGGCACATGTAAGAGAGAAAGACATTCTGTTTATTCCATATCTAGACTTTCTCATTGTGGCAAGATCCAGAATAGAATGTTTAGCAAGTGTCAGAGTAGTACTGGACATTCTGGAGGCATTAGGTTGGATGGTGAATCTAGAGAAGTCACGTTTAGTTCCCCCTCAACAGAAAAAGGTTTCCATTCTAGATTCCACAGCTCAGATGTTTTCTCCCTCCAGAGAAAATAGAAGGGGTTCTTTCCCTAGTAAAAACCCTGATCCAGTCCCCCAGGGTCACTATATGAAAGGCTATGTCCGTCCTGGGGACTCACGGCCTGTATTCCAGCAGTACCTTGGGCTAAGAGCCATTCCCAAGACCTGCAGTGGGAAATCCTGGCAGCCTGGCGTCAGAATATTCTCGACAAATTTATGTGGGTATCTCGGCCAACAAGAGAAACCCTGGGTTGGTGGTTAGCCAGGGGTCACCTAGAAATTGGAGTTCTGTGGAAGATCTGACCCCCTAATTAACATGGATGCCAGCCCTTGGGGTTGGGGTGCCCACATGGGGATCAGGTGTTCCAGGGCTGCTGATCAAGGAGTCTCTCAGGCCTCCTCGAATCAGAGGGAACTAATGGCGGTTTTGGAAACCTTGAAAGACGTAGGTCAGTGTATTCAGAATCGCCATGTAAGGATCATGTCTGACAATATGACTACAGTTTCATATATAAACAGGCAAGGGGGTACGAGGTCCCTTCCCCTTATGAAAATAATGGCCCGGATTCTACATCTGTCAGAGCCTCTGGTTCTCTCCTTGTTCGCTCTGCATATCAGGGGGTCAGACAATTTCGGGGCAGATTTTTTTGAGCTGTCAGTCTGAATCAGAGCGAGTGGGAATTGAACCCGTCCATCTTTTTAGAGTTCACCAGGGTTTGGGGGGGTTCCGGAAATAGATCTCTTTACCAGTCAGTCAAACAAGAAGGTGGAGAGATTTTTATCCCTAAACCCAGAGGAATTCACCTTTGGGGTGGACACTCTATCCCACAAGTGGGATTTCAATCTAGCTTACGCGTTTCCTCCCTTCTTTCTCATTCCAGCAGTTCACAGGAAGATCAGGGAGGATCGAGCGAGGGTTATTCTAATTGCCCCCTTTTTAGCCAAGGAGAGCCTGGTTTACCTGGCTAAGGATCCTGTCCATTTCGTACCCTTGGATTCTCCCAGTCAGCCAGGACCTTCTATGTCAGTGCCCCATTCTACCCCCGGAGTCCAGCCACTTACATTTGACGGCCTGGAATTTGAGCGGAGATTACTAGCCTCAAAAGGTTTTTCTCAGAATCTCATTTCCAGTCACTACTAAAATATACGCTAGGACTTGGTTCCGGTTTTTCGAATTCCTAGGGGGTTCTCTGGGGGAGCTTGGGGATATACCTAGAAAATAGATTCTAGAGTTCCTTCAGAAGGGGCTAGAAAAGGGGCTTTCTACCAGCACTTTAAGAGTCCAGGTTTCGGCCCTTAGTGCTCTGCTAAACGTTAAATTGGCTGACGATCCCTGGATAATTAGGTACATCAAGGGAGCCTCTAGAAGTAGACCTGTTATGTCCAGAGTTCCTTCCTGGGATTTGAACCTAATTTTGTATGACTTAACTAAACCTCCCTTTGAACCATTGGACTTTATTCCTATTAAAAATTTTTCCCTGAAAGTGATTCTTTAGTGGCCCTTACCTCGGCACGTCGCATAGGGAAATTACAGGCTCTGTTAATCCACCCTTTACTGCTATTACAGAGGACAGGATAATTAAACCAGACCCAGCTTTTTTGCCTAAAGTAGCCTCAAAAGTTCATAGATCTCAGGATAGTTCTCCCCTCCCCTGTGCTAACCCGAGTAATGCTAAAGAACAGGAATACCACTGTTTGGATTTAAGACATTGCCTAATCCAGTATTTGTCCTCTACTTCCTCCTGAAGGAAATCTACTTCCCTTTTTGTTCTCTCTTCAGGTCCCAACAAAGGGAAGGTGGCCTCTAATCACCCTGGCCTACAGTTCTTTGGGCCTCCAACTTACCCCCCCCCCCCTCCCCTCTTTCTTCATCTTCTACCTTTTTTCACCATTATAGGCTGGACATTGGCGCTTCTGCTGATCTTTCTATTGGAAGGAAAGTTTTACAAGCGGTGGTCCCTCCCTAGTTTTTTTCCTATTTTATTCTCTCTTGGTGATGGGGGAAAAAATGGTAATTATTTACCAGTAACTGGATTTTCCAGAACGACAGCACCGTCCTTTATCCCTCCCTTTTTTCTTGGTGATGGACTTTTGTTTGGCACCGGGTGTAACAAACAAACAAACAAAAAAAAAAAAATGTTTTGACCTTAGGGTCATGAGTTACAAGTTAACTGGAGTCTCTCTCTCGCTTCTATAAAACTGAGGGGTAGGAGAGGCTCTACCTTTTTATACCGTAGGTTTCCTGTCTCTGGGGGCGGATCCTCTCTGTGGGTTCTGGAAAATCCAATTACCGGTAAGTAATTACCATTTTTTTTAGTTCATGGAGAGAGGCACATTGGATTATTAAAAACAATGTTACAGGTCTCTTGGATTTCAATGAACTAAATTATTTAAAAGGAACCTGTCATATGTAAAATGGTGGTCACTCTGTAGGCAGGAGGAATTGAGCAGAATATCAACTCTTTCTGTTGAGTCAATGAGGCTGTCCTATAAGTGAATGACAGCTATCTGACTGCCTCCTCTATGACTGTGCATACACAGTCACAGATGGGACCACCTCCTTGACTTCTCAACATAGAAAGACCAGAGATTTCTACAGATAAATGACAAGGTATACCAAATCTTTTCCCACAAATTTATACATAAACCTGCTCTGTAACATACTGCCTACTATTTGGCAGCACTTTTCATATGACAGATTCACTTTAGGTTCATATCTGTAAGAATTTGGATTACTGTATGCTACTGGGTGCATATACATTATTTATTATGCTAACGTTTTACAGACATAGTCACTGTCCCATATAGGGCTCACAATCTACATTCCCTATCAGTATACGTTATTTATATTTGATCAGTGTCCTGATGTATTATGTAACATAGCAAGTAACATAATATACATGTCTTTTTACAACTGTACTAAGATCAACCAAGGGATGGTAAAAGGCATGGCTGAAGGGGTGGTATGAGGAAAACATGAATTCTATGCAGTAACATAAGCATCAATGCCATTTTGCAGTAAAACGGCTTTTGATCACGGCATCTGAGCGGTCAAGCCATCTTAGCATTTCCACCTCTGCTGGCTCGCCCTAGGTTCCGGCTGTGTAATACAGCCAAGACCCAGGAGCAGTGTCGGACTGGGATGTCTAGGGCCCACCAGTGGAATTGTTTCTAGGGGCCCACCATCAGGACCCCTGCAGATCAGCGGTACCGAGACAGGGCGGCTAAAGGTAATAACATGCCGGGAGCCATGCTGCTCACCCACTATACCATGTGCACCACTGCACTACCTAAACCTACTGCTACACCTTGTATGGCAAGTGAACAGCGTGGCTCCAAGAATTGCTACCTTTACCTGTAGCCACACTGTCCTGGAAAAGCTGATCTGCAGAGGTCCTGGCTGTTGTATCATCGCAGATGTAATATTGATGGCCTATCCTAAGGACAGGCCATCAATATTAGAAAGATGGATAAATCCTTTAAAGAGGTTGTCCAGGAATTGGAGCAACCCATGCGGCTGGCGGGAGGTGTAAAGTAAAAAATAAGTAAATTAAAAAGCATACTACTTTGTCCCTGGCACTCCGTTGTCCGCTGCCAGTGTCCATTCAGTCTCGTGCCAGAGACTTCTTGCTGGGAGTCCTGCACCTCATGTGATCGCTAAGACCAATTAGGTACAGGTTTTCCAGAAATGAGGCGTCACCATGAGACCGAACAGACGCAGACAGGGAACAACGGGGTGCTGGGGACAGGTGAGTGCTTTTTTCTTAAATTTTCTTATTTTTACACCTCCCTGGTGGCCGACACAGTGGTTGCTCCAGTTTATGGACAACCTCTTTTAAGGGGTTGTCTGGGCCAAATTATTCTATGGTCACGTCACTGGTCCCCCCACATAGTGGCCTCTTCACTGGTTCCCCCATACTGTAGGGGAACAGTGATGGGGCCATTATATTGTGTGGGAGCAGTGATGGAGGCTAACATCCTGTGGGGGGAGGGACATTAAACTGTGTGATGCATATTAAAGGGGTTGTCCAGGGTTAATCTATTTTATGGCCTATGCTCAGGATAGGCCATAAATACCTGATCGGTAGGGGGCTGACACACGGCCCCATTAGCTGTTCGGAGCCACTTCCGGAGCCCGTTCTGTACACAACACAGGGCCGAAAGCAGAAAGCTCCATCCGCTGTATAGCAGCCCGGCGCCTTCACTGCAGCTCAGCTCCTACTGACTTCAATAAGTGCTGAGATACAGTGAAGGTGCCCGGCTAATACACAGTGGACAGAGCTTTCTGCTTCTGGCCCTGTATTGTGTACAGTACAGGCATCAGAAGTGGCTCCATACAGCTGATCGGTCCGGGGTCAGCCCCGTACAGATCAGGTATCTATGGCCTATCCTGAGGATAAACCATAACAAATTATGCCTGGACAATCCCTTTAATATACTCCTCATGGCCCCCCTAATGTGCCACACTTTAAAGAGGTTGTCCAGTATAATTTTTTTCTTTTTTATAATTAGTCCGGGGGGAGGTGAATCCCCCCTACCCCCCCCCCCCCCCCAAAAAAAAAAAAAAAAAACATACTAAACATACTCACCTGTACCCAGTGTCCTCCCAGCACGGTCCGGTCCTGCAGCTCTGCTGTCGTCTTTTGCCAGAAGTCCTCACTGGCTGTGACGTCCCAGGTCCCTTCCCTTAGGCCGCTGATTGGCCTCAGGGGTCATGTGACGTCACATGTAGTCATGTGCAGAGGGAACTTCAGCTGGAAGAAAACAACAGAACTGCAGGACCGAACTGTGCTGGGAGACACTGGGGACAGGAGAGAAAGTTTGTTTTTTTGTTTGTTTTTTTTGGTTTTGCTTTTTTTCACCTGCCCCGGCGTAATTAAAAAAAAAAAAAAAAAAAAAAGAAGGAGCCACTGTATGGAGTATAAGATCCCAGTGGCCCCCACCCAGTTTTTTCTCCCCACAGTGGCCCCCACCCAGTATTATATTCTCCCCACAGTGGCCCCCACACAGTATTATATACTCCCCACAGTGGCCCCCACCAAGTATTATATACTCCCCACAGTGGCCCCCACACCGTATTATATGCACCCAATAGCCCCCCTCCGCTTCAGTGCTATTATTATACTTTGGGGTCTCCTCAGACCCCAGTGTATAATAATCGGAGGCCCATGGAAGTGATTAAAAATAACAAACTCTCATACTCACCTTGCCTTACCTTTCCTTGGCATCCTCGCTCCATCCTGTCGTCTTCAGGACCTTTTCCAACGTCGCTGCCGAGGACTGTGATTGGGCCTCAGCGGTCACGTGGGGAGGCACTGACGTCATTATGCGGCCGCGCCCCATGTGACCGCTGGGGCCTAATCACAGGCCTCAGTCACATGGGGCAAAGCAGGAATGGGTTATCCAAGAGAACTTGGTCTTTTAAAGTTGTGACTTTGCCCTCCCAACATTTTTGGCTTTTTTTTTTTTTTTTTTTTTTTTTTTGTGGATTGTAATTACATTTTGGTTGCTGTCATCAACGTTTTATGAACAGCAACATTTCTAAATCTTACATTGTTTAGAAATGGCTAGATCCAGCAGAGTGTTGCATCTAAAACTGGCCCATAAAAAAAAAAAAAAAAAAAAAAAGCTGCAAATTGAGAAATTTCCTCCCCTTTGCAGACAATGCAGAACCATTACCCAGTCAACATCCAGGTAGTTGTTGATATATTCCATCAAGACCACTGTATGCTTCTGTGCAGCCTGTTCCTTTAATTTTTGTCTCCTTAGTTATATTAAGAGATCTATAGTTACATCCTTTTACAATTCCATCCACAAGGATTCCACATCCTCACAATCTTAACTTTCATTTGTCTCCTTCACACTTGATTTCATGTCACTTTTTACATACAGACCAACTCATACTCACCCCCCCCCCTTACCCCTCTCCCTCATCTGGCCATGTCTCAGTCACACAAACTACATGAACTAAAACTACAATGAACACTGTATTTGGTATTGCTTTAAAATTGCTAATCAAGGAGTTGTCTCTAGTTATAACTAGCCTGAAAAAGCAGGTGTATATAGGAGGTAGTGCTCTCAGAGCCAGGGAGAAGCGCATATAATACTAAACAGCTATATATGAATACAAGTGCTGCAGTGAACCACTTTTTCTGCCATTGTTGACTACATTGCTTATGCTGCCGAGTTATCAGAATTGGAGGAACATCTGCTTTTTACAACAATTTAAATTGATGATAAATCTTTCTTCTGTTTACTAGGTGTAGTTTTGGGTCGAAATGGTGGTGCGTTTCCGAAAATGCTGTTGCCATTCCAGTTGTGTCTTGGAGGTAAACTTGGCACTGGAGAGCAGCCATTTCCTTGGATTCATATTGAAGACTTCTGCAGACTTGTATGTTATGCTATTGAGCAGGAAGGAAAAGTTGGTGGCATCTTGAATGCAGTGTCACCCTCCTCAGTTAAAGATACCAATGCTGACTTCACAAAGGCACTAAGCAAGGCACTTGGACGCCCTGCCTTCTTATTCACACCAGCCTTTGCTATTCATTTGCTGTTTGGGAGTGACAGAGCTCCAATGCTGCTCCAGGGTCAGCGTGTTGTTCCACAAAGGACCCTTCAAAGTGGATTCACTTTTCTCTATCCAGACCTTGACTCCACATTTGCTCAACTTTTGAGCTAGAAATCAATCAAAACATCAGTCAAACATCTACAGTATACTTCCCATTGTCTTTGTGCAAATGACATGTACTTTATCATTATTAAAGAGAATGTAATGTAGGATTTATTAGTAGTTGGCAGAATTTATTTTATGGACACTAGAATAACCAACAAAGCAGTTTAATGAATTGCAGCGGTCAATAAGATGACTTCATCTGAGGCAGTGTTCGTATATGAGGCCCATTAACTTTTAGGGGAAAAGTATTGCTAAAACAGACTGATTATTGATTAAAGGGTTTTCTCATCTGTCTTTTCAGATGAGAGCGGTTGGGAGTTATTCTACACTGTTTCCGTAAGTCCCATAGTGGTTAATAGGATTCATGAAAACAGTGTAGCACAGCAAATTGTGCTGTTTCTGTAGCTTCTCTCTACTTCTATGGGAGTTAGAGATGACGTATCACTACAGTTTTCGGTTGTTCCGCAAGTTACAGATGTGTCCTTCCTTGGCATGATTTCATGGTATTCTGTCACAAAGTGATATGCTAAACAGATGAAATGATATGAAGCCGGAAGAAAGACCACTCAAAAGTGCTTTATATTGCAAAAAAAGGGATAGAACATAAGAATTGGTTAAGGACTTGAGTGTTTTTTTTTTTTTTGTTTTTTTTTTGTGACTTCAGGTTGACTAGTCAACTCTCTGCGCTAGGCATCTACTGCAGGAGCAAATCCAATTCTGACATAGTCTTGGCCAAAAGTTTTGACGAATTATTATGGAGCTAGCAGGGACCATTTAAGACTGTCAAAGATCTGGGGTTCATATCATGTATGCTTAAAAAAAAAAAAAAAAAAATCAGACTGAAACAAAGGAACACCAAGTGGCAGACATAGACGCTCAAGATGTGTATGAAAATCTTTATTTTACACAGGTGAATTAATAGTTAAAAACAATTAAAATCCAAAAAGGAATCCAGGTCTATAGAGACTTGTCAAATTTTACATGGTAGAATCCACAAAGAATAAAACAATAAAGAATATTCCACAGATGCGCTTAATGTTGTGTGGTTTTTTTGTTTTTTTTTTTTTTTTTAAATAAACAAAAATCAAAGTGTATATGAAAAATGCATATATAAAGTGGCATGTGCATAAAGGTGTTAACTATCCCTCAAGTTATAAACCTTCGGTTAGTATCTACAGATGAATCAAAATACAAATTGGAGATGGGGGGGGGGAAGGAAAAGGTTACATTTTAAACCCTGCAAATGTTTAAACTGGCACACAATTAAATGTACTATGAATGCCACATGAGACTGGCTACTCAGTATATGCAAACCACGTACTACGGTCATGGGTGGATGAAAGTATAAATGGCTTTCCTGATAGGGAATACAGAGTCAGGAGAATGCCCTACGTGTATTGCCCACAAATTGGGCTTCCTTGAGGTGAAGGAACTTTTGTGTGTATATATACCTGTTTTATACAGTGCCTTGCGAAAGTATTCGGCCTCCTTGAACTTTTCAACCTTTTGCCACATTTCAGGCTTCAAACATAAGGATATAAAATTTTAATTTTTTGGTCATATTGAAATGGAAGGAACTGCAGAGATCTACAGCTGAGGTGGGAGAGTCTGCCCATAGGACAACAATCAGTCATACACTGCACAAATCTGGCCTTTATGGAAGAGTGGCAAGAAGAAAGCCATTTCTCAAAGATATCCATAAAAAGTCTCGTTTAAAGTTTGCCACAAGCCACCTGGGAGACACACCAAACGTGGAAGAAGGTGCTCTGGTCAGATGAAACCAAAATCAAACTTTTTGGCCACAATGCAAAACGATATGTTTGGCGTAAAAGCAACACAGCTCATCACCCTGAACACACCATCTCCACTGTCAAACATGGTGGTGGCAGCATCATGGTTTGGGCCTGCTTTTCTTCAACAGGGACAGGGAAGATGGTTAAAATTGATGGGAAGATGGATGGAGCCAAATACAGGACCATTCTGGAAGAAAACCTGTTGGAGTCTGCAAAAGACCTGAGACTGGGACGGAGATTTATCTTCCAACAAGACAATGATCCCAAACATAAAGCAAAATCTACAATGGAATGGTTCACAAATAAACATATCCAGGTGTTAGAATGGCCAAGTCAAAGTCCAGACCTGAATCCAATCGAGAATCTGTGGAAAGAGCTGAAAACTGCTGTTCACAAACGCTCTCCATCCAACCTCACTGAGCTCGAGCTGTTTTCCAAGGAAGAATGGGCAAGAATTTCAGTCTCTCGATGTGCAAAACTGATAGAGACATACTCCAAGCGACTTGCAGCTGTAATCGCAGCAAAAGGTGGCGCTACAAAGTATTAACTTAAGGGGGCCGAATAATTTGGCACACCCCACTTTTCAGTTTTTATTTTTTACAAAAGTTTAAAATATCCAATAAATTTCGTTCCACTTCACGATTGTGTCCCACTTGTTGTTGATTCTTCACCAAAAAATTAAAATTTTATATCCTTATGTTTGAAGCCTGAAATGTGGCAAAAGATTGAAAAGTTCAAGGGGGCCAAATACTTTCATAAGGCACCGTATACTGTGTGGGGATAGATAGAAAGAGGACACATGCGCATACCTATTATATGAAATTTACTACTTAATCTTTATATTGCCATCATATAACTACCGCTGAGTGCTTACACGGACAAGTGCTCAGGTGTAGAGGTGACAAACTACAAATGACGAATGAAAATCCATAGAAAATGTACAAGTAAATAAAACTTGATGCACAATAATATAAAAAAATCAAAGTAATACTACCCTGTTTCCCCCGAAAATAAGACAGCGTCTTATATTAATTTTTGCTCCCAAAGATGTGCTGTGTCTTATTTTCAGGGGATGTCTTATTTTTTTTCAATGAAGAAGAATTCACATTTATTGCTGAACAAAAAAATGAACATTTATTATATACGGTACTGTACGGTAATGTAGTTGTCATCACAAACCAGCATAACCAGACAAACTGTGAATCCTATCAAGAATTTCTTACTACCGTACCATTATTTCCATGTACAACAATTAACAGTATGGTACATTTACCAATATTTACGGTACGAATAGAAAGTAAAATTTATTCAATGACAGTTATGTCATCATCTTCTAGGACATCATCATAACAATCCAAACCATTAATTTCCCTGCACACAGTATCATGCCCCATAGTGGCCCCTGCACACAGTATCATATCCCATAGTGGCCCCTGCACACAGTATCATATCCCATAGTGGCCCCTGCACACAGTATCATGCCCCATAGTGGCCCCTGCACACAGTATCATGCCCCATAGTGGCCCCTGCACACAGTAGTTTGCCCCATAGTGGACCACCCATGAACAATTATTATACTGTGGGGTCTTTTCAGACCCCAGAGTATAATGATCGGAGACCCAGGGGAGGATAGAAACATAAAAAAACAACGTTGCTTACCCGTTCCTCGCTCCGGTGCATGCCCGTGCGCTACTCCGGCCTTCTTCACTGTTAGACCAGGCCGCGTCACATGATCCGGCCGGCGTCGCGACGCAAAATGACGTCCGCTGACGTCTGCGACGTCACCAAACAGGCCCGAAGCCTGGAGAAGTGTAGGACAGGTAAGCACATAGTTTTTTATGTTCGCTCACCTCCCCTGGGCCGCCGATTATTATACTCCGGGGTCTGAAAAGACCCCGGAGTATAATGATAGCAGAGATTGTGGGGTTCTCCCGCGGCCTCACATATCGTATATACCGTATGTTCTGTTCGGGAACATACGTCTTACTTTCGGGGGGATGCCTTATATTAGGCAATTCTCCGAAACCTCTCCTATGCCTTACTTTCGGGGGGTGTCTTATTTTCGGGGAAACACGGTATGTGAATGCATGGGATGTATATTCAATTAATGATAGCTTATGCAAATAACTGGGTCTGAATAACTATATATTTTTAGGATTAAGCAATTGCTCAACCAAAAATTAAGAGGAGAAAGAAGGAAAAGGAAAAAAAAAAAATAATAAAATTGTGAGATTACTTGAAAGCTCTACAGTTATATGTTCCATGCTGCTACCAAATGCAGTCCTGTGATACAGATTGATTAAAGGTCTTTTTCCTTTAGAAGACCTTAGAATATTTCTCCAAAACAATAAATCATATTGAAAACTTGAGGTTATAAGTGCCAGTTATTAAGGCATATTGTGTTCCATTTGTATACAACTTGCCAAATAATCTGACTGATATATAAAATGTCCATCTCTCCAAAAGATAAGGTGGTTTTCTCTTATGTCTTTCGATGGTAATTATCTTGTTTTGAAGATAAACATTTCGTTGAGGTGGGACATCGGGCTGGCTTTTGTGCATCAGTCCATAGTATACCATATGGAATGCTATATCTACAGAAAATATTTTAATATAAAAAGTGTAATACTATGTGCTTCTGTAGCGTAAAAAAAACTGTTACCGTTAGGTTAACACTTGCGCTTGGGTTCCTATTCTTTGGACCCGAAAAACAGAAACCCAATCTGCTTAAAAAACGGTTACCCGCAGACCCCATAGACCATAATGGGATCTGCTGGGTTTCCGCCCAAAAAATGCTTGCAGGACTTTTCTCTCCGCATTTTTCAAGCTGAATGGGGGACGGAATCCCCAAACAGTGAGCAAGTGCAGATGTGAACCCAGCTTTAACTAATGCTCATAGACATTATTACTGTCCATATCTATGGGAGCCACCTTGATGCGGCTCCCCTCTGATCTGTCGGTTCTTCTGGGGAACAGAGACTGTAATAGCTGCTGGGTCCTAGAGGACCCAGATCAGCTCTGGAGTTATGGGCAGGAGGCTGTACTCTTTCTGTAAATGGGGCTAAATGTATCAGCCCCTGCTGCAGGGGAAATCAAATGTAAATCATTATATATATATATATATATATATATATATATATATATATATACATACACACACAGTACAGACCAAAAGTTTGGACACACCTTCTCATTCCAAGAGTTTTCTGTATTTTCATGACTATAAAAATTGTAGATTCACACTGAAGTCATCAAAACTATGAATTAACACGTGTGGAATTATATACTTAACAAAAAAGTGTGAAACAACTGAAAATATGTCTTATATTCTAGGTTCTTCAAAGTAGCCACCTTTGGCTTTGATTACTGCTTTGCACACTCTTGGCATTCTCTTGATGAGCTTCAAGAGGTAGTCACCTGAAATGGTCTTCCAACAGTCTTGAAGGAGTTCCCAGAGATGCTTAGCACTTGTTGGCCCTTTTGCCTTCACTCTGCGGTCCAGCTCACCCCAAACCATCTCGATTGGGTTCAGGTCTGGTGACTGTGGAGGCCAGGTTATCTGGCGTAGCACCCCATCACTCTCCTTCTTGGTCAAATAGCCCTTACACAGTCTGGAGGTGTGTTTGGGGTCATTGTCCTGTTGAAAAATAAATGATGGTCCAACTAAACACAAACCGGATGGAATAGCATGCCGCTGCAAGATGCTGTGGTAACCATGCTGGTTCAGTATTCCTTCAATTTTGAATAAATCCCCAACAGTGTCACCAGCAAAGCACCCCCACACCATCACACCTCCTCCTCCATGCTTCACGGTGGGAACCAGGCATGTAGAGTCCATTCGTTCACCTTTTCTGTGTCGCACAAAGACACGGTGGTTGGAACCAAAGATCTCAAATTTGGACTCATCAGACCAAAGCACAGATTTCCACAGGTCTAATGTCCATTCCTTGTGTTCTTTAGCCCAAACAAGTCTCTTCTGCTTGTTGCCTGTCCTTAGCAGTGGTTTCCTAGCAGCTATTTTACCATGAAGGCCTGCTGCACACAGTCTACTCTTAACAGTTGTTGTAGAGATGTGTCTGCTGCTAGAACTCTGTGTGGCATTGAACTGGTCTCTAATCTGAGCTGCTGTTAACCTGCGATTTCAGAGGCTGGTGACTCGGATGAACTTATCCTCCGCAGCAGAGGTGACTCTTGGTCTTCCTTTCCTGGGGCGGTCCTCATGTGAGCCAGTTTCTTTGTAGCGCTTGATGGTTTTGGCCACTGCACTTGGGGACACTTTCAAAGTTTTCCCAATTTTTCGGACTGACTGACCTTCATATCTTAAAGTAATGATGGCCACTCGTTTTTCTTTACTTAGCTGCTTTTTTCTTGCCATAATACAAATTCTAACACTCCATTCAGTAGGACTATCAGCTGTGTATCCACCTGACTTCTGAACAACACAACTGATGGTCCCAACCCCATTTATAAGGCAAGAAATCCCACTTATTAAACCTGACAGGGCACACCTGTGAAGTGAAATCCATTTCAGGTGACTACCTCTTGAAGCTCATCAAGAGAATGCCAAGAGTGTGCAAAGCAGTAATCAAAGCAAAAGGTGGCTACTTTGAAGAACCTAGAATATAAGACATATTTTCAGTTTTCACAATTTTTTGTTAAGTATATAATTCCACATGTGTTAATTCATAGTTTTGATGCCTTCAGTGTGAATCTACAATTTTTATAGTCCTCAAAATACAGAAAACTCTTGGAATGAGAAGGTGTGTCCAAACTTTTGGTCTGTACTGTGTATGTGTGTGTGTGTATATATATATATATATATATATATTCTGATGCATATGTAATATGGTATCTGTGTACAGTATGTATGGCGTATACACTGACGAGCAAAAGGGTAACAATGTATTGAACTTTTGACTTTCAGGTTCCATATCTCACCATCCACTACAACTTTGAACTTGAGACTACCATCATTTTATAGACAATCATCTTGGCTATCATATACTGTACCTAAAATTGACTTGCAACTTGTGATGATAAGAGCTCCCCAAGGTACTGTCCAAAGCCCGGAAAAGGTCCAGACACTGATCTCCTTACCCATTCTTGGTGTCGGGCGAGGAAATATAATGAAACATGGTTCTTGGGATTTCAAGATGGGGGCGGGACTCCCCCTCCTAGTGACCTCACTTAGGGAGGTGACGGGGGTAGTTACAGACGTTGAAAAAATTGTTGGTACCCCCTCGTTTAATGAAAGGAAAACCCACAATGGTCACAGATATAACTTGAATCTTACAACTGGAATTTGCCAAACTACATGTTGACTAGCCACAAAGTTTCTGGGAGAATGTCCTATGGACAGATGAGACAAAAATCAAAATTTTTGGCAAGGCACATCAGCTCTATGTTCACAGATGGAAAAATGACATTGTTCTTGAAAAGAACACTGTCCTACTGTGAAACATAGAGGAGGCTCTGTTATGTTCTGGGGCTGCTTTGCTGCATCTGGCACAGGGTGTCTCGAATCTGTGCAGGGTACAATGAAATCTCAAGACTATCAAGGGATTCTAGAGAAAAATGTGCTGCCCAGTGTCAGAAAGCTTGGTCTCAGTCGCAGGTCATGGGTCTTGTAACAGAATAATGACCCAAAACACACAGCTAAAAACACCCAAGAATGGCTAAGAGGAAAACATTGGACTATTCTGAAGTGGCCTTCTATGAGCCCTGACCTAAATCCTATTGAGCATCTTTGGAAGGAGCTGAAACATGCCGTCTGGAAAAGGCACCCTTCAAACTCGAGACAAATGGAGCAGTTTGCTCATGAGGAGTGGGCCAAAATACCTGTTGAGAGGTGCAGAAGTCTCATTGACCGTTACAGGAATCATTTGATTGCAGTGATTTGCCTCAAAAGGTTGTGTAACAAAATATTAAGTTAAGGGTACCATCATTTCTGTCCAGGTCTGTTTCATGAGTTTTCTTTTTTTAAAAATTCTGTTGAAGCAAAAAGCAATGTCTGACTTTCATTTGTTCATTTTCATAGAATTTCTATATATTTATTACTTTTGTCAGATTCAAGTTATTTCTGTGACCATTGTGGGTTTTTCTTTCATTAAAGGAGGGGTACCAACAATTCTGTCCACGTGTGTATATGTCCCAAGCCAGAAGCAAGGGGGGAGTTCTATCCTGGGAAGCTGTAAACACACATGCTCTTTTCCTGAATGAAGCAAGTGCCCTAGGTCAATCTGCGGAGTCCTAGCAAAAACAGACTACAACCTTGTTCTGGTATCATTCTATCTTTTTATTTTCCCATTTTATTTTCTGTACTGTATTTTGATTTTACCTGTATTTGCTTGATAATCCATTGATATGTCTTTCTGTATATGATAGTGCCTAGTACAGACCCACTTGGGTTAATAAATATATAAAATTTATAAATCTCGTTTCATATTATCCTATGAACCAGGTCACCCACGGGGTGTGAGTGGAAGGTAAGAAGGGTGTCCTCAGGTGTGCCAGGCGGCTTGGCAATGTGAGATCCGTCACACAACTATTTAACGTATTATTAGTTATGCAGATTCTTGTCATGTAACTGCATTGTTACTGTTTTGCTCCTGGTGCTGGAAATTTTTTTTCTTCTTGTATACTACAAATTACAACCTGTTCTCACATTCCCTAATAGCTCAGTGTGTTATTAGGTTGGTTCCCAAGCAAAAGGTCACTGGCTCAAATCGAGGATGAGCCATGAAGAAGATATCCCAAGAAAAGAGAAACCATCATTGATAGCGGTCTCTCTGCCAAGAAAATTGCCAAATTGCATCATGTGAGTGCTATGACAGTTTGAAGAATATGAAATTAAGTCCGTACATCTATTGAAAAGCCAAGAGGTGGACATCAAGGCAAAATATCGGAGTCAACAAGTCTGCTCATCACTAGATCGATCAGTTCTGGTGACAAACATGGCAGTGGAGGTGGTTCAAAAAAGTGGACAGTAGAAGATTGAAAACAAATTATTTGAAGCGATGAGATGGAAGTCAATAGACTAGGCTCTGATGGGTGGAAATGGGCCTGGAAGAAACTAGGGAAAAAGGGACTAATGGATCGACAAATTGAATGAACTGTCAAGTTTGGTGTAGAAAGCCTGATGATATGGGGTTGTTTCATAGCCAAAGGCGTTGGGTACTTGACCAGGATCGATGGTGGTCTCAATGCTTAGCAATATGTGAGTATCCTAAAAGACAAGTTAATTTATACACTACAGTACTATGGCTATGAAAAGAACGACATAGTGTTGCAGCAGGACAACGACCCGAAGCATACATCGAGATTAGTGAAGAAATGGTTCAATGACAATGAAGTAGAGGTGCTGGATTGGCCCCCACAGTCCCCGGACCTCAAACCAATCGAACACTTGTGGGTAGAGTTGAAGAATAAGCTTGGAAATGTGTAGAAGAGACCTCGGATCATCTTTCACTTGAGACAGCCAAAGGTGGATTTGCAAAATGCGAACAAAATAATAACATTTTGATTTTTAGGAGCAAAACACTATTAATGCAGTTACATGACAAGACTCTGCATAACTAATCATATGCTAAATAGTTGCAAGTCAAATTTATCTATGAGACAGCCAAGATGATTGTCTATAAAATGATGGTAGTTTCATGTTTAAAGCTGTAGTAGAAGGTGAGATATGGAGCCTGAAAGTCAAAAGTTAAAAACATTGTTACCCTTTTGCTCGTCAGTGTATACTGTGGGGAAAAAAAATATTTAGTCAGCCACCAATTGTACAAGTTCTTCCACTTAAAAAGATGAGAGAGGCCTGTAATTGACATCATAGGTAGACCTCAACTATGAGAGACAAAATGAGTAAACAAATCCAGAAAATCACATTGTCTGATTTTTAAAAGAATTTATTTCCAAATTATGGTGGAAAATAAGTATTTGGTCAATAACAAAAGTTCATCTCAATACTTTGTTATATATCCTTTGTTGGCACTGACAGAGGTCAAACGTTTTCTGTAAGTCTTCACAAGGTTGGCACACTGTTGCTGGTATGTTGGCCCATTCCTCCATGCAGATCTCCTCTAGAGCAGTGATGTTTTGGGGCTGTTGCTGGGTAACGTACTTTCAACTCCCTCCAAAGGTTTTCTATGGGGTTGAGATCTGGAGACTGGCTAGGCCACTCCAGGACCTTGAAATGCTTCTTACAAAGCCACTCCTTCGTTGCCCTGGCGGTGTGCTTAGCATCATTGTCATGCTGAAAGACCCAGCCACGCTTCATCTTCAATGCCCTTGCTGATGGAAGGAGGTTTGCACTCAAAATCTCTCGATACATGGCCTCATTCATTCTTTCATGTACACGGATCAGTCATCCTGGTCCCTTTGCAGAGAAACAGCCCCAAAGCATGATGTTGCCGCCCCCATGCTTCACAGTAGGTATGGTGTTCTTTGGATGCAGCTCAGCATTCACTCTCCTCCAAACACGAGTTGTGTTTCTACCCAGTGGCGTAACTAGGAATGGCTGGGCCTCAAGGCGAACATTTGACATGCTCCCCCCCCTCCCCCCGAACCGGTTACGGGTCCCCAAGCATTTTTCAAACGGAATGGGGGACAGAATCCCTCAATGGGGTTCAAGTGTTGGTGTGAACCCATCCTGAGTGATTTGTGTCCACTTCCTGGACAACCCCTTTAAAGAGGACCTTTTATGTCCTCATGAACCTGTGATTTTATATACCGCTAGAAAGCCGACAGTCGGCTTTCCCGTTATGTGCCCCGATGGAGGAGATATCGGTGCCGTTAGTTTCGGCACATTTCTGTCCCCACTGTCAGAAGGGCGTTCCTGACAGTCTAGAGTCATCGCTGGGCTGTGAGGAAGGCCCCCCCTGACAGTACGCTAACATAGCCTTGTACTGTCAGAGGGGGCGTTACTTACACTATGTATGAACTGTGAGGGTCACAAATCACCTCCTGATTGCAAACAGATAACAGCAAGAATTATTGATCCCTCCGTCACGCCCCACAAGTTTCCAGATTGTTTATTTCTTGACCTGTTGTAAATAACTTCTCTACTGATATTGCATTTTGTTTTCTTTAAAGATTCTAAGATCCTTTGAAGATCCATGTCCTGTTTATATAAACAGTGTGTGAATTTTCAGTTTCTTGTATAATACAATGTCTGAAGAAGAGAGCTAGACTCTCGAAAGCTTACTATGAAATATACTCAGCCTCTAAAAGATGTCCTGCCATTGACAGCCAACAACTGTGATCTTCACTTGCAGTGGTGTCACGAATGAGAAGCCAGTATAACTACAGACTGGAAACCATGCTACAAATCCAGGTTCTGTTTGAGATCTAATGATGGCGTCAAGTATGGAGGCCTTGTGGCAAACTATTCAATCCTGCCTTTGCTGTGGAGTGACACACTGCTTCAACTGCTGGTGTGGTGATCTGGGGAGCCATCACATATGGTAGTCAGTCACTCCTAGTAGTGATACGAGAGACAGCTACCACGTTACCTCTCATGACAGGGCGTCCAACTGGCATTTTTAAGCAGAGTAATGCTTGCTAACTCACAGCAAAGGTTTCACAAGAGTGTCTGTGCCAAATTGCAACATTTTCTTCACCTAACTGGTTGCCAGATTATCGCCAATCAAGCTTTTATGGGACAAGTTACGAGTGTGCAGGATGTACGTACAGCTCCAGCTGAAACATCTATAGGAAATGCGCTGCAGGATACCATACGGAACCTGTATGCCTCCATACCCATTCCCTAGACCTCCTATAGAGAATATTAGTAGGAACACTGGAGTGAATGATTCTACTCCCAATTGATTTCTAAGTGTTTTCTCAGTGTAACAACTGATGCTGGGGATAGTACAGTCATGGCCAAAAGTTTTGAGAATGACACAGATATTATATTTTCACATGATCTGCTGCCCTCTGGTTTTTATGTGTGTTTGTCAGATGTTTTTATCACATACAGAAATACAATTGCATTCATATTATGAGTAACAGAAGCTTATATTGACAGTTAGAATGAGTTAATGCAGCAAGTCAATATTTGCAGTGTTGACCCTTCTTCTTCAGGACCTCTGCAATTCTCCCTGGCATGCTCTCAATCAACTTCTGGACCAAATCCTGACTGATAGCAGTCCATTCTTGCAGAATCAATGCTTTAATTTTGTCTGAATTTGTTGGTTTTTGTTTGTCCACCCGTCTCTTGATGATTGACCACAAGTTCTCAATGGGATTAAGATCTGGGGAGTTTCCAGGCCATGGACCCAAAATCTCTATGTTTTGTTCCCTGAGCCATTTAGTTATCACCTTTGCTTTATGGCAAGGTGCTCCATCATGCTGGAAAAGGCATTGTTGAGCGCCAAACTGCTCTTGGACGGTTGGGAGAAGTTGCTCTTGGAGGACATTCTGGTACCATTCTTTATTCATGGCTGTGTTTTTAGGCAAGACTGTGAGAGAGCCGATTCCCTTGGCTGAGAAGCAACCCCACACATGAATGGTTTCAGGATGCTTTACAGTTGGCATGAGACAAGACTGGTGGTAGCGCTCACCTCTTCTTCTCCGAATAAGCTGTTTTCCAGATGTTCCAAACAATCGAAAAGGGGATTCATCAGAGAAAATGACTTTACCCCAGTCCTCAGCAGTCCACTCCCTGTACCTTTTGCAGAATATCAGTCTGTCCCTGATGTTTTTTCTGGAGAGAAGTGGCTTCTTTGCTGCCCTCCTTGAGACCAGGCCTTGCTCCAAGAGTCTCCGCCTCACAGTGCGTGCAGATGCACTCACACCTGCCTGCTGCCATTCCTCAGCAAGCTCTGCACTGCTGGTAGCCCGATCCCGCAGCTGAAACACTTTTAAAAGACGGTTCTGCCGCCTGCGGGTCTTCCTGGGGCCCCCCGGGGCCTTTTTGGCCCCAAAGAAACCCCCCCCCTGGGGGTTTTTGGGTGATAAAATAAATTGTTGACTGAGGTGCAATCTTTCTAGCTGCAATACTCTTCCCAGTTAGGCCATTTTTGTGCAGTGCAAAGATGACCGCATGTGTTTCTTTAGAGAAAACCATGGTTAACAGAAGAGAGGAAATGAGGCCGGCCCCCCCCCCCTTTAAAAGTGGGGGGGGGGGGTCTTCCTAAAAAAATAAAGAGAGAAGGAGCCCCCCCCCCCCCCCCACCCCCCCCCCCCCCGCGGGGGGGGGGGGGGGAGAGGGGGCGAGCGGCGGCCGCCCCAACTTTTATTTTTATGAATAAAAAGTTAAAATTGAATGTTTTTTTGTGTTTCTGTTCCTGACGGCCGGCAGGCATGGTAAGTGGGGGAGGGGGGGGGGGGGCCCCCCACCCCCCCCTTTTATGTCAGCTTGCCTGTTCTGCAGACAGAATGTGAGCAGAGAAGCAGGAAGTGACGAGACAGAGAGCAGCAGCCATCTTAGCAAGTGTTGTATTGAACTGGTGTGGATATTTTTCTGTACAGCTAAGCTGTATCTTGGTCCAGAGACAAACAGAGTGTAAAGAGACAACAGGACTAGTGAGTCCACGTGAAAGGAACTGTGCTCAGTGGCTGATCAGTGAGACTGACATTGTGACTGTGTATATGGATACCACAGATAGAGACTCGCAGTGCTGTTGATGTACTGAACAGCACCTGCTAAATCCCGGCTTACATCCCAGCTCAGTGTATGGATTCGGCAGGACTGTCAGTGTGCTGAGTGGAATCTGCTGTTGGATTACATTGCATTCATTGGGTTTCCCTGTTAAAGAGGACTTCATTTCTCCCAAGATCCTGATAACAGTTAGGAGAGGACGCTTCACTATAAAAGAAAGGAACGACTTTGGGCCCCACCGCGCGCTTCTACGGACTGTAAGCGGTCCACCTGGACCACTGGGGAAAAGGGGGTGCACCCAAATGTGATGTCAGGGTCAGTTAGGGATAGTTTTGAGTATATTGTTCATTCAGTGTCCATACTGCAGAATTGGACAGAGTAAAAGTAGAAACCATTGCAGAATTTGCCTTGAAATTGTTCATGCTATATTGTATATTTTGCTTGTCTTTATCCCTGTCATTTTACCTTCAAATAGTCTTTATTAACTTATAGTAAATATATATTCTTTTCTTGAACTACCGCGTGTGCGTTCATTTCTGGTTGCGGAGACCAAACCACCTGCCTTGCTCTCGGTTCACAAATTGGCGTAGTCGGCAGGATCCGCTTACCAGAATGGACGGTGACGCACCCGTTCGGGAGAATGGTGCTGGAGGAAGAATGCCAGCAGGGGCTATAATGAGTCAGTTAGCTAAATTTGATGGCAATAATATGTCAGTGAGTATGTGGGTGGAACAGATACGAATGATACAGCGAATGTACCAGACCGCACCAGAAGTACTAGTAGAGCTAGCAATATTGACATTACAAGGGGATGCTAAGACCACGGTGATATTGAGGCCATTTGAACAAAGGCAGACATTTGAGCAAGTAGTCCAGATTCTAGAAACCATTTATGGAGAAACTGCATTGCTGGGGTCTCTGCAGGCTCGGTTCTTCCAGAGGGTACAACAGGAGAATGAAAGCCTTCCCCAATATGCAAATGCCCTACAAGAACTGCTCCGAGATATTCAAGTGAAGGAAAGAGGGGGCTCGCCAGCCTTCTGTAACCCTGATCGGACTCTCCGTGACCAGTTTGTCCTGGGGATACGTGATGGCAGTTTAACTGTGACTATGCAGGATTTTATACGACGAGAGACTGATGCTAAATTCCATGATGTACAGGTAGAGGCCATCTCCCGTGCCAATAGTATGTTCCCGAAGCCCCAGACCGCAGTTGGAGTTACTTTGTCACAGGGGGCTAGTTCTGGCTCAGAGACAGTAGAAAAGGGGACGGTGAAAGAAATTCTCACAGTAATGCAGAAACTGCAAGAGCAAATGGAACACTTGCACACCCGTTGTGATGAACATTCTATGAAAATTGCAGACTTCCAGAAAACTGGAGGTGAAAGGGTGAGCCGTCCATACCCAGAAAATCAGAATCACCCACCACCCCGCTGGAGGGATGAGGATAGGACCTACCGAAGGGGTCCAAATCAGTTAATGCAGTGCTCAGGAGAAATCGAAGGGGCTTACCGAAGGGGCCCAAACAGATGGCCAGAACGACGGGAGATACGCTGCTGGGAGTGTGGACGGATGGGCCACGTTGCTGCTAGATGTCCAGAGCAGCGACAAACTTATGAGAGACCGCCGTTAAACTGAAGTCCCCTGCTGCTGTAGGGCGTGTAGTAGGGGAGACTGACAAGGAGACTATGTGGGGAGAATGCCCTAATGATGACCTGATCGCTGCAAGTCCTGTTATACAGGTGGAAATGGAGGGTATTCCGGTTACCGGGATGATTGACACGGGTTCCCAAGTAACGACCTTGAGTAGAGACTGTTATGAACGGTACTTCCAGCAACATGTGAAATATGATCCCCATACATTCGTACGAGTGGTCGCAGCTAACCAGTTACCAGTTCCAGTCGTGGGAGTGGCCTGGATGAATGTCCGGGTATGTGGCCAAGATCTGGGTAGGAAAGGCATTGTGGTGGTACAGGAGTCACATGAAGTAAAGGTCCCTGTCATTTTGGGGATGAATGTGTTAAAAGAATTAGATCAGATCCTCTTTGAAAAGAAAGGTCACGGTTATTGGAAAGAAACCACCACCCATCGGCCTACTCAAACAGCTTTCCAGCGGCTGATCCGGACATGTGGCTTACAGAAAAGTTCGGATGCGCAGCGTCCTCTGGCTCGAATTTCAGTTCCTTTGCATACAAAAGTTACACTGCCACCCAGTCGGGAGACAATAGTGTCTATGCCCGTAGGCACCTGTCGGAAACTAGAGGGCATAGCTGTGTTGGTAGAACCACTGCAGGCAGCCGAAGGAGGTGTTGATCCGCTAGTGGCCCGTTCCTTGGCAATAGTTCGCAATGGAAGAGTACCACTTCGATGTGTAAACACTCAGGACCAGAGTGTGGACCTGACCCCAGGGAGGCAGCTGGCTAACATCTATGTGACTCCGGAGGAAGTAAGGAAAGTAACTCCAATGCAGCTGAAGCCGACTGAAAGGGATGAGTGGACCGTAACTGTGTCCATGGGAGAAGATGAGGAACCCACCTCTGAATGGAATGGCCGTGCAATTCGAGAACAGATGAAGATGGATGCAAGTTCATGTTCTCTGGAATGTGTGCAGAAGGTAGATGAACTGTTGTGGGAGAACCGAGCCGCCTTTTCACGGTATGCTGAAGATTTTGGATGTACCACAGGGATCTACCATGAGATTCCCACAGGAGACACCCCTCCAATTAGAGAGCGCTACCGACAAATTCCTCCACAGTTGTATCAGGAAGTAAAAGAACTGTTAGCTAAGATGCTACAGGGTGGGATCATCCAAGAAAGCCAGAGTCCCTGGGCAGCTCCTGTGGTGTTAGTAAGAAAAAAAGATGGGTCCATCCGATTTTGCGTAGACTATCGGAAGTTAAACGCTTGCACCGTACGAGATTCCTACCCCTTGCCACGGATTGAGGAGTCCCTCTCAGCGCTGGGGAGAGCCCGGTACTTCTCCTCACTAGATCTGGCTAGTGGGTATTGGCAGGTGCCGATGGCCACAAAAGACAAGGAGAAGACGGCATTCATCTTGCCCATGGGACTATACGAATTTAACCGGATGCCCTTCGGGTTGACAAATGCACCCGGAACGTTTCAGCGGTTGATGGAGAAATGTCTCGGTGACTTCAACTTTGAGTTCACTCTCATCTACTTGGATGACATTATAGTGTATTCTGCGACCTTTGAAGACCATCTCCACCAGTTGGGGCAAGTATTTCGAAGATTGCGGGAACATGGGCTCAAATTGAAACCCAGTAAATGTCGGTTGTTCCAATGTGAAATTGATTACTTGGGTCACCGCGTATCAGGAGAAGGGGTGAGACCATCAAGAGACAAGATAGCGGCTGTTCAAGATTGGCCAATACCGACTACCCTGCGAGAAGTGAGGGCGTTCCTTGGAGTAGCCGGTTACTATCGACGGTTTATTAAGGATTTCGCCAAGGTAGCAGCACCACTTAATGCTCTCCTACGAGGCACATCCGGTGGTCCAAAGAACCGGTCCGTGAAGTGGGGACCTGAACAGGAACAAGCCTTCCAGGCATTAAAGGATGCACTGACAACAGCCCCAATCTTGGCATATGCTGATTACCACTTGCCGTTCCAGCTGTATACGGATGCAAGCCTGTATGGTCTTGGAGCAGTGCTTTCCCAGCTTCAGGATGGCCAGGAGAGGGTCATAGCGTACGGCAGCCGGTCTTTGAGAGATTCTGAAAGAAACCCCGAGAATTATAGTTCATTTAAGTTGGAGCTGTTGGCACTGGTATGGGCCATGACCGAGAAATTCTCTGAATATTTGACCGGTGCTGAAGTTTTAGTACTGACTGACAACAACCCACTAGCTCACCTGGAAAATGCCAAGCTCGGGGCGTTAGAGCAGAGGTGGATAGCCCGAATGACTAAGTTCAATTACCGCATTAAGTATCGGTCCAAGACAGAGAACCAGAATGCTGACGGGCTTTCTAGGGTAACCGCCCAGACCCCCACAGTAGACGTGGATCATGAGTTGGAGCATGTGGAGGTGCCCGACTTCAGCAGATTTTCACAGGCCTTGGCCGCCGCTAATCAGTTTGAGTTGGAGGGGACTGAAACGGCTCCTTTCTTTGGTCCCTCACGACAGGAATGGGCACAGATACAACAGACCCATGAGGGGCTGGCACAGATGATCAAGTGTGTTGAGAAAGGCCAGAAGCCCTGTAGAGAGGAAAGAGAACGACTGACACGTGAGATATTATCTGTTCTGAGTCAGTGGGAAAAGTTGGAGATGAAAAATGGAGTGCTATGCCGAAAGGTCTATTTACCTTCTGAGATCGACATTCGATACCAAATTGTGGTGCCTAGTGAACTGGCTCGCTCGTTGGCAGTTGAGGCTCATAATAAGAATGGACATTTTGGTCATGAGAAGACCTTTCGTTGGTTACAGCGACTGATTTACTGCCCTGGTCTTCGTCAAATGGTCGAAGAAGTATGCCGCAGCTGTCGAACTTGTGAGATCCATAAGGCAATAGAACAGAGAGCTCCCCTGCAAACCATCGTGACCCAGGAACCTTTAGAAATCGTCATGATAGACTATCTAATGGTGGGCCCATCCAATAGCGGACACCAGTATTGCCTCGTAATGGTGGATCACTTCACCAAATTTGCGGTGGTAACCGCCACCAAGGACCAGACAGCTGAGTCAGCAGCTCGTGCTCTGTGCCAAGATTTCATTCGAGTATATGGGTGCCCTAAACGCATCCACTCCGACCAGGGTGCCTGCTTTGAGGGACACGTAATGAAAGAAGTTCAACGTATCTACGGGATAAAGAAGTCGCACACGACTCCATACCACCCTCAGGGAAATGGGGCCTGTGAAAGATTCAACAGAACTCTGCTACAGATGCTGCGGACTCTGGAGGAAGACAAGAAGTTACAGTGGCCTCAGTTCTTGTCTGAAATGGTGTGGGCCTATAACAATCAGGTCCATTCTACAACGGGGTACTCTCCTTATACACTTCTCTTTGGGCGGTCTGGGCGAAGTGTAGGAGAATTACAGTTGGATGATGTGGATGGGTTCCCTCCGAGGGATCCAACCTCTAGGGTGCGGGCGCACCGGCAGAGACTTGAGACGATCCATCGATTGGTGCGGCAGCGCCTGCAAGAACATCCCCATCCTGATAAGACCCCAGTGCAAGAAGCACCATTGCAACCAGGCGACCTGGTGCTAGTTCGTGTCAAGAAACCCCAAGGGAAATTGGAAAGCCGATGGGAGGCTTTGCCGTATCGTGTTGTTGGCCGCAAGTATGCGAATGGGCCAGTGTACCAGGTCCAGAAAGAAGGAACTGATTGTGTTCGAGTACTTCACCGAAATATGTTGCGCCTGTGTCATTCTGAAGGGACAAATCATGATGGGCTTGCCAATGTGAATGAGCTCCCACAGTCAGAGAATGGAGGTGCGGAATGGGCCTCAGACGAGGAGGATGATTGTTGGCCGATCCCTGCTCCTGGGGATGTTCCACCTGTGACTACTGTATCTCCGGCCTGTGCCCCCTCTGGTGCGGAATCCGCTGGTCCTTCTCAGCCCCTAGCTGCAGCACCCCATAATATACCACCGGTCCTCAGACGGACCACTAGGCCAAATGCTGGTATTCCCCCTGTTCGGTATGCGCAGGATGAGTTTGTTTGGCCTGCCATACATCGGTATACTACCACCCTGTGCATAAAAGTACAACCCTCTGGATATACAGTCATAGGCAGGGACTGCCAATCTTAAAGTGGGGGGGGAATATGTAAGAGACAGCCAATGTTGTCCTAAGCTTCATTTGTCTGTATAAACTGTTAATGTTGAATGTATTTCTGTGATTCTGTTCCTTTAAGACAGCAGCCATTGTAATTGTGACATGATGCTGGAGTGACTCCCCCCCCCCTTTTATGTCAGCTTGCCTGTTCTGCAGACAGAATGTGAGCAGAGAAGCAGGAAGTGACGAGACAGAGAGCAGCAGCCATCTTAGCAAGTGTTGTATTGAACTGGTGTGGATATTTTTCTGTACAGCTAAGCTGTATCTTGGTCCAGAGACAAACAGAGTGTAAAGAGACAACAGGACTAGTGAGTCCACGTGAAAGGAACTGTGCTCAGTGGCTGATCAGTGAGACTGACATTGTGACTGTGTATATGGATACCACAGATAGAGACTCGCAGTGCTGTTGATGTACTGAACAGCACCTGCTAAATCCCGGCTTACATCCCAGCTCAGTGTATGGATTCGGCAGGACTGTCAGTGTGCTGAGTGGAATCTGCTGTTGGATTACATTGCATTCATTGGGTTTCCCTGTTAAAGAGGACTTCATTTCTCCCAAGATCCTGATAACAGTGAGGAGAGGACGCTTCACTATAAAAGAAAGGAACGACTTTGGGCCCCACCGCGCGCTTCTACGGACTGTAAGCGGTCCACCTGGACCACTGGGGAAAAGGGGGTGCACCCAAATGTGATGTCAGGGTCAGTTAGGGATAGTTTTGAGTATATTGTTCATTCAGTGTCCATACTGCAGAATTGGACAGAGTAAAAGTAGAAACCATTGCAGAATTTGCCTTGAAATTGTTCATGCTATATTGTATATTTTGCTTGTCTTTATCCCTGTCATTTTACCTTCAAATAGTCTTTATTAACTTATAGTAAATATATATTCTTTTCTTGAACTACCGCGGTGTGCGTTCATTTCTGGTTGCGGAGACCAAACCACCTGCCTTGCTCTCGGTTCACACAATCACTGAAACGATGTTAGGTGGTCCTTTTAAGGCAGGGCTGCAATGATGTTGAAATGTGTTTTGGGGGATAAAGTTCATTTTCTAGGCAAATATTGACTTTGCAAGTAATTGCTGTTAAGCTGATCACTCTTTATAACATTCTGGAGTATATGCAAATTACCATTAGAAAAACTGAAGCAGTAGACTTTGTAAAAATTAATATTTGCATCATTCTCAAAACTTTTGGCCATGACTGTATACTGCAATTCCTCGCCTGCAGTCTCTCTGTTAGATACCCAATACTATTATATATGGAGACATTGTGAGGGATTTAATATATATATATTGTGCACTATCTATCCACACAACGGAGTTGTTGACACAGCTTTGAACAAAATATCCAACACTCTGGGAAGGTGATTTGCGCATAATCGGCTTCTAGCACAGCTGAAACCAGTATGTGGTTTGCATTGCCGAGAGGAATGATAGAGCTTTGTGACCTATAAACCACTATTCACACGAACTTAGACCAAGTTTTTTATTCTTTATTATTAAGGGTTATGTTTTAGCCAGTGGCGTAACTAGGAATGGCTGGGCCCAAAGGTGAACATTTAACATGAGGTTGTGTAACAGGGAACTACAATCTCCTTTCAGTTTTATAGTTTTTACCAATAAACTTCTTCTTTCACTGTAATAATGTAATCACTTACATATATCATTATTACATTCACACATACAGTATAAAATTAATTTGTTTCCAGCAACTCCTGTAATAAATAGCATTTGCTTTGTTTATCTCTTCTGCACATTATTCTGTAGGCATTTCCTGCATGTAGAATCTATACTTTGGACTTTCCCTTATCATGGGGTGCTATTTTTGTACAGTAGGAATTACATGGCGTTTGTCTTTACATTCTATTGAAAGATATATTTTTATTATTTATCATAACAATTGTGCAGCTTTTTTAGATATTTCACTGCAGCATACCTTAACCTCTTAAAGTGTGCACCCCAATATTTAAATGTACTACCTATTCACAGGATAGGTGATAAGTGTTGAATTGCTAGGGGATTCCATTTCCCTCCATATGAATGGAGCACTCAAGAATGCTCCTCCATTTATCTCTAGTGGTTGCCAAGAAAAGCCAAATACAGTGCTCAGCTATATCAGTTAGTTCCCTAGAGTTGAATGAAGTGGCAGTGTGCATGCTTGACTACTGCTCTATTCATACAGGGAGGACATGGGACCTCCATCGATTTAAAACTTATCATCCACCCTCTGTATAGTTAATAAATTTGAATATTTGGATAACCCCTTTAAGGGGATAAGGTATGCTGCATAAATTCTTAAAAAAATCAGACAATGTGATTTTCTAGATATATTTTCTCATTTTATCTCTCATAGTTGAGGTCTACCTATGATGTCAATTACAGGCCTCTCTCATCTTTTTCAGTGGGAGAACTTGCACAATTGGTGGCTGACTAAATACTTTTTTCACCACTGTAAGTGTTAAATCGATGGAGGTCCCATGTCCTCCCTGTATGAATAGAGCAGAAGTCGAGCATGCACATATATATATATATATATATATATATATATATCCTGGACGTACTACGGCAGCACAATTACACAAGGGTTTTAGCCCCCTAGGTACAACCAGAGAGACGGGTTAGTTAGCCATAGCAAACAAACAATCAATCAATTAACAAGGACCTATCCTATAAAGCCAAGGAAGTAGGCAGGACACCTTGTATTTTTTATTTCTCTCTAGGTCCTTGAGGAGACAGGATGTGTTAAGAATTTTTTGGCAGTAGCTGGGCTTCCGGGCTGTATACAGGGGTGGGTCCCTGTCCCTCAGTTCTGAATGTGTTCCAAGATGATGCCGATTGTTTCTATTTGGACTGGCCTTGATTCACACACATGTTGGTGGAATTACCTCTTCAGGAGTACCACATGGAGGCACTTCGGGTACTCCCTGAAGTATGCGCGCCTAGCCCAGCAATTCACTACACATAGCGCACTGGATATGGCGCGCGCTCAGAAATGACTACCATCCATCAACAGTGTGGGCAAACCACCAGAAATAACGGAAATGGAGCCAGTAACCGGCAGCATGGCACGCTTGCCTCCTGCTCAGTCCTCTGCTTGCTGAGGTAAGTAAGGCTGAATGTTCTGAGCAGCTCCATTTTGTTTGACCTGCTGTGTTTAGCTCTGCTCTGATTCTAATATACACTGTAACTCCTCACATGCCATTAACCGGCAGCATGGCACGCTTGCCTCCTGCTCAGCCCTCTGCTTACTGAGGTAAGCAAGGCTAAATGTTCTGAATAGATCCACTTTTCTTGCTGCACTGGTTCCAATAGACATTGTAACTCCTCACATGCCATTAACCGGCAGTATGGCGCGCTCGCCTCCTGCTCAGCCCTCTGCTTACTGAGGTAAGTAAGGCTGAATGTTCTGAGTAGATTCATTTTGTTTGCCCTGGTGTGTTTAGCTCTGCTCTGATTTCTCTATGCACTTTAACTCTTCACATGCTGGAGCACTGATATGTGTTTGTGTTCTGTTTAGATGTCTGCGGGATAGCAGAAAGAGGAGCCATAAGTCCAGACACATGGCACCACAAGTACCCATTCTACAGATTATAATAATTCTTAATAAACCATCAATGAAATAAAACTCAGACACAACATTTAGTGGAAGAAAATTGGCCACTGTGTTTATTAAGGTAACCCAAATATTTTACAACAAATGTAATCAATAATCATAAAATACTAATATCAGCTGAGGTAAGTAAAAAATGGCGGGAAAAAACGTAAACTATAACTGTACTAAGAAAACTGAGGGGAATTTAAAACCTGAGGAGAAAAAAGGGGATAACAAATTAAACTATAAACTAACTGGGGGTACTGTGGAGCTATGTGTCCCCCAAGCAAGTCTGCTCTGGGGGCCCCTGTCAGGGGTCGCAGTAGATGCAGCAGCCCCTGCCTGAGGACCTGTTAGCAGATACCTGTGTGGATTGTTCCTCACCTGTGGCCTCCTCTCCAGGAGAGGATCCTAAAGCATGTATGAAGTGGTTTAAGGAGCAGCTTACTGAAGTGTTGCAGGAGGAAAGTTCTGCTCACTCCTCTAAAAGGGCCAGAAGGTCTCCCTCACTTCAGGGATTTGCACTAAGCTCCTCCAGCTCTGACTCACATGAGGGGTTAAATCTCAGATTCAGATGACCCAGAAGTGTTTTATCATAGAGTAAAAAGGTGCAGCTGCACTGGCCCCTTCTGGCACATCACATGAGGAAGGCTGAGAGTGCAAAAACGTATCCATGACCTTTTTTATTCATACCCTCATCTGATCTCCCGGTCAGTAGTAGTCCTGGAGCAGCCAGCACAGAGCGGTACGTCATGCAGTGCTGTAGAGCGCCCCCTCTAGATCCCAGTGAGAGCTGCTTCTCCTGCTTTTAGGAGAAGGACTGAGATGCTGCTCAGTGAAGATGGATCTTATCTCTAACATGAAGAGTCAAGTAGTGGTGATCTCTTAACCCTTTAGTAACCTTTCTTAGGCATCCCTTTATGTGGAGGAGCCTTATGTGGAGGAGAAAGGAAGTAGCCACTAATGTATGTGATGTATATCAGGCTCCTGCTCATAGAATAGCTAGTCTATGCAGCGCTTTCCCACTTAAAGCAGATTGTGTTACAGGACACATTTCCTATCCTTATCTTCAGGGAATGGACATTTTTTGTGACACAAACCATTGAATCTGTTTCCTAGAACCTGAATGGCTAGGAATATAATAATACATCCCCATAACCACTATATATGTGGTGCAGCTTGACTCTGGGAAAGCTGGGTTGCATTATACAATAAGCTGAAATGACATCATGCCGCAGTCAAACGGATGTGTTCAAATTTGAGTTTGGGAAGCCTGGGTGGCAACGTGCAATTAAGCTGTAATGACAAATAGGGCCAAGAACAGCTTTCCCATAATAATTCCTTAATAAATTTATTAAGACTGGTGTATCATCTGTGCTGGGGCCCTCCCCAAACCCTCACTGCCCAAATTTGTAAAATCTGGCTAATTTTTCTGATGCGCCATGTTGGGGACCATTCACACGGCTCCTCTTCATTGTCCAGCCGTCATCTCCCTGTGGCGGAATGTCTCTGCAGACCAATGGAATTCCCTTGTAGCTTTCCGCCTCTAGTTAGGCCTAATCATCAGGTAGTCTCGAACAGGACAGTTATTTTTCCTTTTTTTTTTCAGCGTCCTGCTGCAATCTTTAACTCCCATTGAAAACAATAGGAAGTAGATACAGGTTGAAATCTGTTGCTGATTTGGGAGCGTCAAATTCCTACATGTGAATACCTCCTTACGCCACTTTAAACTTGGTCTACTTTGCGCAAGAAAATCGGCGCCATATTCGTACTTTTTAGTAACATAAATATGTGTTAAATACTGTGCACAGTAAATCTTGGTGTAAATGTAACCAAATAGGTGTCAGACTAACGATAGATCTGAGCCACTGCAGCAGCTGACATTTCTATTATGAGGTGCTGCAGAAACTGATTTTATGTTAAATGAGGTGCTGCAGCAGCTTAGAGGGCCCACTCATAAAAGTTTTGCACTGGGCCCACTAATGGGTTAAAACAACCCTGGTTGGAACATAAGAGAGAAACTCCAGTGTTTTCCTGTAACTAAAGGCAAGGTTTGTCCAAGTCATCCAGTCCTGCAGGAATGGCTAAAACATGACTGGGATAAACAGGGGGAAAAAAAAAAAAAAAAGCGGATCTGAGAGCTAGATTTACACCATCTATAGGCTGGATAACTTGTCCTCTCATGAGTAGGAATCTGTACCTAATGTAGATCTTCCTGTTTAAAAGCAATCCTTCTATCTGGAGATAGAATGCATCCAGAGGCCTAGAATATATCTTCTATTGTATATACTCTATGGTATATACTCATATATATTCTATTGTGTATATACTCATATATATATATACTCTACGGTATATACTCTATTGTGTATATACTTACATATATTCTATTGTATATACTCACATGTACTTATTGTATGTATACTCTATTGTGTATATACTCACAAATACTCTATTCTGTATACTCACATGTACTCTACTGTGTATATACTCACATGTACTTATTGTGTGTATACTCTATTGTGTATACACTCTCATACTCTACGGTATATACTCACATATGCTCTATTGTGTATATACTCTATACTCACAGATACTCTATTGTATGTACTCTACTGTGTATATACTCACATATGCTCTATTGTATATACTCACATATACTTACTGTGAATATACTCTATTGTGTATATACTCACATACTCTACGGTATATACTCTATATTGTATGTACTCTATTGTGTGTATTTTCACATATACTCTACGATATATATACTCATATGCTCTGTTGTGTATATGCTCACATGTACTCTACGGTACATACTCACATATACGCTATTGTGTATGTACTCTATTGTGTATATACTCACATATGCTCTATTGTGTATTTACTCATATGTACTCTACTGTGTCACATAATCTTGTGTATATACTCTATTGTGAATATACTCACGTAGCCCTATTGTGAATATACTCACGTATACTCTATTGCGTATGTTCTCTATTGTTTGTATACTCTATTGCAGGGGTAGGCAACCTTTTTTTGTTTGGAGTGCCGATTTTAATTAAAAAATCAAAGATGAGGTACTCAGAGTGCCGGTCAATAATTGTAAGACTGATGACACCTAAACTAAAGTCATATAACACAGAAGTGCTACCACCAGATACTTTAGGACGCATGCGTTTACTGCTATTTCCTGGGACGCTCCTGTACTTTCCGATTAGAAGCAATGAAAGTCCATGTGCAGCCCCCAATTAGTGGTAAATGTATGTGTCCAGGAGCACTGTATGGCAGCATTCTTATGGTGAATACACACTATGTATCTGGATGCAGATATAGTCTTAGGCCACCTGAACTTTTACTTTAATGTGCAAAAACACATCCTTAATGCAGAAAACACACCGTTATACAGAATAATGTCCCATAGTGGCCCCTGCACAAGGTGTCATATCCCAACCAGATCAACAGGTTATATTTGTATGGCCATACTGATTAGATCAAAGGAGCAACTCTGTTTAAAGCGTATATGTCACAAGACATATTCAAGTGAAAACTGGCCCCTTCCACATGAATATGAGCTTGGAAAAGAGTAAGGCCCTACAGAGGTGTATCACTTCTGTAAACGCCCACTTAATTACTCACATAAAGGGTATAAGATGGGAAAACATTCCCCAGCCTGACAGTTGCATTCTTGATAGCAGATCCTTGGGGACGCCTGGTTCTGCTTGATGATACCTGTCACATGGCTGAGTAATGCTTCCTACTGATACCCTTATCAGAACTCCTCTATGAAGCTTGACAGTGATGTAAGTATTTGATTTGATTACCTTGCTATACCTGTTGTATTGTAAGTGTTGAATATATCATAGTTTGATTGACTTTTGATATTTGATATACCTTGCTTTATTGCTAGTGTTGATTATACCTTGCTTTATTGTTAGTGTTGATTATACATTGCTTTAGTACAAGTTTTGATTAAGTCACAGTTTGACTAAGTTTGATTACCTTGCTATACCTGCTGTATTGTAAGTGTGGAATATATCATAGTTTGACTTCGATATTTGATTGTACCTTGCTATACCTACTGTATTGCAAGGTTTGATTATACCTTCTAATATCTGTTATACTTTTCCTTGTTATAAGACCTTTTGCTATACTCTTCTTAGTGAAATGTTACCTTTTGCTATCTTCTTATACTATTCTTAATAAAATGTTAAGCTATTGGGGATAGTCCAGTGTTTTTACTCTATAACTTTATTCTATTACACGGAATCCAAAGAATCTGTTTCATTTGGCAATACACAAACATAAAAAAAACAATGTACTCACCATTCCACGCTCCGCAGCCGCTCTGTTCTCTTCGGCGCTTCTGCCTGTCGTCAGCGACCATTGATTGAGTCTAAGGGCTCATGTCGCATCATTATGCGTAATGACGCCAGACGCAGACGTGACCCCTGAGGCCCTGTCAGCTGTCAGAAGCGCCTGCAGATCGCACAGCCGCCGCGTCGCGCAGAGAGCAAGGTGAGAATCATTGTTTTTTATGTTTCATCACTTCTCCTGAGCTTCCGCTTATTATACTCGGGGGTCTGAAGAGACCCCACAGTATAATAATAGCAGTTTCGTTTTGGCTGTGTTTGGTCTGATCGAAGCTACTGGGTGAGGACTTGGCCACACTTGGCACGTGTGCCGGGGGGTTGCCGACCCCTGCTCTATTGTGTGTAGACTCACGTATACTCTATAGTATATATATTGTATGGTCACCATCTCATAAGAACCTTTTTCAAAGCATTGAAAAATCTAAATCCTTTGTTACAAAAACCAGCTCCTTTATGGGACCTGCAGTGGTCATTAATGTGCTGATGGAATTTCCATTTGAGCCTCTTCTAGAAGCTTCAATAAGATTGCTAACCTTCAAAGTTTTCTTCTTGGTCGCCATAACATCTGTCAGGCACTTAAGCGAATTACAGACTCTCTCTTACAAAGAGCCCTATCGGAGAGTCCTGGAAGATTGTCTTCTCATGAGAACCTTGTCAGGGTTCCTTCCCAAGGTACTCTCTTTCAGAAATATCAGCAAGGAATTGCCCTGCCAGTGCTTTTCCCTCAACCTCAGGGCGAGGAGTAACTAAAGTGGCACTCTTTACATGTTAAAAAGAACACTCCGTATCTGTTTGCAGAGAACCAACAGCATCCGGAAAGCGGAAAATTTGTTCCTGCAACATTATGGCCCAAATAAGGGGCAAAAGGAAAGTAAAGCTACACTGGCAAGATGTATCAGGGCTACAGTTGAAATGTGCTACCAACAATCTCCTCTCAAAGTCAGAGCTCATTCCACTCTGTCCATGTCCACATCATGGGAAAGAGTGGGACATATTCCACTAGAAGAAATTTGCAGGGCTGCAACCTGATCCTCTTCATCCACGTTTATCAAGCACTACAGATTCGATTCGCTAACAGCAGAGGGATCCTTATTTGGCAAAAGAGAGCTTGATGTGGCGGCCGGCATCCCTCCCTATTATCTCATTGCTTTTCAAGTCCCTTGTGCAATTGTGCTGCCGTAGGATGTCCAGGAAGAATTAAAATTTACTCACCAAAATTTTTATTTCCTAGAGTCCGTAGGCAGCACAAGCTACCCTCGCTTTTAAAATTCTATTGTTTCATAAAAATACAAAGTGTCCTGCTTACTTCCTTGGCTTTATAGGATAGGTCCTTGTTAATTGATTGTTTTTTTTTGCTATGGCTAACTAACCTGTCTCTCTGGTTGTACCTAGGGGGCTAAAACCCTTGTGTAATTGTGCTGCCTACGGATTCCAGGAAATAAAAATTTTGGTGAGTAAATTTTAATCCATATAGAATTAGATTTATTCATTGTAGCCAGTATACATCTTTATTAGATATTTTTTACAGTTCTTGTCTTGTGAAGACAAACATTAGACAACAATAATGCTAGAGAGCTCCACCGATCAGACATTTATTATCTGTCCTGTAAATAGATAATAAGTTTATATCTTCGGACTATCCATAAAGGACCTAACTAATTTCGGTCTGAGAAATAAAATGAAATAACTTGTTGCATCATTCCCAAGAAGACTCATGGCTGTACTAGCTCAAAAGGGTGCTTCTACTCAATACTGAGCAAAGGGTCTGAATACTTATGACCATGTGATATTTCAGTTTTACTTTTTTAATAAATTTGCAAAAATATCTACATTTCTGTTTTTTTTTTCTGTCAAGATAGGGTGCTGAGTGTACAGTACAGACCAAAAGTTTGGACACACCTTCTCATTCCAAGAGTTTTCTGTATTTTCATGACTATAAAAGTTGTAGATTCACACTGAAGGCATCAGAACTATGAATTAACACATGTGGAATTATATACTTAACAAAAAAGTGTGAAACAACTGAAAATATGTCTTATATTCTAGGTTCTTCAAAGTAGCGACCTTTTGCTTTGATTATTGCTTTGCACACTCTTGGCATTCTCTTGATGAGCTTCAAGAGGTAGTCACCTGAAATGGTTTTCACTTCACAGGTGTGCCCTGTCAGGTTTAATAAGTGGGATTTCTTGCCTTATAAATGGGGTTGGGACCATCAGTTGTGTTGTTCAGAAGTCAGGTGGATACACAGCTGATAGTCCTACTGAATGGAGTGTTAGAATTTGTATTATGGAAAGAAAAAAGCAGCTAAGTAAAGAAAAACGAGTGGCCATCATTACTTTAAGAAATGAAGGTCAGTCAGTCCGAAAAATTGGGAAAACTTTGAAAGTGTCCCCAAGTGCAGGGGCCAAAACCATCAAACACTACAAAGAAACTGGCTCACATGAGGACCGCCCCAGGAAAGGAAGACCAAGAGTCACCTCTGCTGCGGAGGATAAGTTCATCCGAGTCACCAGCCTCAGAAATCGCAGGTTAACAGCAGCTCAGATTAGAGACCAGGTCAATGCCACACAGAGTTCTAGCAGAAGACACATCTCTACAACTGTTAAGAGGAGACTGTGTGCAGCAGGTCTTCATGGAAAATAGCTGCTAGGAAACCACTGCTAAGGACAGGCAACAAGCAGAAGAGACTTGTTTGGGCTAAAGAACACAAAGAATGGACATTAGACCTGTGGAAATCTGTGCTTTGGTCTGATGAGTCTAAATTTGAGATCTTTGGTTTAAACCACCGTGTCTTTGTGTGACGCAGAACAGGTGAACGAATGGAATGGACTCTACATGCCTGGTTCCCACCGTGAGGCATGGAGGAGGAGGTGTGATGGTGTGGGGGTGCTTTGCTGTTGACACTGTTGGGAATTTATTCAAAATTGAAGGAATACTGAACCAGCATGGTTACCACAGCATCTTGCAGCGGCATGCTATTCCATCCGGTTTGCGTTTAGTTGGGCCATCATTTATTTTTCAACAGGACAATGACCCCAAACACACCTCCAGACTGTGTAAGGGCTATTTGACCAAGAAGGAGAGTGATGGGGTGCTACGCCAGATGACCTGGCCTCTACAGTCACCAGACCTGAACCCAATCGAGATGGTTTGGGGTGAGCTGGACCGCAGAGTGAAGGCAAAAGGGCCAACAAGTGCTAAGCATCTCTGGTAACTCCTTCAAGACTGTTGGAAGACCATTTCAGGTGACTACCTCTTGAAGCTCATCAAGAGAATGCCAAGAGTGTGCAAAGCAGTATTCAAAGAAAAAGGTGGCTACTTTGAAGAACAAAAAAAAAAAAATTCACAGACGGTGAATCAGAACCACTAATATAAAACCTGAAATCACAGAATTAGTCCCAAGCAAAGAAAATAAAATATAACTTTTAATAAATAACCACTAAAATATCCAACCCAGTAATAAATAATCGACCTATCTAAATATGCAAATATACACACAAGGTTGAAGAGAGCATATTCAACCTAATAAACAAAGTTGATCTCAGACAGTGGAAAGAGGTCTAAATGCTAAATTGACTCTAGATAAATATAAATGTCGACCAAGTATGTCAATAAAGCTACATAACCTCATATCCTCTCCACACTTAAACTGTTGATATCAACTAAAATATACAAGCCCTCTAATGTCAAATAATGCTCCTATGAGACATTCCTGTCCCCAGACACAGTCTCAAACTACCTCTACGCGTTTCCCCTTTCTATAAAGGTTCATCAGGAGTTAATAATGTAAACTGAGACTAAGATATGTCCCAAGAAAATATACAGCTGCACAGCTACACAGATGAATGAAGACGTGGTTAAAACCCCGATTCCTGGAGCTCAGATGGTAAGCTCCAGTACTGTTAAGCGGTCGACGCTGAAGCTCATACGTTTGAATGTGATCTACACATGTGTGAGCCAAAACCACGCCCCCCAATGATGTCACTGCCAATCAGGGCTCTCCACATAGAGCAGCCTATCACTGGCCAGTTAACGACAGATACTGAGGAGTAGGTAAATAATAATAATACATATGAAGGATCAGAGATAGAAAAGAAACCAAAGAATACCACCATATAGAAAAAACAGATGTAAAAATACTCATATGATGAAACTCAGGTACATATATTCTACAGATAACAGCAGAGCCAATAATACCAATTTCACTATAGACCACTTAAAATATGGTCAAAGTGAAAAACTCAATTATAGATGTTGAATCCGCGGACAAAGATACAAAATACAATAATAAAAAAAAAAATAATAATTTTTGAAAAAACAAACAAAAAAAAACTTGTATTTCTCTTTTTTCTTTTCTTTCCCCTTGCTACTCTTCTAGAATTGTGTACAGTCCTAATATAAAGAATTATATAAAGGAAGTAAAAGAAATAGCCTCATTAAGACCGAGATGCTTGATGGATTTAAATCTAAAAATCCACTGGGCTTCTTTACAGAGGATAACCCGATCCCAATCTCCACCACGAGGGGATTTATGTACCCTTTCCATCCCTTGAAATTTTATGGAAAAAACATCCCCATGATGATATTCCCAAACGTGGTTAGCAATTGGGGTATCTGCTCTACGAGTAATATCACCTATATGATCTAAGATTCGTCTACGAAATTGCCTCTTTGTCTTACCCACATAATTTAGAGGGCAGGAACACGATATTACATACACTACTCCTACTACAGTTTGAATAGAATTTAGATGACTATGTGTAATCCTATCTGCAAGGTTTCTCCCTCTCCGATACGTAATCGAGGGTTTGGAAGTAATTACTTCAGAGACATCAGGATCTTGTTTTAAGATGCCCCAATACATCCGTAATATTTTAAAAACTTCCTCTGATTTATTATCATATGTGCCAATCATCCTGATGGTATTGGATGTCGGCATACGTGGTTGCTGTACTAGCAAAGATTCTCTCGGAGTATCTCTGGTTATTTTACATGACTTTTCTAGTAGATGTTTGGGATATCCTCTCTCCATAAATCTATCAACCAAACGTTGACTTTGTTGATCAAATTCCTGTAAGGAAGAACAATTTCTCCGAACACGGAGGAATTGACCCTTTGGTATACCCCTTCTTAGAGGTTTAGGATGGTGACTTTCCCATCTCAACAGGGAGTTGGTTGCTGTGGTTTTCCTATATAGGGTTGTAGACAAAGAATTATCCTCTGTGATTGAGATCATAATATCCAAAAAAGGAATATGTTTCTCATGGATAAAAGATGTGAAATGCAAGTTGAGATTGTTTTTATTCAAAAAAGATACAAAATTCATGAAAAGCACTGTGGGAGCCGACCATACAATCAAGATATCATCTATGTATCTAATCCAGTCCGCGATGTACATAGTCCATTGTTCACACTGTTCATTAAAAACATGACGTTCCTCCCACCACCCTAGATAGATATTTGCATAAGTGAGTGCAGCGGGGATCCCCATAGCGGTGCCCCGCCGCTGGTGGAAGAAAAGTCCGTTGAACAAAAAAGAATTGTGTGTTAAGATAAAATTCAACAATTCTACAATAAAGTTATTGTGGGCTATAAATTGGGTACCACGGGTTCCCAAAAAATATTCCACAGCTCCACATCCCAAATTATGGGGAATGGAGATGTAGAGTGCCTCCACATCTAGGCTAGCAAGGAGGGCCCCTGGTGGGAGATGGATGTCCTCAAGATGTCGAAGGACATCCATCGTATCTCACATACGATGGAAGAGCCAATACAAAAGGACGTAATATTTTGTCAATATACGTGCTAGCTTCTTGTGTCAACCCATCAATCCCAGATACAATTGGGCGACCCTTGAGAGGATTAAGGCCTTTGTGTATTTTAGGTAAGCAATAAAAAGTGGGGACCCATGGAAACCTTGGATACATATATTCCCATTCTTTATGGAAATAAGTCCCTCTGATTTAGCATAGTCAAGAATATGTATGAGCTGGTTACAGTAGGTGGAAGTGGGGTCACCAGGTAGATATTCATAACTAGAGGAATCCGTTAAAATATTATCACACATGGAGATATATTGTTCCCGATCCATCACTACTAGATTACCTCCCTTATCTGCTAATTTAATAACTATTGTATCATCTTTCTCCAAATTAATAATGGCCTTTAGTTGGAGAGAAGTCAAATTGCTTTTCCCCTTAGAACCACCCCCCAGGTGTGATAGCCTATCCACCACCAATTTTTCAAAGATGTCAATACACCTAGTATCACACGGTGGTGGATTTGTTCGATTTTTTTTTAGTCTTAAATCTGTTTGTGGAGCTGATTGTACTAATCCCTGCCCTTTTAAAAATAAAGACTCTAGTACCCGGAGGCCCTGTAAATCTTGTACCTCAATTCCCAACTCTCTAGATCTCCTAAGTTCAATGCTCCTCATGAATTTAGACCATCTCAATTTTCGTACAAATAGTGCCACATCCTTGACCCAGCCAAAATGGTTAAATTTAGTTGAAGGGACAAACGACAATCCTTTACATAATACACTTAGTTCATTGTCAGTGAGAGTTCGTTGTGATAGATTAATGACCTGTAGAGTGTTATCTGTCACTGTTTTGTTACATTTAAGGGGGGTTCCTGTCTCCCGCGAAGTAGATATTGTGTGATCTGTGGGGTTTGGGATAAAAAACCATTCCCTCCATTATCAGTATATGTTGAAAAATCCCCACCATTGATTTTTTCTTTTCTACCTCTGCCCCTATTAGAGACAGCAGGACTCCTCCCTTTATTGCGACTAAAATTCTTAGATCTTGTTCCCCTATCTGAATCTGAAAGCTCATAGTCTGATGAAGATAGATCACTGTTTCCTATATTTTTTGGTAGATCTACATATGCTCTATTTTCACGGAATTCTTGTAAATCTCTCTGGAATTGATGATGTTTCCTTTGCTTAATGAAACCTGTAAATTTTTCAATATTTATTTGTAGTTCCCTTTCTTTTTTAGAGTAATCTACATCACTTGTGAATGTTCTAGCTTTCAAAATCGCTTCATTAAGGGAGCCTTCCAATTTCTCTAAATTCCCTTTTTCTTCCTCTAATAGAAGAGAAATAAGACGAAGGGAAGACTCAGTGATTTCCTTAGTCCAGGCAGATAACAATTGTGATGTCTTCAGTCTCTTAGAGGGCTGAATTGGGTTTCTCAATCCCCGAGGAATGATTTTATGTTCCATATAGTTACTCAACCCTTGAACTTCCCACCAACAGCGAACATAATCCCTGTAGATTTTAGTTAATCCTTTAAATACTTCCTTAATATTACAAGGCTGTTCACTAAAAGAGTATTCTTTCTCAGAAAAAAACACTTTGGCTTCCTCCAACCACTGAACTGATTTAACACCTTCTGATAGGAATCCTGCCATGATACAGGGATAAAAATAGAGATATAAACTGAATACCTAAACACCTATAGCGGTGTCACCTGAAAAAAGGCGTGGTAATATATACCATCCTGGAAAATAAATTCACAGACGGTGAATCAGAACCACTAATATAAAACCTGAAATCACAGAATTGGTCCCAAGCAAAGAAAATAAAATATAACTTTTAATAAATAACCACTAAAATATCCAACCCAGTAATAAATAATCGACCTATCTAAATATGCAAATATACACACAAGGTTAAAGAGAGCATATTCAACCTAATAAACAAAGTTGATCTCAGACAGTGGAAAGAGGTCTAAATGCTAAATTGACTCTAGATAAATATAAATGTTGACCAAGTATGTCAATAAAGCTACATAACCTCATATCCTCTCCACAGCGGCCCTCAGGCACCTACAAATGTGGAGAATGTCGAGCCTGCGTCTATATAGGCAAAGGCTCTACCATTACAGCACATGCCACGGGTCATCAATATGCGATTAGGGAATTCATCAACTGTCTCACAGAAGGAGTAGTGTATGTAATATCGTGTTCCTGCCCTCTAAATTATGTGGGTAAGACAAAGAGGCAATTTTGTAGACGAATCTTAGATCATATAGGTGATATTACTCGTAGAGCAGATACCCCAATTGCTAACCACGTTTGGGAATATCATCATGGGGATGTTTTTTCCATAAAATTTCAAGGGATGGAAAGGGTACATAAATCCCCTCGTGGTGGAGATTGGGATCGGGTTATCCTCTGTAAAGAATCCCAGTGGATTTTTAGATTTAAATCCATCAAGCCTCTTGGTCTTAATGAGGCTATTTCTTTTACTTCCTTTATATAATTCTTTATATTAGGGCTGTACACAATTCTAGAAGAGTAGCAAGGGGAAAGAAAAGAAAAAAGAGAAATACAAGTTTTTTTCAAAAATTTTTTTTTTTTTTTTTTTTTTTTTATTATTGTATTTTGTATCTTTTGTCCGGATTCAACATCTATAATTGAGTTTTTCACTTTGACCATATTTTAAGTGGTCTATAGTGAAATTGGTATTATTGGCTCCGCTGTTATCTGTAGAATATATGTACCTGAGTTTCATCATATGAGTATTTTTACATCTGTTTTTTCTATATGGTGGTATTCTTTGGTTTCTTTTCTATCTCTGATCCTTCATATGTATTATTATTATTTACCTACTCCTCAGTATCTGTTGTTAACTGGCCAGTGATAGGCTGCTCTATGTGGAGAGCCCTGATTGGCAGTGACATCATTGGGGGGCGTGGTTTTGGCTCACATGTGTATATCACATTCAAACGTATGAGCTTCAGCGTCAACCGCTTAACAGTACTGGAGCTTACCATCTGAGCTCCTGGAATCGTGGTTTTAACCGCGTCTTCATTCATCTGCGCAGCTGTGCATCTGTATATTTTTTTGGGACATATCTTAGTCTCAGTTTACATTATTAACTCCTGATGAACCTTTATAGAAAGGGGAAACACGTAGAGGTAGTTTTAGACGCTGTCTGGGGACAGGAATGTCTCATAGGAGCATTATTTGACATTAGAGGGCTTGTATATTTTAGTTGATATCAACAGTTTAAGTGTGGAGAGGATATGAGGTTATGTAGCTTTATTGACATACTTGGTCAACATTTTATATTTATCTAGAGTCAATTTAGCATTTAGACCTCTTTCCACTGTCTGAGATCAACTTTGTTTATTAGGTTGAATATGCTCTCTTCAACCTTGTGTGTATATTTGCATATTTAGATAGGTCGATTATTTATTACTGGGTTGGATATTTTAGTGGTTATTTATTAAGTTATATTTTATTTTCTTTGCTTGGGACCAATTCTACTTTGAAGAACCTAGAATATAAGAAATATTTTCAGTTGTTTCACACTTTTTTGTTAAGTATATAATTCCACCTGTGTTAATTCATAGTTCTGATGCCTTCAGTGTGAATCTACAATTTTTATAGTCATGAAAATACAGAAAACTCTTGGAATGAGAAGGTGTGTCCAAACTTTTGGTCTGTACTGTACATTAATGAGAAATAAAATGAACTTTTTTGCTTTTAGCAAATGGCTGCAATGAAACAAAGAGTGAAAAATTTAAAGGGGTCTGAATACTTTCCGTACCCACTGTATATAAGGGTGAGCTACTATATATAAGAGCCCCCTTATACAGTGTCGGACTGAAGGGCCTAGGGCCCAACAGTGTAACTTGTTCTGGGGGCCCACCAAACTGCTTCCTGCTAATAGCCTACACTACGGCTCCTTCATTAAAATCTTGCATATGTGCTGACTGCCATCATCCCCTCTAGTACTGTGCATGCCCCAATTGCTCCATGGCCGTTTCATGCACAGTACTGTATGGGGAATGACAACGCCATGGAGCACTACAGGTATGTGCATGATTATAGTGAGGGAGCTGTGATGCAGACATAGCACACAGGGCTGCCAGCAGGAATTTTGAGCCTCCCCACCCCTACAGTATAATGATCCATATGGTATATAATGCTCTACAGTGCCCTCCACAGTATAAAATGCCCCCCACAGTGGCCTTACATGGTATATAATGCTCCTCTGAGCCCTCCATAGTGGCCCCACATGGTATATAATGCTCTACAAAGTATAATAAGCTCCACAGAGCCCCAACACTGTATTATGCTCCACAGTGGCCCCACATAGTATAATATGCTTCCCAGAGTCCCAACACAGTATAATACCCCTTAGTGTCCCTACGAAGTGTAATATGCTCCCCACAGAGCCCCACACAGTATACAGTGGCTTGCAAAAGTATTCATTCAACTTTTTCACATATCATCACCTTATAACCACAAACAAATTTATTTTCTTGAGGTTTTAAGTGATAGACCAACACAAAGTAGCAGATAATTGTGAAGTGGAAGGAAAATGATACCTGGTTTTCAAAATTTTAATCAAATAATCTGAAAAGTGTGAAGTGCAAAAGTATTCAGCCCCCTGTACTATGATACCCCTAAATAAAATCCAATGCAATCAATTGCCTTCAGAAGTCACTTAATTATTTAATAGAGTCCAGCTGTGTGTAATCTAGTCTCAGTATAAATACACCTGTTCTGTGAAGGCCTCAGTGGTTTGTTAGAGAACACTAGTGAACAAACAGCATCATGAAGACCAAGGAAATCACCACACAGGTCAGAGATAAAGTTGTGAAGAAGTTTAAAGCAGGGTTAGGTTATAAAAGCATATCCCAAGCTTTGAGCTTCCCAAGGAGCACTGTTCAATCCATTATCCAAAAATGCAAAAAGTATTCTATGACTGCAAACCTACCAAGACATGGCCGTCCACCTAAACTAACAGATCTGGCAAGGAGAACACTGGTCAGAGAAGCAGCCAAGAGGCCCACTGTCACTCTGGAGGAGCTGCAGAAATATACAGCTCAGGTGGGAGAATCTGTCCACAGGACAACTATAAGTTGTGCACTCCACAAATCTGGCCTTTATGGAAGAGTGGCAAGAAGAAAACCATTGTTGAAAGAAAGATGTAAGAAGTGCCGTTTGCAGTTTGCCACAAGCCATATAGGGGACACAGCAAACATGTGGAAGAAGGTGTTCTGGTCAGATGAGACCAAAGTTCACGTTTTTGGCCTAAATGTAAAGCGCTATGTGTGGTGGAAAAGTAACCCTGCTCATCACCCTGAACACACCATCCCATTGTGAAACATGGTGGTGGCAGCATCATGCTGTGGGGATGCTTTTCTTCAACAGGGAAGCTGGTCAGAGTTAATGGGAAGATGGATGCAGCTGAATACAGGGCAATTCTGAAAGAAAACCTTTTGGAGGCTACAAAAGACTTGAGACTGGGAAGGAGATTCACCTTCCAGCAAGACAATGAACCTAAACATACAGCCAGAGCTACAGTGGAATGGTTTATATCAAAGAATATTCATGTGTTAGAATGGCACAGTCAAAGTCCAGACCTCAATTCCATTGAGCATCTGTGACAAGACATGAAAATTGGTGTTCACAGACGTTCTCCATCCACTCTGGCTGAACTTGAGCTATTTTGCAAAGAAGAATGGGCAAACATCTTAGTCTCTAGATGTGCAAAGCTAGTAGACACTTATCCCAAAAGACTTGCAGCTGTAATTTCAGCAAAAAGTGGCTGTCAGGAACTGAGCTTGCTGGGTCTTGAACCCTTGACTTCCCAGCCATGTTCTGCAGTCTTGAGCATTATGCCATTGTAGAAGCCTGTTTGTTCTTTTCTTTGCTGAGCCTGGTCCTTTCTATTGGAGTGATTAGCTTATGGATCTTACCTGCTCTGCAGCCAATCACAGGGTAGCTATCCCTATATAAACCGACAACTTGCTCCATCCTGTGCCTGATTATTCTGACTGTCTGCTTCCTGTTTGCCCTGATCCTCACCATTACTCTACTGTTCCCGTGTACCGAACTCTGCATACGTCTGGCTATGGTTCATCTACTGCTCCCGTGTACCGAACTCTGCAAATATCTGACCACGGTTACTTCTACTCCTGAGGTACTATTCCTGCATCTCTTACTATTTAAGTACTGTTCTATTTGCCTCACCAATTGGACTCTGATCTGATAACTAGCATCGTTACATAATAATCAGGCCCAACATGGAGGTTGGAGGGGCGGAGTCTTCCTTGTCACAGCATGCATTCCAGATGTCGGAATTACATAACCTTGTGTACAACCTTCAAGGACAATTAAATAAAGTGCAAAGTCAAGTCACTGAATTAGAAGGACAAGTGCATGAATTGCATGCAAATTCTGCTGCTGTCAGTGCCACTACTCAAGTTTACCAGATTCCACCAACAGAAAAATTTGGTGGAAAGAATCATTTGTACCGAGGATTTTATTTATTTATTTTTTTCTACGCATTCCTCTCAGTTCCCTACTGATAGGTCCAAAGTTGTGTTCACCATTGCCCTGCTAATAGACGATGCACAAGCATGGGCATCACCCTTTTTAGAACAGGATCATGCCATTTTGGATGATTTGGAGGACTTTCTTGCAGCAATGAACCTAGTATTTTATGACCCCAACCGTTGTGCCACTGCTGAGGGGGCCTTGCGTGATCTTCGCCAGGGAAGATGCTCTGTTGCAGAATACTTTGCAGAGTTTCGGGGCTGGGCTTCTGATGTTTCCTGGAACACCTCTGCACTAAAATGGTGGTTCTATGGAGGACTTTCTGAATCAGTCCAAGATCTTCACCAGTTGAATTAGTGACTGTTGATGGGACACCTTTAAATTCTGGTGCTGTTACTCATGAAATTACCGAACTGGAAGTATTGATTGATCCTGGTCATTAGGAGAGGATTTCTTTCCAGTTAATCTCTTCACCAAAATTCCCAGTAATTTTGGGCATATTATGACTCAGTGTCCATAATCCTTCAGTTGACTGGAAGTCAGGAAATGTAACTTTCATTTCTGAATATTGTCAACAAAATTGTCAACTGAAGCAGTCAATTCCCTCCCAGGTGGGAGCTACTGAAAGACCTAACGCTAACTCTGTAGAAATACCTGAACCGTATGAGGACTTTAAAGATGTGTGTGACAAAAGGAATGCTGACCAACTACCTCCTCATCGCACTTATGATTGTCCTATTGAACTTTTACCAGGTGCATCCATACCTTTTGGATGCATCTATCCACTTGCAGAGATGGAACTGAAGGTCCTGGATGAATACATCAAAGGAAAATCTGGCCAAAGGATTTATATGGCATTCCACTTCTCCAGCAAAGAAAGACGGCACATTACGTCCTTGTATTGACTATAGGAAACTAAACCAAATAACCGTCAAAAATTGTTACCCTCTTCCGCTTATTCCAAAGTTACTCAAGAGATTACGGTCAGCAAAGATCTTTACCAAGTTGGATCTACGAGGGTGTGAAGGATCTCGTCCTACTGAAACCCGCTTTCAGCATACCTGAGATCACTTCAATTACTTCACACCCACCTCCAGTGAGTGTTCTGGGCCGATAGGATAATACAAACCGAGCTATCTAAATTGTATATATTTATTAACCCCTAAACGGGTCGATACTAGACACTTAACACATACAGAGAATACATGTATCGGTTAGCAAGCAAATACAAGTGGAAAGCAACATGACACAGTGCACAAAATAAAAATGGGAATAAACGGAAGAAAAGGAAATATTACCAACACAAGTCTGTGATTAGGTCTCTGGGCTCCAGATATTGAGCTCAGGGCGCGTACTTGAATTCAGTTCAAAAGCATGCGTCCGGGCATGCTATTCCAGTGGCAGCACCCCGTTTGTCTCTGGGCAGCGCTATATGGGTGGCTTTCAGGAGAAGAAGCAGAAAAGACAATTTCCAGAACAAATAGCTGGCAGCCCTGTGTGCTATGTCTGCATCACAGCTCCCTCACTATAATCTTGCACATACCTGTAGTGCTCCATGGCGTTGTCATTCCCCATACAGTACTGTGCATGAACCGGCCATGGAGCTATTGGGGCATGCACAGTACTAGAGGGGATGATGGCAGTCAGCACTTATGTAAGACTTTAATGAAGGAGCCGTAGTGTAGGCTTTTAGCAGGAAGCTGTTTGGTGGGCCCCCAGAACAAGTTACACTGTTGGGCCCTAGGCCCTTCAGTCCGACACTGTATAAGGGGGCTCTTATATATAGTAGCTCACCCTTATATACAGTGGGTACGGAAAGTATTCAGACCCCTTTAGATTTTTCACTCTTTGTTTCATTGCAGCCATTTGCTAAAAGCAAAAAAAGTTCATTTTATTTCTCATTAATGTACACTCAGCACCCCATCTTGACAGAAAAAAACCTGAAATGTAGATATTTTTGCAAATCAAAAAAGAAAAACTGAAATATCACATGGTCATAAGTGTTCAGAACCTTTGCTCAGTATTGAGTAGAAGCCCCTTTTGAGCTAGTACAGCCATGAGTCTTCTTGGGAATGATGCAATAAGTTTTTCACATCTGGAATTGGGGATCCTCTGCCATACTTCCTTGCAGATGCTCTCTAGTTCCGTCAGGTTGGATGGTGAACATTGGTGGACAGCCATTTTCAGGTCTCTCCAGAGATGCTCAATTGGGTTGAGGTCAGGGCTCTGGCTGGGCCAGTCAAAAATGGCCACAGAGTTGTTCTGAAGCCACTCCTTTGTTATTTTAGTTTCAATAATTTTTATTTGGTTTTCACAATAAGTGTAAGAAACAATATTGACATACATTGCACTATACATTTTGTTTTGGATTCGTCCATGGTATATTCTGAATTGTACATCAATGAGACAAAGATAAAGATTGTATAAATGTTAAACAATAACAATAACATGTGGGCACTTTGTTAAGGTTAGCGTGAGCTACTTCAGAGACATTCTTCCATGTTTTCTACCCCGTCTCCACTCCCTCCATCTCCACATCCACTACGATGTACAAGAGCGGATTCCATATAACTCCATGGTTCCCGTTATGCGACAAATCGAGAATTAATCCACGCGTCCCACACCTTTTCAAAGCTATGATATGAGTCATTTCCCAGTGCAATTAACCTCTCGTAGGTATATGTATTGTTAATAGCTAGCAACAATGCGGAGTCTGACGGAGGGGTCACTGATCTCCAACTTTGTACCAACATTAATTTGGCTATAGTCAAGATTTTACATAGGAGTTTTTTATAGTTATTCCATTCCTCGGGAATTCCAATTACTAGGATGGCCAGAGGTGAGGTGTAGGGGAGGTGGAAATTGAATATTTCTGATAGCATGTCAAAGACTCTATTCCAATATCCACGAATTATGAGGCATTGTCCCAAAATATGGAGAAGGGTTCCTCTCCCTCCACATCCTCTCCAGCAATTCCCAGAGACGGAAGGGTATATCATTTGTAAAGTGGATGGGTTCTGTACAACCGTAAAATAATTTTCATCGCTGTTTCTATGTGGGTGCTACATTTTAAGGATGAGTGACTTAGTTTGATTGCTTGTTCCCACTCATCCAAAGTAATGACTCTTCCCAAATACCTCTCCCAACAATGGAATGGTATAGATCTAGTAAAAGTCGCTACTCCATCCATCTTGTCATATAGAAACCTTAATCCCCTCATCTTAGTCGACAACCAGGTGAATATCGTACTACTGTGGGGTAATTTTGATACCGGGTTCTTAGATATAAAGTGACATATTTGAGAGTATTTGAGGAAGTCACCACCATGAATTCCAAATTTCTGTGTTATATCTTTAAATGATAAAAATTGTGTGGTATCGGACTGTAAATGGGAGACCCATGTAATTCCCTTCGCCTCCCATCCTGAAGTTACCAGGTCCTCTATCGCCCAGGCCAGAAGTGACAAAGGCATCTCTGAGGCACAAAACTGACTTGTAGGGTTTGCTTTCTCGTGAAGCAGCTTCCATGCGTTCACTGCTGCTTGCATGACTGGGGATAAGGACTCAGGCATAGGAATGCTCCAAAAGGGTGCCCACAGGGCATCCGCCAATTTTAAGGGATATATAAACGATTGCTCTATGTGTATCCATGGAACCGAGGTGTCTGCTAATCTCCATCTAGCACATTGCGTAACCAAGGATGCTATGTAGTAATTCTTTACCACTGGTACTCCCAATCCTCCCGCCTCTTTTTGTTTAAATAGGAAACTTTTATTGATTCTAGGTCTCTTTCCACTCTATATGTATTTTGAAATCATCCTTTGCATGGTTTCGAAAAACGAAACCGGAATGGATATCGGGAGTGTACGAAACAGGTACAGGAGTCTAGGCAATAATAACATTTTGAAGGCTGCGACCCGTCCCATCCAAGACACGTCTATTTTGGACATTCGCTCCATCTCATCCTGCATTATTTTCAACATGGGTGTATAGTTATTTCTATATAGGGCCCCTGTGGAAGGTGTCACCTGTATCCCCAGATACTGAACGCCATCTTTCCTACAGTCAAAGTCATATTGCGATTGTAGGGGTTGAAGCAAAGGGGGAGGGATGTGTAAAGGTAGGGCTTGTGACTTGGCCATGTTTAGTTTATAAAATGATAAACGTCCGAAATTGGCAATAATCTCCATAAGTCGGGGAATAGATTTTTGTGGTTTGGACAAAGTAAAAATAATATCATCTGCATAAAGTGATATAAGATGAGTTTTGTCCCGTATAGCAATGCCACCTACCTCTGGGTCCAGTCTAAGTATCTGGGCCAGTGGTTCCATCGAGAGAACAAATATCAACGGCGAGAGGGGGCACCCGTGTCTAGTCCCGTTCGTTATTAAAAAGGGATCCGATACTACCCCATTAGTGAATACTCTAGCAGATGGTGCAGAGTACAGCGCCTCAATTGCTCTTAAAATAGCTCCAGCGAACCCCATGCTCCTGAGCACCAAGAAGGCATACGACCAGCAAATGCGGTCAAATGCCTTCTTGGCGTCCAATGCGAGAATCACCGCCTCCATCTTTCTAGAATTGATGTGGTGTATAATATTCAAAATGTGTCTAGTATTGTCATATGGTTGCCTCCCCTTCACGAATCCCACTTGATCATGGTTTATTAGGCTCGGAAGACAAGCAGCTACTCTATTCGCTATAATTTTGGCGTACATTTTTAAATCTGAGTTTAGTAGGGATATTGGTCGAAAATTTTGGGGGCTGATGGCAGGCTTGCCCGATTTAGGCAGCGTCACCACCAGAGCCTCCTGATTCTCCCTCAGAATAGTTCCAGAGTCCACCGCAGCTGTTAAGAAGGACAGCAGCGGATTTAGCAGGATTGGAGAAAACTTTTTGTAATATTCGTTAGTAAGGCCATCTGGGCCCGGGGACTTTCGAGGTGGCAGTGACTTGACTACTGACATCAATTCTGATGGCGAGATGGGCTCATTCAAAGAGTCCAATTGTATTTCTGTGAGTGTAGGTAATTGAGTTCTTGCGAGAAACTTGGCAATTTCTTGATTCATTGGATGTGTTACAGAGGAGTCCTCTCATGTTGTATAAGCCTTCATAGAAAGCTTTAAAGGCATTGGCAATGCCACTAGGATCATAGATTTTGTAGGTGCCATCTTTACTCTGGAGAAACGGGATTTTAGACTTTGCATGTTTTTGCTTAAGTTTGGACGCTAGTAGCTTACCTGCCTTGTTAGATTGAGAGTAATAAGTCGCTTTCGCCCTTTTCAAGTTTTTCTCATAGTTATGCAGTAGACAGGCTGTCAGTTGATGGCGTAGTGTCACCAACTTTGCTGCATTGGAGGGGGAAGGAGACTTTTTGTTACTGTTAGTCATATGAAAAAGTTGGGGCACCCCTATTAATCTTAATCATTTTTAGTTCTAAATATTTGGGTGTTTGCAACAGCCATTTCAATTTGATATATCTAATAACTGATGGACACAGTAATATTTCAGGATTGAAATGAGGTTTATTGTACTAACAGAAAATGTGCAATATGCATTAAACCAAAATTTGACCGGTGCAAAAGTATGGGCACCTCAACAGAAAAGTGACATTAATATTTAGTAGATCCTCCTTGTGCAAAAATAACAGCCTCTAGTCGCTTCCTGTAGCTTTTAATCAGTTCCTGGATCCTGGATGAAGGTATTTTTGACCATTCCTCTTTACAAAACAATTCCAGTTCAGTTAAGTTTGATGGTCGCTGAGCATGGACAGCCCGCTTCAAATTATCCCACAGATGTTCAATGATATTCAGGTCTGGGGACTGGGATGGCCATTCCAGAACATTGTAATTGTTCCTCTGCATGAATGCCTGAGTAGATTTTGAGCTGTGTTTTGGATCATTGTCTTGCTGAAATATCCATCCCTGGCGTAACTTCAAATTCGTCACTGATTCTTGTACATTATTCTCAAGAATCTGCTGATACTGAGTTGAATCCATGCGAGCCTCAACTTTAACAAGATTCCTGGTGCCGGCATTGGCCACACAGCCCCAAAGCATGATGGAACCTCCACGAAATTTTACAGTGGGTAGCAAGTGTTTTTCTTGGAATGCTGTGTTTTTTTGACGCCATGCATAACGCCTTTTTGTATGACCAAACAACTCAATCTTTGTTTCATCAGTCCACAGGACCTTCTTCCAAAATGAAGCTGGCTTGTCCAAATGTGCTTTTGCATACCTCAGGCGACTGTTTGTGGCGTGCTTTCAGAAACGGCTTTCGCATCACTCTCCCATACAGCTTCTCCTTGTGCAAAGTGTGCTGTATTGTTGACCGATGCACAGTGACACCATCTGCAGCAAGATGATGCTGCAGCTCTTTGGAGGTGGTCTGTGGATTGTCCTTGACTGTTCTCACCATTCTTCTTCTCTGCCTTTCTGATATTTTTCTTGGCCTGCCACTTCTGGGCTTAACAAGAACTGTCCCTGTGGTCTTCCATTTCCTTACTATGTTCCTCACAGTGGAAACTGACAGGTTAAATCTCTGACACAACTTTTTGTATCCTTCCCCTGAACAACTATGTTGAACAATCTTTGTTTTCAGATCATTTGAGAGTTATTTTGAGGAGCCCATGATGCCACTCTTCAGAGGAGATTCAAATAGGAGAACAACTTGCAATTGGCCACCTTAAATACCTTTTCTAATGATTGGATACACCTGGCTATGAAGTTCAATGCTCAGTGAGGTTACAAAACCAATTTTGTGCTTCAGTAAGTCAGTAAAAAGTAGTTAGGAGTATTCAAATCAATAAAATAAGGGTACCCAAATTTTTGCAGCGGTCAAATTTTGGTTTAATGCATATTGCACATTTTCTGTTAGTACAATAAACCTCATTTCAATCCTGAAATATTACTGTGTCCATCAGTTATTAGATATATCAAATTGAAATGGCTGTTGCAAACACCCAAATATTTAGAACTAAAAATGATTAAGATTAATAGGGGTGCCCAAACTTTTTCATATGACTGTATCTATAGATTTTATTTGGTGCAGTAGTTGATTAATTTCTGCTAACCTAGTTTTCTTTTCAATGTGTCCTAGGCGAATAAATGTTCCTCTGATAAAAGCTTTGTGTGAATTCCACAATATGTCAGGGCTAGGGGCAGAGGGAGTGTTGGTCCGAAAGAATTCCTTCAGATCATTTTCCAAAATTGCTTTATATTTTGGCTGTGACATTAAGAATTCATTGCACCTCCATACGTACGCTCTGGGGCATTCATATTTTTCTCTGAGAGTCAAGGTTATTGCTGCATGGTCTGACCATGTTATTTGTGAAATATCCGATTTCACGGCAAGGGGAATACTAGCTTGTTCTATTAAGAATAGATCTATTCGTGAATAGCTATTATGTACAGTAGAATAGTAGGTGTAATCTTTTTCGGTATTATGAAGGATGCGCCATATATCAAATAAGTCATTGCGCCATACAGCCTGCGAAAATGAAGGATGCCGTGTCGTTATGCCAGAAGTAGTGTCTACCACTGGGTCCGGAGCCATGTTAAAGTCTCCCATTAATACTAGGCATCCTTGCTTTCTTTTCTCCACTGCTTTCATAAGTCTCCCCAAGAAAGACACCTGCCTTCTGTTTGGGGCGTAAACCGAAACCAATGTGTACGTGACGTTGTTAAGGATACAGACTAATATGACGAATCACCCTCCAGGGTCAGCATGATGGGACACCAACTGAAATGCCACTGAATCTCTGATCCCAATTAGTGTTCCCCTGCGCTTGGAGGAGCAATGAGCGTGAAATAAATGTGGGTATGAGGAATGTCTAATACGAGTGGCATCTATCTCTAAAAGATGTGTTTCTTGAACTGCAAGAATGTCACAGCCTTGAGCTCGAGCCTCTCGCCACAAATTGGCTCTCTTTTGAGGGGAGTTCAAACCTCTGACATTCATTGACATGATATTAAGTACCATACTTTACAATTAGTAATGCTGCAATGGTCTTACCACAATCACCCACATCAGAAGTTGTCAGTAGCAATAGGAAGCAGATTCGTCTCTGCCTTGTGTACTCACGTCGTCCCAAGTGCCAAAACCAAGGAGAGAACAAACTATGAAAACATTGAAACCAGTGGTTAAGCCACCTAAACAAAACAAAAAGAAGAAATGTGGTATAGCGGACCAGCGGCTGTTGTAATCCTGGGGGAATAAGTTCAGCAGTAGTGGACATGTGAATTCCCTTGTAAGGTGAGTCTCTAGCTGTGCAGCCCTTTTGGTGGACGTCTAGGGGTTTTCGTTCAATGCCATCCGTCAGACACTGGGCCAGGTGGTGGTTTGATCGTCGGGTCAAGGATCGGAATGTCCCATTTATTTAGCAGCTTCTTGCCGTCTTCCGGAGATTTGATAACATGAGTAAGGTTGTCCTGGGATACAATCACTCGGACCGGGAATCCCCATTTATATAGAATGTTATGGTGGCGTAGTGCTGTAGTGATAGGGATGAATTGCCTTCTCAATTGTAGCGTTGCGGCCGAAAGATCGGAGTAGATGGAAATTTTATGGTATGGGTCAGGTAGACGGCCAATTTTCCGTGAGGTCAATAGCACCAGTTCTTTAGTGCGGTAAAAATGGATCTTTGCTAAGACATCTCTGGGTACGGTTTCGTCCAGGTGTGAAGGCCTTGGGACTCTATGCGCTCTATCAATGGTTAAATCCATTATCGTGAGATTTGGTATTAGCGTGCGTATCAGGTCTTGAAGGAAAACTGTTAGATTACTCGCAGATACTGACTCTGGAATCCTTCTAAACTTCAAGTTGTTGCGCCGCGAGCGATCCTCCAGGTTTGCTATTTTAGCTTTTAGAAACGACACGTCTTTTTCCACCTCACAGTGAGCATCTATAAGAACATTGTGGGATGCAGCAAATTCCGCCATTTTAGATTCCACATGAACAGTGCGTTTTTGCAATTCCTGGAGGTCTCTATGTAGCGGTTTAACCATTAAGGACATGTCAGTTGTCAGTGATTTACAAAAGGCCATTAGCATATTTTTCATGGAAGCCTCAGTAAGTAAACTTTCCATAGCCGGAATATCTGCAAAAAAGTCGGTGGATGGCAGTACATACTGTGTGGTATCGCTCACCTCCCCTTCTGGAGACTCGGTGTGCTGGAGCCTGGGTTTCTGTTTGATCGGGCTAGCGGTGGGCGAGTGGGGTGTCTCCACGTTGTTCAGGCCTGTAGGCCTCGGTGTGTCGGCAGGAGAAGGCCCTGGAACCGCGCTTGCCCCGGCCCGCCGGGGAGACGGCCCCGGTGCCTCCAGACCCCCGCACTCCAACAGCTGCGGTATCAACGGCGCTGAAAACGTTCTCCGCTGAGCGGAGAGGGTGAGTGGCTCCTCCGGAGGGTCCCGAGACGGAGTGGAGACAGTGCTGGATCCCGGGCCGTCGCCATTTTGATCTTCCCCTCCGCCGTGGGGGAAGAAAAAATGTGAGATTTTCTGCGGTTTTACCGCAGATTTTCTCTTTCTCGGCATCCCCGAAGGTAGGAAGCGTTCCCGATGTCGTTTGGGTAAGTGCAGTCCACGGGCACGTCGCTGTGTCTGTCGCTGTTTGAGACTCAGACCTGGAGCTGTATAATTATGCGGCCATTTCGCTTCACAGTAGGCTACACCCCCCTCCTTTGTTATTTTAGCTGTGTGCTTAGGGTCATTGTCTTGTTGGAAGGTGAACCTTCGGCCCAGTCTGAGGTCCAGGGCACTCTGGAAGAGGTTTTCTAACAGGATATATCTGTACTTGGCCGCATTCATCTTTCCTTCAATTGCAACCAGTAGTCCTGTCCCTGCAGCTGAAAAAAACACCCCCATAACATGATGCTGCCACCATGTTTCACTGTTGGGATTGTATTGGGCAAGTGATGAGCAGTGCCTGCTTTTCTCCACACATATCGCTTAGAATGAACGCCAAAAAGTTCAATCTTTGTCTCATCAGACCAGAGAATCTTATTTCTCATAGTCTGGGAGTCCTTCATGTGTTTCTTGGCAAACTCTATGCGGGCTTTCATATGTCTTGCACTGAGGAGAAGCTTCCTTCGGGCCACTCTGCCATAAAGCCCCGACTGGTGGAGGGCTGCAGTAATAGTTGACTTTGTGGAACTTTCTCCCATTTCCCTATTGCATCTCTGGAGCTCAACCACAGTGATCTTTGGGTTCTTCTTTACCTCTCTCACCATGGCTCTTCTCCCACAATTGCTCAGTTTCACTGAACTGCGAGGTCTAGGAGTTCTGGTCGTCCCAAACTTCTTCCATTTAAGGATTATGGAGGCCACTGTGCTCTTAGGAACCTAGAGTGCTGCAGAAATTCTTTTGTAGGCTTGGCCAAATCTGTGCCTTGCCACAATTCTGTCTCTGAGCTCCTTTAGCAGTTCCTTTGACCTCATGATTCTCATTTGCTCTGACATGCACTGTGAGCTGTGAGGTCTTATATAGACAGGTGTGTGCCTTTCCTAATAAAGTCTAATCAGTTTAATTAAACACAGCTGGACTCCAATAAAAAAGTAGAACCATCTCAAGGAGGATCAGAAGGAAATGGACAGCATGTGAGTTAAATATGAGTGTCACAGCAAAGAGTCTGAATACTTATGACCATGTGATATTTCAGTTTTTCTTTTTTAATAAATTTGCAAAAATATCTACATTTCTCTTTTTTTCTGAGAAATAAAATAAACTTTTTTGCTTTTAGCAAATGGCTACAATGAAACAAAGAGTGAAAAATTTAAAGGGGTCTGTATATTTTCTGTACCCACTGTATATAGCATGTGTCTCTTACTTACTGTTACATCTCTTCCAGGATAACAAGAGGCTCAGGCCTCAATGCTAGGTCGCATGGTAGGCCCGCATGGTAGGCCATATGGTCGAAGTCTGCACCATGACCTCCTCTCCCACCTCCTTTAGTAACAACAAAGACAAAAAGACAAAAGCCCCCCTGGTCTGAACACTTTTAACTAAACTGGTCTCCTCCCTAAGTGATGTCACCAGGAGGAGGAGCCACTCCCTCCTTTCTAAATCCATTAGAATCATATTTCGTTATGGTTCCTTGCCTGATGACTGTAGAGTCGGGCTGACGGTATGATAGGGTTCGTGGTGAGATCCCCACCACATAGACCCCAAGGATGACACCCCAATCCCCTTTGGGTACGGAGAACAGTGGACCTTTTCTTGGCTTTGAACCGTTACTAGCTTGACCTCTAAACGTGTGCCGTGACCTGACACATCTGGCGAATTTATAGGGGCGCCTGTAAGAGGTTCCCCGGTGGAGATATGGTCATAAAACCATAATACTTTTGATGTGTAGCTGGCTCCATCTGGTCTGGCAATTCCACCTCTCTGCAGAGAACCCCTGTGGAGATGATTAGTGTGACAAGGGTATGCTGATTGGGCTATATCTTGGACTACACAGGGTCTGGGCACAAAGTAGCCCGACCCCCTCCTGTAACCAAATGGCTGATAAGAGATAGTAACCACACAATATGAGGGAGTAGTAGAACAAGAAATACATATCTGGGGCTCGTATCATCACAGAGGGGCATACAATCTTGTCCGTATACAACCCGGGGGCGAGTAGAAGACAGCATTTTGAACACACTACGGGCATTTTGAATCCCTTGTCAAGCCATTTGGACTTTGCAGTGCCCCAGCGACATTTCAACATTTTATCGATGTTTTCCAAGATCTGCTGGATCAATTTGTGGTGGCATATTTGGATGACATATTAATATACTCTGAAAATCTTGAAGAACATCGTAAGCAGGTTACCATGGTTTTGAGCCATTTAAGAGAAAACCAACTATATATTAAATTGGAAAAATGTGAATTTTAAAAGACAGAGATTCAGTTTTTGGGGTACATCATTTCTACAGAAGGAAAATCTGTACTCAATTTCGTATACTGCATCTAGAAAGTTTAAGAGGGTCTCTTTTCATAACATTTTATAAATAAAATATGACTTTTAATAATATAAGAAATAAAATTTGACTGAACACACACCCTTAAGTGAATTAAAAAGTCTTTGTTGTTGATTGTATAAAAGGCAGGCGTATTTATCTAATTATTCACCGCTTTAAAGATTAGGAAAATACAAAAAAAAAAAAAAAAAAATACAAAAAACGCTATCATCTAGAGCAAGGGTCAGCAACCTTCGGCACTCCAGCTGCTGTGAAACTACGACTCCCAACATGCTCCATTCACTTCCATGGGAGTTCCAAGAACAGCAGAGCAAGTATGCATGCTGGGAGTTGTAGTTTTACAACAGCTGGAGTGCCGAAGGTTGCCTACGCCTGATCTAGAGTGCTGTGTGTGAATTTGGAGCAATTTGGAAACGTTTCAATGAGCACGATATTCAGCTGTGGTTAAAGAGGGGTATCTGAAATATTCCAGACATCACTCTTATAACAAAAAATATAAAGTATGATATTTAAACAACCGAAAAAACATGAATCATTTACGCATAAATCCCAGCACTAATGCAATGGATAAAGGATATCGTTTAAAGGTCTATAGGTAGATAATATAGCAACATAACCTATTAGCCCAATGTGATGATTCTGCTTAAGTGTGGCTATAACTCAGCTGTATTTTGGTCTCTGGGTAGCGTATTTCTCGCTAGTTCCATTTATTCATACTGTGCGCAGCTATGAGCCTAGGTGTATATTGGCAGTAGTGGCCGGGATGGAACAATAGGGCTCCATTGAATTCATACACAGTCCTGGCTGATCAAACAAACATGCATTGTCCAGCTGCACTGGTTGACCAGATATGGCTGATAACATTGTATCAGGTCATTAGGTCTCATCTACATACAAAAGATCTGGACTTGAGGGGATTATTCTATGAGACCAGCTGCCGCCGGTGACCTCATTCTGGGAGGTGGCATAAAGGGTATAAAAGATGAGGTAAGGGTCAGTGGGAGGAGATCATGCTATGAAGACTGTGCTGAGATTATGCTATGGAGATTTATGCTATGGAGATTATGCTATGGAGATTGGGCTGAGACCATCACAGACTAGGGAGTTGACACAGACAGACCATGAGGAGAGGCTGCTGTGATGAGATTCTGTTGAGACTACTGGACTAATGCTGAGAGACTGTTATGAGAGCATGCAGGCTGGATTATCGTATTAATGCCACATGCTGAAAAGCCTCCACTGGTGATCTCCACATGCTATGTGTGAGTGTTGGACTATAGAGCCACATCCAGGATATGTGTGGTAAAGTAATCATTTCACCTTTAATCCCTTTTATTTTATTTGTACTGTATCTTGTAACTAGTAACTGTTAATGCTTGCATATATCTGCATATCTGTTCTGAACTGTATATGTTAGATTTTAATACCGACCCATTTAGGGGTTAATAAATATATAAAATTTAGAAGGCTTGTCTTGTATTTATCTGGTGAACCCGGCACTCACTGGCGGTGAGTGTGGTTTTTATATGAAAGAGGACTCAGGTGGGGCCACAGCGGTGTTGGCGCACGGAGGATCTTTCACACCCAAGTCATACTTATTAAACGTAAATCCCAGCGTTATAGTAGGGGATAGCCTTTAGATAGTCTTATTGCTCATTAATTGGAAAACCTAGGTTCCAGATATTAAACATAAGTCACAGCACAAAGGCAATTGTTAAAAGGTAACATTTAGACTTAGGTTCCAGATATTCAACATAGGTCACAGCACAGAGGTGGTTAATAAAAAGATGACATTTTAAGCAGTTTTAAAGCCCATAGGATATTGGGCATAAGATGGCGGTTTTTGAAGCGGTTTTAAAGCCCGTATATTAATAGGCAGCAGTCCCAGTCTTTTGAAGGCAAAGAACCACACCCAATGTCAAGTGATCCCTTCCACCGGCCAATCAGAAACTAGAAAGGGCGGAGACACTAAGCAACGCCCCTCATGACGTATTAAAGATAGGCCGGACCCATGGAGGAAGACACGGGTGTGGTTTCAAATAGTTGCTATGGGGATCTATAGCGCGTCCCCTTTGTGTATTAACAAGACACCGGATGTAAACATAGGAGCGTGGAATGGTGAGTATATCGATAGCGATTATCATAGCGGCATGCAAAAACCGTTACTGAGTACCCACGAGTGGAAAAAAGATAATATATAGCAGTACGGTGCTACTTCATCCGATATATTCAGCATATACAGACCAAAAAAGGCACAAATAAAACTAAATTATTGAAGAAGACAGATAGACATCCTCTGTGTATATCAATAAATAGAAGGCATATATACCATAGTGGAGAAGTCAATATGCGATCTATATACTATTTGGCCTGTTGGTACATACTGCTATGTCAGCCATTTAATCTTTAAAGAGAACACACCCAGATGATATATTCTCATTGAGGCCTAGAGGTTGGAAAGATTTAAAGGTATATATCCATTTACATTCCTACTGACATATCAATTGATTCCAATCTCCACCTCTTAAAGGAGGCTGTACAGTTTATTGGAAAAAGCAGATAGACATTCTCTGTGTATATCAATAAATAAAAATAAATAAATAAAAAATATATATATATATATACCATAGTGGGAAAACCAATATGCGATCTATATACTATTTATCCTATTGGTGCATAATGCTGTACCAGCCATTTAATCATTAAAGAAAACACCCAAAAGATATGTTCTCATTGAGGCCTAGAGGTTGGATAGATTTAAAGGTATGTATCCATTTGCATTCCTTCTGAAGTATCAATCGATTCCAATCTCCACCTCTTAAAGGAGGCTGTACCGTCTGTATACCACAAAATTTAAAACAAGTGGGATCACTGCCGTGTTTCTCAGTTGCATGTCTCGCTAAAGGGGTATCACGTCGATTTATATATGTCATTATAGTGATCCCTCATATGTCTCCTGAAATCACGTTTTGTTTTTCCCACATAATCAAGGGGACAGTTACATTGTGCAACATATATCACTCCTTTAGTTTTGCAGTTAATAAATTCTTTCAATGAGAAAACAGCCTCTGTGGCAGAACATGTGATAGCTTTGGTTCTACTCATTTGATCACATGCTATACATGTACCACATCGAAAATTTCCTATGGGTTTTTGGTCCAGCCACATGGGTTCCACCGTTTTATCAACAAAATGGCTACCCACTAGTCAATCTTTTAAGTTTCGACCCCTCCTATATGTAATAATCGGAGTTGGAGGGATAACTTTATTAAGGTCCTGATCCTGTTGGAGGACACACCAATATTTTTGAAAGATCTTTTTCACTCTCAAGTGTTCCATATCGAATGTACCAACAATTCTAAATTGTGTGTTTAGTATCTGACATTCTTCTCTCTTTTCTTGGTTGTAAAAGAGTACTGCGATCACTTTCAATGGCTGTTTTAAATGCCTTTTTCAAAGGGAGAACCGGGAAACCCCTATCAATAAAGCGAGTACATAAATCATCCGCTTGTTTTTTAAAAGTAGTTAACCCTGAGCAATTCCTTCTTGCCCTAAGTCTTAGGGCCTAAGATATTGTCTTTTAGGTATACCTCGCTTTAAAGGTTCCGGATGTGCACTCTCCCACCTCAATAAACTATTGGTGGAAGTCTTTTTCCTAAAAATTTGTGTTTGTATGGTGTTATCAAAGCCCCTTGTAATCAGAACATCCAGAAAAGGGAGACTATCCCTACTTCACTCAGATGTAAAGTGTAAATCAAGATTATTATTACTCAAGGCACCCACAAATTCCGTGAATTCCTCGTCTGTCCCTCGCCAGAGAACAAAAATATCATCTATATACCTCAGCCAGAGGCAGCTGTTGTCCTGCCACTGGCTGAGGTCATCAGAGGCGACACTTCTCTCCCACCAGCCCAGGAGCAAGTTGGCATAGCCAGGGGCACATGGACTCCCCATGGCGGTGCCCCTGAGCTGGTGGAAAAATGGCCGCCAAAAACAAAATAATTTCTAGTTAAAGAAAACCGCAGAATTTCCAGAACAAAAGAATTGTGTGGTTCCATTCTGAGATAATATACTGCATGAAGACCAAGATCATGATGGATAGAGGTGTATAAAGCCTCCACATCTATGGAGGCTAGAATCATATCATCCTCCAGACTAAGTCCTTCTAAACTTCTAAGTAAATCTGAGGTATCCCTTATGTATGATGGTAAAGACTCGACAAAGGGCTGTAAAATACGATCTATATATATGCCCAAATTCATCGTGAGACTCCCTATGCCAGATACTATGGGTCTACCTTTAACTGGGTGTAGACCCTTATGTATTTTTGGTAAGGAGTAAAAAGTAGCAATCACAGGATGATTTGGAAATAAAAAATAAAACTCTGTCTTGTTAATGATCTCTGTCTCAAGGGCCCGTAATAATATGTTTTTAAGTTCCTGTTGGAAAATCATGGTAGGATTTTTATCTAATTTACCATAAAAAGTGGCATCCGACAAAAGACTCACGCAAAGCTTTTCATATTGTAATATATCAAGGATCACCACGTTTCCACCCTTATCGGATGGTTTAATTATGATGGACTTCTCAGATTCCAAACTCCATAGAGCTCGTCTCTCTTCAAAAGTTAGATTACCTCTATTAGACGAGGAAGAGGATAATAATTCCAAATCCTGTTAAACCATGTTCTCAAAAATCTCAATATGGGAACAATCACCCGTGGGGGGCATTTGTGTACTTTTGAGTCATTTCTACAGAAGGATTGCGCATGGACCCCAGTAAGATCCAAGCTATTTTAGACTGGCTTTCTCCCAAGAATGTCAAGGAGGTCGAAAGATTTGTTGGCTTTGCAAATTTCTACGCAAATTCATTAGGAATTTCTCAAAGGTTATCAGTTCAATAACACAATTAACTCAGAAAGGAATTCCTTTTAAATGGTCTTCAAGTGCAGATGAAGCATTTACCCAATTAAAGACACTTTTTACTTTTGCTCCTATTTTAGTTCATCCTAATCCAGACCTCCCATTTATAGTTGAAGTGGGTGCTTCAGATTCGGCAGTAGGAGCAGTGTTGGCCCAAAGAGTTGGGGATAAACAGTTGCTTCATCCTTTTTTCTCCTGCCTGATGTCACCTCCTGAAAGAAACTATGACATTGGGAACAAAGAATTACTGGCAATTTTTACAAGCATTCACGGAATGGAGGCATCTTCTTGAAAGAGCATCTCATGTGGTGCAGGTTCTTACGGATCACCGAAATCTTGAATTTATTAGATCAGCCAAGAGACTTTCTGGTAGACAGGCTAGATGGTCTCTATATTTTGCAAAATTTAATTTCAGTATTTCCTACAGACCGGGATCCCGAAATGGAAAAGCAGACGCCTTATCCTGGATGTTTTCCGAAAAGACGCAAGATGACGACACACCTGAAACCTCCATCCTGCCTGCTAAGAATTTTGTGGGGGCAACCATTTCCAAGGGTATACTTCAGAGGATTAGAGAAGGTTATAATGGAGATCCTTTCCTTAATCACCCCCCCCCCCCCACAGATATAGATTTAGCGTTCAAAGACGGGGTTTGGACTCTTGATCAGTGTGTTTATGTTCCTGAGACTACTCGATTAGAAATTCTGCATCTTGTTCATGATTCTAGACCCGCAGGTAACATGGGAGTCAAAAAGACCAAAGAACTTTTGTCCCGCTCATTTTGGTGGCCTATATACCAGATGGATGTCAAGAAGTATGTTTCTTCCTGTCAAACCTGTGCTAGGAATAAGACCCCCCGTTCCTTACCAGTGGGATTACTTTAGCCTCTTCCTATTCCATCTCGTCCTTGGGGTTCTGTTTCTATGGACTTTATTGTTGATCTGCCATCTTCAAAAATTATGAATACAATTCTAGTAGTGGTAGGCAGTCTTACCAAAATGGCTCACTTTATACCCACAAAGGGGGTACCCTCTGCGGAAGAGACTGCAGACTTGGTTATTCGAGAAGTTTTCCACCTACATGGCATACTTGACAATGTAATTTCTGACTGTGGGGTATCTTCTTATCTTCTGCTTTATCATCCACAGTCTAATGGCCAAACTGAGCATACTAACTAAACCCTTGAACGGTATTTGCGGTGTTATGCAAGTTATCTCCAAGATGATTGGGTTAATTTTCTTCCTACAGCGGAATTTGCTTATAACAACTCCCAGCATTCATCTATGCCTCAGAGTCCATTTTTTGCCAATATGGGTTTCCATCCTCCATTCATTCCTAATCTCTCGATTTCTTCTTCAGTTCCTGCTGTCACCGACAGACTGTCTAACTTGAAGCAAGTTCAAGAAAAATTGACAAACCTCCCCTGGGCAGGCTTCTATTGGAATGGGTTCCTGCGGCACATGACACGGGGCCTTTCCATTATTGATGTGGCTGGGCCTGACCGGATTTGAGCTATCGCTCTGAATCCCGGGAGGCCCCTTTGGGGCCCCCCCCACCCCTTTTTCCCTTTCCCCACCAATGCCAGTCCTGGTTACTAGAAAACCTGATGAAGAACTTGGTGAAAAATTTTGGCCTTCCTTTTTTTTGTGTCTCTGTCAATGTCCAGTAATAATCTAAGCTGATCTGTTACCATTGTAAGGTTTGTAGTGTTCCATCCATCCATTTCGGGCAACTGGTAAATTGATGCAATTTGGCAGAGATTGGAGGGATATTTAGCCCATAAATAGGTTGGTGCATGAGTCTAAAATATGTTTCTCTCCATCTTTCGATGATGACCTTTAGTATACACTCCCAGCCATCTAGGATCTTGGTCCCTATGTTTAGATCCTTAGTCAATTTAAATGTTTAGGATTGGATCCCTACTGTGAAGGATACTGCCTTGCCAAGCCGCTTGGCACACCTGCGATCATCCTTCTTACTTTCCACTCACACGCCATGAGTGGACCAGGTTTTATAGAATAATATGAAACGAGCTTTATAAATTTTATATATTTATTTACCCAACCCATTAGCTCTAGTCATTCCCATTGGAATTTGTGAGCAGGGCAGTCACTGTGCTGCCCTGAGTGCTATTTAGTGTGTGTTACCGTTGCGACTTACCTGCGACCCTCCTCTGACAGTCTTCATCTTGATCTGCTCATCCTCCTATTCCTCTGCTAAACGCCAGTTGCCTCCAGTCTCCTGCTGCCCTCCATCCTTCTGCCACTGTCCATGCATCCATTTGTGCAGAACCTCCCCCCCCCCACACACACACCTTGCTGGCTGCTGGTTTTAACCCCTTAACAGCCTTTTTTGGGGAAAACCTTTTTTTTTGTTTCCTTTTATATGTTTGTTTTTTAATATATACAGCGGGGAAAAAAGTATTTAGTCAGACACCAATTGTACAAGTTCTCCCATTTAAAAAGATGAGAGGCCTGTAATTGACATCATAGGTAGACCTCAACTATGAGAGACAAAATGAGAACACCTATCTAGAAAATCACATTGTCTGATTTTTTAAGAATTTACTTGCAAATTATGGTGAAAAATAAGTATTTGGTCACGTACAAACAAGCAAGATTCCTGGTTCTCAAAGACCTGTAACTTCTTCTTTAAGAGGCTCCTTTGTCCTCCATTCATTACCTGTAGTAATGGCACCTGTTTGATATTGTTATCAGTATAAAAGACACCTGTCCACAACCTCAAACAGTCACACTCCAAACTCCACTATGTTGAAGACCAAAGAGCTGTGGAAGGACACCAGAAACAAAATTGTAGACCTGCACCAGGCTGGGAAGACTGAATCTGCAATAGGCAAGCAGCTTGGTGTGAAGAAATCAACTGTGGGAGCAATAATTAGAAAATGGAAGACATACAAGACCACTCATAATCTCCCTCGATCAGGGGCTCCACGCAAGATCTCACCCCATGGGGTCAAAATGATCACAAGAACAGTGAGCAAAAATCCCAGAACCACACGGGGGGACCTAGTGAATGACCTGCAGAAATCTGGGACTAACGTAACAAAGGCTACCGTCAGTAACACACTATGCCGCCAGGGACTCAGATCCTGCAGTGCCCAACGTGTCCCCCTGCTTAAGCCAGTACATATCTGGGCCCGTCAGAAGTTTGCTAGAGAGCATTTGGATGTTCCAGAAGAGTATTGGGAGAATGTCACATGGTCAGATGAAACCAAAGTAGAACTGTTTGGTAGAAACGCAACTGGTCATGTTTGGAGGAGAGTGAATGCTGAGTTGCATCCAAAGCACACCATACCTACTGTGAAGCATGGGGGTGGCAACATCATGCTTTGGGGCTGTTTCTCTGCAAAGGGATCAGGACGACTGATCCGTGTACATGAAAGAATGAACGGGGCCATGCATCATGAGATTTTGAGTGCAAACCTCCTTCCATCAGCAAGGGCATTGAAGATGAAACGTGGTTGGGTCTTTCAGCATGACAATGATCCCAAGCACACTGCCAGGGCAACGAAGGAGTGGCTTCGTAAGAAGCATGTCAAGGTCCTGGAGTGGTCTAGCCAGTCTCCAGATCTCAACCCCATAGAAAACCTTTGGAGGGAGTTGAAAGTCCGTGTTGCCCAGTGACAGCCCCAAAACATCACTGCTCTAGAGGAGATCTGCATGGAAGAATGGGCCAACATACCAGCAACAGTGTGTGCCAACCTTGTGAAGACTTACAGAAAACATTTGACCTCTGTCATTGCCAACAAAGGATATATAACAAAGTATTGAGATGAACTTTTGTTATTGACCAAATACTTATTTTCCACCATAATTTGAAAATAAATTATTTAAAAATCAGACAATGTGATTTTCTGGATTTGTTTTTTCATTTTGTCTCTCATAGTTGAGGTCCACCTATGATGACAATTACAGGCCTCTTTTTAAGTGGGAGAACTTGCACAATTGGTGGCTGACTAAATATTTTTTTCCCCCCACTGTAGATAGATAGAAGTCTCTCTCTATATATAGATAAGGACAAACCGGCAGCACTCCCAATATGAAAAATCAATCAGTGTCTTTATTCCAAAGCGACATTTCGGTCCCTGGGCTGGAACCTTTCTCAAGCAACAATGAAGTGACATTTGCAGCATTATGAAAGGTATGCAATACCCAGTGCAATAACATCAATCCAGTGACAATTACATCATAATACAAATATTTCAAAATACAAAAAAATGTTACTATAGATAAAACACACAGTGCAAATTGTTAGGATACATTAGCCAGAAAAGGCATGTATAATACAGTGCAATAACAGCATAAAAAGCGCTTAAACAGTATAATTGAATAACTGAAGTGCAGGTGCTATTAATAAAAACCATGACACATCCCACTTACTATATAGTATTATCTATGGAATTCTCTCATGTGTAAGCCACATTATGAAAATCATAGCGTTTGTATAGCGCTACTGCGCATGCTCATGGAAAGTACTTGTATATAGAAACTAAAACGCATCAATAGCTCATGTTCGCGCAATAGCAATTTTCAATAGAGGCGCTCATCTTGAGAAGTAAGTCTTGCCAGTAGGTCTACTGCGCATGTCAGACATGCGCACAATGATAGGGAGCTCCATTAAAGTGTTCAGACTGCGCTAGATAGCAACATAGCAGTCTGAACAGAGGACAAAACCATATATAAATGTTAATTGCGCAGCAGGGGAGCATACATATTATTAAACAGTAGAAATGGCATGTAAATAACTATAAAATAACAAAATAAAGGATAAAAAAATAACAATAATAAATTAAATATAATGGGGAATAATTACTACTCAAAACCTCCAAAATAAACATACATATCGACTTATAGGAGGAGACCGGTCGCCGTCAAGTGACCCTGAGTCTTGTAAGATCAACCAGACTAAACGGCCGGGATGAAGTCGTTAAACCTCACCCCAACCAGCTTATATATATATATATATATAAATAAATTTTACGTCCTTTTTTATTTTGACATCTTTACACATATATACATACATGTTGAAGCACAACATACACCCCACACTTTCAAGTTTCAGTTAATAAAGTTTCTATACACGTGTAAAAACACAGCAAACACAAATGTGCCAAAGCTCCCAATCGTCCCAAATAAGGTATTCAGCAGAAGAGGCGTGTGCCTTACTAGCCTCTGAAAGTGATACGGCCAGTGATGGAGAAGAGAAAGATTCCCCATTCCTCTATTTTTTCCTCCTCATCCAGTGATGAGAGACCCCCAAAGGAGGTGTCCTGGAAAATCTCAGCTTCCTGACCTTGTGGGCAGGTCAGGAATCCAAATTGAGACTGAAGGCTTCACAGAAATTGACTTTTTCTCTGACGATTTTATAGGTTTTATGGTGACCCAAACAAATTTCTATGTCTAACAATTCATAGAACAAAATGCCACCTCTTCATATGCCAGACCCTAGAGGTGGACTCCAGTAAATGTAGCAGAGATGAAGATTTTCTACATATGGGGATAGTGAAGAAACCAAAAATTAGACAGTATTGGCGTACATACGTCCTGTATTCTATAGAATGGCCATTACCAGGACACGCTTTGAAGCGATCCTCAAATTTCTGCATTATAACGATAATGTACAGTGCCCGCCCCAAGATGCCCCAAACTTTGACCGCATATTCAAAGTCAGGCCAGTCATTGACCACTTTAGCTCCAAATTTGCAACGTCATATATCCCTGATCACAACATTGCAATTGACGAGTCTCTAATCAGTTTCAAAGGGAGGCTAAAATTCTGCCAATACCTGCCCAGTAAGAGGGCACGGTACAGCATTAAAATGTACAAACTATGCGAGAGCAGCTTAGAAGTTTAGGGTTTATGAAGGAAGGGACATAAGAATTGAGCCCCCAGAATGCCCACCAATCCTAGGAGTTAGTGGGAAAATAGTGTGGGATTTGCTGCACCCATTGCTGGACCAGGGTTATCACCTATATGTGGATAACTTCTACACCAGCATCCCACTCTTTAGTTGCCTCAGTTCCAGAGGCGTTGCAGCTTGTGGAACCGTGCGCAGAAATCAGAGTCCTCCCTAGGGCACATATTACGCAGCACCTCAGAAGGGGTGAGAGTAGGGCTGTCTGTAATGAAAATATGCCTCTGGTCAAGTATAAGGAAAGAGGGATGTCCTTGTATTGACCACAATTCCTGGCAGCGGGAGCAGTCCTGTCCCTCTATGTGGTACCAGTACCCTTACCCCCAAGCCAGACTGCATCCTGGCATACAATCACTTGAGAGGGGCTGATGTATCTGATGCAAGATTCAAGCTCTCACCGCTTGTCTGACAGTCAACCTCTCCCTGTCTGAACTCTGCCAGTTGGTAGAAGCCCGAGCAGACTTGAGAGACTTAGCAACTTACACGGCATAGTGTCTTCTTCTTTATTCATGCCAACACTGCTATGAACGGGGTAATAAAGTGCACGCTGTGTTGTCCAAGATCCTAAGGGGTAACTATTCTTGCTCCACCCCTCATGTTGTAAGGAAGGCCGCGCCCTTTCATGACTACTATACTACCTTATATAATCTCCCCTCTCAACAATCCCCAGAATCCACTGATGGTTTACACTGACTGCGGGATTATCTGATGAATTGTCGCCTACCCTCTCTCCCACCAGAGGAGCTAACTTCTCTCAATGCCCACATTACAGATGAGGAGCTTGTGGGAGTCCTGAAGGACCTTCCTAATGGCAAGGCACCAGACCCTGATAGGTTCACCTATTTATACTATAAAACCTTTCAAGCTGATCTCATCCCCCCATATGAGAAGATTGTTTAACTCTTTTCTGGACGGTTGCCACATCCCGCAAACGATGCTACACTCTCATATTACCCCAGTCCCTAAGCCGAATAAAGACCCACAAGAGTATTCTAACTATAGACCTATCACCCTACTAAACAGACTTAAAATTGTTCACAAAGCTACTAGCCATAGGATTGAATGCTTAGCTTCCCTTTCTTGTCCACAAGGACCAGGTGGGTTTCGTCCCCTGTCGTCAGGGTGGAGACAACACCAAAAGTATGGTGGACTTAATTGAGGTAGCCAACAACCCCCTCTCTTCTTCTTAGCCTTGATGCGGAGAAAGCCTTTGGCCATATTGATTAGTCTTTCATGATGGCCTCCCTAGAAGCTTGGATTTGCAGAGGCCTTTCTCACAGCAATTAGGGCACTTTACTCCTCCCCCACAGCATCAGTACAACTTCCCCACTGTTCCTCTACCCACTTCCCCATTAGAAACGGCACTCGACATGGCTGCCCTCTCTCCCCTCTTATTTTTGCACTCTGCATTGAACCTTCAGCAGCCAGGATACACTTGAATCCTGACATCACGGGAACTAAAGTTCAGGACAGAGATTTTAAAGTCAGTCTCTTTGCTGATGATGACCTCCTCACCTTTCCAGCCTCCACACTACCTTACCCTACATGACTGTGGCTAGTTATCAGGCTATAAGTTTAGTCCCTCAAAGACAGAGGCCCTTCCACTGAATAAACCTCGGGCATTCGTACAGATACTGAACAGCAATTTTGATTTTCAATGGCGGGAACATTCACTTTGGTATTTGGGAATCCAGCTCTCCCCCACATATAATACGCTATACTCTATAAACTATCCCTGACTATTTTGTGACCTTAAGGCTGGACAAGTGACATCCCCTACACATTTCTCTCATTGGCTAACTATCAGCAGTAAAAATTACCGTCATCCCGAGACTCTTATACTATTTTGAGACCCTCCCAGTCAGGGCCGGCTCCAGGTTTGTGTGGGCCCTTGGGTGACAGAGCCTCAGTGAGCACCTTTTGGAGCAACCCATGCGCACCGCAGCAAAAAAAAACAACCGAAATTGGTGTTTTGTTTTTTTTTGTTTTTTTGTTTTTTTTTTGCTGAGGTGGACCTACTGGAGTGGACTGTAACACAGTCTATTTCATACAAGTAGATAGAACCTGTTCAGACATCAGAAAGTAAAAAGGAATGTTAGGTAGACATTTGCCCCAGTCGCCTCTTAATTTTCTGGCCCCCGGCTCACGATGGTGGATACAGAGCAACAGCATGCCCTTGCGACTTTCCACCGCTGATTAGGCCCAAATGAATGGGTCTAATCAGTGGGGACATTCTATCCCTTCACAAGGTAATGTCCCATAGCGGTCCCTTCACAAGGTATAATGTCCTACAGTGGCTGCTCCACATAGTATTATGTCTCATAGTGGCCCCTATGGTGGTCCTTGCAAGTATTGGAAAAATTTCTACGGCAAATTTAGCCCCACCCACTTCTACATTGACTCTGCCCATTCTCATCCATTTTTCCATGTGTCCCCACACAGTATAATGCTCCTATAGTCACCCTAACTTTATATGCCCCCACATTATAATGTTCCCCTCCAATTTCCCCACAGTGTTAAGTTCCTCTCCTCGTGTCCCAGATTAAACTGGGGCAGCTGGAGGAGGCATTAAACCGTAGGGGTAGCTGGAGGGTGACATTAAACTGGGGCAACTAGAGGCAGACCTGTCCCCCTCCAACTACTCCCACGGTTTAATGTCCTCCTTCAGTTGCCCCCAGTTTAATGTCCCTTTCCAGTTGCCCCCAGCTTAATGTCTCTGTGCAGTGACCTCCATTGTTTAAAGTCCCCCTCCAGCTGTCCCCAGTTTAATGTCCACCCCTTCATCTGCCCCCAATTAAATGCCCCCTTCATCTCTGCCCCAGTTTAATGCCCCCCTTCATCTCTGCCACCAGTTTAATGTTCCCCCTACATCTGCCCCAAGTTTCATGTCCTCCCCTTCATCTACCCCCAGTTTAATGAGCCCCCTTCATCTGCCCCCAATTTAATGTTCCCCCTCAATTTGCCTTCAAAGTTTAACATAGAAAAAACACTTATACTTACCTCTCCTCACTCCCCTGCTGCTCTGTCTGCAGTCTCAGTCACGGAGTCTTAAGAGAGCTGCGTCATCACATCGCGCCTGTAGCTCCCAGGGCCAGAGCACACTGGGATGCGCTTTACACAGAGCGGTGAAGCAGCAGCTGTCCGCGGACGGCTCCTGCTTCACTACTGAATTTAACTTATCTGCGTCCTCCAGATCAGTGATGATGGCGGGGAGGGGGGATGGGGGTCTGGCGGTCACACCTTTTCTTCAGTATTACTGGACTACCCACCCACCTGAGATGTATCTAATTTTGGGCCACTTCCCCCCCCCCCCAACTTCCCCCTTGGGTCCTCTTTGCTTTGCTAGAGCGATCTGGACTATTTGCAGTAAGCTGTTTCTCCTTTCTTCCCAGAACTCCTCTATGATCTCCTTTCTGTACAATCTGCTTCTTCTGTAGGGAATAACAGCTGTTATGGTCCAACCTTGGTCTAGGGTGGGCCTATTCCGATTAGCTGATATGGTTGACCGCTTGACCCTGGAGCTCCAGCTCTTTGACTATTTCACCTCCGACTTGAACCTTCCTGGGACTGAGTGGCTCCAATACTGACAAATTACGCAATTTTCCTTCACTTTATTTGCTTCTCTGAAGGTTTCTTCCCTCACTGAATTTTAAAAAAACTGTGCTGAGCAGTTACCTCCACGAGGTGGTTTGATAACCATGATTTATCAGCTCCTCTTCTGTCCGGAGGGACAAGCCCCTCCCATCTATAGATACACACGTGGACAAAATTGTTGGTACCCCTCATTTAATGAAAGAAAACCCAGAATGGTCACAGAAATAACTTGAATCTGACAAAAGTAATATATAAAAATTCTATGAAAATGAACAAATGAAAGTCAAACATTGCTTTTCAACCATGCTTCCACAGAATTTTAAAAAAAAAAAGAAAACTCATGAAACAGGCCTGGACAGAAATGATGGTACCCTTAACTTAATATTTTGTTGCACAACCTTTTGAGACAATCACTGCAATCAAACGATTCCTGTAACTGTTAATGAGACTTCTGCACCTCTCCACAGGTATTTTGGCCCACTCCTCATGAGCAAACTGCTCCAGTTGTCTCGGGTTTGTAGGGTGCCTTTTCCAGACTGCATGTTTCAGCTCCTTCCAAAGATGCTCAATAAGATTTAGGTCAGGGCTCATAGAAGGCCACTTCAGAATAGTCCAATGTTTTCCTCTTAGCCATTCTTGGGTGTTTTTAGCTGTGTGTTTTGGGTCATTATCCTGTTGCAAGACCAATAACCTGCGACTGAGACCAAGCTTTCTGACACTGGGCAGCACATTTCTCTCTAGAATCCCTTGTCTTTGAGTCTTGAGATTTCATTGTACCCTGCACAGATTCAAGACACCCTGTGCCAGATGCAGCAAAGCAGCCCCAGAACATAAGAGACTCCTCCATGTTTCACAGTAGGGACAGTGTTCTTTTCAAGATATGCTTCGTTTTTCCATCTGTGAACATAGAGCTGATGTGCCTTGCCAAAAATGTCAATTTTTGTCTCATCTGTCCATAGGACATTCTCCCAGAAGCTTTGTGGCTTGTCAGCATATAGTTTGGCAAATTACTTTGGTCAGATTCAAGTTATTTCTGTGACCGTTGTGGGTTTTTCTTTCATTAAACGAGGGGTACCAACAATTTTGTCCACGTGTGTATATGACAAGGGTCGAGGCCCTTGGACAAGTACTCCACATGCGTGACATTTAAGGAAACTCAGTATAAGCTTTTGATGTAGTGGTATCATACCCCTGCCCCTTTGCATTCTTTAAATTCCATCATTCCCTTGGAATGTTGGCGGTGTGGTACATTTTGTGGGACTGTCCTTCAATATTGGGCTTCTGGACGGAGGTGAAGGAAATTACTGATGAACTTTTCCTATAGAGCGTGCCACTAGATACCTTCACATACTTGCTTAATTTCCCCTCTAGACAACTGGGCAAGAAGTCTGCCAAATTATTTCTCTACTTATACACAGCAGCTAAAACCCTCATAGCATTACATTGGAAACACGTTAACCCTCCATCTAGTGCAGATCTCCTCGCCCATATGAAGGATGTCCATAGTCTAGAAAGCTACTGAAAGCTACTCTAAATAACATGATGGAGGCCTTTGACTCTATTTGGTCTCTGTGGGATACTTACTGTATACTGCAAGGTCTCTTATGGGCTCCCTTCCAGTATCTTTTCCCTGATTAGTTGTATTTACATGCCTTTTGTGTTATGTTTTTGATTTTGTTATGTTACTGAACAGTTTATTGTACCTGTTTGTGCTCTTTTCTATGAAAACTTGAAAAAAAAAAGTTACAGGTATTAGAATATTACAAATATAAGACATTTTTTCAATTTTTTTTTAAGGGGTTAAAAAAAAATAATACAAAATTTGGTATCTCCGTAATAGTACCGTCCCACAGAATACAGTTGATATGTGGTTTTGTTTTTTTTTTTTAAACTTTATTTTTATTAGAAGTTTTTTAAACAATAAGGTACAAACAACTGCTTGGGGTAGGAGGGTCGGGAGGGCAAAAAAGACAAGTAACAGGAGGGGGGAAAGGGGAAAACAATCATAAAAAGACAATAAAGCACAAACACAGTAGTACTACAATTAGAACGGTATGAGCAATCCAATAGTAAGAATCAATCCACAGTACAGTAGTGATCGCAAGCAGTCCACACCACCATAAATTTGTCAGTAGTTCCATGAATAGTGGCTGTGAGATTTTCCATAGAATGCATGTTTTTTATTCTGGTATAAAGATCTAAACCATTTTTTCCCAATACAGTGCAATAAGGCATTTTGCCATTTTAAAAATATGAAAGAGCAGCCTGGCAGCCATCCCTTCCATAGTTTTGAGAAGGAGATTAAAAAGATAGAGGTCCAGTGATAAAGGGAGTTCCCTATCAAATATCTCCCGGAGGTGTAGATGGACTTAAGTCCAAAACGGTATTATAAGGGGGCAAGTCCAAAAACTGTGTCTCTCCCAGTGGCTCTGTGTACCACATCTCCAAGAAACATTGGGGATCATGGGGTTCAGTTTATGGAGAATTTCTGGAGTATGATACCATAACATTAAGATTTTGATTTGATTCTCCCGATATTGTATACAGTGAGAACTTTTCTTAGCTTGTGACCAAACAGTCAACCAACTGGAGGGACGAGTTCTCGACCAATCAAGCTCTTCCACTTGACCACGTATGGATACATGGGCACGTTGGAAACCACATGTTCCAAGATAATGCTGTATATATATTTGATATGAGGCCAGGGATAACGGTAACATGGTGATATGTCATTTTGGCTGCCCAGTGAATGCACAGTACCGTGTCCTGCAAAAAATAAGCCCTAATGCAGCTCTGTGAATGAAAAAAATTAAAATTTGGTGGAAGGCAGGGATTAAAAAACAAAAATGGAAAATCAAAAAATAAGGGAGGACTAAAGATTTTCTTTGTCTTTTTCTTGATAGAATGCCAGTAGATACGGCCATGAATGCAGGAAATTTCCATGTTCTGGGTCTTGTCAGAAACCCAGCCATGATTTCCATTTGTGGTCAGGGGCATTCAAGCAGGGAGAAGAAAAAGCTGTTTTAAAATGACACACGCTCTTTGGACACATTTTTTGTTACAGTTTTTTTTATAAAATGGTTATGTTCAGTAAAGCTGTGGCCATCCTCACAAATAGGTCTGTGTGTGAATTATTTGTCAAGTATAAGTAAATAGAAACAGAGTTATGTTCTAAATCCTTACAGCAGCACATCATATGAGACTGTAGCAAGCAAAATTCCTTAGGGAGGGACTTGTTGCACAGATCAGAAAATGGCTGCCAAAGGTAATCTTCTCTATAGAACTTTTTACAAAGTCCTGTCAAGGATAATAACAATATTAGTAGTGGCCACATTACAATTTTGCTGCACGGATGCAAGGAGCATACAGCAATGTTTGTGGATTAGGCTTTAGGCATTTAGAACCTTCCTGATCTTTAAAGAGGTATTATCATCTGAGACATTTATACCATCAACAGGATATGCCATACATGTCTGATCCATGCGAGTCCCACCCCTGAGACCCAAATCTCTAGAATGGGAATTCCAAAACCCTCTGACTTGTGCCATAACTGCTGTAAATGGAAAGGTGGCTGCACATGCATGGCTTTCTATTCATTTCTATGGGAGTTTCAAAAACAGCCAAGCAAGTGTGGGTGGCAATGGGGGAGGAATTTGGGGCACGTTATATAGTGTTCAGGCGTTTCATTTTTCCTTCTGTCCTATTCGCTGCCAAGGTGGAGTTTCCCAATCTATTGTATTATTGTATTGGACATGTGGGAAATGTAGGAACTCTTAATGGAAAAACCTTTTTGGCAGTATGACTGGCAACACAATTTAAAAATATATCTTTTATTCAGAAGGAGTACATCAAAAGTAAAAATCACAATGCAGGGATATGAACATGGAAACTGTACATTTTTATATTATTCCACACATATATTAAGAAAAAGATCACCAGTCTGATGACTACTGTACCCACGTTACATAGTTCATTATTTGTAAGACTTTTCGAAACATTATCTTTGAGATGACGTTTTATTTAATTCTTTTCTATTTTGACATCCGAACAAAATATGAAATTCTTAAAAATTGCTGGCCTCAAAAATGTTTTTGGAAGATATGACCCTGAAAGACCAATAAGTCCTATGTATTTATCATCAGAAGGTGAGATCTTTTAAAGACCAATAAATAATTATATTCCAGAGCAGACTTCCTTAGTGGCTGCCATTTAAGACTCAGCAGTGTTTATGTTGGTGTCTAGAAAAGGTTACAATGACTTTCCTTTGTACAGTAGCTCAAAACTTGAGATTTATAATCAGTTCTGAGAGCTTGTTGAGGTCATTCAGGCATGGTTCCCTTTGGAGTATAAAATCCACTTTACTGTACTGTGAAGGAAATATAGTTAGAAGCTCAGATCTGAGCCTCTCAGTGTCTATAGGAGAACGAACACCCGCTTCTTCTCTCTCCTTATATCCAACTGGTTTTCTGTCTCTAAGGTTGAGTACCTCTGTTTGAGAAGTTGGTTTTGGCTGAGCGTGGGCAGCCCTTCGGCCAGCAAATGAATGACCTTTAGATTTGGTCCTACATAAATAATAAATAGTTAGTAAGAATGAAATATTCTGAAGGTATTACTATAAACTGTTTTAGATAAAACTTACTTTGGTAAATAATTTTTTGTAAGGAACTTATCCAAAGGTGGTCCATTTCTACCCAAAGGGTCATCTGGAACCATAAAGATATCTCCAACAAAGGTGAACTGCAGCAATCTGGATATCCCCATGGAATAAAAAGTTGAAAATAATGTGATACAATGAATTATATTTCTTGGAAGATAACTTTAAATTGTCTTTATATGTACCTGTCCTTTATGATATTCTGCCAAGCATGAGATTCTGCAAAAATGTCCCTTAGATAATCATTTGTGACTATTACACCATCTGTCTTCTCTGCCAGCTGTAGCATAAACCTGGGTTGGATTAGAAACAACATGCAACATCATTTTTTTTTTTAAACCTAAAACATTAAGTCAAGGTATAGAGAATAATAATAATACAATTAATGCTCTGTTCACATGGTCTTTAAAAAAAAGTGGAGTTTAAAAAAAAGTCTTCCAATAAGGCCTTACACTTGTAACCAAAATGTCAGATGCAACATGCTCTATTGGATCCCATAGATCTAAGATTATGTTCTTTTGTATAACATTCATAAAAAGGTGTATGTAGAAATTTAAGACACTGAATACATCTGCCCATGAACTTTTATTGTCATTTTTTTTTTAAAGGGCTTGACTTAGCTGTTCAATACCTTTAAAGGCTTGCTCTGTAACCCTGTTGAGCATAGATCAATAGGATATATTTTTGGCAAACAATACTTCATAAAAACCTATGGAAAAGTTTCATTTTGCTCCTATTAATGTAGAACATGACCAAGACTAGAGACTAAATATAAACAGTCTGAAATTGTGACACAGAAATGCACTATGAAAAGACTGCTCGGCAGTGACCTAAATGTAACTTCTTTTATGTTATTTATCTATTGCTTGGACATTTCCGTGATGACATCAATGGTTGCAATGAAATCCCCAACAAAAAGCAAAGGTTTCTGCAATCCCTCAATAAATCCTCAGAAATGTAGACCATGGCAGTCTTGGAATGGGTTTTAGAACCTTTTATTTGTAAGGAAATAATGGTGCGTTTCAGACTAAAAACTCCTTCATCAGGCTATACTGATGTCAGTAATGTCTGATAAAGTTTTACCATTTCCTCACAAATAAAGGCTCTAAAATCCATTCCAAGACTGCCATGGTCTACATTCTGAGGATCAACTGAGGGAATACAAATACCTTTTGCGTGTTTTCTTGGGGACTGCATTGCAACCATTGGTTTAATCCTCTAACTCCAGCCTAGTTTGGTTAATGACACGATCCAAGGACCGCAGCACCCTGGCAACTTTAATCTCTCAACCAAAACATTTATGGTTGTTGTGGCTTACACAACAATGCAAGGTATGAATCTACCTTAAGAGGGGGAATGTGGTACATTGTTTTCTATCGGTTCTGAGACTCTGCACAAGGTAGCACTAATGTCATGTTTCTATAGTAGGCATTCTTGTCATTTCCTTGGAGTCTTTAGACTTTGTAAGAATCATTCCGAGCTCCACAGACTACATTCCATACAAGATTTGGTGCCCTGTGGGACTATGAGCATTGGCTGTTTTGTCAGAATTGTACTCATTAACGTCCATATGTCTGATTAAATGCAACTGAATGACTAGCTCATTGAATCATCTATTTCCCTGCAACTGTTATGTAATATGGAGAAAGCTGAATTATAGAAGCAAAAAAGAACTAATACCCGAGACGTCTACTATTTACTTATCTCCTACACAGGGCACAGACGCTGTATCTAAGTACTGCTCAATCTTACCCTCTTTCCAAAAATGGAACAGATTACCTCTGTACTTTACTTTTTTCCCAGCATGTGCGTTACATTTATTATACCCCTATAGATTTATCAGACTGCAAAATTCAGCTTTACCTGTCATCATAAGATGTAATTCTTTTGCCTTCAACGGTCCTTGAAGGGGTAAAGGAGAGCAGCCCAAGATCATTCAGCTCTGTTAGAAAGTGCTGCTCTATGAGGAGACATAAAAAGTCCATACACACATAAGTTCTGTATTAGTTTAAAAAAATAGTCATATACCAATCCATTAAATATTGATTCAATTGGTAAATACAATCTAAACTTCTATTGTGTGATATAAATGCATGGACTAATAATAATCAAGGACATGTTCAGAAAAACATATCTACATCTAATTTGTCCTCTAACTCAGCAGTAGTATTGGTCAGTACAGAATTCATAGTAGAAGTTACTTGGAAATACCCCAGAATTCTATCTATGTGGCCTGACAGAAGAGATCAGTTATACAGTAGATCACTTATGCCCAACACGGACTCTACACTCCATTGTCTGCCCAAGTGGTGTAAGGTAGAAATGCATAATACTTACATTTTCAAGTATATAGGACTGCTTACAATCCATGAGGGGTGTGGATGCCTTGCATTCCAAATGCACACAGATAATGCTTAAAAAAAGAGCCAGTCACATGACAATGTGAGGCGCACTATGCTGGCTTTACAGCCTATTAATGATCCCCATACATTTCTATCAGGTAGGCTGTCCTGCACCTATGTACATATACACCATTATTACCAGCTTCGCACTTTACCTAAACCCACATAACAGGGCCTGACTGCATCCTGAAAAAATGAGTTAATAAGCAAGAAGTATTAGCTCATTATTTGACCAAAAGACACAAACTCGCAACCCGCATCAAGAGTCCCCATGTCGAGTCAAAAAAATGCTAAAATCAAAAACAATACACTGAAAGAGACATCAATACAGATCATATCAATGAAAGAGAGGCCACATTTACCTGATATCAGGTGAAGCAATGGTTTACTGTAGGGCGCAGACAGGCCAAATGGGTATATGGAGATTGTGGAACCATTCACATACCTACAATCCATGAGGGGGGTGGATGCCCTTTTCAATGAGTTGGTTTTGATTTTAGCATAGACACTCATTAGACATGGGGACCCTTGATGCAGGTTGCAAGCTTGCATATTTTGACCAGTATGGGCATGGCTGTGATTGGCCAGGCGGGAAATGTGACCCCTCTGTATAAGAGGCAAGGTCACAGGTCCCGTCGCCATTCCAACTAGTTAGGTTAGGTAGGGAGAGGCTGCAGCTGGAGATAGGGACAGTCAGGGCGTTAGCTAAATTTAATAATTGTCCTTTTCAGGGTAGTGCAGCTACAGTGGGGAAAAAAAAGTATTTAGTCAGCCACCAATTGTGCAAGTTCTCCCACTTAAAAAGATGAGAGAGGCCTGTAATTGACATCATAGGTAGATCTCAACTATGAGAGACAAAATGAGAAAACATATCTAGAAAATCACATTGTCTTATTTTTTAAGAATTTATTTGCAAATTATGGTGGAAAATAAGTATTTGGTCACCTACAAACAAGCAAGATTTCTGGCTCTCACAGACCTGTAACTTCTTCTTTAAGAGGCTCCTCTGTCCTCCACTCATTACCTGTAGTAATGGCACCTGTTTGACATTGTTATCAGTATAAAAGACACCTGTCCACAACCTCAAACAGTCACACTCCAAACTCCACTATGGTGAAGACCAAAGAGCTGTGGAAGGACACCAGAAACAAAATTGTAGACCTGCATCAGGCTGGGAAGTCTGAATCTGCAATAGGCAAGCAGCTTGGTGTGAAGAAATCAACAGTGGGAGCAATAATTAGAAAATGGAAGACATACAAGACCACTGATAATCTCCCTCGATCAGGGGCTCCACGCAAGATCTCACCCCGTGGGGTCAAAATGATCACAAGAACAGTGAGGAAAAATCCCAGAACCACACGAGGGGACCTAGGGAATGACCTGCAGAAAGCTGGGACTAACGTAACAAAGGCTACCGTCAGTAACACACTACGCCACCAGGGACTCAGATCATACAGTGCCAGACGTGTCCCCCTGCTTAAGCCAGTACATATCCAGGCCCGTCTGAAGTTTGCTAGAGAGCATTTGGATGTTCCAGAAGAGTACTGGGAAAATGTCATATGGTCAGATGAAACCAAAGTAGAACTGTTTGGTAGAAACACAACTCGTGTTTGGAGGAGAGTGAATGCTGAGTTGCATCCAAAGAGCACCATACCTACTGTGAAGCATGGGGGTGGCAACATCATGCTTTGGGGCTGTTTCTCTGCAAAGGGACCAGGAAGACTGATTCGTGTACATGAAAGAATGAATGGGGCCATGTATCGTGAGATTTTGAGTGCAAATCTCCTTCCATCAGCAAGGGCATTGAAGATGAAACGTGGCTGGGTCTTTCAGCATGACAATGATCCCAAGCACACTGCCAGGGCAACGAAGGAGTGGCTTCGTAAGAAGCATTTCAAGGTCCTGGAGTGGCCTAGCCAGTCTCCAGATCTCAACCCCATAGAAAACCTTTGGAGGGAGTTGAAAGTCCGTGTTGCCCAGCGACAGCCCCAAAACATCACTGCTCTAAAGGACATCTGCATGGAGGAATAGGCCAACATACCAGCAACAGTGTGTGCCAACCTTGTGAAGACTTACAGAAAACGTTTGACCTCTGTCATTGCCAACAAAGGATATATAACAAAGTATTGAGATGAACTTTTGTTATTGACCAAATACTTATTTTCCACCATAATTTGCAAATAAATTCTTTAAAAATCAGGCTATGTGATTTTCTGGATTTGTTTTCTCATTTTCTCTCTCATAGTTGAGGTCTACCTATGATGTCAAGTACAGACCTCATCTTTTTAAGTGGGAGCACTTGCAGAATTGGAGGTTGCCCTCTATACCTTGGAGGTGTTGGCCTGCCCTGTGGCAAGTATCCTATAAAAATGTGTGTTCAGCACCGCAGGTGGTGTCATCACCAACAAGAGGATCCGCCTATCCACAGCCAACGTGGACATACACATACTTACGTTCATTAATGGATCCCAGGACTTGGCTGTGTCAGTGAGTGGTTAAAGTGTTGGCTACCTCTTCCACTTACACATCCACTACCACCTGTTTCAAAATTATTATTTTATTTGTTTTTATTTATTTATTTTTTTAATTTATTTTATTTTTATTTCCCTACCCCATTTTTTGCATGGCACTTGCCCTGTTATTACCCCCATTTTGCAGCCCTCTACCCCTTACTATCCCCATTTACAGCCATTTTTGGGTCACGAAGTTCAGGTCCCCATTGATTTCAATGGGGACCTGTCAAGTTCAGGTACCCTAACCGAACTTTTGGGCAAAGTTCGGCCGAACTTGTCGAACCCGAATTTCGATGGGTTCGCTCAACACTACTCACTGGATCTAAAAGTATGGGTGTCATTAATAAGATGTAAGCCAGCATATTGCACCTCACATTATCATGTGACTCGCACCTTATATAAGCCTTATCTGTGCGTATTTGGAATACTAGGCATCTATCCCCTCATGGGTCGTAGGCGTGATTTGATTTATAATGATATCCTTTTACTTCCAGGCCACAGTTTATGAACATGATAAATTATGAGGAAATATTTTAGATGGAAGTGGCATCAAAGAATGAGAATACTTTCACACTGTTGGTTTTTCTGATTTGTCATAGGATCAGAGCAACAGACTAAAAAGCCGACAGAATGACTGATGCAGATGGATCACCCTCCATTTGCATTCGTCACTAATCACTCTAATGTTAAAAAAGACGTTATCTTCTGTCTAAAACAAAGAAGAAAATGTTTGTTTAACATTAGAGTGAGTGGAGCCAGATGTAGATGGAGGGTGCTCCGTCTTCATCAGTCATTCTGTCAGCTTTTCAGTCTGCTGATCTAATCCTATGACGGATCAGAACAACAGACTTCAATGACAGCAGTGTGAACTTAGCTTCACTCTGTAAAATGTTTAGATGCTTACCTTTAGCTTTAATATCCTTCTTCATCCTCCATTGGGGTACAAAAACAGTGATGTTACGATGCCCTCTGTCCCAGAAGTACTGTACAGCCAGTGCAATGCCACGGCAGGAGAAAAACCGGTGGAGACCATGTCTGTGGAGGACAGAAAGTATGGCTTATGGCTTTTAAACCTGTCACTTACTGTCGTATGCGTAATGAATATAGTGCTTTAACCATTATCAGTTTCTGCCACGCCCTACACTTTTGTTTACTAAGTGACACATGATTCCTGCTAGGGATAGATAACAGAGATATACAGGGGATCGGAAACTTACAGCAGCAGCTGATGCAAAGAAATGAAACTGAAATCCTGAAGGAAGACAAAAATAGTAGACAGAAGAGAAGTAAAAACACCCAGTTATGACAGCCATTATGTGGTGAACACCATACAGAAACTTGGTACATACATCAGCTAGAAGAGTAGTGAATGGAGAGCTGAACATAGCAGGAGCAAATGTTATATTATGTGAATTCTTTTGTAAAAATGTCACCTTAAGGCCTGGTAACACTTGTTTCTTACAGTTTGGATTATGCACTAATGCAGTGTTGGGATTGGGAGCATTATATGTTTGGATATTTTTGCAGATCTGCTGCGATTTTTCAGTCATTAATTTTTAAAGTAAATTTTAACCTTTGTTTCTGATGCATTTATTTTTTGCTGCATTTTTTACTAAGTAGTACAGCTACAAATGTGAACGAGGATTTATGTGAGCAAAAAGAATATTTTATTAATTAGAAAATCTCTGTGTTGGAATGTTCATATATTTGCATACACAGTATATTGGTGTCAGATGACTGAAGAGCTGAATTTGGGGGAAATCCTTAGGTATTTTCCCACCATTTTTACATTTACCAATAACATCTTGTTACCTCTTTATAAATATTCATCACCAACCCCTTAACAGTTTCTGACCTAAGCTTAGGATCAGTCATCAGGACCAGATCAGTGGGGACTGACCTCCTGCGTCCTCAGACTCAGCTGAGTAAAGAAGGCGCAATAGTCTGATTGGAGCTGTGACCTGTTTATGTGGCACAGAGCCACACGTGGCCGCTGCTGACCCCAGGAAGTCCAAGCACAGTTCCTAGCAAAATGTGCTGTGCCTGGTTAATAATAATAATAATAATAATAATAATAATAATAATAATAATAAAGAGACTGTAGTGGTCATCAAAGCTGGTTGGTGGGGGTGCTAGGAGATGGACCCCCCCCAATTTGATACTAATGACCTGCCAAAACCCTTCCTTTGTAACAAAGTAAGAGAGTCTCTGACTATTGGCCTAGTAATTTCTACACTAAACTACATTTATCTTGATGTTCGATATGTATGAGGGCTGGACGCACTAGTTGCTATGAGTTTTTGAATGAGTCATGGAAAGTATCAGGTTCACATTCAAAGCAAATACAAGAAAGTGAGAGGAGCAAAAGCAGAAATCACCAGTTATCTGAATACTCAAGAGTATATAAATAGATGTTATTTTCCCTTACAGAGATGTATGAGTGTATGATAAGCAGCTGACCAAAACTCTCCAGAAATAGTGACCGCAATAAAGCATCCTGACAAGTCATGCCATGTGAACACTGCACATACTCTTTGGACGAGGACCCTCATAGGGAGCACATATGGTTCCAACAACCGACTTTACAGAACTGAACACTTTTTGTATATATTGCCAGTGTACATCACACAAATACTCAATGATAATTGTCATGGTGAAGAGTTAGGGGAAATCCAAGCTAATTCATCTCTAAATCATCACAATGTCAGATATCATCACCCTACCGATTCCTGCAGCACTAGATGGGTCTACCCAAACCTCTTCAAGCATAGACAGTTATGTGACTGGAAATTTCTTACTCATTTCTCTCTCATCTGCTCCAATGATTTTAGATGAGCTTTAACATAAGAACTGTGTCCAACACTGTCTGGAAAATATAATATATGGATGACTATATAGCGCTATCGGCACAGAGCCCGTATAGTAATGTAGGGAGTCATAGGAGATTCATGTGCCACTGTGCTGTACCTCCATAGTGCACTATATTATGGAGATTCTTACTTGACATAGGATTTGAGGAAGAACAACCATATATCTGTATTAAATCAGAGGTGTACAGCACAGTTTCATTGACTACTATGGGTGCTTTATTACTGATCTTTACAACTGGGAAGTTGTACATAGCGGTAATATGCCCATGTGTATATAACATAAAAGTGACTGGGCAAAAAGTGAGGCTTACTTACCACCCATCCAACTTATGTGTGAAAATGCCAACTATGTGCAGGTGTGAATTTCCTACAGCCACATATACATTAAATATGTTGAAAAAACTGAGTTTGTAGCACTGGAAAATATTTCTCAAAGCGGACTACTGCTGATAGGTTAGGTTCTGCCCTATATAATGACTTACAGATTACGCCTGCAATTCTTGCTGTCAAAAGTGATGGTATTGCTCAAATATCATGTCTTCGCTCTATCTGAAACGGAATCTCTCAAAGACTGGACTACTGCTGTTTCCACCATCTAATAGATCTGTCCCTGATATCTCCATTGCAGTCTCCGACCTTACCATAATTCCTAGGCAGCATGCCCGCTGCCTCGGGGTTATGTTTGACTCAGACCTTTCCTTCACCCCCCATATCCAATCACTCGCACGCTCATGTCATCTCCACCTCAAAAATATCTCCAGCATATGCCCTTTCCTTACCAGAGATACACTAAAGACACTTATTGTTGCCCTGATTCACTCTCGCCTTGACTACTGTAACTCCTTACTAATCAGTCTTCCCCTTACTAAACTTTCCCCTCTACAATCTATTCTGAATGCGGCAGCCAGACTCATCTATCAGTCTAGACGCTACAGCGATGCCTCCGGTCTGTGCCGGTCACTACATTGGCTGTCTATTCAATACAGAATACAATATAAACTTATCACCCTCATCCACAAGGCTCTCCATAATGCTGCACCTCCTTATATTTCCTCCTTCATCTCTGTCTATCGCCCAACCCGTGCTCTCTATTCACTCAAAGACCTAAGACTAACATCCTCATTATCAGAACCTTCAACACTCGTATACAAGACTTCTCCTGAGTTGCACCACTTCTCTGGAATGCTCTATCCTGGACTATCAGATTAACTCCCAATTTCCACAGCTTCAAGCGCAAACTAAAGACATATCTTTTCAGACAGGCCGATCACAACTCCTAATGTAAACCCTTCCATAGTTAGAATCCCTAAAACGTACCCTCCTCTGTTCACGCTCCCGCATTATCTCACAGGATATGATGCGGTTTCAGACTAACTTTATATGTCCACGCACCATCTGCGCATTAAAGGACACGACTGGTGACGGCTCATACAGCTTTATATATGTGTAATGACAGTAACCTCTATTACAAAATTGTCTGACCATTGTATAAGCAATGATACCTCCAATGCCGCCCCTGTTACCTCTTGTGTCACCCCTCTACCTCATAGATTGTAAGCTCTTGTGAGCAGGGCCCTCAGTCCCATTTTGTGAATTGACTAATTCTCTGTAATGTATCTATTTTTAATCAGTACTTGAACCCTACAAATTGTACAGTGCAGCAGAATATGTTGGCGCTATATAAATAAAATGTATTATTATTATTATTGCTGAAGAAGGCTGTGAGCTAGGCCTCCATATACAGTGTTGACTAAAACATTATCATATGACAATATGCTTCCCTGAAATTATTGAGTCTAGTACACGATCCTCATTATTTATAGATAGGGTAACAATAATGTATTACACACCTTTTCTGTCAGAAGTCCTGAGTTGTGCCTATTGTTTTCTTACGTGTAATTTCCAGGGGTGTCATGAATATTGTTTGTTTGGACAAGGGTCCAACAACATTTCTTAAGTTTAAAGACCTCCCAACAGCATGTTGGATTGCTATCTCACGTAAAAAAATTATTTTATTAAAAGCCCTTTGGTGTGCAGAGTTTCTATTCTTATTCTGATGATGGGGTGGAACCCTACTCCATCACCTGACGGAGTGCCGTACATCCTTATTGCATTATCTTAAGAATAGGCCATCAGTGTCTAAGACTAGGATAAAGAAGGCTCCCCTGGACTGATCACTGGTACTACCAAGACCTACATTCAACTGCAATTTATTGGGGATCCTGGCAGAAAGTGTTTAATTCCCCTACTTTAAAGAGGACCTTTCATGTCCTCATGCACATGCGGTTTTATATACCGCTAGAAAGCCGACATGTCGGCTTTCCCATTATGTGCCCCGGGGCTGGAGATATCGGTGCCGTTAGTTCCGCACAGATCTCTGCCCACTGTCAGAATTGCATTCCTGACTGTGTAGCTGGGCTGTGAGAAATAACCCCCCCCCCCCACCGACAATACTTGTCCATAGACTTGTACTTTAACAGATCACAGTGACAACGCAATAATATATTTCACACTTTCCCTAGAAACCAATGAGCTGTCGGTAACATACATAAACATGCTGAGTCCTCCAGAGCAAGAGACACTTTTTAAAGCTGCTGTCCACTGTGGTGAATAGATAAGGATCCTGAACAATGGACCTCGATTTATTCACCTATTATTCACTCCGCTAAAAGGTGGCCGAACACCTCCGACTCCCCCATACACATGTATGCCCTGAAAGGGTAAAGGGGAGGGGGGGTAAGCCACTGCAGACAACTCTGAACCTCTGACTTACAACATCTTCTGTGATGGAGCATCGGAACACCTCAACATTGGCCAAGGGGTTTGGCTGATGTTATTGTAATGTGTATGGACACCTTAAAGAGAGTACATTTTACTGTCAAACCATCAACAATAAGCATTATTACTTACATCTTAGCCACATTACTGCCATCTATAATAATATGCCTCAGTTGATCATTTCCTTTTTCATTTCTTAAATTTAGCTTGAAAGGCGTTTGCATTGCCTCATTGAATCTCTGTGCTCCTGTCACAACAGGGACATTGTGTTTTTCTTTAGCATCTCTCTTTATCATTTCTTCCATAACCACAGGTTCCTGTTGGGCGCCAGCATTAAATATATCCTCCTCTGGAGAGTTACTGTTCAATGTTGTGGGTTTTTCAGTAATGGTGGTCACCCTGGGGTCTGAAATGTTAGGTTCATGTTGGGATTGAGCAGCGGTGCTCTGCTTAAACTGAAAGTCCTCTTGTTGCCCTTTCCCTTGAGATGTAGCATTCATCATAAAATCTTCAGAATTATTTTTTTTCATTCAGTTTCCTTAGCAGCCCTGCCACAGATCCATCCCCAATGTCTACAATTTCACTAGGTGAATAGCCACAATTCTTGGCCGCAGATTTCATCACTTCTAGGAGGTAATCGTCATCATCATCATCATCATCATCTTTGCTGGAAGGTGTATGTGCTATTTCTTGTAATGTTGAAGGCCTGTTTTTATGGCTCATGATCTGATCATGACTAGACTGCTCCATGTTAACTTTGTCAAGTATCTCCGATGGTTCCTGGATCCCATTCTCATGCAGTACTTTAAGAACAACAGATTCCTGATAACCCATAGTTTTAAAAAAGTCTAAAAGCATGTTAAACTCTTTTTGAGTTCCCAAAGAAAATTGAGCTTGAGAGCCTGGCTCTCTCTCATCTTTTCCCATTATGGTATCAAGCAATCCAGATATTTGCTTGAACTCATCATCATCGTCTTCATCGTCATCACCTAATGATTCCACCTGATCACTCACTAGAGGCTTTTTTTTGTGTTGACTAGCGGTGCAGTAGGTGTTTCCCTCTACTGGAGGCATCTTGTTACTTATCTGCACTGGCTGTCCGCTTTCTACCCATGCACTGTCAGTAATGAGTTCCCTTGGCTCAGAAGCTCTATGGCGCAAAACTCTTTTTGGGAACACTTGTTTACATATCTCATTTGGCTGAGAAGTTGAACTATTTTTAGAGTTTGGATTTTGGAATTTGAAAGGTGCAGTAAAGAAAGGCCTCATTGCAGTGTCTGAAGTTTGTACAGTTGTCCTCTCAGGGCTTATTGGCTGTTTTACCCTCAGTACTTTGTCCTCCTCTACTAGGAATAGTAACTGTTCCTTTATAGAAGTTGGGAGTATTAGAAGGTCCAGGGAATGCTGATCATTATACTTTTCCACCAAATCCTTAAAATTTCTTTTGATGGAAGCTTCTTGATCATCTGCTTTGGATATACCTTCATCTAAAAAAGTATGAATCCTACTTTGGGCCATTACCACTTCTTCAACTAGACCAGAGATTCTGATACGACCAGGAGTTTGTGGTTTCACACATGCTGAAGTAGCTCGAATTAAGCAGTCAAGAAAAAGACCTCTTGCCCCTACAAAAATACAGTGCATCTCACGTGGGTAACTGAAATCTTCTATTAACTCTGGGGTGCATAGTCCTTTAATATAATCCTGAAGGTAGAAAGCAAACATTTATTAGTTTTCTCATACTGTCAATGTACATATATTATTGACTAGAAATAATTACTGACTGTAAACGGTGATTTGGCAATAATTCTTCTCGGACACTGCTGCGAAAGTTGGGTGACAATCTTTAACATTACCCACCCATCCCAGACTTCTAAACAATAAATCTGCCCAGTTAGAGGGGTATTCCAACATCTAACATTTATCACCTATGGCTAGAACAAATGAAACCCAGTTACCTCCCAAATGCAGGAGGAATTTGAATAGTGTGTTCTGATATGTTAAATCTTCCCTCCTAGGATGCCCAGATCTAGTCTTGTCAATACATTAAATAAGCATGCACAAAGACCTTATGTTGAGATAGCTGACTTTATCTAGTATTGCTGTATCATTTAAGAATCTGGAGAAACTGGGTGACAACCCATTTCCTAATATACAAGAATTAAAAGGGTTGTCTAAGTTATAAAAACGTATCCAGAAGCAGAGACTGAGCTAAAATGACAAAATCTATAGTTACACCATTTGACCCCCTTCCTGTGCTTCCAGCACCACATTCTGGTCCCCCCTGGGCACTTTTTTATATGCCTGCAGTACGGACATGCATACACATTACCATCACAGCCAATCACTGGCCTCAGCAGTATATGACAGCCAGTAATAGGCTACAGAGGTGATGAGGCCTTGCAGATAGCTCACTGTAGCAGCCATGTAAACAAATCCTAGTGACACTGGAAAAGGTAGGGTTCTAATAGATACCTGACTCCCTGCTTCTGGGTACGTTTTTTTTTTTTTTTTAAACTCGGAACACCTCTTTAAGTTGTGTCTCTACTTTCATCAGAGGCTCTGTCTGAGCCCTATAGCGCGGCATGCACAGATTATTTTTCTGTCATAATGAGGGACACCATGAGAGAAGCTGACAGGAAGTACTGTAATTTAAAGGGTCAGCCAGGCACTGAACACTAACCAGTGTGAACACAGGGAAACACTCTTTACAGGGAGTCTGTCGGGTCAAAAATACTTTCCAAAACAATAATAGTGTCACGTTGAGGCATTTCATGGGAGCAGAAACCTGTTTGTGGCCACAATCTGGTGAAGAAAATCTGAGATAATTATCTAAGTGCATTGGGGGTTGGGACTTATTTGTGAGATTTCCTAAAACTGCTGAAAGTGTGTCAGCCCTTCACAAGACTCATCACCCAATACAGTCTCTTTAGTTGTACATTTTCAGTCAATGCAATGATTCATAAACGTTTGTTAGCAAGTCTGGCACATTGGGCCCGCCTCCAGTGCACTTCCAGGCTGATCTAAATATCCATAAAAAGGTGATAATCTCTGCATTGCATTATCAGTTTGTAGGGATGTTTTGGTCCTATTAAAGGCTAGATGGAATTATTCTTTGCGGGTTTCATGACTAAGTCTAAAAAGGAATACGTCAGGTTGCGCAATGTCTCCCAAACCAATAATAATGTTATGTTGCTTCTTACCTTGGCCTTTACTATGTTCCTTTTGTCACCTTGAAGCTGAATCCACATCTGTTGCTGTCCAGGTGATTGCAGGGATAACTGATCTTCAGTAAGAACTCCTAAAATGTTCATTGTAATTCCAAATATTCTCTCGACATGTGGATGTTGGTCTCGGAGCTCTTTCTCTGATCCTCGAGGCACAGCAAATTCATCCATGTTGTCGCCGTCATGCGCTGCCTCATACTCCCCGAAAGCCATCAGCATTTTAGGTAGCACAGCTTATGCCTAATGTGAATGATATAATAATTAAAGGGTAGAAATCTTGCCCTATACATGAGACACCCTTTTTTTCCAGCTCTGGATTCTTGGTGCTGTCAGCAATGCGCTTGTGCTCTAATAGCTTTGCTGTACCTATGAGTAGCTCCGTCTGCAGCAGGTACATTAGACAGACTTCCTGTTAGAACTATATTTGAATTGTATCTTCTATTTTCTGCACTTCAGTGTTTTGCTCTTTTATCTCCTTCCTCATTCTGGATCGTGCTTAACAGCCCCTCCCTTTACCTCCGCCCATGTACTCAGTATTTTCTCAATGCTATTACCTGTTGCTATGCACTTATTGTTTATATTGTAATCCCCTTTATACTCGCCATACAACACTAACCAAATTATTGTGTACTGATTCACAATAGCCCTATAACCATACTATGCCCAGTTCCAGCATTTACAGCAACTGACATTTCTGCCCTCTGTACCTACCATTAGGATATTTTTGCTTGCTCTGTAAAAACTTCCTTACCCAATTCTCCGCCTCCCCATCATGATGACTGATGGGAAGTTCCTATGTGTGTCAGACTGGGGAATTCCACTTTTAGCTCACATAGGGGGAGGAGTAAATGGAATGTGGTTTCTATGTTTAGTCACAAGAGCTTCAGACCCGTTCTTCATCTCTGTCTGCAAACTGAGAATAACCATGCTTGCAGAGCCTTAACGTGCTATAGAGAAACTTGTGCTCGTCATTTCCTTGCCAGGAAAGCAAAACAGAAACCATTCCAGCAACTAGAATCTAGGAGCCCCATCTGCTGGCAGCTATAGGGTACTAACTATAGGCTTTATTGAGACCTGCAAGTCATATGAACAGGACGAGCTATAGTTCTTTCCCTACCTGCTTATCCTACATAACTATTTATGAGATTGATTGACCAGTTTACCTCAGTTAATGAATGAACGATTATTTTAGGACACGCCCCTTGTCACATTGTCCTATTTATATGCCTCGCCATGCAGCTGAATTCTGGGTTCAGTTATTCACATATCTGCGATCCTGATTGGATAGTGTACAGTTAGTGACATTTCCTTTAGCCAATGGCAGTGAGACAGGATGGCATGACTACAAAATAACTGCAATAATCATTGTGACTTTCACTTATTCTGCAATTAATTACCCAACTGTAATCCTACCCCATTGCACCTGCTCCACATAGGCATGGTTTCCATATTTTGTACTGAAAAGGGTTAATAACTCAGATTAAGTACTCTGTGTATATCTGGGTTGTAGTCCAGCAGATCTGGCTTCATATAGGTTTCATGGGGTTAAAGAGGGCCCAACGACAGGTGGTATGTTAGGCCAGGGCCCCATGTGGCGTAAACGCCGTGAAAAAAAAAATGCAGAATTTTATAGTACCTGCAAACTTGATGGGATTCTAGCAGTTTTGGAAATCGCAGCATGTCAATTATACCTACAGAAATGCCAGCAGTTTCCCTATAGGTATAATTGCAGCACTTTCTGTGAAAAGCGCTGCAGGGAAAATCGCAATGGGTTGCCACCACGGTTTTCCCTACAGTGCTTTTTTGCTGGGGGGCGCATCTTGGGGCCTTAGCCTTACAGAAGTTTTGGACTCAATCTCAGTTGTTTAATAGCATTCTGGTGATTTAGTGGCTCCCAACTAGCTGAAAGCTTCCCATTACGCATGAGGTTCAGGAATCCATGACTTCACTGATCTGCAGAGAACATCACTTGTTTTGGAAGACCCAGAACATTCATACATCAAACAGACAGAACATTCAGTTCAATTGGTGTAATGCTTACAGGAAAAATTAGGACATCGTCACGATTTCTATATGATTGATGATGATGGTTAGGGTCCTAATGTCAGGGCCTCTCATGATCAGTCATGGTCAGGGAACCTTCTGAGAAACAGATTTGTAATATTATTTAAATTGTTCCCTTTGCAAGTACAGTTCTAAGGCGTTGACTACTTTTCACTGCCTATATAAATAAAAGAGCCTAGCTACTCTTAGGGGGCGGTCACACTGCCGTTGGTGACTGTCAGTAGTGACAGTCCGTTACAAGATTTTAGCAACGGCCACTAGCTGAACCGTCAGAAATACGTTAAAATTTCCATTCATTTCAATGGGATTTTATCTTGTGTCCGTTATACACCCAATCCGTCACGTTCGTTTTTTTCACAGACAAAAAAAAAAATTCTACATGCAGGACTTTCGTGTCCATTAAAAAAAAAAACCTGTTTCATGACGGACATCAAGCATCTGTTTATTTTTTAACATTAAAGTCTATAGGTAACAGACAGTTGACCGTTATTACTGTCCATTAAATGGATCAGTTAAGAAAACGGACACATTAACATCAGTTAGTGTATGATAGGTGTCAGGTTTTTTTTTTTGGTTTTTTTTACAGACACTAACATAATGGATATGAAACGATAGAGTGAACCCTGCCTTAAAGATTTCCTTGACCAAGTCAAAGAAGTGTTGGACGAATGTGGCACCATGGATGTTGCCTACCTGGACTTCAGGAAAGCCTTTGATATAGTACCACATAAGGCGCTGATAGATAATTTACTGAAGATTGGACTTCCACCCTGAATAGTTCAGTGGTTTTGTAGTTGGCTGATGAATAGATATCCGAATGGTAGTGTTTATGGTGTGCAGTCTGAGGACAGACAAGTCATCAATGCAGCCTGGCAGCAGGCAAAGCAAGGTGAAGGCTTGGTTGTATAGCTAGAGGTAAAAGCATTAGAAAGAGCGATTGTGATTGCAATGTATAGAGCACTAGCAAGACCACATGTGAAATGCTGTGTCCAGTACTGGAGACCCCACCTACAAAAAGACATAGATAAACTAGAACAGGTCCGAAGACATGCTCCAAAAATAGTGGAGGGTCATAAGCATAAAACATGTCCGGAGAGACTTAAAGGGAGTCTACCACCTCCCCTAAGTATATTCAACTGCTACAACCACATTACAGTGATGAACATTATACCTCTGTTATGTATGTCACTTTTGTAGATTTGGAGAAAAACAACAAATGCAAATGAGACAGTTGGTGTCCTCATGAGACAGTTGGGCGAGCTTTTAGTCCTGGGAGCACTGCTTGTGCTGCTCAAGTGTAATAAGAGATGGGGAGGATCAACTGTCACTGGATGAGAAGGTACAGGCAGAAGGTGGTAGTGGTCCAAGTGGCAAAAGCAGTACTCAAAGAGCTAAAGGTATGAGTGGAGTGCGCCAACTGTCTCATTTGCATATCACTTTAAAGTTGTTTAAATCTACAAAAGGTAAGTTGTTTATTATTGTAATGTGCTCGGTAACATGGTGATGAGTTAAATATGCTTGGTGGAGGTGGTAGACTACCTTTAAAGAGGTTGCCCCACGAAAGATACTTGTGTCAGATTAGTGGGGCATACTGCTTCAACTCCCATCATTGCTGAGAAGATGAGACCGAAATCATTCATCTTGACAAATGAGTGTATGTTTTGCACTGTATTGAAATCTATGAGCCTGTCTATACTGTGGGTAGTGAATAATTGTTGTTCATGGGACAACTCCTTTACATAATTCATTCAATCTGTGGAACCATGGGGAAAGTAGGGAAAGGGAGGGGGCATGATCAAAACCTTTAAAGATGTTAAAAAAAAAAGGTTCAGGAGGATTTTAACTACACACAAGAACAAGCAGCACACCCTGAAATTAGTTTGGGGAAGATTATAAGCAATGTGAGGAAATATTTTACTGAAGGAGTAGTTGAAGCTTGTCATACATTCCCAACAGATGTGGTTGGAAAGTTTAAAGAAAGTGAACAACATGCCTGGGATATACATGTGTAGGGAACTGCCATTTCTACTAGTATATAATGTATCTGGCTTCTTTGCCCCTGCAGTTTGGCTTCAGAGACCCCAGGCATTCAGTGCAAGTTTTGTTTTGTAAATACAGTGAGTCAGACACATGTGAGGCAGAGCTGCTGGGGGGAGAGATGTGAGCAGAGCTGCTGAGACAGACATGTTATGTCTGGGGGAGTCTAAGAGCCACTTGTTCCTCTTTACTTCACAGTATATAGTTAGGTATGTGTTACCCCCTATATACTCACAGGACCTAGCTAGTAACCGTAGTTAGGGATCCATATATATATATAGTTCAGGGCAGTGATAGGTTAGGCTTCTGAAGGCCAACTAGCTAGTTAGAAGCCCGGTGGCACTAGTAGTTTAGCTGGCAGGTTAAGGACTCAATGTTAGGGTAGTCAGGCCTGCATCTACTGCCGTTACCGTCGCCCTGTTTGCTGCCTGTGAAGAATCTCATCATCATCATCATCTCCTGATCGGCTGTCTGTCATCTCCTGGAAGAATCCGAGGATCCACAGTCATCCACAGGGGCCCCTGCATCTCTTCTGTTGCCTGGAGGTATTGTGCACTGGACTCTTGCTATATATCTATATATATACCCAGGTATATAACCTAAGACTGTTGTGGACTTGCTGGTTGTTGTAGTATTGCTGTGTTCTGAGTATATTTTATGTATGTATTATTACCCTGTTGATTCTTATAAAGCTACTGTTATAACCTTATGTGGTATCTGTATGTATTCTTCAGACTGTGAGATTAGTACAGTGATCCTTGTTAAGGCTACTAACTGTACTTCATGGGTAAGTCCCAGGAAGAGATCCTCCCTGTAATACAGAGGCTCTATCCTGGGTGGAGGCACTGATATATTTCATATATGTTCCCACTCTTCCCTTCAGCGAAGGCTTCAGGTCCCATTATACACACAGGTCAGCGCCAGAGTCTGTTGCGGAAAGGATAATACTCATACCCCCCACCCCCAAATAGGGCTACATTTGGAGGCACTGCTGAGATTTAGAAGTGGGAATAGTCATTGATATGGAGAAGCGATATAGCTCAGAGGGGAACCTCCCACTAGCTACTACATGGGATTACCGACCTCCTGTTCCTCCCCTGGTTCAGGTAAAGGAAGAACCCCGCTCAGCCAGTTACCCCCCCAGTATGGCCGTCGCTAGCAGTTCCTCTAGTGACAGTGCTATTAGCACTTTAGCCAGGCTGACTGAAATGTTAGCTCAGGACCTGCAGGCCACTCACTACAAGAAACTAAAAGTATTCTCTGGTAATGTCCCAGTACCACAAGGGGAGGAAAACTTTGAGATATGGAAAGAACATACTCTCCAATGCCTGAAGGAATGGTCTTGCTCTGAAGAAGGCAAGCGGCAGCGTATCAGTGAAAGTTTGCGGTCTCCTGCTGCAGAATTGATCCACTTGTACAGAGACTCTCATGAAGGAGTGAGTGCATTGGACTATATACAAGTACTGTCTGATCACTTTGAGCCATACTATGACCTTGCCCAGATGGTTGCTGATTACCGAATGGTTCGTCAAAAAGAAGGGGAAAATGTCTCTACTTTTATTAACCGTTTACAGCTACTTCTTTCACGTCTGGTGTACTACGCAGCTATATCTACTTCAGAGGTAGATGCTATGAGAACCAGTCAGTTGGTGAGAGGGTTACAACCTCATCATCCTCTTGCTCAAGTACTCAAGGTCTTACTATCTGATAGAGTCCTTCCATTTCCTGACTTAATGAAGTTAGTGAAGAAACAAGAAGCTGACATTAGTTTTAGTACCCCTAAGAAAGCGAAAAAGCATCTCTAAAGAAGATGTTGTTCCTAATTCAAACAAGGACAAACCAGCGGAGCGGTCAGAACTTAAGACAGTCCGCCACTGCACCCACTGCCACTCAATGGAGGAAGGATGCTAGAACCTGTTATAAATGTGGTCAGACGGGCCATACTGCCAGACAGTGTACGGAGGACAGTGAGGGATTGGGACACAGTGCTGTCTTCTCTATTCAGAATCAAAGACACCGAAGGAAGGCGGGCCGAGTAAAGACCAGAGGCGCTATCGCGGGCTCCAGGTCCGTTGTCAAAGTCACTGTCAATGGTCATGCCGCTCCTGCCCTGTTTGATACAGGATCTCAAGTGACCCTGATTTATCGCTCGTTCTACCAAAAGTATCTGAGGGATATACCTCTTCAGTCTATGGGACAAATGAAATTGTGGGGGCTTAATTCAGGATCATATCCTGTAGATGGCAGCCTGCAAGTAGTTATAGCTGTCCCTGAATTAGAAGATCAGAGTGTCGCTCCCATGAAGATTACGGCTCTTGTCTGCCCTGATACAGGGGATTCTTGTGCAGCTCCTGTGATACTTGGCACTAATTGTCCCGCAGTGCATTATGCTTTTCAGAAGTTTCTTGGAAGAGATTGGAACCCTACAGCTCAGCCGGTGAATATATCTTCTGATCTTAGAGAACTCTGTGATGCCCTGTCTACTGGCTATCGACATGGAATGGTATATCATATCGGTGAGAGAACCGTGGAAGTTCCTGCCGGCGGGGAGAGAGTTCTGAGAGTAGCCTCCAACATTGCTCCCGATTTGCTTGAAGGGGGGAGTTATGTCCTTATGGAAACCCCTGAAGAAATGATTAACCAGAATGGCTGGATGGTGATCCCAGAGAGAAAGGACTGGAGAAATAAAGTGGAGTTATCTACCTGTGTGACAGTGAGGAACTGTTCACCGCATCCGATCGTAATTGGACCATACCAGAATGTGGACCACTGCTACCCTGTGCTTGGAGTTTAAAACCATACGCTGAAGTGTGCAGGATTCAAATCCGAGATGCAATCCCTAATCTCAATCTTGACTTGAGTGATCCACATTTACCAGAGGCCTGGAATCAGCGACTGACACAGAAGTTGTCTGAATTATCGGAAGTGTTCTCCATGGATGATATGGATGTAGGTTGTGCTAAAAGTGCTCAACACACTTTCCAATTGACCGATTCTACTCCCTTCCGGGAGCGACCACGGAGAGTTGCTCCAAAGGATGTTGATGAGTTAAGACAGACTCTACAGCAAATGAAAGGTCAGGGGATCATTGTGGACAGTAAGAGCCCCTATGCCTCACCTATTGTGGTGGTAAGAAAAAAAATCTGGAGCAATTCGCCTATGTGTGGATTACAGAACTCTGAACCGGAGAACCTTACCTGATCAGTATACACTGCCGAGAATTGAAGAAGCTCTGGAAGCTCTGAATGGAAACTGTTGGTTCACAGTGCTGGACCTAAGATCGGGATACTATCAAGTCCCAATGGCACCTGAGGATCAGGAAAAGACAGCCTTCATATGCCCCTTGGGTTTCTTTCAGTTCACTCGTATGCCGCAAGGTACAAAAGGTGCGCCAGCAACGTTCCAAAGGTTGATGGAAAGAGTGTTAGGTGATTTAGTGCCCCGGGAATGCCTTGTATATCTTGACGACATTATTGTGTTTGGAAAGACGCTGGAAGAACATGAAGAACGACTCATGAGAGTACTCCAACGCTTAAAAGAAGAGGGGCTGAAGTTGTCGGCTGACAAATGCAAATTTTGTAGATCTTCGGTCACTTATGTAGGTCATATTGTTTCTGCTGAAGGAGTTGCTACCGATCCTGGTAAGATTGAAGCTGTGGTGAATTGGCCCCGACCGCAAAATATTACGGAGTTGCAATCTTTCTTGGGGTTTTGTGGATTCTATCGACGATTTGTGGAAGGATATTCAAAAATTGCTCGAGCCCTCCTCGACCTGTTGAAGAGTGATGCAGGAGATCCGGGAAAGAAGAAAGGGTCTTCCAAAAGCCTTTTTGGCGATAGGTGGACTGCGGATTGTGAAGAAGCATTTAAGTTGTTGAAGAAGAAATTGACAGAAGCTCCCGTTCTGGCTTATGCTGATGCACAGAAGCCATATGTGCTACATGTAGATGCCAGCTTTGAAGGATTAGGTGGCGGGCTGCACCAAGAATACCCGGCCGGGTTATGGCCCATAGCTTTCATAAGTCGAAGTCTTTCTCCCAGCGAGAAAAATTATCCAGTACATAAATTGGAGTTTTTGGCGCTCAAGTGGGCCATTGTTGATAAATTACATGACTATTTATATGGAGCCACATTTGAAGTAAGAACAGACAACAATCCACTGACATACGTTTTGTCAACCGCTAAACTCGATGCTACAGGACATCGCTGGTTGGCGGCTTTATCCAACTACCAATTCACACTCAAGTATAAATCGGGGGCCTAAGAACATTGGGGCAGATGCTCTATCAAGACGGCCTGGATTACCTAGTCCGGAAGTAGTGGATGAATGGGAAGAAGTGCCAAGTCCTGGAGTAGGAGCTTTGTGTGCCATGGCTGCTGTAGTTGAAGACCGAGTAGCCTTTTCTGAAACTCGGCTTATTGACTCTATTGGGGGAGGTCCCGAAGCTGTACCAGACATGTTTGCCTACCCTGCCGCTTTAGGATCCTTTGAGAGTTGTTCTATATCTTCAAAGCGAATGATCTGGAGTCAAAAGACTGATCCTTTAATTGGACCTCTTTATCAAGCAGTGAGTTCTCAAGACAGAGAAATGTTAAAGACATCCCTGCCCTCTGAATGCAGTCAACTTCTACGAGATTGGGAGAAGTTTGAAATAGACAATGGCCTACTTTATCGTGTGGTGCTGTATCATGATCAGCCTGGAAGGCGCCAACTAGTTATTCCAAGCTGCTTTCAGAAGATGATTTTCCGAAGTCTGCATGATTATCATGGTCATTTGGGACCTGAGAAGACTTATGACCTAATACAAGACCGATTCTACTGGCCCAAAATGAGAGATACCGTGACTCATCTGTGTAGGTGCTGTCGCAGATGTTTGCAGAGTTAGAGTGTCCCGGTTCGAGCGGCCTTCATGGGACACTTGAAGAGTTCGGGCCCCATGGATCTTGTCTGCATAGACTTCCTTTGTATTGACAACAACTCCAGAGGATTTGGAAATGTATTGGTGGTGACTGATCACTTCACACGATATGCTCAAGCCTTTCCGACTAAGGATCAAAAAGCAGTCACTGTTGCAAGAGTTCTTTGGGAAAAGTATTTTATCCATTATGGCTTACCACACCGGTTGCATTCTGATCAAGGCCGGGATTTTGAGAGTAACCTGATCAAAGAGTTACTTCAGTTGTTGAACATCCGCAAAAGTCGGACGACGCCTTACCATCCAGAGGGAGATGCCCTTCCTGAAAGATTTAACAGGACTTTACTTGATATGCTTGGTACCTTACGAATTGAGGATAAGCGATCCTGGAGTCGAAAAGTGGAGGCTATGGTGCATGCCTATAATAGTACAAGGCACGAGAGCACAGGATATTCACCATACTTTCTGATGTTTGGAAGAGAGCCTAGGCTACCTATTGACATCTTGTTGGGAGTCTCTACCGATGGTATCAGTCATCGAGATCATTACCGATATGTGGCACATTTGAAAGAAACGCTTAAGAGTGCTTATGAGCTGGCTGAGGAAAATGCGGCCAAAGTGAATGAAGGAAATAAAAGGAGATTTGATCTTCGAGTAAGATACCGAGAATTGAACCCTGGGGACCATGTTCTGCTACGGAATTTGGGAGCATCTGCAAAACATAAGCTGGCTGATCGATGGCGGAGTGAACTCTTTACAGTGGTAGATCGGTTGCCTGGAATACCAGTCTACAAGATAAAAGGACGGGACGGAGGATCAGGACTTGGCATAGAAATCATTTGTTGCCTGTACCTCAGGTTGATGGTATGGATATCTCCAATGATGGCTCGGCCTGCGATTCTCCACAGTCCTTAGCCGATATTCCACCTGACCTTCCTGAAACTCTTGAGAGTGATTGGACTGTGGCTCCTGAAGTTCCTAGATCACCAGTATCTTCTCCTTCAGGGAGACCTATGAACCCTCAAACTCCAGAATTCGTACCTAGATCTGTCTACAGATGAGCAGGGATCTAGCTCTCCTACGCCACCAGCACCATCCCCTCCCATGGCAGACAACCCTAGTTTAGGGCCTGGACATGCTAGTTTACCTCAGAGAGAGGTACGGAGAGGAGACAGAATTAGACACCCTCCACCTATGCTGACATATGATAGTTTGGGGGACCCCAGATTTACTACTCAGCCTCATTTATACCATGCTTGGGTGGGTGCAGTGTCAACTTTGGTCAATATGTTACCAATTTTCGCTCCTGCTGGCATGTATACCTATTAACCTGTTGTGACTCTGTAAATGCAAAAGCAACCATATTGATATTGTCATTGGTAATGTTGACTGTATACTATGACTTTGTATGTCTTTGACGTGACGTAAAGATTTCACCAGAGGGAGAGTGTTGGGAACTGCCATTTCTACTAGTATATAATGTATCTGGCTTCTTTGCCCCTGCAGTTTGGCTTCAGAGACCCCAGGCATTCAGTGCAAGTTTTGTTTTGTAAATACAGTGAGTCAGACACATGTGAGGCAGAGCTGCTGGGGGGAGAGATGTGAGCAGAGCTGCTGAGACAGACATGTTATGTCTGGGGGAGTCTAAGAGCCACTTGTTCCTCTTTACTTCACAGTATATAGTTAGGTATGTGTTACCCCCTATATACTCACAGGACCTAGCTAGTAACCGTAGTTAGGGATCTATATATATATATATATAGTTCTATATATATATATATATATATATATATATATATATATATATATATAGTTCAGGGCAGTGATAGGTTAGGCTTCCGAAGGCCAACTAGCTAGTTAGAGGCCCGGTGGCACTAGTAGTTTAGCTGGCAGGTTAAGCTACTCAGTGTTAGGGTAGTCAGGCCTGCATCTACTGCCGTCACCGTCGCCCTGTTTGCTGCCTGTGAAGAATCTCACATCATCATCATCTCCTGATCGGCTGTCTGTCATCTCCTGGAAGAATCCGAGGATCCACAGTCATCCACAGGGGCCCCTGCATCTCTTCTGTTGCCTGGAGGTATTGTGCACTGGACTCTTGCTATATATCTATATATATACCCAGGTATATAACCTAAGACTGTTGTGGACTTGCTGGTTGTTGTAGTATTGCTGTGTTCTGAGTATATTTTATGTATGTATTATTACCCTGTTGATTCTTATAAAGCTACTGTTATAACCTTATGTGGTATCTGTATGTATTCTTCAGACTGTGAGATTAGTACAGTGATCCTTGTTAAGGCTAATAACTGTACTTCATGGGTAAGTCCCAGGAAGAGATCCTCCCTGTAATACAGAGGCTCTATCCTGGGTGGAGGTACTGATATATTTCATATATGTTCCCACTCTTCCCTTCAGCGAAGGCTTCAGGTCCCATTATACACACAGGTCAGCGCCAGAGTCTGTTGCGGGAGGGATAATACTCATACCCCCCCCCCCCCAAATAGGGCTACACATGTCTATCCTAAGATGAAAAGGAAACACTATAAAAGGAGAACTCTTCTATGTTTTTAATGCACTGACATTTGAAGAAGTCTCATGAGAAAGTGGGCAGTAGAAATCTTCATGAAAGTATTTTTTTAAGTCTTTCAATCACTAGAAGCACAGGGGTACATTGACCATGTCTGTTATCACCTGCCTGAGGAATATCGTACATGAGTGCAGTATATTATAGCAGTCAGGCACAATTTAAAGTCAGGAGCTGAAATATTACATTAAAGTCGATACCTAGAAGATATGGTTACTGGCTATTTATTGTCCTCAGATCTTGCTGCATAGCTGCTTTTCCTCATCTCCATCAGGGAAGAGTTACGATCTGTGACTACAATTTAGCTACAGTACATACACGAAGACTCCGAAATATACACCCCTGTGTCCTCACTTGCTCACCCTCCTCCCTACAGCTCTGCCGCCTCAGATTGGATGTTGTATATGAAAACAAGCTGATTACACCAAAAAACTGGAGAATATTATGTAACTGACATACTGAGACAAGGGAGCATTAGTAAGGGGAGTCTAGAGGGTTGCTTAAAGTGGAAGCACTCTCCATAAATGTTAAAAATAAATTTAATACAAGACATAATTTGTATAGATTAAAACATGACAGCATTCATATAGTATTCATAAGAGTAAAAAAAAAAAAAAAGTGGGAGCCAGCCCAAAATTATTGTAGGAGTCACATAGTTAAAAGCAAAGGTCTATTCTCTCCCTAAAATCTGTATTCTACCCCTAAATAGAGTATGCTCAGTGCAGCAGTCGGCAAAGCAACTGATGACTTATTTGTACAGACTCAGGTCAGGGCTGTAATACAGACACATATAAGCATCAGAAAGTAGCCGTCGGACATATGTTGGCATGCACTTTGGGTCTTCCTGCTGTAGTTCTTTAGCTGTCATTTCCAAGTATTCTGTCACTTCTGGGCATGGTGTAACACGAGGGATATTGAATCCATTCTGTCCTCCTAAATTGAGAAAAAAAAATTTACTCAGAAGTAAATATAAGAACACAAATGGAATGCCGATATTTTCAGAAGAAAAAGAGATTTGCTGAAGAAGGGTTATAGGAATTTAGTTATAGGGTACATAGCTGGAAGAAGAGTGCACAGTACAGTGAGAACTTACCACCTGAAGAGTAAAACTGTCATACCATAGAGCAGGAACTCACCTTCCCAAAGGCGTCTGGCACAATGTGAAGCCAGATGGATCTGGACCGTAGGGACTCTTTCCCCTGTATTCCTATGATCCTGGAGAGCTCGGAACTAGTAATTCTTTGTTTAGTGTTTGTTGTGGTGGCAGGGTTATTTTTTAATAAATTGTTTTGGTTTTTTTTTAACATTTTTGTTTTCATTCTTTTTATGGTTATTGTTTTTTGTATTTAGTATTTGTTTATTTTTAGTGATTACTTTTCCATATAATATGGTACTGTATTTTGGACTTGTGACGTGTTCTTGGACATCCTTGAGGATTTGGTCAAAGTCTTAGAAGTAGTGACTGGAGCCCTCTTCATTTATATTTATCACAATATATATTTTTTTTATATTCATTGTATACATTCAATTATGCATTTTGCACTATATTATATCTATTTATCCTATTTCACTAAATGTATTCACACGCCCTCTTCTCCTTTTATTTATTATCTTGTGTATCATACTAGTTCCTTGTCTCTGCGGGGATTGCCACACATTTCATGGTCCAAATACTGCTTTACGACTGTTTTCTTGGTTTTATTATTTGTATAGAGCCTTATCTGTGGTGCGCATATCTCCACCGCATCCACCGGCGGTTCTCATGGCTAAACCCGCTATTGCGAGAATATGACGTGACCTGCGTTCTGACGTCACGGTTCGCGCCGTCGTCATTGCGTTGTGGGCGCGGTCATGTGACCGGCCTGGCTGAGATGAGGGAACATGCACCATAAGACCAGGTAGTGATTAGAGGCATTTTTTGCTGAAGACAGCCTTTACACACCGGTATTCACTTTAAATCTATTACAACTGCTATATTAGGTCACTTCCTGCCCCACTGACACCACCCCCAGACGAAGGCATAGTGCCGAAACGCGCGTCGGGTGGTGGTCTGGATGTCCTCTACATGCTTACATGGGTATGTGCATCGCTATTTTCTTTGTGTTTTTATTGTGGACGTAATTAACACGAGGAGTATAATTCTATGTGTTACTTAGCACTTATATTTATATAAACATGGTACTCTCCTGTGGTACACATCTATAATACTTTGCTTATGTTTTGGGATGTCACACAGACAATTTTACTATGGCAACAGCTTGCGTTTTGTGAACATTAAGCCAGCCTCTATTTATTTGCTGACACCTTTTTGTATTGTTTGTTTCATCTTCATTTTTGTTTAGTCGTATTTATGTCTTTTAATCGTGTCTTAACCACATAAAATATATCAATATGAAAAATGTATTAATTACTTTGAGTGCTACCTTCCGTTTTTTTTTCTTGTTTTTGTTCACCGTACAGTGAGAACTTACCAGCTGAAGAGTAAAACTGTCATACCACAGAACAGGCGATACCTTTTAGAGGCTGAGTATATTTAGTATAGTATATAGTAAATATACTATAGTAAGCTTTCAGAAGTACTAGCTCCCTTCATCAAACATGGTGTTATACCAGAAACTGTAAATTGACAGATTTTTTTTTATACCCTATAGACATGGGCCCTCAAAGGAGCTTTCTAACGCAGCACTGGATAAATATATTGACTGCTTCAGAAGCAAAGTAAAAATCAGAAATCCTGGAGAAACAAAAAGAAACAGGCGCATAACCTAACCCTGCAGGAACAGAAGGCTATTACTTCACTGAAAGAAAATCAGGATATAATAATAAAACCAGCTGACAAAGGGGGCGCAATAGTCATAATGAACACCTCAGACTATATCCAGGAAGCAAACAGGCAACTGTCAAATCCCATCCATTACTCCAAACTTGGAAGTGATCCCACAGAAGCCTATATGAAAGAACTAAAGATCAAAAAGTTTCCAATCCAAGTCCAGATGCAGGTAAAAGGGCTTATCCCAGAGGATCCCAGGCCGGGCTGCTTCTATATGCTCCCAAAGATACACAAAGATGGCAATCCTGGGAGGCCTATAATTTCTGGCATTGGGACACTGACAGAAAACATCTTGGGTTGGGTGGAAAATCTCCTAAAACCCCTTGTCAGGGATACTCCAAGCTACATTCAGGACACCACTGACCTTCTTAAACTGAATTCCCTGGGCCCACTACCTGAGGGTACCATTTTGGCCACCATAGATGTGGAATCCCTGCATACCAACATTCCCCACAAGGATGGAGTTGCAGCATGTCGGGTACACCTGGAAAAACAAAACCTCCCAACAGAACCAGTAACGCAGCTCATACAATTCATCCTTAGCCACAACCATTTTACCTTTGGAGAGGATCTATATCTACAGCGAATGGGAACTTCAATGGGGACCAGATGTGCACCCCAATATGCAAATCTCTTTATGGCAGAACTGGAAGGAGCATATTTATCAACATGCACCACCAAACCTATGATTTACCTTCGTTATATCGCTGATATCCTTGTCATCTGGACTGCAGGTGAGGAGGCCCTACTTCAATTCCATAATGACTTCAATGACTTTCACCCTACCATCAACCTTAAACTTAGCTATTCAGGGAGTGAAATTCACTTTCTGGATACCACAATATACATTAAAGACCACCGGCTACTCACATCAATATACCACAAACCTACAGACAGAACGGCCTACCTGAGAAACGACAGCTTCCACCCCAAACACACAAGACAATCTATTATCTACAGCCAGGCTATACGATACAATCGTATTTGCTCCGACAAAGCAGACCTGGATAAGCACCTCCAGGATCTGAGGACAAAATTTCTCCGATTGGGATACAAACCAAAAGTGACATACAACCAATTAAAAAAAGCAGCAGCCATTAATAGAAACAGTCTGCTCACATATTAAGAGACCCAGAAAGAAGTCCGAGTGCCCCTAGTTGTCGCAACTCACAGCTGGAGATCCTACGAAGGATTGCCAAGGAGCCCCAACCTGTGCTATATAGGGACAACAGACTCAAGGACATATTTTCAGTCCCCCCTCTCCTTTCCTTTCGACAATCACCAAACCTGAGGCGTATTATTGTCCAGAGTACCCTGAAGGCTCCAACTGAAAATGGCACCTCACCTTGCCTACATAAAAGGTGCATGACCTGCAAGCACATCCACACCGCTGACAGTGTACCTATCCCACAGTCACAACAGGTGCACAAAATTAGGGGGACATTTTCCTGCAGGTCTTCTAATGTGGTGTATCTCATAATGTGTGTGCAATGTCCCACCACAGGCCTCTATGTGGGGGAAATGGGGCAGAGACTTAGTCAAGGCATGAACTTACACAGATTCACCATTAATAATAACAGAACAGATCTCCCAGTGGCCGCACATTTCTCTGGAGAAAACCACTCTATTGAAGATTTGCGGGTTGTGGTTTTAATGGGACATTTTAAGACGCAGAAGGAGAGGAAAGGAAACAATGGGAGTACAAGTTTATGCAAAAATTTCAAACTCTGCAATTTGGACTTAACATTCATGCCAGCTTCATGTCACACTATGTATGAACTGTGAGGGTCACAAATCACCAACTCATTGTAAACAGATAACAGATCCCTCTGTCACGCACCACAACTTTCCAGATTGTTTATTTTTTGACCGGTTGTAAATAACTTCTCTACTTAGATTTCATTTTGTTTTTTAAGGACACTAAGATCCTTTGAAGGCCCATGTCTATAGGGTATAAAAAAAAAAAAATCTGTGAATTTTCAGTTTCTTGTATAACACCATGTCTGATGAAGGGAGCTAGTACTCCCGAAAGCTTACTATAGTATATTTACTATATACTATACTAAATATACTCAGTTAGCCTCTAAAAGGTATCGCCTGATTTCTTCACTATTCCACTACTTTCAATGGCTAACACTGTACAACATTATACTACTAATACCACAGAACAGGAACTCACCTTCCCGATCTGCCATGCTATCGAAGAAGGCCCACAGAGGACGATTGTGAGAGGTCATTCTAATGAAAGCCACGTAATGACTTGTTTCTATACATAAAACAGCATAAAGCTGTAAATGTTGCCTCTGTAGTACAGCTTGGCCATTTAGATTTTCGGGCACACTGAGATCTCTTGGTTGGTGGCCACCTCTTTGTTTATGAAGGTGAACCTGCCCATAAGAAGAAGTTAATTAAGGATATATGCAAATCACTGTTTTACAGGACAAGTCATATTAGTCTGGTTTACTACACAGGAAGGTAGTACCTGCTTGTTGCAGATGGCACAATATTGTTTTGTGTGTCCTGGAGTGATCCCCAAATCCTCATAGCAATCAAGACACTCCACTACTGCTAAAGACTGACAGACTGAACACTGTCGTGGGGCTGCAGGGAGAAAAAAGAAGAACAGGATATAATATCTAAGAATATGTTAATATTAGGGAACAATCTATTTCCTGCTGTACATACTGCCCACTGTATTCCTGGACAATAATGGTAAAAACCCATAGGAGTTTTTCTTCATTGTAAACAGAATGGGCTGACTGAAATATGGCTGTTACCTTTAGCAGTGCGACCTAAGAAGAGGTGAACTCTTCAACTAAGAATTTTCCCTCTGTGGTATTTTCTAAGCTTTTAGCACACATCACTTCCTGTCTCTTTCCAGTGGCATTTTACACCTTCATTTCCCTTTAACAATGTGACATACTGTATATTTATAGAATGTATTTTTTTGTAAGTTTTAACATTGTGCAATTCTTGAAATAAGGATGGATTTGCACTATGATCTGTCAAATTGTAGCAAAAAAGCTAACTGGATCCAAAAAGCACCAGCTCTGCAAAAGTAAATCCTCTAGTCCAACTAGTCACAATCATTATGAATAGCATGCAAACTAGCCAGTTAAATGCAGCATAGGGAATATTGTACATTCTTCAGCTTTCATAGCTTTGTTTCAAAATACTGAATGCCAATATACTGTATGTAAGCGAAAAACAAATAGTAGTATTACAACTTATACAGTGTAAGCACCAGCATGTCGTACATGTCAAAGGAAAAAAAAATATTTTAGCTCATCTGCCAATTGGGAACCTGGTTAGTGTCAGCATATAGTACAGTATAGTAAGGCAGAGGAAGATATTCCTTTATGGTATTTGGGGTAGATCATGGCACTGCTGCTCAGGTAGGCATGCCTGGTGCAGGCTACAGACTTGACAATGCCTTTAATGTACATTAACAACACTAACACTTCTGACTCTTTAGTTAATAGAAATTTACCCATAAACTACCAAATAATACAGATTTAGGGAGTAACTTCCTCAACCTGGGCTACAATATATGTTAGCAGGTTAAGCCTGTATTATGTAACGTAATGTTATGTTATCACCTACAGTCACATGTTTATGTCTCACTTCTCCAATGACAAAGCTGTGCCTCATACACGATGACTCTGATCTTATTGTATTCTTTCTTAGAACTTACTGTCCTCTAGCAGATCAGTTATATCCAACTGTTGGGTTGGAATAATGGTGTTAAACATCTTGAAGTTCTTTCCATTCCTTGGCATCTGAACGATAAGACATGAGGGAACCTAGCAGTGCATGAAGACATTTATTACATAAAACTATCAGATAGGGCAAATAATGTAAAACTTTAAAATGTCCCTGTATTCTAAAACGAATAGCTCAATTAAATGGATTATTTTCTATCAGTACATAGTGTTGGGTCTTGTGATTTAACAACTTCAGTGACAGAATTTAAATGCTGTACTCAGTAGATTTACAGATCATCTAGGTAAAAAGCTTAACTGTTACACCCCTACATCCATCTGCATATATAATCACAAGTGATGGCCTTCTGTAGTGACATGACCGTGTAGCGGTCTGCAGCAACATAACATACACTATATGGAGAAACTTACTGGGCCACAGCTCCTAATCATTGAATTCAGATGTGTCATTCAGTGCCATTGCCACAACACCTAGCCATGCAGTCTGCCTTTACAAACATTAGTGAAAGAAAGCCTTGTTGTAAAGAGCTCACTGCAATCCAGCATGGTGCTGGGAAGTTTCTTGCCTCCTAGATATTCCACCATCAACTGTGAGCTGTATTATTGGAGAGTGGAAGCATTTAGGAACCAGAGCAACTCAGCCACAAAGTGGCACACCATGTAAAGTTACAGAGCAGGGACACCGAGTGCTGTGGCGCATAGTGCATAAAAGTCGCTAACACTCTGCTGACTTGCAGAGTTGCAAACCTCCTCTGGCAGTAACAAACACAAAACTGTACCAAGTGTTTTCATGGCCAAGCGTTGGATACAGTGGTATAAAAGCACTGGACACTTGAGCTGTGGCAACATGTTCTGTGGAGTAACTAAACCTCTATCTGGTAGTCTGATGTATGGGCCTAGTTTTGTTAAATGCCAGGAGAACATTACAGTTGGCACAATGCAGTCAGAAAAGTAAAGTGTGGTGGATGAGGAATAATGCCATTTTTTTTTTTTTGTTTTTTTTTCACTGGTTGGCTTAGTTCCACTTAAGGGAAATCTTAATGCTTCAGCATATCAGGACATATTTGACAATTGTGTTCTTACAACTTTTTGGGAACAGTTTGGTAAAGGCAATTTTCTACTTCAAGCACAAAGCAAATTCGTAAAGGCATGGTTGGATGAGTTTGGTGTGGAAAAACTTGACTGGCCCACACAGAGCCCACCGTTCCCAAGCAATAAGTGCTGTTAGTGTTGTTGCCTGATAAGCTTGTTAAAACTCTCTACTGTCAGGTGGGCTTTGTCAGGCAGGAGAAGGCAAGCTGTGTGGCTGATTGGAGCTTGGGAATGGTGGGAGTTAGAGAAAAAAATTCCAACTGCACTAGAATCAGTGAAGCAGCACCTATTGAATGGTGTAAGGTGCTGGATTTGGGGGAGGTGGTAAAAGGTTCTCTGTAATACAGCATTTGTGTCAGTCCCTTGGACCCCGACAGTGCGATTGCAGAGTGCAGAGGTAGCCATTGCAGCCAGAGCCCTGGCTGTGGCCTTCTGCACTACCCTGCACTGAAAAAAAAGTTAAAAAAAAAAATAAAAAAGTTAAAAAAAAATCCATCTTTTAAATTTAAAACACAAATGTAAACAAAATAAAATAAACAAACACGGTAGGTATCTCCATGTGCTAGAAGTCTGTACTATCCAAAAATAGTAGGGTGAACGGAGTAAAAAAAAAAAAAAAAAAAAAAAAAACACACATTATAATTGAAGGGGCCAAGAAAACAGATTCTGCACTGGGGCCCAGAAGATTTATGTTATGATTCTTGATATGAATAGTTAGAATTTCTGTATTATCTACCTATGTTTAGGGCCACAGTGGTAATACTGTAGCATACACTGACTTTTTTAATGATTCTACAGCCTCAGATTTAATATGTATAATTTGTTTATATTTCAATAATGTCTGACATCTTACCTCTGTAAACTTGAGATCACCAGTAACCATAGACCATTCCAGAAGCTGCTGGACAGAGGGTACGTCGACTGACTGTTTCTTCTCCATAAAAATTTGATAGAATATACAACCTTGAGGCTTCTTCTTTGGTGTTCTATGGAGCCATAGGACAAATATAAAAAAAAACAGTTACCCAAAGGCTGTTTTTGTACAAATAATTATAAAATCAAATACATTCTGGTTTGAGGGTTCTTTACATTAATTACATTGGGATCCTTCTAATTTTAATAAAAATGGCTGCTCAAGGAACTGAGTAATCAAAAAAACAAAACAAAAAACGGTCCTTCAATATGGAGAACCAATGTGATTTTGTTGCACACCAGTTATTTTGGTTTCGTTTGGTTTCAATCGAACCAAAAACGTCCGAACCGCAACAGCTATTATACTTGTAGGTCTCCCCCTCCCCAGCTCTGGTGCTGGTCTTTGCTCTGTTCAGGCCCCCTGAATGACGTCAGAGGCCTGTGATTTGGCTTCAACGCTCTTGTGTCTTTACATCATAATGCCACAAGTTGCAGGACTCGGTGGTCCCTGATAAGAGCCAGTGCTGGAGCACAGGAGAGGTGAATAACACTGTTTCTTTAATGTTTGCTCATCTAATTATACTCTGAGATCTGAAGAGACCCCAGAGAATATAAGCAGTTCTGGTTTGGTTGTGTTCAGTCCAAACATAACCACCAGGCAAAGCAACTCACTTCCTGTAGACCCCCATGCTCCACAATAGAAATCAGCTTTATTGGTGGATGCCAATATAGTTGATTATGAGGTCAAATGGGAAATTACTTGCCATTGAGCCCTGGGCTACAACCCATTTTGCCTTTGTTATAGTCTGCTTCTGGGAATTTGTGCGGGATGTGACCTAAAATACTTGTCATTAATTGTAATTGAGGTAAAATGCCCAATTAATCGCAATTATTTCGGTCATAATTGCCCATCCCTTGCTGCTTATGTATATTCATTTGGGTTTCCAGTCACCTGCAACTCTCTTAGAAGAGATTTTGCCTCATATTGCCTTTGCTTTGTCTCATATACATGTCTCTGTACAAGTCAACAACTTTCACCATGTAGCTAGTCTGAAAGCATGGAGATTCATTAGACCCAAGAAACACTTTAAAAGACATTTAAAAATTATTATACCTCATTGAAAGAGTCCCAAGGGAATACATTATAACGCTTATTTTTACTTATAAAACTGTGATGGTAGCCTGTCATTCAGTTATGCCTGCTATGGCACTATATTGTCAATATCTACATCTAAAATAAGCTTGGGGGTATAGGTCAAAAGACAGTAAGAGAAAACAAAAGAGGAAAAAAGGTTGTCACTAAGTGAGAGATAAAGAATCAGGACCAAAACTAGAATAGAAGGAAGAGAGTGAAAATAGAAAAACACAAGCAGGAAGATTCAATGGGACAAATTTATTAAGGTGTGTAGTACCCCATTGTTAATGATATCCTACCAGATGTGCCATAAAAGGCCTATGACTCTTAATTGTGGTGTATCTCCTGCTTGTGTTGTGCCACAGAATTTGTGTTGTGCCACAGAATTAGAATTTAATCTAGCTAGGGGCCATTTTAGATTTCAGCTTTAATTTATGCTATTTTCCTCTTTCTAACTTTGCCTTTTTTTCCAAAGTGGTGCAAAACATCAAAAAGTGGTGCAGTTTTCGGAGACAAAAATTGCGCTACTTTTATGCCAGAGTTCTGGCGCAAAGTCACTAATAAATATGCCCGAAAATCGGCTCAAAAAGGTACTGATCAAAAAATAATTATTAAAATACCTAATATAAAATAGGGGTTCTACCCTAAGGACTTGGAACAAGCGATTTAGAAATTCTTCAGGATCTGAAAAGAAAAAAAAAAAAAAAAAAGCATAGGTTAAATCATCAGAAATCATATATACATATTTTTTTAATGTATTATACAGAGACTTCTATGCCCTCAATATACTCCACCTTAAAAGGGGTTGTCCAGGCTAAAAACAAAACAAAAAAAAAAAAATATAACCACACACACTCACCTGTCCCCGGAGTTCCAGTGTCCTCCCAGCGTGGTCTGGTTTTCTTGCTTGGCTGCTGTCTTTTGCAGAAGTCCTCGCCGGCTGTGACGTCCTGTGTCCCTTCCACTTCCTGAGGCCAATCAGCGGCCTAAGGGAAGGACCCGGGGACTTCACAGGTAGCCAATCAGCAGCCTCAACGGTCATGCGCGGTGGGGAATTTAGCCTGGACAACTCCAATTTCTTCTATTTTTGCTTTAGCTGCTCCTTAATGAGCCATAGAGTCTTCAATGATGTGTAAACTCTAGACCATAATTGGGTTGCATGCCACTTTCATCTCTAATAAACTCAGCTTACCATCTTTTTACCCACTAAACCAAATCACATGACGAGTGGAGACTTTCCAATATATATGTTATGGACAGCAAGTCTAGAGTTAAGATGTTATCTACTTGCCTTTTTCCTCATTGGTGAAGCCAGTGCTCTTTCCTGCGGCTTCCAAAATCTTCCTCAATGCCATCACTTTGGTGGCACACACATAGCCATTTCTAAATGGACATAAACAGGCAGATTATGTGAAACAGGATGTGCAGAGAAAAGTCAGCTCATCTCCAATTAGCAATTCTGCTGATATAAAGACCCAAATGCATCCTAAATGCTATTCTAGATACTTTCAATAAACTGGAAAAAAAAATTCTACCACTTAAAAAGATGAGAGACGCCTGCAATTGACATCATAGCTAGACCTCAACTATGAGAGACAAAATGAGAAAACATATCTAGAAACTCACAGTCTGATTTTTTAAGAATTTATTTGCAAATTATGGTGGAAAATACAAACAAGCAAGATTTCTGGCTCTCACAGATCTGTAACTTCTTATTTAAGAGGCTCCTCTGTCCTCCACTCATTACCTGTAGTAATGGCACCTGTTTGATATTGTTATCAGTATAAAAGACACCTGTCCACAACCTCAAACAGTCACACTCCAAACTCCACTATGGTGAAGACCAAAGAGCTGTGGAAGGACACCAGAAACAAAATTGTAGACCTGCACCAGGCTGGGAAGACTGAATCTGCAATAGGCAAGCAGCTTGATGTGAAGAAATCAACTGTGGGAGCAATAATTAGAAAATGGAAGACATACAAGACCACTGATAATCTCCCTCGATCAGGGGCTCCACGCAAGATCTCACCCCGTGGGGTCAAAATGATCACAAGAACGGTGAGCAAAAATCCCAGAACCACACGGGGGGGATCTAGTGAATGACCTGCAGAAAGCTGGGACTAACGTAACAAAGGCTACTGTCAGTAACACACTACACCGCCAGGGACTCAGATCCTGCAGTGCCAAACGTGTACCCCTGCTTAAGCCAGCACATATCCTGTCCCGTCTCAAGTTTGCTAGAGAGCATTTGGATGTTCCAGAAGAGTATTGGGAGAATCTCATATGGTCAGATGAAACCAAAGTAGAACTGTTTGGTAGAAACACAACTCATCGTGTTTGGAGGAGAGTGAATGCTGAGTTGCATCCAAAGAACACCATACCTACTGTGAAGCATGGGGGTGGCAACATCATGCTTTGGGGCTGTTTCTCTGCAAAGGGATCAGGACGACTGATCCGTGTACATGAATGGGGCCATGTATCGTGAGATTTTGAGTGCAAACCTCCTTCCATCAGCAAGGACACTGAAGATGAAATGTGGCTGGGTCATTCAGCATGACAATGATCCCAAGCATACCGCCAGGGAAACGAAGGAGTGGCTTCGTAAGAAGCATTTCAAGGTCCTGGAGTAGCCTAGCCAGTCTCCAGATCTCAACCCCATAGAAAACCTTTGGAGGGAGCTGAAAGTCCATGTTGCCCAGCGACAGCCCCAGAACATCACTGCTCTAGAGGAGATCTGCATGGAGGAATGGGCCAACATACCAGCAACAGTGTGTGCCAACCTTGTGAAGACTTACAGAAAACGTTTGACCTCTGTCATTGCCAACAAAGGATATATAACAAAGTATTAAGATGAACTTTTTTTATTGACCAAATACTTATTTTCCACCAAAATTTGCAAATAAATTCTTTAAAAATCAGACAATGTGATTTTCTGGATTTGTTTTCTCGTTTTGTCTCTCATAATTGAGGTCTACCTATGATGTCAATTACAGGCCGGCCTCATCTTTTTAAGTGGGAGAACTTGCACAATTGGTGGCTGACTAAATACTTTTTTTCCCCACTGTATAGACAGGTGTGCCTTTCCTAATCAAGTTCAATCAGTTTAATCACAGCTGGACTCCAATGAAGGAGTAGAATCATCTCAAGGAGGATCAGAAGGAAATTGACAGCATGTGAGTTAAATATGAGTGTCATAGCAAAGGGTCTGAATACTTATGACCATGTGATATTTCAGTTTTTCTTTTTTAACAAATTTGCAAAAATATCTACATTTCTGTTCTTTTTCTGTCAAGATGGGGTGCTGAGTGTACATTAATGAGAAATAAAATTAACTTTTTTTTCTTTTAGTAAATGGCTGCAATGAAACAAAGTGAAAAATTTAAAAGGGGGCCAGAATACTTTCCATACCCACTGTTACTATGGAAATGCCAGCAGTTTCCCTATAGGTATACTTGAAGCAGAAAGTCCGCAGGGGAAATCTCTGCAGACTTTCAGTGAAAAGTTCTGCGGGAAAAACCGCAATGCGTGAGGCCTTAGCCTTTTTGACACCAATTGCGGATCTCAGGATATGTTATTAGTATCAGATTGGCGAGGATCCCACATAGATCAGCTTTTGTAGGCAGGGACGTTTTAAAACATTGGTGGGCCCAATGCAAAGGTTTCATTAGTGGGCCCCCCCATCACAACCACTTAGAAATACCTGACCTTCACAAATTAACAAATTATAATGCCCCCTCAATAGCCCCACATAGTATAACACCCCTTAGTGGCTCGCACACAGTATAATGCCCCTCATAATGTCCCCTTCCAGAATGCCCCCAAAGTGTCATGTGTAGTCCCTCCCCCCCCCAGTTGCCCTCACACTGTCATGTTCCCCCCAGGTTGCCCCCACAGTATCATGTCCTTTCATGTTGCCCACAATATCATATCCCCCACCCCCAGGTTGCCCCCATAGTGCCATGTCCCCCCCAGGTTGCCCCCACAGTTTCATCTCCCCCACTAAACACTACACTACACTATACTACACTACATCGCATCTTCTGTTCCCAGGACACCTGGAGCAAAGACAGCAGCCAGGTGGTGAAGCAGAGAGTCTTCAACTCTGGACCCACTGCCTGGACAGCAGAACAGCAAATGCAGGACTATCCTACTGTCCAAAGGGTGCCCCCCGCTACCATAGTGCACTATTGACCCTATGTTTAAAGCGGCCCTGGTTGTAGGCTTTCTTCACTGTACAGTGGCCATGCCAGAGTACTGCAGTTCTGCTCCCATTAAAATGAATAGGACCAGAGCTGCAGTACTCCAGCACTGCCACTATACACTAGACAGAGCCTTCTACTTCATGTTCAATCCTTTCTATAGGTTTTGGCACAGGAGGCAGCCTTTGCAGGCATTTCAAGAGGACCAGCTGATCATCTTACGTGTATAGGGGACCTACCAACTCTTTTGATGGCAGATGGTTGGAGATGTTGAAACCCTCCTGTTCTCAGGGAGAAAAGCTGCTGTCTGGCAGTGGCTTTCTAGACTTTTCTATTTCAATACACATGCTCAACTGTCCATTTTGAATTTCGTCAACAGATATCTAAAGTGTACAGCTGGCTTTTGCCTGACACAGTATTCTAGCCCCCCAGAAACATGAGGCTTCTTTCCACTGTTGCTGAAAATAATACAGATTCCACATTTTGAGAAGTGTATTTCCACGTTCCATCTCTCTCACCGTATGAATTTAATCAAAGAATTCACATGTCTCTACTGGAGACTAAAAATAAGAAATACTTGAAATGGAAGCAAGAGAAAGATATTCAAGATATAATAGGGAAGAAAATACTTAAAGCACCTCTGGTTTCTGCTACTGAATAAAGTTACAGTAATCCAGTATATAATCCATTTAATATATGTAGGCTGCATGGTGGCTCAGTGGTTAGTACTTTTGTCTTCCACAACAGTATACTGGGTTCTGCCCATTGGTAACATCTGCACAGAATAGTGTTTGTGTGAGATTTCTTCAGGTTCTCCTGTTGGTCCAATGTGAGTGTCTACAGTGCGGAGGAATATGTTGGTGCTATAGAAGCAACATCTGGGTTCACACACACAGATATTTAAATTGCTATGAGTGGGCCATTTAACAAACACAGCTATTTTTGTTAGTAAACATCAAATTCAACAAAATAGAACAAAGCTGTAATTACATAGCACAGCCGCCATGTATTAGTGTTAACAGTGAAAAGATCTCACCATTCATACAAGTGTTGTGGCCCCTTCATACCAATCTGGGCTGAAAGAATCATTTCTGCCAATGCTTATGGTTACCGTACACATTAAACTAAGATTGACCAAACCCACTTTACATCTAATGCATACTCAATGCTCAGATGACATTCATTTGTCCTTCGCTGGGAAAAAAAACAAAAAAACAAACAAACCACCAAACAAACACTGATTCGACATTTCAGAATTTCAATGTGCCACTTGGCAGAGGTAATCCTGATGCCCATTCCTTTCTTCCCTTTTAGAACAGACACACAGAGAATCTCCTCTTTCATACGACACCAAAAGGAAGTTTCTACGTTTTATAGCACTCGAGATATAACTACCCTAATTTTCAAGGGAAAGAATAAAGAAATGCAGAATTTCACAGAAAGGAGCCAAAACTTGTTAATAAAGTGTATTACAAAATGTATTACTGACACAAATACAGCCAAAATATCAAAACTTGTCCAAAAGTTTAGTTATGCTTTAATGTTCCTTTATAAGAGGCGTTTAACATGCAAGCAGCTTTTGCAAGTAGAAGACGTGAAATGTATGCTGCCTGTATAAAAACAAGGCTGAAAGTGTTTAAACACACATTTTTGTTTCTAGGAGAATACTGCCAATCTCTCTAGTCTGCTGTGGATTTTTACACATCACATCACATCACATCACATGTTAATTTTTGGTTTACATGTAGCTTGGACTTTGCAATTTTAGCCTTTTTCTTTATGATTTCCAACTCTGTTAAAGGTGACCAAGAGGAAATCAGCTCTAATATAGGACACTTCTGCCAGTGTCTGGTAAGTATTGAAAGGAAGTTAAAACAGAACTCCCATTTTAGCCGCCTCCATTTCCAGACTCATTAGGGTAAAAACAGACGGAGCAGCTGCCACAATCGGTTGAAACCCCCCACTATAAAGTCCCTGGCCGGCAGTGCACAGAGGCTGTATGGCTCCTTAGTACACAGTTATCTGCCTGGTACCACACAGGTTCAGTCAAGCTCTCTATATACAGAGACTTGCACATAATTCAACAAAAACTGCTTTGTATGAGACATACAGAAGTACATTAGAGGTCTTATTGACATCTTTGGAAGCTATATAATAGTTTGCACAAAACAGAATAGTTATATAGCCCTAAGCATGAGCCCTGAAATACATCATTACAGAAAAAGAACCTTCGACTGTTTTAGCTACAGGTTATTATAATATGGCTACATAGTGACAGTCTGTATCAACAATACATTTACGGATTATGTACTCCTGTAAGGGGTACCCATATGTTGCTGACTGATTCTGTCAATATGATGAGCCACATCAGGGAATTTTTTAATAATATGAAGTGTATAGTTAGACAGTGTCCTGCAACCTCACTGTGAAACACAAAGTGTCTGCACACCAACAAATTGTCAAATCCCGTTGGCTGTATGGTACTGTTGCATCTGATAAAGGGAGTGGTACCAATAGAATTACATTAAGGTTTTGTGCACTTCAACAGTATGTGCTTAAACAGTGCCTCTTGATACTTCATATACAGTGAAAATTGCTGCTGGCAAATATCCACATGACTAAAAGCAATACATTAACTACTGTATGTCTACATGGGTGGTAACAACAAGCAGAAACACATTAACATGGCATATTGGAAGCAGGTATTTTTTGGATCCTAGCAATTAATTACAAAATTTTAATATGTCATTTTATTATTGCTTTTATAGAAATCACCTAATGTTATAACATATCTGCATTGTTTGGCTAGTAGAGCTGAGCTGGTAAATGCAGAAAAATAATATGATATAAAATAATAATATAATAATGAAGCATATTATTTGTATGAGAAGTTCCCCAACTTTTTTTTGTTTGTTTTCTTTTAAACCATTTAACATAACAAGATCTCTGTTTGCTGACATTACCTGGAGACCTTTATTTTTTTTACATTCAGATACCAAATATCAGTCCTGATCATGTCCTACTGGGGCAAGTGCTCAGTTCTCAACATACAGTACCCTACACCAGGGTCTGGAAATATTCATGGACAAGCTATTCCCTCAAAGACAGCAGACCGATCTTTACAATATCATTTTTGGCATAACTGTACATTGCACAAGGGCTGTGCTCCTTTCAAGGATTTTTAGAAACTTCCCTAACAGCAGGAAATAGTACAGAATAAAAAAAACATCCTATACTTACTCATTAAATCCTTAGCTGGATCCAATACTAAGGCTCTACTGGTCACTACCAGTCTTGCAGCAATATCATCACATCTATAATTCACATGACCTTTGCAGCAAATGACAGCCTTCAGTTGCATTTCGTACATGCAAGTATCACCACAGTGACTGGCCATGGCAATCACAAGAAAGTAGTATGTGATGACATCAGAGAAGGAGAGGCAGAGACCACCAAAATAGTGGTGCTAGATGGGAATTTAATATGTTACGGAAGTTCCATGAAAATCCTGGACAACTCCCTTTCCTGAAATGTATGCATATAGTACATAATAAGTTTTTCATAGAGTACTTACTTGCGCAAAGGGTTGACTATCTCGGTGCGCAGTAAGTCCCTTGTGTCAGCATATGAATCACTGTCATTCTTGTCTGGAGGGCGCAGAAGTATGGTGTCGAGCGCAGAACAACAAGCAAACATGCTGGAACACAGTAGAACGATAACATCCAAATTATTAGGTCATCCAATAATACAAAATCACATGAAAAAAAAAAAAAGCGTGGTTGCAGGATATTGTACCAGGTTTTCACAGAGATTTTGTGTGTGTATATCCATACTGTCTTCTAGCACAGTAACAATAACTGCGTTTGTACAGTGCCTTGCGAAAGTATTCGGCCCCCTTGAACTTTTGGGGGACACAATTGTGAAGTGGAACGAAATTTATTGGTTATTTTAAACTTTTGTAAAAAAATAAAAAACTGAAAAGTGGGGCGTGCAATATTAGGATCTCTGAATGATCCAATGTTGTCCTAAATGACTGATGATGATAAATAGAATCCACCTGTGTGTAATCAAGTCTCTGTATAAATGCACCTGCTCTGTGATAGTCTCAGGGTTCTGTTTAAAGCGCAGAGAGCATCATGAAGACCAAGGAACACACCAGGCAGGTCCGTGATACTGTTGTGGAGAAGTTTAAAGCCGGATTTGGATACAAAAAGATTTTCCAAACTTTAAACATTCCAAGGAGCACTGTGCAAGCGATCATATTGAAATGGAAGGAGTATCGAACCACTGCAAATCTACCAAGACCCGGCCGTCTCTCTAAACTTTAATCTCAAACAAGGAGAAGACTGATCAGAGATGCAGCCAAGAGGCCCATGATCACTCTGGATGAACGGCAGAGATCTACAGCTGAGGTGGGAGAGTCAGTCCATAGGACAACAATCAGTCGTACACTGCACAAATCTGGGCTTTATGGAAGAGTGGCAAGAAGAAAGCCATTTCTCAAAGATATCCATAAAAAGTCTCATTTAAAGTTTGCCACAAGCCACCTGGGAGACACACCAAACATGTGGAAGAAGGTGCTCTGGTCAGATGAAACCAAAATCAAACTTTTTGGCTACAATGCAAAACGATATGTTTGGCGTAAAAGCAACACCGCTCATCACCCTGAACACACCATCCCCACCATCAAACATGGTGGTGGCAGCATCATGGTTTGGGCCTGCTTTTCTTCAGCAGGGACAGGGAAGATGGTTAAAATTGATGGGAAGATGGATGGAGCCAAATACAGGACCATTCTGGAAGAAAACCTGTTGGAGTCTGCAAAAGACCTGAGACTGAGACGGAGATTTATCTTCCAACAAGACAATGATCCCAAACATAAAGCAAAATCTACAATGGAATGGTTCACAAATAAACGTATCCAGGTGTTAGAATGGCCAAGTCAAAGTCCAGACCTGAATCAAGAATCAGTGGAAAGAGCTGAAAACTGCTGTTCACAAACGCTCTCCATCCAACCTCACTGAGCTCCAGCTGTTTTCCAAGGAAGAATGGGCAAGAATTTCAGTCTCTCGATGTGCAAAACTGATAGAGACATACCCCAAGCGACTTGCAGCTGTAATCGCAGCAAAAGGTGGAGCTACAAAGTATTAATTTAAGGGGGCCGAATAATTTGGCACGCCCCACTTTTCAGTTTTTTATTTTTTACAAAAGTTTAAAATATCCAATAAATTTCGTTTCACTTCACGATTGTGTCCCACTTGTTATTGATTCTTCACCAAAAAATTTAAATTTTATATCCTTATGTTTGAATCGTGAAATGTGGCAAAAGGTTGAAAAGTTCAAGGGGGCAGAATACTTTCGCAAGGCACTGTATAAGCATACTGTCTTCCAACGCAGTGAAAATAACTGTGTGTACCCATACTGTCTCCTAGAGCAGACTTTGACCCTCATGGTGGATGAGTATCTGTCCACCCGTCTCCTGGTACTGAGCAATGGGTTCTCCTGTTCAATTTCTGGGTTGGTAAATTGGACACGTGGCCAGAGCTTGCCCTCTATGCCTTGGAGGTGCTGGTCTGCCCTGTGGCAAGTGTCCTATCAGAATGTGTGTTCAGCACCGCAGGGGGTGTCACCACCGACAAGAGGATCCACCTATCCACAGCCAACGTGAACATACTTACGTTCATTAAGATGAACCAGGCATGGATCCCACAGGACTTAGCTATGCCAGTGCCTGAGTGAGTGGTTAAAGCGTTGGCTACCTCCTCCTCTGCCTCCCCACCTGGACCTCTCCCACCGGTTTCAAAATTATTATTTTATTTGTTTTTTTTAATGTATTTATTTATTTCATTTTATGTTATTATTTTAAGTACTTTCCCTACCCCATTTTTTGCTGTGCACTTACCCTGTTATTAATCCTATTTTGCAACTAATTTCTGCGTCTTTTTTCGGTGACACATACGGCTTTATTTATATGTTTTTATTTTTGCATGTGTTAATTTTTTTTTTTTTTATATCTGGGAAAATCTAAATAAAAGAGGAGGGAAAATGGGTCTGTTTTTCACTTTTTTTTATTTTTTATTTAATAACAAAGTGCTACAAAATAGTTTTTACTCTCAGCTATGGTAATTTTTATTTTATATGGTGTCGTCGGGGGTGGGGCTATAACCTTTAAAAAGGGCGCATTATTGGCATATTATTTTATTTACTTTTTTTTTTCTTTTCTTTTCATTTTTTTTTTTTTTTACATTGTGTCCCCATAAGATTATAATAAACCTTTGGGGACATCTGATTACTTTTTTTTTTTTGGGGGGGGGGGGGAGGCTGATTTCCCCTGTAACTGTGGCTGGTACATTTAGCCCCAGTTGCAGGAGGAATACAGCCTCCTGTGCATAACTATAGGACTTACAGAGCTGATCTGGGTCCTGTAGGACCCAGCAGCTCTAACAGACTCTGATCCTGGGGGGGGGGATCACGTGACCGCTGGGTCAGAGGGGAGCCGCAAGATGGCAGCGCTCATTCAGCACTGTATACACAGTGATTGGGATGGCAGGGAAGGTAATAAAGTTAGAGCCGGCTCCCCGTTTCACGATTTTGTGCAACTGCTGTATTCTGCTTGGACATACCGGTACGTCCTTGCAGAAATTGACAACCACTTTCCAGACCTATATAGTCTATGGGCGGTACTGAAGTGGTTAAAGCATAACTAAAACTTTCAGACAACTTTTGATTCTGGCAGTATTTGCGTCATTAATAAATTTTGTAATACACTTAAATTTTGGATCATTTCTGTGAAATCCTGCATTTTTCACTATTTTCCTTTCGGAAATTATGAAACTTATTTGTCGTCAACTGGTGATGGTAGGTTTTATAAATTACGAGATATAACTGGTGTGACCCTCCCCTACCCCCAATTCTTTATTATTTTTTTTTAACTGTACTTTTTATTAAGGTTTTACATAATAAAGTATACATCAACAAGAAGAGGTAAGGCGTAGCCGCAACATGCGGCATAACAGTCTATACATATATCACAACCAAAGAAAACAAAAAAAACAGCGGTAGGACAGACAACAACAGACACCAGACCAAACAGAGGGGTATGGGAAAGGAGAAGGAGGGGGGGGGGGGGGTTGGTCAGAATCAAAAACCATGTACAATGCAATAGGAGTCCCAGTGCAACCAGACAGCATTAAAGGCATCAACGGTGTGGTTAAGGGTAGCAGTTAAAAATTCTAGACTACGAATGTCCTTCATGCGGGCCACTAGCTCAGGCCCTGTGGGAGGGAGTCTGCTTCCAATGCAGGGCAATAAGGGTCTTAGCTGCAATACAAAAATAAAGGAACAGTCGAGACGTTTTCTTGCCTGGATGTTTGGGAGGCAAATTGAGTAAATAGGTCATGGGATCCAACGGAACCCCCTGAATAAAGAGGGCATCAGTGAGGAGTTTCACTTCTGTCCAGAAAGGGCAGAGGGCAGGGCAATCCCAGAAAACATGGCACACTGTACCCAGCAAGGCCTGACATCGCCAGCACGAGGAGGAGATAGAGGGATTAAGGGTGTGGAGCAAAGCTGGCGTGTGATACCAGTGCATAAGAATCTTATATTGGGTTTCTCGAAATGTGATACAGGATGAGGATTTGACTGCACGAGACCATATAATCTGCCACTGTCTGGGCGAGATCTGCCTATCCACAGCCTCAGCCTACTTAGCAAGAGCCTGAATATACTGGTTATGAGCCCACTTGTAGAGGTACCAGCACGGCACAGTTTCTCGAAAGCCGTGGGGAGCGAGACCCGAGTGGTCCCAAGCTGAGCATGGGTAAAGTGAGAAATTTGTTGGTAATGTAACCATTCAGTGGTCAGCAAGTGTAGGACAAAGGGTCTGAGCTCTAGGGTCAAGGAATCGACCAGGTCTGCAATATGGAACAGGCCAAGCCTGCTCCAAGGGCGCACCATGGCTGAAGTGAGTCCCCCCCAGGAGGAACGGATTATATAGTACAGGAATGAAATCATAGAGGAGGCAGGAGAAGCTAGAGGAAATAGCTTAGAGCAAGGGATCCAAATCACCCATGTGAATCACATAGGGCCCAATAGAGGGGTTGCAACCGAGGGGGGGGGGGAAACGGGACCACAGAAAAGCATTCGGGTGCACAGGAGCCAACCAGAGCTTCTCTATTTCCACCCATTTAGTGTATGCCTGAGAGGACTCCCAGAACGGAATGACTAGTAGATGGGCTGCCCAGTAATAATGTAAGATGTGTGGGACTGCCATTCCCCCCTCGGCTTTGCCAGCCAACATCACAGAACGAGGGATACGGTGACGTTTAGCATTCCAGATGAACTGGAATACTGCCTTTTGAAGGGATCGCAGTTCACCCCGGGGAACCGCCACTGGGAGTGTCTCGAATTAGTAAAGGAGTATCGGAAAGAGAGTCACCTTGACTGCTGCTTTTTACTATTTATTTAATGTAAACCAGCCCAGGACAGGCCCTTTTTTTTTTTTTTTTGTAAAAAAGGGCCTGTCCTGGGCTGGTTTACGAGACCTCTGCATGTCAGCGCAGGCGGAGATACAATGACGTCATCGCGCCTCCTATGCTGAGACGCAGACAAAAAGAGGAGGCGGCGGCTCCATCAAGGCATCGCAGGTAGGTGAGGCTAACGTATATATATATATATATATATATATATATATATATATATATATATATATATATATCTCCACACATATATACAGTGCTGGCCAAAAGTATTGGCACCCCTGCAATTCTGTCAGATAATACTCAATTTCTTCCAGAAAATGATTGCAATCACAAATGCTTTGGTAATAATATCTTCATTTATTTTGCTTGCAATGAAAAAACACGAAAGAGAATGAAAAAAAAAAGTCAAATCATTGATCATTTTACACAAAACTCCAAAAATGGGCCGGACAAAAGTATTGGCACCCTCAGCCTAATACTTGGTAGCACAACCTTTAGACAAAATAACTGCGAACAACCGCTTCCGGTAACCATCAATGAGTTTCTTACAATGCTCTGCTGGAATTTTAGACCATTCTTCTTTGGCAAATTTCTCCAGGTCCCTGAGATTTGAAGGGTGCCTTCTCCAAACTGCCATTTTGAGATCTCTCCACAGGTGTTCTATGGGATTCAGGTCTGGACTCATTGCTGGCCACTTTAGAAGTCTCCAGTGCTTTCTCTCAAATCATTTTCTAGTGCTTTTTGAAGTGTGTTTTGGGTCACTGTCTTGCTGGAAGACCCTTGACCTCTGAGGGAGACCCAGCTTTCTCACACTGGGCCCTACATTATGCTGCAAAATTTGTTGGTAGTCTTCAGACTTCATAATGCCATGCACACGGTCAAGCAGTCCAGTTCCAGAGGCAGCAAAGCAACCCCAAAATATCAGGGAACCTCCGCCATGTTTGACTGTAGGGACCGTGTTCTTTTCTTTGAAGGCCTCTTTTTTTTTCCTGTAAACTCTATGTTGATGCCTTTTCCCAAAAAGCTCTACTTTTGTGTCTCATCTGACCAGAGAACATTCTTCCAAAAAGTTTTTGGCTTTCTCAGGTAAGTTTTGGCAAACTCCAGCCTGGCTTTTTTATGTCTCTGGGTCAGAAGTGGGGTCTTCCTGGGTATCCTACCATAGAGTCCCTTTTCATTCAGACGCCGACGGATAGTACGGGTTGACACTGTTGTACCCTCGGACTGAAGGGCAGCTAGAACTTGTTTGGATGTTAGTCGAGGTTCTTTAGCCACCATCCGCACAATCTTTCGTTGAAATCTCTCGTCAATTTTTCTTTTCCGTCCACATCTAGGGAGGTTAGCCACAGTGCCATGGGCTTTAAACTTCTTGATGACACTGCGCACGGTAGACACAGGAACATTCAGGTCTTTGGAGATGGACTTGTAGCCTTGAGATTTCTCATGCTTCCTCACAATTTTGCTTCTCAAGTCCTCAGACAGTTCTTTGGTCTTCTTTCTTTTCTCCATGCTCAATGTGGTACACACAAGGACACAGGACAGAGGTTGAGTCAACTTTAATCCATTTCAACTGGCTGCAAGTGTGATTTAGTTATTGCCACCACCTGTTATGTGCCACAGGTAAGTAACAGGTGCTGTTAATTACACAAATTAGAGAAGCATCACATGATTTTTCAAAGGGTGCCAATAATTTTGTCCACCCCCTTTTTATGTTTGGTGTGGAATTATATCCAATTTGGCTTTTTGACAATTCTTTTTGTGGTTTTCCATTGAAGACAAATTAAATGAAGATATTATTACCAAAGCATTTGTGATTGCAAACATTTTCTGGAAGAAATTGGGTATTATCTGACAGAATTGCAGGGGTGCCAATACTTTTGGCCAGCACTGTATATATCTATCTATCCCCAGCAGGTAACGGCCTATTTATTTACCTTCCCCACGTCTGCTCGTGGACGCCTCCGCTTCCCCTTCTGCTATAAGTATAATAATCAGAGACCCAGGGGAGGTGAGGGAATATAAAAACATAAAAACCATTGTTACTCAGCGCCTGCAATCCGATGTTACTCCCAGCAGGCTTGGGCCCTCTGGCGACATCATCAGATTGCATCGTCGGCCTGATGACATGACGTGTGTGCGCGCGCAATTAAACAGGGCTGAAAGCTGCAGGGAGTGCACCGGTGTCCAGGATAGGTAAGTAACACTGGTTTTTATGTTTGTCATCTCCCTTGGGTCTCCAATCATTATACGCTGGGGTCTGAAATAATAATAGTTCATGGGTGGGCCACTATGGGGCATAATACCGAGTGCAGGGGCATAATACCGTGTGCAGGGGCCACTAGGGAGCATAATACTGTGAGCAGGGGTTGCTGTGGAACATAATACCGTGTGCAGTGGCCACTGCGGGGCATAATACCGTGTACAGGGGCCACTATGGAGCATAATACCGTGTGCAGCGGCCGCTGCAGGCCGTAATACTGTGTGCAGAGGCTGCTGTGGAAAATTATAGTGTGTGTAAATGGGGCGCTATGACTATTATTCATTATGGGGGGTTATATCATATATTTTATAATTGTGGGTAGCAGCACGATGGGAGCTTTGTGTAGGTGAGGACAATGTGGGTTGGATGCCTGGAAAAGTGAGGAGCCAAAGATGTCTGTGTTGCAAACTTTACAGAGACAAGTCACAGCTGGAAGAAGTGGTCATGGCGGTCCAAAGGGAAGAGAAGGGAAATGTGAAGAATTAGTCAGAGACGTCACCTGTAAGTCACAAAATGTTACTGCACTGTATTCACCTAAATGAGGATAAATACCTGTTTGATGGGGGTCTGTCTGCTGAGACCCCCACTGAGCCTGAAAATTGGGTTTTTTCCCCCCCATTGCGTGGGAATTCAGCCTGACCGCAGCCAGGCTGAATATAGGCGTGTCACTTGGTGGATGGATGAACCCGCGTGGCTCTCATTCACTTCGACGGGAGTGCCAAAGATAGCCAAAGTACAGTACTCAGCTATCTGCAGGGCTCCTACTATAGAGCATGGGGGCCACGGGGGCTCGTCCATCCACCAAGCAGAAGATGTGTGAAGTTACTTTCATTGTTAATACCGTGTTGTTGATCTGATATTGAAGTAATGCAGGAAGAAGGACCTTTCACATCCTCATGTATATGCGGTTTTACATAACGCTAGAAAGCTGACAGCGCGCTGAATTCAGCACACTGCCGCCTTTCCCGGTATGTGCCCCGGGGCTGGAGATATCGGGGGTCTTAGTTTCACGGTTTACTGTTAGAAAGGCGTTCCTGACAGTCTAGCTGGGCTGTGAGGAACGCCCTCCCTGACAGTACTCGTTCATAGACTTGTACTGGGGGGGGGGGGCGTTCCTCACAGCTCAGCGTCATCGCAAGGCTGTAAGGAACGCCCTCTCTCTGTACTCGCCTATAGCGCTGTACTGTCAGAGGGGGTATTCCTCACAGCCCAGCTAGACTGTCAGGAATTCCGTTCTGACGGTAAACCGTGAAACCAAGACCGCCGATATCTCCAGCCCCAGGGCACATACCGGGAAAGCCGGCAGTGTGCTGAATTCAGCGCGCTGTCGGCTTTCTAGCGGTATGTAAAACAGCATATACATGAAGACGTGAAAGGTCCTCTTTAAAAACTGTTTGATAACTTTGTGTATATTGTGCGACGATAACAGCGTGTGAAGCTAATAGCATGGAAAATTGAATTTTTTTTTTTGGGGGGGGGGGGGGGCATTTTTCTATAGTCCGCCTCAGGCAGCAAAGAGGCTAGGTTCACCACTGTAGAGAGTGGAAGTCATTTTTTGACGGCAGATTAGTAACTGGTGCCACTGCGATGGAGTGGAAGAGGCTGGAGGGGCGCAGCTTTGTTGGGCCCTAGGTGAGTAGGTAGTAGCAGGTGACCTTTGGGAGCCAGCCATAAGGGGGACATAGAGGGGGTTGCCCCCAGGTCGACTTCGTCCCCCGAGGAATGACTTGGTGAAGTCTGGGGGAGCTGCTGTAGAGAGCCAGGTGGGGATGGGGGCCCCAGGTACATCAGGAGTGGAGGGCCCCCAACGGGCAGGTCAGAAGCTGCTTCAGCAGGTGGGGAGGAGGCAGAGACAGGCCCCAGGGACAGGCTGCTGAGAAGGTTGTGGAGCACCCCCCTCTAGCAAGCGAGGGGGAGAGCCTGGAGAGAATGGCAGCGTGGGAGGAGCATCTCAGGCCAGCAGAGGAGGGGGGAGTACCTGCAGAGAGCGGGTCCACAGCCAGGAAGAGTTGCAGAGTTGCGGCAGCCATCACTGGAGCGTCTCCAGAAGGGCAGCGCTGCGGATGCGATGATTCCTGGGGTGCGGGAGCGGTGTCAGACCTGCCTAGGCCGAGCGGGGCCTCTGTGGGACACTTCGTCGCCGGAGCAGTCACGGCGGTTGGGGCCGGGCAAGATGGCTGCCGTCTCGCGGATGTCCGAGCGGGAGCCAGCGCCACGTGCAGAAAGGAGGTGAGTGTTGGCTGCTTAGATTTCGCAGGAGGAGCAGGAGTCCCCGAGGAAGTAGCCTGAGGCAATTTCCTCCCCATGAGTGCCTGGGAAAGCTGGGTTAGTCCCGTTATAGTAGCAGTCAGGGCAGCTCCAGCAGTGTGCGACCGCTCACATCAGACTTTAGGTCACGCCCCCCCCCCACTCCCATTTTTTGATGAATTCATACAGAATAAGAAAGTTGTGTGTATGACAAATAAACTTGAAAGTATACAAAACAAAGGAAAAGCCCTATGAAAAACTTGTCACACACTCTACAGGGGCTTGACACAGTGTTACTGCCCCCTTGGCTAGTACCCTACCCTAATTTGCATCAACAATAAAAGGACTTCTATCTTTGAAATGACTGAATGGGTTGGGATACACAAAACTCCAAAATGCTCAAGATTAAAGCACCTATCAGATAATGAAAGTCATTGGGCTTTTCACAACTGCTGACAGGTCCTCTTTAAGGATTCTGCTTTCAACTCCTATTACAGCAAAATTGCTCTTAGCTTTAAAACTAAAATTAATCAATTTAAAGAGGTTTTTTCCGCTAAACACACTTATCCCCTATTCACAGGTCTAAACACTGGGACCCACCAGCAATTATGAGAACAGGGCTTTCCCAGTCTGCTGTTTGGATGGAATAGAAGCGTGCGTCAAGCCTGCTCTATTTACTTCCTATGAACTGACAGATGTAGCTGAATACACGCTCCATCGGACCTATTGAAGGGACCACAGCAGTGGTCACACACTTCAGCAGACATTTACAGTGCCTTGCGAAAGTATTCGGCCCCCTTGAACTTTTCAACCTTTTGCCACATTTCAGGCTTCAAACATAAGGATATCAAATTTAAATTTTTTGGTGAAGAATCAACAAGTGGGACACAATCGTGAAGTGGAACATAATTTATTGGATATTTTAAACTTTTGTAAAAAATAAAAAACTGAAAAGTGGGGCATGCCAAATTATTCGGCCCCCTTAAGTTAATACTTTGTAGCGCCATCTTTTGCTGCGATTACAGCTGCAAGTCACTTGGAGTATGTCTCTATCAGTTTTGCACATCGAGAGACTGAAATTCTTGCCCATTCTTCCTTGGAAAACAGCTCGAGCTCAGTGAGGTTGGATGGAGAGCGTTTGTGAACAGCAGTTTTCAGCTCTTTCCACAGATTCTCGATTGGATTCAGGTCTGGACTTTGACTTGGCCATTCTAACACCTGGATACGTTTATTTGTGAACCATTCCATTGTAGATGTTGCTTTATGTTTGGGATCATTGTCTTGTTGGAAGATAAATCTCTGTCCCAGTCTCAGGTCTTTTGCAGACTCCAACAGGTTTTCTTCCAGAATGGTCCTGTATTCGGCTCCATCCATCTTCCCATCAATTTTAACCATCTTCCCTGTCCCTGCTGAAGAAAAGCAGGTCCAAACCATGATGCTGCCACCACCATGTTTGACAGTGGGGATGGTGTGTTCAGGGTGATGAGCGGTGTTGCTTTTACGCCAAACATATCGTTTTGCATTGTAGCCAAAAAGTTCGGTTTTGGTTTCATCTGACCAGAGCACCTTCTTCCACATGTTTGGTGTGTCTCCCAGGTGGCTTGTAGCAAACTTTAAACAAGACATTTTATGGATATCTTTGAGAAATGGCTTTCTTCTTGCCACTCCATAAAGGCCAGATTTGTGCAGTGTACGATTGATTGTTGTCCTATGGACAGACTCTCCCACCTCAGCTGTAGATCTCTGCAGTTCATCCAGAGTGATCATGGGCCTCTTGGCTGCATCTCTGATCAGTCTTCTCCTTGTTTGAGATGAAATTTTAGAGGGACGGCCGGGTCTTGGTAGATCTGCAGTGGTCTGATACGCCTTCCATTTCAATATGATCGCTTGCACAGTGCTCCTTGGGATGTTTAAAGTTTGGGAATCTTTTTGTATCCAAATCCGGCTTTAAACTTCTCCACAACAGTATCACGGACCTGCCTGGTGTGTTCCTTGGTCTTCATGATGCTCTCTGCGCTTTAAACAGAACCCTGAGACTATCACAGAGCAGGTGCATTTATACAGAGACTTGATTACACACAGGTGGATTATATTTATCATCATCAGTCATTTAGGACAACATTGGATCATTCAGATATCCTCACTGAACTTCTGGAGTGAGTTTGCTGCACTGAAAGTAAAGGGACCGAATAATATTGCACACCCCACTTTTCAGTTTTTTATTTTTTACAAAAGTTTAAAATATCCAATAAATTTCGTTCCACTTCACAATTGTGTCCCACTTGTTGTTGATTCTTCACCAAAAAATTAAAATTTTATATCCTTATGTTTGAAGCCTGAAATGTGGCAAAAGGTTGAAAAGTTCAAGGAGGCCGAATACTTTCGCAAGGCACTGTATATGGTCATGATTATAATTTACAGCATCGTCATGAGAGGGTAAGGCCTTCTGCAATGACCACAGAAGCAACATTTAAGGGAGCATTATTCCTTACCAAAAAAGTGTAGCATCCAAATAGCAGGAATTGCAGTGTCCTTGTATTCCTTTCTTCCATCCTGTCAGACGTTCTACTGCTTCACTGCCTGTGGCTGGAGGAGTGTTTTCTTCCACACATTTACTGGTGTAGTCTCGGAATGCTAAGAGAGACAGATGTAATGAATCTACTAGACAGTCCCTACATCATGTGTGTAAATCTATAACTCAGCACAATGATCTGGACTGCTTACCAACAGAATTGCACCTCTGAATCTGATTAGTTGGTCCATGCAGTGAGTAGAAGCGGGAGTCTGGACGGCAGTTTCGCAGTTTCACAAACAAAGCCTTATTGGGTCCACATTTAAAATAGCAGACACCTCTATATGTCCCATCTGTGTAGGCTGATGGTCGTTCCTCCTCCTGAAGGTCAACGAACAAGAATTTATGTAGATTCAGTAGGTTGCATATGATTCTTTTTTTTTTTTTTTTTAACTAAGAATTTTATTGAAATTTCCATATAATGCCAAAAAGCAGGCCAAACAAGACATCAACAATAAAAGAAATATATGGCAAGGGAATGTCAGGATGGAGGCGGGTAGGGTAGGGAGAACAAGAAATGACTACTAGGAAGCAGGGAAGGAACACGGAGAAGGGGTGGGGAGACAAAAGCTCTGTCGCAGCAGAGTCAAACACTAAATTCAAAAACAAAAACCATGGTAAATATACCTGATAACACGGTAGAAGGGAAGAGAGAAAAACAACATAAGGGGGAGGGGGTGAGGGAGAAATTAAGAGGACAGAGGGGAAGGCAGACTGAAAATCAGTGGAGTAGTAGAAATGGTTCCACGGGAGCCACGTTTGCTGATGGGCTCTATCGTCATGTTTCAATCAGGCGTGTACTTAGGATCTCTTTAAGCCAGGACAGTAGAGAGGGGGGCGTCGGGGATTTCCACAATCTAGGGATAACGGATCTCGCTGATACCAACAGGAAACCCAAAAGCCTGCGGGTATGCTTCTGATACTTACAAGGGAAGATAGATAGGAGAAGAGGAGCAGGATCATCTGCCAAGTCAATGCCAGTGAATAACATGACAGACATCTGACCAAAAGGGACGTAGGAGTGTACATCCCCACCAGACGTGCGCCATCGTGCCCCGGTCGATGTTACATCTCCAGCATCGGTCTGAAGTGGAGGGGTAAATCTCATGAAGGACAGAGGGGACTCTATACCATCTAGAGAGGATCTTATAATTCGTCTCCTGCACTTTACAAGATATGGAGAACTTGTGACACGCCTGTAAAGCCGAGGACCACAAATTTGGCGGGAACGAGACCCCCAACTCCCTCTCCCAACCACCCGTGAATGCTGGTAGACTGTTGGCGGAATCCTCCATAAGCATGCTATAAATGAGGGAGACAGTGTGAGTTGGTGCACAAGATGAGAGACAAATATGTTGAAAAGATAATAAAGGTCCTATGAAGATTATGAGACGTTTTAAGAGTAGCATAGAAATGGGAAATCTGAGGTTGGGTTGACCCACAGAGTGGAAAAGGAAAGAGAAGTGGAGAGCGGCTGGGAAGTCCGGGTTGCCCGAGATAGGGGTCATAGGGCCATCATTACAGAAAAGTCTCCGCAAAGCACCATAGAGTCGGCAAGAAACGAGTGTCTGGCGCGTGACATAGGGGAGCACATGAGTCTTACTGTCTGACCATAATCGCTTATGAAGCCATGGGAGAGCATTGAGAGGGAGAGGGCTCAGAGACTCCTCCAGGGGAACCCAGAGCTTAGAACGTGCGGAATGATGCCAGTTGAGAATACAAACCGTGACTACAGCCAAGTAGTAACCTGAGAATTCCGAGACTGCCAAACCCCCTCCCAGTTTAGGCCTAACAAGTGTACTTTTCTCGATTCGCGGTGATTTTGACGCCCAGATAAACCTAGTAAAGGCTTTCCGTAACGCAGTAAAAGAGTGCTTGGGTAAGATTACAGGAACAGTTTGGAAGAGGTAAAGGAGGCGGGGGAGGACATTGATTTTCAGCAGGTTAATACAACCTAGCCAGGAGAAGCTCCTGGTATCCCAGCGAGCGAGATCAGCCTGAAGAGTACGCAGAATCTGGAGGAAGTTCAGTGAGTATGTGTCAGATAAATTATTAGGAAGCTGCATGCCCGCTCTTTCGCTTTTGGGGACCATGTGAAGGGGAAGGTGGAGCGGAGATTACCAAAAACAGTCACAGGTAGGGAAACATTGAGGGCAGTACTTATGGTCAGATTAATTTTATAATGACTAAAGTAACTATAAGTGCCAATTTCACAGAGGAGGGAAGGGATAGTCGTGAGTGGTTGGGTGACAAAAAGCAGAACGTCATCTGCAACTGCTGAGATTTTCAAAAGCAGATCACGGACACGTAGCCCCCGAATGTCTGGATTATTCCTAATGGCCACCAGCAGATGTTCAATCACCAATGCATATAGCAACGGAGACAGGGGGACAACCTTGCCGGGTACCATTACGAATAGTGAGAGGGGAGGAGAGTGTGCCATTCACCCGTATTTGCGCGTGCGGGGAGCAATAGAGAGAGGGAATACGAGTGAGCATAGTGGGACCAAGACCTATTTGTGCAAGGGTGGCCTCTAGAAACCTCCAGTCTACTCTATCAAAGGGAATATCATGTTTTTGATGGTCCTGAAAACATTAGAATGTATCCATTCATAGTTTGAAATAAATATGCAAAGTGTGAACACATCAAGTAAAAGGTGCACAAATTTCAATCATCTGTCATGTATGGAATGTCAGAAGATGAGATCATTGGACCTCCTTACTGACTGCAAGGATTAAGGGCACTCATCTTCACTTAGGACTTACAGGTCTAACTTTGTGCACCCTTACCATTCTCCAGATTCAGCTACCTGTAATTAAAGGGAGGCTGTCCCCAGAACCTATCAACTCAGCCCCGCATGAGCTCCCCAGCTCCTTTCCCATAATGCCTTGTGATCCACAGATAGATAGGCAGGGGTCACCAAAATAAAACGGGAAATTCCCCCTTGTGAATCAGTGCATTTGTTATGGAGACAGAGATTTATTATATCTCAGAGGAAAAGAGAGGAAGGCAAAAAAAAAAAAAAAAAAGTGTTGTTCAAATAGCATTGTATGAGCATGTTTAGCATATATGGCTGGAAATCTAAATCTTCTGTCGTGTTACACAGCCAGACAGATGTATAGAATAAAGTTTGTAATAGTAGTGTACAGTATACATTAAACATTTACAATATTACATATACATTACAATAGAACCCTATAGGTGATAGATGTCACTGTATGGCATCTGGTGGAAGCATCCATTTAAAAGTATAGTTCCCCAGATTGATGTCAATTAGATACCATAATCTTGATGTGAACAGAGCCTTAGTTTAGAGACAAGCAATTCTTATCCCCAGTCCAGCAGACTGCATGCGATACTTAACATTGTGAGGTGTCCCAGAGTTTTGCTTTGCCCCTTTGTAGAAGAGAACAAAGGCTTCCACATATTCAGGGTAAATTCTGCATAATGGTTATATGTTTTCATTTTGCTTGCATGGATTGTCTCCTACACTCAAAAAATACATAATACTTTAAGTAGACCCAGCATGTTAAAATCTGATTTGCTTTTATGAAGAGGTGAGTAAAAGTCTGGATAGAGGGGTGGCTGTGGCTATATACAGTATTGTTCCTGCAAAGGCATTTGACACTGTCCCTCCGACGTTTAATGGGTAAAATGAGGTCCATTGGCTTGGAAAATATAGTTGTAATTGGATTGAAAACTGGTTGAAGGATCGTATCCAGAGAGTTGTGGTCAATGACTGCAGCTCAGACTGGTCCGCTGTTACAAGTTGTGTACCCCAGGGTTCAGTGCTATGTCCACTGTTATTTAATTTATTTATCAATGATATAGAAAATGGGATTAATATCACTGTCTATTTTTGCAGATGACATCAAGCCATGTATTACAGTGCAGTCTATGGAGATTGTACATAGGTTACAAGTAGACTTGGACAGACTAAATGTTTGGGCATTCACAAGGCAAATGAGGTTCACTGTGATATAAAAATTATGTATCTGGGTAAAAATAATCTGCATGTAACATATGTCCTAGGGCAGTGATGGCGAACCTTTTAGAGACCGAGTGCCCAAACTGCAACCCAAAGCCCACTAAATTATTGCAAAGTGCCAACACGGCAATTTCACCTTAAATTAACCTGCCTCCCCAGCATCCCCCCTCTTGCTCGCAAGCAGCCTGCACCCCCATTCCTCCCTCTTGCAAGCAGCCTACATCCCACATCTCTCCCCCCCCACACTACACTCTGCATCTCTCCACCCACACTACATCCTGTATCCCACACTACACCCTGCATCTCTGCACCCCACAATACACCCTGCATCTCTGCACCCCACAATACACCCTGCATCTCACAATACACCCTGCATCTCTGCACCCACAATACACCCTGCATCTCTGCACCCCCCACTACACCCTGCATCTCTGCACCCACAATACACCCTGCATCTCTGCACCCCCCACTACACCCTGCATCTCTGCACCCCCCACTACACCCAGCATCTCTACCCCCCACTACACCCTGCATCTCTGCACCCCCCACTACACCCAGCATCTCTACCCCCCACTACACCCTGCACCCTACATACTGCACCCCACATCTCTCCCCCACACTACACACTGCACCCCCACATCTCTATCCCCCACACTACACTCTGCATCTCCCCCCACACTACACCCTGCACCCTACATCTCTCCCCCCACACTACACCCTGCACCCTACATCTCTCCCCCCACACACACCCGCACCCCCATCTCTCCCCCCACACCTCTCCCCCCACACTGCACCCGCACCCCACATCTCTCCCCCCACACTACACCCTGCACCCCACATCTCTCCCCCCACACTACACCCTGCACCCCACATCTCTCCCCCCACACTACACCCTGCACCCCACATCTCTCCCCCCACACTACACCCCGAGCCCCACATCTCTCCTCCCCACACTACACCCTGCACCCCACATCTCTCCTCCCCACACTACACCCTGCACCCCACATCTCTCCTCCCCACACTACACCCTGCACCCCACATCTCTCCTCCCCACACTACACCCTGCACCCCACATCTCTCCTCCCCACACTACACCCTGCACCCCCACATCTCTCCTCCCCACACTACACCCTGCACCCCACATCTCTGCATGTTCCTCCACTGCTCGTGATACTTTTCTTCATGTGGAAGGAGCTTCTTACAAGCAAAGACACGCCTACCCTGTCATGTGACCTTATGACGTCAGAAGGTCCTTTCAGAGTACAGCATTTAGCATGTACTGTGTAAGCAGCGGTCCTGCGGACCGCAGCTTACACTGACAGCTTTCAGCTGTATGTGCATTTGCACATACAGCTGAAAGAAGCGATCGCTCACTAATGGGGAATCCTGGACCGGATTCCCCGTTAGTGAGATATGGTGACGGCGCGCGTGCCAACTGAGACGGCTCTGCGTGCCCTCTCTGGCACGCGTGCCATAGGTTCGCCATCACGGTCCTAGGGGGAGTAAAGCTGGGAGAGTCACTGGTGGCGGAGGACCTGGGTGTACTTGTAGGTCATAGGTTAAATTACAGCATGCAATGTCAATCAGCAGCTTCTAAGGCCAGCAGGATATTGTCATCGATTAAAAGCGGTATGGACTTGTGAGACAGGGATGTAAAATTACTACTATATAAATTATTGGTGTGTATACTTTTTTTTTTTTTACTAGCCACACAAAATAACTTAAGTAAAATTACTTAAGGAAACATGAACACTATGGAGGAGATTTATCAAGATGGTTGTGTCCATGCCAGTCTTGATAACCTCTGCTCCAGTGTAGGATGTGCCTCAATTATGACAGTCACATGCCTCCCCATCAGTAGCATCCACCGGCAGAGCCATGTTCCTACACTGAAATCTACGCCTACTCGTATCTGGGGTAGACTTCAGGCATCATTTACATTAGTAAACTAGCATAAATAATCATAACTCTGACAGGGCCTGGGTCCTTGCCCACACCATGCCACTTGCCACAACCCCATTCAGGAAAGTGGAGAGGGCAGAGCAAAAATGCTACTTGCAACAATTTTGGCACAAGTGACATTTAAGAAGTCACTAGCCCAAGATTTGAAACAATAAGTGTGCCTCTATGTCTACATATATCTGTTCTTCACTGAAAATATTGTTTTTGTGATTTGATCGCTTTTGCAGTTTCTGATATCTAAGTTTCAACAAATACTAACTTTGCAACTTCTGTTCACTATTTTTACATTTCACCATAATATAAAATATATTATACAACACTTCTAATCTTTCTGCATCACTCATTTTTTTTTGACAATGAAAAAACAAATTACATTAAATACTTTACCATTTCAAGCCCTGCAATAGGTTCTATACAGTCTGGTATATGACCAATCCAGCGGATAACCCCATATATTGGAGGATCATTTACTTCAACCATGGAATTGAGTTCAAGACTTTTACTAAGAGCCTTGGCTTCAGCAGATGGACTAGAGGGGCTACAATTCCTGGGAGGATGGTAGAGGCTGGACGGTGGATGATCTTCTGAAGGCTGATTTAAGTTTTGTGCCTCCTCTTCTTCAAGAGGGTTGGTCAAGGGTTGTGGATCATCTTCAGCTGAAAATATATATTCAGTTTAGTTATTGACTAGTAACACAAGTTATGTTTTAACTTTACTCAATGTACACCATGTAAGAAGGCGTGGCAAAAGGTAACATCATTGTTTCCTTTGAAAGGTACTTCCTGTGGATAGATCTCAAGGGCTGTTACTTACATGTACAAATTCTGTACATAAAACATAATGTGGGTACAGTGCCTTGCGAAAGTATTCGGCCCCCTTGAACTTTTCAACCTTTTGCCACATTTCAAGCTTCAAACAAAGATATAAAATTTTAATTTTTTGGTGAAGAAACAACAACAACAACAACAACAACAAGTGGGTCACAATTGTGAAGTGGAACGAAATTTATTGGTTATTTTAAACTTTTGTAAAAAATAAAAAACTGAAGTGGGGCGTGCAATATTATTTGGCCCCTTTACTTTCAGTGCAACAAACTCACTCCAGAAGTTCAGTGAGGATCTCTGAATGATCCAATGTTGTCCTAAATGACTGATGATGATAAATATAATCCACCTGTGTGTAATCAAGTATAAATGCACCTGCTCTGTGATAGTCTCAGGGTTCTGTTTGAAGCGCAGAGAGCATCATGAAGACCAAGGAACACGCCAGGCAGGTCCGTGATACTGTTGTGGAGAAGTTTAAAGCCGGATTTGGATACAAAAAGATTTCCCAAACTTTAAACATCCCAAGGAGCACTGTGCAAGCGATCATATTGAAATGGAAGGAGTATCAGACCACTGCAAATCTACCAAGACCCAGCCGTCCCTCTAAACTTTCATCTCAAACAAGGAGAAGACTGATCAGAGATGCAGCCAAGAGGCCCATGATCACTCTGGATGAACTGCAGAGATCTACAACTGAGGTGGGAGAGTCTGTCCATAGGACAACAATCAGTTGTACACTGCACAAATCTGGCCTTTATGGAAGAGTGGCAAGAAGAAAGCCATTTCTCAAAGATATCCATAAAAAGTCTCGTTTTAAAGTTTGCCACAAGCCACCTGGGAGACACACCAAACATGTGGAAGAAGGTTCTCTGGTCAGATGAAACCAAAATTGAACTTTTTGGCCACAATGCAAAACGATATGTTTGGCGTAAAAGCAACACAGCTCATCACCCTGAACACACCATCCCCACTGTCAAACATGGTGGTGGCAGCATCATGGTTTGAGCCTGCTTTTCTTCAGCAGGGACAGGGAAGATGGTTAAAATTGATGGGAAGATGGATGGAGCCGAATACAGGACCATTCTGGAAGAAAACCTGTTGGAGTCTGCAAAAGACCTGAGACTGGGACGGAGATTTATCTTCCAACATGACAATGATCCCAAACATAAAGCAAAATCTACAATGGAATGGTTCACAAATAAACATATCCAGGTGTTAGAATGGCCAAGTCAAAGTCCAGACTTGAATCCAATTGAGAATCTGTGGAAAGAGCTGAAAACTGCTGTTTTCCAAGGAAGAATAGGCAAGAATTTCAGTCTCTCGATGTGCAAAACTGATAGAGACATACCCCAAGCGACTTGTAGCAAAAGGTGGCGCTACAAAGTATTAACTTAAGGGGGGCCAAATAATTTGGCACGCTCCACTTCTCAGTTTTTTTATTTTTTACAAAAGTTTAAAATATCCATTAAATTTTGTTCCACTTCATGATTGTGTTCCACTTGTTGTTGATTCTTCACCCAAAAATTATAATTTTATATCTTTATGTTTGAAGCCTGAAATGTGGCAAAAGGTTGAAAAGTTCTAGGGGGCCGAATACTTTCGCAAGGCACTGTAGATGCAGCACATTTCAGCTTCAGTTGAATACCAGAAAATGGCACGAAGGCTGGGTTCACATGTTGCAGAGGTGTCTCATAATGTGGCTGAAATGTGATATGCTTATTGACAGTTTTCAAATTAAATGCAACTACTTTAAAAGAAAGTGTGTTGGTTTGTTGCTAAAGGGGCTAAGTTATTAAAAAATGTTCCCAAACACAGAGAATGAGCTAAAACAACAACAAAAAGACCTATGCTTAACCATCTGCCCCCTTGCACTGTGGTAGGTCTTACTGGGATTTGTTTACATGGTTGCAGCAGCAAGATGTCCAAATACCTCTGAGGTGACATGCACATGCAAACTCATTATTGTTGCAGCCACGTAAGCAAATCAGGAAAAGGATGTAAAATATATCCAGAGATGTGAAAATAGTATTCAAAGTACTAATACCAAGGTGTGACATAGGCCAAGAAAGATTTCAAACAGGACAATTTGTTAGGATGTAAAGACCATGTGATGAAGAGACCCCCAGTTATGTATTTCTCATATTGCTGCTTGCTCATATTGTGGCGTTTATGACAGTTCTTAGGAATGTTGGGTTTAAGTTGTGTTTACATTGCTGGTTAATTCACTTCAGTGGTTTTATCTGTATACCATGGGATATTGCCTTTCTGGCCAGCCAGTTTTATTACCCCTGAACAACAGGGGAGGGCTAATGACCCTCAGCTCAACACCAGACACACATCTTTCCCCAGATAGGAAAACATCCCACTTTCCTCAGGTCCTGCAGTGGGTTGAGAGGAGGGGGGCTACCTGGAGGGGAGGTGTGGCTGGACACTAGCCTTATACTGCGAGGAAGGAGGCAGCTAGTGGTTAGCTGCTCTGTAACTTGCTTAAGGAAGTACCCTGAGACCCAACACAGAGGCCCAGAGAATCAGACTACAAACTCGGTCTGGGTAATACTTTGTCTTTTATTTCCATTTTATTTTCTGTACTGTAGTGTGGTTTTACCTGTATTTGCTTGACCATTCATTGACGTGTATTTCTGTATATGTTAGTGGCTAGTACCGACCCACTCGGTTTAATAAATATATAAAATTTATAAAGCTCGTTTCATACTATCTTATGAACCCAGTCCACTCACGGCGTGAGTGGGAAGGTTGATCGCAGGTGTGCCAAGCTGCTTGGCAAAGTGAGATACTTCACAGACCCCCAAAATCTTCTGCTGAAATCCAGGCTTCTCTGAAAAGTGGTGATCCAGTTTCCATATGTGTGGTAAAGTTGCCAGAATAAAAAAAAGCTACTACTGCATTAAACGGGTTATCCAGTATCTAATATTGATGATATGATAGTTTATCAATATTAGATCTGCAAGTTACTTGTAAGCATTACTGGGAGCCATGCTGTCCCCAAACAGCAGATCTGTGGGAGTCTGGGCTGTCACTCGATCTACAATTTGCAGAAGTGAGTTCTGGAACTGAAGTGCAGCCCTATAGACTTAAGTGAATGAGCAGAGTGACTGCCAGCAAGTTAACAATACTGAGAGCCACGCTGTCCCCGAACAGCAGAGCTGCAAGGGTCTCAGCTATCATAACCTTGCAGATGTTATCAGAGATATTGGAGGAGAATTTACATTCTCTCTACGTTTTTGCCAAGAATACTGGGCCATGCCTTTAATAAAACAAACTATGATGTGTACATAGTTGCTGCAGCAAGTGCCCCAGAGGCAGGTCCTGGAGTAGCTCAACTCACAGTGACCATAGCATTTCAGTGACACTTGCAGGAATGGGCAACGTGGTGAAAGTCTGTTAAAGACTATTCTATTAAAAAGCGTTAACAATGGTATTTGTTATCTTCTGTCCCGTCCCTGATTAGCGCTGTCAGCAGTTTTGCATGATAGACTCCCATTTAAAAAATGGTACGTCTTACATATTCTGCATTGAGTATGGATGCAACTGCAACTATCCTACCCACCTTGTAAAGTGTGTTCTTCCAAAGCACAATGCTTCACATTCCGTTCTTCTCCAGATTGCAGCACATCTGCTAAAAGAAGGCCACACATCAGCCATATAGTGCACCACTAGTATATTATTGGTAGTTATACAAGACTGTTTATAGCTACTAATCAATGAATGTCAAATTAACGCTTTCAGATATAGCTTGCAGATGCCATTTTATCATTGTTGCCACATGTATTCACATGGCATGCCATTCTCTTTTGTGGACTGTGCACACGTTAGATGGTGCAGAATATTTCTGTCCTGCTGCATATGCATAAATTTGCCTATTTTTGTAGTGTTATTTATCTGCTCTTCTAAATATTGGGAACACAAAGGTGCATAATGAAGGTATTTTACAATTCTAATTCCAATCTAGACAGAGAAATGCAGACTCTCATCATCACATAATTCATAGCATAGAGAATAAGTCACTGATTACCAGAGGCAAGTGCTTTCTCAGCTACGCAAGCACACATGCTTCAGAGATAGAATCCTGGTGGTAATGGAACACGTTCATCTAATAGGCTACAGTGAATGATACTAATACTGAGAACCCAAAAAATAAAGGGGCTAGGAATGAAGAAAGCCAACCCATAGTATGATCTGTGCCAACACAAAGAGAGCATTACCTAAAAGTCTATTCTTTTAGAAAAAAAAACAAAAAACTTTTTGGCACAAAAACCACAGCAAAGGCTGCAAAACAAAAACAAAAAAAACCCAATCCCCCCACCAGAAAACTATGTTTCCATAACATAGAGCCTCAGCCTAAAGGAGTTATCCAAAGACAGTTTACAATCTTGCTTCTGGGATGTGGCCTTAGCGTATATGTGATAGTTCCCGCTAGCCCAGCAACCTTGTTCCTCTAGCAACCTGAGATATTCGTTCGGAGCCCTGAAAGCTAGTCATGACCAGACATGGCAGCTACAAGGACTGACCTGGGAGAAAGTGGGCAACATGGTGCTGGTAACACCTGACATCTACAAGCTATATGACATAGCAGTGCACCTACAGAAAGAACAGTGTTAGACTCACCAGATCTCTGGCACATGGAAATGGGCAGCAAAATCAGATTTCAAAGGAAGAGAGTGCAGAAGCATGTAATCCTGCATCTGGCCCTGATCTTCCTCCAAGTCTGACATCTTGCTCAGAAGCGACTGCATGTCCTCAGTCAGCCAACAGTCTTCACCGCTTAAATCTCAGACATTAGCTGAAGTCTTACTGTGTCACTCTACTCTCACCATGCACCTGGGCAGCATCAGGGAGAAGATTTCATTGATCCATCATGACATTTTTTTTTTTTTTTTTCAATGGGCACACAGGGTGCCCATAATACTGCTGCTGCCACAAGCCCCGCCAACGCTAACCCTCATAGCCGGGCTTATCCTCTGAAGTACAAAAGCTCAGAGCAAATTAAGTGGATAAAAAGAAAAGGCTCAGAGCTATCCAGATGCCTTATTCCATGCTGTACTCTGGATGGCTCCAGGTGACTGCCCAGGCAAGACTCACTTGTTCATCTCACTAAAGGATGCTCTGGCCTGGCTAGATACCAATGAGCAGCAGCTGTTGGGAAAACCACCACCAAGTCTGGGTCAGCTAGAGGAGACTGACACAGCTATGTGGGACATTACTTTCTTCATTTAGCTACCATTTTTTGGAGCCAGGATGTGCCGGGATTATTAGTGGCCCTGCTAAAACAGTGGACTCGCCCTTACCTGGTCTAATTGACACTTATGACCAATTTGAATTTCTCTTGCGTGGAGGCAATTCAGGAGGTGACCTTGACACCATCCCTTAGTGGGAGAGACTAAAATGTTTGCAGTTTCCATGGAATGTATAGGAACTGGGGGATGCCAACAAGAGGTATGCTGCTTTTAAATGGCTGTGCCTGTTCCAGCCAGCCATAATTTGTCTAGTCGGGACTCGCTTGGTTAAGGATAATGTTCAGCTCTTGTACCATGCCTGGGTTGACCATCAATAGCACTCTACTTACTCCGCCCACTCATGAGGCGTTTATCTGCACACAAGTAACACTGGCATTCCCTATGGTCCCAGTGTTACTTGTGAGAGACTACAATAATTAATCACACCTTTTATTGTGACAAGTTACACAATGGTACTATTCCCCAATCTGCACCATCTACAAATGACAGGACAGAGGAGCTTCTTAAAGAAGTTACAGGTCTGTGAGAGCCAGAAATCTTGCTTGTTTGTTGATGACCAAATACTTATTTTCCACCATATTTTGCAAATAAATTCTTTAAAAAAAAAAAACAAAACCAAAAAAAAAAAAAACAAACTGTGATTTTCTGGATTTGTTTTCTCATTTTGTCTCTCATGGTTGAGGTCTACCTATGATGACAATTACAGGCCGGCCTCATCTTTTTAAGTCCGAAAACTTGCACAATTGGTTTCCCCCACTGTACTTCTCTGGCTAGGTCTGGTGGATTTATGGTACATTTGTCAGCCAGGCATCCAGCAGCATCTTTTCTCTGTCTCCCACCATTTCCTCTCCAGAATAGATCTTGCCATTGGTTCTGAACCTATGCTCTGGCATGTTTGCAAGGTTACATACTTGGGTAGGAGTTTGTCTGACCACTCCCCTCTTCAAGTTCGATCAGTTAGGCCCACAAAGGGATCTTGACGGGCAGCTACAGTGTCTATACCCTTTCTGGTTAAGGCTAGTGGGTGACTATCTGATAAACGTCAAACTTCATTGCTTACAATGAAGGCTCTGCCTCCCTGGCCTCCGCAGGATGCCATGAAATCCTTTGATCAGGGATTTTTCTCAGCATAAAACTAAGTTGCAAGAACACACCGAGTCACTACAAAATTAGGGTGAAGAATACACAGCAGGCCTATGTACCAAGTGTGTTGGACAGGGCTCAGGTTGCCTAGAAGGAAGGCCAAATGGCACTTAAGTACCATTTTCTACATATAGTTGAAATGATAAATGCTTTTTCATAAAACAATACTTTGAGGAGGGAGAGTCAGCAGGCCATTTACTTGCTACAATTCTTAGACCACAACTGGGCCTAGCCCGTGTTTTGTACCCATCTATATATCTCTAAATCTGCCAGAAAGGAGGTGGCTGAAGGACTATATCTCCAGAACCCCATACTGTCAGACACAGCAAATGCCAAGCTAGAGCAGCCTCTGACCTTGGTGGAGCTTGAGGATGCTTTCCAGGAAATTTCGAGAAGGCACACAGAGCTGATGGTCTTCTGGACAAATTCTACAAACGTTACTACAAAAGTACTGCTGCCCCACTTCTTGTCAGTTCTGGAAGGAGCACTTGATGAGGGTTGTTTGCTACAGCCTTCGTGAACAGACCAACCTCAATAATTCCAACTCCCTCACAGAGCGTTGTATTGTATTACAACTCAGACATGCCTTTGCGACCCAGAGCTGCACAATGCATCTACACGTCCACATATCGTTCCTTCATATACTGGAAGAAGAGGGTACTACTTTGGGCTTTATCGTTCTATACCAACACACGCTTCGTGCCCATTTAGTTATATTTCTCCTTAAGCTTCGAGATAAATGCTGTCTCTGTGTGAGGCACAATGCTTTTCCAAGTCACTCCTTGTGCATAGGACATATAAAATGCCCAATTTAGTATTCAGCATTGGGGTGGGACAAGATTTTAGCTGCCCATACTGCAGAATGGGAAACATCCAATTTAAGAGCATGGATTTACAAGCATTTCCTGTATACTTTATCAGGCTAGGAAATTCATCATGGCCTACTAGATCTGACCTAAAGAACCAACAAAGAGGGAGATATACACCTAGCTTAATACATTGGTTAGATTGGAAAAAGGGACATACAATAAGCCCATTGCCTTGTCCAAGTTTAACAGAGTATGGGATCCATGGCTGGGCACCCCTAGCCTTCCATCTAGGAGTCTCTTGTGATAGGTTACACTGTCCCAAGGAAACATTCCCACTAGAGGTTGTGTTTTACATATCATACTCCCATTTATTCCTCTGAATGTGGCATGTTTATGTTATTCTGTTATGTTTGATCCAGACTGATCCTCATGCGAGTCAGTCTCCCAGAAACTTCCTTCATAGTGGGCTCCACTTAATCAGTGAGCCTCCTTCTTAACATATGAATGGCCAATGGAGCACCCATGATCACCACATCTAAAGAGGGACAAAGTCTAGACTGCTACATGTTAATGGACATGTACTCTCGGTTCCTCAAGTTTCGGGAATGGTTTCAACCCTGGGTCAGATGATTGGAACCAGCACCTGAGTCAATACACCTCCTCCCTTTTCTCACATGTTACCTGTACTATGGGGGCTGGCAGAATAGATGACTGTAATAGTAAAGCCAGCCTCCATAGTCCAGGTAACATGGGAGAACACTGTGAATGGAGGGGGGGGGGGGGAGGAAGGAGGCGAACTGAGCCTGGCGCCAGGTGCTGGTTCTAGCCATGTGACCCAGAGTCAGAACTAGCCCAGAAACCTTGACTGGAACCAAAAAGGCTTGGTCCAAATAGAACCCAGGGAAAAAGGTCCCTCTATGACATATTTAAGGCCCAACTCTACTTGCTAAACATGCTGGCTTATGACAACTGCTGTTTGGGACCTAAATAGGACTATAATTATCTCCATAGATCTCCACAGGAGAAAAGCAGCATCTTCAGCTTTTCCCCAGAGGACCAAAATTATTCAGAGAACATGAAAACTGTAAAAACAGTTCATTATTTCAAGAGCAGTGAGACTATGGGACTCACTGCCACAGGATGTGGTGATGGTGGATTTGTTGTGCAAGTTCAAAAAGGGCCTGGATGCCTTTCTTGAACTAAAAAAATATTACAGGTGACAGGTTTTATTTTTGGTAAAGACAAGTTGATCCAGGGTGTTGTACTATTGCTGGAGTTGTAGTCGGGAATTTTTTTTCCCCCAAGATATTGGGTAATTGGCTTCAGTCTCAAGGGTTTTTTTTAGCCTTCCTCTGGACTAACTATATAGGGTTATAGGTTGGACTTGATGGACCTGTCTTTATTCAACATCAACTATGTTACTTCAGTGCTGACATATGATCACCTCAGCACAGGCCTAAAGCGACAAGACTTGTGATGTAAAAAAATAGTTTTCTAATTTAGGTCATACAGGTGCATCTCAAATTAGAAAATCTTTGAAACGTTTATTTCTTTCAATAATTAAATTTAAAAAGTGACCTCCTATATTTTCTAGATTCCTTACACACAGAGTGTTCTATTTCAAGTGTTTTATTTCTGTAAATGTTGATTATGGATTACAGGTAATGAAAACCCAAATCTACGAAAATTAGAATATTGTAAAAAAGTTCAGTATTGTAAATTCCTAAGCCTTTAAATGGTCCCTCAGTCTGGTTCAGTAGGACACACAATCATGGAAGACGCAGATTATGAATTGTATTACTGAAATGAATGAACGTTTCAAAAATATTCTAGTTTATTGAGATGCACCTGTATGTACAGTTGCACTGCAACTTTAACATACAGTGGGTACGGCAAGTATTCAGACCCCTTTAAATTTTTCACTCTTTGTTTCATTGCAGCCATTTGGTAAAAGCAAAAAAGTTCATTTTATTTCTCATTAATGTACACTCAGCACCCCATCTTGACAGAAAAAAAACAGAAGTGTAGATATTTTTGCAAATTTATTAAAAAAGAAAAACTGAAATATCACATGGTCATAAGTATTCAGACCCTTTGCTGTGACACTCATATTTAACTCACATGCTGTCCATTTCCTTATGATCCTCCTTGAGATGGTTCTACTCCTTCATTGGAGTCCAGCTGTGTTTAATTAAACTGATTGGACTTGATTAGGAAAGGCACACACCTGTCTATATAAGACCTCAAAGCTCACAGTGCATGTCAGAGCAAATGAGAATCATGAGGTCAAAGGAACTGCCCAAGGAGCTCAGAGACAGAATTGTGGCAAGGCACAGATCTGGCCAAGGTTACAAAAGAATTTGGGATGACCAGAACTCTTCCTAGACCTGGCTGTCCAGCCAAACTGAGCAATCGTGGCAGAAGAGCCTTGGTGAGAGAGGTAAAGAAGAACCCAAAGATCACTGTGGCTGAGCTCCAGAGATGCAGGACGGAGATGGGAGAAAGTTCCACAAAGTCAACTATCACTTCAGCCCTCCACCAGTCGTGGCTTTATGGCAGAGTGGCCCGAAGGAAGCCTCTCCTCAGTGCAAGACATATGAAAGCCGGCATAGAGTTTCCAAAAAACACATGAAGGACTCCCAGACAATGAGAAATAAGATTCTCTGGTCTGATGAGATGAAGATTGAACTTTTTGGCGTTAATTCTAAGCGGTATGTGTGGAGAAAACCGGGCACTGCTCATCACCTGCCCAATACAATCCCAACAGTGAAACATGGTGGTGGCATCATCATGCTATGGGGGTGTTTTTCAGCTGCAGGGACAGGACTACTGGTTGCAACTGAAGGAAAGATGCATGCGGCCAAGTACAGAGATATCCTGGAAGAAAACCTCTTCCAGAGTGCTCTGGACCTCAGACTGGGCCGAAGGTTCACCTTCACACAAGACAATGACCCTAAGCACACAGCTAAAATAACAAAGGAGTGGCTTCGGATCAACTCTGTGGCCATTCTTGACTGGCCCAGCCAGAGCCCTGACCTCAACCCAATTGAGCATCTCTGGAGAGACCTGAAAATGGCTGTCCACCAACGTTCAACATCCAACCTGACGAAACTGGAGAGGACCTGCAAGGAAGAATGGCAGAGAATCCCCAAATCCAGATGTGAAAAACTTGTTGCATCATTCCCAAGAAGACTCATGGCTGTACCAGCTCAAAAGGGTGCTTCTACTCAATACTGAGCAAGGGGTCTGAATACTTATGACCATGTGATATTTCAGTTTTTCTTTTTTAATAAATTTGCAAAAATTTAAAGGGGTCTGAATACTTTCCGTACCCACTGTATATACCAGGGAAGCTCCAAGGGAATATAGGTTAGACTGTTATACAGCATCAGTCAAAAGTTTAGACACACATTTTCACCACTTTTTTTCTACATTGTACATTCATATTGACGACATAAAGACACATATGAAAAGTAGTAAACAAGAACAATTACACCAGAATATGCTTTATATTTTGTGGTAACCTCACAAAACTGAATTTGGAGCTGATTTTGAGGCAGATTTCAGACAGTGGCTCTGAATACACCTCTAAGCTATGTAAGAGCTATTTAACCAAGGAGGAGAGTGATGAAGAGCTTTATCAGAAGACATGTCCTTCACAATTACCCAGCCTAAACCCAATCTAGATGGTTTGGAATGAATTGAACCGCAGAAGGAGAAGCAGACAAAAAGTGCTCCGCACCTCTGGGAAAGCCTTCACAACTGTTAAAAAACTGTTCCAAGTGACTACCTTGTGAAGCTAAAAGAGAATGCCAAGAATGTGCAAAGCTGTCATCAATTCAAAAGGGGGCCTACTTTGAACAATCTAAAATATAAAGCATATTCTGTTAATTCCATGTCTGTTCCTTGTATGTGTTTTCAATATCAATCTACAATGTAGAAAATAAAATAAAAACAAAAAACCTGGAATGAAAAAAGGTGTGTCTAAATTTTGACTGGTACTGTATGTTGGTAAGCTTTTTTTTTTTTTTTTAAACAGCATAGTCATAGATAGAGATGTATGCGACTTTATGCCTATACAATTGCAGGTCTCAGGACCCTTATTCTGTACTGGCGAGTGCTGTATTTTCCATAGTTTACAATGTTCATACTCTATATGGATGTGGGAAGGCTTGTTGTGTAACTAACAGCTCTACTCTCTGTAACATTATAGTTGTGCGCAGAGGGATGTTCACAAATTTACTGTAAATGTGTGATATTCCATAGTGCTGGCAGCTATGTAAAGTAAAACAGACACACTAACATCAAAAAGTGAACCACAGCAAAGACTCTCTCTCGGACATCAAATAAAAACACTGTTCATCTTCTTAAGCATCTTCATGGTATGCAGTTTTTCCCTGTATTGTATGAAACTACTATAGTGTAAGTAGATCTTATGAGAAATATAACAACTGACTTGGTTACCATTTTCCTGATCTTTCTCCCCAGTTCTCTGCGGACTTTCCTGCCTCACTCCACGTGGCATAAATATTATGGGTTTACTGCGATGGTCTTGATAGTTTTTGTTTCTCAACACAGACTCTTCTTTTTGGGTCTCAACATGGACTACAGAAGTCTTCTCATCTATTTTTCCTGATTTTCTTAGAGGGTATTCAGTCCCATCTCTCTCCAGTCTGCTTCCTGATACGAAAACCCCACAATTCTCATCACAATGAAAGAATCTTTGGCCACGAAATGATCCATCTGTGAAGCCTTTTCCTACTGCAGATCCCTGTAAAGCAAGATCAGTTAAAATAAAAAAAGAATGGATTTAGGTTCTGCTCACATTTGCATTTTGGTTTCTGGCAATGAAATGCCAAATGGATTCCATGAATTTATGATGGGGTCCATTAGATATCACCAAGGAGTTTGTTGTTTAGATGTTAAAAAAAAAAAAATATAAATAAAAAAAAATATATAGCACTGCATGTAGCATTATTTTTCCCTTTAAACCCTTAAGGACCCAGCACAAAAGTGCATTAAGGACCAGGCCTCGTTTTTCAAAACTAACGTGTCACTTTATATGGCAAAAACTATGAGACGCTTTAACTTACACAAGTGATTTTGAGATTGTACTTCATGTTGATGGTAAACATTAATGAATACTTTTGTATTTATTAAAAAAAAAAAAAAAAAAAAATAGGAAATTTGGGAAAAAAAAAATTGCAATTTTCAAAATGTGAAATGCTCTGCTTTTCAGACAGATAGTCATACCACCCAAATACATTAATACATATTATCTACCATATCTCTCCTTTATATCGGCATCATCTTTTAATCGTCCTTTAATGTATTTTGGATGTTAGAAGGCTTACAAGTGTAACAGCGATTTTCCAGATTTACTAGAAAATTTCCCAAACTAATTTCTTAGGGACCACTTCAGTTCTGAAGGGGATTATAAAGGCCTATATATTAGAAACCCCCATAAATCTCATTTTCAAAACTGCCCCCCTCAAATAATTCAAAATAGCATTTGGGAAGTTTGTTAACCCTTTAAACATTTCACTGAAATTAAAACAATAACAATATGGAGGTGAAATTTAGACATTTAATTTTTTTCCAATAATCCTTTAAATTTAGCCCTAAAATTAACACATTTACAAAGGGTTATAGGAGAAAATGCATCTTACAGTTTGTTATGTAATTTTTCCAGAGCACAGAAATACCCCACATGTGGTTGTAAACTGATGTTTGGGCGAATGGCAGCGCACAGAAGGGAAGGAGCGACACTGAACATTTGAAAAGCAAATTTTGCTGGAATAGTTTTCAGGTGCCTTTCTCCTCTGCAAAGCCCCTAGAGTACCAATACAAAGGAAACCCCCAAAAAGTTACCCCATTTTGGAAACTACATCCCTCACAGAATTCATCAAGGGGTATAGTCAGCATTTTGACTCTACAGCCGTTTCACAGATTTTACTAACACTAGGATGTATAAATGAAAAAGTACTAAAACGTCACTTTATCCCCAGAGTTTTCATTTTCACAAGGGGTTAAAGGAGAAAAAGCACCCCACAGTTTGTTAAACAATTGCTCCTGAACACGGCAATACCCAATATGTGATCGTAATCTGCTGAATGTGTACATGGAAGGGCTGATTTTGCTGGAATAGTTTTTGGGTGCCATGTCGCATTTGCAGAGCCCCCAAAGTACCAATACAATGGAAACTCCTAAAAAAGTGACCCCATTTTGGAAACTACAGCCCTCATAGAATTTATCTAGGTGTATAGTGAACATTTTGACCTCACAGTTGTTTCACAGATTTTATTGACTTTGGGACATAAAAATGAAAAATTACTTTTTTTTTTTCCAATAAACCATCCATTTAGCGACATATTTTTTAATTTTTGCAAGTGGTTAAAGGAGAGAAAACACCTCACAGTTTGTTACACAATTTCTTCTGAACACAGAAATGCCCCATATGTGGTTGTAATCTGCTGTATGGAAAGATGGTGGGGCTCAGAATGGAAAGAGCGCTATTTGGCTTTAGGAGGGCAGATTTTGCTCGAATAGTTTTCAGGTGCCATGTTGCATTTGCAGAGCCCCTAAAGTACCAATACAATGGAAACCTCTCAAAAGTGACCCCATTTTAGAAACTACACCCCTCAAAGAATGTATCAAGGGGTATTATCATTTTGAGCATAAAAATGCTTCCCAAAAATTAATGTACAAAGTGAAAATTAAAGTTTTTAAAGAAATATTCAATTTCAGTGCCTAATAGGTTGCGGCCACTTTGTGGCATCCGAGACATGAACTCCTAAAACTATTAAGTGGGATATCCCGGGCACAAAAAAATTATATATGTGGGTGTAAACTGCTGCTTGGGCGCACAGCAGGGCTCAGAAGGGAAGGAGCACTGTGTGCTTTTTTTAGCTTTTGGAGTATAGATTGAGAGGGACTTTCTGGACGCCATGTTGTTTTTGCAAAGCCCTAGAGGTGCCAGTAAACTGGAATTCCCCAAGAAGTGACCCCATTTTGTAGGGGCAATTTTAGGGCCTCTGCAAATGTGACATGGCGTCCAAAAAGCAATCTAAATCTGCGCTCCAAAAGCCACATAGTGATCCTTCAGATCTGCACCCTCCTGTGTACCCAAACGGCAGTTTACGCCCACATGGATGACACTGGTGTACCCAGGATAGTGTACTTAGCAACACCATATGTGGGTATAAACTGCTGTTTAGGAACAGCAGGGCACAGAAGGGAAGGAGCGCTATTTTGGTTTTTGGAGCACAGTTTGGTTTTTGGACACCATGTCACTTTTGCTGAGCCCAAGAATTGCCAGTAAAGTGGAATCCGCAGACATGTGACCCCATTTTGGAAACTACACCCTTCAAGTGATTTATCAAGTGGTGTAGCAAGCATTATTAACCCTTAAGTGTTGCATTCTTTTAATTTCCAGAAATGAATGCGCAGATGATAATGAAAAGTTAAAAGTAACATTTTTCCAGAGATTCGCCATTTCAGTGCCCAGCTTAGTTCTGCTCAGACACACACTCCAAAAACTGGTAAGAAGGGGTCCCAGGCACCACAGCTTTTGGAGTGTTCGTCTCTGATACAAGCCGGACACAATATATTACGCACTAAAATGACGTATTCCTGGAAAAATTGTCATTTTCACCTTTCACCATCAGCTGCGTAGTTAATTTATGGATAATAAATTATAGAAACACTTGGGGGTTAAAAATGCTCACTGTACCCCTGGATAAATTCCTTCAAGGGTGTAGTTTCCAAACCGTCCAAGTCTGTGCTCCAAAAACCAAATAGCGCTCCTTTCCTTCTGTGCCCGGATGTGCTCAAACAGCCGTTTATACCCCCATATGACATTAAGTACGTTACCCTGGATAGACCAGTGTCATACATGTGGACATAAACTGCAGTTTGGGCACACAGTAGGGCACAGAAGGGAAGGAGTGCTATGTGGCTTTTGAAGTGTATATTTAGACGTTTGGTATCTGGATGCCATGTTATGTTTGCAGAGCCTCTAAAGTACCAATAAAGTGGAATCCCCTAGGGAATGACCCCATTTTGAAAACTGCACCCCTCAAAGAACTTATCAAGGGGTGTAGTGAGCATTAGTATCCCAGACGTGACTGCATAGTGGATGGTGAACAGTGAATACGTAAGCTGTGCAGAGTACATTGGGAACACCAACTTCCCTACTATATCTCCAGCAGCTCCTATGATTTGGGGGAGGGGGGTCACTTCTGGTTTATTATCCCTCGTAAGCTCTAAATCTGGGGTGTCCCCTGAAAAACTCGCACATCTTATACATTCCCTTCCTGACACAGCCAGTTGTGTTATAATGATTTGGCGATTTTTGTCTTCACATTGTACGAGCTATATTTTCTTTATTTTTCTGGTGATGTAGCCATATGAGGGCTTGTTGTTTGCGGTATGTGACGTACTTTGTAATGACAACATTTTTGGGTACCTACAAATTATTAAATAAATTTTATTAAAGCTTTCTTGGAGGATTAAGAAAAAAAACCCCATCAAATCTAGCATTGCGTTTTACCTTTTAAATTTTTCGCCATGCAGCGTACAGCTTAAGTAACATGTTACCTTTATTCTGCGGGTTGGTACGATTACGGTGATACCTCATTTATATTGTTTTTTTTATGCGATACTAATTTTGCAGAACAAAAACCCATTTGGGGACATACAGTGCCTTGCGAAAGTATTCAGCCCCCTTGAACTTTTCAACCTTTTGCCACATTTCAGGCTTCAAACATAAGGATATAAAATTTTAATTTTTTGGTGAAGAATCAACAACAAGTGGGACACAATCGTGAAGTGGAACGAAATTTATTGGATATTTTAAACTTTTGTAAAAAATAAAAAACTGAAAAGTGGGGCGTGCCAAATTATTCGGCCCCCTTAAGTTAATACTTTGTAGCGCCACCTTTTGCTGCGATTACAGCTGCAAGTCGCTTGGCTTGCCCATTCTTCCATGGAAAACAGCTCGAGCTCAGTAAGGTTGGATGGAGAGCGTTTGTGAACAGCAGTTTTCAACTCTTTCCACAGATTCTCGATTGGATTCAGGTCTGGACTTTGACTTGGCCATTCTAACACCTGGATACGTTTATTTGTGAACCATTCCATTGTAGATTTTGCTTTATGTTTGGGATCATTGTCATGTTGGAAGAGAAATCTCCGTCCCAGTCTCAGGTCTTTTGCAGACTCCAACAGGTTTTCTTCCAGAATGGTCCTGTATTTGGCTCCATCCATCTTCCCATCAATTTTAACCATCTTCCCTGTCCCTGCTGAAGAAAAGCAGGCCCAAACCATGATGCTGCCACCACCATGTTTGACAGTGGGGATGGTGTGTTCAGGGTGATGAGCTGTGTTGCTTTTACACCAAACATATCGTTTTGCATTGTGGCCAAAAAGTTCGATTTTGGTTTCATCTGACCAGAGCACCTTCTTCCACATGTTTGGAGTGTCTTCCAGGTGGCTTGTGGCAAACTTTAAACGAGACATTTTATGCATATCTTTGAGAAATGGCTTTCTTCTTGCCACTCTTCCATAAAGGCCAGATTTGTGCAGTGTACGACTGATTGTTGTCCTATGGACAGACTCTCCCACCTCAGCTGTAGATCTCTGCAGTTCATCCAGAGTGATCATGGGCCTCTTGGCTGCATCTCTGATCAGTCTTCTCCTTGTTTGAGATTAAAGTTTAGAGGGACGGCCGGGTCTTGGTAGATTTGCAGTGGTCTGATACTCCTTCCATTTCAATATGATCGCTTGCACAGTGCTCCTTGGGATGTTTAAAGTTTGGGAAATCTTTTTGTATCCAAATCCGGCTTTAAACTTCTCCACAACAGTATCACGGACCTGCCTGGTGTGTTCCTTGGTCTTCATGATGCTCTCTGCGCTATAAACAGAACCCTGAGACTATCACAGAGCAGGTGCATTTATATGGAGACTTGATTACACACAGGTGGATTATATTTATCATCATCAGTCATTTAGGACAACATTGGATCATTCAGAGATCCTCACTGAACTTCTGGAGTGAATTTGCTGCACTGAAAGTAAAGGGGCCGAATAATATTGCACGCCCCACTTTTTCAGTTTATTTTTTTTTACAAAAGTTTAAAATAACCAATAAATTTCGTTCCACTTCACAATTGTGTCCCACTTGTTGTTGATTCTTCACCAAAAAATTTTAATTTTATATCATTATGTTTGAAGCTTGAAATGTGGCAAAAGGTTGAAAAGTTCAAGGGGGCCGAATATTTTCACAAGGCACTGTAAATCAATTATTTTTGCATTGCCATCTTCTGAGATGCATAACATTTTTATTTTGCAGTTTACAGAGTTGGTTTAGGGCTTATTTTTTGAGGGACAACCTGTGGTCCTATTGGTACTGTTTTGGGGTAGATAAGACTTTTTGATTACTTTTTATGGCATATTTTGTAAGGCGAGATGGCGAAAAATCATTACTTCCAGCATTTTTTTTCCCATTTTTTTGCCTGACATTCACCGTGTACGTTAAATATTGTTTTAGTTTTATTGTACAGGTTGTTACGGACGCGGCGATACCAAATACGTATTGTTTTTATTAACTTTTAGGTTATTTTTTATATAATTCATTTTATATAGGAAAAGGGAATTTTGGGGCTTTATTATTTTATTAATTTTTTTTTCACATTTTTTTTTTTTTTCACTTTTTCATGTGTCCCTTTAGGACACCTGTTCCAGTGATGCTTTGATCGCTGGCTCAGTACTATAGACTGCAAGACACGAGCATACAAGTGTCTTGCAGTCTATACAGGAAGTCAGCGCTATTCAGACGCATAGCCTGACTTCCAGAGGTCCAGGCAGGATCAACCAGGTAATGGGGTCTCCAGGCAGCCTGGAGTCACTGGCCAGACCCCGGGCTGCAGATTATAGATATCGGCACCCCCTGATCTCGCCGCAGGGGGTTCCGGGGGGGGGGGGGGGGGTTTCAGAGGCATCAACATGGCGGAACCCGTTGGATGCGGGATGCGGCATTCAAGGGGTTAAAACCTCCAATCGGAATTCAGTTCTGACCAGGGGTTATGGAGCAGGGTGTCAGCTATCAGTTACAGCTAACACCCGGTTCCGATGCCGCACGTCCAGATAGTGAGCGGGCGGCCGGCCTCGGCGTAGTATTACGCCCTGGTGCGTAATAGTACGTCCAAGGTCATTAAGGGGTTAAATATCAAGGAATTTGAAATTGAAGGTCTGAATGGAGCTTCCAATGCAAATGTGAACATAGCCTAATCTGTTGTCCTTATAACTCACCTTAAGCTGCACACCAAAAAAGATCTCTTGCTCTTGATTGACAGATCCCTTGTAACAGAGCACACCTCTCTCTTTGCGGCCACTAGAGGATTTGACTTGGACGCGGACATAATCACCAGTTTTTAACTGTATTACTTCCCGCAGTCTTTTATGGTCCATATAAAATGCATATCGCTCTTCTGTATCAGTGACTGCGAGCAATATTCTCCATACTACGAGTCCAATTTCTTTTATAGACTCTGGGTTTACACCAACCACCTTCTCGGTTTCATATACTCTAAGCCATAAAATGGATGCATGGGATAAAACATTATCTGTCCTGGAGAGGCTTGACGGTGGGGCAGCAGTCAGTGTGAGTAGGCTCCCTCTTTCCACTCTGTCAGATTTGCCATCTGAATTTTGGAGAAGTGATGAGAAGTCATTCACAGCAATATATAAATTCGGAGAGGACATTTCACTTCAGCTTCTTCAACGGTTTACCCAAGAAGGAAAATCATCAATCTGGAACAGGGATGAAAAGAAACAGCTGAAAATATTTGATCAATACGGCTTACTGCTGTCCATTCAATAAACTAGTGTGCATGTTTGTTGGGGAGGGGGAATGTTTCCACACAGAACCCAGGTAGATCCTGAATACACTTATGTACACGTGACCATTCGGTCATGCAGGGACTCTGGACAAGGTGTCTCTAGCTTGCTAGGGGCCTATATTGATATTGTACAGAAGCATTTCCTGCAAGACAAAACACAGTCTGCTTCAACTTGCAACTGACTGACATAATATGTTGTAAGGGTGTTCCGAGCACAAGCAATTATTACCTATCCACTGTGGAAGTGATAAATGTTCATTCGATGGGAGTTTGACCACTGGCAGTCAGAATGCAGAATACAAACACGACCATTCAACTCCTCCTAAGTGCAATACAGAGGCTGGGGGCCTGGGTCTGCGGTCAGATCCCCGCCAGTGTAGCATTTATAAACTATCTACTGGAGAGGCGGTAAATTCTACATCTATGGGGATCCAACCTATCCAGTGGATTGCTAACCATTGCTTCAGACCAGAAATCCCCTTTAATCACTGGCGTTGACCTGTACACAAATGGCACATGACTGTTGAGGCCAGTGACTGACTGCAGTGGTGACCTGAGCATTAACAGGACAAGTGACATTATAAAGGGCCAAGTATTAAAGATCATTGCACACTCAAATGGGATCAAATAATATCTTTTAATTAGGTCTACATTAGAAACATGTCACATTTTGGTCATGGGCCTTCATGAGACACAGGTGCTGTCAGGGATGCAGAATGCAGAGTGGAACACGCTGCTATGGGGGAGCGCCTTGTCTATAAAGGAATCGCCATAACTCCATTCTGCGCCCTGCATCCCTGACAGCACATGTTTCTGGACAACGGTCCGTGACCGAAACAATACGCGTTTCCGCTTCAGACCTAATGAAAAGATATTAGTCAGCATTCGATTCATTTGAAAGTGAGAAGCTCTTTAATACTTTATTTAAAGTGGTTGCCCACTTTCAGACCAATATTGAAATTAAAATTTTATTGTTTTTATAATAAGTTATACAATTTTCCAATATTCTTTCTGTATCAACGGCTCACAGTTTTCTAGATCTCTGTTTGCTGTAATTTATTCCGTTACCTCTAGTTGATAAAACTTTGTAAATGGTCATGTGTTGTATGGTCCATGGTCTGTCATGTGATGAACTCACTAGTGCAAAGCTCGTTATAATCACAGCACAGTAATCAGACATCTGCCTGGTAATGAGCTGTGCACCTGTGTGCTCATCACATGACCATAGACCGTACATCACATGACCATTTACAGAATTTCATCCACCAGAATGACAGCAAGCAGAGATCTAGAAAACCATGAGCAATTGATACAGAAAGCATATTGAAATTATATAATTTATAATAACGATTTATTATACAAATAATAACATTTGTCTCTCAATAATGGTCTGAAAGTGGCTTTAAGGGTTGGGATCCTACCTCTGCACCATGATAACCTTGAGTGCCACTGCTTACCCCACATACATCATCAAGGCTAGTAACGGGGGGGGGGGGGGGGGTTTCTGGATGTCACTGATGAAATGTGAGACACAAATAAGGCGAGTTATGCTTCTTATTTTTCTTTATCCTATTTCTAGCCTATAGCTAATTTTTCTTCAAAGTTGTCTTCAAAGAGTTGGATAGGTCCTTTAAGGCTGATGGTGTACAGCCGGGATATGTCAGAGCTCTATGAGCAGGGCTCCAACTCCTGAAACCCCCAAATATTGGTAAACCAAAACTGGCACTGCTCAGCTGGACTCACACACAATGGCTATCATGGTCTGACCATAAAGACTTTTCCCCGAAATCAAATGACAGGTGAGATAAATGAAGCCTATTACTATATGTGCCACACATTACCCACTCCAACCATACACCTTCACACAAGAGCTGAGCAGAAGAAATAAAATAGTCCACCATGATACCTGCTAGAACACGGTTTAGGAGACGTGGCCTTCTTCTCATAGTTGAGAACTTCCTCTCTCGCTCTACAGACTGGTGACACTATACTACTGGTGATCTTACAAGCAGAATACAGACTACTTCATACGCATTTTCTCAAGGCTCAGAAAACTCTTGTTTAACTACAACTCTCTGCAAGCCGGAGGTAAGGCATGCTGGGGGTAGAAGTGTCACTACATGTAGTGAGCCTCATAGCACAGACAACTACTTCTAACTAGGCTGTAATCGCGAAGACAACCATTTACTGCGCACTCACCTCCATGTAATGTCCTCTCCCTCAGGCACACATGTCCAGCGCTCCCCTCCGGTGGGTTCTGTCTTTCTACATCATACACCACAAACTTTCAGTCAGGTCTGGGAATTTACAACGAGGAAGTGGCAAAGAAGGAAGTGGCAGCTCAGGCAGCCAATCAGGGATAAGCTGGAGTTATGGGAGCCAATGGAAGAGCAGAAGAGGCGGGATGGGAAAGTCCCAATAGTGACAAACAGTATGCAAAAGAATGAGCTATGGACTGTGATATACCCCGAGCTGTGCAGGGAAGTTGTATCATGTGTCTGCCCTGTGCGGGCTGTGTGTGACTGTGGAGTTGTATCATATACCTGCCTTGTGTGGGCAGTGTGTGACTGTGGAGTTGCATCATATACCTGCCCTGTGCAAGTAGTGTGTGACTGTGGAGTTGTATCAGATACCTGCCCTGTGTGGGCAGTGTGTGACTGTGGAGTTGTATCATATACCTGCCCTGTGCGGGCTGTGTGTGACTGTGGAGTTGTATCAGATACCTGCCCTGTGCAAGCAGTGTGTGACTGTGGAGTTGTATCAGATACCTGCCATGTGCGGGATGTGTGTCACTGTGGAGTTGTATCATATACCTGAGCTGTGCGGGCTGTGTGTGACTGTGGAGTTGTATCATGTGTCTGCCCTGTGCGAGCAGTGTGTGACTATGGATTTGTATCATATACCTGCCCTGTGCGAGCAGTGTGTGACTGTGGAGTTGTATCATATACCTGAGCTGTGTGGGACTGTGGAGTTGTATCATATACCTGCCCTGTGTGTGACTGTGGAGTTGTATCATGTGTCTGCCCTTTGCGGGCTGTGTGTGACTGTGGAGTTGTATCATATAATAATAATAGTCCTTTAATAGTCCCACAATGGGGGAAATTCAGTGTGTTACAGCAGCAAAGATAAGATAAGATAAGCAAATACAAATACAACATGTACAGGAATGTTCCAAGGTGAGAGGCATTACATTAATAGCAGACAGACAGATAGGACGTAGCAGAGGGGGGGGGGGGGGGGGGATTTAACAGGCAGAGAGATATTTCAGTTCTCTGTATGTAATGATCTCCGCTTAGGTTGGTGTTGGTTGTACAGCCTAACCGCGGTGGGGAGGAAAGACTTCCAATAGCGCTCCTTCTCACACCTAGGGTGGAGCAGTCGGTCACTGACAGTACTGCCCAGTGCAATCACAGTCTCATGCATGGGATGGGAGTTATTCTCCCGCATGGAGCTCACCACTGACAGTATCCTTCTGTCACCCACCACCTGCACAGGGTCCAGTGGGCTCCCCAGGACAGAGCTGGCCCTTCTAATCAGCTTGTCAAGTTTATTTCTGTCCCTGGTTGATATACTGCTCCCCTAGCAGGCCACTCCAAAGAAGATGGCTGATGCCACTTCAGAGTTGAAGAAAGTCCTAAGAAGTGCCCCCCGGATTCCAAAGGCTCTCAGCTTCCTAAGCAGGTAAAGCCTGCTGTGGCCCTTCCTGTACAGGGCCTCCATATGATCTGCCCAGTCCAGCTTATTATTAAGGAGCAAACCCAGGTACTTATAGGTGTTCACAATCTCGATGCCCGTCCCCAGGATGTCCACTGGTTTTGGAGGGCATCTGCCTTTACGGAAGTCCACCACCATCTCCTTGGTCTTCCCCGCGTTAATCTTCAGGTGTTTCTGGTGGCACCAGTCCACAAAAAAACGGTTCAGTTCTCTGTACTCCCTGTCATCATCGTCTGTGATGAGACCTACTATTGCAGAGTCGTCAGAATACTTCTGTAGGTAGCAGCTGGATGAGTTGCACCTAAAATCAGCAGTGTACAGTGTGAAGAGGAAAGGGGCGAGAACCGTACCCTGAGGTGCCCCCCGTATTACAGATAACGGTACCTGACACACAGTCTTGGGCTCTCACGTATTGAGGTCGATTTGTGAGGTAGTCTAGGATCCAGTTGGAGAGGTGGTGGTCCACTCCAGCAAGGCCCAGCTTGTCTCTCAGTAACCTGGGCTGTATGGTGTTAAAAGCACTGGAGAAATCAAAGAACATTATACCTGCCCTGTGCGGGATGTGTGTGACTGTGGAGTTGTATCATATACCTGCCCTGTGCGGGATGTGTGTGACTGTGGAGTTGTATCATATACCTGCCCTGTGCGGGATGTGTGTGACTGTGGAGTTGTATCAGATACCTGCCATGTGCGGGCAGTGTGTGACTGTGGAGTTGTATCATATACCTGCCCTGTGTGGGATGTGTGTGACTGTGGAGTTGTATCATATACCTGCCCTGTGCGGGATGTGTGTGACTGTGGAGTTGTATCATATACCTACCCTGTGCGGGCTGTGTGTGACTGTGGAGTTGTATCATATACCTGAGCTGTGCGGGCTGTGTGTGACTGTGGAGTTGTATCATATACCTGCCCTGTGTGGGCAGTGTGTGACTGTGGAGTTGTATCATATACCTGCCCTGTGCTGGATGTGTGTGACTGTGGAGTTGTATTATATACCTACCCTGTGCAGGCTGTGTGTGACTGTGGAGTTGTATCATATACCTGAGCTGTGCGGGCTGTGTGTGACTGTGGAGTTGTATCATATACCTGCCCTGTGCGGGCTGTGTGTGACTGTGGAGTTGTATCATATACCTGCCCTGTGCGGGATGTGTGTGACTGTGGAGTTGTATCATATACCTACCCTGTGCGAGCAGTGTGTGACTGTGGAGTTGTATCATATATCTGAGCTGTGCGGGCTGTGTGTGACTGTGGAGTTGTATCATATACCTGCCCTGTGCGGGCTGTGTGTGACTGTGGAGTTGTATCATATATCTGCCTTGTGCTGGATGTGTGTGACTGTGGAGTTGTATCATATACCTGAGCTGTGCGGGCTGTGTGTGACTGTGGAGTTGTATCATATACCTGCCCTGTGCGGGCTGTGTGTGACTGTGGAGTTGTATCATATATCTGCCTTGTGCGGGCTGTGTGTGACTGTGGATTTGTATCATATACCTGCCCTGTGCTGGATGTGTGTGACTGTGGAGTTGTATCATATACCTACCCTGTGCAGGCTGTGTGTGACTGTGGAGTTGTATCATATACCTACCCTGTGCAGGCTGTGTGTGACTATGGAGTTGTATCATATACCTGCCCTGTGCGGGCAGTGTGTGACTGTGGAGTTGTATCAGATACCTGCCCTGTGCGGGCAGTGTGTGACTGTGGAGTTGTATCATATACCTGCCCTGTGCGGGCAGTGTGTGACTGTGGAGTTGTATCATATACCTGCCCTGTGCGGGCAGTGTGTGACTGTGGAGTTGTATCATATACCTGCCTTGTGTGGGCAGTGTGTGACTGTGGAGTTGTATCATATACCTGCCCTGTGCGGGCAGTGTGTGACTGTGGAGTTGTATCATATACCTGCCCTGTGCGGGCAGTGTGTGACTGTGGAGTTGTATCATATACCTGCCCTGTGTGGGCTGTGTGTGACTGTGGAGTTGTATCATATACCTGAGCTGTGCGGGCTGTGTGTGACTGTGGAGTTGTATCATATACCTGCCCTGTGCGGGCAGTGTGTGACTGTGGAGTTGTATCATATACCTGCCCTGTGTGGGCAGTGTGTGACTGTGGAGTTGTATCATATACCTGCCCTGTGTGGGCTGTGTGTGACTGTGGAGTTGTATCAGATACCTGCTATGTGCGGGCAGTGTGTGACTGTGGAGTTGTATCATATACCTGCCCTGTGCGGGCTGTGTGTGACTGTGGAGTTGTATCATATACCTGCCCTGTGCGGGCTGTGTGTGACTGTGGAGTTGTATCATATATCTGCCTTGTGCGGGCTGTGTGTGACTGTGGAGTTGTATCATATACCTGCCCTGTGCTGGATGTGTGTGACTGTGGAGTTGTATTATATACCTACCCTGTGCAGGCTGTGTGTGACTGTGGAGTTGTATCATATACCTGAGCTGTGCGGGCTGTGTGTGACTGTGGAGTTGTATCATATACCTGCCCTGTGCGGGCAGTGTGTGACTGTGGAGTTGTATCATATACCTGCCCTGTGCGGGCAGTGTGTGACTGTGGAGTTGTATCATATACCTGCCCTGTGTGGGCAGTGTGTGACTGTGGAGTTGTATCATATACCTGCCCTGTGCTGGATGTGTGTGACTGTGGAGTTGTATTATATACCTGCCCTGTGTGGGCAGTGTGTGACTGTGGAGTTGTATCATATACCTGCCCTGTGCTGGATGTGTGTGACTGTGGAGTTGTATTATATACCTACCCTGTGCAGGCTGTGTGTGACTGTGGAGTTGTATCATATACCTGAGCTGTGCGGGCTGTGTGTGACTATGGAGTTGTATCATATACCTGCCCTGTGCGGGCAGTGTGTGACTGTGGAGTTGTATCATATACCTGCCTTGTGTGGGCAGTGTGTGACTGTGGAGTTGTATCATATACCTACCCTGTGCGGGCAGTGTGTGACTGTGGAGTTGTATCATATACCTGCCCTGTGTGGGCAGTGTGTGACTGTGGAGTTGTATCATATACCTGCCCTGTGTGGGCAGTGTGTGACTGTGGAGTTGTATCATATACCTGCCCTGTGCGGGCTGTGTGTGACTGTGGAGTTGTATCATATACCTCTCCTGTGCGGGATGTGTGTGACTGTGGAGTTGTATCAGATACCTGCCCTGTGCTGGCTGTGTGTGACTGTGGAGTTGTATCATATACCTGAGCTGTGCGGGCTGTGTGTGACTGTGGAGTTGTATCATATACCTGCCCTGTGCGGGCAGTGTGTGACTGTGGAGTTGTATCATATACCTGCCCTGTGCGGGCTGTGTGTGACTGTGGAGTTGTATCAGATACCTGCCCTGTGCAAGCAGTGTGTGACTGTGGAGTTGTATCAGATACCTGCCATGTGCGGGATGTGTGTCACTGTGGAGTTGTATCATATACCTGAGCTGTGCGGGCTGTGTGTGACTGTGGAGTTGTATCATGTGTCTGCCCTGTGCGAGCAGTGTGTGACTATGGATTTGTATCATATACCTGCCCTGTGCGAGCAGTGTGTGACTGTGGAGTTGTATCATATACCTGAGCTGTGTGGGACTGTGGAGTTGTATCATATACCTGCCCTGTGTGTGACTGTGGAGTTGTATCATGTGTCTGCCCTTTGCGGGCTGTGTGTGACTGTGGAGTTGTATCATATAATAATAATAGTCCTTTAATAGTCCCACAATGGGGGAAATTCAGTGTGTTACAGCAGCAAAGATAAGATAAGATAAGCAAATACAAATACAACATGTACAGGAATGTTCCAAGGTGAGAGGCATTACATTAATAGCAGACAGACAGATAGGACGTAGCAGAGGGGGGGGGGGATTTAACAGGCAGAGAGATATTTCAGTTCTCTGTATGTAATGATCTCCGCTTAGGTTGGTGTTGGTTGTACAGCCTAACCGCGGTGGGGAGGAAAGACTTCCAATAGCGCTCCTTCTCACACCTAGGGTGGAGCAGTCGGTCACTGACAGTACTGCCCAGTGCAATCACAGTCTCATGCATGGGATGGGAGTTATTCTCCCGCATGGAGCTCACCACTGACAGTATCCTTCTGTCACCCACCACCTGCACAGGGTCCAGTGGGCTCCCCAGGACAGAGCTGGCCCTTCTAATCAGCTTGTCAAGTTTATTTCTGTCCCTGGTTGATATACTGCTCCCCTAGCAGGCCACTCCAAAGAAGATGGCTGATGCCACTTCAGAGTTGAAGAAAGTCCTAAGAAGTGCCCCCCGGATTCCAAAGGCTCTCAGCTTCCTAAGCAGGTAAAGCCTGCTGTGGCCCTTCCTGTACAGGGCCTCCATATGATCTGCCCAGTCCAGCTTATTATTAAGGAGCAAACCCAGGTACTTATAGGTGTTCACAATCTCGATGCCCGTCCCCAGGATGTCCACTGGTTTTGGAGGGCATCTGCCTTTACGGAAGTCCACCACCATCTCCTTGGTCTTCCCCGCGTTAATCTTCAGGTGTTTCTGGTGGCACCAGTCCACAAAAAAACGGTTCAGTTCTCTGTACTCCCTGTCATCATCGTCTGTGATGAGACCTACTATTGCAGAGTCGTCAGAATACTTCTGTAGGTAGCAGCTGGATGAGTTGCACCTAAAATCAGCAGTGTACAGTGTGAAGAGGAAAGGGGCGAGAACCGTACCCTGAGGTGCCCCCGTATTACAGATAACGGTACCTGACACACAGTCTTGGGCTCTCACGTATTGAGGTCGATTTGTGAGGTAGTCTAGGATCCAGTTGGAGAGGTGGTGGTCCACTCCAGCAAGGCCCAGCTTGTCTCTCAGTAACCTGGGCTGTATGGTGTTAAAAGCACTGGAGAAATCAAAGAACATTATACCTGCCCTGTGCGGGATGTGTGTGACTGTGGAGTTGTATCATATACCTGCCCTGTGCGGGATGTGTGTGACTGTGGAGTTGTATCATATACCTGCCCTGTGCGGGATGTGTGTGACTGTGGAGTTGTATCAGATACCTGCCATGTGCGGGCAGTGTGTGACTGTGGAGTTGTATCATATACCTGCCCTGTGTGGGATGTGTGTGACTGTGGAGTTGTATCATATACCTGCCCTGTGCGGGCTGTGTGTGACTGTGGAGTTGTATCATATACCTGAGCTGTGCGGGCAGTGTGTGACTGTGGAGTTGTATCATATACCTGCCCTGTGCTGGATGTGTGTGACTGTGGAGTTGTATTATATACCTACCCTGTGCAGGCTGTGTGTGACTGTGGAGTTGTATCATATACCTGAGCTGTGCGGGCTGTGTGTGACTGTGGAGTTGTATCATATACCTGCCCTGTGCGGGCTGTGTGTGACTGTGGAGTTGTATCATATACCTGCCCTGTGCGGGATGTGTGTGACTGTGGAGTTGTATCATATACCTACCCTGTGCGAGCAGTGTGTGACTGTGGAGTTGTATCATATATCTGCCTTGTGCTGGATGTGTGTGACTGTGGAGTTGTATCATATACCTGAGCTGTGCGGGCTGTGTGTGACTGTGGAGTTGTATCATATACCTGCCCTGTGCGGGCTGTGTGTGACTGTGGAGTTGTATCATATATCTGCCTTGTGCGGGCTGTGTGTGACTGTGGATTTGTATCATATACCTGCCCTGTGCTGGATGTGTGTGACTGTGGAGTTGTATCATATACCTACCCTGTGCAGGCTGTGTGTGACTGTGGAGTTGTATCATATACCTACCCTGTGCAGGCTGTGTGTGACTATGGAGTTGTATCATATACCTGCCCTGTGCGGGCAGTGTGTGACTGTGGAGTTGTATCAGATACCTGCCCTGTGCGGGCAGTGTGTGACTGTGGAGTTGTATCATATACCTGCCCTGTGCGGGCAGTGTGTGACTGTGGAGTTGTATCATATACCTGCCCTGTGCGGGCAGTGTGTGACTGTGGAGTTGTATCATATACCTGCCTTGTGTGGGCAGTGTGTGACTGTGGAGTTGTATCATATACCTGCCCTGTGCGGGCAGTGTGTGACTGTGGAGTTGTATCATATACCTGCCCTGTGCGGGCAGTGTGTGACTGTGGAGTTGTATCATATACCTGCCCTGTGTGGGCTGTGTGTGACTGTGGAGTTGTATCATATACCTGAGCTGTGCGGGCTGTGTGTGACTGTGGAGTTGTATCATATACCTGCCCTGTGCGGGCAGTGTGTGACTGTGGAGTTGTATCATATACCTGCCCTGTGTGGGCTGTGTGTGACTGTGGAGTTGTATCATATACCTGCCCTGTGCGGGCTGTGTGTGACTGTGGAGTTGTATCATATACCTGCCCTGTGCGGGCTGTGTGTGACTGTGGAGTTGTATCATATATCTGCCTTGTGCGGGCTGTGTGTGACTGTGGAGTTGTATCATATACCTGCCCTGTGCTGGATGTGTGTGACTGTGGAGTTGTATTATATACCTACCCTGTGCAGGCTGTGTGTGACTGTGGAGTTGTATCATATACCTGAGCTGTGCGGGCTGTGTGTGACTGTGGAGTTGTATCATATACCTGCCCTGTGCGGGCAGTGTGTGACTGTGGAGTTGTATCATATACCTGCCCTGTGTGGGCAGTGTGTGACTGTGGAGTTGTATCATATACCTGCCCTGTGCTGGATGTGTGTGACTGTGGAGTTGTATTATATACCTGCCCTGTGTGGGCAGTGTGTGACTGTGGAGTTGTATCATATTCCTGCCCTGTGCTGGATGTGTGTGACTGTGGAGTTGTATTATATACCTACCCTGTGCAGGCTGTGTGTGACTGTGGAGTTGTATCATATACCTGAGCTGTGCGGGCTGTGTGTGACTATGGAGTTGTATCATATACCTGCCCTGTGCGGGCAGTGTGTGACTGTGGAGTTGTATCATATACCTGCCTTGTGTGGGCAGTGTGTGACTGTGGAGTTGTATCATATACCTACCCTGTGCGGGCAGTGTGTGACTGTGGAGTTGTATCATATACCTGCCCTGTGTGGGCAGTGTGTGACTGTGGAGTTGTATCATATACCTGCCCTGTGTGGGCAGTGTGTGACTGTGGAGTTGTATCATATACCTGCCCTGTGCGGGCTGTGTGTGACTGTGGAGTTGTATCATATACCTCTCCTGTGCGGGATGTGTGTGACTGTGGAGTTGTATCAGATACCTGCCCTGTGCTGGCTGTGTGTGACTGTGGAGTTGTATCATATATCTGCCCTGTGCTGGCTGTGTGGGACTGTGGAGTTGTATCATATACCTGCGCTGTGGCATTGTATCATACATCTGCCCTGTATATTTATTGAAATGCACCTGTATACCTGCCCTGTGCGGGCTGTGGAGTTGTATCATGTACCTGCCCTGTGCTGGCTGTGTGGGACTGTGGAGTTGTATCATATACCTGAGCTGTGGCGTTGTATCATACACCTGCCCTGTATATTTATTGAAATGCACCTGTATACCTGCCCTGTGTGTGACTGTGGAGTTGTATCATATACCTACACAATCGCTTGTGTGACTGTGAGGTTAGAAACTGTTATTTTATGTGTCCTAAATACCCGGTCATATGTCCTTGCTTTCCTCACTGTTTTCCCTTCTTGTTTACCCTGTGTTTCCTTGGAAGTATTTTCCCATAGACTGTATGGCACACATCAAGCCCCATCTTTATAGCATATGTCACTTACCCCCAATATGGCTGTTAAACTAGGTTCACACTAGTGTCGCCTATCTTGTTTTCGTCCGTCAGAGGACCAGAACAACTGATAGGTGGACTGCAAAAAATAACGATTAGACACAGAGTCTGATGGACGCCATTGACTATAATGGAGTCTGTTGGGGACTTATTCCTCCGCCAAGTTTCAGATGGACACTATGCTGGAGTCACCACTACGGTGCAGAAGTGAACATAGCCGTAAACCATTAATTTTGGATTCCCATAACGTGCAAGGATTTAATTCCCTGTTTAAACTGAGGTAGGCCTTAGAGTTCTTTCTAGATTTGCTGATATTGTCATCTTCCAGGAGACACATTTTTCTCAGGCATTTGTACCCTCTTATTTTAATAGATCTTTCCCTACCTTCTTTTTAGCTTCCTCCTGGGCAAAGAAGAGGGGCTTGGGCATTTGGATGTCAAGGCGTGTCTCTTTTTCTCTCAGAAGATCTTCCAAGACCACAAGGATAGGTTTACTGGGAGTTTAGATGGATCCTCTATTTCACCTTTTAATTATTATGCTCTACTGCATTTTGCTATCCATAATCTAACTGAGGGTGAGTGGCCCACTAATCATAGGAGGGGATTGTAATCTGGCATTGGTTTTTTTTTCTTGGATAGGTCCACAATGCTGGCCTTCAGTGGTACATGTCAAGCATCTCATATCTGGGGATGCACATAACCAGGAAATTTGACACTCTTTACCAAGCTATCTCCCTCTTCGTAACTTAAAGGCAGATCTTAAACAGTAGACATCCTATAATTTATCATGGTTTAGTAGAATTTATGCATTAAAAATGTATTGGCTCCCAAAGATTCTTTATTTTGTATGCTTCTGTGACTCTCAAATGACTTCAGATTAAGTTTATTTGGCAAGGGTTACCATTTACCAAAAAGCACCTTTTAGGAGTACCTTACTTTCTTAAGTACTTTAATACATTGCAACTGGCTCAGCTGTCCACTGTTTTTGCACACAGCTCTCAGTCGTATTGTGTTTCTATTGAGGCGCATGCAGTAGACCTTCGTGTTTTAGATAATGTTTTTTAATGTGACAGTAGGATATGACCACCCATACTACAGTACTGTAGTTGTCTCTGGCCCAGAGGCATAGATTGGTACAGAGGCATGCCTTGATTTCCCCTCATTGTCCTTTGTCCTGCTTTAGTGAGTATGATTATGGTGACACCAAGTTTATATTGGGTTTTTACTTTGTACTACTTTTGAGCAATAAAATCATTTGCCAAAAATTACTGTTTTGGTGGCACCATATTCTGAGAGCCATAATTTTTCCATAATGTGTGAGAACTTGTGTTTTTAGTCTGTTGTTTCTATTAGTGCCCTTTTGGGTTATATGTGACTTTTTGATAATTTTTTAGAATTTTGTTTTGGAAGAAATGTCACCAAAAAAACAGCAATTTTTTTAATTTTTTTTTATTAGTTTTTTTCCATTATTTTGTACGGCGTTCAACGAGCAGGATAAATAATGTTCTATTTTTATATTATGGGTTGTTATGGACACATCAATACCACACATGGCTCTTTTCATCATAATTATCATTATTATTATTTCTGTAAAAAAAAAAAAAAAAAGAGAAATTTTCTTAGTTTCCTTTTACAATTTTTTTTTCTTTACTTTAAAATTAGTACCATACTGGAACTTGGACACTAGGTGGCATGACTGCTACTATAATACGGGGTGGGCCATAAGTATGGATACACCGGAGTGGGCCATAAGTATGGATACGCAGCTCTTTTTGTTGAAGATTTTGTTGCGGTTTTTTGAGCCAAAGCCAGGAGTGGATTGAGCAGAAGGGAGAAGTATAAGAACTTCCTAGATATTTCCCATTCCTTTTATAACCATTCTTGGCTTTGGCTCAAAAAACCGCAACAAAATCTGCAACAAAAAAAGCTGTGTTTCTGCAACGTGGAGCCTTAGACTTAATCCACAAATGTTATTGAAAAAAATGTTGACTCATGCGATAAACAAATGTTATAACAATCTCAGCAATCAATATATAATGAAAACCTATCCAAATAAAAATGAATGCACCACTTACTATTTTTTTTTTTTTACTCCATAGCAATGTAAAAATATATTCCATACTAGTAAATCAAAGCATCCATATGTTGGCTTGACAACATCAGAACTCAAAAATATGATCTCAGGGTATTGCTGCTATATATTCATGCAGAAAAAAAACAAAACCGTCATTTTCATTGGTAGTATTTCTACTAATACAGGAATTTTTCCATGAAAAAAAAGTTATTCCCTACCCATTGATCCTTGCAGATCAGACCTCCACTGATCAGGAGAACTTTTGCCCCCTGTTCTGAATGAAGCTGTGGTTGGGCAGTGTGCGTACTACTCTGTTAATTTCAACAGGAGTGCCGGAGATAGCAAAAGCACAGTGCTCTGCTATCTCAGGCTCTCCCATTCAATGAATGGAGTGGAGCACGTGCTGACTGACGACCACTCCATTCAGAACAGGGGACTCCTGATCAGTGGGGGGTCTGAGCAGTCAGACCTTAGTGACTGGCACCTTGAAGCAATTTTCCTAGCAAAGTTTTGGTACATACAATAATTTGCTATTGTTAGGTGAGCAACTTGCTTAACTCCTTAACCAAGATTGGTCTGTATAACAAGTTTTTACGCTGTCACTCTGTGTACTTGCTGGTGAGTAATCGCATCTACCTCTGGAGTCTGGAGTTTTTTTTTAGAAAGGGGGCAACATGGCTGAACCCATTGGCTGTGCAACGGGAGGTGTCCTTTTGGCGGAGCTCGACACACACTTTACATGCTACAGACTGACGCTTTGTGGTCACATGGGGAACCTCTTGTATAAAAAGGTTTTCCAGTCCTTTCTGGTCTTCCATCCAGACCTCTGCTGCTACTGTTCTGGAGTTCTTTCCAAGCAGTGCAATTCTGGAGCACAGCTTGTTTTTTTCCGAAGGCTTCCATGCTGAATCAGTTGTCTTGAGAACCACTTACTGTGAGTGTTGAGCATAAATCCCTGTGAGAAATAGGCAATCATTATATGGACCTTGTGACCATTGCTCTCACACTGAAAGAAGTGTCCTGTTCCTGTCATGTAAACTGCCGATGCTGAATCTGGCTGTTTCCTACCACTCAGCACCTAACATTAACCCCTTCCTGCGTAGCCATTTTTTAATCTTCGTTTTGGACTCCCCACCTTCAAAGAGCCATAACATTATTTTTCCGTTCACAGAGCTGTATGTGCACTTAATTTTTGCAGGATAAATTGTACTTCGTAATGGCACCATTTAATATTCCATATGATGTACTGGAAAACTAGAAAAAAAAAATTCTGAATGGGATAGAACTGGAGAAAAAGTTAATTTGTGTGATTTTCTTATTGTTTTTATGGCATTCACTGTGCAGCCAAAATTTCATGCCACCTCAATTTTATGGTTTGGTTTGATTCCAGAGATACCAAATTTGTATAGTCTATTTTTTATATTTCTAACCCCTAGAAAAAAAATAAAAAAATCTTTGAGTTGCCATATTGTGATACCCATCACTTTCTTTTATATTTCTGTGTACAGGGATACATAACACATCTTTTTGTTTGCGGGGCCAGATGTACTTTTCTTTATTGCTTCAGGGCAGCTGCTACCTGTAAAGACCCGGCTTCCGCTGTAATAATAGTCGGGAAAGGGTTAAGCTGTATTATACCAAACATCATCTTCCGCAGTAGATGCTGGTGACAATGTGCAAGTGTGAATAGAGTTTATTTCTTGGCTGCAACATCACTATACTTGCAGTGAAGGAAGTCCAGCTGCCCTGTCCTTGGGTATGTTGGAGTAGCAAGAGGTGAGTCCAGTCTGGAGGGACACTTAGTTGGTGTAGTCGGAGTGGACCACAAGCCACTGGCAGGGCCCACCGAAGTGGCTTTCTAGTTTATGTCCGTGTTCACAGCACAATTTATATATAATCAGCAGACTGGTTAAACTTTATTATGGATCTGTATTACAGTGCCAGTAACGTGCTGTGGGCTCTCTCCAATTTTACACATAGATTTGTAGCAGTAATGACACATTTCATTGAATGCTGCATTACAGTTATTTACCCCTGGTTTCAAATTTCAGGTTGAATTTTAATGTCCTTAATTAGACCCAGATCCCTGCAGTTCTACTAAACCAAATTTAAAGGGAGTCTGTCTCCAAAACTCAGAAGATCAACCCAGGTTAGGGTCACCTGAATGAAACAGTGTTTTCCCCTTATGAATCAGTGACTCCATTGCCAAGATTTCACTGTTTTCCTCAATACGCAAATGAGCTCTTTGGAGACAACACCCTTCTTGCTCCAAATATCTCATTTGTATATTGACAATTAAAGTGTTCTCGGCAATGGAGGCACAGATTCACGAGGGGTAAACACCACTTGATTCAGATGACCTTAACATATACTGTATGTGGGGCTGAGGTCTAATGACAGACTCTGTCAAGGGCTTTTTTTTTTTTTTTTAGTCCAGATCTTGTGGCTATATTATGGCCTTCTGTAACCACTGATTCTAGAGAAGAATACTGCAGCAGGACAACAACCCCAAATATACAGCCAATGTCATTAAGGAATATCTTCAGTGTAAATAAGAAAGAGTGCGGGAAGTGATATTGACCCTTTAGGGCCCTGATCCCAACATAGAGTCTGTCTGGGATTACATGAAGAGACGTTGAGAGATGTTTGGAACAACCTACCTGCCGAGTTCCTTCAAAAATTGTGTACAAGTGTACCTAGAAGAATTGATGTTGTTTTGAAGGGTGTTTACACCGAATATTTAGTTTCCCTTTTGTTCATTCACTTTGCATTTTGTTAGTTGTCAAAAATAAACTATTAACACTTCTATTTTTGAAAGAATTCTTACTTGGCAGTATTTTTTCCCACACCTGCCAGGCTAGGTTCACACTAGCACTCAGTCGTTCAGGTTCGCCTCCGTGCAGTCTTATATTTAGGACTCCCAATCCGTACACCGGCAATATCAGGATGAGATTGGATAGCAATGGCTAGGGTTTCTATGGCAAGTGCAAATAATACTGGAGATAAGGGACAACCTTGCCAAGTGCCATGATCCCAGATCTTGATAAGCAGCGGAGAGTCAGTCAGAAGCTTCAAATTGCCTATGGGGTCACAATATAGTGCTCGAAGGGCCCGTTGGAAGTGACCAGTTATGCCCATAAACCTCAAAACTTGGGCAAGGTAGTGCCATGATAAAAGCTTGCGACAGTTTTCGAAATCTAAAGTTAGAAGGGCTTGTGGTGAGCGTTAGTCCAATGAATAATATTACAAAGTTTTCTGACATTATCTGTGGCTTGTCTACCTGGAATAAATCCCACTTGATCAGAATATATAAAGGGATGGAAGTAGGCCGCTCAATTGAGTGGCGAGAATAGAGAAGAATATCTTTATATCTAAATCAGTGGTTCTCAACCTTTCTAATGCCGTGACCCCGCAATGCCGTGACCTCATGTTGCGGTGACCCCAAACCAAAAAATAATTTTGGTGGCTACTTCAAAACTGTAATTTTGCTACAGTTATGATTCGGAATGTAAATACCTGATATGCATTATGTATTCTAATTGCTACAAATCAAACATAATTTAAACATAGTGATCTACCCCCTACACAGGTAATGTTATTAACTATGGGGAAATTGAGAATTATTACAGTAATAGTGCCCCCCATATAAGTAATCTTATTACCTGTGTGGCGTCACTATAACTGTAACAGCCCCTCATATACAGACCAAAAACAAAATAGATGCCACACGGTCATTGTTCATATAAATATATCGCTTAACAGTGGCGATAGCCTGACTTCACATAAAGACAGAGAGCAGTAATGGCCAAGCTTCTGGTTAATATGGGCTTGAGTCATATTATAATATTTACCGTATTTTTCGGACTATAAGACGCACCGGACCATAAGACGCACCTAGGTTTTAGAGGAGGAAAATAGGGAAAAATATTTTAAGACAAAAAAATGTGGTAAAATGTCTAATATATGGAAGTTGTAGTTTTGCAACAGCTGCAAGGTCACATTGACAGGTGTCCCTGCAGCTGTATGGGGAGGAATAGGGCGTCTTTTTTTGCAGGGCCAGATGTACTTTTTAGTTATGCCATTTTGGGGAATGTCTATTGCTTTGATCACTTTTTATTCAAATCAGAGGCGAAACAGCAAAAAATATGGCGGTTTGGCACTTTTGATTTTTTTTTTTTTCCCGCTCTGATGTTCACCTTACAAGAAAAATATTTTTATAAGGTTGTAGACCGGGCATTTTCGGACACAGGGATAGCTAATGTGTATGTGTTTCACAGTAATTTTGTACTTTTATATGTATTCTAGGGAAAGTGGGTGAGTTAGAACTTTTTTTTTAAATTTTATTTATTGTTTTTACTATTTTATTAGCCCCCCTCCCTTCATGGGGCTTGAACCTGCAATCGTTTGATTGCAAGTCCCATAGACTGCAATACAAGTGTATTGCAGTCTATGGGAGATTCTGTACATTACTACTGAGACGTAGTATCCCAGTGACAGGCCTGGGAGCCTTCATTAGGCTCCAGGCTGTCACCGGAACAGTTCGACTACCGCGATCTCGCCACGCGGGGAGTCGACCTGCAACTTAACAGGTATGGGGCCAGTGGGGACCGGGGGCAGTTTTTACAGCCCAGAGGGGCTGCTCACAGATACAGTAGTAATGCCCGCGGTCAGACTCTGATCGCGGGCATTAGCTCCGGGACTCCGCTGTACAGCGGAGTCCCGGTTGCTATGGTGACCGCTCTGCAGCAGAGCGGCCGCCATCATTGTAACAGACCCGGCATCCGCGTAACAGCACGGCGGATGCCGGGAGCTACACAGCGCGGGGCACCCTCTCAGGCATTCAGTTTGGAACGCACATCCATAACGACGTGCGTTCCAGCTGAATAGCGCGACTTCTCAGCGGCTAAAGCCATCGGAAATATGTATTTTCCTATGGCTTTAGGCGACCCCTGTGTTTTGGTCATTCGACCCCCGCCGGGGTCGCGACCCACAGGTTGAGAACCGCTGATCTAAATTTAAAAGCGATATGGGACTATAGTTAGCAGGGGTAGTGCTATCCTTGTCTAATTTATAAATGACTGTTATAGATGCGCTGAGCATGTCCTGGGAAAATTTACCGCCCTGCAAGACGTAATTGAACATTTGTAACAGGTGCGGCGAAAAGATGGATTTAAATTTTTTTTTTTATAGTACAGGGAGGAGAAGCCATCGAGGCCAAGGGCTTTCCCATTCCTAAGAGCATCAATAGTGGAATCTAAATCTTCCTTAGTAAAGGGATTATTTAATGAGGCTGCTTGGGCAGTCATTACAGTAGGGAGAGGGAGGGATCGGAGAAAAGAGGCAATGTTGGAAATATGAATAGATAGAGTTGGGGTTGGAGGTGACTCATATTTGATATATGGCATTCAGTTTCTGACAAGCTCGTAATTTAGAGGCCAATAGTTTATCAGGTTTGTTTGCAAATTTATAAAATCTCGCTTGGGTCCATTGGATAGCCTTTTCCATCCTATGTGTGAGGACAGAATCAAGTTGAAGTTTGACATCCCTAATACATTTAACCAGATAGCGAGAGGGGTGAAGCTGATTAGCACTTTCTAATTTTAACAGCCTGTGTTCTAAGTCTGCCTGCACTTTTTTCAGGCGAGAAGCCTTTGCTATAAGGGTACCCCTAATGTTTGTGGGACACGTTTTTTTCATGACGCTACCATTTATTATTCTGCACAATGTACTGGGAAGCTGGAAAAAAAAATTCAGAATGGGGTGGATTTGAAGAGAAAGTGCATTTGTGCGACTTTCTTACGGGCTTCATTTTTACGGCGTTCACTCTGCAGCCAAAATGATATGTCACCCGTATTTGGTACGATTGTAGGGATACCAAATTTATATGGTTTTATTTAAATGTTAAGCCCTTAACAAAAAATCTAAAAAAAAAAAAACTGCAAAAATATTTTTTTCTAAAAGTCACTATATTGTGACACCCGTAACTTTTTTTTATACTTTTGTATAGGGATTTTTTTTTTTTTTTTTGCGGGGCCAGGTGTACTTTTTAGTTATGCCATTTTAGGGAATTGCTATCGCTTTGATCACTTTTTATTCAAAATTTTTATCAAAGGCGAAAGTGAAAAATCGGCAGTTTGGCACTTTTGATTTTTTTCTACTTCTAGACTGGGCATTTTTGGACACAGGGATACCTGATGTGTATGTGTTTCACAGTATAAGTACTTTTATGTGTGTTCTAGGGAAAAGGGGGCGATTTTAATTTTTTTATTAATTTTTTTTTTTCTGTACTTTTTTAAATTTTTTTTTTTTTGCATTTATTAGACCCCTTAGATGTCTTGAACCCCAGGGGGTCTAATCACTAATGCTAATGCATTGCAAAATAACGACCTGCAATAGAAGATAATGAGAGACAGGCCTGGGAGTCTTCAAAAGGATCCTAGCTGTCATAGTAACGGGACATCAGCCCTGGAGCTCACTCCGTGTGTCGGTGATCCGCCATTTTGCCAGGGAACACTGATCGTGGGCATAAGCACCAGGTGCCTGCAGTATAATACAGCAGAAACCCGGCAGCTCCCGAGCGGCCGCCATATTTAAAATACCAGACAGCCGCCGTACTATTACGGCAGATGTCAGGAAGGGGTTAATAGCTGGGTTGGTGTCCAATACATTATTATATGTAAAGAACTAGGATAGAGTGTTGGAGATCTGTCATTTAATGCCAGGATCAGTCAATATGGACTTGTTTAAATGCCATTGCGAGTGGGTAACAGTAGGAGTCTGGAAATCAATGTCGCGACAGGGTCTTTTTAAAGAAACATCTGACTGCAGAGTTTTTTAGACTCAGAAAATGCAGTCAAAAACTGCCAGAGATTATCGAAGCTAAACGCATCACAATTCTGGCCCAATTTGTTTTGAAGAAACTGCCATACATGTAGCGGAACACATTTATTGTATGTTTGAGGCCCAGGCAACATGTGGAGCAGTTGTAGCAGGATAGCTACTGTTTGTTTTGAACCTGTAGCACATCAATTTTTAAACTGTGGGTTCAGCATGTTCTTCAAACTTTGCAATGCAAAGGCTAAAGACAGGACAAACCAAAGAGGTAAAATCCGGCTAAAAACAGGTCAAGCCACTAACTAGAGACAGTTACAGCCACACCTGCAGGAACCCTGCAATTCCTGCGGGAAGAGGGAATATAACCATAGGACAGCTTTACAAACTGTAACACTCCAAAGGCATACTGATAAGGAATTTAGATTGTGAGTAGAGATGAGTGAAGTTTTAAAAAATTCGATTCGGCAACTTCGCCGAATTTTCCGATACGATTCTCTTCAATCCGAATTAATTTGTGGTGAACAAACAGCTATTTCCTGGCTGCAGAGAACCGGGGTGGGTGGCAAAATGGCGGAAGCCCTTGGATGCCACGGTCATGTCTCTCTCTTTCTCTCTCTCCAACACGGACAACTTTTATTCATGTGGAAGGATCTGCTAACAAGCAAAGACAAGCCTACCCAATCACATCACTAGAGAATATCTTGTGACCGTCTGATGTCACAAAGGTCCTTACTAAATATTCGTTACCGCGAAGCATCAGGAAATCCGGATTCCATGCGAATCTAAGATTTCCTGAAATTCGGATCGAATTCCACTTCTGCAGCTTCGATTCGCTCACCTCTAATTGTGAGCCCTATATGGGACAGTGACTGATAATATCAGTGATGCAAAATATGTTGGTGCTATATAAGGGGAATAAATAAAATACTACAACCTCCACAAATTCCAGCACAGTTGGAATTTTTCGCTAGCCCCCACCATTCCCATTCAGTGCAGTTAGTTTTGGTGCCTGATAAACTACTTAGTACAGCAGATGTTGGGTATTTAAATATATGGCAGCTGCTCAGGAGCTGAGCGGACGTCATAACTACCAGGTCTCTACTGTATTATACTGATCGTGGGCATTAACTCCCACGGTGCTTCAGTCAAAGGTGACTTAGGCGCCATTTTGCCGGATCGGTGTGTCCCGTTACCATGACAGCAGGGAGCCTTTTGAAGGCTCCCAGGCCTGTGTCTCATTACTTTCTATTGCAGGCTGCTATATGCTATATGAAGCCTGCAATAGAAGTAATGATATTTTGCAATGCATTAGCATTGTAATGCATTGCATTAATGATCAGACCCCCTAATATGTCTAATATGTGCAAGAAAAATTAAAATATATATATCTATATCTATCTATCTCTATATCCACACAGTACAGACCAAAAGTTTGGACACACCTTCTCATTCCAAGAGTTTTCTGTATTTTCATGACTATAAAAATTGTAGATTCACACTGAAGGCATCAAAACTATGAATTAACACATGTGGAATTATATACTTAACAAAAAAGTGTGAAACAACTGAAAATACGTCTTATATTCTAGGTTCTTCAAAGTAGCCACCTTTAGCTTTGATTACGGCTTTGCACACCCTTGGCATTCTCTTGATGAGCTTCAAGAGGTAGTCACCTGAAATGGTTTTCACTTCACAGGTGTGCCCTGTCAGGTTTAATAAGTGGGATTTCTTGCCTTATAAATGGGGTTGGGACCATCAGTTGTGTTGTTCAGAAGTCAGGTGGATACACAGCTGATAGTCCTACTGAATGGAGTGTTAGAATTTGTATTATGGCAAGAAAAAAGCAGCTAAGTAAAGAAAAACGAGTGGCCATCATTACTTTAAGAAATGAAGGTCAGTCAGTCCGAAAAATTGGGAAAACTTTGAAAGTGTCCCCAAGTGCAGTGGCTAAAACCATCAAGCGCTACAAAGAAACTGGCGCACATGAGGACCGCCCCAGGAAAGGAAGACCAAGAGTCACCTCTGCTGCGGAGGAGAAGTTCATCCGAGTCACCAGCCTCAGAAATCGCAGGTTAACAGCAGTTCAGATTAGAGACCAGGTCAATGCCACACAGAGTTCTAGCAGCAGACACATCTCTACAACAACTGTTAAGAGAAGACTGTGTGCAGCAGGCCTTCATGGTAAAATAGCTGCTAGGAAACCACTGCTAAGGACAGGCAACAAGCAGAAGAGACTTGTTTGGGCTAAAGAACACAAGGAATGGACATTAGACCTGTGGAAATCTGTGCTTTGGTCTGATGAGTAAAAAATTTTAAATCTTTGGTTCCAACCACCGTGTCTTTGTGCGACGCAGAAAAGGTGAACGAATGGATTCTACATGCCTGGTTCCCACCGTGAAGCATGGAGGAGGAGGTGTGATGGTGTGGGGGTGCTTTGCTGGTGACACTGTTGGGGATTTATTCAAAATTGAAGGAATACTGAACCAGCTATTTCATCCGGTTTGCGTTTAGTTGGACCATCATTTATTTTTCAACAGGACAATGACCCCAAACACACCTCCAGACTGTGTAAGGGATATTTGACCAAGAAGGAGAGTGATGGGGTGCTACGCCAGATGACCTGGCCTCCACAGTCACCAGACCTGAACCCAATCGAGATGGTTTGGGGTGAGCTGGACCGCAGAGTGAAGGCAAAAGGGCCAACAAGTGCTAAGCATCTCTGGGAACTCCTTCAAGACTGTTGGAAGACCATTTCAGGTGACTACCTCTTGAAGCTCATCAAGTGAATGCCAAGTGTGTGCAAAGCAGTAATCAAAGCAAAAGGTGGCTACTTTGAAGAACCTAGAATATAAGACATATTTTCAGTTGTTTCACACTTTTTTGTTAAGTATATAATTCCACATGTGTTAATTCAGAGTTTTGATGCCTTCAGTGTGAATCTACAATTTTTATAGTCATGAAAATACAGAAAACTCTTGGAATGAGGTGTGTCCAAACTTTTGGTCTGTACTGTATATATACTATATACACATACATACATATATATATATATATATATATATATATATATATATATATATCTATATATATATATATATATATCTATCTATCTCTACACATATATACACATATACACACACACACCTCAGATTGTAAGCTCTTGCGAGCAGAGCCCTCAGTCCCAGTGTGTGAATTGACTATTTCTTTGTAATGTATCTTTTTTGTCAGTACTTGAACCCTACAAATTGTACAGTGCTGTGGAATATGTTGGCACTATATAAATAAATTTTATCATTATCACACACACACATACAATATATAAATAAAAAATAATTCAAAATTCAAAAATCACCCCCTTTCCATAGAACACATATAAAAGTATTTCAATACTGTGAAACCCATACACATTAGATATCCCTGTGTCTGAAATTCCCGGTCTACAAATCTATAAAAATATTTTTTCCATACGGTGAACGCTGTAGCGGGTAAAAAAAAAAAAAAAAAAAATCAAAAGTGCCGAACCCCTGTTTTTTTGCTGTTTTCCCCTGATAAAAACTTAAAAAGAAATAAATAAAAAAATAAAAAAAGTGATCAAAGCAAGAGACATTCCTCAAAAATGGTATAAAAAAAACAAAAACAAAACAAAAAACCCTATATAAATTTGGTATCCCCCGGAACCATACAGAAACATAGAATACAGGTGACGTTATTTTGGCTGCAGAGTGAACGCCATAAAAACGAAGCTCGCAAGAAAGTTGTGCAAATGCACTTTTTCTCCAGTCCCCCCCCATTCTGATTTTTTTTTCCAAGTTCCCAGTACATTGTACAGAATAATAAATGAAGAACAATTATGAAGAACAATTTGTCCTGCAAACATTAAGCCCTCAATGTGGCTCTGTGAACGGAAAAATTAAAACGTTATGGGGTTTGGGAGGCGGGGAGTCAAAAATCAAAAAATGTCACAGGCCAGAAAGGGTTAAAGGGGTTATCCAGCTACAAAAAAATTATCTGCAAATGCATCCACAGCAGTGCTAAATACTCACTGTTCCCTTGTTAACCCTTTGTTTGGCTTTATTTTACTTGCAGCTCCTTGAATCACTGTTATTTACATGCAGTGAATCTGTGAACAAACTACATGTCCCAGGATTCATCTGCCTGCCCTCCCTTCTCCACTGCAATGAAATCACAGGTAATAGATCATTCCCACATCCAAGGTAACTTGCTGCTGTGATGTTTTGTTTTCTGGCTGCACTGCACACAGGGAGGAGTAGTGAACTTGCAATTGAAATGTCATAGCTGAGGTCAATGACCAGAAAATAATTCAGATAAACTGTGTTGAATTTAAACAAGATGTATATATATTAGGAAGTATTTTGTACTGATGCATCCCATTTATTTGGCCCATATTTTAAAAACAAACAAACAAAAAAAACGGATAACACCTTTAAGCTCTGTATTGACAGGCAGTGTCAAGCAGGGGCAGGCACAGGGAAGTGATTCAGATCTCCAGAGGTGGAGAGTGTCGGAGCTCAGGATCACTCCCCTTACCTGTTCCTGCCTGACATTGCCCACCTGAAAGTACAGAGCTGAAACAAACAGCAATTATTGTCCAGGAATGTTGAAGGCTAGAGAAAAAAAATCCAACTGTGCTAGAATCAGTGGAGCAGCAGCTATTAAATAATGCAGAGCTAAGCTGGACTTTGTGGAGGTGGTGAAAATAAAAATTAGTAAATCCACCCTTTTGTGTGAAACCAGCTTAGAATGACATTGGATAAAAATTAATGTTAACTGAAATCCCATCTGGTTTTTTTTTTTTTTTTTTGGCAGAGAGCAATAAAAGGTCAACTGAACAGGTCTTTCAAAACACTTTTGAAACGGCAGATTTTTAATTCCATTATTAAGACTTTGTTAGATAATATCATATAGCAAAATACAGTTCTTTATTGGAAATATAGATGAACAGTATATATTGGCAATGAAATGTAAACAAATTTTTAAGAATGTAAAAAAAAATTGTAAACAAGGATGGTCCTTACGTTATAGGTAGATTTAGTATTAAACAACTGAAGCCGTGAGATTGGTACATTAATTCAGGGTACATGGACGTACATTTTACATAAATAGAACACGATTCTGTTTCATTGTTATGCCAGATTTTATGTATGGCATTGTTAAAATTTAGTGCACATTCATATGCAGCAGATTTGGTGAATACATTTCTGGAAAGAAAAAAAATCCATTCCATAATTCTAAATACAGTTTCTGCAATATGTGCACAGATTTTTGCAGTCCTCATTAAATGTATATGAATGGGACAGTCAAAAATTTCAGCAACAAATCCGACTGTGTGGTCAAGCTTAGGCTAGGTTCACACATCGTAAATTACAAAAGGAACTTGAAGTGGCCATCCACCTCAGATTCCTCTCCAAATTCTGTCTCTGTAGATCCAGCTTCAGAAAGCCAAAGCACAGCCTGAGCCTCGTGCCTTGGATTCTGCAGCTGAATCTGCAGGAACCTTATTTTTCAGAGTCCTGAAATAAAGAGGTGTCAGTCACTAACTTGAGTTGAAAACAACGGGTTGCAGATTCCAGCCAGAATCCGCCTCAAAGTCATCTCCAAGTTACACCGCGAGAACCTAGCCTAACTGTCCTTAATGTGAACATTCTCTTTTTAGCTATCCATCCAGGTGTTTATCTAGAATAAAAAGCTCATCATGCAGTGGCCAATTTATCAATCGTACCGCAAGTGGCAATTAAATTAACTCTTTAGGTTAATTTATTAATCCCAAATTGGATTTAATTCAAAATTTGGTATATATATAGATAAGTATCTCTCTTATGTATTGGCTATGACTACTTCCATTTACACTGTGCTTCATAGCCTAACTGTCCTGAATTAATACCGTTTTCTACTTTTGTTGATTTTAATATGTTAATACATTTTTATTCTTTCGGCTGCTTCCAAACATACAAAACAAGGGTTTATTAACAAGAGTTTATTACGATGAATAAATACAATGGGGTGATGCTGTGGTATATAAATATATCTATGTACATAGCAATACGTTTAGCGCTGTACTGAATGATATTACAATACAGGAAACATCTCTAGTAGTCAGTTTGGGCCAGTCCCAGCTCGCTCATTTTCTTTCACAGTTCCAGTTATTCAACTCTATGTAACTCTATCACAGGCTATGGTAGAGCACTACATGGAGTCCCCATAGGGAAGAGAGAGGACATTGTCCTTAGGCAAGTTTCTGTGTCACATTTCACTGCAAATTACATGACATAATGCACATCTGATGCCCATGTAATTCCAATAATTTGATATAAGCCTAGTGGTTCTTGGTTTGCACTCTACGGCAGTGTCCGCTACATTTGTGCGCAAATCCTGAAGTTGGCATAAAGCACATATTATTCAGCTTTTTTGATCCACACCTTGCAACTGAACAGGTCTTCCAATAGCACCATCATGTCATAGTTGGCCATCACGTCATGGTTGTCTTTTTGTTCAAGCTAGGCATATTCAATTCAGCTATTTTGTTATCTTCTGGTAGCTGAAGACTAGAAAAAAAAATACCATTCTTTTCTGGACATTCCTCTAAGTGTTTTTGCCCTAAAAATCCACTGTACAAATTCAGTTGCCTTTGAAAAACCTAATTAAGAACATTTCCCTGGGAACTTGAACGCGCCATATCAGTGGAAACAAAATAGGTGCACAGTTGACCTTTGCCCTTAACTTTGATGACTCCTCTGCGTTCACAGGTGTATCCTAGCTTCTGAAGGACTTTACTGGTTTCTTCAGTGACCTACGAGAATAAGTGTGTTATAAGACAAGAGCAGAACTTTTGTAGTTTATCATCAGCATGTCCAGCATTTATTTAAAAGGTGCTGAAGATAAAGGTTCCAGAAAGATAAGACGCGCTGTGGCACTCACCGCAAATAGACAATTTTCTCAAATAGGTAAAACATGATTCCAAGAGATGGGATAAAAGAAACCAAAGGTGGCAGTCATTTTGTGTTTGGTTACACGTTATCATGACCCTAGTGGTGACACAGCCACATTCATACAATCATACATCCTCAATATATCATACCACATTTTTGCATAAATTAGCCATATTACAAAATTGTTTTTTTTTTTTTTTTTTTAAATTACATGAACACCACATAAAACATGCCTGATGACAATCCAAAACAGGGAATCAGATTAAGATCAGGAGGTGCATAGCTTAGGCACAAATATCACCACTGCAGCAGGTATCTTGGAAGGGGCTTACCATCATTATTACCCCTATTATGCATAGCGAAGGCTAATAACACAGCATGTCCCAAGAGCTATCCCGACGCTGGAGGAACATGGAGTAAAGGCTACAGCTGACAAGTACAGGAGTTGGATGTACTGCATAGATACCACAGACAGTGGACTGGATGAGAAAGATCCATGCTTGTCTGACTGTCCAGTTACAATCGGCTAAGCCACACACTTCTGCAATACAAAATCACTGTATGGTTTGTTTGACTTACGCTTGTCTAACTGCACAACTAACTTACAACACTGTTGCTATAGCAGCTGGAAGTACACAGTAGCTGAGATAGCGGACGTACCCGATTCAAGTTAAGAGAGAGCTGAAGTAACGTATGAAGGTCCACCACCCCCTTGATCGGTATGGGGTGCTGAGAGTCAGACCCCCACCAATCTTAGGATAGCTCATCAATATTAAAGACCTGTTAAAAATTGAAGTATATTTAAAGGGAATTAACACTCTTTTTTTTTTTTTTTTTTTTAATTTCATAAAGTCAAGCAGTGCAGGTGAAGGTAAGAAACTTTGCAAGATAAGTTATTACAGAAAAGCACCTGTTTCTTTAATTATTTCCTTCCTGTTGTCTCTGCTCTTATTGCTCTCGGCATTCAGTGATGCTATCCATACACACAGAAGTCTGTTCACAGACAGATCAGTTTACAATGAAGTTCGGAAGGCGGAAGAAAAGGGAGACTGTGCAGTGAGAGAGACATGAGACCATCTACGACATCTAATGAGTCAATTCTCACACAATAGAGAAGGATGACAATTCAGCTCTGTGGTCAGACAAAACTGTCACTGTATAGTGCAGAAGGGTTTCTTATCTCTCTGCCTCCTGGAGCTGTCTTCCTGCTCCATTCTCCCCTCTCCATAGACTTGAATTGCCTGTAGCTTGAAGCTGAACAGATGGCTTTGTATAGATTTTGAGCACAAAGATGGAAATAAGTGAAGAAAAAGGCACTTTAAAGTTAACTATTTTAACCTGCACTTTTGATTTATGGCAGCAAAAGGTGCCAGCACTCCAACTTCAGATTAAAAAAAAAAAAGGAAAAAAAAAGGCTTTTATTAGAACGTAAGAACAAACTTCACGTCCTCCTCCTCATTCTAGGCCCTTACTCATAGGCCTGTGAGTAAGGGCCTGTGTGGCAGAAACACATCTGTAGGAGGACTCCAAGTTTGTTCTTTCATCTGTTGTTGTGCCTGAGTATTTTCTAAAAATTACTTGATTTTATCTGAAGTTGGAGTGCTGAGATCTTTTACTGCTGTTCTCCAGGAATTAAAAGGGCCTTGTTACCTGTGCACCCATACAGTGAACTGCCATAATCTTTTATGTGAACTTTCTTACTATTGATTTATGAAATAAAAAAGTTTTAGAAGTGTCAGGACACTTTAAGGAATGAGCAGAATGGATTTTGAAATGAAATGAAATGCCTATCAGACAGGCCTATCACAACTCCTAATGTAAACCCTTCCATAGTTAGAATCCCTAAAATGTACCCTCCTCTTTTTATGCTTCAACAGGATATGATGATGCGTATCAGACTAGCTTTATATGTCCAGGCACCATCTGCATGTTAAAGGACACGACTGGTGACGGCTCATACAGCTTTATATATGTGTAATGACAGTAACCTCTATTACAAAATTGTGTGACCATTGTATAAGCAATGCTACGCCTGTTGCCGCCCCTGCTACCTCCTGTGTCACCCCTCTACCTCATAGATTGTAAGCTCTTGCGAGCAGGGCCCTCAGTCCCAGTGTGTGAATTGACTATTTCTTTGTAATGTATCTTTTTTGTCAGTACTTGAACCCTACAAATTGTACAGTGCTGCAGAATATGTTGGCGCTATATAAATAGAATGTATTATTATTATTATTATTATTATTATTAAATGCTGTTGGGTCTCACTGACTTAAATGATCTTAGCCTAGTTCCCAGTAATGCTGTTTTGGCTTGTCAATCATCAAGCATATTTTATTGGGTTTTTTTTTATGCATATTATTGTAATGCCACTTGATTTATGAAAAAAGCAGGATAATCTTGAGTAAGATGCACTGTATTAATGTGGGTGCATCCCCATGTAGCTAGGGCCATAGTGAAATATAAATCAAATGAAACAGATGTTGTTATGCTGAAACCAACTGAATTACAAGTTAGTACTTCAAAGGTCATGTTTTGTATAATGAAAAGTTATACAATTTTCCAATATATTTCCCGTATCACTTCCTCACGGTTTCTAGGTCGCTGTTTGCTGTTATTCATGGTTTATTTCCAGTGAATAAAAATTATTTCATGGTCATGTGATGTACAGTCCATGGTCATGTGATGGACACACAGGTGCACAGCTCGTTACAGTCACAGGACAGAAATCAGATCTGTCTTGTAACGAGCTGTGCACCTGTGTGTCCATCACATGACCATAGACAGAGATCTAGAAAACCATAAGGAATCAATACAGAACGTATATTGGAACATTGTATAACTTTTCAGTATACAAACAGTAAATTTGCTTACATTTTTAATAAAACACACTATGTGGTGAGTGTCACTGTACCATTTTTTGAATTATTGTGGACTCTACTTTACTTTACAGAGTTCTGTGCCAATTGTTTGATTTGCATGAAAATAAATATGATTATAAAAATTAAATGTATCTATAACTGATCCTGGAAACAACATACAACTATATAGTACAGTTAATATGCAATAAATAAAAGAACAATTGGCCCAGATCTCAATTCTCCTTCTGTTCATAAAGTGCATCTAATAATAATGGGAAGAATGAAAATAATATTCTGACAAAATGACTGAAAAGTGCACCGTTTAATAATGCAGTATGCTTTTAGCACTCAATAATGTCCAAGATACCATGGTTCATGAGCAAAAGACTGTACTAGTAAGCAAAGTTAGAATGAAATTATAACAATGTCTCAAAAATTAAACTTTTATAGGATAAAAGCAATTGTCTTGCAGCCAAAGTCAATTATGAACCACAGTATATCCTGTAATATTAAGATGATTACCTAAAGAGTATCTGTAATTTCATTTTTTTTGCAAACAAATACATATATATATCCATGTTGGAGTGCTGCAAAACTTGGCATGTAGTTATGTAAATTTTTACTGGTGTGGTCAGATTAGATGCTTGCCAAAAGAGGGCATAAGGGCTCCCCCCACTGCCCTAAAAAGGGCTCTCAGACGCAAATGGGTAGTGTACTTTTTGGTAAGAGATCAGCGACTGCTAAAGAAGCCTCTATGACGCACTCAAAAACATTTTGTCGAGTTGACAGGCTCTGAGGTACATCATTGGACAGAGAAGTACGATGTTCCTGTGAATTGCCCCCATCCAGTCTTAGCTGTTAGGAGGTGTTGGGAACAGTGATTACACCAGGGTATGCACACATGGTGAATAGGCTCTGGGTGGCCCAGACAGATTACACCAGTAGAGAGGAATGTTTGATCAGTCAACAAGCATGAGCAGCTCCTACAATTCCCTTGTCCACCATCCAGACACTGGTGAAACATTCATTACACAAGCATGTCTCTGTCCGAACCATTCCTAGGTGCTTAGGAAAATGGAAATTTGGTGTCACAACACCCCACATGTCCTGCTATCGATAACCTTTGTCTTCATTTGCAACACAAGGGTTGAATTCTGGCCCAGTTGCAGGAGTAAAACAAATAATGATAAACATTTTTTTGGGCTGCGGCAGACATCCCGCAGCAGACCTCTCACATGTGGACTTAGCCTAAAGGGGTTCTCCAATATTCATCCAAATCTCAGAAAATCCCTTTAAGGCTAAAGCTCCACGTAACAAGTCGCAGCAAACAAGTAGTGCAGGAAAAACCGCGGCGGAAACACATTTCACAGCATTTCCATTGCGGGTATTTTTCTGCAAAGTGTGGCTGGGATTTTACAGGGACTGTAAAACGCCGGGGTTGCCACAGCGTGTCTGCTGCGTGGGGCTTAAGCCTAAAGGACATATATGACCAATTAAAAAATAAGAGCCTTGTGCTGTCATCACCAGAGCTGACTTTTTTTTTCTGGATTAATTTTCTATCAATCCTCAATCCTTTTAACGTCTAATTTACCTGAATTTTTCCAAGTACACCTGTGCTGTCCATTCGACTTGCCACATTGACTGTATTACCCCAGATGTCATATTGAGGCTTTTGGGCTCCTATAACTCCAGCAACTACAGGTCCATGATTAATACCTGGATAATGGTAAAAAGCAAGAGACTTAATGAACTATATGGAAAGTTTAAATACAGGAAGTAGTCAGTCAATGTGACATGTAACTCACCTACACGCAGCTTGAAATTGTTAAATGAGTGCTTATTGATCAAGTCCAGCTTTCCTATGAGGGCAGTTGCAAACTCCACCATGATGCCAATATGATTATAATTCCTGTCTCCATCCTAATGGAAACAGATAAATCAGCATTGTAGGCAAAAATGTTTTTGTTTTTTTTTTCAGACAAAAGAGCTTAAAATATATAAAGGAGACCTGTGGGTTTTCTTGTCCTGATGTAGCATTTAATCCTGTTGCTGCCATATATGCACTGCCAATGGTCTTAATTTTTTCAACACTGCTAAATTTTGGTTTAGAGAGCAGCTGGGGAAGAATCATAAAATGCTGGTTATTCATCCTTCACACCTATAAAGTTACATTTGCCAGCTGTTGATATCTTTCTAAAACAAATCCACACATTTTTTTCCAGATCTTAGAACTCCAAATGCACACACCTACAAACATTATTTCTACTGATGCTTTTCTGCATTTTTACAAAGCAATAATATCAGCCACTATGTACCATTGTTCACTTTCTTCTGTAGCCAAGAAGCATGGCAATCTTCGGCACTCCAGCTGCTGCAAAATGACAACTCCCAGCATGCATACTTTCTGTTGTGTTCTTGGAACCCCCAAGGAAGTGAATGGAATGTGTTAGTAGCTGTAGTTTCACAGCAGCTGGAGTGCCAAAGTTTGCTGACCCATGGGGTACAAGTATACGAGAAAAGGGATCTTATATTCTTAAGTTAAAAACTAATTTACTTCTGTCGTTATTCTCATTTAACAATTACATTTGTGTATTCATTAGGAAACAATAATGACAATATGTATACATCGGGACAAGTTTACTCATACTAAGGTTTACGCTAGACTGATTTAAATTATGCCAGATTTATCACTGCGACTGATGATGGATGATCGATATAATGCATTGCTAAACTATCATTTTGTGATAAACTACAACCCTTTCCAATAAGTCCCTCATGTCTACAGAACTGTCAGAAAGTGTCTAAAACAGTACACCACAAGTTTCCAGACTGTTTTTTTTGACCTGTTGTAAATAACTTCTCTACTTAGATTGCAATTTTTTTTTAAGGACTCTAAAATGCTTTGAAAACCATGTGTATAAAAATCTGTTAATTTTCAGTTCTTGTATCACACCATGTCTGATGAAGGGAGCGAGTACTCCTGAAAGCTTACTTATAAATATACTCAGTTAGCCTCTAAAAGGTATCGCCTGATTTCTTCACTCTTCCACTACTTTCAATGGCTAACACGGTACAACATTATACTACTAAAACAGTACATTTATGTGGCGTTATATATGTATGACAGTTTTTGGCACAAATTGCCCCATTGTGATTACTGCAATGGAGAACCATCTTTTTTTTTTTTTTTTTTTTTTTTTTGGGGGGGGGGGTCGGAAGGGACGTGAATTTCAATAGCAATTTAATGATTAGTACTGAATTCTATTTTTTCCCACCTCATCAAAATCTGCAATTATCTCATTAAGCAGACGTAGACACTCCAGGCCCTCATGGTTTTCATCACATTCTGTGTAAAATTCCTTGAAGTCAGGTATGGATGCAAACATGACACAGACACAGTCATAAGACTGGTAATATAGGTCCTGTGTGTACAGAAGTCATGCTTATTGTTTTAATTCACTAGACAAATATGAAGAAATATTATAGATAGATGATAAACATAGATTAGCTAGACATGCAGTAGTAGCGTTACACAATATATGATCACACAGCATTTCCTCCTAATAAGCACAGTTACCTCATTCCTAAGGTTCTGCCCAATAAACTGCTGGGCTACATCAGCTGGAAGGACATTTTCGAGCAAAACGCGATTAAGATTCTCCATGGTCTCAATACGTTCACGCTCCATTTTAAACTTCCTTTTCCAAAGAAAGTCAAGTCGACAGTAAAATTCGTTCTGCAGAGTTATAAAATTATAGCTGTGAACACAAACTAAATCTATGCAGTATAATACTAGTAAGTTACTTCCACTTAATCCAATGATCTAATGAACTTACAGTACACTACCACATAACGTACGCATAAACCACAGATACAAATTTGCACATTAAATAACATCCATTAATGGCCTCATTGAAACATCCATCATTTCCCATTGTGGGGGAGGTACTATTCTCTGTTAGCATGATAGGACATTCAATCCTATGAAAAAAGCTCAACCATACTAATACACAAAAAAAGCCAAGATGGCTCGTTGGTCACATCCAATAATACAGAAAAGCACTCTTACTTGCTAAAAATCACATTTCATTTATTTATCCCAGTAAAGTAGCATGCCAGTGAGTATGAGCACCTTTTGGGCTTTTTTGTGTTTTTCACAAGTAACATGGCCCACATTCACAAAGGTCAATGTGTCAGTTTTCTCGCTGTTACAAGTTATTGGACACATTTACTTTATTATGTATCTGCTTCAAAAAGAATGGCTGTGTGCACCACACTCAACAGTTTATTTTTTCTAGATCAAAAGTGGACTGGGTTAAGCCGAGTGAGAATTTGCACCAAATGTATTATTTTTGTGTGCCAGTTTAACCGGTACAAAACACTGGACCATAATGGTATGCATCACTGCAATAAATCAGTCACATCTTGTGACTGCCTGGTCTAAGTTTATGATATTTACCTATTAAATAGCATTAGTAAATGTGGACCATTGGCCCAGACAGCTATAGTGACAAATAAAACAACTCAAGTTCTCTCCAAATAAGGACTCACCTGTCTGGCCAGTGCCAAGAGGGTAAAGAAGAAGATGAATAAGGAAACACTGCCCATAAGTTTTGGCTCCTTCAGCACTCCTAGCCTAGTGTAAGAAAACCATACATGCATTATGTGATACATAAATTGTAAGATACGCAGTGAACAGTAACAAGTTTGCTATGGATGGCTAGCTAAACTATAACTCCCAGTGTATTCCAACATTTCTTAAAATCTGAACACTGTACTGTAAGTTGTGTACTAGATCAATACTCATAATAGCAGGGACTGCAGATGCCTGTAGTAACATAAGACTGGCAGCTCAAGCGTACCTGGAAATGTTGTTGTTCACAGACAGCCAATCAATGTAACAATCAGATAGCCATTTGTGAGTGTGCAAGAAGATTATATTGTATATCACCAGGGAAATGCTCAGCAGTATCAGCTTGACTTCAAAGTTCATGAGCAGGAATGCAGAACAGGCTAGGAGCCCCAAAATACAGCAGTACATGTAATACTAGACAGAGAGGGAAAATGATCCAATTATTGATGTATTTGTCAGGTTTGTAAATAATAATTATTATGGCAATTTAATACTACATCCTCATCAACATTCATCTCCAACAACTCAGAATTTATGCGCTTCTTGGGTTTCAAAGACATACTTTGAACTAAAATGTGCATAAAAGAAAACGGTGTTATAAGTAAAATACAAGGACACAAGATATACAAATGGGACATACTATTAAAAACTATACAAGGAAACATTTGCAATGGGTTTATAGTCAATATGACTGAAAATGAACAAATTTTTTGTGTATGTATGCAACATACATACACATATAACAGATACATATTTCCAAGTCACTTAAACTAAACCAAAAGATCTACTTACTGGCAGACTGTACAGCATGTGGGTTTCAGTCAATGAATTTACAGATGTATTCATGGCAACATCTGGGCACACCTCTGGTATAAAGAACTAAATGAAAAAGCTCCATAAGTGATCATTTTATTCAATACAAAGAATTATGATGCTAAGAGACACTGTAAAGTTGGCAGAACAAGAGCCACACATTTCATACAGCACACAGAAAGAACATAGCATGTACCAGCAGTGGTATAGTTGGTTATAAATAATGATACTTTTGATGTCCCAGAGATCTCTACAGTGGGACCACTTACCTGGCCACCCTCACTTTATCCAGTAGCCTAGTTTTCAGCACAAGTCACTGGTTCACATGAAGCTTGTAAGTAGAGACAGTAGGAAATACATGCACACACTAGCAAAGTATACTATACTTTGTTTCATCTATTTTTTTTTCTCTTAACAAAAAAAGCAGAGTGGCTATCGCAGTGTTGCTTATCATGATGCAATGAACAACATGGAAGGGGCATATGTCTGTGAGAAAATGACTTGTACATATCCCATTCTCGAAATCTGTCAAGACCAGACTGAGCCTAGCTATATTCTTATTCTGAATATGGTACAGTAATTTTCATAGTGCAGAAGAGCCACTGCAGATCATAAAAGAGCATTGTAATGGGCAAAATATCTGTCTACTCCCTGCTTAGTTATCATTCATGTATGGCTTATGCTAAAAATTTGATCTAGCATTTATCACAGTCTCAAAAAAAATGCAAAACGTAGAAGTTCTTCCACGTGGATGGACTTACTATATGCCATTTATATGTATCTCAGATAAAATGAAGTTATCTTCCTACTCTAGGGTGACTATAAATATATATACACACACACAAAAAAAATAATGAATTACCAAGTTAAAAACTGCCATAAACAACACAGTGAGAACCGTCAAGATTCCAAAGGGTACTCTCAACCAGGGCCGGCTGGAGAGAGCGGAGGAGAGGGAAGGAACCCAGTGGAGAAGTTGTGGTCCTTTAAGGATGCATTTCTGTTGAAGAAAAAATATGAAAGTAGATCTGATCAAACAAGGTCACCATCATATAAAACACCATGAAGCATTGAATATTCTCAGGCAACTTTTTGTGGGCATGGACAATTTAGGACTTGTACCATGTAATGTTATCTTTTTGTTAAAGGGGTATTCCCATCTCAAGGGTCCTATCTATACTGCTAGCTTATGTAAATTTAAAGAGTTTTCCTAAACACATTGCTTTAGAAATTCTGCTTTGTTTGCTTGCTATGTGAAATGATTCCTTCCATTGTTTACATGTCGTTGTAAAAGCACCCGGCCTGTATCTGATAACAGGTCAGATTACGTGACTCACTGCTCTCTGGGAGGGCCAAGTTCTCTTACTGCTCTGTGGTCTGTGGAAGTGTTCTCTACAAACCTTTGTAACGTAATATACATTTACTGTGCATATTATTTGATATGCATTTATATTAGATTTTTAATAATCATAATAAATATCTCACGGTAAAGGCAATGTCTATACCTAGTGAGGTACTGCATAGTGTCCTGTCCATCAAACCGTCAAAGCCCTTCCACCAGCTTGCTGAAGAATACAGGAAGTGAGAAGAAGAGACAGCAGGCAAAGCTGCTGAGAGAGGGAGATGGAAAAACCTCTTTAATAATTACAAATTTGCCTGGGCTGGATCTGGACTTATTGAGCTTGAATGCTTAGGTGCTACATTCTACATTATAGAGTCCAGGCAAATATGTCCGGGGCTTATTAGAAGCAAATTTTAACACAGCCTGATTGGATACACTAGAATACTCTGTCTAACCATCGATGCGGCTAATTTGCGGCTGGTGGGTTTAACTTCTTTTCATATTACTGGTAATGTAAATGCTTTTAGTTTCTATTCACTCTGTCCTTACTGTAGGAGGATCTCCAGCCTAGTAAGTTAATGCACAGTATATAGGGAAGGAAGGGGGGGAGGTAGAAAAAAAAAAAAAAAAAAAAAAAAAAAGAGACAGCAGTCTGAGTGGCTGATGACACTTGTGTATTGCAGACAGTCTCAGAATTCCTGCTTAGACTTCCACTGATTTAAGCCATTTTAAAACTACCATTTTTAGAAGGGTTTAACAAAAAGCAGATGCATCATATTAAAACGGACACACTATGGGCCTTTATGTACCAAAATGATGTGGAGCAAAAGCAACTTAGTTGTCTACAGCAACCAAATTGTCCCTCTTACAAAAGCCATAATGTCTACTGATCATTATAATAACCGTTAAATGTTGACTCCACAGTACTCCTTTAGGCTGGAATCATAGAATTTATAGTTCTCCTTTCTGCTGGATCCACTTGCTTTAGGCACAAAAGCCTGCACCAAAAACTGCATGTGTGTTTTTCTCTGCAGCGTTTTTCACAGAAAGACTTCCTCTGTGGACTTTCTATCCCTATTATACCAATATGGAAAACGGCAGCGTTTCTGTAGGTATAACTGACATGCTGTGATTTACAAAAACACAACGGTTTTTGAAGTCGCAGCAGATTTTTTTTTCTGCAATGTGTGGATAGGATTATGCATCCATATTGCAGGTACTGTAATATGCAGCATTATTTTGCCACAGCATTTCCGCCGCGGCCAAAACACTGCATTTTCGCAACATGGGACCCCGACCTAAAGGGACTGTCCCAGGAAAAGAAAATCATGGCCACTTTATCCAGAAACAGCACATCATCTGTCCAAGGTATTGTAACTGAGCTCCAGTAAAGTGAATGGCGGTGAGCTGCAGTACTACACACTAACCATGGATACATGTGGTGTCATTTCTGGGCAACGCAATCATATTGCCTCTTATATTGAGACAACCCCTTTAAAAAGAGGACCTTTCACGTCCTCTGGCACCCGCGGTATTATATACCGCTAGAAAGCTGACAGTGCTCTGTATTGAAAGGTCCTCTTTAAGGCTGGCTTTCTACAGGCCATAGTAAATCTCATCCACACAGCAAAATAAACCTGCAGCATGTCAATTTATGGGTTGGGTTTTCACTGTGAGAGGTGCGCACCTTGGAATCAGATAAAAGTTTCAATACAAAAATGTCTGCCAACATAATGCAATACAAAAATCAACACGATAGATATAGATAGATACATACACACACGTAAAAAGTAAGCACATAATGTATAGAAATAAGATATTAATAGTACTGTGAAGCACTTACAGAAAGATGTCCTGCAAAGCAGGCAAATAGGAAAATTATAAAGAAGAAGAAAGAAATGCCATATGAGATCCCGAGGGCTGTATTCCTAGAAAGAGAACACAAATTAGGGTATTGCTGGTATAATTTTGGTTCACAACTAGTACATAAGAACTTATGTAAGCTCAGTTAATATTTAAACACTTTTATTCTAATATACAGTCATGGCCAAAAGTTTTGAGAATGACACAAATATTATATTTTCACATGATCTGCTGCCCTCTGGTTTTTATGTGTGTTTGTCAGATGTTTTTATCACATACAGAAATAGAATTGCATTCATATTATGAGTAACAGAAGCTTATATTGACAGTTAGAATGAGTTAATGCAGCAAGTCAATATTTGCAGTGTTGACCCTTCTTCTTCAGGACCTCTGCAATTCTCCCTGGCATGCTCTCAATCAACTTCTGGACCAAATCCTGACTGATAGCAGTCCATTCTTGCAGAATCAATGCTTTAATTTTGTCTGAATTTGTTGGTTTTTGTTTGTCCACCCGTCTCTTGATGATTGACCACAAGTTCTCAATGGGATTAAGATCTGGGGAGTTTCCAGGCCATGGACCCAAAATCTCTATGTTTTGTTCCCTGAGCCATTTAGTTATCACCTTTGCTTTATGGCAAGGTGCTCCATCATGCTGGAAAAGGCATTGTTGAGCGCCAAACTGCTCTTGGACGGTTGGGAGAAGTTGCTCTTGGAGGACATTCTGGTACCATTCTTTATTCATGGCTGTGTTTTTAGGCAAGACTGTGAGAGAGCCGATTCCCTTGGCTGAGAAGAAACCCCACATATGAATGGTTTCAGGATGCTTTACAGTTGGCATGAGACAAGACTGGTGGTAGCGCTCACCTCTTCTTCTCCGAATAAGCTGTTTTCCAGATGTTCCAAACAATCGAAAAGGGGATTCATCAGAAAAAATGACTTTACCCCAGTCCTCAGCAGTCCACTCCCTGTACCTTTTGCAGAATATCAGTCTGTCCCTGATGTTTTTTCTGGAGAGAAGTGGCTTCTTTGCTGCCCTCCTTGAGACCATGCCTTGCTCCAAGAGTCTCCGCCTCACAGTGCGTGCAGATGCACTCACACCTGCCTGCTGCCATTCCTCAGGAAGCTCTGCACTGCTGGTAGCCCGATCCCGCAGCTGAAACACTTTTAAGAGACGGTCCTGCCGCTTGCTGGTCTTTCTTGGGCGCCCTGGAGCCTTTTTGGCACCAATGGAACCTCTCTCCTTGAAGTTCTTGATGATGCGATAGATTGTTGACTGAGGTGCAATCTTTCTAGCTGCAATACTCTTCCCAGTTAGGCCATTTTTGTGCAGTGCAATGATGACTGCACGTGTTTCTTTACAGATAACCATGGTTAACAGAAGAGAAACAATGATGGCAAGCACCAGCCTCCTTTTAAAGTGTCCAGTGGTGTCATTCTTACTTAATCATGACAGATTGATCTCCAGCCCTGTCCTCATCAACACCCACACCTGTGTTAATGGAGCAATCACTGAAACGATGTTAGGTGGTCCTTTTAAGGCAGGGCTGCAATGATGTTGAAATGTGTTTTGGGGGATAAAGTTCATTTTCTAGGCAAATATTGACTTTGCAAGTAATTGCTGTTAAGCTGATCACTCTTTATAACATTCTGGAGTATATGCAAATTGCCATTAGAAAAACTGAAGCAGTAGACTTTGTAAAAATTAATATTTGTATCATTCTCAAAACTTTTGGCCATGACTGTACTTAGGGTAGGCACCCATCTGAAAGAAGACTTATGGCAAGTGAACTTACACAAACTAAAACCTCTGCTTTGAACATAGGAGATAAAAATCCAATTTAAAATGATTTAAAAATGCACATCTACAAATACTGCATCTTTGTGTCATATCACCCAAAAGTCAGTTTTTGTCAGGCATTAATATATCTTCACTGTTTTGTATAGATTGCATAATATAGTCCATTATAAAATTCCAACAATTCAATGGTCACTTACTTGGGAGACACCAACATTTGGATTATAAAGTTGCAAATAAAGATGAAGAAGCAACAGGCGGTGTAATACTTGAAGGATGGCAAGTCTGAAAGACGGTACTGTAAGAAAAAGAATGAGCTCTAGCATGCCATCTACTTTCTGTGCTATTCACTTTTTCAACGTTTCATGACAGAGATGAGAATAGACTTGTCTCCGCCTCCATAAGGTGGTCAAGTGTTACGGAAACAGTTAAACGTGGTAGTTCTATGCCATTTCTGAGACTCTTTTAGTGGTAAATATAGCACATCAGGAAAAAAGAGCCTTGCATTCTCATATAGGCCTTGTTTGGCTGAGAACGGAATACTCCTTTATAAATTATAAAGCAGAAAAATTTTCCTGTTGAAATACATTCCGGCCTGAACCTAGTTTTTTGTTGAAGGGGTTGTTCAGGATAAGAAAAAGGAACTTCCCTTTTCCCAGAAACACCACCATATTTGTTCATGGGCTGAGTTTAGAATTGCAGCTATTCCTATTCAAGTGAAAGGAACAAAACAGCAATACCTGAAGAGTCCAGGGACAGAAATGGGGCTGCTTCTGGAAAAAAAAAAAAAAAAAAGGCAGATCCTTTTTTTCAAGTCATGGACAACCCTGGAAAGTATGTTGTATTATCATGTGGTGTAAAACAGTATTGTCATGTAAACATCAATTATGGTAGTCTATATATCTACATATAATCATGATTATTTTTTGGGCTGCAGCATTTAAAAGGAGTCTGCTACCAACACCCAACATATTAACCCAGCCCCACAGATTAGGGTCACCTGAATCAAACCTCATTTTCCCTTGTGAATGGGTACATCCATTGCCAAGATATCACCATTTTTGTCAATATGAGATATTTGCAGGAATGTGAGCGTTGCCTACGCTCAAAAGAAGTTATTGGCAATGTCCTCAAAAGCTCATTTCAATAAGGGCAAAAAAGATGATAATTCAACAACTCAGGTGGGCCTCACATATTTATGAAGGGGTCTTCTCCTTGTCTGTGAAGGGAGGGAAGAGATAGCTAATATAAGCACACTAGAGCTGCTGTTGCTGTAACTGATTTTCCACATTTCTGTGGAAACCTATCATTTTATTTTTTCTAAATTGCGTATACAGAATCTCCACTGTAAATCGCTACTCTCAGCAATTTCAAAGAGATATTTTTCTAGCTTCCGGTGTCAAATGACATTAGTTGAGAGGATTAAAGTTTACTCATGGCACCATATGTACTGCTAATCCTTAGGAACAGCTGCACAAAGTAACTACCGGCAAAGACTCAAATCACTAAAACTACTGCCAAGTGTAGAGATTTTAGGATAGGTTAGGTTGTGTGCAGTAAAAAATTTATTACTTTTGCACACATTTATTATATGTGCAGAAATGTTCTTATTTCTTGGAATCAAAATTTAGCAAAATCAAATATAATTTTTTTTTTTTTTTTTTTTTTTTTTTTACAGGCAATTTTTTTTTTTCTTATAAAAGTCAGTAGGGAAAATATTGACAAAAAATGCTAGTTACTTACTGTTGCAACTTTAGACACCTAAACATCTTAAAGAGGACTCTGTCACGTACGGGCCGTCTTAACACGTGACGTGGGTGTGGCTGTGGGGTCAACTCGCTCCACTCACTCAGCCATGCACTCACCCTTCACTCAGGATGCAAATTGAGCGTAAATCGCACCCCAATACAGTACACGCACCACAAATACATGCCACACAGCCACCACTGATTCCCCGACTCAGCAGAAACCGCAATAACATATACAGGCCAGAATTGAACTGAAGGTAACAACAACCCACTAAAGCAAATCTTAGCTATTATCTACAGAAATGCTTCTCACTATAATCACTGTTCTTCCCATACTTGTTGTGAAGAATATCGCCTCGCCCAGCCGCCTGGCACGCCTGCGATCAAACTTCTTTCTTAACCTCCCACTCACACACCGTGAGTAGACCGGGTCATAGGATAAAATGAAATGAGCGATATAAATTTTATATGTTTAATAACCCAAGTGGGTCGGTATGGATTAATAGCATATACAGAAATATACAATATTAATATGATCAAGCATAAACATACAAGCAAAAGAGCGATGATACCATACAAAACAAAGTAAAAGGGAAATAAAAGTTTAGAAAAGATACCTGAGCACACAGCTTTGTCCTAGCTGTCTCTCTTCCATGCTCAGCACAATGAATACCAAAAACTCACTCTCACCTCAGTGTGTGACCCCCCCCCCAGCTACACCCTTCACCTCCCCTTAGCCAGCCCCTCCCTCTCTCTCCTTTGCAGAATCCTCGGACAGATGGGTAGGCACCACATTCCAACCAGTGGGGGAAGGATGGACATCTGGGATATCACACTGACGAGCCAGACCGGCCCTCTCTCCATGGTATGCACATAAAACCATTGGAGCGAATTGACCACCAATGTAAACACAGCTTTACATTCCTACAGATAGGTGACTGATAGGAATGATACATGTCCAAGAAAGATACATAAATTGAGGGACTCATCATCACACCTCCCCCTTTTAGAGCGTGTCGGGAGGAAGGAGGAGCCTCCGTTCCTCTTCCACCCGCACCTCCGCAGCCTCACCCTGCCGGGACAGGCCATCGGCATTGCCATGGGCCTGGCCAGGCTTGTGCCGGATATCATAGTTGTATTGCTGCAGCACCAGGCTCCAACGTAACAACCGTCCATTCTGACCGGCAACACGTTTGATCCAGATCAGAGGGTTGTGATCCGTCACCACGGTGAAGTGGCGCCCATACAAGTAAGGCTGCAGATGCTGCAAGGCCCAAACAATTGCTAGGCATTCCTTCTCCACTGTGGCGTAGGCCACCTCCCGCGGCAGTAGCTTTCGGCTGAGGTACTGCACCGGGTGCTCTTGCCCCGCTGAGTCAAGCTGGCTCAGTACGGCACCGAGTCCGTAGGTGCTGGCGTCGGTCTGTAGCACAAGCGGACGTGACTCATCGTACGCCTGAAGTACAGGTGCGTTCGCCAGGGCCGCCTTCAGGGTCTGGAAGGAGTGCTCGCAAGCATCCGTCCACTGGACAGTTTGCGGCAACTTCTTCTTGGTGAGGTCCGTCAAGGGGGCAGCCAGAGCACTATAGTTTGGTACGAACTTCCTATAGTACCCTGCCGTTCCCAGGAAAGACATCACCTGTCGCTTGGTCCGGGGGGTTGGCCAGGATGTGATTACATCCAGCTTTTCAGGTTCTGGTTTCAGGGTTCCCCCACCTACCCGGTGTCCCAGGTATTGGACCTCGCGCATGCCCAGCTGACACTTTTCCGGTTTGATGGTCAAGCCCGCACGGTGGATCCGCCTCAGCACCTGCGCCAGGTGCTGTAGGTGTTCCTCCCAAGTGGAGCTGAAGACGGCAATGTCATCCAGGTACGCCGTGGCAAACCCATCGCATCCCGTCAGCAGGGAGTTGACCATCCGCTGGAAAGTGGCAGGGGCATTCTTCATGCCGAATGGCATGACAGTGGACTCGTACAGTCCGAAAGGGGTGATAAAGGCCGATCGTTCCTGGGCCTGAGAGGACAGGGGGATCTGCCAGTATCCCCGACTCAAGTCCATGATGGACAAGTACTGGGCCTTACCTAACCGGTCAGGTCAAGCAGGTCGTCAATGCGTGGCATGGGGTACGCGTCGTCGACTGTAACCGCATTAAGTTCCCTGTAATCTACACAGAACCGGGTGGTCCGGTCCTTTTTGGGCACAAGAACCACAGGTGAAGCCCATGCACAGTGAGAGGGCCGAATCACCCCCAGGTCCAGCATCTCGCCAATCTCCTTGCGCATCTGGACCTGTACCTCCAAGGAGACGCGATATGGCGACCGCCGGATAGGGGCATGATTCCCAGTATCCACATGGTGAATGGCCTGGTCAGTTCTCCCGGGCTTCGCGGAGAACAGACCAGGTAGGGAGTGCAAAACTCCATCCAGCTGGGACAGCTGGGCCTCAGCCAGCAGGGGGCTCACCTGTGCCTTCTTGTTGGACCCATCCTCCTGAAAATGAGCAAGCAAGTCAACAAGGTCTTCTTCTTCCCCCCTCCTCTAACAGACTGCATACCGGAAAGGCACTAGCTTCCCGGTCATGATGATCCTTCATCATGTTGACATGGAAGACCTTATGCCTGTTCCGGCCTGGATCGACAGTGACCAGGTAGCTGACGCTGTTGACCTGCTGGTGTACGACGTATGGGCCGGTCCATTTCGCCTGAAGCTTGTCCTGGGGCTCAGGGACTAGGACCCATACTTTCCGCCCCGGGGGGGTTGGTCTCCCCCGGGGGTTCGGGTCAAACCAGCGCCGGTGGGGGGGGGGGGGCGGGGGGGCGGTGTTGTGCCCCCCCGGCGGCGCGGCCGCCTTTGGTTGGGGGAGGCGCGGGAGGAAAACCCCGCGGGGGGCACACCTTGGATGGCCGTTTCTCCTTCCCAGGACTCTTTCACAAGAGCTAGGGGCCCACGTACACGTCTCCCGTACAAGAGCTCAAAGGGGGGAGAATCCCGTTGAGGCTTGGAGGCACCTCCCGGTAAGCGAACAGCAGGTGCAGGAGATAAGGCTCCCAGTCGCGCCTGTGGGACTCGACTAACATCCTGAGCATCTGCTTCAGGGTGCCATTGAACCGTTCGCACAGGCCATTGGTCTGTGGGTGATACGGGATGGACACCAGATGTTGCACCTCTGTTACCTTACACAGGCCTTGCATCAAGGCAGACATGAACTGGGTACCTTGGTCTGTGAGCATCTCTCTGGGGAATCCAACAGGGGCGAAGATGCCTACCAGAGCCTTGGCCACTACATCAGCCCGGGTGGAAGACAGAGCGACAGCTTCCGGGTACCTAGTAGCGTAGTCTACTACCGTTAATATGAAACGTTTCCCGGTGCGGCTGGGAATGAACAGGGGTCCAATGAGATCCACAGCCACCCGCTGGAAAGGTTTGGTTATGATGGGCATAGGTATCATTGGTGCTTTGGAGCCTTGCCCCGCCTTGCCCATCCTCTGACAAGTGTCACATGAACGGCAGTATTTAGCTACATCTGTCCCCATCCTAGGCCAGTAGAATAAGTGGCTGAGGCGAGCCTTGGTCTTAGCGATCCCCAGGTGGCCTGCCAGTGGAATATCATGAGCAACCCGCAACAACTCCACCCAGTAGGGTTGGGGTACCACCAAATGTTTCTCCCTGAGCCGACTTTCTTTTCCCTTTGTGGGGATCGTTTCCCGGTACAACCTCCCTTGCTCCCAGTACACGCGGTCCTTGTCCGACTCCAAGGGAGGTTGATCAGCACGCTCCTTCAATGCATCCAGACTGCGGTCAGCTTGGACAGCGTCCCTGAACTCCTGACTGGAACCAGACAGAAGAGATGTGCATGTCATATACCCGCCGGGCTCCTCCGGCTCCAGTGTGGGGAGGTTAGTCATGGCGGCCTCAGTGCCATCTCCGGGTGACAGAGGGAACGGCTCAGGGGTCGGAGCGCCTTCCACCCCTCTAGCACTCTGGCTGCGGGTCACCACCGCAACTCCAGCAGTCCGTTCCTCATCCGGATCGGCCCTGAGATCCCCGTGACCCACCTGACCACCTGGCACATTGTCCTCAGTTGGGGTTGCCCCCCAGCATCTCAGAAGAGCTACCCTGTAAACCTGCAAGGCAAGAATTAGCAATTACATTGACATTGCATTCATTCATTGATTCACAGTGAACTGCATGGGGGAATGGCTGAGCCAGGGTCACACTGAGGGGGCTCTCATCACCCGCAGATGTGGGCGGGGCTACAGCCAGGTCAGCATTCCACAATGTCTCATTCACATGCTCACTGATTACTTTAGCTGGACACACAGCAGGGGGAAACAGGCAGCAGACCCCTCCCTCTGCCTGTGTCTGTGTGACAGGCTTCAACACCATATTAAAATCATCCTTCAGTACAGACATTTTGTCACAGCGAGGTGGGGCTACTCCCACCCCATATTGGGACACCAAGGGCCCCAAATCTCTTCCCAATAGTACATTGGCAGGCATGTGAACCGAGAGCAAGGCAGGTGGTTTGGACTCCGCAACCAGAAATGAACGCACACGCGGTAGTTCAAGAAAAGAATATATATTTACTGTAAGTTAATAAAGGCTAGTTAAAGGTAAAATGACAGGGATAAAGACAAGCAAAATATACAATATAGCATGAACAATTTCAAGGCAAATTCTGCAATGGTTTCTACTTTTACTCTGTCCACTTCTGCAGTATGGACACTGAATGAACAATATACTCAAAACTATCCCTAACTGACCCTGACTTCACATTTGGGTGCACCCCCCTTTTCCCCAGTGGTCCAGGTGGACCGCTTACAGTCCGTAGAAGCGCACGGTGGGGCCTAAAGTCGTTCCTTTCTTTTATAGTGAAGCGTCCTCTCCTCACTGTTATCAGGATCTCGGGAGAAATGAAGTCCTCTTTAACAGGGAAACCCAATGAATGCAATGTAATCCAATGGCAGATTCCACTCAGCACACTGACAATCCTGCCGAATCCATACACTGAGCTGGGATGTAAGCCAGGATTTAGCAGGTGCCGTCCAGTACATCAACAGCACTGCGAGTCTCTATCTGTGGTATCCATATACACAGTCACAATGTCAGTCTCACTGATCAGCCACTGAACACAGTTCCTTTCACGTGGACTCACTAGACCTGTTGTCTCTTTACACTCTGTTTGTCTCTGGACCAAGATACAGCTTAGCTGTACAGAAAAATATCCACACCAGTTCAACACAGCACAGACACCTGTCTTCTCTCTTGCCAAGATGGCTGCTGCTCTCTGTCTCGTCACTTCCTGCTTCTCTGCTCACACTTTGTCTGCAGAACAGGCAGGCTGACATAAAAGGGGGGGGTCTCACTCCAGCATCATGTCACAGTTACAATGGCTGCTGTCTTAAAGGAACAGAATCACAGAAATACATTCAACATTAACAATTTATACAGACAAATAAAGCTTAGGACAACATTGGCTGTCTCTTACAGGCAGATCAGACACTAGCCCCACATCACGCATCCCTTTTCCCGCACCCCAGTCCAAATGGACGCAAGCCATGGGCACAGTTATGCGTTCTTGTCCAATGCCCTTCAGGGTCAGAGTTTTTCCAGGGATAATACTGTCCGCAGGGACCAAGTCAGGTTGCACCAGAGTAATCTGCGCCCCAGTGTCCCGAAATCCCATGACCACTTTACCCCCCACAATGACCTGTTGACTGTTGGCATTGGATTGCAACCCCTCCCTCCCCACCAAGTATACAGATGAGCCAGCTGCCGTGGCTGGGGAAACAGGGGGGTTCTTAGAGCGGTTGGGGCACTCCGCCTTGAAATGTCCTGGCTGGTTACAAGCATGACACCGCCGGGCCTCTCCTTGGGACTTGGAGGTGGTCCTCGGGGCGCCCAGAGTTCTTGGGACAGGGGAAGTAGAGGGGGCACCCGGGACAGAGTTTGTCTTACCCCACTTGGAGACCGCAGGCTGTGGTGAACTCCAACTTTGCCCCTCCTTCCCGCTTGGGGGTCTCTGCAGTGTGGCTCCTCTCTTGATCCCCTGCTCCCTGGTGGACACATAGTCGTCAGCAATCTCTGCAGCATTGTCTGCTGTTGTGGGTTTCCGATCACACACGAACTGGCGGACCTCCAGAGGGCACACCTGGAGAAATTGTTCCTTTATCATAAGATCCCCAATTCCCTCAAACGTGGTGACAGTAAGTCCTTTGATCCACTGCCAGAATGTAACCTGTAAGTGGTGCAGAACATCCGCATAGCTCTCTGTGGGACCCCGCTGGATATTCCGGAACTTTTTGCGGTACACCTCCGGCGTGAGCCGGTATCTCCGGATCAGCGCCGCTTTGATGGTCTCATAGTCCGCGTCCACTGGTAAGCTCGTGGAAACATCCAGGCCTTTTCCCTTCAGCCGGGGAGACAGGTAACGGGCCCATTCTGCCTGGGGAATATGATGCTGCTTACACACCCGCTCAAATCCCCGCAAGAACGAGTCCAAGTCCCCGTTATCTTCCAAGATTGGAAAGTCCTCGGATCGGATCTTTAGTGCTCGGGCTCCTGGAGTTGGTGCAGGGGAAGGTTGCGCCTGCTGGCAAAGTTCCAGCTTTTTTAGCTCAAGCTGATGCTCCAACTCCGCCCGACGCTCTGCAGCAGCGGCCTCTCTTTCCGCCCGGGCCGGGGGGGGCTCTCTCCGCCCGGCGCTCTGCAGCTTCTCTCTCCGCCCGGCGCTCTGCAGCTTCTCGGTACTGGAGAATCACCTGCAGACGGGTGCTATAGTCACTGGCGTCTATCTGCTGTAAGGCCATTTGCAAGTATAAGTCCGTTACCCCCACAGAACTGGGGTTACTGGTCCCTCCAGGCACAGTTACCTCTGGGGTCCGGGCACCTGCGGAACCATCTGGCATGGTGATGTTTTCTGGTGCCAGCCTCTCAGGACTTTGCTCCGCCTCCTGCATGGCTATGGTAGCTTCCATATCTGCCATCTCCTGGAGTTCAGCAGCAACCAAGTCCTGCAGACGTTTGGTTATGCTTCTGGTCCCACCAGCCATCCACTGGAAGCCGTTGCCAAATAAAAGATAGGACAGAAAAAAGAAGAAGGGAGGGAACAGTACTGTACCAAACTTTCACCGTATTTTAAGCTTGATCTCATACCGCGCTCGTTCCATAGGACTGCCGCAATCCCCAGTGTCTGCGTGATACCACACCCACACACTGTTATCCTAATATCCCACAACGCTGCCACTACTGTGAAGAATATCGCCTCGCCCAGCGCGCCTGCGATCAAACTTCTTTCTTAACCTCCCACTCACACACCGTGAGTAGACCGGGTCATAGGATAAAAATGAAATGAGCGATATAAATTTTATATGTTTAATAACCCAAGTGGGTCGGTATGGATTAATAGCATATACAGAAATATACAATATTAATATGATCAAGCATAAACATACAAGCAAAAGAGCGATGATACCATACAAAACAAAGTAAAAGGGAAATAAAAGTTTAGAAAAGATACCTGAGCACACAGCTTTGTCCTAGCTGTCTCTCTTCCATGCTCAGCACAATGAATACCAAAAACCCACCCCCCCCCCGGGGGGCCCCCCCCCCCCCCCACCCCCCCCCCCCCCCCCCCCCCCCCCCCCCCCCCCCCCCCCTTCCCACACCCCCGGGAGGGGGGGGAGCCCCCAAAAACCAGGGGGGGGGGGGAGAGAGGGCAACGGGGACAACACACTGACGAGGCGCGACCGGCCCTCTCTCCATGGTATGCACATAAAACCATTGGAGCGAATTGACCACCAATGTAAACACAGCTTTACATTCCTACAGATAGGTGACTGATAGGAATGAGGAATGATACATGTCCAAGAAAGATACATAAATTGAGGGACTCATCATCACACTTGTAAAAAACACTTTTCCACCCCAAACCAGCCAGATCACTAAAAATAACTTTATCTCTCCATCTATTCTACCCCATGATCTTACCTTCTCTGTGCAGCTACTCACACACCTACAAGCTTACTGCCCCAGATACACACAACCTTCCTACACTCTCTCCTATTTACATCTGCTATCCCTCTCCCTGCTACTCCTTACTTCTGGCGAAATATCTCCTAATCCTGGACCACCCCAGCACCTCCCTGCTGTCGGATCTTTCCACACAACCGACATCAGCACACGGAACCCCCTAAATCTTACATCTATCTTACCCACTCCTGCCCCTCCCCGGCGCACTATGGAACGCTCGCTCTGTACGCAACAAACTTAACTTGATTACATCCACGACCTCTTCATTTATCATTTCTTGGTATCACAGAAACCTTGATAACACCCTCAGACACCATCTCCCCTGCTGCCCTCTCCTATGGAGGTCTGCAATTCTCACACACTCCCTGCCCCAACAATAAACCTGGTGGAGGCGTAGGCATACTCCTGTCTGACAATTGCATCTTTGCCCCAATCCAACTGCTACCTGCTCTCACCCTCCCCTCCTTTGAAGTGCACTCTGTTCTCATTTACTCGCCCTCCAACCTCCAACTGGCCGTCATATATAGACCGCCAGGACCTATCGCTGCCTTTATCGACCACTTCACCACCTGGCTAATGCACTTCCTATCCACTGACACCCCCACCATCATGGGTGATATCAACATCCCCATTAACACAAACCACCCCTTCGCTTTCAGTCTCCTGTCCCTCACTGCCTCCTTTGGTCTCTCTCAATAGTCCTCCTCTCCCACCCACACAAAGGGGCACACGCTGGACCTCATATTCACCCGCCTCTGCTCTCTAGTCAACCTCTCTAACTCTCTGAACATGCTCTCTGACCACAACCTGCTAACATTCTCTGCCCTCTCCTCTGTAATACACCCTCAAACCCCTAAACCAACACGCCCCCGCAGGAACCTTAATCACCTTGACATCCGCATGCTCTCAGACTCTCTCCTACCGCTCGCTGACATATCCTCACTCCAGGACGCAGATACCGCCGCTGACTTCTACAATACCACCATCACTTCAGCCCTTGACTCTGTGGCCCCCTTCACTAACACCAGAGCCCGACCGATCAATAGACAACCCTGGCACACTGACCTGACTAAAAAAACTGAGATGTGCCTCACGGGTTGCAGAACGTCTTTGGAAGAAAAGCCACTCCCAGGAGGACTTCCTTAGGTACAAAGAAGCAGTTCTTACATTCACGAAGGCACTCACCTCTGCAAAGCAGGTCTACTTCTCCACACTCATATCTGCTCTCTCTCGCAACCCCAAACAGCTATTCACTACCTCCAACTCCCTTCTCCGTCCTCCTGCACCCCCTCTGACTTCACTTATCACAGCTTATGACTTTGCCTCTTATTTCAAAAGCAAAATTGACACTATCAGAGACAGTCTCACCCTACACCCCCGACAACCACTCTACCCAACTGATCGGTGCTCTTCTTCTTTAACCTGTTTCTCCACCGTCACTGATAAAAAGCCCTCCACCCTAATCTCTAAATCTCACCTCACCTCCTGCACGCTTGACCCCATCCAGTCACATCTCATCCCCAAACTCACTGAAGTCATTACTCCTGTCCTAACCCATGTCTTCAACCTGGGATACTCAGAATGAAATTAAGAAAAAGGAAGTACCAGAGCGCAATCTGAAATGTTTTTACACAAACGCGCAAAGCTTGGGAAATAAACAGGGAGAATTAGAGCTGATAATACAGAAGGAAAAATATGATGTCATTGGTATTACAGAAACTTGGTGGAACGATAAGCATGATTGGAATATACAGATGGAAGGATACAACTTATTCAAAAAAAATAGAACTAATAAAAGAGGGGGAGGAGTTGCATTGTATGTTAAAAAAGACCACATTTCCATGGAAATCACAGTTTTACAAAATGATAACTTATTGGAAAATATTTGGGTAACAATTCAGGGGAAAAACAATGATAAGGACATCATAATAGGTGTTTATTATAGACCACCAGGACAGACAGAAGACAGGGATGAGATTTTTTCACAGCAAATGACCACGCTTTCGAAGAAATTTGAAATTGTTATCATGGGAGACTTTAATTACCCAGATATTCATTGGGAAACTCACACAGCTACGAGTAAAAGCTCTATCAAATTTTTATCCTCTCTAGCAGACAACTTCATTGCCCAGTTAGTAGAAAAAAACACGAGAGGAACATCCATTCTGGACCTAGTTTTAACTAACAAGGAGGACATGGTTAAGGAATTAAGGATAGCAGGGACATTGGGATTCAGCGACCATGCTATACTCGAGTTTGGGGTTGTAAGAAGAAGACCTGAGAAGACAAAGACTAGAAGGCTCAATTTTAGTAGGGCAGATTTTAGGGGCCTAAAGGTAAGGGTTAGTAGAATTCCAAGGTGAAAAATACTTAAGCACAAAAATGCACATGAGGGGTGGGAAATTTTCCGTAGGGAAATCATTAATGCACAGGAACTAACAATACCTAGAAGCAAGAAAAATGGGAATCACCTAAAAACTCCAGGATGGATGACCAAAAAATTACATAACCTACTAAAAAAGAAAAGGGAAACATACAACAAGTGGAAGATGGGAGCTATATCTAAGGGAGAGTATACAGCAGTTTGCAGACTCTGCAAGATAAGCATTAAAAAAGCTAAGGCTGAATACGAATTGAAGCTTGCAAAAGAAGTTAAGAGTAAGGTAAAAGGTTTTTGGGGATATGTTAAGAGCAAAAGAAAAGTGAAGGAAACCATTGGAGTCCTGAAGAACGAAAAGGGTGAAAAAAGTTAACATGGTGGATCAGCAGGTGGAGTTACTAAATTCATATTTTGTATCCGTCTTCTCCCAAGAAATGGATGGAAATATCAACATTAATGGTGATAGTGATGAGGGGAATGAGGACTCCATGCTGATTATAAGTGAAGGTTTGGTAAGAGAACATTTAGCTAAGATTAAGGAAACCAAGTCCCCAGGACCGGATGATTTACACCCTAGAGTTTTAAAAGAATTAGCAGAGGAAATAACAGAACCCCTTGCAATAATCTTTAATAAGTCATGGGAAACAGGAGTGGTCCCTCTAGATTGGAAAAGGGCAAATGTGGTCCCCATCTACAAAAAGGGGAATAGGGACGACCCAGGAAATTATAGGCCGGTAAGTCTGACCTCGATAGTAGGAAAAATCTTTGAACAAATCGTTAAAGAACATTTAATTAGGTACCTGGATGGGAAGGCTTTAATTAATCAGAGCCAGCACGGCTTTATGCCTAATAAATCTTGTCAGACTAATCTTATTTCCTTCTATAATAAAGTCACTGAATGGTTGGACCAGGGGAATGCAGTGGACATAGTATATCTTGACTTTAGTAAGGCCTTTGATAAAGTATCACATAACATTCTTATTGAAAAAATGATCAAGTATGGCTTTGATAAAATATCAGTGAGGTGGGTTCACAATTGGCTTAATGATCGGGCACAACGAGTAATTCTAAATGGCTATACATCAAACTGGAAGAAAGTAAAAAGCGGGGTGCCGCAGGGCTCTGTCCTGGGCCCAGTACTTTTTAATATTTTTATAAATGATCTGGATGATGGGGTTAATGGGGAACTAATAAAATTTGCAGATGATACAAAGATAGGAGGAATGGCCAACACTAGAGAGGAGAGAGAATGCATCCAAAAGGACTTAGACACACTGGAACAATGGGCTGAGGTGAACAAAATGGTATTCAACAGGGACAAATGCAAAGTTCTACATCTGGGTAACAGAAATGCAAGAAGCATATATAGTATGGGAGGAATAGAACTAAGTGAGAGTACAGGGGAAAAGGATCTGGGCATAATAATAGATCACAAATTCAACATGAGTCAACAGTGCGGTGCGGTGGCTAAAAAGGCTAACCAAATTCTAGGATGTATCAAGACGAGCATTGAAGCTAGATCGAGAGAGGTAATTATTCCGCTGTACTCTGCCCTGGTCAGACCCCACCTGGAATACTGTGTACAGTTCTGGGCTCCCCAGTGTAAGAAAGACATCGATTTATTGGAGCAGGTCCAGAGAAGAGCAACCAAAATGGTGGAAGGTCTACAAACCATGTCCTACGAAGAAAGGCTAAAAGAATTGGGACTGCTTAGTTTGCAGAAGAGAAGGCTAAGGGGAGACTTAATAGCGGTATTTAAATATCTGAAAGGTTGTCACAGTGCAGAGGGATCTACCCTATTCTCATTAGCAGAAGGAAGCACGAGAAGTAATGGGATGAAACTAAGGGGAAGGAGATTCAGATTAGACATTAGGAAAAACTTTCTAACAGTAAGGGTAGTGAGGGAGTGGAATAGGCTGCCACGGGAGGTGGTGAGTTCTTCATCAATTGAAATCTTCAAGCAGAATCTGGATAGGTATATAGCTGGGATGATCTAGGAATTCCTGCTTTTGCAGGGGGTTGGACTCGATGGCCCTTGAGGTCCCTTCCAACTCAAACAAACAAAACAAAACAAAACAAACAACCTCACCAAATACCTCATGTGAACCCAGCCCTGGAAACACAATTGTCGCATATACATTCCTCATCTACTGCAATGAAATTTAGTTAGAAACTCGCTCCATTGCCTGTACTTTTACAATTACACAGTGAGAAGAGTTTACTTAAAGGGGTATTCCCATGAACATAACAGTTTTTAAATTGTTAGATAATTAAAAGTTAAACATTTTTGCAAATCTAAGTAATTAAAAATTTTGCAGAGTTTTAAAGATTTTCTCAAAATATCTTGTGGTGATAGTCTGTTGTCTTGATCGGTTGCCAGTGGATACGACCATGAATGCTGGACCTTTCTAAGGTCAGAAAATGTCCTTATTGTGGCCGTGATATCTTCTGATACATGTAGCATCCCTGCCTAATAACTCAACTACAATAAGGACATCATGTGTGGGTTTTTGACAAGACAGGCCATAGAAAGTTTCTGCATTTGTGGTCGTATCCATTGGCAACCGATCTAGACAAGAAGACTGTCAGCACTAAGATGGTTAGAGAAAATCTTTAAAACTCTGCAGAATTTTTAACTACTTATATTTGCAAAAATATTTAACTTTTAATTATCTACAAATATAGATATTGTTATGTTCATGGGAATACCCCTTTAAGTTACATCATTATAATAATAACTGTAAATGATCTCTCTCACAATACAGTGTAAAGTAAATTAATTGGGAATATTTTACAAAAATGTAGTTCTGGGTGACCAGCATAGAAGCTCTCTGCTTCAGATTTGCTGGATACTAATAAAATATGCTTTAAGAAATAGTTATGTATATAGTACCTCTCTTTCTATAGCTTTCTGGTTGAAATACAGAGTGACCCGGTTAAACTCATCAGATTTCTTCCACTGCCTGGTGGAGACACATTAATGATTAGATTCGGTTAGAATTATACACAGAGACATGAGCAAGACATTTTCTTCATAAGTACCTTAAGGATTTGAGTTCTTCCAAAATACTGGAGATACTGTTATCAGCTGAAGACTCATTTGCCTCTCTTGGGGAACGAAACCTTAAAGAAACATAGTTGATGAGAAAAAAAAAGAAAAAAGAAAGAATCAAGTTATGAAAAAGAGAACCAAAATAGAAATAAAAGAAATTGTGGATTGTAAACAAGAAATAGCTACTATATGTACATGGAATATACTGTCCAAACAGGTCTAAAGCTGTCAGCCACACACATTATTAAAGTTGTGTTTAGATCATGCTACATTGGCCTCTGGAACGGTATTTCATAGTATACAGCAAAGTATGATATGGGGTAATAGACCATGTTATTCCATACAATCACAACCAGTGAAAGAAAAAAAAAAAAAAAAAAACACACACACACACAAACACACACACACACACACACACACACACACTATATGGCATCGGTCACATGCCTCAGATGTAGAAATCAAATAGAGGGCATTAACATGGTGTGAACATAGTCTGAATAAGGTTGGATCTTTAAAATTTCTCAGCATGTTAAACTGTTATGTTGCTCATGGATAATCTGAGTTCTACAGTTGAATGCCCCCTGCTGCCCAGGAACAGGATATGTAAACAATGCAGTGCGGCATTCTCCAGGCCTATATGATATAAAGGGGTGGCAGTCAAGTGATTTAGCAATGTGACAGCTTCTTCTCTTCTATCCTTTGGTGATTGCACTTTTGCACAACAGTAGCTGAGTGTGTTCCTCACATGTGCAGATACAGGATTTAGTAACCATTTTTTTTTCTTTTGTCATAAACTGGCACCAGAGCCCTATATTCTAAATGAAAGAGCCTGCACAAATTATACTAAACCATGCACGATGTGCGACAAGAACAGAACAGATTTATGAACAGATTTTTTTTAAAAAACAAACATCTATAAACATTTATTTTTTTCCTTGCAGGCAAACAGGAGATAAAACAAGTGGGAAAACAAGACATTAGCACAGTACTAGACATGGACCAAGCACAGAGACAGAGGAGTACATAAAGACAGATAGACTCTTCTCACAAGAAGCTGTGCTGACATCAGACATATGGAAGCCACAGGACAGAAGGGCCAAGCAGGAGAACATGTAGCAGATTCTTTAAAGAGGGGCATGTAGGAAGCATAAAAGCAGCAAGGGACAAGAAAATTCCTGCTCCTACTTGTCAGCATTCCCAAACTGAGGCATAGCAGACATTGGTAAATCCTAAAGAAGAAATAAAACAAGGGTATATAAATTATTTTAAAAGGAAAAACTAAAATAAAATCACTAACTGACTGAAAAATGTATCTATATGTTAATTGAAGTCTAAGGGGACGTTCACACAACCGTTGGTGACCGTCAGTAGTGTCCGTTGCTATTGTCCGTTACAAGATTTTAGCATCGGACACTAGCTGAACCGTCAGAAATCCGTTAAAATTTCCATTCATTTCAATGGGTTTTTATATTGTGTCCGTTTACACCCAATCCGTCAGAAGTCAGTTTTTTTTTTTTTTCGCGGACAAAAAATCCTACATGCAGGACTTTTTTGTCCGTTTGGAAAAACGGATTCTTGACGGACAGCAAGTGTCCATTTTTTTTTTTTTTTTTTTTTTTTTTTTTTAACATTGAAGTCTATGGGTAACACTTATAATGGACAGTAACTGATAGCCATCAGTTATTGTCTGTTATTTTATGTCCGATTTTTTCTGCACATGCTCAGAAAGCAGAAAAACAAAACAAAACAAAAAAAAACGGACAGTGTTAAAAAACGGACACTAACTGATGCTAATGTGTTTTTTTAACTGATCCATTAATTGGATCGGTTAAAAAAAAACGGACACATTAACATCAGTTAGTGTCTGTTAATGTCTGTTATGATAGGTGTCCGTTTTTTGTTTTTTTTTTGTTAACGGACACCTTCATAACGGAAGCCAACGGTAGTGTGAACCTAGTACACAGTCATAAGAAAACCAAGTACTTTGAAATCTATATTTTTACATATCAGGACATAAAATTTCCAGATACTACCGTTTCATTATCTAACAAAAATGAAGCCAGAATGTAAAAGTTTTGTGAAAAACTAAAGTACACTCCATTAACCAATAGCACTGGACAATGAAGATTTTGCTTCCTGAATACTTCTCAGTGTTTATGTAATTTGAGCTGCTGATCATGAAAATCACCTCAAAATTTTCCTGTCACATACCGTTTCTCAGAGATCTTCTGTTTTAGAAACTTTTTTTTTTTCGTATTTTCAGGATGTTCAAGTATTATCCACAATATATGTGCTGTGCTGTTATGTAATTTATAGACAAGCAAAGGCATGAATTCCTCGAATTTCATTAAAGCTGCAAAACTTTAGTGGAATTGTTACAGACTAGGCACACCTACATATGTCTAGACATGTCTGGTCGCTACCTGCAGAGGCTGTAATATCTGCTTGCAAAGATTCTGCAAGTTATTTCAAATCTAAGCAGCTATAAAACTACTCCAGTACCATCTGATATAACTAAAATGTCTCTTCAGTGTCGGAACAGTCACAATACCTTCTGTTCCATTTGTGGTGAGTACACGCTTGAGCCTCAAAGATGCACAATGACAGCTCTTATAATAAAAGCCTATGAGCTGTACTTTGGATGCAAGATTGGTGATCAAGACAAATCCTGGGTTCCTCATATCTGTTGTGCAAGATGTGCTGTTGATCTTAGAGGTTGGCTGAGAGGTTTTCGCAAGTCAATGTCGTTTACTGTCCCAATGATATGGCGGGAACCGAAGGATCATGTGACCGATAGTTACTTCTGTCTAACCAATGTCTCTGGTTTCTCTGCTAAGAATTAAAAAATGCATTGAATATCCCAATCTGTCTTCAGCTATGAGACCAGTGCCACATGATGACACTCTTCCAGTACCAAAGCCACCAGAGACATGGAGCCTAGAGGAGGAAGCCGAAGCAGATGTTTCAGTCCATAGGTCAGAGATGGGGAACGACGCTGATTCAGACTTTGAGCCATGTATGTCTGGTGAGCCTCAGCTTATCACACAACCAGAACTGAATGACTTGGTCCGGGACTTACGTTTGTCAAAAGCAAATGCAGAGTTACTGGCTTCAAGACTTCAAGGATGGCATTTGCTGTCACCTGGTACAAAAGTTTCTGTCTTTTAAAGCCAACAAGATGACTTAACACAATTTTTTGAACAGGTTGACAACCTGTGTTTCTGCACAGACATTGATGGGTTGTTTGCAGCTTTGGGATGTGTGCATGAACCGAATCAGTGGCGTCTCTTTATTGACTCATCAAGGGTTAAGTCTCAAGGCTCTCATGTTACACAATGGTAATGTTCATCCTTCAATACCTGTTGGCTATGCTGCACACATGAAAGAAACATACGAGAACATGGAACTGTTGTTGAAACACATCAACTAAAGCAACTACAACATCTGTGGAGATTTAAAAGTAGTGGCACTGCTGCTTGGATTGCAGCTCAGATATACCAAGTACTGCTGTTTCATTTCAGAATGGGACAGCCGTGCTAAGCAATCACATTACAGTAGAAGGAAGCTGCCAATCTGTAGCCAGTTGACTCCCGGGCAGAAAAATGTTTCACATAAAGCACTTGTGGACCCAGCAATGATATTTCTACCTTTAGTTCACATAAAACTCGGGCTGATGAATTTTGTGAAAGCAATGAACAAGGAAGCAGAAGGTTTACGTTATTTGAGACAAATGTTCCCAGGAATAACCGATGCCAAAGATTAAGGAAGGCATTTTTGTTGGTCCACAAATCCAACACGACATAAATGACAAGCACTTCGAAGAGCTGCTGGTGGGGCCTGAGAAAATTGCTTAGAAATCTTTCAAGGATGTTTCAGAGAATTTCCTTGGCAACTATCGAGCACCAAACTACATCAAATTGGTTGACAACCTTCTTGAAGCTTAGAAAGCGAAGTGTAACAACATGTCATTGAAAATTCATTTTCTGTATTTTCATTTGGATTTTTTTCCCTGCAAATCTTGGTGCAGTCAGTGACGAACATGGCGAACGGTTTCACCAGGATATTTCCATGATGGAAAAGCGTTATCAAGGCTACTGGAATCAATCAATGCTAGCTGACTATTGCTGGACACTAATACGGGATGCAACAGACATTGAGTACATTTGCACTAATGCTGCTGGCAACATTTAACGCTTCATAATCACTAACACTTAATCTCATGTTTCTCAAAATTTCTACGTGATACAGACTATACGAAATTATATTTCTGCTTAGCTTGAATGGGAATCATAATCACCTGAAATTTTCAAGGAAGCAAAACTTTTCTAAAAATTTGTTGTCCAGTGTAACTCGTAAAAGTACTTTTAGCTGCAATAGAAAAGTAATGGTTTTCTGTGTGACCATCAGAGTCTCACTCATTCTGGAGAAATTCTGGCCCACAACATTGTTTCAGTTCATGGACTGCAAGATGTAAAAAGGTGCTGTGGCTGCAAAACAAGCCCAAAACATCACACCTCCACCACCATGTTGTGCTGATGCGGTGTTTGGTTTTTCCCAACGTGGCAATGTGCCTTAAGTTGAAACATCTCCACTTTGCTCTTGTCTGTCCAAAGGACATTGTTCCAGAAGTTTTGTGGTTTGCTCAGAGGCAACTGTGCAAAATTGACCGTGCTGCCATGGTCTGTTTAACCGCTTCCCACCGCAGGCATTTTTCAATTTTTTGTTTTCAATTGTCCATATTCCAAACCCCATATGGGGTCTTAATGTTTGCGGGACAAAGTGTACTTTGTAATAGTACCATTGGGGATGAAAGAGACAGAGAGAGAGAGAGAGAGAGAGACAGAGAGAGAGAGAGATAATATATATAGATAGATTGATTTTTTTTTTACTGTAATTATTAGACCCCCTAGGGGGTCTGATTACTAATGCAATGCATTACCATGCTAATGAATTGAAGTTTACTGATACTTCTATTACAGGCTGCAAAGAGCAGCCTGTAATAGAAATTAATGCCAGACAAGCCTGAGAGCCTTCAGTAGGCTCCCCGCTATCATGGATGGCAATGGATCTCTGGCTCTGGATCTCATTTGGCAATCCTCCCCAAAATGGTGGTGCCCATGCTCCATCAGAAAAATAGCTTTCATTGAGGCACCAGGGACCTTAATGCCCACGATCAACGTCCGCCGATTGAGGGCATTGGGGCCGGGTCTTTGCTGTATAAATACCTGACATCCGTATTAATACCTGACATCCGTATTAATAGTACAGCAGATGTCGGGAAGGGCTTTTTCCTGGCAACTCTTCCAAACCAGACGTACTTGTTTAGTCTTTTTTGTAATAACATGCTAACTGAGGCCTGTAGAATCTTACATGTAGCTCGTTTTTTTTTTTTTTTTTTTTTTTTTTTAAGGATTCCATGGCCTGATCTTGTAGTGAATTTGCTGGGACAACCACTTCTGGGAAGACTGTCAACCTGTTTTGATTGTTTTCCAGTTGTGAATAATCTATCTCACTGTAGAATAATGGACTTTAAATTGCTTGGAAATGGCCAGATTACCCTTCTTTTGGCCTAGTTTTGTAATAAATAATGGCACTATGTAATCTGTCAAGTTTATATGAGATTATATTTACCCAATTTTAAGATTTTCAAAAAGAACTAATATATATATATATATTTTTTATCATGTCCTCATACGTAAAACCATAGAATTCAAAACGGGTGTAAATTTGTTTCTCTCATAATATAAACCCCCTTTTCAGAATCATCCTATTCAGAGAGTGTAGGAAATCTTGAATAAACAAGGATGTATAGACACTTACCATAATGCGGGAGTTGCTAAGGTTTTCCGGGATTAGGCTGTCTCTATGATTTAGGTGAGCAAATGGTTTAACAGCTCCCCAAGATTCCAGATAGCGTGTCATACGGACAGATGCTCTTGTCTTGGTGACCTCAGCAGACTTTGTAGGCAGGATGTCATCTTCCTCACTGTCGTCACTAGCCTATGGGAATAGACAGCTGTACTTATATACCTAGTTGTTGGTTAACTTGTCCAAACAATCTCCTATTCCCTCAGATATAGTTACATTTTCTCAGATGCATAGGTGCAGTTGCTCATCATCACGGAAGAGAGAAAGCAGGAGACGGCACTTACCAATTCTCTTTTTAAAACCTTTTTATTGTACTCCGAGGCATAGGGTGACGGGACACGGGTCAGTACTTTTACAGGGATAAAGAGCTGCTGCATGTGAGGCCATGCTGGGCTTTCTGCTTTTCTTTTTTATTGACTCATTGAAGAGGTATTCCATTAACCTGGTGGGTGCTGGGACACCCACCAGAATGGAAGGAAATGTGCATAGTCAATGGATTCACTTCAATGGAAATCACTGGAGATAGCCAAGCGCAGTACCTTGGTGATCCCCAGCAGTTCTCATTGAAATGAGTGGAGCAGTGGTGCGTATTTCTGACCTGGCGCTAAGGCTGGCTGATTATAACCTAAATCAAAATCACGGTTAATTAAATGTTTTACCACGATTAATTAACGATTATTTTGGGACACTCCCCTTTTTACATTCCACTTCCCCTGCCATGCCATGAAGTTTAGCTTCGGTTATTCACATATCAGCAATCCTGGACGGATACAGTGAGTGATATAACCTTTAGCCAATGGCAATGTGAGACAGGATGGCATGAATGGTAAATCAATGAAATAATCGATGTGAGCAAGTTCATATCAATTAATTGAGCTGAATTTCAATTTCAATTATTTTTTGATTAATTGCCCAGCCCTACCTGGCACTCCATTCAAACTGGGGTGCAAAACATCAATCGATCAATAAGTTACCTTCTATCCAAAGGACAAACTTCTTGTTAATGCAATACTCCTTTAAAGGACTGGTCTAGTAAACCAGGTTTAATATATTAAAATTTATTTTAGAAATGTGCCTTATGAACACGACCAGCATGGTTTTATTTATTAGGTTTTATTGTTTCATTACCAGCTAATAAAACCTTTAGAAGATGTTATCTGCTTTAGAAAACCCATCTTCATATACGCCATTGGGCAAAACGGAGTTAAAGAGGTTATCTCAGACTTTAATTCATGGCCTTTGCTTAGGCTAAGCCATCAACAATAGACCCAAGCTCTCAACATCTCAGCTTTCCAGCTGTTTCAAAGGTACAAGGTGCTCTAGCAAGCACAAAGCCCCTTCACTGTTTACCAGGCAGCTGTGCTTAGTATTACAGCTAACTACCGCTTCATCTCATTAAAGTAAATGGGGCTCAGCTGCAATGCCAGGCAATACTAAATGTATGGAACTGTGCCTGAAAAACAATGAAAGTTAAGCCTTCAATTTTAGTCCTCGATAATCCCTTTAATAGAGAGGGGTCCTTAAGTTAAAATCCTCATTCCCAAACCAGAAGGTCCTCTCCTGCATTAAACAGACATCTCATTGATCTGAATGGGGATATAATGCTAATTAGCAGTACTGCAGCTGACACAGGGGGATGTTGTGTGATCATTTTATTGTCAAGTGACCCTTAAAACAAACAAAAAAAAAAACAAAACACAACAATAGGCAGTATCCAAAGTGAAAAACTCTAAATTACTGGGTTTATAACCCATTAGAAATATGGATCCTACACATATGAAATGGAGTACAAAGCATGTAAAGATTTATCTACAAAACTCACTCTGGGATCAATGACCAAGTATGTTTTTATATTATTTTCTTTAAGATACAGGTCTCTCTGTCCATATGTTACATCTTCAACTTCATATTCCCCTCCAAGGTGTGATAGTGTATCCTCTGTGATATGCACTCTCCTACAGAATTAATGGACAAAACCATACGAATGAGCTATTGACACACACAGTCTATTGACTGCAGAAGAAATATAATACAATGCCAATCTTACCCTGGCACTCCTCCTGCTTCCATGTGATTGGCCAGTGTTACATCATGTGACCAGACATCATATTGCCATTTCTGGAGTCCAATTACCCCACACAACACATTTCCTGAATGCACCCCAACACGCATATTAATATCCACACCTGTGGCTTTGCGCAATTTCCTGGAGAAGCAGTGAAATCAAGTGTTCAATTTAGTGGATAATGTAAAGTCAAGAACAAATTACAGTCACAAAAAAACCCCCAAAGCAATATACTGTATTTTAATTCCACATTTAATAAAAATAATGCATTGAGGCCTTCAAACCCAAAAGATGTGCTTGTAAGCATGATTCACAATACTTGTCAGCCACTGTGTCTAAGAGTATGTTCATACAGCAGTATTCTGCAGGGCTGTGGAGGTGGAGAAAAGGACTTAAATGGGTTGTCTGGGCTAAATTTTTACTGTTTAAATACATTGCGGGCAGTGAAAATAAATACATACTCACCTGTCCCAGTTACTCCGTTCTCGTCCCGCGCCTCCCGATTCGTTTGCTCTCCCGGCATTGTGCTGAAGCCACTGATTGGCCTCAGTGGTCATGCGACCGCTGAGGCCAATCAGCGACCTCAGGAAGAGGACCTGTGATGTGACAGGTAGTCACATTCAGGCCCTTCGCTGATTGGCCTCAATGGTCACGTGACCGCTGAGGCTAATCAGCGGCTTCAGCACAACGCCGGGAGCAGATGACATGGGAAGATATCGGAGCTACGGGGACAGGTGCGTATACATTTTCTTTTTTTTTCACTGCCCAAAGCTTATTTAAACTTTAAAAGGGTTGTCCAGGCAAAAATGCAGATGCATATTCCAACTCCAGGCTTCAAAATAAATTGATTAAATAATATTTTATATTAATATTGAATTAATAACATGCAAAGTTTAATGAACATTTACTTTATAGAAAAAAAGAGGGAAGTTTAGAAAAGTTAATTATATAAATATCACTGATTTTTATTTTTTTTTCTGGTGAATCTGAGGCTCTTATTTCGATTGCTTTGTCTCAAGGGGCATTTATGCCCAATAGCCTTGTTTTTGTGGTCTGTTCCTCCTTTGTGTTCTCAGGCTCTTTCCCTAAATTACAGGTCCATTCCTGCTACTGTCTGAATATGGTCTACAAGCCTCCTCACTTCCATGGAATAGTCTGAAAACTTTCTAAAGCCTGAGGTCTTGCTGTAATATGGCCTCAGCACTGGATTCACCCTTGCCATAAACCTCACTTGTAAGAAGCAGTTAGATGTTCTATCAGCCATGGTTCTGCTCCACTGACATCAGCACACTCCTGTGTAATGTGTGCTGCCACCTTCAGCCAATATTTACTTTTAACCCTTTCTTGAAGCTCCACACACTGGATATTGAGACGGACATTTGGCGCAAGGCACTTTCCTGCACCAAATGTGCGCCTCAAGCTGCGATACACACCACGCCCACCACATTCTGTGAATGAGAGTGTTGCAGTGCAAGAGGGCCAAAACTGTTGACCAACTACAACTCACACCAGTTTTCAGGAGCGAGTTAGAATGGAAATCTGGCGTAGACTTCCATTATGGCGCCGGGACCACCGACAGATTTATGAAGAAGCCACAGCCTCTTCATGAATCTCTCGGTCGTTGCACCAGTCAATATGCCAGTTTTAATAAATTTGCCTCAGTGTATCTGGTGACAGTGACAATCATTTTCAGTGTCAGCTGGCACAATTCTGGCCCATTTCAAACCATTTTGGCCAGATAAGATCAATTGGAAAGTATCTCTGCTACTGATGCATTTTGCTTTGCGATGGATGAAAATTTATACCGTGTTTCCCCGAAAATAAGACACCCCCGAAAGTAAGGCATAGGAGAGGTTTCGGAGAATTGCCCAATATAAGGCATCCCCCGAAAGTAAGGCGTATGTTCCCGAACAGAACATACGGTATATACGATATGTGAGGCCGCGGGAGAACCCCACAATCTCTGCTATCATTATACTCCGGGGTCTTTTCAGACCCCGGAGTATAATAATCGGCGGCCCAGGGGAGGTGAGCGAACATAAAAAACTATGTGCTTACCTGTCCTACGCTTCTCCAGGCTTCGGGCCTGTTTGGAGACGTCAGCGGACGTCATTTTGCGTCGCGACGCCGGCCGGATCACGTGACGCGGCCTGGTCTAACAGTGAAGAAGGCCGGAGTAGCGCACGGGCATGCACCGGAGCGAGGAACAGGTAAGCAACGTTGTTTTTTTATGTTTCTATCCTCCCCTGGGTCTCCGATCATTATACTCTGGGGTCTGAAAAGACCCCACAGTATAATAATTGTTCATGGGTGGTCCACTATGGGGCAAACTACTGTGTGCCGGGGCCACTATGGGGAATGATACTGTGTGCAGGGGCCACTATGGCGAATGATACTGTGTGCAGGGGCCACTATGGCGAATGATACTGTGTGCAGGGGCCACTATGGGGAATGATACTGTGTGCAGGGGCCACTATGGGATATGATACTGTGTGCAGGGGCCACTATGGGATATGATACTGTGTGCAGGGGCCACTATGGGGAATGATACTGTGTGCAGGGGCCACTATGGGGAATGATACTGTGTGCAGAGGCCACTATGGCGAATGATACTGTGTGCAGGGGCCACTATGGGGCATGATACTGTGTGCAGGGGCCACTATGGGAGATGATACTGTGTGCAGGGGCCACTATGGGACATGATACTGTGTGCAGGGAAATTAATGGTTTGGATTGTTATGATGTCCTAGAAGATGATGACGTAACTGTCATTGAATAAATTTTACTTTCTATTCGTACCGTAAATATTGGTAAATGTACCATACTGTTAATTGTTGTACATGGAAATAATGGTACGGTAGTAAGAAATTCTTGATAGGATTCACAGTTTGTCTGGTTATGCTGGTTTGTGATGACAACTACTGTACAGTACCGTATATAATAAATGTTCATTTTTTTGTTCAGCAATAAATGTGAATTCTTCTTCATTGAAAAAAAAATAAGACATCCCCTGAAAATAAGACACAGCACATCTTTGGGAGCAAAAATTAATATAAGACGCTGTCTTATTTTCGGGGAAACAGGGTAAATGGTTGGAGTGTGGAAAAATAGACAAGTTTTAGAAGTTTAGCTTACTCGGAATTCTGCATTAGTGTTCTTATGCTAAAACCAGTCAAAAAAGCTAAACAAAAAAATTATAATGGAAAGAAGTGTAACTCCTGAGTGTTTTGGACCCACTCCCGATTTTGGATTACAAATACTGTTGCAAAATACTGAGTGGAATACTGCTTTGTGAAAATACCCTTACAATTCAGAATATACATATTCCTCTAGTGCCATAGGAAGCATACATTTTTACCTTTTTATATAAAAGCGTAAGGGTGGAAGATGGGATAAAATGAATATACAGCAGTGGGGAAAAAAAGGTCAGGATATTTTTTTTTTTTGTTTGTTTTAAAGGTGTTCTGGGACATTCCCACCAAATGTGGCACATTGTACTGCTAGCCATTACTGAGGCTTAAAGTATATTTAGGTAAATTATCAGTCTGACAGGGACGATGGAAAAGTGAAATGATACAGTAAGTGTAGCCATATTGGTTGTTACCTTTGATGTTTTGGATATAAATCCGGTTGACATAGAAAATTTAAATGCAAATCAACTGTAGTTTGGTGACTGGGCTGAAAGCAATATATCTGTTTCTCAAGTGATCCTATATTTCTGATGAGTGAGAGAGCGGTCACCATAAATCCTAGTTTATGTCAAGGGTGTCTCCATAACCTACTCCATCCGTACCCCAAGCAAATCTTAACATCTTGGTGCTTTTTGTAGAACTTTAGTGGCAAAAATAGTTACATTTTAGTTTGGTTTGCATTCACTTTCCCAAAATCAATGTAGCGGATATCAGCGGATGATCATTTGCTGTGAAGAAGATCTGCATGGGCAAGTTAAGGTAAATTTATCAAAAATTCAACCAAGAGTTTAATGGTTTGTTCTAGGAGGTACACGCTGAGTGCTTTAGATCTGAGAAGACTATGAGCTGGAAGAAATGAAATATCTTGAATAGTCTTGGCTATGTACAGGTTAAATATGCAACAAAAATAGAGATTGTACTGAAGTGTGCTGAATTATCGGAGTTGTACTATGTTAATAAAAAAAAAAAAATCTTTAAGTGAGAAAAGCCTCTTTATATTCCAATACTGTGAAGTAGGGGAGAAAAGAAAAGGGAAATACACAGAATTATTCAGCCCTGGCTACTTTGTAGTTGCCTAGGAAACACAACTGACCTGTGCAAATCAACGGATTTAAACACAGTTCCATAATGACAAAAGTATGAAGAGAAATGGCCATGCATTACCTACTATGCAAGAAGATATAGTTGGAGATTCTTTTTTCTGCATTTTTAAGGGGACTGCAGAATAAAAGTATCTACGTTTATTAGGAGAAATTTAGGTAATTGGGCGATGTATATCTCTGTACTATGCAAGTTGCTGGCCATCTAGTAATGGAAAAAAGCAGCCTTCTACAATGCACTGTTGGAGAGGACCATATCAAAGGTTATAGCCATGCAAGTCTTCAAGACTTTAGCTTCTTTTCTAAGAGGATCATTTATTATAAAATGCAATGAAGTATTCGTAGCAATTATATTTAGTGACTGATGTCACAGACGCAAAAAATCAGTTGTCTGCTTAAATGGTCAATAACTTTTCAGGTAACAGTCTCATTTAATCTGAACCAAAAAGGAATGCACTTTATGTTATGTTAAGTTATTTTCTGCCTGAAGTACCTATGTAAAAGGTATCTCCCTCTTTGCTAGATGATGTTCACTTCCTGTTACTAGTGAAAGGCTGTCTTTAGAAACCAGGAGACTCTAGACAGAACACAGGAAATGGAAAAGGGCAGTGTCAGACTAGGGCCCACCAGTAAATTAATTCTGGGAGCCCACTATACAGCTATATGTAAATACTACCTGAAAGTAATTTGGAAATTCCTAAACCTTGCCATTTTTTTTATTTATAAGTAGTAGCTTGCTGTTCTGCCCTTGCCTCTGATTGTTTCTAACCTGGGGCCCTGAAAGTAGTCTGCTGATTGGCTCTTGCCTTGAATTAAGGCCCTCTTACCTCTGCGAGCTCTGTCCCCATACAGCAGGAAACTTTAGACAACAGCAAGACTTTGCAAAAAGATTAGTGATTGAGGACCCTTCACTGTGATTAAGAAGATGGGGCCCAAGGAGGAAGGATACTGGTTGGTCTGACTATGCATCTAGATGTCATCTCAGCTGCCCAATGTGTCTACAGCAGAGGTTCCCAAACTTTTTTTTTCTCGTAGACCACTTCAAAATGTTACTGGTTTGGGTGGACCCCCTGCTGCTACATTTCTACCATATTCCCAAAACTCGTCAAAAAATGTGAAGGTTAGATCTAACGTAGACCCCCGTCGAGTCTCCCGTGGACCCCTGGGGGTCCACCTGGACCACTTTGGGAATCACTAGTCTACAGTATACAAGAATTAAAATGGGTTATTTCTTAAATAATCTATCAAGAATATTATACTGACACTTTGCTTGACTGAGATGCTGGACAATAAGTACCTGTATGAAGTACAATGAGTGTGCCATGCCAAGGCAAGATGGAGCCTACCAGGTGATTTATCCATTCATATTATTTATTTTGCTTACATATAGCACCATCATATTCTGCAGCGCTTTACAGAGATAAAATGCTGTCAACACTGTCCTAAGTAGGACGCACAATCAGTATGTCTTTGGAGTGTGGGAAGAATCCGGAGTACCTAGAGAAAACTCACGCAAACATGGGAAAAACATACAAACTCCTTGCAGATGTTGTTCTGTCAAGCTTTGCTGTGCTGTACTTCCTGCTTTTACAATGTACAATCTTCAGCTTCTCACAGCTCCCGATGATTATAAAGAGAGTCTATGTACTTCAAACTAGCTGCTTGTGTAAGTGCTGACGGAGAGTCATAAACGGCAAGTAGCTTTCCTTATTGTATTCAGATCTCTCTTTTTCTAAGTCAGGAAACTTTTTAGATGCATCATTACCTGTATTTGGAGTACAGTGTCTCCGGATCTGCTACAGTATGTTCGCTTGGGCTGTTGTCATCTATTTGTTGTTTGCTATTTTACAGTTACTTCTGGCAGAATTAAATGTAAAGAATTCAGTCGTAGTAATAATTGATGAGAGTGAGTGTTAAAAACAGGATACATTGTGTGGAACAGAAGACACTCTACAAGTTAGTGACATATAGAGTGACTTTTCTGTTTAGAGGAAGCTGCAAAGCCTCATGAGACAGCACATATGCAGTAGTAAAGCACTGTCGGACCTCTTTGTAAAGTACATGCCCTCTCAGAGAAAAATGCAAAACGTGTTGCCATAACAGGGCTATCAGAAGCAAAAAAAAAAAAAAAATTATATATATATATATATTTAGTCAGCCACCAATTGTGCAAGTTCTCCCACTTAAAAAGATGAAAGAGGCCTGTAATTGACATCATAGGTAGACCTCAACTATGAGACACAAAATGAGAAAACAAATCCAGAAAATCACATGGTCTGATTTTTAAAGAATTTATTTGCCAATTATGGAGGAAAATAAGTATTTGGTCAATAACAAAAGTTCATCTCAATACTTTATTATATATCCTTTGTTGGCAATGACAGAGGTCAAACGTTTTCTGTAAGGCTTCACAAGATTGGCACACACTGTGGCTGGTATGTTGGCCCATTCCTCCATACAGATCTCCTCTAGAGCAGTGATGTTTTGGGGCTGTCACTGGGCAACACGTACTTTCAACTCCCTCCAAAGGTTTTCTATGGGGTTGAGATCTGGAGACTGGCTAGACCACTCCAGGACCTTGACATGCTTCTTACGAAGCCACTCCTTCGTTGCCCTGGCAGTGTGCTTGGGATCATTGTCATGCTGAAAGACCCAACCACGTTTCATCTTCAATGCCCTTGCTGATGGAAGGAGGTTTGCACTCAAAATCTCATGATGCATGGCCCCGTTCATTCTTTCATGTACACGGATCAGTCGTCCTGATCCCTTTGCAGAGAAACAGCCCCAAAGCATGATGTTGCCACCCCCATGCTTCACAGTAGGTATGGTGTGCTTTGGATGCAACTCAGCATTCACTCTCCTCCAAACATGACCAGTTGCGTTTCTACCAAACAGTTCTACTTTGGTTTCATCTGACCATATGACATTTTCCCAATACTCTTCTGGAACATCCAAATGCTCTCTAGCAAAGTTCAGACGGGCCCGGATATGTACTGATTTTAAGCAGGGGGACACGTCTGGCACTGCAGGATCTGAGTTCCTGGCAGCGTAGTGTGTTACTGACGGTAGCCTTTGTTACGTTAGTCCCAGCTTTCTGCAGGTCATTCACTAGGTCCCCCTTTGTGGTTCTGGGATTTTTGCTCACCATTCTTGTGATCATTTTGACCCCATGGGGTGAGATCTTGCGTGGAGCCCCTGATCGAGGGAGATTATCAGTGGTCTTGTATGTCTTCCATTTTCTAATTATTGCTCCCACAATTGATTTCTTCACACCAAGCTGCTTGCCTATTGCAGATTCAGTCTTCCCAGCCTGATACAGGTTAACAATTTTGTTTCTGGTGTCCTCCTACAGCTCTTTGGTCTTCACCATAGTGGAGTTTGGAGTGTGACTGTTTGAGGTTGTGGACAGGTGTCTTTTATACTGATAACAATGTCAAACAGGAGCCATTACTACAGGTAATGAGTGGAGGACAGAGGAGCCTCTTAAAGAAGAACTTACAGGTCTGTGAGAGCCAGACCTTGCTTGTTTTTAGGTGACCAAATACTTATTTTCCACCATAATTTGCAAATAAATTCTTAAAAAAAAAAAATCAGACAGACAATGTGATTTTCTGGATTTGTTTTCTCATTTTGTCTCTCATAGTTGAGGTCTACCTATGATGTCAATTACAGGCCTCTCTCATCTTTTTAAGTGGGAGAACTTGCACAATTGGTGGCTGACTAAATACTTTTTTTCCCCCACTGTGTAAGTATATATATATATATATATATATATATATATATATATATATATATATATATATATATATATATATATATATATATATATATTATACACACACACACGATACTAAACCACTAATGAAGGCTTACATAGCCAGAAAAAAAATCATTTAATACTCCATATGATGTACTGGGAAATAAGAACAAAATTCAGAATGAGATGGAATTATTAGAGGAAAACTGCATATGCTCCACTTTCTTATGGGCTTTGTTTTAGCAACGTTCACTCTACAGCCAAAAAAAACATGTTACCTATATTCTACTGATCGGTTATGGCGATACCAAATTTGTTAAGTTTTAACACCTTAAATAAAATATAAAAACATATATATATATATATATATATATATATATATATATATATATATATATATATATATATATATATTTTTTTTTTTTTTTTTTTTTTTTTTCAAAGTTTTAAAAATTTGTAGTTTAGGCATTTTTAGATGTGTACCTATGATACTTAATCTGTATGTATTATACTTTTTTGGTTTGTTTTTTTAACATTTTTATATTTAATATATTTTTTAATATATATGTATATTTATTTATTGTTTCAGGAAATGATGATCATTACAAACATGGTGGCGTACCCATGCACGCTAGAAAAACGATACCTCACTCATGTTTGATATGTACATATAACACAGCAGTACGCATGCAGAGACTTGGCAGCTACTCAGTTCCTGAGTGGTTACCGTATTTAGAGATACACCATAATAGTATATCAGGTGTCGGGAAAGGGTTAATGTAAATCTACCACCTACCTCAAGCATTCATCTGCAATCACCATATTACAGAACACATTACAGTGATAATCATCATATGTATGTCACTTTTTTGATTTGGAGAAAAATATCTTGAAGTCTTACGCAAATGAGGCAGTTTGTGCAATGGGGGAAGGTCTTTGGCCCTGGGAGCACTGCTCTTGAAAATATAGTAGGGTGGGTGAATTCATAACAGTGGGAGGATCAACTCCCTGCATGGAGTTGAACATGCAGGAGATAGTAGGTGTCTGAGTGGCAAGAGAAGTGCTCTGAGAGCTGAAGCTTTGCACCAACTGCCTCATCTGCACAAGACTTCAACGTCTCCAATTACAGTGCCTTGTGAAAGTATTCGGCCCCCTTGAACTTTTCAAACTTTTGCCACATTTCAGGCTTCAAACATAAGGATATAAAATTTTAATTTTTTGGTGAAGAATCAACAACAAGTAGGACACAATTGTGAAGTGGAATGAAATTTATTGGTTATTTTAAACTTTTGTAAAAAATAAAAAACTGAAAAGTGGGGCGTGCCCCTTTACTTTCAGTGCAGCAAACTCACTCCAGAAGTTCAGTGAGGATCTCTGAATGATCCAATGTTGTCCTAAATGACTGATGATGATAAATATAATTCACCTGTGTGTAATCAAGTCTCCGTATAAATGCACATGCTCTGTGATAGTCTCAGGGTTCTGTTTAAAGCGCAGAGAGCATCATGAAGACCAAGGAACACACCAGGCAGGTCCGTGATACTGTTGTGGAGAAGTTTAAAGCCGGATTTGGATACAAAAAGATTTCCCAAACTTTAAACATCCCAAGGAGCACTGTGCAAGCGATCATATTGAAATGGAAGGAGTATCAGACCACTGCAAATCTACCAAGACCTGGCCGTCCCTCTAAACTTTCATCTCAAACAAGGAGAAGACTGATCAGAGATGCAGCCAAGAGGCCCATGATCACTCTGGATGAACTGCAGAGATCTACAACTGAGGTGGGAGAGTCTGTCCATAGGACAACAATCAGTCGTACACTGCACAAATCTGGCCTTTATGGAAGAGTGGCAAGAAGAAAGCCATTTCTCAAAGATATCCATAAAAAGTCTCGTTTAAAGTTTGCCACAAGCCAACTGGGAGACACACCAAACGTGGAAGAAGGTGCTCTGGTCAGATGAAACCAAAATCGAACTTTTTGGCCACAATGCAAAACGATATGTTTGGCGTAAAAGCAACACAGCTCATCACCCTGAACACACCATCCCCACTGTCAAACATGGTGGTGGCAGCATCATGGTTTGGGCCTGCTTTTCTTCAGCAGGGACAGGGAAGATGGTTAAAATTGATGGGAAGATGGATGGAGCCAAATACAGGACCATTCTGGAAGAAAACCTGTTGGAGTCTGCAAAAGACCTGAGACTGGGACGGAGATTTATCTTCCAACAAGACAATGATCCCAAACATAAAGCAAAATCTACAATGGAATGGTTCACAAATAAACGTATCCAGGTGTTAGAATGGCCAAGTCAAAGACCAGACCTGAATCCAATCGAGAATCTGTGGAATGAGCTGAAAACTGCTGTTCACAAACGCTCTCCATCCAACCTCACTGAGCTCCAGCTGTTTTCCAAGGAAGAATGGGCAAGAATTTCAGTCTCTCGATGTGCAAAACTGATAGAGACATACCCCAAGCGACTTGCAGCTGTAATCGCAGCAAAAGGTGGCGCTACAAAGTATTAACTTAAGGGGGCCGAATAATTTGGCACGCCCCACTTTACAGTTTTTTATTTTTTACAAATGTTTAAAATATCCAATAAATTTCACTCCACTTCATGATTGTGTCCCACTTGTTGATTCTTCACCAAAAAATTAAAACTTTATATCCTTATGTTTGAAGCCTGAAATGTGGCAAAAGGTTGAAAAGTTCAAGGGGACCGAATACTTTCGCAAGGCACTGTATACAAAATTGACAAACATAACAAAGGTATGTTGTCTATCACTGTAATGTGTTCTGTAACACGGAGGGGCAGTTGAATATGCTTGGGGATGCAGGATCATTTCTGGCCATCAATTATTTCCCTTATACTAAGCAGCAATTCTGCAGTTTACACTGACATTCCTTAACCTACCAGGAGATTCAAGATTTACAAATACATTGCAAAAAAGAATTACACACCAGAATACAGGAATATCACAAATGTTCTCACCGAATAGCCTGGCACATATCTAAGCCCATTTGTACGCAGTTTTTGGCATGGTTTGGTAAGCATTCTGGTAGCCCTGACACACAGTAATAGCAATCACCCAAAATCTTGATGCGCATGCAGTTATTTTCCTGCAGAAGACAAAACATTGCCTTAGAATGTTCTATCATTTTTGCACAAAAAAAAAATGTGCAGGCTAAGTTCACATTTATACTGACGTAAATCTAAGCAGTCATATACTCATTCAGTACCTTTGCAATCTGGTCAAACTTTCCAAAAAGCTCGTTCAGCATAAGCACTAACTCTTTGGGGGAGCACTCGCTGGAAAGTAGTGTGAAGCCCACAATATCTGCATACAGGATGCTGCAAAACATTAATGTAATTTATCTGAATAAAAACAAAAGAAACTACATTCTACATTAAATTACAGTACAGCCAAGGCCAAGATTCGCTTTTACACACCTTACGTCCTTGTGCCGCTTGATATAAAGATTATGGAAGTTGTTTGTGCTTTCTTGCTGTGGTCGCTTTTCTTTTAATCTCGCTATGATCTCTTCTTTCATCTCGGTAGCAATATACTGTGGCAGAATTGAAAGCAGCAGCTGTTCCTGGAGCAGGAATACAGGACACCTCAGAATCATGGTGCCAATAAATGTGCTAAAACTAATAAGCATGAGTGCAATATCGATTGCACGTAGCTCCTTATCGATACTACTTAGAAAGCGTTGCACAGTATGTCAACCCCAATCTACCTTTAAATTGTTTACTCCCATTTAAACAAACACAAAAAAAAAAACAAAAACACACAAACACACGCCACATATTGATAAAATTTCTAATAACGGAAAGAAATATGAGAAACTTAACAAAATAAGCTGAAAGTAAAGGCAAGTATACAATAATGGAGAATATGATTAATTGTAGGAAACAAACAGAAAAACAGAAATAACTCCCGCACAGTACACTTACATATGGCTAACAGTGGGAAATGGAACAAAATTCTACAGTACCTGCTGCCTCTCCTGCGAATACAATTTGCGTCGAGAATGAATGAAGTTGATAGCTTCATGGTAGGTGTCCTTTAATGCACTTTCGGTGACCCGTTTGTGGTAACCTCCAACTACATTACCACACAGCAAGATGACTACATCTGCTATAATCTGCAGAAAGGTGCAACAACTAGTAAAATATGGTCTGGTACAGTCCGCTTATTAAATCATCTTTTTTAACAGGCAAAAGAAATTACAAGCATTTAATATTTAATAACCAATTAGAAGTTGGCCGTTCACACCAGGGCTCTAGATGGTGACTGGTGACTAAAATGAACCCTAAAGACATTATTTGATGCCTAAACGTTTAGACTTGGAAGTCTAAGTGCCAAAGGTACCCAAGAGATTTTATTAGCCTGGAGGCCTGCTGTGTCGACACAGAATTAAACATATTGTCCAGAAGATCAAAAATGAAAAACTAAAGTACTAATCAAATGAAGATATATAATTCGCCAATTCATAGTTTTTAGCATTTTATCCATTTTGATGTACCAAACAGACGGTGGTTGGTTTCATTCTACACTTTTGGTGCGGGCATATCAGAGCTCAAGTAGTTAGCTCCAAACTACATTTCTAATAATGTATTTTGACAGCTCTGCATTGCTATTTAGCTTTTGCCCAGTGCACCAGTCAGTCACTGAAAATGCTGCACATTTGCATAGTCCACATACTGCACATGCACTGTGATGACCACAGCTTCATCCAGTCTACGTATATGATGTCACTGCTGAAAACACATACATGGGAAGTGAATACCAGGTCCCAGAAAATTCCTTTAAAAACATAACATTCTAGTTGCCTGAAGCCACCACTCGGGGTTGCATGGGAGTTTATTGCATACTGTGTTATTACTTATAAACACTGTGCAGTAGAACAAATGTGCTTCCTGTAGTGGCAGTTAAGGCAGCCAGAACATAGAGAACCTTTCAGCATCACTAGCGTTTGGGTCCGCATGGGGACCTGAAAGACAGAGCCTGTCCTCTTAAAAAGCGTTTACCCGTGGACACCATAGACTATAATGCAGGACTTTTCTCTCTGCGCAGATGTGAACCTAGCCTTAGTCAGTCCAGTCTTGAGTAAACCCTGCTCTGAGCCCATCCATAGTCTAATGTAAATAGTAAGTGGATCAGTCTCACAGGCTAAAGTACATGCTTTCTTTCTTTTACATGTAATAATGTTGATTTTATTTTAGTGACCAAAATGAAATTAAAAATCGTCCAATTGAAACATTCTATAAGTTTTACAATAAACAGGGGGAATGAGTAGTGATCCACTATGGACTAGAAAGATTCCTACCTGCAAGGCAAATTCTCCAACCGGTTGATGACTTGTTGAAGAAACATAAACACTCAGAACAATGATATGTGATACAGAGCAGCTAAGCCCAGCAAAGATTGCCCCTTTCATACATAAAGGTAGCATGGTGTACAGGCTGACAATCACAAACAGCGTCCAATAGACCTTAACAGAAGACATAGTAAATTTAAATAAGCCGAAGTATACATTATTTATAAGACCTTGCCAAATACACTGTCCCACCTACCTGATCCCATGGAGTCACAATGCTGCTAGTGAATATAAATGCATAGCCCATGGCGACCAAGCATCCCCAGATGATAAGCGCCAACAGCTGCATACCCTTCTCCAGGACATTTTTTATACACACCAGAATGAAGAGTAAAGCGAACACTCCCAGGGCACAGAAAACACTTATTAAGAATCCCACGTTGTCTGAGAAAGTCTACAAAGGTGAATACAAAAACATAAATAACTAAGAAAATTTGTGTTGGTACATTAGAGGGCATGTAACTCCTGGCTCACTGCTTACGTAATACAAATTGCCAAAGCACTTTCCATGCGTTGTTAGAACCAGACTACTCACCGTGTGTTGACACAGAAGTAAGGGTTGCCATATTTTTGAATTAAGCATGTACAGCTACACCAAGCAGTGTTCACTTTATGCACGGTATGCGCTAAAACATACAGTAGGTGGGTACAGCCTCATTATGTGACAGATACCCAGAAAATAGTTGCTGGTCATGACTATACTTAGTGGATATAAAAGTAACAAAGAAAGTTTTCCATCAAGGACTTTTTTTTTCCCAGAATGGGTTAAAAGCATAAAGGAAGTGGTATTCACCTCACCACTCACTAGCCCTTTTTCAATACACAGGAAATGGCAGGCAATGATTGGCTGAGTGGGCTTTTCCTGTGTGTTGAGTGCAACCAAGAAACTAAGACAAGCAGGGATCGGAGCAGTGATGGAGCAGTGAGAGGAGTACTCCTTTTAAGTTTTTAATTCATTCTGAGCCTGTTCTTAGCCTTCATTTCACCATTTGAAAGAAGGAAATCTGCAGCATTCCCTGAATGAAATCCGCAAATCTGTTTCAGATTTCCAGCAGCAATGCTGTGTATGTGTTCTTATATCACTGGACTTCAACCAGTGGCTCTGGAGCCACATGTGGCTCAAGGACCTCCACGATGTGGCTCATCATATAAATCCTAAAAATGAATCTGCAAATTAAAATGTCACTGTGTTTCTGCTCACTGAATAGGTTACATTTTGTGTGGGTGTGCCCACAACATAAGCTTGTGGTGTCTGATTGCTGGGGGACACCACCACCACCACCACCACTACAAGGCCTAGGGGGAAGCAACGTTGTGTATGCTTGGCTAGTGTTCCATTCACATCTGTGGGACTTCCTGGATGGCCAATTCCATTAGTGGCACAAAATTAGACAGAACACTTATGAAGAATGCGCACCACTGCTCCATTCCCATGCGGCTCTCTTGGGCTTCCAGTCTTGTGATCACCTTGGATGTTGGCAGTTGAACTCCCAGTGATCAGAAATTTACCTCTTATCCTATACCTAGGGGACAAATGTCTTTAAGGCTAAGGCCCCACGTAGCGAGCTGCAGTAAAAAAGCGATGTGGGAAAAACCGCGGCAGAGACGTATCATGGTTTTTCCCAGAACGCTTTTCACAGAAAGTCCGCAGAGGTTTCCTTTCCAAACTTTCTGCTTCAATTATACCTATAGGAAATCAGCAGTGGTTTTGGAAATCGCAACATTTCCATTGCGCGTATTTTTCTGCAATCCCATCCACTTTGCAGGGATTCTAAAATGCCATGGTTTTTGCCACAGCGTTTCTGCCAAGGCCAAACCGCAGAATTTATGCTACGTGAGGACCTGGCCTAATGATAAAAACCCTTTTAAGGCTAACGCCCCACATTGCAGAAACACAGCTTTTTTTGGTGCAGATTTTTCTGCAGTTTTATGAGCCAAAGTCAGGAGTGGATTGAGGATAAAGTAGAAGTATAAGAGCTTCCTTAATATTTTCCTTTTGTAGCCATTCGTGTAGCTTTGGCTCAAAAAACTGCAACAAAAAATGCTGCATTTCCACTAAGTGGGGCCTTAGCCTACATGTAGCTCCTAACCATCACAAAGTTGGGGGGCTCACAAGGTATAAAAAGGGTGTGGACCACTGCCTTTTATAAGCACTTAGCAATTGAATACTTCAATTAACATATTTAACACTGCGTCATAATATTACATTACACTGAGCATTTAGTTAACACTGAGCACTTTAAAAGGGGTATTCCCATGAACATAACCATATCTATATTTGTAGAGAATTAAAAGTTAAACATTTTTGCAAATATAAGTAGTTAAAAATTCTGCAGTGTTTTAAAGCTTTCCTCTATCTTAGTAGTGACAGTCTGTTGTCTTGATCGGTTGCCAATGGATACAACCACAAATGCAGAAACTTTCTATGGTCTGGGACTTGTGAAAAACCCAGCCATGATTTTCTTATTGTAGCTGGGTTATCAGGCAGGGACACTACATGTATGAGAAGATATCCCGGCCACGATAAGGAAACCATTGCTGATTTTCGGACCATAGAAAGATCCTTCATTCATGGCCGTATCCACTGGCAACCGATCATGACAACAAGATTGTGACCACAAGATATTTAGTGAAAATCTTTAAAACTCTGCAAAATGTTTAATTACTTCTACTTGCAAAACTGTTTAACTTTTAATTATCTACAAATTTAAAAATGGTTATGTTGGTGGGAATACCCCTTTAATAGTATGACGCTGTCATGCTGCGGGTACAGGAACTGTTCCTGTGACCTGACGTCCGCATCTCAGCTGTATCACACACCTTTGACAAGCTGCTGGAGTTCGAAAATAGTCCGAATGGCTGCTTAATCCCTCAAATTCCATGATCAATAGCGGTCATGACATCTGGGTGGTTGGCAGAGAATGCCTCCCCCCTTTAGCCCCCTGAATGGAGATTGCGGGACCCAAGGAGTTGCCACGGCAGCCATGAGGCCAACCAAAAACTTCCTGACTATCTTTCCCTACAGGGAGTCTATGTGCAATGTACTGCAATACAGGAGTTCAAGAAATCCCAGGTTCCATTCCCCTTGTGGGGGGGGGTCTCTTCAGATCTCAGAGTATAATAGCAGCTATGATTAGGATATGTTCGGTCTGTATGAAATACATACACACATATGAGATAACATATGTGACGACGACCAACAAAAATTGCATGAAAGTGATTTTCTACAGAGGTGGTCTTATGATTATTTTTTTTTTTTCAGAGCACAAATAACTGGGCTCAGGCCCCTTGCAGACCACAGTGTGTATTTTGCAGTCCACAAAGTACTGCTCAGTTTGTGCAGACCATGTTTCATCAGTGTGTCTTCAGCATCGGTGCCGTATGTCCGCAAAAACGGACAGTATTGATTCAGTGTGTCATCCCAACTTGTGGCTCTTCAAATACAGATGACACACTAAAAGAAAAATATACCCTGTGGGTAGCTAGGTAACTGTTCTGCAAATATGGCGACACTACAGAATACATCCATGTGCCTTCCGTGGTTTTTACTCTCCCATAGGCTTCTATGGGCAAGTCCGTGCTGCAAACACTGAGCAGAATAAAACCTGCTCTGAGTTTTGCAGCACAGACTCTCAACCTGCAGACAGATCCGTGGAATACATGGTAGTGTACTTGGGCCCATAGGGAAATTAATGGGTCAGTGTGCTATCTGGGAAAACACGTATAGTACACACTCGTCTTCAAAGGGCCATACAATCTATGAGGGAAAGGGATAGATACAGTAGGTGAGGGTAGAGTTGTTCAGATGGTGGTGAGATGGCAGAAGGGTTATTGAAGATTGCAGGCTTTCCTGAAGAGGTGAGTCTTCTTGAAGCTTGTGATTGTGGGGTACAGTCTTAAAGGGGTTGTCCAGGCAAAAATGGACAACCCTTTTAATGTTTAAATCAGCTGGGGCAGTGAAACAAATAAAAAATGCATACTCACCTTTCCATGGTGCTCTGGTGTCCTCCTGCGCGTCCCAGTTCTTCTGCTCTGGTGGCGTCTTCCAGAGTTCCGCTGAGGCTAATTCAGTGAAGGGCCTGCAATGTCACTACCTGTGACATCACGGGTCCTCTTCAGCGAAATACCGGAAAAGACCCGGGAGACGTCGCCAGAGTAGAAGAACCTGGACACGCAGGAGGACACCGGAGCACCGTGGAAAGCTTAGTATGCACCTTTTTAATTTGTTTCACTGCCCCCAGCTGATTTAAACGTTAAAAGTGTTGTCCATTTTTGCCTGGACAACCCCTTTAAGTGTTGTGGTAGGGAGTTCCAGAGTATGGGAAATGCATGGGAGTCTTGGAGGCAGTTGTGTGAAGTGCGGAGTAGGAGGTCTTGAGATGATTGGAGGTTATGAGACTAGGTCTGAGATATATGGAGGGAAAGGTTGTGGATGACTTTGTAAGTCTACGATAATATTTTAAACTCTTTTCGCTGGATGATGGTTAATCAGTGAAGGGATTGGCATGGGGAAGCATCTGATGAAAAACTGGGGGGGGGTGGATTAAGCAAGCTGCAGAGTTTAGGGGTGAGAGCATTTGCTGGGAGGCTGTGAAGAAGGTTGTTACAGCAGTCTAAGCGGGAAATCATGTGGGCATGGACTAGCGTTTTGTAGTTTCAAGGGTGAGGAAAGAGTGGATTTGATGAATGTTCTTGATTAAGAGGAAGCAGGAGATGTTGAGGGCTTGGATATGTGGCTTGAAGGATAAGTCAGAGTCAAAGTTTATTCCAAGGCAACGGACCTGTGGGACTGGGGTAAGTGTGATGCCATTAACTTTGATAGATGGGTCAGGTAGGGGGGCTGTGCGAGGTGGGGTGAAGATGATCAACTCTGTCTTCTCCATGTTGGAGTATGAGAAAGTGGGAGGAGAGGAAGGAGACTATGGATGCTAGATATTCTGGAACTCTGGACAACAGAGAGTCTGGTCCAGAGAAATATATTTGAGTGTCGCTGGGGTAGCAATGGTACTGAAAATCATGAGATTCTATGAGTTGGCCAAAGCCAAGGGTGTAGATAGAAAACAGGAGAAGTCCCAGAACAAAGCCTTGGGGGACACCTACAGAAAGAAGACCCGGAATGTGTGTTGGTGTGGTATGAGGAGATCCAGAAGAGGGCCAAGTCGGTGATGCTAAGGGATGAGAGAGTTTTTAACAAGAGAGAGTGGTCGACTGTTTCGAGGTGGAGAAAAGGTCAATGAGGAGGACAAGAGTAGTGCCATTTGGCTTTGGGATTTAGTAGGTCATTTGTGCCTTTGGATAGGGCGGTTTCTGTGGAGTAATGGGGTCAGAAGCCTGACTGTAGTCTGTCAAAGAGTAAGTTGGACAAGAGTTCAAAGTGGACAAGTAGTTTTGAAGCATATACAGTGGCTACGGAAAGTATTCAGACCCCTTTAAATTTTTCACTCTGTTTCATTGCAGCCATTTGTTGAAAGCAAAAAAGTTCATTTTATTTCTCATTAATGTACACTCAGCACCGCATCTTGACAGAAAAAAAAACAGAAATGAAGATATTTTTGCAAATTAAAAAAGAAAAATTGAAATATCACATGGTCATAAGTATTCAGACCCTTTGCTGCGACACTCATATTTAACTCACATGCTGTCCATTTCCTTCTGATCCTCCTTGAGATGGTTCTACTCCTTCATTGGAGTTCAGCTGTGTTTAATTAAACTGATTGGACTTGAATACTTTCTGTACCCAGTGAGATAGGGCAATAGTTGACTGGAGAGGAGAGGTCCAGGGATGGTTTCTTAAGGATGGGTGTGACAATAGAGTTTTTAAAGGCAAAAGGGAAGATAGAAATCACAGACGGTGAGAGGAAACCACTTAAATTTAAAGTATCACAGACAAAGGTTCCAAAATCAACGAATAAAATAAAATATAACTTTTATTCTGAACTATTAAAATATACCCTACACCTAGGGATGACGTGGACACAAGATAAAAAGCCAAATAGAAACTAATCCTCCAATACTTCTATAAGGATAGCTGTCTGATAATAGCTGCCTATATCCCCCAACAGTGGGGTTTATTAGAGTGAGACTCTGGGAATTGTGGTTTTTACCGCAAACCTTTTTATTTTGGATCATTATATCTATTTCCATTATATCTCTCCTGATGAACCTTATGGATATAGGGGAAACGTGTTGAGAAATACTTACTAAGAAAAATGTATCAACCTCTGCTATGTGTTTACTTATGAGCATTTATCTATGAGTACAGGTATTCACAATAGTGTCATTTGGGACAGGAAACCATATTTGTGGACATTGGGCTGAGGGGGTTGCTGATGATCATTATGCCTGCAAGTCGTCCATTAGTATGGGTCTATGTGATAGTGGTATCTGGAACGATGAATCTTTAGTAAGCACATTTAGCAGAGATCTGTTTGTCTATAAGGGATATAGATATGAGAACAGTCCTATTACCAGAGGTGTAGCTAGCGGGGGGGGGGGGGGGGGCAGAGGGGGCGGCTGCCCCGGGCCCACTGACATTGTAGGGCCCACCCTTAATACATCTTTTACTTTTAACTAGATCGGTGTCTGCAGAGATCGGGACAAGAAGAGAAAGCGGCGGAGCCCTTCATCACGATCGCAGGTAGGTGAGTATAACTTATATTTGTTTTGTTTTAGCTTAGTTGTGGGTTTTTTAATAGTATAAGGGGTTGTTAGAAGGGGGGAATTATAACTATAAGGGAGGGGGCATTATGAACATAAGGGGGGTCATTTATATAAGGGTTATTACGGGGTACAAGGGGGGAGGTTATTTATATTAGGAGGCATTATGAACATAAGGGGGTGGTCATTGATATAAGAGGTCATTAGAGGTGCAGTATTTATGTCAGGGGGATTCAGGGGCATAATACGAGGGAGCAATTAATTTAATTAAAGTGACACTTGGGCTTTATTAAGACTAAAGCCCCACGTAGCAGGCCGCGGCAAAAAAGCGCTGCAGGAAAAACTGCGGCAGTAACACATTGTGGTGTCCGCTGCACACATTTTTCCACAATGTGTGGATGGGATTTGCTAGAATCCCATCCACATTGCTGGAACTGTAAAATGCCGCATTTTTTTTCTCATGGCGTTTTTGCCATGTGGGGCCCCATCCTATTCCCACTTTGTGGTAAAATATGCGCAGTGGACACGCTGCGACTTCCAAAACAGTCGTGGTTTTGGAAATCGCAGCATTCCTATGGAAACGCTCCCGGTTTCCCTGTAGATAGAATTGAAGCAGAAAGTCCGCAGAGGAAACCTCTGCGAACTTTCTGTGCAAAGCGCAGCAGGAAGAACAACGCTTTTTTGCTGCGGGACGCCACATGGGGCCTTAGGCTTAAAGAGTTTTCCAGCTCATTTTTATTGATGATCTATCCTCAGAATAGATTATCAATAAGAGATGTGACTCCCCACTGATCAGCTGTAAGAAGGGGCTCCAGTGCCTGTTTATATCACACGCTGTCTGTCTATAGTGACCGTGTGATGTCATTCCAGCCTTGTCACATAGACGTGTATAGGACGAGGCTGTAGTTACATTACATGGCCGCTATGAGATGAATGACACTGTGTAAACAGAGAAGCGGTCACGGTGCTTACACAGGTACCACGGTTCATTCAAACAGCTGATCCTGGGGGTCCCGATTATTAGAACCCCATTAATTATTTTTACCTTTTGTTTACTTTTTAATTAGGAATAGGGGGATTATTAATAAGGGGCACTATTTAAAGGGGTGTACACAGGGAAGTTATTAAATTTAAAGATGCACTTGTGGGTATTATTCATTATGGGGGGGTATATTATATATTTTATAATTGGGGGTAACAGCAGGATGGGTGTGCAGGTGAGGACAATGTGGGTCAGGTGCCTGGAAAAGTGAGAAGCCAAAAATGTCTGTGCTGCAAACTTTACAGAGACTGGAAGAAGTGGTCATGGCAGTTCAGATGAAAGAGACGGGAATGGGAATGATTAGTCAGAGATGTCACCGGTAAGTCACTAAATGTTACTGCCCTGTATTTGCCTAAATCATCTGCAGAGCCCTGTGTAGATCCGATATATACCACTATACGGTCACTGTATAGTGATAATATCGGTATACCTAAGTTGGGGGCCCACTTGGACATGTTCACCCCTCCCCTGTGCTGAACACCTAGCTACGCCTCTGCCTATTACTGAAACCCTGCTGTGGGGCTGAAAGGAATTGAGCCCGTTAGTGAGCAGTCCTTTGTTTGAGAATAACTTTATACTTACATTGTAGAGTCTCACTCTAATAAACCCCACTGTTGGGGGATATAGGCAGCTATTATCAGACAGCTATCCTTATAGAAGTATTGGAGGATTAGTTTCTATTTGGCATTTTATCTTATGTGTCGACGTCATCCCTAGGTGTAGGGTATATTTTAATAGTTCAAAATAAAAGTTATATTTTATTTTATTCATTGATTTTGCAAAAGGGAAGATACCTCTGGTTAGAGATAGGTTGAAGAAATGGGTTACAGCAGGAGTTAAAGGGGTTGTCTGGTAAAAAATAAAAATTAAACCCCAAACTAAACCCCCTCCCCCTGCCCAATAAATTATCCAGATCACCGGGGCGGTCATGTGACCACACCAGGCACATTTTCTGATAACCCGGTGATGTTCTGTTTCCCAGTTTCCAGAAACAGAGCGTCACCAATACTACCCCCCACTCCATCATACCTGTCTTTAAACTTCTGGGCACGAAACGTCACTTCCTTAGTTTCTGCCGGCGCCTGCGCAATAGAGCCAGTGATTCTAGCTCTATTGTACAATCACTGGCAGAAGTGAAGAACTGAAACATCCTGCCTACCACGCATGCGCAAGAAGTCCACAGAAGAAGCCGACGGGACAGAAGAAACTGATCTCCAGGACACAGAAGATAGGTAAGTATGATTGGTGGGGGCTGTTAGGTATAGCTAGTAGTCCACGGGCTAGCTAGGGAAACAGGGAGGGGGATCTAGTGAACCGCAATGCATCATGGTAATTGTAGGCTAAGACAGCAGGAAGCTACCCATGTAAACAAATGCAGAGGATGCCAGGAGCTCTCAAAGAAACTCAGAAAATCACTCAAAGCACTGCTAAAGGTATTTTGGTACACTTATTAACCCATTACTAGAACTAAAATACCTTTTTTAAAAAAAAGTTTTTTTGGCCGGAAAACCCCTTTAATACTTCAGCTGGTTGGGGATGAGATAAAAGGATACAATATATTTATATACAATTTATATGCAATGTGATAATATACATATCTGTGGAGTGTTCCTTTATCTCAACTCAGAAAATCTATCAGGTCCTGCATAATAATAATACCCAAGCCCTAAGGAGCTGAAGTGCCAGAGTCACTTTGTTCTTGAGATCTGGACGGGTGTCTTTGTGCATAGTCCCCTCTAACAAGTCTTCAGGATTTAGGCCACAACCAGACAAAAGGCAACTATATAGCATTTCACATATAAAATATGCTCAGATGTTACATGTACAATTTGTTGAATGACAATGTTACAAAGTGGTCCCTGAAGGAAGATCTCAAGATGGCTACTATTAGCACAGTTTGTTTCCATATGCCCAGAAGCTTGTTTTCCATAAGTATGTAAACTTGTATTGCAAGTAGCAGTCCAGTAATGTCCCCTCAGGGACCACTTTGTAACATGAAACCTTTGTTTAAATGCAGAGCACTATACACATTCATTAACAACACATGTTATAGCATGTTACTAGGTGTGGCGTTTCTCAACCTGTATGAACAGGTTCTGATAAATCCTTAGGAACAGCTTTTATTTCCAGTTTTTTTTTTTTTTTACTAGCCACGGTCAAGAGAAAAAGCAAATGGCTGTAAAGAAAAGCTTAAGAGAACTATAAAACTTACAATGAATACCTGCCTTTGTTTATGAAAATCCATCTTTATTAAATGTGATAACCAGGGGTTAATCAATGTGTACGAATTATTACGACGGCAGCAATTACTGAGGATTGTAGCTCTCCATTATTCTGGAAACTGAAAGATCTCAAAATGGCCTTCTTTCTAGCTTTCCACAGCCGCCATGTATCTGCTGAACTGCACCTTCCAGATGTGCAGATGCAGCATCTTATTCTATACAAGGAACTAATTAGAAGCTAATTGAGCGGTTTTCTCCAGTTAGCTCATATTGTTAGCTATAGCAACTGGCAGAGTAATACAAGATTTATTTATAACTCATATAGGAAAGAAAAGAGCCACATTCCTGAGAGTGGCATTCATGCTAGAGAGGAAATGGGCAAATCAAGAAACTAGAAGTAATCGTTTCCTCTTTCCGCTCCTTAACATGCCCATAATACATTAGATGTACAGTGGCCAAATTCCCCTATTCCTGCAGGTTGACCAAACCATCAACTGCTTATGAGGCTGGGCATATTGGTTAACAGAAGTTAATGGTAGCAGGATCTAAATGTACAGGTATCAGGCTGCACCCTGTTCCAACAGTAAATATTTTTTTTTGTGCAGAACAAACCAAAAATGTATGCCTGGAAAAGAAATGCTGTAACTGTAGCCTTGGGGTGTATTCACATTTTTCTTGCAGTTTTGTGGAGTCATTTTGCTTTGACTTTGCAAAAATTGCAGTAAAAAAAAAAAAAAAAAACCCCAACAAAACAGAGATTCAGTATCCATACCCTGGCCCCTTCTCACTGCCCCACAGCCTTTACTCGTCTTGTCTTTACAAATGAATGGAGTTACGCTAGGTTCACACCTGCGTTCGGGGGGTCCGCTTGGGGACCCCCCCCCGAACGGAAACCTAATTCGCTTAAAAAAGCAGTTACCCACGGAAACCCGCTGACCACATAGACTTTAATGCGGTCCGTCAGGATTCCACATTTTTTAAACGGGTTCAGGGACGGAAACTCCGAACAGAGACTGGGCACGGATGTGAATCCAGCCTTAGATGGTTATTAAATTGTATTAATATCAGGCACAAGAGTGCCAATAGGTCTGGCTAAAAAGGGGTTATGATGTGCCACAACTCAGAGAATCATCACTATGTTACACTAAACACACAATGGTGACATATCCAATGGATATGGATTTTTTTTTATTTATTTTTTGTTTAAAAGGTAGAATTTACAGAAATTTTTTTAACCTTTTACGGATAAAACAAAGCATAAATGGAGGAGAAATTTAAACATTTAATTTTTTTTCAATAATACAGTGGGGGGAAAAAGTATTTAGTCAGCCACCAACTGTGCAAGTTCTCCCACTTAAAAAGATGAGACAGGCCTGTAATTGGCATCATAGGTAGACCTCAACTATGAGAGACAAAATGAGAAAACATATCTAGAAAATAAAGGTATTATGTCCCATAGCGGCCCCTGACCACAGTTTAATATCCCAACTTTTATAATATTCCAATTTTCGCAACTCACTAGCTATTATTATACTGTGGGGTCTCTTCAAGCCCCAGAGTATAATAATTGGAAGGCCAAGAGAGGTGACAAACAAAAAAAAAAAAAAAAAAAAATGTTACTCACGTTCCCTGCGCTCCTGAGCGGCTCTGTTCTCTTCGGCACTTCTGCCTGTACTCAGCGACCGCTGATTGGGTCTCAGGGGTCATGTCTGCATCATTATGCGTAATAATGCCGGACGTGACCCCTAAGGCCCTGTCAGCGGTCTCTTACTTCAGGCAGAAACGCCTGCAGAGCACAGAGCCGCCGTGGAGCGCAGGAAAGGTGAGTAGAATTGTTTTTTTTTTTTTTTTTATGTTTCATCACCTCTTCTGAGCCTCCGCTGCTTATACTATGGGGTCTGAAGAGATCGTAGAGTATAACAGCAGCAGTTTCATTTCGGCCTGATCGAAACAGCTAGGCGACGACTCGGGCTGCCCACGCCAGGGAAATAAGAGTGGCACGCAGGCTTGGGGTTGCCAACCCCTGGTATAGAGTCATCGCTGGGCTGTGAGGAACGCCATACCATCCCCCCCCCCCAGACAGTACTCATCCGTGCTATGTTAGAGTACTGTAATTTTATCTTGTATTCTGTGACGGATGGGCAACCAGTGCAGCAACTTTCAGAAGATAAATGCAGGTTTACTGGTCTGACAGAAAAGAGTCTGGCAGCTGCATTCAGGCCACATTGTAGAGGGGAGAGTTTAGTGAGAGGAAGATAAATTAGTAGAGAATTGTAATAGTCAAGACGAGAGAGAATCAGAGCGACAATGAGGGTTTTTGATTTTTCCACAGTGAGAAAAGGGCTGGGATTACACATGGTGTCTTATTTGCATCTCTATATTACATGATATCTAAGTGACCACACAGTGTTGTTTCTTAAAGGGGTTTTCCCATTGCAGTGTTTCATCAGCTCTCCACTTCCTGATTTTAGTGACAAGTTGGTGGGTGGGCGTAGCCTGAGTGATGGACAGCTCAGTCATGACAGAAACTCAGACATGATTTCCTTATTGTATCTGGGTTATCTTCTCATACATGCATTATCTGTGACTTTAATACACAAAGGAAATCATAGAAGGACTTTTTACAAGTCCCATACCATAAAAAGTTCCTGCATATTTATAAAAATGTTTCCACGTTGTGGAAATTCAGCATATTTTGTTGCAGAAGGGATACGTATAAGAGATTTCTAGATATTTCCCATTCCTTTTGTAGCCATTCTTGGCTTTGGCTCAAAAAATTGCAGCAAAATCTGCAACAAAAAAGCTGCATTTCTGCAACGTGGGGACTCAGCCTAAAGTGGATGTTGGGTATGAAACCCTCACTGCCAGGCTTCAGTGCTGCAAAAGTGCCTTAAAGGGGTTGTCCAGTTCAGCAAATAAAGGTTATTTGTATTTTGAACAGGTATTGGATTTTCTAATGTACTTTCTGTGTCAATTCCTCATGGTTTTCTAGATCTCTACTTGCTGTCATTCATTCTTCTTACTTCCAGTGGATAACAATCAGTCCACAGGTGCACAACTCGTTACAGTCACAGTTCAGAAAGCAGAGATCTGTCTAAGAACAAGCTGTGTGCCTGTATCATCATAAGACCAAGGACTGATTTTTATCCCCTGAAAGTAAGGAGAATGAATGACAGCAAGCAAAGATCGAGAAAACAGTGAGGGATTGATACAGGAAGTATACTGGAAAATAGAACTTTTCATTATACAAACAACAGTATTTATTTGCTGAAACTGGACAACCCCTTTAAAATAATGCCTAAAGTACATTTGCGGTCAAAAGGTTTGAGACTGACAGAAATTTTGGTCCGTAAGGCTAAGGCCCCACGTAGTGAGCCATAGCCAAAAAATGCTGCCGAAAAGACTGGTGGAAACACATAACATTTTTTTCAACAGTGTTTTTCACAGAGTTTTCCTCTGCGGACTTTCTGCCTCTATTATACCTATATCCAAAACACCAGCATTTACGTAGATATAACTGACATGCTGCGATTTGACACATGGTAGTGCTCACCGTTTCTTCTCCAGATAATCATTCTTCCAGAAACCATTTCTACCTGTCCCATTAGCAAATGAAACAGCAGTACTTGGTATATCAGAGCTGTGATCCAAGCAGCAGTGCCGCTACTTTTACATCTCCAGAGATGTTCCAGTTGTAGTTGCTTTAGTTGATGTGTTTCAACAACAGTTCCATGTTCTCGTATGTTTCTTTCATGTGTGCAGCATAGCCAACAGGTATTGAAAGATGAACATTACCAGTGTGTAACATGAGAGCCTTGAGACTTAAAGGGGTATTCCCATGAACATAATCATATCTATATTTGTAGATAATTAAATGTTAAACATTTTTGAAAATATAAGTAGTTAAAAATTCTGCAGAGTTTTAAAGATTTTCTCTAACTATCTTAGTGGTGAGAGCCTGTTGTCTTGATTGATTGCCAATAGATACGACCACAAATGCATAAACTTTATATGGTCTGGGACTTCCCAGGAACTCAGCCATGATTTTCTTATTGTAGCTGGGTTATCAGGCAGGGACACTGCATGTATCAGAAGATATCACGGCCACAATAAGGAAATCATTGCTGATTTTCTGACCTTAGAAAGTTCCTGCATTCATGGTCGTATCCACTGGTAACTGATCAAGACAACAACTTGTGACCACAAGATATTTAGAGAAAATCTTTAAAACTCTGCAAAATGTTTAATTACTTATATTTGCAAAAATGTTTAACTTTTAATTATCTACAAATTTAAAAATGGTTATGTACGTGGGAATACCCCTTTAACCCCTGATGAGTCAAGAAAGAGACGCCACTGATTCGGTTCATGCACACAACCCAAAGCTGCGAACAACCCATCAATGTCTGTGCAGAAACACAGGTCGTCATCCTATTCAAAAAACTGTTAAGTCATCTTGGCGGCTTCGAATGACAGAAACTTTTGTACCCGGTGACAGCAAATGCCATCCTTGAAGTCTTGAAGCCAGTAACTCTGCATTTGCTTTTAACAAACGTAAGTCCCGGACCAAGTCTTTCAGTTCTGGTTGTGTGATAAGCTGAGGCTCACCAGACATACATGGCTCTAAGTCTGAATCAGCGTTGTTCCCCATCTCTGACCTATGGACTGAAACATCTTCTTCGGCTTCCTCCTCTAGGCTCCATGTCTCTGGTGGCTTTGGTACTGGAAGAGTGTCATCATGTGGCACTGGTCTCATAGCTGAAGGCAGATTGGGATATTCAATGCATTTTTTAATTCTTAGCAGAGAAACCAGAGACATTGGTTAGACAGAAGTAACTATCGGTCACATGATCCTTCAGTTCCCGCCATATCACTGGGACAGCAAATGCATTGACTTGCGAAAACCTCTCAGACAACCTCTAAGATCAACAGCACATCTTGCACAACAGATATGAGGAACCCAGGATTTGTCTTGATCACCAATCTTGCATCCAAAGTACAGCTCATAGGCTTTTATTATAAGAGCTGTCATTGTGCGTCTTTGAGGCTTAAGAGTTTACTCACCACAAATGGAACAGAAGGTATTGTGACTGTTCCGACACTGAAGAGACATTTTAGTTATATCAGATGGTACTGGAGTAGTTTTATAGCTGCTTAGATTTGAAATAACTTGCAGAATCTTTGCAAGCAGATATTACAGCCTCTGCAGGTAGCGACCAGACATGTCTAGACATATGTAGGTGTGCCTAGTCTGTAACAATTCCACTGAAGTTTTGCAACTTTAATGAAATGCAATGAATTCATGCCTTGGCTTGTCTATAAATTACATAACAGCACAGCACATATTTTGTGGATAATACTTGAACATCCTGAAAATACGAAAAAAAAAAAAAAATTGCTAAAACAGATTTCTGAAAAACGGTACGTGACAGGAAAATTTCAAGGTGATTTTCATGATCAGTAGCTGAAATTACATAAGAAACACTGAGAAGTATTCAGGAAGCAAAATCTTCGTTGTTCAGTGTTACCTGTCCAAGTGATCAGAGTGGCCAGCTGCCTTGACTATTCCCCCCTTGTAATCATGACCATACCTGCGTGATTGACGTTCTGGAGGGGGTCAAATGTCATACAAGCATCCATGTAATCATGCCCCTATGGACATGATTGATAATCCAGAGTGTCTCCAATGTCCTACCACACGTTTTTTAAAAATTTTTTTAAAACTTTTGCGAGAACACACCATCTCTCTTTGCTCCAGGCACATAGACAATGAGCATATAAAGCTAGAGATACTACACACAGCTTTACTGTGCATAGCCAGGAGCAGGGGAGTGAGTGAGTGAGTGACTGAGTGTGAGAGTGAGTGTGTGAGTGAGTGAGTGAGTGAGTGAGTGAGAGAGAGAGAGAGAGAGTTCAGAAGATGTACCAAGGCAGCATCCCTACTCTGCTGCCATAGAATTCTACAGGATAGCAATAGTTTTCTAAAGAAATCACTCTTTGAAATGTACTTTCAACACAATGGATAAAAATAAGTTAGAAAGTAGCTTGCAATGGTTGTGAAAACTCAGAGTCATGCAGTCCTAGATTCGTTGACCCCCTAGAGGCCAGGAAATGTCATTACAAGCCCCTGTGGCATCTGGCATACGCACAGTGTATAGATGACGCCAAAGCCAGTACACTTTGCTTTACTATGCATGACGTCTCAGCTTGTGGAACAATCAAGCCAGGATTAAAGGGGTTTTCAGGAACAGAAGTACTGATAACCTATCCTTAGTATAGGTCATAAATATCGGATCTGCGGGGATCCGACACCTGGGACCACCACCCATCAGTTGTTGTTATAGTAGCTCAGAGGGCTGTAAGAGACAGCCAATGTTGTCCTAAGCTTCATTTGTCTGTATAAACTGTTAATGTTGAATGTATTTCTGTGATTCTGTTCCTTTAAGACAGCAGCCATTGTAATTGTGACATGATGCTGGAGTGAGACCCCCCCCCTTTTATGTCAGCTTGCCTGTTCTGCAGACAGAGTGTGAGCAGAGAAGCAGGAAGTGACAAGACAGAGAGCAACAGCCATCTTGGCAAGAGAGAAGACAGGTGTCTGTGCTGTGTTGAACTGGTGTGGATATTTTTCTATACAGCTAAGCTGTATCTTGGTCCAGAGACAAACAGAGTGTAAAGAGACAACAGGACTAGTGAGTCCACGTGAAAGGAACTGTGCTCAGTGGCTGATCAGTGAGACTGACATTGTGACTGTGTATATGGATACCACAGATAGAGACTCGCAGTGCTGTTGATGTACTGGACAGCACCTGCTAAATCCTGGCTTACATCCCAGCTCAGTGTATGGATTCGGCAGGACTGTCAGTGTGCTGAGTGGAATCTGCTGTTGGATTACATTGCATTCAGTTGGTTTCCCTGTCTGTTAAAGAGGACTTCATTTCTCCCAAGATCCTGATAACAGTGAGGAGAGGACGCTTCACTATAAAAGAAAGGAACGACTTTGGGCCCCACCGCGCGCTTCTACGGACTGTAAGCGGTCCACCTGGACCCCTGGGGAAAAGGGGGTGCACCCAAATGTGATGTCAGGGTCAGTTAGGGATAGTTTTGAGTATATTGTTCATTCAGTGTCCATACTGCAGAAGTGGACAGAGTAAAAGTAGAAACCATTGCAGAATTTGCCTTGAAATTGTTCATGCTATATTGTATATTTTGCTTGTCTTTAGCCCTGTCATTTTACCTTTAACTAGCCTTTATTAACTTATAGTAAATATATTTTTTTTTTCTTGAACTACCGCGTGTGCGTCCATTTCTGGTTGCGGAGTCCAAACCACCTGCCTTGCTCTCGGTTCACAGGGCAATCAGAGGAATGAGTGGCAGCCTTTTCTGCAACTTGGAGCAGTTTTAAAAGGCAAGTATAAAGCGAGTGTGTGAGCTGGCGAGTGTGGTTTGATTCCAAGTGTGTTTGATCTAAGTGTGACTTAAGATTAAGTGACTTTAGATTCAGGGACTTTACAAAAAAAAAAACATCCCCATCAGGTAAGATGTGCTCCAGGCTTACCAATGAGATCCAGTTTACATCTTGCAGCATGTATTCTCTGCTTGAACAGCCGCTTGAGGGGGCATACTGCTGTGCAAGATGTAAGCACGTTGCACATTTGGAAGCCCAGATCATGGATCTAAATGAGCAAATTGCAACACTGAGATCTGTTGATAACTTGGAAAGGAGTTTGTTGCTCACAGAGCAGGAAATTGCTGGGGTAAGTGCAGCGGGGGATGGTATCATGGAGGTTCAGAAACATGAGGCAGCTAGCTGGGTGACAGAAAGCAGCGGAGTAGAGGGAAGAGTGCCAGGGAGGTTAGTCCTGAACTGGCACACCCCAACAAGTTTGCTAAATTGGCAGATGAGGGGGATGTTAGTAAAGGGGTAACAATGCTGCAGCAAGACACTTCCTCTGACCGCCAGGGGAATGTCTGCTCCAGTAAGAAGGGGGATAGGAGTGCAGAGAAGCCTAGACAGGTGCTGGTAGTGGGGGATTCAATTATTAGGCGAACAGACAGTGCAATCTGTAACAAAGACCGGGATCGTCCTATGGTGTGTTGCCTTCCTGGCGCTCGAATTCAACACATTGCGGATCGGATTGATAGATTACTGGGTGGGGCTGGTGTGGATCCAGTGGTCATGGTGCACGTTGGCTCAAATGACAAAGCTAGCGGTAGGTGGAAGGTCCTTAAAAATGATTTCAGGGATCTAGGGAGAAAGCTGAAGGCAAGGACCTCCAAGGTAGTATTTTCAGAAATACTACCTGTACCTCCAGCCACACAGGAAAGGCAGCAGGAGATTAGAGAGGTAAACAAGTGACTCAAGACCTGGTGTAAGAAGGAGGGGTTTGGGTTCCTGGAGAACTGGGCCGACTTTGCTGTGGGCTACAGGTTCTATGGTAGGGATGGGCTGCATCTCCATGGGGAGGGTGCAGCTGTGCTGGGGGAGAAGATGGCTAGACTGTTGGAGGAGTATTTAAACTAGGGACTGGGGGGGAGGGTAACAGATGTAGAGGGAAAGATAGCGTAGAAATGGAAAGAGGGCTAAATAATGTAACTGGGGGTGGAGCGAGGGGTGGGGTTAGAACAGTCAGTAGGCAGTGGAAGAGTAGGGATAATGATAAATCCTTGAAATGTATGTATACGAACGCCAGAAGTCTCACTAACAAGATGGAGGAACTAGAAGTGATAATATTGGAAGAGAAATATGACATGGTGGGGATAAGTGAGACATGGCTTGATTCTAGCTATGACTGGGCTGTAAATATACAGGGGTACAGTATGTTTAGAAAGGAGCGTACCAATAAGAAAAGGGGAGGGGTTTGCTTATACGTAAAATCCTGCCTTAAGCCAGTTCTGCGTGAGGACATCTGGGAGGAAAATGAATATGTGGAGTCCTCATGGGTGGAAATTAAGGGAGGAACAAAGAATAATAAAATACTGATAGGGGTTTGTTATAAATCTCCAAATATAATGGAAGAAGCTGAAAATGTACTAATAAAACAAATAGATGAGGCCACAAAGCACAATAATCCTCAAAGTGATCGGAACACAAACAAAATGGGACATTTTCAAAAGCTTTCTAAATAGGACCACTAAAAAACATATACTTTTTGGGAATAAGCAGGCCAGAAATCAAAGAAAAACAATATGGCTAACTAAAACGGTAAGGAGTGCAGTGAGGGATAAAAAGGAAGCATTAAAAGTGCTAAAAAAAGAAAGTAGTGACACAGCATTAAAAAACTATAAAGAGAAAAATAAAATTGTGTAAAAGACAAATAAAGGAGGCAAAGATTGAGTATGAGAGAAAAATTGCCAAAGAAAGTAAAAATAATCCAAAATTATTCTTCAATTACATAAACAACAAGAGAAAAACTGACAATGTGGGCCATCTCAAAAATAATCTGGGTGTAATGGTGGAGGAGGATGAGGAAAAAGCACAACTATTAAATGCCTTCTTCTCTACCGTGTTTACACAAGAAAATCCAATGGCCAGCAACATGATTAAGGGTAATGTTAACTCTCCATTAAATGTCACTTGTTTAACTCAGGAGGAAGTGCGGTGCCGCCTTCAAAACACTAAAATAGAGAAATTGCCAGGTCCAGATGGCATAAACCCCCGAGTTCTGAGGGACTTATGCACGGTGATAGACAGACCCTTATATCTAATATTTAAGGATTCAGTAATGACTGGGTCTGTTCCACTTGATTAGCGCATAGCAAATGTGGTGCAAATTTTCAAAAAGGGGTCTAAAAGTGAGCCTGGAAACTATAGGCCAGTAAGTTTGACTTCTGTGGTGGGTAAGATATTTGAGAGCTTTCTAAGAGATGCTATCCTGGAGTACCTCAATGTAAATAATCTTATAACACCCAATCAGCATGGGTTTATGAGGAATTGGTCCTGTCAGACTAATCTGATCAGCTTCCATGAAGAGGTCAGTTCAAGACTGGACATGGGTAATGCAGTGGACGTGGTGTATCTGGACTTTTCAAAGGCTTTTGATACTGTACCACATAAAAGGTTGGTATGCAAAATGAGAATGTTGGGACTGGGGGAAAACATATGCATTTGGGTTCGCAACTGGCTCACTGATAGGAAACAGAGGGTGCTTATTAATGGTAAATATTCAGACTGGGTCACGGTCACCAGTGGGGTGCCACAGGGGTCAGTATTGGGCCCTCTCCTGTTTAATATCTTTATTAATGACCTGGTAGACGGTTTGCAAAGCAGGGTGTCGATATTTGCAGATGTTACTAAACTTTGTAAGGTAAGTAAAAATGAGGAGTATAGTAGAATATTACAAGGGGATCTAAGGAAGCTGGAAGCATGGGCCGAGACTAGGCAAATGAACTTTAATATTGACAAATGTAAGGTTATGCATTTTGGACGACAAAATAAAATGTATGATTATGTACTTAATAGTAAATTAGTGGGTAAAACTGCCAATGAAAAAGACTTGGTGATTGTGGTGGACAATAAGCTTACCTTTAGTGACTAGTGCCAGGCAGCGGCTGCCAAGGCAAATAAAATTATGGGATGCATCAAAAGAGGTATAGATTCTCATGACAAGAACATAGTTATGCCTCTATACAAATCACTGGTACAGCCACACTTAGACTATTGTGCACAATTCTGGGCCCCAGTATACAAGAAAGACATAATCCAACTAGAAAGAGTGCAAAGAAGGGCAACCAAAATTATTAGGGGAATGGGTGGATTGGAGTACAATGATAGATTAACAAACTTGGGGTTACTCAGTTCAGGGAAAAGACATCTTCGGGGAGATCTAATAAAGTACAAATACATGAAGGGACAGCACAAAGAACTTTCTAATTTTACCCCTAGGCCAATGACAGTGACAAGGGGACATCCTCTACGACTGGAGGAGAGAAAGTTTCACCAGCAACATAGAAGAGGATTCTTTACAGTAAGAACAACAAGGCTATGGAACTCTCTGCCCCAGGAAGTGGTGATAGTGGATTCATTGAACAAGTTCAAAGAGGGCCTGGATGTCTTTCTCGAACAGAACAACATTACGGGTTATGGGTTTTAGATTTTAAGGGCACGTTGATCCAGGGTTTTATACTGATTGGCAGATTGGAGTCGGGAAGGAGTTTTTTCCCATGAAATGGGGCAATTGGCATAAGCCTCATAGGGTTTTTTGCCTTCCTCTGGATCAACACTGTAGGGTTATAGGTTGGACTGATGTCTTCATCCAACCTCATCTACTATGTAACTATGTATCTCAGTGCCATTCACTTGAAAGGGACTGAGCTGCAGCTGTACCATGTGACGTTATCTGCACAGTGAAGAAACCAAAGCAGATGCGAGTGTTGCAGCCTCTTTAAATGGATTATCTGAGGGTGTCGATGACTGGTTCCATTTAAAGTGTGTCAGTAGGTATTGAAATTCTCTTCTAATTGGGCTTCCTCTTACTAAACTCTCCTCTCTACAATCTGTCCTGAATGCAGCCGCCAGACTCATCTTTCTGTCAAATCGGTACACAGACGCATCTACCTTGTGTCAGTCACTGTACTGGTTGCCCATCCATCACAGAATACAATATAAAATTATCACACTCACCCACAAATCCATCCATAGCGCTGCACCCCCCCCAATATCTACTCTCTCCTCACTGTCTACCTCCCTAACCGTCCTCTCCGTTCTGACAATGACCTTAGACTTGCATCCTCTGTTATCCGATCATCCCACTCCCGTCTCCAAGACTTTTCACGAGCTGCAGCAGTGCTCTGGAATGCTTTACCCAAGACAAGCCGATTAATCCCCAACTACAGCAGCTTCAAAAATGCCCTAAAATCACATCTGTTTGCTCAGGATTATCATGTGATCTGATCACAGTGTAGTGTGCGGAGGTGGAGAACAATAACATCTTTTATCCTTCCTCTGTTCCTCAGATCCTGGCCCCTCCATCTAGACGTTACACTGCATTCCTTGCACTTAGTATCTGTTTATTCACAGATACCAGCAGGTGACAGGTTCATACAGCTTCAGTTACGCAACCTTTTCTATTAAAAGATGGCCGGACCACTGTAGCAAACAAGCCCTTTGACCTCTTGTGTCCCCCTATCTCCTCATAGAATGTAAGCGCTTGAGAGCAGGGCCCTCACTCCTATTGTCTGATATGTTTATTTCTTTGTCACATTGTAGTGTCCCATGTGTCCTCTGATTTGTAAAGTGCTATGGAATATGTTGGCGCTATATAAAGTTATTATTTTATTATTATTAAGTATCTGTCTTATGACTTCATTATGCAAAAAGCCATAGTGGAGCCATCAAAGAGATGTATGAGATTTCTACTGTGACTCCAATTTCATATATGGACACATCCATGTGCAATACACACAACGATACAGATCGGTGGGCCATATACCAGTATATCAAACCTATATGACACATATACCAAACAGCTGTATGCAGGAAACAAAACACTGTATGTCAAGTGGGCAACTTTACAAAGGAAAGGTGATATCCGATCAGTGCAGATACCCCCGGAGTTCACCAGAATGACAGTCAATTGTCCCATGTTTCCGCTGAGTGGCAATCAATGGCTACTGGTCCATTCAATCTCTATAGGACTGATGGAAATAGCAGCTTGGTGTACTTGGCAGTCCCATAGACTCCAAAAGGAGCAGCAGTGAGCAAGATTGAACGCCACTTCAATAAAACAGTGGACACAGGACCCCTGTTCTTTTGATTGGCTGCAACGTGACATGGTGGAGCCGAAAAGATAACAGCATCGCTACAGAATCGGAGAAGTGGTGGCAGAAATGAGGGGGGAGAAAACTGGCAAAGACTTCCAGTTTTGTTAGATTATCACGCATGTTGCATTAATTGGAACACCCCTTTAAGTAAAGAAAAATGTCTAATTTCTATCAAGATGCACCAAATCTATCACTACTGTGATTAATTTGGTAAATCTTGTAACTGCAGGGCCAAAGTTTACGAAGTCTCACTAATAGACATCATTATTGGGCCGAAATTTTCACAGGGAACAACTGACAAATCACAACTTTATTAAATGAATTTCCTAAATCTTATTCCATTAGGCAGAAGCCAAAACCTGCGCAGGCAGTTAGACCTGAATGAGTTCTTTGAAGGTAATCCCTGGGAGATAGTCACACATATATGAATCAACTGTTTGTTCATTCCAAGGCTCTGACTTAGTAGTACTATTGATAGAAAGTTTAATGCTCTACTCACCCGGCCGGTGCCAAAGGTAACAGCTATGAGTGCGCAGCATATTGCCAGAACGATGAGCAGCAGGAGAAGGATCACTGGGTACTGCTGGCTCAGACGATAGTGTGACTCATAGGAAAGACCTTCTTTTCCACTTTTCCATCGCGGTGGATAAGGGCCCAGGTGAGCCCTGTTATTCTCTGGCATCTGTATCAACTAGATTTGTCTTGTGCTCCAAGAAAACACAGGCGCCAGATGAACTTGGTAGAATGACATGAAACATAATTTAAGGTCCTTTACAAATTTCTCAGTAAAGAGCTGTATAACCTCCATAGATGGCACATGTTTTCGCACCGCTTCTGAAGGTAATGGCTTCAAAGAAAAACAGGACCTAAAAAAAGAAAATAAAATGCAGAAAATAATCAAATTGTGTTGTCGTCGCTGAACCATTCATTATCGTCTCACTTACTAAGACATGCACCCTTCCACTTTCCTCATATCTGAGCAGGAACCTATTAACAAGTCTGGCAGCATTTCTTTTCTGCCTAGGCAGCAACAAAACACCTGCACCATGAAGTTTTGCTATTGGGTCAATATTTACAATAGATCAGTATTCCAGCGCGTTTCCCAAAGAAAGATCCACAGGTGAAACTCAGGTATCACTGTATGCATTTACCATAGGACTGTATTGATGCAATCCTAGTGATATGTATAGTAAAACTAATTAACTTTATTGGTATACCTTAAAGGGAGTGGTCATCAGAACCAAGCCCCAGAGATAGATAGGTTAGAGTGACCTGAATAAATCAGCGTTTTCGTCTTGTGAATCGGTACGTCTGTTGCAGAGATATCGCTGTGTTGCCATTGCCTAAAAGGAAGTAAGCAGCAATGCCCTCATTTTTCCAAAGAACTCATTTGCATATTAACAAATAAAAATGTCATATCTCAGCAACGGAGGCACTGATTCACAAGGGGGAAAACACTGTTTGATTTAAGCCACCCTAACCTATCTGTGGGGCTTGACTGCTATGCTGGGTTCTGATGACAGACTTTAATGTCCCCTTCATATCCTCATAGGTGTGCGGTATTATATACCACTAGAAAGCAGACAGTGCGCTGTTGGCTTTCCCAGTATGTGCCCTGGTGCTGGAGATATCGGTGCCACTGTCAGATGGGCAGGCCTTACAGCTCAGTGTCACTGAGTACTGTCAGGGTAGGGCGTTCCTCACAGCCCAGTGATGACACCGAGCTATAAAGCCTGCCCTTCTGACAGTGGAGAGATATCGATGTCGCAATTCCAGTTTTGTACACTGTATAGGGAAATTGGGCTGGCTGTTGACCCACACTGATCAGAAATTTATGGACTAGATAGATAGATAGATAATAAAACGAAAAAACATGGACAACCCCTTTAAAGGGCGTAAAGAATTGGAGTTGGTGGAGACAGTGAAAGGTCCTCTTTAAACCAGCCACAGTGCATTGTAGTGCACCATCATACCTTTAGACAGCCCATTCCAGAGCCAGTAAAGTTATGTAAATATAAATCACCAAGCCAATGCACTTGATCAGCAGCCTCTTCCTATCTCGTATCTTACAGCTATCACACTGGTTTCTGAACTCCTGCCCATGCCAGAGTCCTTGAGGGCTTGGGCATGCCCCATTACACTTGAATTACAAATCAGCCATTTTGTCCATTGAAAATATGATGTATAGCGCTGGCATAAGGCTACCAAAATGGAAATCCAGGAGACCTCACAAGTAAGCAGAGTCCAGAAAAACCGAATGCCTGACATCACATGTTTCTGAGCTACTGCAGCTTAGCTACCACTCAAATAAATGCATGTGGAGCTGCAATGGCATGTACATTGTGCAGAAATCAGAATATCGGTGTGGGTGCTGAGTATCACAACCCTATCAATCTCATTCTGATGACCCATCCTAAAGATATGCCATCAATATTAAAGAGTGCTTCCAGCTTTGGGGCAGATCTGCAGGGGTTAATCCCTGAGCAGACTCCATTTGTGGGCATGACCACTGAGTCTCCACCGTATAGAACAGCAGAGAACCAGCGCCTATGGGCTAAGGCTCTGAAGCGGAGCGGCAGCCATATGTAAAAACCCAACATCCAGTGTAGTATTAAAGAAGATGTCGGGAATGGGTTAAAGGATCTTAGCTCCTTTCCTTTGTTTCTCTCACTTCTTCTCACTGAGGGGTGTATGTTCTTGTATAATGCAGGGAAGCCGAGTTTGAGAAGGGGGGGCACTTCAAACAGTTACATCTCTGACATTATAAAACTTGGTGCTTGTGTCATATAAACAATTAAAAATGTATTATTTCCAGAGATATCATCAGTTGAAAACACAGCCAGGATTGGGGCAGCTGCATATAAATATGCCAATCCCGATAAATGTTTTCAAGTTGATGATATCAATAATACAGGTAGAATCTAATCTTTCATATGGACATCAAAACAATGGTTTAAACCATTATATTTAAGACATTATAAAGTGTAGAAGGGTTCTCATAGCCTCAGCTTCCGTTCCCTACAAAAGCCCACTCCAGTGAGAAGCAGCGAGAGAAACAAGAATACAGAAGGGACAGAAAGTGGATTTCAGTGCAGCTAAAATCTGTTAATAAAGTATATTGCGACATTTATTACAGAGGTGTTCCAGTTTCAGACCAGTAGTGGGGTGTATTTAATGAAGACCTGCCTTACGCCAATCTTCGTAGAGCCAGCAGAGAGGTGCAAGCCTCTTCATAAATGAGGTTCACTGTCCACAGGGCTGTGCTCCTGGGAGAAAATGTATAATACCTTGTAGCTGGTGTACATTTCCCCAACCATTTACACAAGATTTCTGGGGTAAATGATAGAAAATCAGGCCCTGCCCCTTGCCCACCTTTTCAGGAAAGTGACGAAGACAGGACAGATTTTAAAAAGTCGAATGACGCCTTATATGCCAGTTTTTTGGCATATAAGGCATAATAAATCTATCCCATTGTGTTTAACTCCAGTGCATAAAATCGGTCCGTGGTCATGTGATGAGCACACAGGTGCACAGCTCGTTACTAGGCAGATGTCTGATTACTGTGCACCTGTGTGTACATCACATGACCGACCACGGAGCGTACATCACATGACCGACCACGGACCGATTTTTTATTTCCTGGAAGTAAAGAATGAAGGACAGCAATCAGAGAATTTGGAAACTGTAAGGAACTGATACAGAAAGTTTATTGGAAAATCATAGAACCTTTCATTGTGCAAACAATAACATTTGTCTGAAACTGGACAACCTCTTTAAGGCCATACATGAGTCACAAAATCAAAACTTGTTTGAAAGTTTATGTGCGCTTTAAATAGACTTTAATTCATTTTTTTCAGAAATCTAGTGAAGATGAAGGGAACAATATACTTTACTGAAGAAACGTGCCTGTGTCTCTAAAGGGGTTTTCCCATTTTAAGTAGTATGTTGATAACTTGCAGATCGGTGGGAGTCAGACTGGAGAGACCCCCACTGATCAGGAGAACAGGATGGATTTCCACTGCTCCATTTATTTCAATGGGAAAAAGTGGAGCACAGAGTTTGGTCAAAATGCCCCCACAATCCGGATTAGTGGGATTCTCAATGGTCAGACTCCATTCAAGTTATATATAGTTCCATAGGATAAGGGATAAATTCTTAAAGTATAAAAATGGCAGAAACTCGACGGACAACAGGCAGACCCTTTTATAGTCTATGAGGTCCGTAGGTGACCGCTGTTTTAACTGACAGGTTCTCTGTTGTTCATGAGTTCGCAAGTGTGAACCTACCCTGAGTATTTTTTATTTTTAATTTTTACCATTCCCCCAGCCTCCTGCCGCAATAATAAAATATTCTGAACAACCCCTTTAAGATGGGAATACCCCTTTAACTATTTCTTCTTCTCTGAGCAATTTTGGTCCGTACTCCATATACAAACAGTGTCAGTTTACAAGGAAGTCGAGAAGGCTGGAGAGAAAATCCTGACAATCCAACTATGTTGTGAAAGAAAACTGCCTCTCTATAGTTGAGATGTCGAGGGGCTCTCCTCTTCCTCTCTATAGAATTCTATTGTACAGGTTTGATCAGCGGCAGATGGAGGCATACAAGTGAAGAAACTGGCCATTTTCTTTAATAAATTACATTATGAGGTTTGTTAAATTACTAGCACTATAATAAAAAAATTGAAGTTTCGTTACACTTTAAAAAAGAATCCTTTCACCTCCTCCAGTTATTAGCATCTGATAAAGGGGTTATCCAGTTTCTAATATTGATGGCCTATCCTTAGGATAGCTAATTAATATCAGCTATGTGAGGGTCCAACAGCCAAGACCCCCACCCTGGGACAGCTCACTCACCGTATGTTTTGTAGCAGTGCTTTTTGGTACTGTAGCACTAAGGGGCAGTGCTGCAATACCAAAAAGACTACAAACCGTATGGAAATTAATCAGCACGGCATATACTGGCACAATTTAATTTTTTTTTTCTTTAGCCCCCACCGTCCCTGACCAATCAATGTAAATAGCTTTGTTGCCTCATGTGCTATTTAGGCTCTGTACTGACAGGTGGGTGGTGTCAGTCTGGAGCAGGAAAGGGTGCGTTACTAAGGTGGACAGGGTCGGAACTCAGAATCACACCACTCACCCAACAGTACAAATCCTAAATATGAGGAACAGTGGGGGCTACAGAAAAAAAAAATCCAACTGTGCTGGGATCAATGGACCTCCACCTATTATATTATGCAAGGAGCTGGACTTAGCAGAGGTGGAAATATGTGTAGTTTAAGTTTTAGACAACCCCTATAAAAAGTTCTCAAAGTAGAGAAAGCCTGCTCTCCTCAATACTTCCTACAATGTGAGTTTCCCCACCACTCTGTTGTGAGTGTTCCACAATCATAATTCTCCTGGTGCCATACAGGTCTGTCCAGGAAGTCAGCTGGGAGTGGTGGTCTGCTTCTGTTACAGCTGCCTACTCTGACTGACTCAGTTATGTGGGGGATATCTTGCTGACATTTTATTATGAGAGTCTGACCTGGGATCTCTAATATTTGAGGGAGTGCAATCTGGGGTCCATTATTTCAAAGCGTCTGATCTGGGTCCTCAAAGTGGGGAGACTGGCCAAGGGTCAGCCTCTGTATCTTTATTGGAGGAGGTCTAATGTATGGTCTGTATTCATTCTGATAAAGGGATTATACACATCAAAAAAAAAAAAAAAAAGTGTTCAAGTGACACTGGCTCCAGGGAATACTTTGATGGACCAGTAGTCCTGCTGTGCAGGCGATAATCTCAGACTAAAGAGTCCCCTGATGAATGGGACCCCACAGTCGATGAAATGCATAGAGACATTCTAGAGTATGTAACAGTTTGAGACTGCCCTTTAAGGTAGGAGCTATTGGGGTTTGAGGTCAATCATTGCATTTTGGAGAGTCAGAATTCTGGAAGGTCTGGAAATGCCTGGGAACCCAAAATCAACATCCACTGGTCTCCGATGGACTAAGGAGATCTGTGATCCTTCCCTACGAACAACTGAAGATACGCTGGTATTGTTTTTTTTAGAGGTGTATATTCCCTTTCTGAGTGATATGGTGATTTGAGAAGGTCCTATGATCCCTTTCATATTATAGGGGAGCTGATGATTTTTCAGTCTATATACCTGGAATGTTTGTTTTTAGAGTTGTGTGCCTAATATAGATGAACTTATAATTATTAAATGTTAAGTTTTAGAGCGATCTCCATATTTTGCCATACCAGTCTGTATACGGTGAAAGTTGGGATGTCCTGATTGGATAGTCACTATATTTATTTATTTAGCTTACTTATATAGTGCCATATGGCTGTTTGGAGTAGCAGGGCAAAACAATGATTTTACATCACGCAACAGGAATCACAGTCAAAAATCACTGTGCAACCCCAGCTTAAGGGTATGTTCACACAGTGGAATCTGCCACTGATTTTGTTTCCTATGAGAGGCAGAGATCAAAGAACCACGCTGAAAAAGTAAGTAGTCTGCTCTGCTTTGGCTTTCCGATGTGGGGATCCGGAAAATGCGGATATACGCCTGAAATTCCTCATCCTTTTCCACCATGTGAACTTATCTAAAGCTGACAGAATCTGCAATGTAAGATTTGATCCTGAAGTTAGTGAACCACGCCTTATCGTTTCCAAGATTGAGATCCATTGTGAACTGTGCACTTACAGCTACAGTATATGGATGGGATGTATGCACAGACTCCTATAGACATACGCCAGACCTACTGACAAGCAATTAACCCTTTGCCTGGCACCGTCCCTGACATCACAACTTGACAAATGGTTGTCAGAGTGTATATCTGCCCCGTTACTGGAGCTATATATATGTGTGTATGTTAGTATTCCCAGAGAAGCCCTTTAAACATTTCTCTATTACTCTGAATTGTGTAAATCAAGCAATTTCCATATTTCCAGGGAGGAAAAAAATAGCAGAGCGCCAGAAAAGCAGGACATGTCATGGTTGATGTAGAGACATGGGATTCTTGCATACATTACAGGAAATGCCTGTGTCACTGCTCAAGGGCATAGGATTTCCAGCAGAACAGTTATAATAAATGCAGCACAAAAAAGGGGCAGAGACCCAGTGGCAGAGTCTAGCGGCAGCCCACTGGCACAGGCAGGTGTCCTACATAGGCACAACGTGCAGCTGTCACCATTATTTATGACAAGCCTGGCACCTCATTATTAGTCACATGTATATAGGACTAGAGAGAGAGAACTTTTCACAGCCGGTGCCGGCTTACAGCTCGCCTCCTGACATACTCGCCTCCATTCGGGGTCCGGCTCAGTTTCCCGCGCCTCTCTCCCCAGCGCACGACATCTGTCTGCTCTTTGCCTCCTGCGACTGAGCTTTAACCCAGCGGACAGTGCAGCGCGTGATAAGATAAAGTTCTAGCGCCAGGGACAAGACTCGCTGTTCCCGCCCAGTGCCAGGCTCTAATTACTGCCCGGCCGCACAGATCCAGTGGCTGGGAGGAAGCGGGGACGGGGCGCTCATTACTGGCAGCCGAGGACCTGCACATAGCAGAACGGAAGGGAACTTTGATCTGTCAGTGAGGAGTAATGAGGGAGGGGGAGCCAAGAGCAGGGAAATCCCGGTGTATGGGGCTTCAGGTGCCCCTTATTACTCTACCGCACAGGGCAGAAATCGGCCACACAGCGGGTGTGGCGGCGGACAGGTAATCCGGGGAGCTCCGAATGTGCCAGTCTTAACGTAAAACATTTCATTTACACGTTTTTCTGTCGAACTTCTTTTTTCAATGTTCATTTTTCAGGTTTCTGCTTATGTCACACTGTGCAAAGACATGGATTTCAACAAGCATAGCATCAGGGTGGGTTGATGCTAGGTTCACACTTGTGCCTGCTACTTGTCTGCTTGCAAACAGCTTAAAAAAAAAAAGTACAAAAAGGATTCCAGACAGTTACGCTAGATTCACACCTGTGTTCGGGTTTCCGTTCGGGGGATCTGCTTGGGGACCACCCTGAACGGAAACCTAATCCGCTTAAAAAAGCGGTTACCTGCGGACCCCATAGACTATAATGGGGTCCGCTGGGTTTCCAACTGAAAAGGGCAAAAAATGCGAAGAGTAATAGGGGGCGTTCACACTACCGTTGGTGGCCGTCAGTAGAGTACGTTACTATTGTCCGTTACAAGATTTTAGCATCGAACACTAGCTGAACCTTCAGAAGTCCGTTAAAATTTCCATTCATTTCATTGGGTTTTTATATAGTGTCCGTTACTGTCCGTAAACACCCAATCCATCAGAAGTCAGGTTTTTTTCCGCGGACAAAAAATCCTACATGCAGGACTTTTTTGTCCGTTTGGAAAAACAGATTCATTGACGGACAGCAAGTGTCTGTTATTTTTTTAACATTGAAGTCTATGGGTAACGGATAGCCATCAGTTATTGTCCGTTATTTTATGTCCGTTTTTTTTTTCTGCGCATGCTCAGAAAGCAGAAACAAAACAAAAAAAACGGACAGTGTTAAAAAACAGACACTAACTGATGCTAATGTGTCCGTTTTTTAACTGATCTATTAATTGGATCAGTTAAAAAAACGGACACATTAACATCAGTTAGTGTTCGTTAATGTCTGTTATGATAGGTGTCCGTTTTTTTTTTTTGTTCACGGGCACCTTCATAACGGAATCCAACGGTAGTGTGAACCCTGCCTTAGTAGTTTAAAGGGGTAAACATATTTATCCTGTAACCCAGCGATTCTCAACAGGGGTGTCTTGAAACCTCCAAGGGACCCTGACATTCTGGTTTGGAAGATGACCACACCTTATTTACATAAAATTATTTGGTAGGGCTGCCCTGACAAAAAAAATAAAAAATTTCAGGTGCCCGAAGCCGGAAAATTTTTTGAAACCATGCTCTAACTATTATATATCTCCGGTGCTCTCACTGAAGTGCATGGGAGCTGGGGGGGGAGCATGGGAATGTCAATGATTTGTTTCTTCAATGAATTAGAGGAACTTCGCTATGTCCTTCTGACTATGCCTGGCAGCCATTTATGAAGTAGTGGTGTTTGACCTACTGACTCCACAGCCCTGGATTCAAGCATCTTCATTTCTCATGTTCCATCTTATACCGTGTGGATATGCATTTTTTGAAAACTATTCCAGCTGGTTGTAGATATGTGTGGCCACCAATGTGTAGTTGTGCATGCTCCCAATGCTCTTGCCTGTTCCCTGTTGCGTATAAGGATAGATTCAGGCTCTGTCCAGTGGTATTATACTGCTAATGAGATCTGGGCGCCCACTCTCCCCCGTCACTAATGAGAGACTCTGCCTAGCATTGCTGGAGGACTTTCATCATGGTTATTGAACCATTCCAGAACCAGCATATTCCTTGCAGCCGAGCTGTCATGGCACGCTTTCAGCACACGACCATCATCGCTGCATTATTCTAATAAGACACTTTATTTGCATTATCTTTTTATTCATCTAACAAGCAATTCACTTCGATTTTAGTGGCACGCTCACCGAATCAATCCTAAACTAGACGTCATTACGAAACTGTCCCTGAACTACTCAAGCCGTTTCTGTAAATGAACTATTCCAGGAATAAGCTGACACCATTGTGTCACTACAATGCGAGATCATTGTAATAGCGACACATCAGTTAACTTAGAGCAAAAGCAGGATTTAACCACAAAAGTGCCACAGTGGTTCTTATAGCGTACACCATTACAAAAACAAGGTTGTGATTTTTATTTTCCATTACACACTATTCACATTGTGCTGTACAAATTATCTTTAGGTGTCAAGAAGAATAGCTTTGGAGTAAAGACAGGTATACCTCCAGGCTGGCAGGGAAACACATTCATAGGAAGTGGCATATAAAACACCTCCTGTATAATCCAGAATTCTTATGTTTCATTCATTCGTGGGCATTCAACTATACTTAGAGAATATAAAGGGAATTTCTAGGCAGAGGTATTACATTACTTTGGGTTGAAGTCTTTGCATTTAGCATAGAAGCAACAATGAAAATCTGTAGTCTTTGACACAAACAAACTTTGATATTATTGTGAAAGCTGCAAGTGGTACAAAATGCATCCACACAAAACATTCCAATGAAATATATGCAACAATAAAGCTTCCTTCCTAATATATATGCATATGCAATCAACTGTTTCCTGCGGTTATTAAAATCTCATGCATTTTATTGCTTTTCTTTCTCTTATGTCCCTTTATATTAATTATTACTAAACCCAATTACTGTAGGTGAAGACGATAGTGACTACCTCTGCCACTATTGTAACCATTGAGCCAGTGGCGTAACTAGGAATGGCTGGGCCCCAAGGCGAACATTTGACATGGGGGTCCCCCCCAAAGCCGCCGCCCCCACCCCCCCCACACACAAACCGCATTCCTGCACACACTATTATGCCCCATAGTGGCCCCTGCACACGGTATTATGTCCCATAGTGGCCCCTGCACACGGTATTATGCCCCATAGTGGCCCCTGGACACGGTATTATGCAGCATAGTGGCCCCTGCACACAATATTATGCCCCATAGTGGCCCCTGCACACAGTAGTTTGCCCCATAGTGGCCCCAGCACACAGTAGTCCCCAAGTGGCCCCGACACATTGCCCCATAGTGGCCCCTGCACACAGTAGTTTGCTCCATAGTAGCCCCTGCACACAGTAGTTTGCCCCATAGTGGCCCCTGCACACAGTAGTTTGCCCCATAGTAGCCCCTGCACACAGTAGTTTGCCCCATAGTAGCCCCTGCACACAGTAGTTTGCCCCATAGTGGCCCCTGCACACAGTAGTTTGCCCCATAGTGGCCCCTGCACACAGTATTATGCCCAATAGTGGACCACCCATGAACGATTATTATACTCTGGGGTCTTTTCAGACCCCAGAGTATAATGATCAGAGACCCAGGGGAGGAGGGTAACATAGAAAACACCGCAACTTACCTCTTCCTTGCTCCGGTGCACTCCCGTGCGCTACTAAGGCCATCTTCAATGTCGGACCGGATCTCGCGCGATCCAGGTCGGCGTCGCGATGCATAATGACGTCGGCTGACGTCACCAAACAGGCCCGAAGCCTGCGGAGCGGCAGATAGGTGAGTTACAGTGTTTTTTATGTTCGCTCACCTCCACTGGGCCCCCGATCATTATACTCCGGGGTCTCAAAAGACCCCAGAGTATAATGATAGCAGTGATTGTGGGGTTCGCGGTAGCGACTGCCACAGGGCTCCGGGCCCCGTAATGTTCCGGGCCCTGTGGCAGTCGCTACCACTGCTACCCCGGTAGTTACCCCCCTGCATTGAGCTATAATTCGTAGCATTCTTTTTTGCTCATCTGATAAACCTTTTGGTGATGAATTAAAGGGGTTGTCAGGCTCCAAATCAGTTTGTAATACTGATGACCTATTCACAGGATAGGTCACCAGTATGTGATCTATGGGAGTGCAGCACCCAGTTCCCCCACAGATAATTTGTTCCCACAGTTTGTAGGCACTGGAAGCAACAACAGTGGGTAGGGAGCTGTGATGAAATATGTATATATTATACTGGGTCATGACTTATGTGTCTAGTTATGTTTTAACTGTTGTGTTCATCATCGCAGGGGGGTTTTGCTTCTATGCGTCAGTAGGTATCTGCTAAGACGGAGAGTTTCCTGTGTACTGTAATTCTAATTTGTATGGTAATTTCAATCCACAAATCAGGATACAAAAAAGTCGTAGAAAGTGCATCCAATACAGAGGGCCACTAATTAGCAATTCTGTGTGTGTGGCCGCCAACCCCCAGATGTCATGACTCCTGGTCAGTCTAAGGACATAAATGACCAGCGATCAATATATTGAACAAAGAAAAATTCGCAGGTGACATCACAGGTGGGAGGTTCCAGGAAGTGAGCAGAGCTAAGAGTCCATAAATGTGATTCGGTATATGAACTTTTTCATCAGATTTTGGAGATAAAGGTCACCTGTAGAGTCTCCCCAACTACTTGCTGCTGTGTTCCCAGCGAGGCTTACAAACAGGTCTGTTCTTTGTTATTCCCTTTTTTTTTTTACATTGTTTGTATGTATATGTCTTTCTTGTTACGTCTTTTTTTGTTAAGCACTGTATTTTTTTGTGTGTATTAAATTGATAATTTAATAAGATTTTCCTTAGCACTAAACCTCCCCATAAGTCCGAAGAGAATTGATATCGCTTAGCCTTGCTATTGGTGTGGGGTTTGGGTATATTGGTGTCTTGCCTAACATAAAGTGACAAGTGGTGGCATCTGTTTGTGTGGATTGTGATTGTAGGGGTTCCGAGCGTGATTCATGATAGGAGAGCTTACGGGCTCTCCTGTTCAAGTAATAAAAGTGGTGCTGCACTGCCGCTCTTATTAATTGAATAGGAGAGTCTGCACGCATTCCCCAACCATTACGATAGCTTCCGATGCCCAAATTTTGCCCGAACAGCAGATCTTTGCAGATTCTGACTGTTGGACCCCCACAGATCATACTGTATATTGATGACTTATCCTATGGATAAGTCTCAGTATGAAAAATGGGTTTGGGGCTGGACATCCCCTATAAAGTGTAACTAAACTTTCAGACAACTTTTGATTTTCTGTCAGTATTTGTGTCGTTAATAAATTTTGTAATATACTTTAATAACAAAGTTTGGATTCTTTCTGTGAAATCTTGCAACTCTTTATTCTTCCCCTTGCTTATGTATTGAGAGCTGTTCCTGAGTAACTGTGTATGAAGTACGGGCTTGGAGTATTGGGTTGTGTTAAATGCTGAGAAAATGAGGGTGGAGAGGGTCACTTCAAACAGATTCTCTTCTTTCATATAAGACTAAGGTTACAGTGCTATCTATATTATTTCCAGAGGTATCACTGGTTGAAAACACAGTTGGGATTAGGAAATTTATGTGCAGCTACATAATTATTATGATGTAAATATCCCAATCCAGACTGTCTTTTCAACCGCAATCTCCTCTTTCATATGACAATGAAATAAAATTTCTACCTTTTATAACACCTGAGATAAAGGCTCCTGTTGGTCTGATGTCCCTAATAGGCAAACATTGTCCAGGATAAACTTTTTTTTTATACTAGGTCGGGGAAGGTAAAAAAAAAAAAAATTAAAAAAACATACTTAATTGTTTCCAGTCCTCTGGTTGTCCACAGCGTGGTCCGGACCCGCTGCACTGGTGTTTTCTTCCAGTGGAAGTTTCCCGCCGTACTGTGATGTCCCGCATCCCTCTCCTTAGTCTGCTGAGGCCAATCAGCGGCCTAAGGAAAGGACATGGGACGTCACAGGTTTTGACGTCCTATATCCTTTGCTGAGGCTACTGATTGGCCTCAGCGGTCACGGCAGGGACTTCTACCAGGAGAAAACAACAGAGCAGCCAGACTGCGCTGGGAGACACCGGGGACAGGTGAGTATGTTTGGTTTTTTTTTTCACCTTCCCTAATAAAAAAAAAATGGTTATCCTGGGCAACCCCTTTAATTACCTAACGTCATAAAAGCACAAGTCTACATGGTGAAGGGTGGGTTGGACAAGGATTCAGAAAGTGACAGAAAAATGTAACTCCATAACAGGACGTTGGTTATAGGTCATATAACTGCTTCCTGTCCCAGGAGATTCTAAGGTTACATTTGCATATGGCAGATCTGCGACTGTCTCATTAATTTCATAAGGGCTTGCATAAATCTATGTGCTTGCTACCAAAATAACTACATTAAGATTAATGGAACAGATTTAAGAAAGGCCACTTGTTGGCTGAAATGTTGCCTGCCCTGTATTGCACTTGTATTGTCTGATGATGCAGAAAGAAACATTGTAAGACATAAAGGCTGACTGTGTGCTTAAGTGAGGTTTGCTTAATTTAAGAGGCACACTTAATAAAGTTTCTGGCATAAATTATATTAAAAGTGTTTTTCTGGGAGTTTGATATTGATGACCTATCCCTAGGTCCGACACCTTGCACCCCTACTGATCAGCTGTTTGAAACCGCAGCAATGCTCTGGTAAGCACCACTTCTACATCACAGGTCATTTCACGTTACATTCATCGGTCATTCCAGTGTATGGTGCTGAGCTGCAGTACCAAGCACAGGGGCTATGCAATGTACAGCACTGTGCTTGTTAAAGAGGACCTTTCACCTCCTTCACCAATTTAAGTTCTTAGCAGCTGTTAATAGCCACCACTCCACTGATTCCAGTGCAGTTGGAATTTTTTCTCTAGCCCCCATCATTCCCAAGCAACAAACGCAGGTAGTTTTGGTGTCTGCTATGCTGTTTAAGCTCTGCAATGTCAGAAGGGCAGTGTCAGGCAGGGGAGCATGATTCAGTGCACCAATCAGAGGCAACCAATGTCAGAGCTCAGAATCATAACCCTTACATGCTCCTGCCTGACACTGCCCTCCTGACAGTACAGAGCCTAAATAGTATATCGTGCACCAAAACAGCATTGATTGCTTGTGAATGGTGGGGGCTAGAAAAAAAAATTCCAACTGTGCTGGAAACAGTGGAGCAGCAGCTATTAAATGATGCAAAGAGCTAGACTTGTTGGAGGTGGTGAAAGATCTTTAAGCAATGAAAAGGCCACAGAGCTCATCTGAATGCTGGAGTATCTTCAAACAGCTGATTGGGTATTGGAGCTGCACCTATCTAATGTGGATAACTTTTCCTAAAGATAGGTCATAAACATTTAAATTTGGTATCATGCCCCACCCACTAAGCCCCACTCATGCGCTGTCTACTTTTCAGAATAGTGTACGATGCATAGCGTATCGTGTCAGTCATATTCACTCTATCACCTGCAGTAGCTCCCAATCTATTTCTCACAATGCTTAGTAAACTATCAGGCTATTTGGAATAGGTTTCTTTTCCAAAGTTATCAGCAATGTAACAAAGAATATTGCCTATTGATATATGGCGCCCATAAAAGACATTCTCTTCACATGACTTTGAATCAGACCTTTGTCTCTTTTTTTCTATCTTTATCCTTAAAAAAATAACCATGAAATTAGCATGCAGTATGTATAGCATGCAACACCACAAAGCTGAGCAAAATAACACTCGGAGACCTAAACAAATTGTGAATCATTTACAGAGCATTATGTAAAAGGCAGCACAGTCTGGGAAATCAAAGCTACTATCTACTGTGGTCCCCATGAGCCCTGCTGTGTGATCAAATGTATCCATTCTTTCATTTCTTCTCGTGATGTAACCCGTCATTTAGTTCCTTGTTCAATTTCACTCACATTGCCAGATTCTTTGCGCTACCTCCAAGGTAATTTTGTCTTCTAACCCAATTTCCAGCCCTTCTATCATCTGCTGGCCTACTTTCTTTGGAAAGGCGAGCTTAAGACTGTTTCCTCTCCATATCATGTAACCTTAGAACCTTGTATTATGTATACCTTATAATTTCATTTTCCTCTTCTCATGAAATCAATAAAGTTTTCATATTTGCCACCGTTATTTGTTTTTAATATTTGCAAACATATGATCTGTCTAGCCGTTGCTCCTGTTTTAAAAACCTCAGGTAGCCATGGATGCCGTAGACGGTAGATTGTTGATGTTTAAATTTAATACTATAATGTCTACGATGGTGGCCAGTCAATAATTGGACAAGGCAGACTTCACCTGTCATACCCTTTGTCTCCTCTTAGGATAAGGGGTACCTGATGCATCTGCCTACCAATTTTTTTTACACTTTTTATTGAAATATGAAATGGTTTTAGCTGAGCTAACATTCATTATTGACTATTTGGTTGAATGGTCATTCTGGTGATGGCTTTTTAATGTCTGTGACTAACTAAAGACAGAACGGTCTGAACTACCAGAACTACACAGATACAGCAAACAGAAAAAAAGCCACCCCAAAGTGACAGGTAGCTGTTCTAATACTAAGGTACAACCTTGAATTTCAGGACAGAAAAACTGTTTCACTACCGCTATTACTGTTTCACTTTTTGTTGAATTTCCTCAACTATTTTCCTGAATTTCACACTAAATACATTGACGCTCATGTCGTACAGTAATTCAGTCCTAAAACAAGCCTCAAATTGCTTATCTGCCAATGGCACAGACACATGCATTTCAATCTTGTTCTGACTCTTCCAAGAATAAAAGCTTTATAACAGGTGCTGCTCATTGAGTGACACATGCATTGAACATTTTGCAACACTGTCAAGTACACAGAAGTACAACAGCAAATATTTGCTTCATGTGTGAGATATTCTTGATCCACCATGAGACATTCTTATACATATGTTGCATGGCCGAGACAACAAAAAAATTACCCTCCCCCTTCCTTCTTGGTGTCATGCACACTTTACAGCATCACTGTTAAAGTCAAATAACCAGCTCAATGACAAAAATGTTATATAAAAATAATGACTTCATGGCTTTGCTAGTGAATCAGTCTCTTAGCTTAGTAGTTAGCAACTGTTGCAGAATAAATGCTAGCAAATATAGCAACACAGAAGAATGGGACGTCATGTCTACTGATAAATCTGTAGATTCATACAAAAGTCAGCATTTATCTTGTTCCACCATCACACCACACATTTATGTTTAGATTATCCTGCCTTTCCTTCTTGGTTTTACATACCTTTTATTTCTATAGTGCCAACATATTCCACATACTTTACAATCATGGAGCCAAAACAACCTACCAAGTAACATGAAATGAACTGTTAGGCAAAAGAAGATATGGATCCTGTATGCAAGAGCTTACAATCTAATTACATTTCATCGTATCCACTAGGAATGTCCTATGTATGGAATGAGCTGATCAATTGTCGTCCTATGAAGCACAATGCAGTGCCCCAGATGAATTCTTTCCCACAAACACCACAGAGCTTCATTAGTTCACAACACCTCTATCCCAACATTTTCTCACCAGTTATGAGCTGTCAGCCCTTGTCCTCCCAGTATCAGCGTGGTCCCTCTCACTCCAGCTAGGTAATAGATCTCAGTCAAATGCCTTTCTTTCTCCTTCCCTCTCTTCCAAGATTGCCTCCAGGTTGCCTCTGGACTGAATCTTCAAAGCTCAGAGTCCCTCCCTAATCCTCATCCCTCCTTCTGCCTTACTAAACCTTCTCGCTCACATTGCTCAGGGTGTCAACTCTTTTTCCTTTCCTGTATGTCTCTTAATGTTGTCTGTATGTCTCAGTTTGTGTGTCCCTGTCAGTCTCTTTGTCTCTCCTTCCCTTCCTTGCTTTGCCAGCACCCCCCCCCTTCCCTTCCACAGCTAATTAGTTGTCATTAGCAGAGTTTATTAGTATTTTCCATCTTTGTTTCTTGTTGTCTGATGTCTGACCCACCCTGCGGTTTCCTGTGTATCCTTTAACTCTTCCTGCTGTGCTTCTGAGTCCTGGAGTACACTCTAATATAGCAGGTCTAATGCGTTGCAATCAAGGCTTGGTTGATGTACCTCCATTGCGTTTCGAAGTCCAATCTGCTATTTCGGTGCTGACAGACGCCTTCTTCCTGTCTCACATCACAATCTATTCCAGTGCTGAATGATACCTTTATCCTGCCAAGCACTTTCTATGATATCCACTTGTGCCTGTTGTAAACAGGCCCTTTGCACACATTTTAGTTTTCTTGTTTCCAAATATATTCTACACTTAGTAAAGTTTCATCAGCTTTTAAGCACTTAGTTATTCCTATTGGCTTCTCAGTATACTAACCTCAATGACAATTCTAGCTCCGGATGACTTTCTGCTATTCCAACACCAGTTCCAGAGCTGGCTACAGCTAGGCATTGGCATAACATAACACAAAAGCACAAATAATAATTACATTGTTTTGTCTGCACACAATGTCAGCGGATATGCTACAGCTGGCATGGCAGCAGAACATCGTGTCAGGATGCCCAGTGACGCCAGTCATGTAATGCCAGTCAGAAAACCAGTTAATTGCCAGCAAAAGTAGCTAGGTGCCATTTTGCTGGCATTGTAAGGGTTAAAAAAAAACCATTTGTAAAGTGCAATAAAGCCAAGTCTGTGTAGTCATATGCTTGAAAGTAATTAAGGTGTGATACTGTGCAGGCTCCTCAATAGGAATTCCTAATTATCTTCCTATCTGGGGCATTTGATTTCATTTTAATTAGATGCCATGAAAAGCAGAATACGTGAAGGCAGACGAGAAACCACAGAAGCTTAACAGAGGGAAAGCAGAGACACTCAGACAGGTAAGAGGCGGATGAACGGAGAAGCAAGGTAAAGCATTGTGGATTAGACAAAATGCCACATGAGAGACAGACAAGAGTGCCGAGAACTTCAAAGACATGTTATGAGCATGGGATGGAGATGGAACACGCAGGCAGAGGTGCGAGCTGATGATTACTAGCATATCGAGGAGACAGCGGTGGCACAGCGCCACAAGATGCAGCCAATTTATCTCTGCTGATTTTTAATTACCAGATTCATTTGGAAATGAGCCCAAAGGAGAATGACAACAGCTCCCTGTCTTTCTGTTATCTCAGTTTCCTCCTTCCACTGTCTTGTCTCTGCTCGCCTGGCCACTGTTTCCAGAACTATTTGCACTTGAGTTTGTTTGTTTGCGTGCCTCCATTACCCTTCACATGTCTGGAGTACCTTCTTTATGCCCTGTTCTATTTTTAAGTCTCATTTCCTCCTCTTTAGACCCTGCCGTGTTCTATTTTGTTATGTTGGCTTATTTTATAATTACCTGCCATGGAGAAAAAGACTATTCTTCACTCTTCACCATCTCTTTCTCACCAGGTTTCCTGCTCGCAGTCTCACCTACGCAGGACGGAAGGAGTCAGCCTGAATTCAGGACTTTATGTGAGGGTGTCAGAAAAAACCATCTGCTGTACACCTGACAGCCAGAGGCCTATGGAATGAGGTAAAACCAGTCACTGCTTTAGAGAAGACAGACTATAGCGCCTCTCTATCTATTTTTAACCCTTTGTCAGACAAAAAGAATTCATGAAAAGGTCAGCAGTTGTGGTGAGGCAACAAGGAACTGAGAGTGTTGGGTTACCACAGATTACTGGAGAAGCAGCTTCAATGATGAAGAGGTTGTCAGCGAGTAGTTAACTCTTTTCTATCTGCGGTGCCACCTTGACAAAACAATTGGCTCGTGTGCAAACAAGAGGGCAACAATTGTAGGATTATTTACTGCTTTTTAACCTTTTACCCGTGCATCTGTCAATTTCTGTGTGCAAGGAAATCAGTTTGGCTAGGGATGAAATAATCTTTGGTATTGTGTACACATAAGGATGATACATGAGTGACAGAATTTAATTAGAAGCCTTTTTGTTTTCTTCATCTTGTCCATTCTCACAAAACATTCTGTACTATTTATTGTTCTTTCCATGCTGCACAATACTGGGTAGTAACATGTAACTCGGAATACTAGAGAATAATACTTAGAAAGCAAAAAAAAGAGTGCATTATGCATGATAAACATTATACTCTCCAGATAAAGTATGTGCTAGCATTCTGCAGTTCAGGCATTCACTTTATTGGTATACATAGTATGGAAGAGCAAAAATCAAATTCTACAGCTCAGTGTTATTATGTAATGATTCTGAAGTACAGTAGTCCGATATCTATGCGCTGTCTCATAATGTGTATGGAGGTAACAGATCCCTGGGGAAAGAAGATGTTGGATTTCGACATGCCCGATCTTCACTGTTCTGAAAGGAGATAAGCCACAGTCAGAGATGTCTGTCAGTGGCTTAGTCTTCTTTCATTATGGAGAACCCATGCGCACTTGAGCAAGCTGAGGATACATGTGTATGGGTGAGAGGTCAGATGGAATAGCTGACAGCTTTCTAAATGTGTGGTCAGCCTTAGCATGGTGGAATTTAGAGTACAATACATAGGGCAAAATCTAATACAAAATCAATGGTGATAAAAATTCCACTCTATCTGGAGTTAACCATATAGAAACAAATATTCTGAACAGGCAGAGCTGCAGTATACAGCAGGTAGGATAAATATATCCCACCTACCTGTATGCTGCAGCTCTGCCTGTTCAGAATATTTGTGGCATGTTTTAATTTCTATTTTGTGTAATGCTACACATACTGTACACTAAGGTAAGTTTTATTAAGGGGTAATTCTTGAGATCAGCTTGTCTTTTAGAAACATTTTCTACTGCACTCAACAAGGGTGTACAATTAAGAGGGAAAAGGGACGTGGCTTACAATGCACCTCATTCTGTCAAAACTTTGGTACATGGAGCACATAACAGGAAAGCCGACAGTGCGCTGAATTCAGCGCACTGTCGGGCTTTCTAGCGGTATGTAAAACTGCATTTGCACGAGGACATGAAAGGTCCTCTTTAAACATTTACGCTTGGTTCAAACTAGCACCGACTCTCTGTCATTCGGGTCCGTCTGGGGACCCGAATGACGGAGTGCCAGGCCACTAAAACAGTGGTTATACATGGAATCCGTTGGACCTCATTGACAGATGTCCGCCATTTTGAAAGTGAAAGCAGTGAGAAAAAAGTCCTCCATGCAGGACTTTTGTCTCCGGCGATTTTCATCGGTCTCTGCAACTGAGTCTCCAATGGAGACTCCGACTCAGATGTGAACCCAGCCTTATTCTCACCTGGGCGTTGCTTTGCCATTTCATTCTAATGGCTGGCACACTTATGTATGCACCAACTGCACTCTTGGGATATCACTGGCAGCTTAGGCTTGTTCTGTAATAGTGGTAATGTAGAAGAATATTCCCTTTTAGCACTGAATAAACTGAGATATACATGTGAGTATATATAAACTATATATATAATATTCATGACCATAGTCAAACTGCAGTTTTTCTGGATTAAAGTGGGTTTATGGAGTCTTAAAGTTGGTTCTATGCAAAATATCTTTAAATAGTGTTAATAAACAGCTGAAGAATAAACATTATGGTGCACACAGCACCATCTAGTATAATGTTAGAATAATGCATTTAGCTGTGGTAGCCATTCAACAATGACATGCAAGACTATGATGAGATTTAGGGCTTGATAGCGAAAAACAGCTATGTGATGGCCGTATTTGAAATATTCGTCACACGTTCATTTTTGAACACATTGGATTCAGTGTGTCTATTCACTTGTCAATTTTTTTGACTGTTTTTCACAGCCATCAAAAAAACTGATATGCTCTATCTTTGTCCATTTACACGGATTCAGTGAAAATCAATGGATCTGTTTTTAACTGATGTAAAAATTGATTAGTGACTTGGGTCAAAAAAGAAAGACCAATGAAATTCATCTGTTTTTTTCACTGACAGTTGAAGCAAAACGGATGTCACTCAGTCAGAAAATGGTGGCATAAAATACAATATGATTGGAATGTATGAACACTTCCTTACGTTATTCCACTACTTCTCTTTTAACCCTGTATAATCTTGAAAATGTGTTTGTAACCAGCTGATGGACAGAAGTAAATTTGTTGGGAAAAGCAGTTTCCTCCAGTGCTCTACAATTTACAGTTGTGCTGCTCCTGTAGCTGAGGGGAGCGATTTCCTGTGTAAGCATTTTCATTAATATATACTGTAAAATAGCTTCAAAGTAATATTGCATTTTAAAAGAACTTCTAGCAACAGCCTCAAGTGTGCTTCATGCTGATATTTAGATACATGTCCACCCTCTGGAGTCTGAAAAATGCTGGATTGTCAGTGATAAAGGTGAACAAAAAATGTATCCTGCGAGTCCCTACCAAATTTGCTGAAGTAAAATCCTAACTTATCAGTGAAAAAGCCAAAATGTGTTACTCAAGTAACCTTTCATGTGCTGAGTAGAGACAAAATATGCATTACCAAGTGCAGACTCGATTTATGTACATAACATTCTGTAATTCTTAATCTAACTGGTACGTGCAATTCCGTCACGCCAGCCTAAACTGTACAAAAGCTCTTAGCCACCTCTGTCCCCGACTTTTCTGTTTCATTCCACTCACCATGGGAGTTTGCTTTTCTATTCTTTCACTGCTGGAATTGTCACTAATTAAAGTCCCTCCGCACATGGAGACCTGAGAAGTTTCCCAGAAAGCTTTGCTATGCTTCATCTGCTAATGAATATAGAAACAGCGGTAACTGTATGGTACAGGGACAGAAGAGGGCTCAACGAAGCCCACCGTGTAGGTGGATGGGGGTTAACTCTTAGTAGGGGAGGATGGGGACAGGAGATAGGCTAAATATTCTATTTTTGACTTCCAACACTTGCAAGAGATTCAATAATAAACCCTATATAATGTTCCTGAAATGTGTTTAGTACTTTTTTTTTTTCTTTTAGCATTTAACCCTTGGTTGTAAAGGCCATATAAACATTCCTTACTGCACTGGTTAATTTTGCCATTTGGCATGTTTTCCAAGTTGACAACATGGAGGCAGCCATGAGAAGTTGGAGGCACACAGAGCAATATAACCTTGTCACTTTATGTAGTACATGGCACACATAGTAGCAGTTGCTGGTCACCTGCAGACAGTTTTGCAGCAAGGCCAAAAATAAACTGATAGATTTAGTTCCAGCTGTTTTGCCAGTGATTGTGGGGTGAGACACAGATTTGTCTCAGGCTGTGCTATTGAACTGCTGTATATTAGGTCAAATTCCGTTTTACTAGTTGATTGGTTATTAGGAGTCAATCATGTTACCGTGGAGGATTGGGTAGACATACATCTGTTACACCTATGTTCTGCCAGTAGAGCTGTGAAAGCTTTACGCCACAATATATATGGCATTTCTCCATCTCATCCAGAACTCTTCTGCAAAAGGTGGGATCTGACCCTTACCCCTCTTTCACAGGGATTAAAGTATGTTTCAGGGTGGAGGGGTCCTTTCCTGTTTAAAGGAACATCAGACAACAGGCTGTGATGGTAACATTGATTGTGAAAGCTATTATTAGTATGCCAAGCCTGGTATCAGCAGAACAATAGTGGGATAATTGGCATCATTTATAATGTGCCAGCACTGTGGGGAGAGAAACTACCCTCGTGTTCAGGATCTGTCTCTGAAACCAGAATGTAAATGTGTTTAGTCCTTCATTTTACAAAGTAGATTAACTATTTAATCACAAAAGTTATACTGACATTCTCAAACCCTTGTCACAAAATATCCCACAGGTATCCTATGGACTTTTCTAATGTCTTTTTTTTTTTTTTTTTTTTGTGAATTTTCCACCAACTTTTCTACATGGGTGTAAAAATGTCTTGCAAGTCTCCAGTAAGAAATAATGAGTTTCTTCCAGTATAGACTTATGAAGTGATATGAATGTGTCAATGTAAGTGAAAAATAATGATTGTGAAAGAAACGGGCTAATGATCTGCATATTCTGAACTGGACTCCCCTCCCATTCTCCGATATAGATGATGGTTCAGCAGGGAGTGGGGGCTTGTGGACTCCTATGTCCTTCCTGTCATTGTGTGTGATCAGTACACGCCTGTCCTGCATCACTGCCGCTTCCCCTGCCAGCACTCATTAACCTTTGCACTACTAGAGCTTTCAGTACTGGACCTATTTTATATATTCTGTATTAGTGCTAGATTTTGAGGTGGCCCTCATTGCTGAATGTGATTGCCTGTTATGTAGTATAGCATTCATGTAATAATGAGGTATTGATGCTTTTCAGACAGAAAGACAGAAATATAGACCCATTACACAATGGAGTATAAAGAACGGAAAGAACAAGGGAATTCTTAAGCAGGATTTTAGAATAATCTGCAGATATTTAACAGGATTGAAATGGCATTACTCTGCAAGTCTGTAAACCACAGAAAAGTTTCAATGTTCTCTAGTTTTAAATCTTAATACACTTATCCATCTAAAAAATTACTCAGCACTGAAAGATTGTAAGTTTCCTGTTTTAGGTGAAAGCCGTAGGTCAATTCCTGCAGCACTTTAGACTATGCATCCTGGGTTTGATCAGGGGTTGAGCCAGATAATCCAGGTGATGAGTCTATATTAAATGTGTGTGCAATTTACATTACAATATATGTCACATAACAATGTATTTTTGCATTGTAACGTTATAGCTGAACATACAAAGTAACAGAAAGTGACATTTTCATATCGCCTTAGCACTGGTAAATTCCATATTTAACACTCTATATCTAATTTTCTTGTACATTGTACCATGTAAGCAACCAATAAAATATACTTGTTCACTACAATAAGTGTCCTTTCATACTACCTAGTAGTTGTACATTACCATCAAGTCCTCAGTCATTCCTTCCATCAGTGACTGCATTAACATATACTGAGCAATAAACTATGAGAGTAGAACAATATGACTGCATCACTGTACCTGCAATAATAAGGGACATGCATCAGACATGGAGATTAGGACCTCCCTTCTTCTTGTTATCTGAGGTGCACTACAATAAGTGTCCTACCAGAAACACTCCCATGAGATAGATGGTCCCACCCTAGTGTCATATTACAGGACCTGTATACTGCTATTCTGACACTTGTTAACATTAAACTATTATGGGGGTGGGTCATTCTCTTTACATATCTCACATTCTTCCCCACTAAGTTAATGTCGTCCTCGACATTCCGCATTTCCACCATTATGTGGATTGCATTAAGGCACTTTAGTAACTGAGAACAATCAAGTGGTGGTTATATCTCCAATAGAGGTCAATGCCTCATTGTGACATATATTCCTATAAAATGTCACAAGTTACTTCTAGGTACATTGCTAGCTATCAGACCTAGAAGTTCCAATGTTAACACTGGTTCTCAGTAGTATTGGACCACCATGCATAACAATGCTACTACGATGCCTGAACCTCATTTTATCAGGTGGAGATTGGTCAGGTCTAACCTTTACTAAATATGACCTTCTGACCATGTAACCTCACAGTTTCTATACCTAAACAACTAGAAACATTGCCATATTAGCAAAACAAAAACTATGAACTTAACAGCGAGATTGCTTTGAATGTCAATAGTCTTTACATCCGCTCACAGTTCTCCACAAAATATGTGGGTGGTAGGTACCATTCAGGTTGTTGCTCTTGACCAACGGTTGTCACTACTTGTTTAGCATGAAAACTTCTTGGTACCCTACTTGGCTCTCCCATGGTATCATAAGTAAGTGTAACAGGCCTTCGCCTTTATTTCGCAACCGAAGATCTTTTCACCGTCTGTTGTCCTGAAGTTTCTGTTTCTTCATCTGATCCTGGATCTGTTGGTTCAGATTTCTCCATCAATTCTTCTGCCTCTGGAGTTATTGCAGATTCCTCTGATGACTTTTCTGAATCTGACAGTAGAACTCCAGGTGATGCCAATATCTCTGATGAATTCTGTGGTTCAAATTCCGCTGCTTCAGGATTAAGTTTACTGCTTTGTGCTGTCGTAGGTGAACTTAATGAATACATTTCATCTTCTTCATCATCACTGTCAGTTTCATATCCTACATGTGATGTTGGTTTTGGTCGCTTTGGTTTGGAGGGTTTCTCTTGGCCTAACAGTTCAGCAGTCTGTTGTTCATCTGGAAGATAGTCACAAGATAATAACAGATTACGGTGCAAAATCCTTGATCTGTTGCCTGACTCTGGTTTTACCTCATACACTGGACTGTTTTCATGTTTTCTTTTCACAACAACATAAATCTTATCTACCCAATAGGAGCGAAGTTTTCCTGGTCCCCCTTTCTCATTTAAGTTCTTCATTAGAACTCGACTTCCTGAAGTAAGTTTAGCACCATGACTTTTCTGGTCATAGTATTCCTTGCTTTTACCTGCTGACTTCTTTGCTGTTTCTGAAGCTATTTTATAAGCTTCTGCCATTCTCTTTTTCCAGACAGTAACATAATCTGCGTAAGTTTTGTACTTCTCTGATACTGGGGTGTCAAACATTATGTCAATTGGAAGTTTTTCTAGACAATCCATCAGCATCTGCATTTGCTTTCCCTGGGCGGTATTTAATGCTAAAGTTGAAATCTGCGAGTTCTGACATAGGTAAGTGGATTGTTGTCTGTATATACCACAAATGATGGACTATAGTACAAGTAGTCTCTAAAACCGTCACATATTGCCCATTTCATTGCCAAAAACTCAATTTTCCCAGAGTGCAAATGGTAGTTTTTCTCTGCTGCAGTAAGAGTTCTTGAGCCATAACTGATAACTCTCAACTTGCCATTTTGCCTTTGATATAGGCCAGCACCAAGTCCTACCTGAGATGCATCACAGTGCAGTATAAATGAGTTTTTAAAGTCTGGATACCCCATCACTGGTGGCTTAAGTAACAAATCAATCAGTCCCTCCAGGATTTCTTGATGATGGGCAGTCTAATTGATGGGCTGATGTGCAGGAAGTTGACTTTTGTCCTTCTGTATGAATCTATCTCTTTTTGCTTACTTTTGTGTGGTTGATGGTGAACTTGGCCCTGCAGACAGTAGATCATACAGTGGAGCGGCTATCCAGGAGAAATTTTGAATATATGTCCAGTAGTAGGACAGAAAACTAGTCTTTTTCTAAGCTCTCCCACTGTAGATGGAGGTTTATTTTTCAAAGCCATTACTTGAGCAATTTCTGCTGAATCCATAGTATAGCCATCACCGGAGACAATCTTACCTAGGAACTGGACTTGTCTGTTGAACAGCTCACATTTCTTTGGTGTTAGCTTGATTCCATGCTGTTGATAGCGCCGAAGCACAGTTCATACATGTTCCACATGTTCAGTGAAAGACTTACTGTGAACCAGGTTGTCATCAAGATATGGTTGGCAAATCCTATGTCTCAGTCCTTCCAAGCATTTTTCCATGCTTCTCTGAAATTCTGCAGGAGCTGAGCTGAGCCCAGAAGGAATACGGATCCATTCATATAATCCCCAAGGTGTTATAAATGCTGTCAAAGGCCTACTGTATTCTTCCATAAATCCTTGGTGATAGGCTTTCCCTTGATCAAGCACAGAAAACCAAGAACTTCCTGACAAGCTATTCAGCATATCTTGGATTCTAGGTATAGGATAACGGTCAGGAACTGACTTCTGGTTTAGTTCTCTATAGTCACAGCAAAGTCTCAGGCTACCATCTCGTTTTCTTACACATACTATAGGAGAAGAATAGGATGATTTTGATATCCTAATCCATCCTCTAGTTATCAGGTCTTGTAGGTACTCCATCACTTGTTTATGAAGCGGTTTAGGCACAGCAGTATATGTCTTTGTAACAGGGGTGGTGTCTTTTAGATTAATCTTTAATTGGCGTGATGGAATATATCCAACATCAGACTCATCTCTGGAGAATGCAGGACACTCTTCTCTTAACATCTGCTTTACTATGCACTCTTCGTCTGCATCAAGATGATCTGTAGGAACCAGAGGATCCCATTCCTCTTTAACTGAAGACACTTCACCCTCTGGTTTGTCAACATTTTCCAATGTTTGAATGGTTGTGGTCAAAGAAGAAACCTGAACAGATATTATGTAAGCTGGGTATACTGATTTGACTGTTTCCATGTGACCCAACACAGTTTTTGGATCCAGTACAATATCATGTTTAGTGGGGTTCTTTACTGGAATGGTTTCCCGAGCATAGTTGTCATAAGGTACAATCACAATAGTCTCATCTGTATATATTCCCTCTGGTAACTGTACAGTGTTACTTGGCACAAAGAGCTTTTCCTGGTTCTTCTGATGACGTCCCACATGAACACCACACTTGACACCCATTATAGTACCTGCAGGAATAATGGTATGACCTACACCTGTTCTTACCTCCTTCAAAAATGCTTCTGCTTGGCTCACTTGGACAGCTTTTACCACCATCTCTGCTTTTCTTGTAGGCAGTGAAAATGATGTGGCCAGTGTACTCACCAAAGACGATGAAGGGGTTTTTCTTAGGATGACTTCCACTATCACATTATATCCAATGATTGGCTCTTCAGCTCCGTTGTTTTCACTGAATACTAGGAAAGGCACTAGAAGTTCTTTGTTGTCATTATCAGAGTTCAGTTGAAAGGTTGCTTCGATCCATCCAATGAAAGGAATTTCAGTCTTATTTACTGCTCTCCCACATAATGGTTCAGAGCCTTGTAATTCTTCCACTGCCCTTACATCTGTTTGAGGAAGGTACTGCTGTCGCCAACTTTCATTGATGATACTTGCTTGAGCTCCAGTATCCCATAATGCCTGAACAGGAACACCATTCAGTTTACATAGGGCCATACACCTTTTTCCTATTAAATTGATAAGTTTTCTTTGACCTCTTGATACAATTTCACTTATCTGTAAGTTAGTTGTTGTACACTTACTAGTAGAGACTTACTGTATGTTGTTCTGTTGAAGCTCCAGTTGTTGGATACGATCACATACATTTTGGAAATAAGTGTGTAACAGATTTTCTTTGGCTTCCATACCTGAAGATGATACTTCCTTTGTATAAGACAGTAGTAAACCTATAATTCTCATACACTAGGTACCATAAACAACAACCATACCTATCAAAGAAACATACAACAACCTATCAGGAATGGTGATACCATAAATAAATAACATAAACACCAAATGTTATGAAAATATCAAAAAATCATTTTATTGCATACAAGAAAAGACATAAAAAGAAAAAACAAAGGTCAAGGTCACAGCTTTCCCAGGCAGGCATGTCACAGAAAAAAGATATATGTATCAAAGCATATGCATAAGTCCAAGAATATATATTATACCATGCACAGTGCACAGGACATAGTTATTGGACAAATGCATATATATGACACATAAAAAACATTACCTCAAAGTATACCACATGAGTAGCATTCATTAGAAAGGCAAGTCAGACATATTCAATAAATAGTGTATATATATATATGGTAAAGAATAGTCACCAAAATCTTTCTTACCAATGAACAAATATACTGTGAATCCAAGTATACAAGGGAACACCGTGACCTTCACCCGCAGCCCCTACGCGTGTTTCGCTCCCATTACCATCAAGTCCTCAGTCATTCCTTACATCAGTGACTCCATCAACATATACTGAGCAATAAAATATGAGAATAGAACAACAACATGACTGTAGTAATAATCACTGTACCTGCAATAATAAGGGACATGCATCAGACATGGAGATTAGGACCTCCCTTTTTCTTGTTATCTGAGGTGCACTACAATAAGTGTCCTACCAGAAACACTCCCCTGAGATAGATGGTCCCACCCTAGTGTCATATTACAGGACCTGTATACTGCTATACTGACACTTGTTAACATTAAACTATTATGGGGGTGGGTCATTCTCTTTACATATCTCACAACAACCTGCATCACATGTTCAAAAATCGAAGTGTACTCCAATGACTTTCAGTCTGCCTTCCCCCCCGGGCCCCCCCAATTTTCCCCCCCCCCCCCCCCCCCTGTTGTAACCCCCCCCCCCCCCCTCCCCCTTTTTATCGGGTATGTTGACCTGGGTTTTTTTTTTTATTTTTTTTTTTGTTTTTGCTTCTTCTGGTTTTTTTCCCCCCCCCCCCCCCCCCCGCTGCCCCCTTCCTTCTTTTTGTTTTTTTTTTTTTCCCCCCCCCCGCCCCCCCCCCCCCCCCCTCTTTTTTTTTTTTTTTTTTTTTTTTTTTGTTGTTTTTTTTTTTTTTGGGGGGTGCGGTGACCAGATGGAAGGTAACGCTGCAGTTGGGATTGCGGGATGCAAACAGCGCAGACTTGTCACGGTCTCTGGGCACGAGGGCGCAGCGCTGGTGCTGTCCCACGTTACCACCACTGGTACCGGTGATGAGGGGGCTGCACAAATGTTGGTGGTGATTGTTCCCCCGGGGCGCTTCCCCTATACTGTGCCGACTGGTGGTGTTTGGGGCGCCCTGATGTTGTCGGTGCAGAGTCAGACACAGAAACGGTTGTAAAGTTGAACTTTTACTTCCATGGGTGTGGAGGCACAAATGCTTAAACAGTTTCTTCAATACAAAACAACGGGGTACGCCTGGTGACACAGCAAAGTCCTGGGGTGCAGGGTAGACTTGATGAAAGGTGTTCCTAGCCCCTTATACTTCAGTGTTACAGCCCTAAGGTGCGTCTGGGCTCCTATTTGGCTCATAGGAGGATGCCCACCATGATAATAGTACATAATATTCCCCACTCACGTCATGTGGTCCTGATAGCTCAGAGTTTCGGGGTGCAATAGTCAGGGTGGCAGGATATTCCACAGGTCTGGCCTTGGCCCCTGGATCCTGTGATACTTGCTATGGAGCACGTGTTCCAGAATGTTCTCTCCACAGTCTCATCCTGACAAGATAATGATGCTTGACTTCCTTCAGGGCGATGGCTAGGCAGACAGGGGACAGGATCTTCTGAATAGCTGGAGTATGTCAGCTCTACAACCTTCCTGGGCCTGTCTAGGACTTGAGATTCCTGCACTAAACTCACTGCTTTCTTCACAGGACATCACACTTATCTCCTCACCTCCTCCTCCTAACACTCCACACTTCTAACTCCTCACATGCAGGACCTTCCAGCAGGGGTGTTACCATGGGAACCCAGTGATCAGCTGACTCCTCCCCTTTTCCCAGGCGATGTCCTCCCATTGGACATTTGGTTACTATTCAATCCTATGGGAGGTGTAATGCATGTGTGAGGCTCACTAGGTGGCGCTGTGTTGTGTGAGACTCAGGACCCCCTGCTATGTCACACAGGCTATGAAGCAACAGGAAATAATACAATGCACAGAGATCACCCTCAGCCCAGCCATAGCCAGCTCTGGGATGCCACACCTGTTTTTTGGCATTATATGGAAATTTCAATAAAGTTCTTAATGTTAAAAAAAAAAAAAAAAACTAAATGTAGAAATGCCTTTATTGCAAGTAATAAAAGTTGCCACAAAAGTCAGAAGAATGGCACATGCGAGTCACAACATGACCACATTCATTTTCATTACTTGCAATGAAGGCAGCGCTACATTGTTGTCTTTGGCTGTGCGATGTATGTGGTTTGTAATCTAATCAATACAGCGTTTCCTACACAGCAGGGTAGAAAACATTGACCCTCAACAGGTATCTGTAAAACTCAGAAAAAAAAACTATAAATGCCTATGGCAATGACAAATACAGAATAAAAGGCAGAATAAAATATTTTGCTTCTAAGAAAAGATGTCAAATAGCTCCAGTCCCTCAAGGCATTGTTACTTCCCCGTACTTAACAATATGGCCATTGCATATTTTGTTGCATGAGTTATGTTTTATGATTCCCTATGCTCTGATGGTCATAGATGGAGCTAACAGGCCATGAAGAAACAGTATGTTCCTTACTAATGAGTGCAAGGAGCTGACTTTACATTGAAGACATAGTGTAATCAGTGCTGGATTATGTCCCGAGCATACAGTACTCACAATCAATGTTGCTGCATCTTCTGCTGGAACCTTAACAATAACCGTGACAATGAAATGTTGGGATTTGAAGAGTTAACACTTGTCTCTGCTAGTAATACCATATTTATGATTTACTTTAGCAAATTGCCATAATCTCTGCTAACAAATAACAATAATTGCTTCTTTATTGACAACCATTTACCTAGCTAATGATATCTCAGTTCTTCCTGCTGGATCTATAACAATTTTCTCAGCGCAAGCTTGTATTTTAATGGTATTGTCTTGGTCATTCAATTCCAACACCCTGTCACTGTCAGATTCAGGCCACATATATAGAAAATATTTTTTTTTTAAAATCCATACCTTAGTGAATAAAGAATCAAAATATATTATACATGTTATACTTGCTACCGCCCCTTTCCTATTATGTTACAAATCCCAGTTTTGCTAATACTTGCTGTAAATTATGTTTTTTTTTCTCTTGTTTCTATGAATGTATAATGTTGGCAGGTGTATTATATGGCCAAAAATGTGTGGACACTCTGAGTACTTAAAGCGGTACCCCCACCAAAATTTTTATTCTAAGACATGTAAAAAAAAGGTACACGATGTAAATTGTAGAAAAGGTAATTTTCTTACCAGTGGCTGCATATATAACATATCTACTCCCTTCTGGTCTTCATTTGTATCTTATGACCAGCAATCACACTCTCTGACACATGTGTGAACAGGAAGTAATTTCTGTGTTATTCCTATGAGACTTACAAGGCTGTCATAGAGTTAATAGGGAAACTGACTTCCTGTCCACACATCAGATGCTGTGTCAGGAACAGAAGGGAGTGGATAATACGTAAGATTATTTTCAATACAGTTTACATCATGTTACCTTTCAAACAAGAAAGAGAATAATCATACCATGTGGGAGTGATACCGTAACATCTGAATAAAGTATTGGGGCTCAATGTATTAATGCCCTTATTTAAAATACCCAGTCCACATACCTGAGTACCCAGAAAGCTGCTGGCCAGACAGGTAACAGAAACTCTTCTCTTTATTACATTATATTAAACTGTATTACAAAACAGTCTACATACAAATGAATGCTGCTTGTAGTGTATCCCAGCATCATTTAATAAAAATAACATTTTAATCCACATAACTGAGTTCAGGTGTTTCAGCCATGCCAAGTGCATAGAACCAAGCATGCTGCCATGCAGACTTCATAGACGTTAGTACATAAGTCAAATTGAAGAGCTTAGTGACTTTAAAAGTAACACTGTCATAGGATGCCACCTATTATTAACATCACATTCTGACCTCGCAAATGCTCTTCTGGCAAACAGAAAAGCCTACAAAGGCAATCACCTTAAAAAGACATAGTACCACTCCTATTCACATCTATGACATCTCACCTAGCAAACCAGTACCCTGCTTCATACTGCGCATAGGTTTCCATTGCTTTTGAAGGAGGAGTTCTGGTTTGGTTTTAATTCCAGGTCATGTCACTAGGCTTCCAGACACTGATCTATAGGGAGCTACTGTATATTACAAAAAGTGGTGCTGAAGGAACAGTTTCCTTTTTCCATAAAGGAAAGCTTATTTGCATAATCTTTCCCAAAATTCACATAGACATCCCCCAAAATCTTGTCCTTCCCAGAAGAGTGGAGGTTGATGACAGAGCAAAAAGGGGAAAAAAAAGCAAAACCCTTATAACCAAAAAATATTATGTCCAACTGGCTTAGGTATGATGGTCTGGTGTCCACATGCCTGTCAAGGGTTTATGCTACAACTTTATTTTGTTTCCAAGTTGCAATTGTTCTCTGTTGTAAAGAAAAAAGATAAGTTATGGACAATTGAGCTCTTGGTTGACAGCTATTTTTGGCTCGGCAAAACTGTATATTATTTCAGTGGAGGAAGGAAGATTAGCAGCTTCCAGTTACCAGGCATTGCTTTGTTGGGGAATATAAAGGTTCAGACAGGGAAATTCCAACCTGTCACTGACAATATACCTATTACATGTTCTTCTGGGTAGATAATATCCACATGTGTGCTATTCAGAAGCCAGGATTCTTCTGAGAATACATTATGTATGAATAGAAAAGATCAAAAACACAAGATGGATAAACATTGTATTATTTATGATTGTATGACTGTTGTCTTAGTAGGAGCATGTGTTGCTTGGTAAGCTACATTTTTATTTTATTTGTTCCAATTTTCTTATTTTGAGGATGTCTTACAATCAATGAAAGTGAGTGACAGAAGCCTAATCTCTGTATTATCCATGCTCTACGCAACATATTTAGGGTAGTATCACAGGGCATACCAAAGTTGATTTATAGTGCCCAAAGGTTATACAGAGAGCTAAAATAGAGTGTAAGTGTTTGCACTCCTCCCCAAATGTTTAGTGGAGCACAACCATGGCTGCCAAACAGACAGACACTTTTTAGTATCTGTTTATATAGCTTCTGTTGTTTCTTAGATCATTATTTTATTGGCTTGGTTGTGAGCATTTGTATTGATGAATCTGCTTATTTCCATTTGGGAGTGTAACAGTATTGTTGCCTAGAGCAGTTGGGGTCTTGTGCTTTTAGGGTTTCGGCCATTAACAGTTTAAAACCAAAATGTGCTCACAACCTCACATAACCACCAGGTATGTTATATATCTCCAACATCTGGGCAACCTCCAAAACTACCCGAAACTGTAGTATAGTCTTAATTCTAGCTGGAACCAAATAAGTTCTGTGGTGGATTTTATAGATGTCTCCATCAATGATACCTGCCATTTATCCTTATTAATAGTTTTGCAGCATAGGTTTTGAAGATAAAAGGGTACAGCCCAGGTCACTCTCCGAGCAATTGCATGAATAGCAAATTAGTACCTTTTGGGTGCAGAATTCAAGCCATCATAGGTGACTTAAAGGGGTTGTCCAGCCACTTGCTGATCGGTGAGTGTCTCACTGCTAGGACACCCTCAAGAACTGGGGTGTTTTTTTCACCTCCATGGACACTGTGATGCTCTCTGACCAGCCACTCAATTCAAAACTGGGGTGCAAAACACCCCAATTCTTGAGATTCATGGGGGTCCCAGCAGTGGGACACCCACTGTTCAGCAAGTTTGCCCCAATCCTTTGGATAGGGGGTAAATTGCTGCGGCTGGACAACCCCTGTAATACCCCAGTATGAAGTGTCATATATAAGGGCATGGTTTTCATGGAGGTGTTAGTCTTTGTATGACAGATTTATCCAGAAAAAGAAAATTTATGAAACCTAATCATTACAGTATTAGGAGCAATGTAATAGTTGATGAAATGCTCATTAGTGAGGTTATAAAGAAGAAAATGATGAACATGGTTAAAAGTAGATTCAATTTACCTGGTAAATTGGGACCGCTATAAAGCAGGGTTAAACAGAGGATTAGAGAAATTGGGATAGCAGGGGATACCAGTGATTTTATTTAATTATGTTCTCCTCCCCAGTAAGATAGATTAATAAATGAATACAGACTTGGACCTCAAATCTCTAGCAATAGGTAGAGCTGTCTATATGAATACTGAAAGATCATTTAGTAAGGTTAAATGGGTTATAGACAAACTCTTATGGAGTAATTTAGGTTTTTATGAGAAGAGACCACCATACCTTTTATAGAAATACACAAAATGTTGCGCTATAAGAACTTTGTGCCTCTCCTCAGGGTGATTAGAACAGATCTAAAAAGTGGTTTAAAGGCACTTACACATGGTTTGGGTGCTGCGCTATCTGTAAGATGAAAGTTATGCCCCATCTCCTCTATCTTCTACCGACCCTCCTGATACACATTCCCCCCTCTTTCTTTAAGTTGCTGTATAATGACTTAATTAGCTTTGTTTGGCGGGGGAGAACCTGATAGAATGGCCCGCTCGACCCTCACACTACCAAAACAGTGTTGCGGCCTGGGACTCCCTGACCCTCGTAGGTACTACGAGGCCTCCATGCTTAAAAGAGTGCTGGACTGGTGCTGTCACCTTCCCCTCAAGCAATAGGTCTCCCTGGACTACGCCTTTTCTAGCACTCCCCTCCACTTGCTCCCCTGGTTAGACATACTGCACCGCGGCTCTGAGAGCCCACCCCACCATAGGTCCTATGCTCCGCGTATGTAAGACACTCTTCCCGAGGAAGCAGATATCTCTCCCCCTCTCCGATGTTCCCTATACTGGGAAACCCGATGTTACGATACTGGTAGACACGGCTGGAATCAGGTAGCCAGATGGAATAAGCTAGGCGCAGTCAGGAATAATAAAGTTCCGTGGTGCGGCTTGAAGTGTGGATCGCAAGGTGAAGATTTAGCGGAGAGTAGGAACAGTCTGGTTAAGACTGTTCTGAGGAACAGGAGACTAGAACAAGTCACAATACTCGAGCAATGGTTGAATTGCCTCATGGGTATAAATAGGCCCAAACAGAAAACAAGATGGCTTCAAATTGACACACATCGGTCATCTTTGTTAAGGGCAAATCCTAGGATAAACACAGCAGCCTCCAGTAGTGAGGAGTAGAAGTGTAAAACAATAGTTCAGAGTGAGAGAAACAGCGACCACTGGTGGTAGATTAGAAAAATACACCAGGATTCTGACACCCGGCCTTCCTAGTGGATTTGTCTCCTGGGACTTTCCAACAGTGCCATGAGGCGGGTAGGCAGAGAGCTGTGCACTTCCGATCGGGTGGCCACTGGCTGTCCCATAGTGATCTAATATCTGAACCGAACCGAACCTCGCTGCATCAGTGGCGAGTTCTCCAGCTCACGTACTTCCTTGCTTCGTTACCCGACTCCCCGGGCTACGATAGAAAACTCTCACAGTTTGAGAGGGCCTGTTCCGGGTCTCACACGGTCAGGCTCTCCCTATCTGCATTTTATTTGCTATCGGTCTGCCCTCCTCCGGACTACAAACCCTCCTACTTGTCCAAGTGGAAGGCCAATCTGAACATGACCTTTTCCAAATCACAGTGCTCTAGGATCCTTGAATTTGCCCACAAGAGCTCCATAGCAAGTAAATACCAAGAAGCGGGGTACAAACTTTTGAGTACATGGTACCACGTCCCATTCTAAATTACACAAATTCTTCTTATCCACCTCTCCAAGGTGTTGGCACTGTGGCTTGGAGGAGGGGACGCTATTGCATATCTACTGGGGGTGTACTGGGCTGAGAGATTTTTGGGAGGGAGTCCATTGGGTGATTTGTAAAGTTTTCCAGATTACTCCTCCTTGCACGCCGGCTTTCTTTCTACTCCACCTCTCGGACTACTCCCTCCACGCTTACCGTAAATCCTCTTTACGACACATGGTTAATGCCGCCAGAGCATGCATTCCTGTGCTCTGGAAGTCGCAGAATGCACCTTCCCTCATCCATTGGATCCGTAAGGTGGAGGATATCCAGGGAATGGAGGATCTCACCGTGTCTCATCAAGACGCACTTGAGGCTTTCATCGATGCCTGGACACCTTGGATCCTCTTTCAAGGTACCCATGATTATAGGGATCTGATAAGTCCCGCTTCCCTGGAATGGTTGCTGGGTCTCCTGGTTTCTGGTTTTCTCTAACCCCACGCCCCTTTTTTTTTTTCCCATCCTTTTCTTTCTTCTTCTCCCTTCCTCCCTAGTCATGATATGATTATTGTGCCTTGGCTCTACCGATATACTCCAGTGTGCTGTATTGTAACTATTCTCATTTGTTTGAGATGTTTGTTTATGGCCCTTGCTATTTGGGGCTTGCTTTCGTGTTTTTGCATTGTGTTCTTCTTTGTTTCGATTGTTGTTATAAATAAAGAATTTATAAAAAAAAAAAAAATGTTGTGCTATATGTGGATTCTGCAGATTGTCTGGTGTTTAATGAGATCTTGATCTTGAGATGGGTAGACTTTAAAAGCAATACAATAGTCTAGTCCAGGGGTCGGCAACCCCCGGCACGTGTGCCACTCTTGGCATGCGAGGCATATTTCCCTGGCACGGCAGCCCGAGTCCTCAACCAGCAGTTTCGCTCGGACCGAACATGGCCCAAACGAAACTGCTATTATTATACTCGGGGGTCTCTTCAGACCCCGAGTATAATAAGCGGAGCCTCAGGAGAAGTGATGAAACATAAAAAAACAATGTATTCACCATTCCTACGCTCCGCAGCCGCTGTGTTCTCTTCCGGCGCTTCTGCCTGAAGTCAGCGAAAGCTGACAGGACCTCTGGGGTCACGTCTGGCATCATTGCGCATAATGACGCCAGACGTGACCCGTAAGACCCGATCAGCGGTCTTAGGGGTCAACATTTTTTATGTTTCATCACTTCTCCTGAGACTCTGCTTATTATACTCTGGGGTCTGAAGAGACCCCACAGTATAATAATAGCTAGTAAGTGGCGACAATTGAAACATTATAAAAGTTGGAACATTATACTGTGTGCAGGGGCCACTATGGGACATAATATCTTGTGCAGGGCCACTATGGGACATATACCGTGTGCAGGGGTTACTATGAGACATAATTCCGTGTGCAGGGGCCGCTATGAGACATAATTCCGTGTGCAGAGGCCGCTATGGGACATAATACCGTGTGCAGGGGTCGCTATAAGACATTATACTGTGTGCAGGGGCCGCTATGGGACATAATACCGTGTGCAGGGGACGCTATGGGACATAATACCGTGTGCAGGGGCCGCTATGGGACATAATACCGTGTGCAGGGGCCGCTATATGACATAATACCGTGTGCAGGGGCCGCTATGGGACATAATACCGTGTGCAGGGGCGCTATGGGACATAATACCGTGTGCAGGGGCCGCTATGGGACATAATACCGTGTGCAGGGGCCGCTATGGGACATAATACTGTGTGCAGGGGCCACTATGGGACATTATTCTGTATAACGGTGTGTTTTCTGTATTAAGGATGTGTTTTTACACAGAAAACGCAGGCATTTTTTTTTTTTGTGCAAAACTGCACCATGTGAACGCAGTTTTACATCGAAGTAAACATTCCAGTGGCCTAAGAATATAGCTGAATCCAGATACATAATGTGTATTCACCATAAGGGTGCTGCTATACGGTGCTCTTGGACACATACATTTATCACTAATTGGGGGCTGCACATGGACTTTCATTGCTTCTAATCGGAAAGTTCAGGGGCGTCCCGGGAAATAGTAGTAAACGCATGTGTCCTAAAGCATCTGGTGGCAGCACTTCTGTGTTATGGCACTCTGAGTACCTCATCTTTGATTTTTTAATTAAAATCGGCACGCTGAACAAAAAAGGTTGCCTACTCCTGGTCTAGTCAATGACTATTTCAAAGGACCAGAATCCATTATAGTTTTGAGGATTGGCAGCTTTCTTTACCTGACTTCACCACCAATATTTATGTCCAGCTTGTGCCTGCATGTTTATTTTAATAAGGAGATGGGAATAAGCCAGTATCAGACCACTCTGACCTGGGACCTCTCCATCACATGAAGAAAGGATTAGGCATTTTGAAATCCAAGAAGCCAACCCCTCTTTTCCTTAACAATAGATGTGAGAAGACCCCAATAAACACTGGTTGGCCAGTGCTGACCCTTTAGACAGACCATCCTTTTGACATAGCGATAAGGCTGTTATTGCACTGATACATTCTCCTAAAATGTTTACTTTGAAGAACTTGCAGAAGATCTTGCATGATTGACAAATAGACAAGTGCTTCATGTCTACATTTATTATCCTTTCAAGTTCTTAAGCTTGCTGGGGTTGCAAGTGGAGGAAAGTTAAACTAAAACCATGCATGTCCCTTTCCTGGGGAGGAGACCCCTTGAGCTGACTAAGATATACCACCTCCTCTCCTAATAATGCACCTCCCTTTTTGGTTTTCTGCAGCGCTGCCCTTTTCGGAGATGTACCAGTTTCTACAATTACATCATTTTATTTCCACTTTTCTTAGGAATACTACATCCCCTTTAAAAATGACTGTTTTGGGGAATTACTGATCCACTCCTCCTACCACACTCAACTTTTATACATCCTAAAATGGGAAAAGGACCTGGGCTTTGCTCTCTTTGATGAATAATGGTTCTAGATCTGGGAAGCAACCTGCAAAAGTGCCCCTAATGCTCTCATGTTAGATATCTCTTTTAAGGTTTTATTCTGTTGGTGCCCACCATAAATGCCCATAATACACCAAGTTACCCAAGTAATTGCAACAGGGGGTGCCATTCACCAGGGAACATGCTCCATTCCTGGTGGTCCTTTCCCAAAATCAAAAGGCTTGGGATACGAGTTTAAGACCTCATAAAAGTAAATGGAATCAATATATGAAAGTACCTCTGGGAGGCCTTATTTAATTTGCATAGAATACCCCCCAAACTTCCTATTTTTTTAGCTACAAAACAAACTATAGCCTCCGCTTGGAGAAAAGTCTATCCTTGGCTTCTCTGAGGTGAAATGAAGACTGAACTGGATCTGACCCCCTTGCATATATTATGCTGTTCCATCCCCCTTGGATAGACCCTTGCTCTCCATATAGTGATCAATTGCCCCTTTTAACTCAGCCAACGCAACCACCCTCAGCAATCCCAATTCCCTCTGTCTCTCATCTCTTACCTCATTCCGTCTTACTCTTTTTTTCCGCTTTCTTTCTTTGGTCGTTCATAGATACCAGTATAATGCTCATTGGTAATTGTGCGACTATACGTGACTCTTCTCCCTCTGACCCTATTTGAGGAGAGTTCTCGATCTCTGATTTACTATGTATATACCATATCTTTTATAACTGCTTCATACTGTTGATTTCTATGTAAAAACTGTTGTGCAGATTATATATATATATATATATATATAATTTGTGCAGCTTCTAGCTGATAGCACCTTTTGTCTGATTTCTTCTGCTGTTACAATAGATGGCAGGTCTAAAACTCAATACAAATTGAGCTAAGAATAATAATAAGTATCAGGGTCAGCTGGTTGTGGACCAACTGTGCTACCAAATCAGTTTGACTTGTCTACATAGCCTCCCTGATGTTACCCTTTAACCTTCATACAGAGATGTGGACTTTGCTGCTGAGATGGTCCCTGTTTTGGTGGCAACTGGCCTAGTGGGCCAAGAGACGTAAATGTAAGGCACAAAAATGGTCAAGTTCAGATGGTCAGGGCAGGCAGCAACAGTTCAGAAGTGAGATACAAGCAGATGGTCTGAGCACACTGAAATAGGATAGCATCAACAGAGTTTGACTGGCACCCAATTACCGTTTTGTGTGCTGACCCCTAAGAGGCCAAGAAAGCTGGTGCACACACCCTTCGAGTACCACAAGCAGCAGAGGAAAGTAAAGAGGATGCCAGTCAGGAGCTGCTAGGAGGGACAGAACGGTGGCTGCAGCACATTGCCAGCATTACAATAAGTCAAAAATCAATACTATACCACGTAAATCAATATAGCAGGAAAATCATAGAATCTGCTCAGTATAGCAAATAATTGCCTAAGGACAGACCTCTGCAAATAAATTACCATTACTGAAAATAGGTGCTTGACTTAGCAAACCCATCAACCTTTTAGGGCCTTTTGAATTAACAGAGGGGAGAATTTCATTCAGTGTCTTTGTCATTTTGCCAAAGTAGAAAAAGCAACTAAAATTAAGGCTCTCACTATTCAGAAGTCAATACTTGTTTGCATTGCCTATACAGCCCATTAACTTTAGTAGGCTCTAAGTAGTTTCATTTCCATATGGTGACACCACAGGGGTATTGAATATTTGCTGCCAGTTTATCTTCAAGTTACCCATCTAACAAAAAATGATTATCAAATGCAGACCACCCCTTAAAGGGGTTATCCCAAGACTGACATGTCAACCATCCACATTCAAAATCTATGGGGGTAGCAGGTAGCCTAGCGCAATATTCAGCTACCTCCGTCAGGCCCATGCACTTTGAATGGAGCAGCATGCTGTGGATAGATGAAAAGTGTCAAACTTGCAATAACCCCTTTAAAGTTAACCTATCTACAAACTTCTGAAGTTATTTTGATTGGTGAGGGTCTGGGTGCTGAGACACTGAATTATTGTGTACTATGCCCCTTCATTTCTGTTCATTCCTCCATGGACAGCCAAGTGTGTAAGTTCTGATTCATAGTCATTGGTACCCTTTGAGAACATAAGTAGAACTGTAATAATATAAAGGGTTTTACCCATTAATAACACTTATCACCACATGATAGTTTTTGTTTACTGAGGGTCTGACCACTGGGGTCAGCATTAATGAAAATGAGGGACCCCAAACATCTCTTGTGACTATAGTGGTTGTGCTCAAGCTGGGTGACTTCTCTATTTATTCCTACAAGAATTCCAAAATGGTGATCTTTGTCAGTACCATAGAAAATAATGGAGTGGTGGCCAGAGTATACACACAGTGCTTCAGTCACATAAGCCACAATGGAACCTCTGTACTTGTGATCACTGAGGGTCCGAGCAGTCGAACCCCTAGCGATAAGACACTTATGCCATATCCTGTGGCTAAAGCGATAAATGTGTTGAGCAACAAAAATTGCAATGTATCTTTATGGTACCACATTGCAAATTGTGACATAATGCAACTGCAAGGTGACAGTCACAGAAAATTCAAACCTGGAAGTCGCATCTGAGTCGCAGTCACAATGCAACATGTCTCTGACTTGACTGTGTTTTTACAGTCAAATCACTGCTCTAAAACGTTGCACAATAGTAAGTTGCAGACAAGTCACACTACTGCATAGCCCTAGCCTAAGTATTGATAGTGTAAAACATGTTTGATTCAAATAGTAGGTGTACATAAAAATAAACACATTTCTAATATACTGTACTCCCAGTAGTTTTTCAGCTACTTTAGACAGGAGAAGACATTGATGTTAGTGGTAGGCACATCACTAACAGGCACACAATAGGACAGATAAACTAGTAAAAATCACCATAATTTGTGCCAAAAAACTGGAGTATATACTTTACACCTAATTTTCTCAATTTTGCACCAATATTTTGTTGGAAACTAAACCAACTAATAAGTGGTGTAAAGTTAGACTAGACAGTCTTAAAAGTACACCAGATTTTCAAATCGTATTAGACACTTTATGCAGTTTGAGGCTGTCTAGTCTAAGTTTGCACTGTCTAAAAGTTAAATAGTATTAGGGTGGGTTCACACTACCATTGTTAATGTCCATTTCTGTCATCTGTCATAGGAGCAGAGTAGCAGAGTAACGGACACAAACAGAGCACCCTCCATCTGTGTCCATTCCCGTTGACTCTAATGTAAACAACATGACAGTTGCTGTCTTCCATTGTACGTTTATTTACTTTTGTATCGGAAGAAAAAGTGACTTTTTCTTCCATCAGAAAAGCCAAACAACATGACAAAGGAAAGGTTCCATCATGTTTTTTTCATTGTGGTGAATGCAGACGGAAACCCAATGGAATGGGCTCCGTCTGCATATGTTTATCTGCCCTAATGTTACATTTAGTTTTAGAACCTAGCTCAATAAGGAGGTACAGTGGGGAAAAAAAAGTATTTAGTCAGCCACCAATTGTGCAAGTTCTCCCACTTAATAAGATGAGAGAGGCTTGTAATTGACATCATAGGTAGACCTCAACTATGAGCGACAAAATGAGAAAACATATCTAGAAAATCACATTGTCTGATCTTTTAAGAATTTATTTGCAAATTATGGTGGAAAATAAGTATTTGGTCACCTACAAACAAGCAAGATTTCTGGCTCTCACAGACCTGTAACTTCTTCTTTAAGAGGCTCCTCTGTCCTCCACTCATTACCTGTAGTAATGGCACCTGTTTGACATTGTTATCAGTATAAAAGACACCTGTCCACAGCCTCAAACAGTCACACTCCAAACTCCACTATGGTGAAGACCAAAGAGCTGTGGAAGGACACCAGAAACAAAATTGTAGACCTGCACCAGGCTGAGAAGACTGAATCTGCAATAGGCAAGCAGCTTGGTGTGAAGAAATTAACTGTGGAAGCAATAATTAGTAAATGGAAGACATACAAGACCACTGATAATCTCCCTCGATCAGGGGCTCCACGCAAGGTCTCACACCGTGGGGTCAAAATGATCACAAGAACGGTGAGCAAAAATCCCAGAATCACACGGGGGGACCTAGGGAATGACCTACAGAAAGCTGAGACTAACGTAACAAAGCCTACCATCAGTAACACACTACGCCGCCAGGGACTCAGATCCTGCAGTGCCAGATGTGTCCCCCTGCTTAAGCCAGTACATATCCGGGCCCATCTAAAGTTTGCTAGAGAGCATTTAGATGTTCCAGAAGAGTATTGGGAGAATGTCATATGGTCAAATGAAATCAAAGTAGAACTGTTTGGTAGAAACACAACTCGTCGTGTTTGGAGGAGAGTGAATGCTGAGTTGCATCCAAAGAACACCATACCTACTGTGAAGCATGGGGATGGCAACATCATGCTTTGGGGCTGTTTCTCTGCAAAGGGACTAGGACGACTGAGCCGTGTACATGAAAGAATGAATGGGGCCATGTATCGTGAGATTTTGAGTGCAAACCTCCTTCCATCAGCAAGGGTATTGAAGATGAAACATGCCTGGGTCTTTCAGCATGATAATGATCCCAAGCACACCGCCAGGGCAATGAAAGAGTGGCTTCGTAAGAAGCATTTCAAGGTGCTGGAGTGGCCTAGCCAGTCTCCAGATCTCAACCCCATAGAAAACCTTTGGAGGGAGTTGAAAGTCCGTGTTGCCCAGCGCCAGCCCCAAAACCTCACTGCTCTAGAGGAGATTTGCATGGAGGAATGGGCCAACATACCAGCAACAGTGTGTGCCAACCTTGTGAAGACTTACAGAAAATGTTTAACCTCTGTCATTGCCAACAAATGATATACAGACGTGGACAAAATTGTTGGTACCCCTCGTTTAATGAAAGAAAAACCCACAATGGTCACAGAAATAACTTGAATCTGACAAACCTGGAATTTGCCAAACTACTTGTTGACAAGCCACAAAGCTTCTGGGAGAATGTCCTATGGACAGATGAGACAAAAATCGAAATTTTTGGCAAGGCACATCAGCTCTATGTTCACAGATGGAAAAATGAAGCATATCTTGAAAAGAACACTGTCTCTATTGGGAAACATGGAGGAAGCTCTGTTATGTTCTGGGGCTGCTTTGCTGGATCTGGCACAGGGTGTCTTGAATCTATGCAGGGTACAATGAAATCTCAAGATTAGCAAGGGATTCTAGAGAATTGAGAACCCCTTCAAACCCGAGACAACTGGAGCAGTTTGCTCATGAGGAGTGGGCCAAAATACCTGTTGAGAGGTGCAGAAGTCTCATTGACAGTTACAGGAATCATTTGATTGCAGTGATTGCCTCAAAAGGTCGTGTAACAAAATATTAAGCTAAGGGTACCATCATTTCTGTCCAGGCCTGTTTCATGAGTTTTCTTTTTTTTAAAAATTCTGTTGAAGCGTGGTTGAAAAGCAATGTCTGACTTTCATTTGTTCATTGTCATAGAATTTTTATATATTACTTTTGTCAGATTCAAGTTATTTCTGTGACCATTATGGGTTTTTCTTTCATTAAACGATGGGTACCAACAATTTTGTCCACATGTGTACAACAAAATATTGAGATGAACTTTTGTTATTGATCAAATACTTATTTTCCACCATAATTTGCAAATAAATTATTTAAAAATGAGACAATGTGATTTTCTGATTTGTTTTCTCATTTTGTCTCTCATAATTGAGGTCTACCTATGATGTCAATTACAGGCCTCTCTCATCTTTTTAAGTGGGAGAACTTGCACAATTGGTGGCTGACTAAATACTTTTTTTCCCCACTGTATGTCATAGATTGGAATGAGACGTGACTTAAGATGCATCAATGTTTGCCACAAATGCACCAAAATTTTGGTGTAAAATTCTAAATTCAAAATAAGGCATAACCCTTAGACCAGACAGTCTGAATATGCACTCCAGTTAACATCCAGCATAAGTCACTGTGATAAATCTGGTACATTTTAACATTGTATAGTCTAAGTTTACACTGTCTAAATTTTAGTATGAACCACTATGTGCAAGATGTGAAATAATAGATAATACTATTATATATAAAAAGATGCTACCGAATAGCTATATTTTTATTTGTTCATCTTGAAATATGTGAATTTCCAATAGTTCATAATCTCTAATATTCTTGCATTCAGTAAGGTGGATTTTTCATGTAAATTTACTCTGTTAGCAAATCTGAGCAATACAAATGCTTAGATATTTCACTCTTATATATGTTAAATATAGAATTCCTTAAAGTTTTAGTAGAATTGCTCTTTAAAGGATTAGATTCATTTTAATAGAGGTATGTTTTGTCTGAACGCCCAAACCATACCTGTTACCTTGGTGATGAGTTTCTATCCACTTTTAAGGCTAGGACTCATTATTGAGAGATTAGGCCCTACTTCATAGCCTGCTATTTAAACAAAGTGTTTGGCGGCCTGTGCTTATCAGGGATAGCTATCTCAGATCTAATAGTGTATGTGTAAAATATGGCTTTTAGCTTATCTGTTCCAGTAGCAAAGCAAATATTCTGCGCTTAGCCCACCAAAATGCTCTTCTTTTGGAAAGGAATTAATCTCGTCTCAATTCTAGTTGTAAAGATCAGGAAAAGGGACAACTAAAATAGTATTAATATTCTGCCTGTTCTGACTTGGAGAAATTGCTATGCCTTCTCAGTCTTTAATGACTCTTTCAGTAATTATTAATATACTTTCCATTATGGAACAAAGGTCCAAATATATTAAAGGGGTGCTTTATAATATATTTATTTGTTCTGTGCTGTTAAGCATAGGGTAGTGTTCAGCAATCAATGTCATGGAAATAAAATGTTAATGTTTTCCCCTGTATTTTATTGATTTTCCTCAATCCGTCTTAGCTACAGACTTGCACCACAATCAGCTTGCGTAGTAATAACCCTTGCTCTGTTCACTTAATTAAATCTGTATACATAGGGCTAGATAGATATGTTGCATCTGAACAGATTTGGTACACACCCATAAACTTTATTGATAGCCTTCTGCTTATGGTGCTGACAATAACATAAGCATATTTACACAGCAGTGTATTGTTCCATAGAGATCATAGTAAATATATAATACATACAGTTTGTATAATGCATTCAGACATCTTATCTCTGCTACAGATGACCACAGACAGTTATGCCAGCCATGCACAGCCGGATTTTACAGCCAGCTGATTTACAGTGTGGTTTTCTGAAAAATCGGAAGCACTTGCTATCACATTTGGGGATTTTCCAACACACTGGGAAGGCTTCATGTGATAAACTCAAACCTTCTTTTCTCTCAAACAAAAGCGCTTAGTTCTGTGTTCTGGGACATCTACCTGTATATGGCTATCATAAAGCTGGATGTGGTCATACAGTATTGGTTTTTACCAGTTGTTACGCCAGTAGATATCACCTACAGTTTTCTCTTAAATACACACATCATCAAAAGAAAATTGTTCCTAAAAATGCAGTTTGTCAATACTCTTTTCCCTGGTAAGGCTCAGGTTCTTACAGGATTCATGAGAGTTACGTAAAGATCTACTATGATCCAGGGCTGGGAGATTTTTAGCTAAAAATAAAATCAATTTATTTTCATTCAAGTTTATGGGCGATTCTCAATGTTAATCTCAAATTTCATGTTCAGTTCAGTGAGCTTGCATTTCATGCAGGCTTTCATGTCCTACCACCCAGCTATTGACTACAGTGAAGAAACTGTTGAATTTAGTTTGCAGCGGCAGGGGAAGGCTTGTATAAAATATATCAGACCTTGGGGCAGGGTTAACATCGATTTCACAATTCTGAGGAAAATCACGATTCTTTGAAATGGCAAATTAAAGTGCTCTTTATTTTGATCTGTTATGATCCATTTTACACCATATTTTCTTCTAAAGGTTGTGTCTTGTTTTTTTCTTCTTATGAGATAAAATGGAGCAGCATGCTACGCGACAACAATTAAATGGAATCTGTCAGGGCAATTTGGGACACTAAACCACCCACACGTCCATATGGACCTGGGGTTTAGTGTCCCAAATCACCCTGTTATAACGCAATCCATGCGGCCACATTAAAAATTAAAAAAGCTTTTTACTCACCCTGCCGCTGTACTCCACGTGCATGCGCAGTTCTTCAATGAAGCCAGAGGAGTACACCTCGGCTTCAGTGCGCATGCCCCGTACCTCCAGCAATTGCGCAGTGAAGCCGGGGTGTCCATCTTCGGCTTCACTGAAGACAGCGCAGGCGCCGGGACAAAGAAGCTCATGAATAAGCCGGACCGTTCTCACCAAACAGCGTACATCGGACCCTTCTCTAGGTAAGTATAAAGGTTTTTTTTATTTTTAATGTGCCTGCGGGTTGCATTACAACAGAGTGATTTGGGACACTAAACCCCAGGTCTATAAGGACCTGTGGGTGGTTTAGTGTCCCAGATTGACCTGACAGATTCCCTTTAAGGCTAAGGCCCTACTTAGCGAAAGCGCTGTGATTTACCCGTGATGGAAATGCAGGGCGAAAACAATGGCTTTTTACAGTAACAGCAAAGTGGATGGCATACTGGCTAATTCCATCCACACATTGCAGAAAAATATCTGCAGTGGAAATGCTGCGATTTCAAAAACCATGCAATATCACAGCATTACGATACCAAAAAATAGGTGAAACTTAACTTTATTATTAAAATAAATACAAAACCCATAAATAGAGTAAAAACCTTGGTACAGATAGATATCAACAAATTAGAATCTGATTATTTGATAGTATCAACTCCTAAAATTCCAACCAGGATTGTAACTAGTATAGAATGGGTCCTATAGCAAACTTTTGACGTGCGCCTTCCACCCTCCCACGGCATAGTGCCCCCTTTCCTGGCCCCTACACAGTATAACACCCCATTTACGAACACTATGATGTCCCAAAGTGGCCTCCAGACAGTGTAATGTCCCATAGCAGCCCCTTCACACAGTATAATGTTCCATAGTAGCCCTTTCATGTAGTATAATGTCCCATAGCGACCCCTCCACACAGTATAATGTCCTATAGCAGCCACTCCACATAGTATAATGTCCCATAGCGGCCCCTGCACACAGTATAATGTCCCATAGCGACAAATGCACACAATATAAAGTTACATAGCGGCAAATGCACACAGTATAATATTCTGTAGCGGCCCCTCCACACAGTATAATGTCACATAGTGGCCCCTCCACACACTACAGTCATGGCCAAAAGTTTTGAGAATGATACAAATATTAATTTTTACAAAGTCTACTGCTTCAGTTTTTCTAATGGCAATTTGCATATACTCCAGAATGTTATAAAGAGTGATCAGCTTAACAGCAATTACTTGCAAAGTCAATATTTGCCTAGAAAATGAACTTTATCCCCCAAAACACATTTCAACATCATTGCAGCCCTGCCTTAAAAGGACCACCTAACATCGTTTCAGTGATTGCTCCATTAACACAGGTGTGGGTGTTGATGAGGACAGGGCTGGAGATCAATCTGTCATGATTAAGTAAGAATGACACCACTGGACACTTTAAAAGGAGGCTGGTGCTTGCCATCATTGTTTCTTTTCTGTTAACCATGGTTATCTCTAAAGAAACACGTGCAGTCATCATTGCACTGCACAAAAATGGCCTAACTGGGAAGAGTATTGCAGCTAGAAAGATTGCACCTCTATCGCATCATCAAGAACTTCAAGGAGAGAGGTTCCATTGGTGCCAAAAAGGCTCCAGGGCGCCCAAGAAAGACCAGCAAGTGGCAGGACCGTCTCTTAAAAGGGTTTCAGCTGCGGGATCGGGCTACCAGCAGTGCAGAGCTTGCTGAGGAATGGCAGCAGGCAGGTGTGAGTGCATCTGCATGCACTGTGAGGCGGAGACTCTTGGAGCAAGGCCTGGTCTCAAGGAGGGCAGCAAAGAAGCCACTTCTCTCCAGAAAAAACATCAGGGACAGACTGATATTCTGCAAAAGGTACAGGGAGTGGACTGCTGAGGACTGGGGTAAAGTCATTTTCTCTGATGAATCCCCTTTTCGATTGTTTGGAACATCTGGAAAACAGCTTATTCGGAGAAGAAGAGGTGAGCGCTACCACCAGTCTTGTCTCATGCCAACTGTAAAGCATCCTGAAACCATTCATATGTGGGGTTGCTTCTCAGCCAAGGGAATCGGCTCTCTCACAGTCTTGCCTAAAAACACAGCCATGAATAAAGAATGGTACCAGAATGTCCTCCAAGAGCAACTTCTCCCAACCGTCCAAGAGCAGTTTGGCGCTCAACAATGCCTTTTCCAGTATGATGGAGCACCTTGCCATAAAGCAAAGGTGATAACTAAATGGCTCAGGGAACAAAACATAGAGATTTTGGGTCCATGGCCTGGAAACTCCCCAGATCTTAATCCCATTGAGAACTTGTGGTCAATCATCAAGAGACGGGTGGACAAACAAAAACCAACAAATTCAGACAAAATTAAAGCATTGATTCTGCAAGAATGGACTGCTATCAGTCAGGATTTGGTCCAGAAGTTGATTGAGAGCATGCCAGGGAGAATTGCAGAGGTCCTGAAGAAGAAGGGTCAACACTGCAAATATTGACTTGCTGCATTAACTCATTCTAACTGTCAATATAAGCTTCTGTTACTCATAATATGAATGCAATTATATTTCTGTATGTGATAAAAACATCTGACAAACACACATAAAAACCAGAGGGCAGCAGATCATGTGAAAATATAATATTTGTGTCATTCTCAAAACTTTTGGCCATGACTGTACAATGCCCCATGGCATAAAAAACAGTGTTAATTACCACTCCTGGGCTCCGGAGCGACACCCTGCTGTCTTCAGCCCTCTTCAATGACGTCACAGGGTTATCCTGGCATCATTATGCATCGTCATACCGGCCTGAGCCATGTGACATATGTGATGTCACTAAAAAGGCCAGTAAGATAACAGGGAGTTGCATCGAAGCACCGGAGAGGTGAGTAAGACAGTTTTTTTTTTATGTTTGCTTACCTCCCCTGGGCCTCTGATCATTATACACGGGGGTCTGAAGAGACCCCACAGTGTAATAATAGCAGTTTCGCTTCGGACATACTCAGTCTGAACGGAACCGCCAGGCAAACCACAAGGGACAAATCTCACTGGGTTCGCCCAACAAATACTCTTGTCACGGGCCTGCAGCCTTACTTACTTATCTGCCGCTCCTGCTCAAGGTCGCCTCCGCTTCTCCTTCTGCCCTCCAGGGGACCCCGTGTGTCCCATATCACGTCGCTGCTGAAGGTGTTACCAGTTTCATACTAACTGATCTGAGGACAGCAGTAAATAGTCCCTGAATTCATTGGTGTATCACTTACAAGTGTAATGTCTGGCATTTTCATAATGCAATGTTTATCAACTGCATCAGGAGTCGAGGTTTTAGACTGAGTTCACACAGAGTTTTTTGCAGGATGATTTTCAAGTTGAATCCGGACAAAAAAATGCGTCAAAAAATGCATCATGAAAAAAAAAAAAAAACACATCAAAAAAGTTTTCTAATTCCTGAAGCAGATTTTTTCAGCTTGCAAAAAACTCTGTGTGAACTTACCTTTAGTCTTGTACATTCTGTGTGCCTGCCTGCAGTGTAGCCCTCCTACTCTCCCAGCCCAGAATCTGCTGATTTGCAGCTTTCTCCCTATGCATAGTATAGATAAGAAATTGTCAATCAGCAGGGGTAGATGGAGATAGTTGGAGTTCATGAATATCATTGACCATGACCTTGGCTTCTGCAGCAAGTCATAAACAATGATCTTAAGAAAACCACAGGAAGAACACTTGCACCAATCAATTCACTACTTTGTGCTTCCCCTAGATTAGACAATATACAGTGGGTACGGAAAGTATTCAGACCCCTTTAAATTTTTCACTCTTTGTTTCATTGCAGCCATTTGCTAAAAGCAAAAAAGTTCATTTTATTTCTCATTAATGCACACTCAGCACCCCATCTTGACAGAAAAAAAAACAGAAATGTAAATATTTTTGCAAATTTATTAAAAAAAGAAAAACTGAAATATGACATGGTCATAAGTATTCAGACACTTTGCTGCGACACTCATATTTAACTCACATGCGGTCCATTTCCTTCTGATCCTCCTTGAGATGGTTCTACTCCTTCATTGGAGTCCAGCTGTGTTTAATTAAACTGATTGGACTTGATTAGGAAAGGCACACACCTGTCTATATATGACCTCACAGCACACAGTGCATGTCAGAGCAAATGAGAATCATGAGGTCAAAGGAACTTCCCAAGGAGCTCAGAGACAGAATTGTGGCAAGGCACAGATCTGGTCAAGGTTACAAAAGAATTTCTGCAGCACTCAAGGTTCCTAAGAGCACACTGGCCTCCATAATCCTTAAATGGAAGAAGTTTGGGACGTCTAGAACTCTTCCTAGACCTGGCCGTCCAGCCAGACTGAGAAATCATGGGAGAAGAGCCTTGGTGAGAGAGGTAAAGAATAACCCAAAGATCACTGTGGCTGAACTCCAGAGATGCAGTAGGGAGATGTGAGAAAGTTCCACAAAGTCAACTATAAATGCAGCCCTCCACCAGTCGGGGCTTTATGGCAGAGTGGCCCTAAGGAAGCCTCTCCTCAGTGCAAGACATATGAAAGCCCGCATAGAGTTTGCCAAAAAACACATGAAGGACTCCCAGACTATGAGAAATAAGATTCTCTGGTCTGATGAGACGAAGATTGAACTTTTTGGCGTTAATTCTAAGCGGTATCTGTGGAGAAAACCAGGCACTGCTCATCACCTGCCCAATACAATCCCAACAGTGAAACATGGTAGTGGCAGCATCATGCTATGAGGGTGTTTTTCAGCTGCAGGGACAGGACGACTGGTTGCAATTGAAGGAAAGATGAATGCAGCCAAGTACAGAGATATCCTGTAAGAAAACCTCTTCCAGAGTGCTCTGGACCTCAGACTGGGCCGAAGGTTCACCTTCCAACAAGACAATGACCCTAAGCACACAGCTAAAATAGCAAAGGAGTGGCTCCGGGAAAAACTATGTGACCATTCTTGACTGGCCCAGCCAGAGCCCCAATTGAGCATCTCTGGAGAGACCTGAAAATGGCTGTCCACCAACGTTCAGCATCCAACCTGACGGAACTGGAGAGGATCTGCAAGGAAGAATGGCAGAGGATCCCCAAATCCAGATGTGAAAAACTTGTTGCATCATTCCCAAGAAGACTCATGGTTGTACTAGCTTAAAAGGGTGCTTCTACTCAATGCTGAACAAAGGGTCAGAATACTTATGACCATGTGATATTTCAGTTTTTCTTTTTTAATAAATTTGCAAAAATATCTACATTTCTGTTTTTTTTTCTGTCAAGATGGGGTGCTGAGTGTACATTAATGAGAAATCCTGCAACTTTGAATGGTACATATTCTCTTGAACCCATCTCTGTTTGCTGTGTCTACCTTCAGCTCATCCTGCAACTTTGAATGGTACATATTCTCTTGAACCCATCTCTGCTTGCTGTGTCTACCATCAGCTCATCCTGCAACTTTGAATCGTATATATTCTCTTGAACCCATCTCTGCTTGCTGTGTCTACCTTCAGCTCATCCTGCAACTTTGAATGGTACATATTCTCTTGAACCCATCTCTGCTTGCTGTGTCTACCTTCAGCTCATCCTGTAACTTTGAATGGTACATATTCTCTTGAACCCATCTCTGCTTGCTGTGTCTACCTTCAGCTCATCCTGCAACTTTGAATGGTACATATTCTCTTGAACCCATCTCTACATGGCTGTTCTCTTACCCCTATCCTAGAATTTCATCCAGGCTGTATTTTTTGCAATCCCATGTGTCCTTATCTGTACTAGTGTCAGTCTTTTGATGCTCAGTGATTTTATGGTAGTTCCCTGCTCAGTGTAACTACATAGGCCAGTCTCCTCCTGTGTCACAGTTTGTTGATTAATTGGTTAACAACTTAAATTAGTGCTAGTTATGCAGAATCCATTTTAACCAAAGTGCAGATTAACCAAAGTGCACTTAGACAGGGCACAAGACAGGAACACCATGGAAGAACACCAGGTAAACTTAAAACCAAAACAAGCAGCTTTATCAAATGGTATGAAAGAGATGCACTGTCACTTACTATGTTAGCAATTGTCTTCCTGCAGAACTCCCCTCTATCTCTACCACCAGTGCACACTATCCATATCAGTCCTTCTCTTCTGCCTTTTCCCATGTACAGCTCTCACACACTTTTCACTCTCTTCAACCACCCTAATCCCTATACTGCTTTTAGCAGTGAAACCCCAAACATAAACATCCACATAAATCACTTAACCACCTTCTGTCTCTGTCCATTTTGCTCCTCCTAGCTGCTGGGGACATCTCTCCTAACCCTGGCCCTCCTTCTTTCCCTAATTTTTCCTCTTCCTACACACACAGGAATCCTACAAACCTAATCAATATTTTCCATGTTCCCTCTCCTTATCTTTCTCCTGTCTCTTTTAAGTGTTCTCTCTGGAACGCCCGCTCAGTGTGTAAAAAACTAGAATATATTAATGACTTATTCCTCAGTAAATCTCTCAACATGCTTGCCCTTACAGAAACCTGGATCCAGCAGTCTGATACGGCCTCCCCTGCTGCTCTGTCTCATGGTGGCCTACAATTCTCACACACCTCTAGATCTGACAACAGGAAGGGTGGAGGGGTAGGGTTACTTCTGTCATCGCAGTGCACTTTTCAGGCCATCCCACTGGTACCCTCACTCACATTCCCCTCATTTGAAGTACATGCTATCAGACTTTTCCGCCCACTCTCCTTACATGTAGCTGTGATCTACCGTCCACCCGGCTCACCCTACCAATTTCTGGATCACTTCACTTCTTGGCTTCCCCTCTTTTTATCCAGTGAAATTCCTACCTTCATCATGGGTGACTTTAACATCCCCACTGACACCCCTGTCTCCCCATCTGCCTCAAAGTTTCTCTCAATAACCACGTCTTTTGGTCTTTCACAACTTTCCTCTTCCGCCATACATGTAGATAGCAACACCATTGATCTTGTCTTCCATTGACTCACAGTTTCTAAATTTACTAACTCTTCTCTGCCACTCTCTGACCATAACCTTCTGTTTCTCACACATCAGTGCTTTCTCTCCTTCACAGGACACACCTACTCATCATACATATAGGAATTTACGTGCTATTAACACCCAGCATCTCTCAGATATTCTACAGTCCTCTCTGTCCCCCATCTCTTCACTCTCCTGTCCCAATCTGGCCACCAGTCACTATAATGAAACCCTTAAGAGTGCATTGGATGAGGCGGCTCTCCCCTCCACTCGACAGGTTAGATGCAGGAGGCAGCATCCCTGGCACACGCCACAGACACGTTTTCTTCAGCGGTGCTCTAGGTGTGCTGAACGTCTGTGGAGAAAATCACGTACACCTGAAGACTTCCTCCACTTTTAATTTATGCTTAAAACCTATAATTCTGCCCTTCACCTAGCCAAACAAGCCTATTTCACCGCTCTCATCTCTTCTCTCTCCTGTAACCCTAAAAGGCTATTTGAAACTTTTCACTCCTTACTCACTCCCAAGGTGCAGATGCCATTCACAGACCTTAGCGCAGAAGACCTGGCCACTTATTTCCATGATAAAATTGATAAGATCCGTAAGGAAATAACTGCCCAATCCCCAGGTGGCACTGACCCCCTCACCAGCCGCACTTCAGACTGTTCATTCTCATCTTTTGAACCTGTTACAGAGGAGGAAGTATCTCAGCTACTTTCTTCTTCTCGCCCTACGACCTGTAGTAGTGATCCTTTCCCCTCACACCTTCTCTCGTCTCTGTCGCCTGCCGTCACGACTTACCTTACTAAAATATTTAACCTCTCTCTCTTCTGGAATTTTCCCATCCTCTTTCAAACATGCTGTAATAACCCCACTACTGAAGAAATCCTCCCTTGACCCGTCCTATTCTGCTAACTATCGACCTGTCTCTAACCTTCCTTTTATCTCCAAAATCTTGGAACGCTTAGTCTATTCTCATTTAGTCCGCTATCTTTCTGCTAACTCTCTTCTTGACCCCTTACAATCTGGCTTCCGCACTCTGCACTCTACTGAAACGGTCCTCACAAAAGTCTCCAATGATCTCCTGACGGCTAAATCCAAAGGTGACTACTCTCTTCTTATTCTTCTAGATCTCTCAGCAGCATTTGACACTGTTGACCATCAACTCCTCCTCACTATGCTTCGTTCTGTCGGCCTCACGGACACTGCTCTCTCCTGGTTCTCCTCTTATCTCTCTGACCGTACTTTCTGTGTATCATTTGCGGGCTCTGTTTCTTCCCCTCTTCCCCTTGCCGTTGGGGTTCCTCAGGGCTCGGTCCTAGGTCCCCTGCTCTTCTCCCTCTACACAGCCCCCATTGGACACTAGATTTGGCTTCCGGTACCATCTTTATGCTGATGACACCCAATTATATACGTCATCCCGTGACATCACCCCTGCACTAATACAAGACACCAGCGACTGCCTCTCTGCTGTCTCAAATATCATGTCTTCGCTCTATCTGAAACTGAATCTCTTAAAGACTGAACTACTGCTGTTTCCGCCATCTAATAGATCTGTCCCTGATATCTCCATTGCAGTCTCTGGTCTTGCCATAACTCCTAGGCAGTATGCCCGCTGCCTCGGGGTTCTGTTTGACTCAGACCTTTCCTTCACCCCCGATATGCAATCACTCGTACACTCATGTCATCTCCACCTCAAAAACATCTCCAGAATCTGCCCTTTTCTTACCACAAATACACTAAAGACACTTATTGTTGCCCTGATTCACTCTCGCCTTGACTACTGTAACTTCTTACTAATCGGTCTTCCCCTTACTAAACTCTCCCCTCTACAATCTATTCTGAATGCGGCGGCCAGGCTCATCTATCAGTCTAGACGCTACAGCGATGCCTCCGGTCTGTGCTGGTCACTACATTGGCTGCTTATTCAGTACAGTATATAATATAAACTTATCACCCTCATTCACAATGCTCTCCATACTGCTGCACCTCCCTACATTTCCTCACTCATCTCTGTCTATCGCCCAACCCGTACTCTCCGTTCACTCAATGACCTAAGACTAACATCCTCTATTATCAGAACCTCCCACGCTCGTATACAAGACTTCTCCCGAGTTGCACCACTTCTCTGGAATGCTCTATCCCGGACTATTAGATTAACCCCCAATTTCCACAGCTTCAAGCGTAAACTAAAGACATATCTTTTCAGACAGGCCTATCACAACTCCTAATGTAAACCCTTCCGTAGTTAGAATCCCTAAAACATAACCTCTGTTCATGCTTCCACATTACCTCACAGGATATGATACCGTATCAGACTAACTTTATATGTCCAGGCACCATCTGCACGTTAAAGGACACAAATGATGAAGGCTCATACAGCTTTATATATGTTTAATGACAGTAACCTCTATTACAAAATTGTCTGACCATTGTACAAGCAATGCTACGTCAGTTGCTGCCCCTGCTACCTCTTGTGTTACCCCCTCTACCTCATAGATTGTAAGCTCTTGCGAGCAGGGCCCTAAGTCCCAGTGTGTGAATTGACTATTTCTTTGTAATGTATCTTTTTTGTCAGTACTTGAACCCTACAAATTGTACACTGCTGCGGAATATGTTGGCGCTGTATAAATAAAAATTATTATTATTATTATAAATAAAATGAAATTTTTTGCTTTTAGCAAATGGCTGCAATGAAACAAAGAGTGAAAAATTTAAAGGGATCTGAATATTTTCCGTACCCACTGTAAAGCTGGTGGCAGATTACCTTTAGGCTAAGGCCCCACGTAGCGAGCCGCAGCCAAAAAACGCTGCAGGAAAGACCGCGGTGGAAACGCATTGCTGTTTTTTCCACAGCATTTTTCACAGAAAGTCTACAGAGTTTTCCTCTGTGGACTTTCTTCTTCAATTTTATAACTATACAGAAAACACCAGCGTTTCCTGTAGGACGAATGACATGCTGAGATTTACAAAAATGGATTTTGAAATCGCAGCATGTCCGCTCAGGATATTTTTCTGTAATGTGTGGATGGAATTAGCCAGAACCTCATCCACTTTGCAAGTACTTTTTTTTTTTCACCTTCTCTTCTGTCTAATGTCCCCTCCACTTCCAGGTTTCAGTGACAAGTTGGTGGGTTGCGTTAGCCTATGTAAATACTCTATTTGCCTGACAGGCAACCAGCCCCCAATTTCCCAGTTGTAAAACTTAACTTTTATTAAATAACCTAATAGTGCACAACAGTGATTTTAAATTTTTGTGTATAGATGTGACAAAATTTTAATTCACTATTGTGCACTATTAGGATTATTTAATAAAAGTTAAGTTTTACAATTAATTAATAAGTGGGAAACTGGGGACTATAGAATGCTTTTTGGAGTTCATAAATTCCCACCACTTATCTGGGTCTGTATTTTTTCTATTAGCCTATGTAATGCACAGCTCGGGTCAGCAGATCCCGAGACTAACCGTGTGCTTGCGATTAACAAAGACAGATAACAGAGCCACTGACCAAGCACTGTTCTATCCCATATAAGGACTCAGCAGATAAATGCACTATTCCAAAGCTATTAGCCGTCAAACACAGTATAGAGAAGAGAATAGAGATGCTTGGGAAGAGGAGCTTTGTCAGCTGACCACTGCAAGTCTGAATACTAGGCAGCAAACGGTAAACACTTAAGACACATATTTAGCTGTATCTGAAAAATGGAGAAAGATAGATAAAGCAATGTATTGGGTAAAACACTTCTGTTAGCTTACACTACAAGTATAAATATGATCCTAGAGATGGTAATACACCTTTAACTTTGGTATAGGCGATTAATTCAAATATTCTTTTAATTGCCTAGGTTTCTTAATGAAGCAATGTTTTTTGTTTAGTTTTAATCAACTTTATGACTGAAACCATCCCGCAAACACTGCACATAATACATCTAGCAGACATTTGCAGCAGGTAGATTGTTCCTAGTTGGGATAAATACAGCTTTCTGCATTACAATTCTGCCACAGGACGTCCATCCTTTCTTTCTCAAGGGAGAATCATAGACTTGGTCACTGTACAGCTAATATCTTTCTGAAATGTCTTTTCCATGTGTACAATAATAAAATACATTGCTTCAGAGTAATTGGATGTTTTTTGAAATGCACTGCAGGGGTTTAACAGTAGATTGTATTAGCTGAGAGTTCCCTGTGTGGCAGAGAATATGAAAAAATCAAGTGGAATGCACATTCTGTAGCAGTATGCTCAAAAAATGTACTTTGCTATGCAGGTATTCTTACATTCCAGCTTGGTGCTTGTTTATTTTGAGCACTGTTTTTCCCCTGTCTGAACCTGAAATACTGTCTGCACAATTTAATAAAGCACTTGGAACTAGGCTGCCCTCTGGTGATGACATGTGCTGTTTATTGCCAGTCCACAGAAACCAGGCATAAAAATAAAAAAATATCAAACATGTATATGGCATAAATACATGTGTGCCAAAGCACATCACAAAGATAACTACTTTATAATTCTAGGTCAGTTAATATATTCTCCCATAAATAAATAAAAGGCAGTTTTCAGTCACATGGCTTGATATACTATCTCTTTCAGGGAAATGGGGGTAATATTTACCATGTGCATCATTTAAACTACCACAGTGATTTAAAATAGGCCATCAAAATGCAGGACAAGACCTCTAAGTGTTTCACTGACTAACTGGGCAGATTTGCCATTCAGGCTGGGTTTAGACAGTACTGATTTACTGAGAGTGCATTCGCACTGCATCAAAAACCTAACGCTAGGTTTACACTAGCCTTCGGCTTTCTGTTCTTTGGGTCCATGTGGGGACCCGAAAAACAGAAAGCTAACCTGCTTGAAAAGCAGTTACCCGCTATAATGGGCTCCACCAGGTTTCCACCCGAAAATGCGGAATAATGCAGAGAGAAAGATCCTGCGAACGGAAATCAAGCTCTAGTGTGAACCCAGCCTGAATGTGCTTCCTTACACTAAAAACAGTAAACTTGTCATCAAATGAAGGCAATTTTATTCAAGAAACAGCTGAATAAAATATATTACAACATAATAGCAAAGGAAATATTGTGCTTCTTTTATTCAGATGAGATCGGTTCTTGCCTGCTTTTCGCAAATTCTGTGGAATGTAACCTATGGCAATATAAACAGCCCTTTGTATTTCTTAGTGTATTAACTGCTCTCCGGAATCTTAAAGGGGTTATGCAGGGAAAAGTTAATCTTACCCAAATCTTACATATATGTGCAGGTTCCTGGAGCCCTGATGATTAGCTTTGCAGGGTTCAGTGGTGTAGGCCAGAAGTTTCTTTGCTCTGCCTCTCCTGCTGATGCTCCAATTCACACATGACAACATGACTGTCAATGTGGACATGCAGCAGAGTCTCAGAGAGCCGGGTGGCACAGGGCAGGCTGAGCACAGAGCTTTCTGGCACCACAATGCACTCTGTGAATCTAATCAACGGGGTTCCGAGAACCTGCATATACAGTACGCTAGTAAAAAAAAAAAGCTTAAACAGTGCAGGGAATGCACTGGTAGGCTTTACTTTTCCCTACATAACCCCTTTAACTATTTGCCAGTGAAATGTGTAAAATATGTGTACAATAACTTATTTTTTAGCTTTACTTAAAATGTACCTCCAATTCTCAAAAAAAAAAAAAACTTTTCAGAAATGTATAGGCGAAAATAAGAAACTTTATAATATATATCGTATTTAACAAATATGTTGCCTTCTCCATTTATTAAGCTGGCTTACTTTTAACATATTAATCTATGGAAAAGGGAAGGGTAGAAGGAGGCTACTGAAAAACACCCAAAGATAACTGCTGCTGCTACACTCTGCTATTCTGCGATTGAAGGAGAACCCTCTTAATACTGCTATGCTAGAGATAAGAGGCAACAAATCAGTTAACATCCTCATCTTCCTCCCATCTATGGCTACTCTATGTAAGCAAACAGGCTGACAAGGAGGAGGAAAGTAGCCTAATAAGTGGAAAAGGAAACAGATTTCCTTAACCCCTTCCTGCTCAGCGTTGTACTATTACGTCTCCCTGAGTGTATAGTTAACACTTAACGCTGTAATAGTACGGCACTTTAATGCCACAGGCACAGGAGCTGTGACTCGGCTACGACTATGGCAGTTTAACCCCCCTGGATACTGTGACAAATAGCAATCATGGTATCCGAGAGGTTCGGGGGAAAGATTGCATCCACTGCCACCCCTCGAATCTCACTCAATGAGATTGCGGGGTCTGAAGAGTTGCCATGGCAGCCAGGAGGTCAAGCATTGGCCTCCTGACTACCGTTCCATGTTAGACATAGGGAGCCTATGTGCGCTGTGCTGCAATACAATCATGGGGATCAGAGATTCTGAGTTCAAATCGACTGGTGGGACAGGAAAAAAGTAAAAAAAAAAAAGTTCAAAATAAAGTATAATAAAAAAACAAAAATTAAAAAACCCACCTTTTAATTTAAAAAACACATAATGTATGAAGTCTGAACTATCCAAAAATAACATTATTTATGCCGTACAGTGAACACTGTAAAAAAAAATACAATTTGCAAATTAACATGCTTGTATTTTGGTCACCTTGCCTCCCCCAAAAATAGGAATAAAAAGTGATCACAAAGTCATATATTCCAAAAGTTTGTAACAATAAAAACTAAAGCTTGCCCCGCAATTATACAGTCCTTACATACAGTGGGGGAAAAAGTATTTAGTCAACCACCAATTGTGCAAGTTCTCCCACTTAAAAAGATGAGAGTGGCCTGTAATTGACATCATAGGTAGACCTCAACTATGAGAGACAAAATGAGAAAACAAATCCAGAAAATCACATTGTCTGATGTTTTAAGAATTAATTTGCAAATTATGGTGGAAAATAAGTGTTTGAAAAAAAATTGTAGACCTGCACCAGGCTGAGAAGACTGAATCTGCAATAGGCAAGCAGCTTGGTGTGAAGAAATCAACTGTGGGAGCAATAATTAGAAAATGGAAGACATACAAGACCACTGATAATCTCCCTCGATCAGGGGCTCCACGCAAGATCTCACCCCATGGGGTCAAAATGATCACAAGAACGGTGAGTAGAAATACCAGAACCACACTGGGGGACCTAGTGAATGACCTTCAGAAAGCTGGGACTAACATAACAAAGGCTACCGTCAGTAACACACTACGTTGCCAGGGACTCAGATCCTGCAGTGCCAGACGTGTCCCCCTGCTTAAGCCAGTACATATCCGGGCCCGTCTGCAGTTTGCTAGACAGCATTTGGATGTTCCAGAAGTGTATTGTGAGAATGTCATATGGTCAGATGAAACCAAAGTAGAACTGTTTGGTAGAAACACAACTCGTCGTGTTTGGAGGATAGTGAATGCTGAGCTGCATCCAAAGAACACCATACCTACTGTGAAGCATGAGGGTGGCAACATCATGCTTTGGGGCTGTTTCTCTGCAAAGGGACCAGGACGACTGATTCGTGTACATGAAAGAATGAATGGGGCCATATATCGTGAGATATTGAGTGCAAACCTACTTCCATTAGCAAGGGCATTGAAGATGAAACGTGGCTGGGTTTTTCAGCATGACAATGATCCCAAGCACACCGCCAGGGCAATGAAGGAGTGGCTTCATAAGAAGCATTTCAAGGTACTGGAGTGGCCTAGCCAGTCTCCAGATCTCAACCCCATAGAAAACCTTTGGAGGGAGTTGAAAGTCCGTGTTGCCCAACGACAGCCCCAAAACATCACTACTCTAGAGGAGATCTGCAATGAGGAATGGGCCAACATACCAGCAACAGTGTGTGCCAACCTTGTGAAGACTTACAGAAAACGTTTGACCTCTGTCATTTCCAACAAAGGATATATAACAAAGTATTGAGATGAACTTTTGTTATTGACCAAATACTTATTTTCCACCATAATTTGCAAATAAATTCTTAAAAAAATCAGATAATGTGACGTTTTATTAGTAAATGCAGTAAAACATAATAAAACCAATATAAATATGGTATTGTCGTAATTGTAATGACCCACTGGACAAAGTTGCAATATCATTTTTAGTGCAGAATGAATGTCATAAAAACAAAATCCAAAAAATAATGATAGAATTGTGGATTATTTCACATGGAACTCCAAAAAGGTTAATAAAAGCAAATCACAACATTATATGTACCCCAAATGAAATGGTGCCAAAAGAAAATACAACTCGTCATGCAAAGAATAAGCCCTCACTTAGCTATGACAGAAAATAAAAAAGTTATGAATTTTGGAAGAAAAAAAAATATTTAAAAAGTCAAGCAAAAATGGACAAACTACCCTGTGTGCTTAATGGGTTAATAAGATATATTGCAAAGCTTGTTATAGTCACATGTACTTTTAATTTTTGAAAAGATGTTTATAACTGGAGGTATGCTTTAAACTACTTAAGTTAACCCTAGATAAGGAATAAGGCCTTGTGCACATGACAGAATCAGCACATAGGCACAATCCATACTATAGCATTGTATGTGTTCTATCATATACTGCTATTTATAACTCCATACTGTATCATATTATGTAGCTATTCTTCCCTTTAAAGGGATATTCCAGTCTCAAGGATCCTATCTAAACTGCTAGTTTATGCAAATGCAAGAGTTTTCCTAAATGCATTTAAATAAAGATAAAATTAAATAAAGTTTTATAAATATATAAAAAAAAAGTAAAATCATAATAAAACATTAATCTCCCATCCCGAAAAGATTAGTAAATAATAAAAAGTATTGTATCCACCCAGTGAACACATTCATCAGGTTATTTAAGCCATAAGCTGAATGGCACAACATTTTTGTTATAAAAAGACAATGGCAAAATTTTTGTATTCTTTTCCAATAAAAGTTAAGCAATAAGATATATCTATCCCAAAATAGTGCTCTACAACTTTTACCACAAAAAACAAGCCCTCATTCTACATGTAGCATTATACTGGGGGGGAGGGGGACTGTAGGAAGCATATTATACTCTGTGGGGGCCACTGTGGAGCATTATACTTTGGTGGTGGCAGACTCTGGGGAGAGTTTTATACTGTGTGGGGCATATTATATTAAGTGGGCCCACTGTGGAGCATTATACTGGGGGGCCTCTGGGGAGCATATTATATTGTGTGGAGCTAATGTGAAGCTTTATACTGGGGGGCAGTGTGGGGAGCCTATTATATTGTGTGTGGCCACTGTGGAGCATATTATACTCTGTGGTGCTATTGTGGAGCATTATATGGGGAGACTGTGGGGAGCATATTATACTTTGTGGGGGGCCACTGTGGAGCATTATACAGTGGTGGGGGCAGGCTCTGGAGAGCATATTATACTGTGTGGGGCCAATGTGGATCATTATATGGGGGGTGCTGCAGGAAGCCTTTTATACTGTGTGGGGCATATTATATTGTGTGGGGCTGCAGGAGCATATTGTATTGTATGGGGCTGCTGGGGAGCATATTATACTGTGTGGTGCCACTAAGGGGTATTATACTGTGTTGGTTTTACGGGGAGCATATTATACTGTGTGGAGCATTATATACCATGAGGGGCCACTGTTGGGGGGCTCAGCGGATCATTTTATACTGTGGAGGGCACTGTGAAGCATTATATACCATGTGGAGCATTATACTGTGGGGGGGGGGCTCAAAATTCCTGCTGGCAGCCCTGTGTGCTATGTCTGCATCACAGCTCCCTCATTATAATCTTGCACATACGTGTAGTGCTCCATGGAATGGAACATACTTAGTAACGCCGGATAGTCAGCACATATGTAAGATTTTAGTGAAGGAGCCGCGGTGTAGGCTAATACCAGTAAGCTGGGTCCTGGTGGTGGGCCCTAGAAACAATTCCACTGGTGGGTCCTAGACATCCCAGTCCGACACTTGTATATAGTGTATATACATTATATATTTTTAATGATGCAAAAGGAACACAATAATTCAGGACTAGCCCACAGGTGAATCCCCCATTGGGCCCCTGATGCAGGTGGGCCCCTAGCTCAGTCTGGCATGGCAAAGTGGAGTAGATACACTATACTTCATACAGATACTCATTGTACAGCATCTCAACCAGTTTAGGTATCAGTATAATATCCTGGATAGATTATTTAAAGGGTTTTTCCCATCTTCCTCTCCCAGCAGCTTTGTTTTAGGGAATTGCCTGTTGAGCAATTCCCCAGTGGCTGCTGCTGAAACCTGGGAGGAAGGGAATGACAGAGACAGTGAGTCCTAAATTCGACCCAGCCCCTGTCCCTACCTACTTGCCTCAACTACCCTAAGCAGTAGAGGACAACTGGGCAGCAGTCCCTTCTCTAGATAAATGTTACACAGAACAGGACAAGACACACACACAGAAGAGGAGTCAGCAAGCCTAGGTCAAACCAGACAGACAAAACAGTACCAAATCGAAATCCAAAGAGAAGTCAAAAGCCAAAAAGCAGAGGTCAGTAAATACAAAACAAGAGCAAGGACAAACGCTTAGCAAGGTCAGAGACACAATAGCCAGCTAACATGTGTGGGCTGATGACCTGTTTATAGGAAGTCCAGAACCCGCCCAAGGCTTGATCACAAAGCACACAAAAGTAACCCTAACCGTACCAACACAAAATGACCAGAGTCCAGGAGCAGATAATCATGAGTGGACACACCTCCTGCACCGAACAATGCGGCCAGAGGATGGTGCAGAAGTTCAAACGGGTAAGGACGTAACACTTTGCCTGTTATCTCTTCTTCTTACTTCCTGTATTCTTCAGCAAGCTGGCGGTTGAACTTTAACTGTTTGATGGACTTTGCCTTTACCATGAGAGATTATTAATTATGATTACTAGAAATCTATAATAATGCAAATCAAATAATATACACAGTAAATGTATATTACATTACACAGGTTTGTAGAGAACAAATACCATGCTTCTACAGAGAATGGACTTGCAGTAAACTCAGTGTTATCTTAGTGTTTACATAGAGAAATAACTGACACCTTCCAAGCCTTTATCAACAAACTGCAATTAGCTGAATTGGTTGTCCTAATAGATAACAGTTCTGAAAACAAACACAATATGGAGAACTCAGACCCCCAGAGAGCAGTGAGTCAGGTCATCCGAGCTAAAATCAGAAACAGGCGGGTGTCTTGACAACGTTTTGTAAACTATGAGGAGGAATAATATAGCCTAGCAGGGAAACAAAGCAGCATTTCTAAAACAATGTATTTAGGGTAACTCTTGAATTTACATAAGCTAGCAGTATAGATAGGATCCTTGATATGGGAATACCCCTTTAAGAAACTGCCCATTTCGTCTTTATATACTGTAGATACATTGTACATCTGAGATAACACTGGACAGATTTGAGAGTCAGACCAACCAGTATACTTCCTCACTGGGGCCTATCTTCTCAATCACACAGTTGCTCCATCACCAATCATCTTGCTGTTGCATGAGGTCTGCTGTTGTGTGGAAACATATCACTGGCTGAAGATGTAAAAGCGTCCTAGTTCAAGGACAGAGGTGCAGCATCCCAGAGTGTCACTGCTTCTATTGTTTCTATTTTTGTTCCTCTGGTTGTGTTATGTGTATGTACTATATGTATTTATGTATTTGCAGCTTCCCTTATGTGTTTTCCCTATGGTTAAACCCACTGTTAGCCCCCCCCCCCTCACTTGGTACAGCCCTGGCCAATCACAGGCGGCTGGGTGGGGTTTTTGAGACTCAAGTCTCTGCAGGACCATAAGAGTCTGGTTAGTTAGCAATGAGTGTTGGCACTGTCACCATCCAGCTCTACCATGTTCCTAACAGCCCCTGAGGAAGAGGACTATAAAGACTATGGAGTGAAAACTCCAACCAAAAAGAAGAGGTATAAGTCTGCGCTTTCCAGATGAAAAACAAGTCTTTTATTAAAATGATCAACAAACACAACATATTTTGGGGACTAAAAAACCCCTTTTTCAAGTGTACATGAGGTATAAGACAAAACAATACATGGTACATTTTATAGAACCACCCACTAGGGGAAGGGCATGCTAATCTCCTCAAACTACACAAACTCATCATTGAGACTACATACAACATATTTAATGCAAGGGAATTACTTATTGGGTGTTTGGTGATCGTTCTGGATTAAGACATAATGAAAAACAGGTTGTAAAACAGGAATGAGTACTGAAAGACATCTTCAGCGTTCTCAATGTGCTACTGCGCATGCGCAGCCAGTGGTCCCGCTGGAGCTGCGCTGTGAAGATTGAAAGAGAAGGGATTCTATGCGCATGTCTGGTTAGTAAGCACTACTGATGCCTATAACGCTGTTGAATGAATGGGTTGAAGTAAAGCTGTGTATACACACATGGACAAAATTGTTGGTACCCCTCGTTTAATGAAAGAAAAACCCACAATGGTCACAGAAATAACTTGAATCTAACAAAAGTAATAATATATACAAATTCTATGAAAATGAACAAATGAAAGTCAGACATTGCTTTTCAATGGACCTTCTGCTATGCAGCTCTTATTTGCAATATGCCATCACTTTATATGCAAAAATGTAGCTTTAAAAATAAGCTATTAGTAAGCAATTGGCAATTATACTTTCCTGGGGGGTATGTTTAAGCATAAAGTACTCAGATTTGATGTATAGCCTTCAAGCACTTTCCCTTATAACTTATGATCTCATTAAAGTTTTTTGAGACATAACAAGAAAGTGCAAAGTACATTTGATATTTACAGATAAATTGACTCTTGTGCCCTATAGAAAGGGCACAAGAGTGCAAATGCATCAAGATCACTCATTAAATGGAAAAGATAAATAAAATACTTCCCAGCACCATAGACTTAAAGAAGAGGTTTGTTACCAGGGAAGAGATGAAGTGAATTTTCACAGCCAATGTTTCCAGGTACTTTGGGTGGAAGATCACCCAAATTTCCTTGTTGCTTTGAAATTAGTTGACAACCCAATTACTGTTTACACAACTACAGTATGTGTGATATGGTGGTGCTCTTGTTGCATTTTATCAACATTAAGCCTTGCACAGTAACATTAAAGGGAATATGTAGCCATAACATGACCTAATGTTTGAATCATGGTTTTATTTTAAACATATGTTTTAAGAATGCTTGGTGATATTTTAATTTTCTATGTTAATATCTGTATTAAAAAAAATCCTAAAAATCTTGCAATTCCAACTCTTGGCAATATGCCTAAAATAATTTGTCATTTCCTGTTTCCTGGAGATGGGCCATGGGCCATAGACACAATAGTTTAGAGCAGACCCTATTATCTAGGCATGCCCTGTGACCTATGCAGTGGTCATCGTTCACAGAGAGGAATAGATATGCTGTGAGAAATTTCTCCTACAGAAAACAGAAGGTCTCAGCATATTATTTGGCTTAATGACCAAAGTCAGAACTACAGGATTTTTCTTTAAATAGAGATAAAAACATGGAAACTTTTAAAACTAACCTAAAATTCTTAAAACATCATATTTAATGTAAAATTTGAGTTAAAAAAAGTAGGTCATTTTCTGGTGACAAATCAAATGATCACATTTTCAATCATCTAGCTTCACTCTGAGGCATGTGGGAGGGACATAAAAACCAGATTGAAAGCAATGTTTTTCAGCTACATAAAACATCAAAAATAGGATCAAGTGCTGCAGGATGATTGTGTAATGCTTCCTGTTTGTTAATGTGCCAGTTTTGCCGCTTGTTGCAAACTAAGAAGGACAGAATCCTTGAACCGAAAAACCTTGGTTTATAGCGTGGCAGATCACTACATGTCTAGGCTAAGATGTCAGTACTTTTCAACATTGTGTGTCCCAGTGGTTAGGAAAACAATGACGAACTGGAATGATATCAAGAAGTACATGGGCTGATTGTCTGATAGTGATCCACTCTGTGCTGCAAGTGAAGTTGCAAACCTATGGTGGCAAACTGTGTAAATACAAACCATCACAAGACATTTGCATGACTTTGGACTATGAGCCAGATATGTCCATCTACAGGTGTTCTACTGACCTCATGCCACCAATTTCAAAGCCTATCAAGGTGAACTGCAAGATGGCAATGGAGGCTGGGATGGGGGTATATTCTGTTCAACAATGAGTCCTGTGTTTGTCTCAGATGCAAAGATAGCCAGAGATTGGTCTGGAGACCATATAGGCAACGCCATGAAGAGGATTTCACAAAGGAACATTACAGTGGTCCCAGTACCAGGATTATGGTGTGGGGCGGCATAATGTATGGTAGCTGGACCCCTCTAGTCTTCATTTCAGGTACACTAACAGCTCGGCATTACATTAATTTGGTTGTGGAACCAGTGGTATGCCCATTTCTTCAACATGTCCTATGTGCTGTTTTCCAAAACAACAATGCCAGCTACCAGGGCCTGCAATGTCTCTGGACTTGTTTCCCATCAAGTGTATATTGGATGTCAATGGTCGGCAATTGCAAATGGAGCTGCCAGCAGTAAATCTTGATGATTTGCATGTCCAACTAAATTCAGCATGGCATAACATTCTTCAGACAACCATTAACCTCATTCATAGCATACCAAGGCATGTTAACAATATGTATTTCTGGCATGGTGTTCATACTCAATACCGAAAAAATTAAGATGTCTTGAATATTTTGTTTCCATTTTATCATTTGCATATCATTAATATGTCTATTGATTCTGCGATTTCCATAATTCTCCTACTTGGCGTTGCATTTTCAATGTCGAGGAGTGTATTTCCCATCCAATGTGAAGCCATTCCTGGCTTAAAGAACTCCAGCAAAATCTGCAACAAAAACGTTTTAGCACTTCCGCAGTGTGTGGCCTCAGCCTCAGGAATTGATATCCATGTCATTTGGTAAATAAATAATTATATGTTTCAGTAAAGGTGAATCCATACTTTAAAAGGCAACTCTTATTAATCTGGCCCACCCAGTGTCTCTTCAGTTCTCATCACTGTCGTCAATCAAAAAGTGTGCTTGGTTCTGGCAGCATAAGGAAACATCTGTGAAAAAGCGTAAAAATCAAAGGTTCTTTTCATTTTAGCAGGAGACGGTTCATTAGATGAAAAATTCGAATGCCTTTTAAAATTCTGCTCTGTTTGAAGCTTTTTATCATGGTATGAAGATCTAGAAATGACAGGTGTAAAGTGCATTCTGTTCTAATAAAAGGTAAAACAAGTAAAGGTACAAGACAGTATATTAACTATGATCATGATGTATCTTCCAGCAAGGTAGAATCTTATTATTGTCAGTATATCATGATCTGCTTTAGTTGAACTTTGTTGCCTAAACTTACGCGGACCATAGACTTCAAATTTTTTTGTTGTGAAAAATTCCCGATTTCAGACTTGTACATCTACATGCTGTTATTTGTTGCCATCCAGAGATCTTTGCTGAGGTTTGCCCAAAAACTCAACAATATGCTACAATACATGCAGCAATACAATGCAGCTCATATCAAAGAATATATTTACAATATGAATTTAGATATCAGCTAAGATCTCTATGAGGTTGGAACTTTATAGGGATAGAATCCTTATATAATGTGTAATTTACAGATATAATTAGCGCTCATGCAAAGCCTGTGTATATTGCCTTACAATGCTTCTATGAGACAATACATCTGTACAAGCAAAATCTAATAGAGTATGGTGAATTTTCCTTTATGCTGGATTTTATACCTCCTAATAAAATAATGATGTAGGGAGATACAGGAAGGGCCTATAAACCTCAGATGTTTAAGGAGCCTAAATACAATTTGCATGATGCCCTACCCTAGGATGTGAACCATTAGGATTAAAGTTTTATTTCTGTAAATTAAAGTTTCCTTAAGATGGACAAGATTTACAGGTCCAACTAAATGTACCAGCAACCCCTGGCAAGCGTGCCAAGAGTGGCACGTGAGGCTTATTTCCCTGGCACGGCAGCCCGAGTCCTCACCCAGCAGTTTTGATCGGACCAAATACGGCCGAAACGAAAATGCTATTATTATACTGTGGGGTCTCTTCAGATCTCAGAGTATAACAGGCGGAGACTCAGGAGAAGTGATGAAACATAAAAAACAATGATACTCACCTTGTTCCCTGCGCTCCGTGGCGACTCTGTGCTCTGCAGGAGCTTCTGACAGCTGACAGGGCATCAGGGGTCTCGTCCGGCGTCATTACGCATAATGACGCGACGTGACCCCAGAGACCCAATTAGCGGTCGCTGACTACAGGTAGAAGCGGCCGAAGAGAACAGAGCGGCTGCGGAGCACAGGAAACAAGGTGTGTAACATTGTTTTTTATGTTTGTCATCTCTCTTGGCCCTGCACTTATTATACTCTGGGGTCTGAAGAGACCCCACAGTATAATAATAGCTAGTGAGTGGCGAAAATTGGAATATTATAAAAGTTGGAATATTATACTGTGTGCAAGGGCCACTATAGAACATAATACCATGTGCAGGGACCACTATGGGACATAATACCGTGTGCTGGGGCCACTATGGGACATAATACCATGTGCAGGGACCACTATAGGACATAATACTGTGTGCAGGGGCCACTATAGGGCAAAGTACTGTGTGCAGGGGCCGTTATGGGATATAGTACTGTGTGCAGGGACCACTATGGGACATATACCATGTGCAGGGACCGCTATGGGACATAATACCGTGTGCAGGGGCCACTATGGGACATAATACGGTATGCAGGGGCTGCTATGGGACATAATACCGTGTTCAGGGGCCGCTATGGGACATAATGCCGTGTGCAGGGACCACTATGGGACATAGTACCATGTGCAGGGGCCACTATGGGATATAATACCGTGTGCAGGGGCCACTATGGGACATTATTCTGTATAATGGTGTGTTTTCTGTACTAAGGATGTGTTTTAGTACAGTAAACACAGGCATTTTTTTTGTGCAAAAATGCACCATGTGAACGCAGTTTTACATTGAAGTAAAAGTTCCAGTGGCCTAAGAATATAGCTGAATCCAGATACATAATGTACATTCACCATAAGGATGCTGCCATACAGTCCTCCTGGACACATACATTTATCACTAATTTGGGGCTGCACATGCAGTGTCGGACTGGTATGTCTACGGCCCACCAGTGGAATTGCTTCTAGGGGTCCACCATCAGGACCCCTGCAGATCAGTTGCCCGGCTAATATACAGTGGACAGAGCTTTCTGCTTCTGTCCCCATATTGTGTACAAGACGGACATCAGAAGTGGCTCCATACAGCTGATCGGTCTGGGGTCAGCCCCCTACAGATCAGGTATCTATGGCCTATCCTGAGGATAAACTATAACAAATTAAGCCTGGACAACCCCTTTAATATACCCCCCAGGGCCCCCCTAATGCGCCACACTTTAAAGAGGTTCTCCAGTATAATTTTTTTCTTTTTTTATAATTAGTCCAGGGGAGGTGATTCCCCCCTATCCCCCCAAAAAAAACAAAAACAAAAAAAAACCCATACTAAACATACTCACCTGTCTGCGGTGCTCTGGTGTCCTCCCAGCACGGTCCGGTCCTGCAGCTCCGATGTCTTCTTTTTGCCGGAAGTCCTCACTGGCTGTGACGTCCAAGGTCCCTTCCCTTAGGCCGCTGATTGGCCTCAGGGGTCATGTGATGTCACAGGTAGTCATGTGCAGGGGGAACTTCAGCTGGAAGAAAACAACAGAACTGCAGGACCGAACTGCGCTGGGAGACACCGGGGACAGGAAAGAAAGTTTGGGGGTTTTTTTTGTTTTGTTTTTTTTTCACCTGCCCCGGCGTAATAAAAAAAAAATGAAGGAGCCTCTGTATGGAGTATAATAATCGGAGGCCCAGGGAAGGTGATTAAAAATAACAAACATTCATACTCACCTTGCCTTACCTTTCCTTATCATCCTCGCTACATCCTGCCGTCTTCAGGCCCCTTTCCGACATCGCTGCTGAGGCCTGTGATTGGGCCTCAGCGGTCACATGGGGGTGCTCTGACGTCATTACGTGGCCGCGCCCCATGTGACCGCTGGGGCCTAATCACAGGCCTCAGTAACATGACAGAAGAGCGCTGAGAGGACGATGTGCCCAGGAGAGGTGAAAATATGTATTTATTATTTTCAGTCACCTCCCCTCGGTGCCCTGCCATCTATTGGAAAGGGGCCTGCAATATGCCAGGGTCCCTTTCCAATAACAGTAATGTATGTATAGTGGTCGGGGAACCAGGCTTTCCCCGACCGCTATCATAGTGGTATGGGGCCTGGCCATCTGCAGCTGGCCACGAGCACCATACCCCGCCGAGCCTGGGGTGCGACTGCGATCGTTACGCCACTGGTCAGGGGCCCGATCGGGATGGTCAGAATCCCGATCGGGCCCCTGGCCAATACATCTGCATTGGTAACATGAGGACTAATAGTTGGGGCTCGGGGCCCACCGGTGGATTCACCAGTTCCCCGGTGGGCCAGTCCGACCCTGTGCACAGGTACTTTCATTGCTTCTAATCGGAAAGTACAGGTGTGTCCCAGGAACTAGCAGTAAATGTATATGTCCTAAAGCATCTGGTGGCAGCACTTCTGTGTTACGGTTTGTGGTGTATAACTTTAGTTTAGGGGTCGTCAGTGTGCCGGTCAGACTTACAATTATTGACCGGCACACCGAGTTCCTCATCTTTGATTTCTTAATTAAAATCAGCACGCCAAACAAAAAAGGTTGCCTACCCCTGAGCTAGAGATAGATGAATTGATTTGTAACAAATTGGATTTAAGACAAATGTTTCAAAAGCCGAAACCTTTAGAATTTGTTTTGGATGGACCAAGGAAACATGAGGAGGAAGCAGAAGGGAGGAGTATCACTTGATCTTTGACCCAAGCATGCTCTTGCCATTATTAGCTGAGAACCTAATGATATCATAGGCACTATATAGCATTATGCATAGAGAGAGGAGCTACTTTCTGGAGATGATAGCAAGGAGAGAACTGAGCAAGCAGTGCAAAAAAATACAACACAAATATAGGGAGGGCTGGAGCATGACTGGCTTTGCGGAGCATAGTCGCGCTGTATAAAAGCTGTATAAGAAATGTGGCAACCGGCCGCATGGCTTAGGCCGAACTTCCGACTGCCCGCCGGAGAGCATCAGTTGGCGGCAAGACACTGAAGAAAACGGTCCCACACTCCCTCCCTACTTCTTTGGTTAGTACTGGACATCCTATACTGGGCATCCAGTATGGCAGTCCAGTATAGGTAAAGTCTATTTATGGCTGTGTTGTTATGGAAACCTGGTAAATGAAATGTGAACTTATATTGGCTGATGCACGTCATATGACTGAATATTTAAGGACCTATGAACTGCTATTTACTCATACAAGTCATAAATAGCTTGGTTGTTATGGAAACCTGGTGTAAAGGTGTGTGTATGTCAAGACTGAAGAACCTGCGATTTTCCATTGGTCCATAAGCGTCATGTGATCATGTGTATCTCAGTTTGGATTTCAGTGAAAAACCTGTGATCGGTTGTTATGTAAAGCTGTGTGTATGTGACCTTGGGTAACAGTGTCATCCACAGCGCCCTGCCCCTTTAAAGCTGACCTACAGCAGTGAAGAAAAATGGCTGGGTTGTTATGGAAACCTGGAGTGCAGCTGTGTGCATGTGGAAACTAAGCACCTGTGAGCTTCTATTGGCTGACAATGTCTTGTCAGATTAGAGACAGGCTTGTTTATTTATATAGCACCATTAATTCCATGGTGCTTTACATTTGAGGGTTTACATACGCTACACAAAATATACAAGACAAATATAATACTAACAGTGACCAACTGGCACAGTGGGATAGAGGGCCCTTCCCACAAGGGCTTACAATCTATGAGCATCTAGGTGGAAGGGCTCTACAAGTAAATGTAATAATGCATACCTCTCTGGGAAAGCCTGTGGGAGCCAGAACCACTTGAGCGGGTACGAACCTCTGTGTTTGTTGGGATACTGGGTAGTAGGCCCAGGGTCTCATAGTGAGGGACACTGAATATGTTAGTAGCCAGACAGCTCAGGATTTTGTTTTGTACTGCGATGTACATGTTGCTTGCTGTGTAAACAGAAGAATAAAGCTGGTAGAGGACAGTTTCGAAGTGTGAAGTTATTGGAAGTTTCTAATGTGCCAACCATCCTGATGAAGAGATGGAGTTTCTATGAGCAAAGATAACCCCTGAGTTTTCACAATGGCCAAAGCTGATTCAATTATTTTCCCCACTTGTGTTCAGTTACTGATGTGTCAGAGCGGACATAGTAGAATACAAATAGCAGTACAAATGAACACAAGCTACACACAACACAAGATATATGGACACAAAACAAACATCACAAGAAACAGTATTAATAAGATATAATGCACCATCACAAGGATACCTTATATATTGATAATGCAGTCTTGATTATTATAATGCAGAGTATTTTTGGCTCCTGCAGCTAGTCCTGGGACCTGGCTTTGTTATACCTGGAAGCAATGTAGCAAGCACAACTCCTATGCCTGTTACAGAACAGCACTCTTCTATCACAGCATTGAGCATTAACTATATGTAGGGTTATATACCTATCTTAAAGCACCCCACATATGCAAAGGAGTGCCCAGCATATTTCCTTGATAAGATATACAGTGGGGGAAAAAAGTATTTAGTCAGCCACCAATTGTGCAAGTTCTCCCACTTAAAAAGATGAGAGGCCTGTAATTGACATCATAGGTAGACCTCAACTATGAGAGACAAAATGAGAAAACAAATCCAGAAAATCACATTGTCAGATTTTTAAAGAATTTATTTGCAAATTATGGTGGAAAATAAGTATTTGGTCAATAACAAAAGTTCATCTCAATACTTTGTTATATATCCTTTGTTGGCAATGACAGAGGTCAAACGTTTTCTGTAAGTCTTCACAAGGTTGGCACACACTGTTGCTGGTATGTTGGGCCATTCCCCCATGCAGATCTCCTCTAGAGCAGTGATGTTTTGGGGCTGTTGCTGGGCAACACGGACTTTCAACTCCCTCCAAAGGTTTTCTATGGGGTTGAGATCTGGAGACTGGCTAGGCCACTCCAGCACCTTGAAATGCTTCTTACGAAGCCACTCCTTCGTTGCCCTGGTGGTGTGCTTGGGATCATTGTCATGCTGAAAGACCCAGCCACGTTTCATCTTCAATACCTTTGCTGATGGAAGGAGGTTTGCACTCGAATTCTCATGATACATGGCCCTATTCATTCTTTCATGCACACAGATCAGTCGTCCTGGTCCCTTTGCAGAGAAACAGCCCCAAAGCATGATGTTGCCACCCCCATGCTTCACAGTAGGTATGGTGTTCTTTGGATGCAACTCAGTATTCACTCTCCTCCAAACACGAGTTGTGTTTCTACCAAACCGTTCTACTTTGGTTTCATCTGACCATATGACATTCTCCCAATACTCTTCTGGAACATCCAAATACTCTCTAGCAAACTTCAGATGGGCCCGGATATGTACTGGCTTAAGAAGGGGGACACGTCTGGCACTGCAGGATCTGAGTCCCTGGCGGCATAGTGTGTTACTGACAGTAGCCTTTGTTACATTAGTCCAAGCTTTCTGCAGTTCATTCACTAGGTCCCCCCCGTGTGGTTCTGGGATTTTTGCTCTCTGTTCTTGTGATCATTTTGACCCCACGGGGTGAGATCTTGCGTGGAGCCCCTGATCGAGGGAGATTATCAGTGGTCTTGTATGTTTTCTATTTTCTAATTATTGCTTCCACAGTTGATTTCTTCACACCAAGCTGCTTGCCTATTGCAATTTCAGTCTTCCCAGCCTGGTGCAAGTCTACAATTTTGTTTCTGGTGTCCTTCCACAGCTCTTTGGTCTTCACCATAGTGGAGTTTGGAGTGTGACTGAGGTTGTGGACAGGTGTCTTTTATACTGATAACAATTTCAAACAGCTGCCATTACTACAGGTAATGAGTGGAGGACAGAGGAGCCTCTTAAAGAAGAAGTTACAGGTCTGTGAGAGCCAGAAATCTTGCTTGTTTGTAGGTGACCAAATACTTATTTTCCACCATAATTTGCAAATAAATTCTTAAAAAAAAAATCAAACAATGTGATTTTCTGGATTTGTTTTCTCATTTTGTCTCACATAATTGAGGTCTACCTATGATGTCAATTACAGGCCTCTCTCATCTTTTTAAGTGGGAGAACTTGCACAATTGGTGTCTGACTAAATACTTTTTTCCCCACTGTACAATGATGTGATCAGGCCAAGAAATTTTCTCCCTAATAAATGTAGCTAGCACAGCAAAAGAACTCAAGATAAAACACAACATATAAAAGGTCTATTAAAGATAGGAAAAATGGTCAACATAAAGATATGGGCAATAAATATACATACAAGCAGTCAAAAACACATAGTAATAGTATACAGTCATGGCCAAAAGTTTTGAGAATGACACAAATATTATATTTTCATATGATCTGCTGCCCTCTGGTTTTTATGTGTGTTTGTCAGATGTTTTTATCACATACAGAAATATAATTGCATTCATATTATGAGTAACAGAAGCTTATATTAACAGTTAGAATGAGTTAATGCAGCAAGTCAATATTTGCAGTGTTGACCCTTCTTCTTCAGGACCTCTGCAATTCTCCCTGGCATGCTCTCAATCAACTTCTGGACCAAATCCTGACTGATAGCAGTCCATTCTTGCAGAATCAATGCTTTCATTTTGTCTGAATTTGTTGGTTTTTGTTTGTCCACCCGTCTCTTGATGATTGACCACAAGTTCTCAATGGGATTAAGATCTGGGGAGTTTCCAGGCCATGGACCCAAAATCTCTATGTTTTGTTCCCTGAGCCATTTAGTTATCACCTTTGCTTTATGGCAAGGTGCTCCATCATGCTGGAAAAGGCATTGTTGAGCGCCAAACTGCTCTTGGACGGTTGGGAGAAGTTGCTCTTGGAGGACATTCTGGTACCATTCTTTATTCATGGCTGTGTTTTTAGGCAAGACTGTGAGAGAGCCGATTCCCTTGGCTGAGAAGCAACCCCACACATGAATGGTTTCAGGATGCTTTACAGTTGGCATGAGACAAGACTGGTGGTAGCGCTCACCTCTTCTTCTCCGAATAAGCTGTTTTCCAGATGTTCCAAACAATCGAAAAGGGGATTCATCAGAGAAAATGACTTTACCCCAGTCCTCAGCAGTCCACTCCCTGTACCTTTTGCAGAATATCAGTCTGTCCCTGATGTTTTTTCTGGAGAGAAGTGGCTTCTTTGCTGCCCTCCTTGAGACCAGGCCTTGCTCCAAGAGTCTCCGCCTCACAGTGCGTGCAGATGCACTCACACCTGCCTGCTGCCATTCCTCAGCAAGCTCTGCGCTGCTGGTAGCCCGATCCCGCAGCTGAAACACTTTTAAGAGGCGGTCCTGCCGCTTGCTGGTCTTTCTTGGGCGCCCTGGAGCCTTTTTGGCACCAATGGAACCTCTCTCCTTGAAGTTCTTGATGATGCGATAGATTGTTGACTGAGGTGCAATCTTTCTAGCTGCAATACTCTTCCCAGTTAGGCCTTTTTTGTGCAGTGCAATGATGACTGCACGTGTTTCTTTAGAGATAACCATGGTTAACAGAAGAGAAACAATGATGGCAAGCACCAGCCTCCTTTTAAAGTGTCCAGTGGTGTCATTCTTACTTAATCATGACAGATTGATCTCCAGCCCTGTCCTCATCAACACCCACACCTGTGTTAATGGAGCAATCACTGAAATGATGTTAGGTGGTCCTTTTAAGGCAGGGCTGCAATGATGTTGAAATGTGTTTTGGGAGATAAAGTTCATTTTCTAGGCAAATATTGACTTTGCAAGTAATTGCTGTTAAGCTGATCACTCTTTATAACATTCTGGAGTATATGCAAATTGCCATTAGAAAAACTGAAGCAGTAGACTTTGTAAATATTAATATTTGTATCATTCTCAAAACTTTTGGCCATGACTGTACACCTCAACATTGAAATTGCAGTAGCAAGAAGGAAAAGTTTTGGAGTTATGGAAATTACAGGATTGAAGTTAATAACATGCACAAAAATACTCAAAACATCTTGATTTATTCAATACTGAGTATAAGCTCCATGCTCAGAAATACATGTTATGATAGTGTGTCTGGAGATGGACTGAAGTGCTGAATTTGGGGCCCAAGTTATCACCACAGAAAACGGTATGATAAATAAGCGCTCCACAAACTGAAGTCTAACCATAACCCACAATAAACTTACTAGGCAAATCAAAACCAGGAGGCTGAATCAGGAGAGTGAACATCCAAGCCAAAAGTCAGTCCAAGAGGTATCGTCAGAGCCAAAATCAGGAGACAAGCAGATTTTCAGTAACAAGCCAAAGGTCAATACAGAGCAGTCCTGCACAAAGGATAAGGATATGGAGCACACTAGATACAACCAAATAGCAGGCACCTGGCTGAAGAGCTGCTAACTGGATAAGCCTAGGAGAACCCTGAACACTGCAGAAATTTCACAGGATCGGCATGATAACCTTAAAGCAACAGCATCTAAATTGCGAACATCCAGTTACACACCTTGGAATGATACGCCATGCTGAATACACTTGGGCTTGCAAATCATCAAGTTTGGCTGCAGACAGCTTTGTTTGCAATTGCCTACCAATGTTGTTGCAGATGTGCTCAATGAGAAACAAGTCTGCGAATACTGCAGGCCATGGCAGGATTTGCCCACTTATTAAGACCCAACACCCATATTTATTAGGTCCCTCCTCGGTTAGGGTTCCCCAGTCATCTTTTGGTGCATGGATGGTCATCAGTGATAAATATGGCAGACATGTCATCTTTATTGATTTGTTAAACATCCTGTATAATATGTAATTACCATACATATTATACAGGAGCCGCACTGACTCATTGAAGTGATTCCTACTACAACTATGAACACAAAAGTTAAAACATAACTAGACACATGACATATACACAATTCATCACACAAAGGTCTCTCAGTTCAAGGATTCCGTTCCTCTCAGTTTTCAACAAGTGCGATAAATGGTATGTCTATGAATAGGAGGCATTGCACAATCATCCAATACCATTTTATACAACTTTTGAGGTTTCATGTGGCTAAAACCTTTGCTTTCAATCTGGCATTTATGCCCCCCTAGATGCAAAATCTTGATAATTTGCAAATCTTAGTAATATCAGCTACTTCCTCGATTTGCATAACTTTTTGGTTTTGCAGTTTCAACGTTGAGGAGTGTAGATGTTAAAACCTCATAATGATAGTCTCTAGAAACACATTAAAATACATTATGGTAGACTGGTTGGGACTTAATAAAATAAAAACAAATAAATACAGTGTTAGGCGACATGCACACAACGGCATGGCACGTTGTTGACTGAACGGCACGGGCGGCACACGGATATCATCCGTGTGCTGTCCGTGGCCCCATTCATTGGGGCCAGTGAATGCGGTCTGTAAAATGGACAGCAATAGGATCTGTCCTGAGTTTTCTTCACGGCTCTATACACTGTGTTTATGGGGCCATAGAAATGAATGGGTCAGTGTGCTAGCTGTGAAAAACACAGCTCTCTCACTGACTGTGCACATGGTCATGTGCATGAGCCCTTAAACAATGACAATTTTGTTTTCAGTCAAAAAATGTTCTCTAGGGCCTAACTCAGGCCCATGAGAGTCAATGAGTTCATCTTAAAAATCCAGTACATGTCATGTCTTAAGCACATCCCATCTATTTGTGACTGTACATGGAACTTGTTCAATTGGGTGACCGTAAACTTTGAGAAGTCACAATTATAATGTATAGACTCTTGGAGGAAAATGCTATTTCACATACCTGTTTTTCACATTGAGGTGGGAGACACTATGTTTCACATACTCGTTTTTATAAAAGAGGCAGTGTTTATTTATCCACTCTCTAAGGCTCATGGTATTGCATCCTAGATGACAAAAGATGATTTGTCCCATACATTACTTTTTTGTAGTGGTTTTATTTTCACTTTCATGGAGGTTTTTTTTGCCACTACAAAAAAGACACTGGGGGGATTTGATAATACTTGCTAAAAATTTCTCCTCATTTGCATGTGAATAAAACTTCAATTTACATGACAATGGGGCTCCAATATTGAATGAAAGGCACATTTGGAATCACCTGTACAAGGTACTGTCTTTAAGACATCACATACATTATTTAGTCATTTTCAGAGAATCTAAAACTAAATCTTAAGTTAAAGTGAAATAATACACCCTGACAGTAGTGACCAAAATCATTGTTCTGGATCTTTTGATGTAGGTTTTTCTATGGCGGACATGCTGCGTTGAATTACTGGTGTATTGTATGCATTACTAGAAGGCCCTGCAGTTGTGGCTTGTGTTGGATGGACGTAGGATTGTTGGTCATTCTTATCTACAGTCCTCTGTTTGCAAGGCCGACCAGTAGAAGCTTCTCTTTGTGGCATGTTATAATATCCTTGAGTAGTCTGTTTTGGTTGTGGGCTCATTGTTGCAGAAGGTAGACTGGTGTGGACTGGTTGCCTGTAGATCATGTTACGGTATGTAGCAGGATATATACTGTCTGTTACATTCATGTAGTTATTATCTCCAATTTGTAAATTTGAACTACCGTAAATATTTATTTTAGCATCTGAAATGAGATAGATTTATATTAGTTCTTGAGGTCAAAATGAAAATAAAAAAAAAACAAAACAAAACTAAAGAACTAGGGTATGTTCACACAGAGTTTTTTTTTACATGATGTGTTTTTGCAGCGTTTTTTGTCGCAGTTTTTTGCTCCAGTAGACTGTATGGACCTGGAAACTTCTCTCTAAAAAAGGCTAGCGGTTTTTGATGCGATTTTTGCAAAAACCGTGTCAAAAAAAAAAACACATCAAACACCGCGTCAAAAAACTGCATTGTGTTTTTTCCGCCTCCCATTGATTTCAATGGGTTTTTCAAGGCAATCCACCTGAAGATAGTTGATGTCGCTTTTTTTTTTTTTTAGCTGAAAAAATCAGCTAGAGGAAAAAAACTGCTACTGACTCCCATTGAAATGAATGGGAGGTGTTTTTTGAGGAGGATTTTGAGGCGGATTCCGCCTCTAAATCAGGCTGCAAAAAACTCCGTGTGAACATACCCTTAAGGCTAAGTCCCCACGATGCGGAAACGCAGCTTTTTGTTGTTGCAGATTTTGCTGCAGTTTTTTGAGCCAAAGTTAGGAGTGGATTGAGCAGAAGGTAGAAGTATAAGAACTTCCTATACTGTATATTTCCAATTCTTTTTGTAGCCATTCTTGACTTTGGCTCAAAAAACCGCAACAAAATCTGCAACTAAAAAGCTGTGTTTCCACAATGTGGGGCCTCAGCCTAAAGCAGGTTTTTTAATGTTCTATACACTGTGTTTCAAATTATTATGCAAATAATATTTTCTCATATTTTCCAAAATTACCTATATGAATTGCAGTCATTGTAATTTTCCAGTCATCAACTATTCGAGTATAATTGAAAGGTTTTTGAACAAACTGCCTATAACAGTATATTTAAAAAAAAAAATAAACACTCAAAATGCATGTTTTAAATTATTATGCACAGCAGAATTTGCAACCTTTTCATTTTTATTAAGAACAAAAAAATGGTCATTGTGAAATTATAAGCATTAGCAGGTTATTACAAACTGAAATCAAACAGTTTTCAAGCCAAAACTTTATTCGAGGTGATGTTACATTTGCACATAGGACCCCTTGTTCGAAAGAAGCTTCTGAACTCTCTCGTCCATTGAATTTGTCAGTTTTTGGATGGTTTCTGCTTCAATTGTTTTGCATGAGGACAGAATACCCTCCCAGAGCTGTTGCTTAGATGTGAACTGCCTCCCGCCATCATAGACACTCCTTTTGATGATGCTGCAGAGGTTCTCAATGGGGTTGAGGTCAGGGGAGCATGGGGGCCACACCATAAGTTTGTCCCCTTTTATGCCCATAGCAGCCAGAGATGCAGATGTGTTATTTGCAGCATGAGACGGTGCATTATCATGCATGAAAATGATCTTTCTGCGGAATGCATGGTTCTTCTTCTTGAACCATGGCAGGAAGTGCTGTTTGAGAAACTCCACATACATTATGGAGTTCATCTTTACCCCTTCAGGGATCCTAAAAGGCCCGACAATCTCTCTCCCCATGATTCCAGCCCAAAACATTACTCCACCTCCTCCTTGTTGGCGCCGTAGCCGTGTTTGCATGGGGTGTCCATCAACAAACCATCTGGACCATCGAGCATTGCATGGTACTCATCGGTGAACAAAAGTTTTGAAGTCAGTCTTCATGTATTGTTTGGCCCACTGGAGCCGTTTCTGCTTGTGTGCAGTGGATAGAGGAGGTCGACAGGATGGCTTACGCACAGCTGCAAACCTCTGAAGGACCCTGCATCTTGTTGTTCGGGGGACGTTGGAGGCACCAGAAGCTTCAAAAACTTGTCTGCTGCTATGACAAGGCATTTTTGAAGCTGCTCTTTTAACCTGACGTAATTGCCTGTTGGAAAGAGTCCTCAATTTTCCCTTATCAGCACGCACACGTGTGTGCTGTGAATCAGCTACATACTTCTTGATTGTGCGATGATCACGATGAAGTGTCTTGGCAATGTTGATTGTAGTCATGCCTTGACCTAAACACTCCACAATTTGTTGCTTCTGAGCAGCCGACACATCCTTTTTCTTTCCCATTTTGGCTGAAAATGTAGGCTGCTTAATAATGTGGGACAGCCTTCTTAAGTAGTCTTGCCTTTAATTGGACACACCTGCCAAACTAATTAGCACAGGTGTCTGCAATTGCTTTCAGTGATATAAAGAGCCCTGACACACATCACCATCAATGAGTTTAACTGACAAACAAAAAAATTCTTACCTTATCACTTCTAAACACTTTTTGCATAATAATTTGGAACACAGTTTATGTGGCAGGGCAGTAGAATTGCTTTCTTCAAGTAGGCTACTACATTGATCGATGCTATTAATAAGTAGGTAAAGAATACTAATATTCAGTAACATGCAATGAAAAGCAAGTCTTGGCAAACATCAAAATACACCACCACCACCAATTATTGGTGTTTATTAAATACCTCTTCCATGATCTTGACCAATTTTCTACCCCCTTTCCTGTTAACATTGCAGTTCCTTTGAAGACAGAAACCCTATATAGGTTTTTGACACCAGTAGTCTAGGGTATGGGAACTATCAGTGCTAAAGATACACACGTGGACAAAATTGTTGGTACCCCTTGTTTAATGAAAGAAAACCGCACAATGGTAACAGAAATAACTTGAATCTGACAAAAGTAATAATATATAAAAAAAAATCTATGAAAATGAACAAATGAAAGTCTGACATTGCTTTTCAACCATGCTTCAACAGAATTTTAAAAAATGAAAACTCATGAAACAGGCCTGGACAGAAATGATGGTACCCTTAACTTAATATTTTGTTACACAACCTTTTGAGGCAATCACTGCAATCAAACAATTCCCGTAACTGTCAATGAGACTTCTGCACTTCTCAACAGGTATTTTGGCCCACTCCTCATGAGCAAACTGCTCCACTTGTCTCGGGTTTGAAGGGTGCCTTTTCCAGACGGCATGTTTCAGATCCTTCCAAAGATGCTCAATAGGATTTAGGTCAGGGCTCATAGAAGGCCACTTCAGAATAGTCCAATGTTTTTCTCTTAGCCATTCTTGGGTGTTTTTAGCTGTGTGTTTTGGATCATTATCCTGTTGTAAGACCCATGACCTGCGACTGAGGCCAAGCTTTCTGACACTGGGCAGCACATTTCTCTCTAGAATCCCTTGATAGTCTTGAGATTTCATTGTTCCCTGCACAGATTCAAGACACCCTGTGCCAGATGCAGCAAAGCAGCCCCAGAACATAACAGAGCCTCCTCCATGTTTCACAGTAGGGACAGTGTTCTTTTCAAGATATGCTTAATTTTTCTGTCTGTGAACATAGAGCTGATGTGCCTTGCCAAAAATTTAGATTTTTGTCTCATCTGTCCATAGGACATTCTCCCAGAAGCTTTGTGGCTTGTCAACATGTAGTTTGGCGAATTACTTTTGTCAGATTCAAGTTAGTTCTGTGACCATTGTGGGTTTTTCTTTCATTAAACGAGGGGTACCAACAATTTTGTCCACGTGTGTATCTTTAGAGTTGTGGATAGACCAGCCGTGAATAGCACCAACCTGAACTATTAATGGAAGGTGGACATTTTTTTTTTTTTTATAAACAGCATATTCAGGTTTATGCTTTTAATAAGGCAATGCAAGGCTGAATTCACACATGCAGTGGAAACATATCAGTTCTTCCTTTATTTTTACTGTGCTTTGGATTCATTTCTGGCTATGGCTAAATAAAATGAATTACGTGAGTCCAGACTAACAAGAATAAAATGTCTCCACTTTTTAAGGAAAAGATGGATTGCACGTTATTTTTTAAATGTATTTCATCTGGATACATGGGTTGGCTAATTCAGAAAGATGAAACTCTCAGGTGATCCCAAAACTTTGTAAACAAATAACAAAAAAGGAAAAAGGGGTTGTTGAAAATTAAATTATCCTCATTCATCAAATATAATAAATTAACAATGTTTCCTTGTATCATGCAACACAATGTCCTTTGGAGACGTAAGTTCTAGACTTTGGGCATCATAACAACTTTATTTCTTATCTTCTAATGCATTATAGGTAGTAGGTTGTGGACTTGCATACTGCTTCTAACATTATGGTTAAAGTGGTATTCCCATCTGGGACAGTTATCTGCATCAATCTTGAGAATGGGGGTCTCCAGCCCCAGTCCTATAGTTGCAGTGAGTGGCGAATTTGCCATGTACAGTATGTGTGGCGCTTTCCATAACCTTCTATGGTATTTATGAGAATATATGAGCTGGTCCCATAAGTAGAAACCTGCTTTGATGGGACATTTATGTGATATCCTGAAAATGTGCCATAAATGCCCCTGCTGGTGTTACCCCTTTAAAGCAAAATGGTTCAATGATTTATTGCTAAATTTTGTCACGTTTAGAACTAGAACTTCTATATGTCCCTACCACACCACTGACAGTACAAAGGATTTGTCCACATGGGACAGATATGTTGCAGATTTTTCATCTGGATTTGCATACGTAAAATCTGAAAAAAATATATACAATACCAAAAAAATGTATGAGAGCTAAACAAATCTCATCCACATGTCCAGGAAAAAATCCACAACAAAAATTGATCTGCAGTGAAAATTCTGTCACTTTATGGCTGTATTATGCTTTGGATTTTACCACAAACTTCACCCATTGTTAAAACGTGGATTTTTCTATTGATTCGTTGGGAATCTTGCCTCAGAATAGTGACAAAATCTGCAGCAGAGATCTCATTGTAGAAAATGAATCTGTGTGGATGTATCCTTAAATACTATTTTAGGCTAAGGCCCCACATAGTGGGCCACAGCAAAAAACTGCGTTGCCGGCGCAGTTTTTCCCGCATCGCTTTTCACAGAAAGACCACAGAGGTTTCCTCTGCTGACTTTCTGCTTGCATTATTCCTATAGGGAAACCGCCGGCATCTTCATAGGTATAACTGACATGCTGCGATTTCCAAAACTGCCTGTCCGCTGCTTATATTTTTCCGCAGTGTGTGGATAGGATTCGCTAGAATCCCATCCACTATGCAATGACTGCAAAACGCTGCGTTTTTTTCCTGCAGCATTTCTGCCACGTGGGGCCCCAACCTTAAGCCCACTTCACATTTAGACTACTATTTGGCATTCCAAAACCGGCTCTTCAAACTCCCATCTGCATGACATCTCCCATGCTACACTTGTTCTTTGGAACTCCATCCAAAGATGTTTTCTTCATGAAGTTCAGTACAGAAAACCAACAGTACTTAACTGTTGTATCATTCTTCATTTTCTATCTATGATGGCTCAGATAATGGTTTAATGACTACTACATGTAGCTTTATATTCCCCTTGCTAACACAAGGAGCTGTTCCACTGACCAAAATTAGCACCTACAGTGTCAACCTTCGCATTGTATTAAAACTGTAAGGTCTTACAGACAGGGACTTCTCTCCGTTGCTCAATCATTGTTTTGTCATTTGATTTGGCTATGTGTCATTTTACTTGTTTGATACTTCACCAATTGTAAACTGCTTCAGAATATCTTTGCATTACTTTTATTATATTATTATTTTAAGTTCCACCAAGGGAAAATAGCTTAGGTCTTAGTATAGTTAGTGTATATTATACTTACTGTTAGATGGAAAAGGTTGAGATAAGTTAAAGGTCTAAAAAGAGGAACAAAAACAGTCAATGCTTAAAATTATGCTTTTGTTCACATAATACCTATTAAATTTAAAATGGTCCATTTTGCAATCCGTTTTTCCCTCTGCGCATGCTCAGAATGAAGGGGAACAAAAAAAAAAAAAAAACGGATTGGTCAAAAAATGGACACAAACGGATTACAAACTGACACAAACGGTCAGTTTTTTTGGACGGACACTCATTGACTAATTCATCTAAAAAAACGGATTCGGGTATCCGCTGTGTAAACGTTTGGATTTCTTTTTGTACCAAACCGTTTTTTCTCTTAAAACGGTTTACAAGCGGATGGATACCAGACGCAATTGTGAACCTAACGTCAAGATGAGACACAGTGAATGGAGGGGGAGGGGTAAGTCTCTCCTCACAGCTTATGCATATTTCCACACATCTTTCCCTGCCTGTATACCGCACAGAGGAATCTGCAGAGTCTTACAGCAGCTCAAAGATGGTGAATTTACTTCTGACTAGGTGCTTGTGTTATTCCTGATGGGATGTTAGTTATAAACAGCGAGCAGCTTTCCTGACTGTGCCCAAATGATGCATATATGTGTAAAAAAAAAAAAAGCTGCTTTTCCACAACGTGGGGCCTTAACCTCAAAGTCTAGATGTTAGCCACACTATTGTTTCTCGACATTTTAATGTTGCAAAGTACAATATTGTGGCACATTGACTTGCACTGGCGTTGACTGTACATTTTAAGTGGCACAATACCATCACACATGAAGCACCTTCCAGTGGACATTAAAGGGGTTTCCAGTGACTATCATTGAAGAAATGTCAGTTAGATACGTCATCATTATCTGAGTGGTGAGGTTTTATCTCTTGAACCCCCTGCCAAGAACGAAAGCACAGCAGCCCTTTTAACTTTTCTGCTGAAGAATGCCACCCCTGGCATGGCACTGTGCAGCAATAGCAATATCGCCCCAATAACTTGAGTAGGTCACTTCTGCAATACCAGATGCTGCACCCGATCAGGAGTAGATATGCCAGAACAAAATATCTGACCCCACTGATCAAACATTAATTGCATATTCAATCCAAATACAATGAGAAATACTCATTGGAATATTTCTTTAATTTAAAGGGGTTGTCCAGTGTTGGCAAATAAATGTTATTGTTTGTATACAATTATATAATTTATTTTCTGTATCAATTCCTTACAGTTTCCTAAATCTCTGCATGTTTTCATTGTTTATTTCCAGTGGATAAAAATTAGTCCATGGTCATGTGATGGATACACAGATGCAGGACTCATTACAGCCACAGCACAGTAATCGGCATGTATTGTAACAAGCTGTGCTCCTGTCTATCCATCACATGACCATAGACTGATTTTCATGATTTTTTTTACTGGACATATACAATGAGTCACAGCAAGCTGATCTAGAAAACCATGAGGAAGCAATACATGAAGCATATTGGAAAATTGTATAACTTTCATTATCCAAAGAATAAAACATTTGCTGAAACTGGACAACCCCTTTAAGTGTTGTGCAACATGTGTTGCAACATCTATGAGGTTTGAATAGGGACAGTCAAATGAATTAAAGGACTGGAAAATCAGGACAATGCACTACTAAGATTATTACTACAAAAACAGATCTGCCATATTTCAACTGATAAACTGATCAATTTCAAAATTCTTCTATTATTTCCTTACTGGTTGATATGGAAGACTTTGCAAATGCAGATTCCAAGGTGTAGGAGCACCTGCAATAAAGCACATAATAGCTGTGATTTTCCATAGTTATTCATACAGAATGGGGGCAGTTATCAAGCTTCTTGTGCCTAATTTCTTCTTATTTTGTCTCTTTATTATGCTGTGTGCACCAGATTTATTATATATTTGCACCTATTTTGAAGGCTTTTGCACAAGACTCGTCATTTTACTTTTTTTTGCTGGGGAAAGTGAGCATGGTTTTTCAGTAGTAACATTTTAGGATGCATTTATGACATGCTCCTTTGTCAAAAAGGCGCAAAAAAGGGGCAACTGCATTCCAGTACATGGACAGCATGAAAAACATTGACATATCTGACAGCATTGGAATCACAATTTCCATTAGGTGAATTCTGTGCAAGATTTATGATGCAACTGCACCTTCTTTTAGGAAATTAGGTGAATGAATGACGAGGCAAAAATTAGGTGAATGAATGACGAGGCATAAAAAAGACACACACAAAAAAAAAAAAAAAGGTACAAAAACAACAGCATCTTTATACTATGTCTTTATTGCTATTTTTGCAGCTTATACCTACATTGCATTTTGGTTTTACTGTATGCAGCAAGCTGCTGTTGACTGATCTTATAATTGCTTTTCAATTGTTATTATGGTGTTTGTTTGCAAACTAGGGCACCTAGGCTTATAATACATAAATATTTTGAAGTCTATATAAACATATGAATCTATAAGACATCCATCCAACAAGATATAGCACATAGTAAAAATGATCTTGGGTGGTCTTGAAGTAATACAGAGCTGCTTGATGTAATGTTTGCTGACTGCACATGTACTGTTACTCATTGGCGGAGCTTTAATTTAGGCGCATTGCTTTAAGTGCAATCTTGTGCAATGTGGGTCAAAATCAATTAGTTTACACTGCGCCATGTTCATTTTGTGGATTCTGCACATGTACCCCCTCAGTATAAAAGATATATAACATTATTGACAATAGAGAGCAAGTACCAGATTCTGCATTTATATGCTAAAAGCTGACTATTTATTTATTTATTTTAAATAAATGGTACATTTTAAGGCAGACTTTCTTTGAATCTTATATGTTTTCAGGTGAAATTGAGAAGGGAATATGGACCCCAAATATGACAATATGGAGGCGCTAATAATAAAAATGTAACAACGGTAGATTCCTGGAGCACACCTAGAAATTGCTAGGTCCTGTAGCAAACCAGGAAATTGCTTATACCCATAGCAAAATCCCATGTCCTGTTAACTTCCGAACACATTGTACATTGGTCGCTAACCCTGGCCAGCATCAGGGCATTATGTGCAGTGGTATCCAGAAATAGTAAGTAGATACTGGTCATTGTCTATTGGATCAAATCCCAAGCTTAGTGGTCAGCTCTGGGCTCCTTTTGAGTTCACCAGGCCGATAGTGGTTGCTATCTAGTTATGCTCCTGCTAGATTCTTTTGTGATGTTCATATACCCTATAAAGTATATGGGCAGGGATTGTCTCACCTTTATTACACATAAATGTAATAGTTGTAATGTTGTGATAACCACAGTGCACAAATATATAAGCTATACCAAAATCATCAGAAACCACCTTGGGCATTTAACCCCTTTACATCCCTTAGATGTTAGATCCTTGGAATAGAGTTTAGAATTATTGTTAAAAATACCCTAATGGCACAAGAAATTTAATTTACAGTATGTCATATAGTGAAATACATACAAAACAATTACATATTCTTTTTTTGCATTATTTGCCCTAAAAAATAATAAATGTGAAATACAGTGCTAGATGTACTCCATAACAGTGCAATGAAAAAATACTCAAACTGACCTCATCAGGAGCTTCATGCTGCTGAAAGCACAGGTAGCGTGAAATCCCAAGAGGCTCCCCCATTAAAAAAAAAACTTCACTGCAGCATTTCAGAGAAAATGGGGGAAATGGGGAAACTAGTCTTTGGATGTCTCCCAACTGACTCCTTCCGTTCTGGCTAGGTAGATTGACAATTCTTTCCGGATATGTGTATGAATATATGATTGCCATGACTAAACAACTAGTCTTTCTATACTCTGGTCGGTTTAAAACTAGCTCTTTGCAATGGGGCAGCCTGTCGGGATTTCATGCAGTTAAAATATGATGAAGAAAAAAACTAAACTATGTTATTAACAGGTTAATGGATTTTTGCAGCAATATGGAAATTTACCTGGATAATATTGAGGTTGTTGCCTACTGTTATATCCCTGAATGAGAAAAAGAATACATGCACTTTAGTTAATGTGAATCCTGATACATACAGCACATAGACAAACACCACTGTAACATAAAGACATATATACAGTATGTGTATGATGAGGAAGAGATTGTTGTCATACCATAGCTCCTGGTGGGTAACCTTGTGATAGGATGAATGTGTTTGGATGGAGCCTTGGAGGATAACTTTGCATATTTGGAGAGCTCATTACAGGCACAGACTCTGAATGGCAAACAGATATGTAAGGAATCACTCAAGGACACAGTATAAGAAGAATTATGTTTTACGCAAATAATGTAGGAGTACTGTTTATTCACCATGCACATGTATCAACCTATCCACTGCACACATATGTGATTGATATGTCCACTAATGATAGGATCCTCAGGATCCCTAAGATGGAGGACCCTGTTCCCCATTCCTTCTCCCTGTGCAGTGGCCACAGAGGGGAGGAGATGAGATAGGAGATATGCACAGCCTTCTTTCCATACATCTCCTCCCTACTGCAGTCATCCAGATATGGCAGTCTCCTGTGCTAGTGACTATGGGGAAGGCTCCGAGCCTTTACAGTGCATAAAATCTATTAATTCCTTTAACTATTACTAGAAAAGGAATGGAAAGAAACAACAAATTATGGAGGCTCTTGGGAGCTTACAGAAGGGATCAAATCCTAATAATCCCCACACTGACAGTCAGCTCACACGTATAACAACCAGCTCCTGGGCTACACCACAGTTACCATAATATAATGTGGATAAACATAAGGAATAGCAGCTCAGCATCCCTTAAACACCAATATTTAACAGCAGAACAGTGAAGCACTGTATTTCTTTTGTTCTTTCTTATCAGCAATGCTGGCTGCTCAGATGTCAGGCTCTTCCTCCTCTTCTAGGTGGCTAAGCCACAAGCAGTACTATCTTTTCATCTAATATAGTATAGAATGTACAGATAATTAAAATCAAAGAATTTATTCCCACATACTCATAAGGTTAAAGTGAACCTGTCAGTTGTTTTTTCACCCTAAATTGGTCCCAGCGTGTGCAGCATCAAGTAATGACCTTTCCTATGGTGCCTCTTACTATGGTTTCTGTTGCTGAAAAGTCAAACTATACTTGTAGAACCTTACAAAAATTTACATTCACAAGTCAAGGGAGGAGGAAAGCAGCTTCATCTGGTCATTCAGTCATTGTATCAACCCTTACGTGACGCAGACTTTTTAATTTTAACGTTTACTTAGTAATATGAGCGCTTGACATTTGTGACACAAGTTGTACTTCAAAATGGTACCATTTATTATTTTGTACAATGTACTGAGAAAAAATTCAGAATGTGGTGGAAGTGAGAAAAAATGCAGTACCGCCATTTTCTTACGGGTTTTGTTTTTACAGCTTCCACTCTGCATTAAAAATGTTATGTTCGCTTTCACCTGTAACTTTTTTAGATTTCATTGTACAGAGCTGTCGGTATCCCATGATTCCATTGTGAGAGGGTAATGTGGGCTTCAGTTACCCTGACAAACACCTAGGATGCTGTAATCACTATTTAGTGTGCCATTTTAGGAGTTAAACAGCGGGGATTGCAGTGGAAGCCCAATTTACAACCAGGCTTCCATGGGGATCACAAAGGCATACATTCTAAGCCTGTGCGATCACTGATCACATACAGTACAGACCAAAAGTTTGGACACACCTTCTCATTCCAAGAGTTTTCTGTATTTTCATGACTATAAAAATTGTAGATTCACACTGAAGGTATCAAAACTATGAATTAACACATGTGGAATTATATACTTAACAAAAAAGTGTGAAACAACTGAAAATATGTCTTATATTCTAGGTTCTTCAAAGTAGCAACCTTTTGCTTTGATTGCTGCTTTGCACACTCTTGGCATTCTCTTGATGAGCTTCACGAGGTAGTCTGAGAAGGTGTGTCCAAACTTTTGGTCTGTACTGTACATGTACATCAGAATGCACTAAATTAAACACATTCCCTAACATAAATACAGTATATATAATTTTGCAGCCAGGGGCTAACCCAATCTTATACTTTAATGTAATAGTTGTGACAAGATTATCATACTATGCCTGCAAATTGCCATGCTATTGCAGTGTTTTTTTGACTGCTTTAGGTATTTACCTGTGTAATATGTAGATTGAGGTCTGTAGTTAAATCCCTTTATCAGGATAAGAAAACATAAGCATTAAAATATACTGATACATACATACACACACAAACATTGTATACATGTCCATGATGAAAATTATATTATTGTCATACCACTGATCCTTGTGGAAACGGTTCTGGACGAACCTTTGGCGGCTGATTCTGCATGTATGGAGAGCACCTTATAGGCACAGACTCTGAATGGCAAACAGGGAAATATAAGAAATCATTTAGATGAAGAATTATGTCTTGTGTATTATAAAAGGGGTAGTCCCACTAACAACAGTCCTGAACTATTCGCATAATAGGTGACAAATGATAAACTGGTGTCCACCTGATTGCTAGGATCTCCATGATAAAATTGGGAAACCCCATCTGCCTGTTCTCCTTCTCTGGTCGCAGAAAGGAGTTCTGTGGTGTTGCCCAATTAGAGTATGTTCACACAGAGTTTTTTGTAGGCTGAAAAAATCTGCTTCAGGAATTAGGAAACGTTTTTTTTACATGCGGTTTTTGTCGCGTTTTTTTGTCGTGCTTTACATTGCGTTTTTTGCTCCAGCAAACTGTATACACCTGGAAACGTTCCTTTTGATGCGATTTTTGCAAAAACCACGTCAAAAAACCACATTACATTTTTTCTGCCTCCCATTGATTTCAATGGGTTTTTCAAAGCTGAAGATAGGTCATTTTGCTTTTGGTTTTGAAAAAAAACTGCTACTCAATCCCAATGAAATGAATAGGAGACATTTTTTTTCAAATCAGCCTGCAAAAAACTCTGTGTGAACATACCCTTAGCCATCTCTACATACACAGCCTCCCCACTATGGCCAAACACAGATGGAGAAGCATTAGGGAAAGGGTTCTAGCGACCATAGGGAGCACAGAAATCTGATCCCCAACAATCTAATTTTTTATCACCTATACAGTACGTGATGAATGTTAACAGCGGGAAAAAGGACCTTCAATGGTTTAATAGCTATTTACCCGTTAACATAGGTGGTCCTTCAGAAAATTTCATAGTCCCTAATTTGTGAACCATTTCTGACATATCTTTTGTATTTACAGATGTTGTCTCTTCTGTGTATGGGACATATTTTTTCTTTCCACAAGAATCCTAGGAAAATGTAAAATCATTTATTTATCATATGCACATAAATAAATTAATAACTAAATATGCAGATAACATCAAACGCATCTTCTTCTTATGTACCATTGGAGTGCATAATCCACCAGTGCTGGCAATGTGGCACTAAGAATAGAAATTTAGCATGTGACAGCTGTGTCACTTGCTTATTATTTTCTTATCAATTCACGGATTTGCACATAGCTCATACTGAAAAGGTAGGTACTGCGATATTTTACATATATTGAATTATTTACATTGTCTGTGTTACACTGTATTAGTGGCTATTAATGTTTTGTACAATTCCAAAAGTGACAGCTATGGACAGACATTCTATAGATGTGCTATAAATGTCTCGGATGGGAAGTCTTGTAGACCACCGCAGATCAATTATTCATTACCCTGTTTCCCCGAAAATAAGACAGCGTCTTATATTAATTTTTGCTCCCAAAGATGTGCTGTGTCTTATTTTCAGGGGATGTCTTATTTTTTTTTTCAATGAAGAAGAATTCACATTTATTGCTGAACAAAAAAATGAACATTTATTATATACGGTACTGTACAGTAGTTGTCATCACAAACCAGCATAACCAGACAAACTGTGAATCCTATCAAGAATTTCTTACTACCGTACCATTATTTCCATGTACAACAATTAACAGTATGGTACATTTACCAATATTTACGGTACGAATAGAAAGTAAAATTTATTCAATGACAGTTATGTCATCATCTTCTAGGACATCATCATAACAATCCAAACCATTAATTTCCCTGCACACAGTATCATATCCCATAGTGGCCCCTGCACACAGTATCATATCCCATAGTGGCCCCTGCACACAGTATCATTCCCCATAGTGGCCCCTACACACAGTATCATTCGCCATAGTGGCCCCTGCACACAGTATCATTCCCCATAGTGGCCCCTGCACACAGTAGTTTGCCCCATAGTGGACCACCCATGAACAATTATTATACTGTGGGGTCTTTTCAGACCCCAGAGTATAATGATCGGAGACCCAGGAGAGGATAGAAACATAAAAAAACAACGTTGCTTACCTGTTCCTCGCTCCGGTGCATGCCCGTGCGCTACTCCGGCCGCCTTCACTGTTAGACCAGGCCGCGTCACGTGATCCGGCCGGCGTCGCGACGCAAAATGACGTCCGCTGACGTCACCAAACAGGCCCGAAGCCTGGAGAAGCGTAGGACAGGTAAGCACATAGTTTTTTATGTTCGCTCACCTCCCCTGGGCCGCCGATTATTATACTCCGGGGTCTGAAAAGACCCCGGAGTATAATGATAGCAGAGATTGTGGGGTTCTCCCGCGGCCTCACATATCGTATATACCGTATGTTCTGTTCGGGAACATACGCCTTACTTTCGGGGGATGCCTTATATTAGGCAATTCTCCGAAACCTCTCCTATGCCTTACTTTCGGGGGTGTCTTATTTTCGGGGAAACACGGTATCTGTGAAATACACCTCTATTTCTCCCCATAAATGAAACCCCTTACTTCTGTGTATAAAACCATCATATTTTGTTAAATATTTTAAGCCTTTCATGCTAAATTATTCCGACAAGAATACTGCATACTGGTTTTGCTTAAAGGGAGTCTGTCAGGCCAAAATACTTACCAATCCAATAATATTGCTATATAGGGGCCTTTAATAGGAGAAGAAACATACCTTCATGGCCATAAACTGATGAAGCAATGCAGAGGTAATCATCGTTTTATGGATTTTCAAGTGTATTGGGGGCGGACCATGTTTGCCAGATTTGCATACAGACAGCTGTGTCCTAAGCAGCTGCTTAAAAAGTAATTCACTGCTAAAGCAAAAATTAAGCCCCACCCCCAATGCACTTGAGACTAATTAGCATATCCATAAAAGGATGATTATCTCTGTATTGCTTCATTGGTTTGTGGCCAATAAGGTATGTGTCCGCTCCTATTGTAACGGAAGCATTTTAGACCTGGAAGACTTTCTTTAAAATATATAGCTTGTGAAATACACTCACCATTGTGTCTTGTACATGTCTTACTGCTTGTCTAACATCGCATGTGTTATATGCAGTGTTGAATTTCTCCCATTTGTTGCAACATTCTGTTAAGTGGCAGGAAGCAAGAAAAATGTTAAATTCCTTTTACGCAAGATTTGTTGCCATACTTTCTGCAATTCAAAATCTTTTCCATACATTTTATTGGGGTCATTTCTGTATTATTAAGCATGAATGTCAGCCCCATTCAGGTGCATGGAAAATCTGGAAGAAATCTGCTGTGTGTGGACATATCCATATGTCCGCATATGGATATGTCCATATAATATATATAAAATACAGTACTACTGTACAATTTTGTATGAGCTTGTTGCTGTATTCCTGTAACAGCGGATATGCAGACCCACTGTGCCACCTAACCAATTTGGCTTTGGGCTAGTCCTAAGGGCGTTATCTAAATACACTGTACTGAGGGCTGAACAGATACAAATGGCGTCCTGGGATTGGCTGGAAAGGCCCACAGGTGTGCATGTTAGGCTTACATGTTGCAAGGAGGGAGGGTGCCCCTATAGGAAGGCAGCATCAGCCATAGGTGGATGTGCACGGTTAAATCCAGGGGTACGAACTGCACAGTGTTTGGCAGAGGTAACCTTGCAGCTGAGTACGCCAGTGAGAACAGAGCTCCGGTGTTACAATTCATATGCCAGTGTGGACAAATATTTGCAAATCGAGCCCCCTGTGATGAAATATCGATAGCCGATTCTAAGGCTCATGAGTACTAATCATAAAAAGTACTACTCCAGCATACAGCTTCCATGCATGGTTCATTATACCTTTTTATGAAATTCCTACACACATAATGACATAGAATAGCTGTTTTATTTTAGGCTCAATTTACCATTTTATTCATTTTGTAATGGCCAGGGGAGAGACACAACAGTACTCATAGTAAGCATAGTCCAGTATTATTGCTTATCAGGTGTTACTTACCACTGAAAGAAGGCCTCTTGTACTTGTCATTATCCCAGCAGTGTTTAGTCAGTTCAAGTGCCTCATTGAGATACATCACTGATGTCTCATTTTCCAATTCTTGAAGACATGGACGCTGGCCACGAGGCACAAGTTCACGTATCAAGACAGATTTGTCAACTGACAGAGAGAAAATTAAAATGTGGTCACATATTCTCGTTTTACCTTTCTTCAGAAAAATAATACTTAAAGGGATTGTCCAGTTTCAGCAAATAAATGTTATTGTTTGTATAATAAAAAGTTGTACAATTTTTCAGTATACTTTCTATATCAACTCCTCATCGTTTTTCTAGATCTCTGCTTGCTGTCATTCATCCTGTTACTTCTAGTAAATCAGTCCATGGTCATGTGATGTACACACAGGTGAGCAGCTCGTTACCAGGCAGATGTCTGATTACTGTGCTGTGACTATAACGAGCTGTGCACCTGTGTGTACATCACATGACCATTGAATAAGTATATCACATGACCCTGGTCTGATTTTTATCTACTGGAAGCAAGCAGAATGAATCACAGCAAGCAGAGATCTAGAAAAACCATGAGGAGTTCATACAGAAATTATATTGGAAAATTGTAATTTCATTACACATAGAATAACATTTATTTGTTGAAACTGGACAACCCCTTTAAGGTCAGGCTTAAGATCCGCTGTAGATTACATGTAGCGCTGCCAAAAATGTTGTGTCTAATCTGTATACTTTGTCCTGCCCTTGTCTGGTCAAATAAATATATGGACAACTTCCCTATGTTTTGTTTGATAGAGAAGGGATCCCAAGCGGAAGACTCCTTTCTGTAACATCCATATGCTCTCATATATGGGTTGCCTTCATAAGACAGCCTCTTTTATTGTAACCACAGAGCAGCTGTGCGGTGCTTTAGGCTATTAAATATCTTTTAAAAGGCATGTCCAGTATAGGATAAAAATTGGCCAAGGGCAGAGGATATGTTGAAAAAAAATTGAAGATTACTTCCATCTTGAACTTCCTGACATTTTGGTGATGTCAGGTTGACAGAATGTAACCAATGTAGCCAATCACTGGCCTCACATGCCATCAATGTGATATCAGTGATGCAGTCTGTCAACAAACATTATCAGGGAGCAGAGGAAGCTGTGTATATGAGGGCCGGGGCATTCAGGAGGTAAATCATGCTCTACTTGCTTTTATCACATCCCCTGCCTGTGACCAAGTCTAATCCCAAACCAGATAATCCCTTTAAATAAGATTACATTTATCAGTTAAACACAATTCAGAAATTCAGTGACATTATCATAGGACATCCATAATGTCATGTCACAGTAACAGTTAGAAAATCCCTTTAGGCTAAGGCCCCATGTAGCAAAACGCAGCAAAAAAATGCTGCAGAAAAAAAAATGCAGCAGAAACGCATTGCGTTTTTTTCCGCAGCGTTTATCATTGCGTTTTCACTCTCCAGACTTTCTGCCCTTATTATACCTATATGGAAAATGCCAGCGTTTCCGCAGGTATAATTGGCATGTTGCGATTTTCAAAAACGCAGGTGTTTTTGAAAAATGTAGCTTTTCCACTAAGGATTTTTTTCTGCAATGTGTGGATGGGATTAGCCAGAATCACATTCACTTTGCAGGTAATGTAAAATGCTGCATTTTGGGCGCTGCATTTTCGCAGTGGGGGGCTTCAGCCTTAAGAGGAATCTATTGTTATGCCTCAGATGTGCTTCCTAATCACATCTGGCCTTGTAATACAGACCTTAACTTTCGCAAAGCCTAATTTTGATGAACAAGTTGTGCATATGTATCTACTTAAAACAACTGTTCTGCATTCTATATAGTTATGCTGTATGTTAGGTTTGATGGCACCCTTTCATAAAGGGCCCTCTTATGATTTTCATTCCTACCAGGATAAGGATTTTCTCCTCTAAGCACCACTGCAGATAAGATGGCAAAACTAAAAGAGAAAAAAATAGTATTAATATGAATATGTAAGTTTAGCCAATTTAATTGAATATGGCATACATATCTTATAGATGTGGATCACAGGTCACCTCTTAGACCCGTAGCTGTCTGGAGAAGAGGCGGTCAGGGACAATTGGCTGCACATACGTGTCTCTCTCTATTCATTTCAATGGGAGTTCCAAAAGCAGTTGTGTATGCTTTTTTTTTCCAAACTTTCATAAAGTGAATGAAGAGAAGTATGAATATACAGCCAGCTCTCTATTCACTAAGTGCTGACCTATCTTGGAGCTCTGACCTCCATTCTCAAGATAGGTGTTGGTCTCAGTAGTGGGACTCACATTCATAAGACATTTATAGCTTATTTTATAGATATTCCATAAATGCCTGAAATGCAAAAGCCCTTTAAATTTAAAGGGAATATATCTTTAATATTTTTATATTTAAATCCATTTTTAGTGTAAAAATATTTTAAGAAGAGTAGACACAATAGGCCAAGTTACAACAGGATAGTAACACACACACACACAGATACAGCTCTGTCATTCCCTGGTCTATGGTGCAGATGGCTGAAACGCATTGCGTTTTTTTCTGCAGCGTTTTTTCACAAAAGGTCCGCAGTGTTTTCTGCTTCAGTTATTCCTATACAAAAAACACCAGCGCTTCTGTAGGTATAATTGACATGCTGCGATTTACAAAAACGCTTGCGTTTTTGAAATTGCAGCATTTCTGCTGCGGATATATTTCTGCAATGTATGGATGGGATTGGCCAGAATCCCATGCACTTTGCAGGTACTGTAAATGTGCAACGGTCTTTGCTGCAGCGTTTCCATTGCAACTTTTACGCTATGTGGGGCCCCAGCCCAACACTTAACTGCTATAACGAACAAGGTTCTACATATGTTAATTAATATGTAAATTAATAAAGCTGTGATCTACCCCCATATGTTAATTAATAAAGCTGTGATCTACCCCCACTTTATCCATACATAGTAGTTGTGTATTTATTTATTTAATTAATTAATACAGGGCATGAGGGAACCTGGTGTGGTTGATTCCAAGTTGGGGTGCTGCCAGTCTGTGAGTCTTCGGGTTGTTTAAGCCTGGAGATTCTTGAATGGAGGTGCTGTCCCCCTTAAGGGGCTATCTTCTTATCTGGCCCATTTCCTACGTTATTGGCTAGTTGGAGCCTAGGGGCAGGTAGGATATATGATATAGGTGTTGGGCTGGGTGGTCCACTTCCTCCTGGACAACCCTGGAACCCCCCCACCCACCCACACTCACACCCTAATTTCTATGTTATTGTTTTATACACTTTAATTTGTTTGTTCTGGTTTTATAATTTCCTTTTCGCTATTCAGGTGTCACAGCAGCATATGGGAAAAGGAACAGACGTGTCACCTGGCGAAACAACTTTAACATGCCATCCACGAACGCGGTGGCAATGGCATTCGGTGACACGTTATGTTAATGTTGTAATGAACAAGGTTCTACATATGTTAATTAATGTATATCCATATTTAGTTCCTATGTATTTATTTATTTAATAAAGTGCATGAGGGAATGGGGTGAGGTAGATTCCAAGTTGGGATTCCACCAGTCTGAACTATAAAGTTACCAAATCAGTAACAATGCATGCTGAGAATACCTTTTGTATATGATAAAATATTAATTATTGATAATTTACCTATAAACATCAGTTGATTTGCTTGGTTGGTATCCCTCTTGAAATGCTTCAGGTGGCATGTATTCCAGGGTACCTCCAACTTCACATTCTTCAGGTCCATGACTAGAGGTGCCACTTGTGTACTTGGACAATCCAAAGTCTGTGATCTGAAATTGTAGCCAAAAACTGAATGTTTTAACAAAAATATTGCACAAACATGACATTGTACATCAATGTTTTTGTTCAGTTCTTTTTTACACACAATTGTCTATATTCCTGAGAAATCTGTATGTATAATATCTGTAATGTTAGAGAGAAATATGCAATGCCCCTCAAAAGGGCCACTGCTAGTATTAAGCTGATGTATTGATGTGTGATATGGTTATAAAATTTCTACACTGGTTTAATACTAGTTTTGCACTTTCATAGCTTTATCCTGCTTGGTAAATAGTTAACTAGCCATTACTATGCTGCTTCTCAAATGGGAGTGGCTCCTGCTCTGAGGTTTCTAGAAGGTGGAAGGTGTTTAGTCATTGCTAGGCTGCCACAACCTTTAGGCTGAGGCCTCATGTTGAGGAAAAGCTGCTTTTTTTGTTGTTGCACATTTTGCTTCAGTTCTTTGAGCCAAAGCCAGGCCTACATTGAGCAGAAGGTAGAAGTATAAGTACTTCCTATATATTTCCCATTCCTTTTGTAGCCCCTCTTGGTTTTCGCTCAAAAAACTGCAGCAAAATCTACAACAAAAAAAAAGCTGCTTTTCAACCACGGGGTGTCTTAGCCTCAGTCTTGGTTTGCGCTGCATTTTCAGTTAGTCTGGAGTTAGTCTTAGTTGAGGGTACTAGTTTGTTTTGTCAGAAACCTACTTACCTTTCAGGGTAGTTAGTAGTAGGCAAAAACAGGCAGTCCCATGCCACTGTAGCCCTTTGCTCGCTGAAGAAGCCTTTTTGTAGCCGCTTAGAACAACTCAACTGCTGTACTAGTGAGGAAACTTTGGTATCCATGGCTGAAATGTGTGCCTGCATTTCCCTTATAGTGACTGGAAGCTTGTAGACTATCCCCTTCCACCATGGTGAGGTACATTTTTTTTTTTAGACATTTTACACCAGCATCTAGGATCTTATGATAATTTTTTCTAGTAGATACAATGTCCTAATTTGTTTTCTGCAGAACCAGTAGCATCAGGTTAATTTCTCTAAAAGTTACCAGTGCAACTAATCTGAACTGCAATGCCAGACACAACCCATGGACAGGTGTAGTTCTGTATGGGGAGAAAAGCAGCCATGTTTTCTAATCCTGCTCAACCCCTTCCATGGGATTATCCAGGGAGTAATAATGTTTACCAGTGCATTTTCTGCACTGGTTAAGCATTATTACCACTATATGTCCTGGTCCCCCAGATTCAAGTTTATTATTTGTGCAAAGGGCAGCTAGGAAGGTTGGAAATCTAGTTCCTCTATCTCCTCTGCTTCCCTTCCAACTCAACACAACTCAATGACGTCACTGACTCCCCTCAACTCAAGCCAAAGGCCATTAAGTAGAGTAGAGTCAGTGACGTCATTGAGAGTTGGAAGGACAGCAGGTGAGATAAGGGAATGAGAGTTGTGGTCTCTGCACAGTTAATATACGGAGCTCCAGGGGACCGAGATGTATATTAGTAATGAAGTTTAAAGACCCTTCACCACCACCTTTACCAACTTCAACTCCACTGATTCCAGTACAGTTGGAAATTTTTCCCAGCTCTCACCATTCCTAAGCAATCATTTCTATTTATTTCAACACAATTATGTTCTCTACTGTCAAGTTGGCAGTCCTAGGCTGGAGAAGAAAGACAGGGACCGTCCGCCTGACATCACAGAGCTTGAAACTAACAGCAATGATTGCTTGAGAGCTATAGAAAAATTACCAACTGTACCAGAGTCAGTAGAGTGGCACCCTTAGAAGGATGCAAGGAGGTGGAGGTGGTAAAAGACCCTCTAACCAGTGCAGGGAATGTACTGGTAAGCTTTATGATTCCCCGGATAACCCTTTAACCCTATTGCTTGATGACTGATGGAGATACCTATAAATGAAGTTTTGGTTGGGGGATTACAACTATTTCAACAGAATTATACTTATGTCAATCCAATTTAGGTACAGAATGGCCATATGAAAGAGAAGGGGAAGATAGTTTTGAGTATCTTATAACTGTGGCCCTTAGGTTGTGATTTCTGTTCAAATTTAACAACCCTCTGCTCAGCCTTAGAACCCAATAGCAGTTTATCACCATGGGCATAAAAATAGATCCTTGACACATCATTCTAACAAAAACATAATGTCTCTGGACAGCTTAAAGGGGTTTGCTGGGATTGTAATACTTAGGATACTGTAGGTTATCAGTATCAGATCAGTGTGAGTCTGACATCCAGCACCCTCCCCCCCCCCCCCCCCGATCAGCTGTTTGAAGAGTCCACAGCACTTCCTATTCACAAGCCTGTGATGTCATGTTCATGAGTCACATGGCCAGGTTGCAACTCAGACTCATCCATGTGAATGAATGAGCTATATAATGTACAGAGCTGTGCCTGGTATTCATTTAGGAACACGAAATGTTCATATGAGCTCCACAGTCTCTTCACAATCAGCTGACAGATCTGATAGGTGGTCATAAGGATAGGTCATCAGTATCCTGAATAAAAACCTTTTAATTCTCTGGATAGCTTTAATAAACATTTTCCTCTTCTCACTAATGGAACAGTTGACATCTGGATATTTCTATGAACAAGACCCGATTCTCACCTTTATATGCAGCTCTTCATTTAATAGTACGTTCTTTGTTTTGAGGTCCAGGTGGAGCAGTGGAGTTGGCAAATTGTGCAGCCAGTTCATACCTAATGTCACTTGATAAATTATGCGAAATTTCAAGGGCCAGGGAAGGGGACCAACACTCTCCATTAGGGTGCATAAACTGCCATACTCCATATATTCCATCACAATACCCGGTGGTTCCTTTGTATTCTGCTCAAGGATCCCATATAGGCGGATAACATAAGGACTGGCTGAGGCAGAGGCCATCTTCTCTGCCTCAGAAATGAGTTCTGTGATGCCCTGTTGTACATTCCTGTAACAAATCACACAGCACAATGATAATACTAGAAATACTCCAATATAGTTACTAAATGTATGTATGCCACCAACATGTGTTATGGCACTAAATTTTTGTGCAGAGGGTTTTACATCCCTATCAGACCTCAGGCACTCTGCCATATTGCACACAACATACCATGGGCCAACACTGTAACTCTGTTTGCCTTCATGGAGGAGTTTTTCTAAGGTATAATCCAGAAGAAAATGTAATCATTATTATGGAGGTATACTTCCGAAAAACAACTGCTTCTAGGGAAGATGATGATACTTTGTTGAGCTGTTACAGCTCAAATGGGGCAATCATAAATGCATCATGACCAATCAGACAGTAAAAAAATGTGTATGGGAGCTGCAGACACCAAGGCAGTGAATCTCAACCTGTGGTACATGTACCACAAGGGGTACATAGCATAGCCTCAGGGGAGACATCAGGATTAAAAAGCAGATTAAATAAAAGGCTGCTGTAAGGGAATTGCCAGATGAGCAAATCCCCAGAGCTGCTGTAGAACCCTGGGGGGAGGGGCACAACAAGACAGTGAGTCCTAAAGCTGAACCCCCCCACTGTGTCTGGCTAACTTGCCTAATCTCTCCTAGGCGACAGCCAGCAACCGGTCGATCAGTCCCTCCTTAATATAAGTGGCAACACAGAATGCAGACAGGACGAACAACGAAAAGGGAGGTCAGCTAGCCAAGGGGTCAGTAACAGACGAGAAATGCAGTACAGAATCAAAATCCAAGAGAATAGTCAAAGTCAAAGCCAGAGGTCAGGAATAGGAATACAAGTAACAAAACAGCAAGGAGTAAAGGCCAGTACGCAAGAAGCAATAGCCAGCACCAATGTGAATGTGAGCAAAGAATAAAGAACTCGCCCCAGACTTGATAGGACGATAGGCTGTCAATACGACAGGCAAGGCTGAGATTAACTATTTGAGGAGCAGAGAGAAAGAAAGGTGCAGGAGACGGGTGTGGTTGAAATTCAATTTCAGAAAAGAAGTACTAGGACAGTGTTCAGACTGAGCAACAAGAACCCTATTCAAGGAATCAAACTGAACATGCCTCCTTCGCCGCAGCGTGCGTGCGGAGGGTGGCGCAGAGATCCGAACAGGCAGAGATGTTACAGCTGCCCTAACTTCAAGCAGTGCTGTATTGTTAGCTGCTAGGGCAGTGATTTGAGTAGTGCAGAATAAACATGTCAGCTATTAAAGCTTGCCCTCTATACCTCCCGTGCAGTGCCTGTTCTGCGCCGCTTCTGCTGACCTTAGGGGTGAATCTCGAGACATGTATGGAAAAGAGGAGGAGAAGAGTGCAAGGCTACTGATGACTGTGAGCAGGTTCCCGGAGCATTACCTGTGCGAACGGAACCTGGGGGAGACAATCCAGGCACTGTAGGAACACACAGCCCTGAATGGAGAGGTGAAAATTGGGGGCTGTTTCTGTCTGTTTGCTGTGCCACTGTGTGAAGCTCTACAGTCTGTGCTGTGTATGGAGCTGGGCAAGTCCTGGGAGTCAATGACCAGTTTTTCTATGAATTGTCACTGATGCCTCACATTGAAAATAAGTACCTCTTCCAGAGGTAAAAGGGGTAAAGTTCTGGATATTCTCCATATTTACTGGTTTCTACTGACCTAGAGTTCTTAATAATACATAGGTCATAGTTTCCAATCTAAAGGGATTCTCACCCCTTTCAAAGTAATACTTTCATCAAGATCATTTATTATTGGCATCCTTTTGCAACCTTGTGTTAGATTTTGAGATTTCCCAATACCTTTCGAAAAAAATTGGGTGATTTTACATGGAGGAGTCCATTAAATGGTTGCCCTCCAGTGCATGAGCTTTCCCACAAACATAACGATATTTCAATTTGTAAAAAATGAACACATAAGTAAAAGACAAGTAAAAGCTAAACATTTTTGCAAAAAATTAAAAATTTTCCAAAGCTGTAAAGATTTTCTCTAACCGTCTTTTGGCTCTAACTGGTGACAGTCTTTTGGCTTCATTTTCTATGGAATGCTCTATCCCGGACTATCAGATTAACCCCCAATTTCCACAGCTTCAAGAGCAAACTAAAGACATATCTTTTTAGACAGGCCTATCACAACTCCTAATGTAAACCCTTCCGTAGTTAGAATCCCTAATAAGCACCCTCCTCTGTTCACGCTCCCACATTACCTCACAGGATATGATGCCGTATCAGACTAACTTTATATGTCCAGGCACCATCTGCACGATAAAGGACACGACTGGTGACGGATCATACAGCTTGTATGTGTATATATGTGTAATGACAGTAACCTCTAGTACAAAATTGTCTGACCAATGTACAAGCAATGATACCTCCGATGCCGCTCCTGCTACCTCTTGTGTCACCCCCTCTACCTCATAGATTGTAAGCTCTTGCGAGCAGGGCCCTCAGTCCCATTGTGTGAATTGACTATTTCTTTGTAATGTATCTTTTTTGTCTGTACTTGAACCCTACAAATTGTACAGTGCTGCGGAATATGTTGGAGCTATATAAATAAAATGTATTACTATTATTATTATTAATATTTTGCTAATAGATACAACCATGAATGCAGGAACTTTCTATGGTCTGGCACTTGTCAGAAACCCAGCCATGATACAGTATCCTTATTGTGGTCAAGTTATCTTCTTGTGCATGTAGTGTCCCTGCCTGATACCCTCTCCATAATAAAGACAAGTGCCAGACCATGGAAAGTTCCCGCACTCATGGTCTTATCCATTGGAAATCTATCAACACAAAAAACTTTCACCTCTAATATGGTTAGAGAAAATCTTTAAAGCTCTGGAAAAATTTTATTTATATGTATTTGCAAAAATGTTTAACTTTTATTTGTCTACATATTTAAATATGGTTATGTTAATAGGAAAACCCCTTTAGGCTATGGCCCCATGTTGCGGAAATGCAGCTTTTTGCTGTTGCAGATTTTGCTGCGTTTTTTTGAGCCAAAGCCAGGAATGGCTACAAAAGGAATGGAAAATATATAGGAAGTTCTTATACTTCTCCCTTCTTCTCAATCCAATCTTAGCTTTGGCTCAAAAAACCGCAGTAAAATCTGCAACAAAAAAAGCTGCGTTTCCGCAACGTGGGGCCTCAGCCTAACAATTGAATAATCCATCTTTTGTTTCAAACCTGCTACATTATCTCAGTCTTACGTTAGGTTCTGGTTACATCTTTGCATTCCCTAAGAAGCTTCCATTGCAGAGTCTGTCACATTTCACAGAAAAAAATAACACTGCATGCTGTGCTAGCTTTTCCTAGAAAATTATGGACACTGCAATAGAACCTGACAAACCACATGGGGTGCAGTTGGCACTGTTGATGTTTGTCATGTGATATATCTGGCACAGCTGAAATTCCATCTTCTGCTGTTGGTATAGAACACAAAATGGAATTTATAATGCAGTTGTCAACTGGACCTTACTCTGTTCACATTTATAACTCATCACTTCCTTGGGGGTACTTAATTGGAACTTCACGGCATGGAAATGCTGAGAAACATTGCTCACTGTTGAGAGGCAATAAAATCAGCCATGTTTTATGATCTTGGTTAATTTTGTGCCTTATTTGTGCCAAGAGAAAGTGGCATCCCTAGTGTGTGCTAGTAGCTATCTCCCCTTGAAAACATTCTTTCTATGTGGCTTATTAAATCTTATGAAGAAAACAGATATGGCTTGTCTCCTGAGCAGAACTCTATACAGAAAGGCTGACCTCTAAAGTTCATTGACTGAAGCATTATTGCTGCAGGGAATGCATGTACTTATCAAGTGGTAATTATGGTGGGTCCTAGCAGTCAAAATCTTTTGACCAGATGGTCAACTGAGGACCTACTTTGTGAAAGTGGGATGGTCTAAAGTGAGAATATAACATAAAAAATATAATAAAGTTTATTTTTTTTTCCAATTTAACCTATTGTTTTGTCTGCATAATGCTTCCATCTATAGTGAACACACTGTAAATAGGTCAGATCAAGCAAGTTATACTTACCCTTTAAGTTTCTTAACTGCTACGGTTACTTTATAACCTGTATGTTTTGCTTTGTACACTGATCCAAAGTGTCCCTGGTCAATAAGGCCCCAATCGGTTAGCAATGTGATTGGTACAAGATTTTTCTTATTCATCCCTCAAGAGAGATTCATTCTATTTCATCTGAAGAAAACAAGTCATAAAAAAAGTGATGAGATAAATGTGTGGGCATTTTCTTTTACATTTCACTTACAGGGGACCTGTTACCAGTCCTAGCCTGACTGTTCTAGCAAATACTGTATTTGCATTCCCCATAAAACAATTCTGGAGCATAATTTCTTATAACTCTGAATTTTGTTGTTCCTCTATTATTCCTTCTAGAAATGTATGAATAAATTTACAATTGGGTGATAACACTTAGGGCAGTGGTTCTCAAACTGTAATACGTGTACCCCAGGGGTACGTTGTACAGTCTTACGAGGTACATGACGTAGTTGAGAACTAGTCAGGGCCGCTTTAACCATAGGGCCAATGGTGCACCAGATTTCGGGTGCTGTCCTGCTGTTCTGGGTGGCAGGCAGTGATTTCAACTCTGTGTCCTTAGGAAACAGATAGAGGTCAAATACAATATTGGCGCACAGAGCTGATAGCATTATTCATCTACTATTCTGCCTTCGGCTGATGTTGTCTGCGGCAGGGAGGCGCAATGAGCGCTGAGCTGCAGACATCAGAGCCTGCAGGTCCTTAGGAAAGGGGTTAGGTGAGTAGTCTTTTGATTTTTATTTTGTTTAATTTGTTTATTGGTTGAGGGGACAGGGGACCTTATGGAGGGGCTAATTATGGGGAAATTAAATTATTCGGGGGGAGGGGGGCCCACTTGCAAAAAAGTTTGAACAGGACCCCCTAACCTGGGGTCCTGGAACCGGTGCTCTAGAAGTGACAAATTTAGTGAGTGCTCAGGTTCTTACTTGGCTTGAAAAGGTTGTGAAATACTGACCTAGGGTGTGTCCATGTATCCAGTTAGTGCTTGCTTCTAGTGTCTGACTTTGAGGCTGAGGCCCCACATTGCGGAAACGTAGCTTTTTTTGCTACAGATTTTCCTGCGTATTTTTGAGCCAAAGTCAAGAATGGCTACGACAGGAGTGGGAAATATACAGAAAGTACTTCTATTTCTATTTTCTGCTCAAACCACTCCTGGCTTTGGCTCAAAAAAAAACACAGCAAATTCTGCCACACAAAAAAAGCTATGTTTCCACAATGTGGGGCCTTAGCCTGAAAAGTGGAATAGTAGAACACATTTTAATTTATTTCTAGTTTCCTAGGAAAAATAACAGAGGAACTACATAAAGCAGAATTATAAAAGAGACTCCCGGATTGTTGTTTTATGGGGAAGGCAAGTATTTACTGAAACAGACATGTCAGAACTTGTGACAGGTCTTGTATAAGTATCTCGCCTGCCTAATAAAGCTGCCCATTCACATAAGATAAAAGTTGTCCAATCCTGACAATTTCAGCAGGATTGGCAGAAGACCTAATATGTATGGACGCAACATGCCTTGACATCTGTGATATGTTGTACCTCTTGATGAATTGTTACTGCAAGGGTCTGGCAGCGGCTTATTCCTCACTGAAATAAATATACACAATCAAATTACCCGAGTGTTCATGTATGTTGTGCAGTAAGAGAAATAGCTGTCAGCCAACACTTATCTTGTGTGTACTGTTAGGTTTTTTAATTGATCAACTGGTCAGTATCAGTGCGTACCTGTGGAACCTATGCACCCTTATGAAGCTGTATTGCCGACAATGCACATGAGATCTCAGTCCAACACCTCATGCTGCTTGGCAGGAGGTCTACATGATTATCGGGTATGGTGTAATATTGATCTTCTGCCATTCGCTCATGATGTGATTGCATAATATGACTTGGTCATTATCAAGCAGACTTTTATTTTCATCTGTATATTCCTTTCTGTATTATGAAGTTTATATTATTAAGCTCCATAAACATGAATGCTTGATCAGTGCTTTGTCAGTGTGCTTTTTCACAGCTAGCACAATGACCCATTATTTTCTATGGCCCCGTACATATGCAGAACTCAGGACAGGTTCTAAACCTGTCCCATTTGCAGCCCGGGTTCACCGAAAGAAATGAATGGGTCCGGGGGAAGCATGACGGCAAACTGATATCTTCCATGTGCCGTCTGTGCCTTTTTACCACAGCCCTGGCACGTGCATACGTTCGTGTGCATAAACCCTTATTTGTACTCTGTCATTCTTTGGCTCTCTTAATATTTCATAGGTAGTATTATAGGGTTCCTTTAGCCGTTTTATGTGTTGGGAACATGTATTTCTGGGGTTTTATGGGTTCAATTGTTTTCCATAAATGTGTGTGTATTTGATCTTTTTTTCAATAAAATAATCATATTTTGTAGGTATGATTTTTTTTATGCATATGGTATTTTCTTTTTTGTTGACTGAGTGCTCACCTATGTCATGAGAGAGATTCTTGGGTGAAAGACCTGTAAAGAGAAAGAAAAGAAACATTAACATCACAGGTTATATGTTATATGATATAGTGAAGATGACTTGGGTATGAGTATGGGTCATAGTATATTTGCTATATTCTGAGGAAAGCAGGTAGGAATCACAGTGTTTTTTTTTCAATCATTTAGCACGCCCTTTTTGACAGTAAAGCATATATCTATGCATAGAGTATGTCGGAGGTTCACACTGGAGTTCATAAACAGAGATAATCCACTAAAACCCCACAGGCACAATTGTCTCATTATGTAAACTGCTTACTGTGCTTATTGTTAGTAGTACATGCACATTACAAACCACACTGAGAAGTTAATTCAGACACAGCAAACAGGAAATGAATGTTCCATGCAATTTCTTGGAAGCCAGTGTTTGCTGATGCCCCCTTTTTGATTCTGCTGGGCTTTGAGTACATAAAACAGATGCCCCTCAGGCATAGAAGCATTTTACATGTCACCACCGTAAAAAATATGCCCAGCATAGAGTACTCACCTCGCTTTCTACTTCACACACTCATACAGGGAAGTGTCTAGATAAAGTGATGCAATGTCCTGCCCTCCCCTAGGGGTGTGACTGGCCAAGGCATTCTTCAGGTTGTGTACTGGATACATACAGATTTCGTACTGCTTAATCACAGAATATGTTCAGAGATGTTCTTTTTTTTTTTTTCTTTTAAAGGGAACCTGTGACATGGAAAATGCAGTCTAATTTACAGACAGCATGTAATAGAGCAGGAGAGACTAAGCAGAAAAATTACAGTAATAAAAAAATTACAAAAATAAAAGTAACAAAAATTCAAATCACCCGCCCCTTTGACTAGAACACATATAAAAGTACTTAAAGAGGACCTTTCATGTCATCATCAATGTGTGATGTTATATACCGCTAGAGTACAGTCAGGGGCGGGGGGGCGTTCTTTATCGCCCAGCGATGATGCTAGGCTGTAAGGTCACCCTTCTGACAGTAGGCCTTACAGACTAGCATCATCGCTGGGTTGTCAGGAACGCCCCCTCTGACAGTACAAGGCTATGTTAGAGTACAGTCAGGGGAGACGTTCCTCACAGCCCAGTGATGACAATAGGCTGAAGGCCCACCCTTCTGACAGTGGGGAGATATCGGTGCCGAATTTAAAGACATGAAAGGTCCTCTTTCAATAAAGTGAAACACATACTCACTAGGTTTCTGTAAGCACCTGGTCTACAAATTTATAAAAATATTTTCCCATACGGTGAACGCTGTAGCAGGAAAAAAAAATCAAAAGATCCGAACCGCATTTTTTCCACTGTTTCACCTCTCATAAAAATTTGAATAAAGAGCGATCAAAGTAATAGACATTCCCCAAAATGGAATAACTAAAAAGTACATCTGACCCCACAAAAAAAAAGACCCCTTATGCATCGCCTTATACGGAAATATAAAAAAATGTTACGAGCAGAGGCGTAGCTAGGGGGGTTCAGCACAGGAGGGCGAACATGTCCAAGTGGGCCCCCAACTTGGACATGGTCGTATACCAATACTATCAGTATACAGTGAGCATATAGTGGTATATAGCGGCTCTACACAGGGCTCTGCAGACAATTTAGGTGAATACAGGGCAGTAACATTTAGTAACTTACAGGTGACGTCTCTGACTAATTGTTCACATTTCCCATCTCTTTCATCTGGACAGCCATCAGGGCCGGTTTTAGACAAAGTGGGGCCCTGGGCAAAATTAAAAGCGGGGCCCCAAATGCTGATATGCAAACAACACCATCGTCTTCCAGTGGCAGCCCCTATAATAACGCCTCCTTTCTGCCAACAAAAAAGTAATAACAAGCCCCATTTTACCACACACAATTCAAGTGAGCACCTTTGTACCGCCTATTAGATTTTTGCATGCAGTCATCAGTTATTATAGCGCCTCCTTATAAACAATAGTCCCTGCTTATAAATAATATTACAACTTTATCAGTAATAGCTCTCTTACAAATAATAAATAGTGCCCTGTATCAGTAATATTCCCTCTTATCAGTAACAGTCACCCCATAAAAATAATACTGCTCCCTTATAAATAATAGCCCTCTCATAAATAATAGTTACCCTTATAAATAATAGTCCCCATTATCACTAATAGCCCCCTTTATAAATAAGCCCACTTAACAATTATACCCCCCTTATAAACAGTTCCCCCATTATAAATAATAGCCCGTCTTATAAATAATAGTTCCCCTTTTTAAAATAGCCGCCTCATATTTAAGTTTTCCAATTATATATAGTAACCCACCCTTATATATAATAGTTCTCCGTTATACAGTGTCGGACTGATGGGGGAATGACATGGCCATGGGGCACTACATGTATGCACAAGATTATAGTGAGCTGTGATGCAGACATAGCACACAGGGCTGCCAGCAGGAATTTTGAGCCCCTCCCCCACAGTATAATGCTCCACATGGTATATAATTCTCCACAGTATAAAATGCTCCCCTGAGCCCTCCACAGTTTCCCCACATGGTATATAATGCTCCACAGTGGACCCACACAGTATAAAATGCTCCCCTGAGCCCCCCCATAGTGGCCCCACATGGTATATAAGGCTCCACACAGTATAATACTCCACAGTGGCCCACACAGTATACTACCCCTTAGTGGCCCCAGATAGTACAATATGTTCCCCAGCAGCCTCACACAATATAATATGCTCCATACAGTATAAAATGCACCCCACAGTGCCCCCCAGTATAATGCTTCACAGTGGCTTAACACAGTATAACACGCTCCACAATGGCCTTCACACAGTATAATATACTCCCCAGAGGGGTTCCCCCAGTATAATGCTCCACAGTGGTCCAAAACAGTATAATATGCTCTCCAGAGGCCCCCCCAGTATAATGCTCCACAGTGGCCCAAAACAGTATAATATGCTCTCCACAGCCCCCCTCAGTATAATGCTCCATGGTGGCCCAAAACAGTATAATATGCTCTCCAGAGCCCCCCCCCAGTATAATGCTCCACTGGAGGGCCCCCTCTGGAGAGCATATTATACTGTGTGGGGCCACCGTGGAGCATTATACTTGGGGGGGGCTCTGGAGAGCATATTATACTGTTTTGGGCCACCATGGAGCATTATATTGGGGGGGGCTATGGAGAGCATATTATACTGTGTGGGGCCACCATGGAGCATTATATGGGGGGGCTCTGGAGAGCATATTATACTGTTTTGGGCCACTGTGGAGCATTATACTGGGGGGCCCTCTGGATAGCATATTATACTGTGTGGAGCCACTGTGGAGTATTATACTGGGGAGGGGGTCCTCTGGAGAGCATGTTATATTCTGTGGGGCCACTTTGGAGCATTATACTGAGGGGCCCCTCTGGAGAGCATAATGCTCAAAAGTAACCCCACAGAATATAACATGCTCTCCAGAGCCCCCCCCCCCACATTATAATGCTCCACAGAATATAACATGGTCTCCAGAGGGTCCCCTCCCCAGTATAATGCTCCACAGTGGCCCAAAAAATATATATGCTATCCAGGGGGGCTCCCCAGTATAATGCTCCACGGTGGCCCTACAGACTCCGTCAGTGCTATTATTATATTATACTCTGGGGTCTCTTCAGACCCCAGAGTATAATTATCGAAGGCTCGGGGAAGGTAAGGGAAAATAACAAACAGTTATACTTACCTTGCCTTACCTCTGCTGGGCCTCCTCGCGCTGCTCCGCTATCCCCGCCAGCGACCGCTTCCTCTTCTCTGCGGCTGACGTCATGCGTTGTGGACGTCACTTCTGAGGCCTTTGATTGGGCCTCAGCGATTACGTGAGGCACGCTGTCAGCACGCCCCACGTGATCGCTACGGCTGAGGCCTGGCCTCAGCGGTGATGTCCGCAACCCCAGAAGATGACGTCGGACGCAAGGACGGGTGAGTAAAAATGTTTGTTATTTTTACTCACCTCGGAAAGGGGCACTGTGGCACACGACGCTGGGTCCCTTTCTGTTATTGATATGGCCGGGCCAGACTCCTGATGACTCCGGATCCTGGGGGCCCCTTTGGGGACGGGGCCCTGGGCAATTGTCCAGTTTGCCCCCCCCCCCCCCCCTAACGCCGGCCCTGACCACTTCTTCCAGTCTCTGTAAAGTTTGCAGCACAGACATCTTTGGCTCCTCACTTTTCCAGGCACCTGCCCCACATTGTCCTCACCTACGCAAAGCCCCCATCCTGCTGCTACCCCCAATTATAAAATATAACCCCCATAATGAATAATACCCCCAAGCAGGGTCGGACTGGGGTGCCTAGGGCCCACCAGTGGGATTGATTCTAAGGGCCCACCCTACTGCCATATGAAATATCACCCATCCAGTTTTTGGCCCTAACTTTTAAAATATTAAAATATTTATCCCATACGGTGAACGGCGTAGCGGGAAAAAAAATCAAAATGGCCAAATAGCGTTTTTTTCAACACTTTATCTCCTATAAAAAATTGAATAAAAAGTGATCAAACCATCAGATCTTTCCCCAAATGGTATTAATAAAAACGTCATGTTGTCCCGCATAAAAAGACGCCTTACCCAGCTCCATACATGTAAATATGAAAAAGTTACAGGTGACACAAAAATTTTTTTCTATTTAGCAAAGTTTTTAATTTTTTAAAAGGTATCCAAACATTACAAATACTATATAAATTTGATATCGCCGTTTTTGTACTGATCCGCAAAATACAGGTGATGTCATTTTTACCACACAGTGAATGCTGTAAAAATTAAACCCATATGAATTTGGTGCAAATGCAGTTTTTCTCCAATTGCACCTCATTCTGAATTTTTTTCCAGCTTCCCAGTACATTGCACAGCATATTGAATGGTGACATTACAAAGTACAATTTGTTTCGCAAACAATAAGCCATCATGTGACTGTGAACTGAAAAATGAAAACGTTATGGCTCTTGGAATGTGGGGAGGGAAAAATGAAAATACAAAAACAAAAAATGGCCCGGTCATTAAGGGGTTAAAGGGGTTTTCTAAGGCTGAGTAATTGATGACCTATGCAATCATCAATTAAAAATTGGAAAGGGATCAGCACCTGTTCACGTGATGTGTGTGCTGCAGCCTCTTCAGTACTTACCAAGCACAGCTCCATAGTGACTGTGCTTGGTATCACAGCTCAGCCCATTCACTTGAATGGGACTGAGCTGTGATCAGGCCATGTGATCAATGAACATAATGTCACATGTCCTGTGAAGTAGAAGCAGCACTCAGAGAGGGCCACTGCCTCTTTAACCAGCTGAACCACAGGGGGATAAGGTGTCAGACCCCCAACAGATCTCCAATTGATGACATTTCTAAGGATAGGTCAGCAATTAAAAAAAAAAAGGAAAGCCCTGGAAAATCCCTTTAAGCTAAGCCCCACATGGCGTCCTGCAGCAAAAAAGCTCTGCTGGAAAAACCACGACAGCAACGCATTGCAGTTTTTCCTGCAGCGCTTTTGATAGAAAGTTCACAGAGGTTTCCTCTGTGAACTTTCTACTTCCATTATACCTATAGGGAAACCGCTGGCATTTCCGTAGGTATAATTGACATGCTGCAATTTCCAAAACCACAACGGTATTGGAAATCGCCGCATGTCTGCAACACGTATATTAACGCAAAGTGGGGATAGGAATTACTAGAATCCCATCCACTTTGCTGTGACTGTAAAACGCCGCTTTTTTTTCCACGGCGTTTACGCCGCAGGTGAACCGCGGAGTTTACACCACGTGGGGCCCCAGCCTTAAGGACAGAGAAGTGCCCCGACTATGGCTCTTGAAATGTGGTGACACAAGTCCCCACTGACCTACATTTCCTGCACCCGAATCCCTTACATGCTCCAGGATTATTACGAGGCCAGAGTCACCGAACTACTACTACTGTATCCATAGGACAGACCATAATGAATCCTGGTTCCCGGTCTTGAGAATGGGGTTGTTTTTCTCACCACAGTGAATTTAGTCTGACTGAATCCAGGGTGAATGTAACCGTGCCCTGCTGGATAGGAAGCATCCATGCCCTCTTTTACTTTAATGGGAGTAACTGAGATAGCCGAAGTCCTGTACTTCACTATCTCAGGCACTTCCATTCAAGTTAATGGGTGCACGGTCGACTCCCATCCAGCTGGGCACAGCTACATTCAGCCTGGATTCAGTTAGAAGAAAAACACCCCGATTCTGAGGGCTCGATCCTATGGATAACAGATAACTATTCTTCATGGCATAACCCCTTTAAAAAGGTTATCCACCTTCTAATATTCTAGGCTACACTCACACGACAGATCCCAGCACAGTGCACACCCTAAGAAAATCTGTTTTCAAGGATCCCTCATTGACATGAGTCTATTGAGGGATCCATAAAATCACCAAAAATAGCCGATTCTATTTCTTTCTTGGATCATTCACACAGACGATTAAAACAATGGTCGTGCGAATAGATCCACTAAAATCTATCGGACCGTGTGCTGTTAATACAACAGCCAGCACACGGCCTTGGAATCCTGTTGTGTGAATGAGCCCTTAGATCTGTGGAAGTCTGACAAGCTGGATCCCTGCAGATCAGCTGCACCAGTACAGCATGACTCCCAGTAATTACTACATACCAGGAGCCACACTGCACAGTCACTGTACATAGTGTAGCTGCGGCTTCTGGTACTGTAGTACTGCCTGATAGACTTCAATGGGACAGCGCTGCAGTACCTAAAGCCACCACTACACTTTATACGGCTAGTGAGCAGCGTGGCTCCTGGTATGGTAACATTACTGAGAGCCATGCTATTCCAATGCAGCTGATCTTCAGGGGGTCCTGCGTGTTGGTACCCTGCAGGTGGTATAACAATATTAGAATGTGGATAATCCCTTTAAAGGGGTCGTCCAGGCAAAAATGCATTTTTTAATTAGAGTGGGAGAGGTGAAAAAAAAAAGAAAAAAAAAAAACACATTCACCTGTCCCCGATGCTCGTGTGTTCCCCAGTCCTGCAGCTCTGTTGGCGCATGTCCCCACCACACATGACTGCTAAGGCCAATCCGCAGCCACGGCGAAGGGACGTCACTATCTGTAGGCCACTGATTGACCTAAGTAGTCACGTGACGGCCTCAGCGGAAGGGAGCTGGGACATCATAGCCAGAAGACAGCCAAGTAGCAGGATCGGACTGCACTGGGAGGACACTGCAGCATTGGAGACAGGTGAGTAGGGTATTTTTTTGTTGTTTTTCACCTCCCCTGGCATAAAAAAAAAAAAAAAATTAACAACATATTGACAAAATTATATTGTATTGGGGGTTGGTTACAAAGGTTATATCTGCCATATAAATAAATAAGCCGTGTTAAATCAACCCCATAGTATATACACTGTATGAATAGGATGCATGACATTAAATAGGATGCATGACATTTTTTTTTTTTAACATCATGCATCCTATTTGTACAGTGTAAATACTATTTATTTATTTTTCTTACTTATATAGCGCCATCATATTCCGCAGCGCTTTACAGAAATTGCCAGTCACTGTCCCATATAGGGCTTACAATCTACATATGACTGTCAATGTCTGTAAAGTGCTGCGGAATATGATGGCACTATACAAGTAAGCAGAATAAATAAATAAATAAATAAATGGAGCCGATATAACACAGCTTGTGTGCTAAAAAAAAAAGTGATGTACAAGCCATTAAAAAAGTAACAATTATTTTGCGCAAGTGAAAATTTTTGCAAAAAATAAAGACTTTTTGAGTTTTTCACCACTTTTCTGGCCCTGTCATTTTATCATCATTTACTTCAGTTTTCTAGTGTTAATGATCCCAGAGATCTACATCAGCAAGGAGCTGGTGTGGAGTTCTGTTTAGGTGCACGGACTCCGGAAGACGCGACTAATTTATGTGCGCACCTCATTATAAATTAGGCGCAAAACTCCGGCAGGTGGAAAACATTGTTTTTGATGAATAAGCCGTGACTCCCATCATGTGGATCACCGTGTCGCCTTGTAACTCCTTCACACACGTTAGTGAATGGAGTCGCATTGCAACCTGAGGGTCCCCACGCGACTCCATTCACTAATGTGTGAAAGAGTCCCAAGGCGACACGGCGATCTTTGGTTCCATGACGGAAGTTGTAGTGTAGCCATAGCCTTATGCTAGGTTCAAATCCGCAGCAAGCTCTGTGTCATACAGGTCCGCCATGGGACCCGAATGACAGAGGCGGACTGTTAACAAGGCGGTTACACACAGACACCGGCAGACCCCATTATAATGAGGTCCGCCGGTATCCGCCATATTCAAACTGAAAGTGACGGACAGAAAAGTCCTCAGCGGTTTCTGCAACTTAGGTATTGTCATGCTGGAGCCCTAGAGCAGGCACCAGCATAACAGTACAATGGAATATTCGTTTTCGGGGGGGGGGACTACAACTCTCAACAGATCCAGAGCATCTGGAGCTGCTGGGGGTTGTAGTTCTCAGAGGGGTCAGTGAAGCTGGAAGATTTGGGGGCAAAATAGGGGGGAAAGTTGTTTTTTGTGTGTGTGTGGTAACTTGTACTTACCTTCACACTGTTGTTCTGGGCTCCTCTGCTGAATCCCGCCGCCGCGCACAGCGTCATGACGTCATTGATGCGTGCAGCAATGCGCTGCAATTTGATTGGCTCCAGCAGCTGTCAATCAGGATGCAGGCTTCAGGAGGCGGGCCCATGACAAGGAAGGGACAGTCTCCCGCCGCTGCGCTCCGCCAGCAGCAGCCATCTTTATGGTAGTAAAGTCTGGCCCTTGACCATTACTAATCCACATTTTGTCAATGTAATTGCATTGGTCAGGGGCCTGATCGGGCCCCTGACCATCCAGATCGGGCCCCTGACCAATGCATTTACATTGGTAAAATGTGGACTAATAGTTGGGGCTTGGGGCCCATCGGGGGATTCACCGATTCCCCGGTGGGCCAGTCCGACCCTGCCCCCAAGTGCTTCTTTCCTGTGCATCCCTTTAAATAGTGCCCCTTATTAATAATGCCTCAGGTGTTTCCTAATTAAAAAAAAAAAAGGAAAAAAAAATTATTGGGGTTCCAATACCCGGGACCCCCAGGATCAGCTGTTTGAATGAACTGTGGTACATGTGTAAGCGCTGTGACACCTTCTCTGTTTACATTGTGTCATTCTTTTCATAGCGGCCATATAATGTAACTACAGCCTCATCGTATACACGTCTATGTGACAAGGCTGGAATGACATCACACGGTCACTATAAACAGACAGCGTGTGATATAAACAGGTGCCATAGTCCCTTCATACAGCTGGTCAGTGGGGAATCACTTATCTCTTATTGATGTTTTATTCTGAGGATAGATCATCAATAAAAATGAGCTGGAAAACGCCTTAAGTCTAAGGCCCCATATGGCGCCCTGCAGCAAAAAAGAGCTGCGGCAAAAACTGCGGCGGTGACGCATCGCGGTTCTTTCTGCAGCACGTTGCACAGAAAGTTCGTAGACGTTACCTCTGTGGACTTTCTGCTTCAATTATATCTATAGGGAAACCGCTCGCGTTTCCGTAGGTATAATTGACATGCTGCGATTTCCAAAACTGCGACTGTTTTGGAAATCGCAGTGTCTCCGCTGCATGTATTTTACTGCAAAGTGGGGATGGGGGCCCCATGTGGCGAAAACCCACAGAAAAAAACTATGGCATTCTAGCAAATCCCATCCACACATTGCAGAAAAATATGTGCAGCAGACACGTTTTGCGGTTTTGGAAATTTCAGCATTTCAATTATACCTATGGAAACACTGGCAGTTTCCATATACAGTGCCTTGCGAAAGTATTCGGCCCCCTTGAACTTTTCAACCTTTTGCCACATTTCAGGCTTCAAACATAAGGATATAAAATTTTAATTTTTTGGTGAAGAATCAACAAGTGGGACACAATCGTGAAGTGGAACGAAATTTATTGGATATTTTAAACTTTTGTAAAAAATAAAAAACTGAAAAGTGAGGCGTGCCAAATTATTCAGCCCCCTTAAATTAATACTTTGTAGCGCCACCTTTTGCTGCGATTACAGCTGCAAGTCGCTTGGGGTTTGTCTCTATCAGTTTTGCACATCGAGAGACTGAAATTCTTGCCCATTCTTCCTTGGAAAACAGCTTGAGCTTAGTGAGGTTGGATGGAGAGCGTTTGTGAACAGCAGTTTTCAGCTCTTTCCACAGATTCTCGATTGGATTCAGGTCTGGACTTTGACTTGGCCATTCTAACACCTGGATATGTTTATTTGTGAACCATTCCATTGTAGATTTTGCTTTATGTTTGGGATCATTGTCGTGTTGGAAGATAAATCTCCGTCCCAGTCTCAGGTCTTTTGCAGACTCCAACAGGTTTTCTTCCAGAATGGTCCTGTATTTGGCTCCATCCATCTTCCCATCATTTTTAACCATCTTCCCTGTCCCTGCTGAAGAGAAGCAGGTCCAAACCATGATGCTGCCACCACCATGTTTGACAGTGGGGATGGTGTGTTCAGGGTGATGAGCTGTGTTGCTTTTACGCCAAACATATCGTTTTGCATTGTGGCCAAAAAGTTCGATTTTGGTTTCATCTGACCAGAGCACCTTCTTCCACATGTTTGGTGTGTCTCCCAGGTGGCTTGTGGCAAACTTTAAACAAGACTTTTTATGGATATTTTTGAGAAATGGCTTTCTTCTTGCCACTCTTCCATAAAGGCCAGATTTGTGCAGTGTACGACTGATTGTTGTCCTATGGACAGACTCTCCCACCTCAGCTGTAGATCTCTGCAATTCATCCAGAGTGATCATGGGCCTCTTGGCTGCATCTCTGATCAGTCTTCTCCTTGTTTGAGATTAAAGTTTAGAGGGACGGCCGGGTCTTGGTAGATTTGCAGTGGTCTGATACTCCTTCCATTTCAATATGATCGCTTGCACAGTGCTCCTTGGGATGTTTAAAGTTTGGGAAATCTTTTTGTATCCAAATCCGGCTTTAAACTTCTCCACAACAGTATCACGGACCTGCCTGGTGTGTTCCTTGGTCTTCATGATGCTCTCTGCGCTTTAAACAGAACCCTGAGACTATCACAGAGCAGGTGCATTTATACAGAGACTTGATTACACACAAGTGGATTATATTTATCATCATCAGTCATTTAGGACAACATTGGATCATTCAGAGATCCTCACTGAACTTCTAGAGTGAGTTTGCTACACTGAAAGTAAAGGGGCCGAATAATATTGCATGCCCCACTTTTCAGTTTTTATTTTTTACAAAAGTTTAAAATAACCAATAAATTTCGTTCTACTTCACAATTGTGTCCCACTTGTTGTTGATTCTTCACCCAAAAATTTAAATTTTATATCCTTATGTTTGAAGCCTGAAATGTGGCAAAAGGTTGAAAAGTTCAAGGGGGCCGAATACTTTCGCAAGGCACTGTAAGTGCATTGAAAACAGAAAGTCCACAGAGGAAACCTGTGTGAACCTTCTGTGAAAAGCGCTGCGGGAAAAACCACAATGTTACCGCCGCGGTTTTTCCTGCAGCGCTTTTTTGCTGCAGCCCGGTATGTGGGGCCTTAGTCTTAATAAAGCCCAAGTGCCACTTTAATTAATTTAATTGACCCTCATATTATGCCCCTGATTCCCCCTGACATAAATACTGGACCTCTAATTACCCCTTATATCAATGACCACTCCCTAATGTTCATAATGCCTCCTAATATAAATGATGCCCCCTAATGGCCCCTTATATAAAAAACCTCCTCCCTTGTATTCATAATACCCCATAATAACCCTTATAAAAATGACCCCCCCATCGTCATAATGCCCCCTCCCTTTATAGTTATATTTCCCTCTCCCAACCACACCTTATACTATTAATATACCCACAACTGCGCTAAAAAAACAAAAAAAAAAAGTCATACTCACCTACCTGCGATCCTGAGGAATGGAGCCGCCGCTTCCTCCCTGTCCACGCACAGGACATCTGTGTCTGAGCGCAGGCGGCACGATGTTGTGACGTCATTGCGCCTCCAGTGCTGAGAAGCAGACATCCATCTGTGGTCTCGGGGTCTTACAATGCTGTTACGTTGCAGGATAGGTTTTAACTAGATTGGTGTCTGCGGACACCGATCTAGTTAGAAATAAAGGATGTATTAATGGCAGCCCCAGGGTGGGCCCCACAGAGTCAGGCTCTCTGCACCCAAAGCCCCCCCCCCCCCCGCTAGCTCCGCCACTGGTTACGAGCCAACCGCTCATCTCCCCTAATGCCAGGCCTGAATCACAATGATCAGGTCAGATTCATTCTTGGTCGTGAAGCCCGAGATAATGTATGCAAGACGCTTCTGGCAATCTTGTCGGCCTGCGCCAGTGGCTCCCCGCTGTGCTTGCTCTTCGTAGACGGTGAGAAAGCGTTCGACCGAGTGCATTGGAGTATTTTGGGGGCTTTGCTTCAACAAGTTTTATGGCTTGGGTGAGGACCAACGGGATCTTCTCTGACTCATTTCCGGTTCGGAATGGTACTTGGCAGGGTTGCCCCTTGTCCCTTCTCCTATTTGCGCCAGTTAAGGAACACTTAGCAGTGGCAATAAGGCGTTGTCCTAGCATTCGTGGTTTTCAGATGGGCAGTCTTGCACGCTTACAACCTCCTTCTATATGTTTCCCAACCACGCATCTCTTTTCCATCTATTCTGCGCGAGTTCAATGGCTTTGGCAATTTAAGTAATTTTAAACTTGTCCAAGAGTGAGGCCCTCGACATCACCCTGCCCCTCGCAGATGCTGACCACCTTGTGGAAAGCTTCCCCTTTAAAGTACCTTGGGGTCCATATCCCTCCTGACCTCTCCCACTTATACCACCTTAACTATTTACCACTACTCAAGTTGCTCTTTGCGGATACGGCGCTCTTACCCTTACCTGATTTGGCCAAATTCACACTCTAAAAATGGATATTGTCCCACAAATCTTGTATTTGTTCCAGGCGCTCCCCAATTCAGCACCCACACACTTTTATTGCCCGTATCCAAACCCTGTTTGGGAATTTCGCATGTGGCGCGGAGCAGACTGCAGGTTTGGATGCTAACCCACCATAAAAGCGATGGTGGCCTGGGACTACTGGACCCTAGACTGTACTATAACACGGCTGTGCTGTTGCGCCTCTTATTTATTTATTATGATTACTTGTATAGCTCCATCATATTCCACAGTGCTTTACAGACATTGTGGTCACTGTCCTATATAGGGCTCACAATCTATATTCCCTATCAGTATATCTTTGGAGTGTGGGAAGAAACTGGAGTGCCCAGAAGAAACCCACACAAACACGGAGAGAACATACAAACTCCTTGCAGATGTTGTTCTCGGCAGGATTCTAGCCCAGGACTCTAGTGCTGCAAGGCTGTAGTGCTAACCACTGAGCCACCGTGCCGCCTCTTTGATTGGCGCTATCGTGGAGCGGACAAGCAGTGGGTCTCCATAGAGGCCGACTTGCTTTCTGCTCACCTCCTTTCCCTGTTCTGGGTTCCGGCCCATTACCGCTCCAACACCATTAGGCACTCTGTACTGTCTTCACATTTTCTTAGGACCTGGGATTTGGTGTGTGTGGGTGGTTGAGTTGCTAGGCCCCCTCAGCCCCCTTTTCCGCAATCCCATGTTCCCCCTGGGCTGTTCCACAGACAGATTCCTTTGTTGGTTAAGTAGAGATGATGTTCGCTTGCGTCAGGTCACTGGCAGCTCGCCTTTCCCCTCTCTGGCGCAGCTACATGCCTCTCATCCTGACCTCCACCTGTCTTGGTAGGAATATGATCAACTTACTGCCTTCCTCTGTAAATTTTTCCTTCCTCCTCTACTTTCCTCCTCCCTGATTGACTTGTCTGTTTTATCTCACGCTGAAAACACCCCGCACGTGCCGTCCGTTCTCTATGACATTCTTCTTAAGGATGCTGCACCTGGGTTTCCTTCCTACACTGGTCCTCTGCGCGCATTTCTCCCCTGCCGACTGGGATAGGTCCTTCTTCTTGTTAACGGCACAAGCTCCCGTTGCCTTGCAGTGCGCAGGAAAAGAGTTACAAAATACTGACTCGCTGGTACCGCTGTCCTGATCTCCTCCACTGGTTCTTTCCTAACTGTTCTCAGGCCCTTCTGGGATGCTGTATTTGCTTTGCACACTAAAGTGAGTGCCAGATCCATTACGCCCTCGCTCTGACTGGCCCTTCTCGCCATCATCCCAGGGAAAATCTCTGGTGGCTGAGGACTCGTCTGATCCTTCCAAATTTGAGTCCCTCTGGCGGCCATGGGAGGTGTTTCAGGAGACTTCTGAGTTCTCTTTCTTTGCCAGATGTGGAGACACATTGCCCCCTTCTTTTGGGAGGCTGATCGCTCCCTTCTGCTAGCCCCTTCTCCCTCCTCCCCTTCCATTTCCCTTCCTTGTGTCCTCTCCTGTCCTTGTTCCACACGTTGTCTTGTCTGTTACTCTTTGTTCCCTGGTCTCCCCATGTTCCTGTATGTGCTCGACAGTGACCTCGACACAATATAATATTCTCCACACAGTGGCCCCACCCTGTATTATATGCTCCCCACAGTGGTCGCCACCCAGTATTATATGCTCCCCAGAGTGGGCCCCACCCAGTAGTATATTCTCCACAGTGGCCCCCACCCAGTATTATATGCTCAGCAGTAACCCCCATCCAGTATTATATGCTCCACAGTGTCTCCCACCCAGTATTATATGCTCCACAGTATCCCCCAAACAGTATTATATGCCCAGCAGTGACCCCCACCCAGTATTATATGCTCTACAGTGGCCCCCACACAGTAGTATATGCTCCTCAGTGGCCCCACCCAGTAGTATATGTTCCACAGTGGCCCCCACCCAGTATTATATACTCAGCAGTGACCCCCCACCCAGTAATATATGCTCCACAGTGGCTCCCACTCAGTATTATATGCTCCACAGTGGCCCCCACAAAGTATTATATGCCCAGCAGTGACCCCAACCCAGTAGTATTTGCTCCAGAGTGGCCCCCACCCAGTAGTATATGCTCCACAGTGGCCCCCACCCAGTAGTATATGCTCTACAGTGGCCACCACCCACTATTATATGCTCCACAGTGGCCCCCACCCAGTATTATATGCTCCACAGTGGCCTCCACTCAGTATTATATGCTCCCAACAGCCCCCCTCCGCTTCGGTGCTATATATGCTGAGCTATATGTGAGTATCCTACAAGACAAGTTACTTTGTACACTCAAGTACTATGGGTATGAAAAGGACGACATAGTGTTCCAGCAAGACAATGACCCGAAACATACGTCGAGATTATTGAAGAAATGGTTCAATGACAATGAAGTAGAGGTGCTGGATTGGCCCCCAAAGTCCCCAGACTTCAACCCAATCGAACACTTATGGGTAGAGTTGAAGAAAAAGCTGTATTTGTACCCAAGTCGACCAGTAAGCACCAACATTGGGAATGTGTAGAAGAGACCTGGGATCAGATTTTGGTCAAGACATGCTTGAATCTGATCGAGAGCATGCCATGAAGGATTCAGGCATTGTTAAAAGCCTAAGGTAGATTTACAAAATAATAAAAATGTAGATTCTTAGGAAAACAGTGATGGAGGGAGCTGACTGCCCCTCATTGTACACGTCCACAGCCTTAAAGGCAAATGCAAAATGTGTTGCATCCATAATATGATTATGGCTGCCAGGGCATCATGTATGAAGGCTTATACAGTCATACAACAGACTGCCCAACAACACCTTGCACATATTTAAACTTTTCATAAAAACTCAGGTATCCTTTAAAGTAGTCATAAATATTTGACTACAGTTACCTGAAATTATTTTAAAAAAATAGCAAAAAATACCTGGTTTGTTGCAAATTTTCGGATGTTGGTTGGCCAAAAGTGTTTGGCATGATTGGCTGAATCTGGCCAATTTAGGTTTGAATTCTGCATGAAAATCTGGTAGAAAGTACAATAAAATGCGAATACAAATACCTTTTCAAAGACTGAAAAAAATCCTTGCAGATTTTATTGTATGATTTTAGATTTTAAAATCATCAAAATATGACCAATATGTCACATTTCTTCTGGACCTTTTCCATGAAATTCAACCTAGTGAATAAAATAGTGAGAAAAATACATTTACGAAATATGATTCAAATAATGTTATTTAATTTGTTTTTTTCAGTTTGTAAATTTATTGTTACCACACTGGCATTGAATGTATTGCTCCTGCCTCAAGCTTTTATATGTTGATATACTTTGATATACTTCTATTCCAATTTACGTTATAGGCTAAAGCCAGTATATTTGGCTTTTTAAAAATGTGTTTTGACTTTTGTGAGGTACAGTGTCATCATTGGGATCTTGTGTTGATTCCAATCACCAAATACATTGAGGTCCCTACAGAACACACACTCAAATATGCTTGCCAACTGTCTTGAATTTGCAGAGACAGTCCCAGATTTCCAGGAAAAAATCCTGGCAAATGTATGTCTGAGTCCAAACAGAGGTGAGCTTTACAGAAACACTGTGCCAAAAGGGGGTTATAGGAGAGATGGGTAAACCAATTAGTTCCGAGTCAGGTTCAACCTAAATATTCTAAATTGTTTGGTTTTTAATGAAACCTAATAAATGGAGATTTGTCTCCATGAAATTGCCTCCACCACATGTAGAAGACACGTGTCTGTGAGTCAGTGTGACGTTCTGTCATCATCTGACATCAACTAACAGCCTCTCAGCCAATAGTAAGTGGTAGGTGGTCACTTTACAGTGCTGATGTCATTTACAGTATTTAAGTTGCTGTGAGCTGAAACACAATGCATTTCAGTGATGTTGGAGGTAGGGGATGGATGTGTTATTCATCACTGTCTGATACAGCGCACTAAGTGTAGCAAAGCTTGCAATACAGCTAGAAAATCTTAGGAGTAGGAGAATTAGAACACAGTTTAGTCAGAGTTAATCAATTACCAGCAGATAAGTGATAGAAAACATAGATATGAGTGAGGGAGAATATTTGTGCTGTGTGAGCCAGATTGCTGCAGTAATACAGACAGCCAAAGGACAGTTAACCCTTTCATAGCCAATAATCTAATTTATTCTGTTTTGCAATAGAGCAGGTTGACCTGTCCACAGAGTATTTAACATAGGTTTTACTGACAAAGTCAGTCCTGTTAGTTAAACATACTGTACTTTATTAAATCTGTTTTACAATACAGGAGTTTGATCTAAAACTCTCTGTGGCTATCAGTGCCTTACAGTGTTTTAACTGACAAAGTCAGTCCTGTAAGTGAAAAATCTTTTAGCTGGCAGATTAACAGTAGAAAAGCCACGGCACTCACTTCATTAGATGCAGTGAAAAAGTTTTATTGTTGCAATATAACAAATTTGCGTAATTGTCCGCCAATGTATAATAACATTATCCACAATAAATAATTGTGCAGACAATTACGCGAATTTGTTATTTAACAACAATAAAACTTTTTCACTGCATCTAATGAAGTGAGTGCTATGGCTTGTCTACTGTTGATCTAGGATTGGAGAATCCTGCTGTGCTGCACCATACTACATGAGGAGTGTGTGGTACCTCTGTCTATCCTTTTATTTATTTATTTTTTTATGCTTACTTATATAGTGCCATCATACTCTGCAGCGCTTTACAGACATTGTCAGTCACTGTCACATATAGGGCTCACAATCTGCATTCCCTATCAGTATGTTTTTTGGAGTGTGGGAGGAAACCAGTGTACCCAGAGGAAACCCACACAAACACGAGGAGGACATACAAACTCCTTGCAGCTGTTGTCATTGGTAGGATTTGAACCCAGGACTCCAGCGGTGCTAACCACTGAGCCACCGTGGTGCCCCAGCTGGCAGGTCCTTATCCTTAGCTGGCAAGTCCTATCTTTAGCTGGCAGGTTAAGTAGGCTAGACACACTGACAGTGTGTTACAAATTTTTCTTGAAATTCTGTAAATTGTCACTAATTGGTGCCAAATGTGCACCCATAAAGGGCTAATTTTTAGTGTTTTTATTTTTCTAAAAATCAATTCTTTATTAGCAGGCACACTGATGGTGTGACACAAATTTTTCTTGAAATTCTGTAAATTGTCACTCCACCAACACAATGTTGTTGTGGCATATGCTCCCATTCAGGGATAAGCGGCAGGATAATCCAGATTCTTTTCTGATTTCCAAGTGCTGTTCTCATGGTCATTAAATCCTTTCCATTTCAGAAGATATTCTAGCTTTTTCAGCCAGCAGGCCAGACATGCTGATATTGTGTATTTTTTCTTCAAATTCTGTAATTGGTACTGCATCTGCTCCTATAAAGAAACACTGTTAGGTGGCTTTTTCACTTTTCAAGTGGCACACGCCACAAATATTTCTTCATATTCTATAGTTGGCAGTACCACTCTGTTGGCATAATATCAAGAACATAAAACAAACAACCCCACCATTGCATTTTCCAATACCAACATAATGTCGGTGTGGCTTTCTGCTCCCATAAATTTTTGGTGGCTTTTTTTTTTTCTTTAGAAAAGCAAACTTTTCATCACTTTTCAACTAGGCACACAGCCACAAATTTATCTCCCAAATAACAACAAATCTGTAAACTTACAAGTCATCAAAATTCCTACAATTTGTATAGTGGTGCGGAATATGGTGCTATATAAATAAAATGTATTATTATTAAAACTGGCTAATTTTTCTATAAAACCATTGTTTTTGCAATAAAACTGCCATGTGTGTCTAAAAACCACAGGCAAGCATCTTTCCCCTAAAAAAGGGTGTTTTAAATGTTAAAATGCATAAAAGCAAGTGTCAGTGGAGTGTATGGTTAACCCCTTCACACAAAATCACATACATGTACGTGATTGGGTGTGAAGGGTTGTATGGAGAGAGCTCAGGAGCTGAGCTCTCTCCATACATGGCGGGTGCCGGCTGTATAACACAGCTGGCACCCGCAGCCAACAGCTTTGATCGGTGTCGACACCGATCGCAGCTGTTAACACTTTAGATGCTGTGGTCAAAAGTGCGCAGCCGCCACGGGCACCGCCATCTTTCACCGATCACCGCCCTCCTGAACGTCATTGGAGGGCGGTGATCGGTTGTTATGACAGCCAGGCAGTGGTGAACCTAGCCTCTTTGCTGCCTGAGGCGGACTATAGGAAATACACCCCCCCCCAAAAAAAATAAAAATTGAGTTTCCATGCTACTAGCTTCACACACTGTTATCGTCGCACAATATACACAATACACAAAGTTATAAAACAGTTTTTAAGAATTCTTCTTCCTTAATTACTTCAGTATCAGATCAGCAACACGGCATTAACAATTAAAGAAACTTCACACATCTTCTGCTTGGTGGATGGACGAGCCCACGTGGCCCCCATTCTCTATAATAGGAGCACCGCAGATAGCTGAGTACTGGACTTCGGCTATCTTTGTCACTCCCATTGAAGTGAATGAGAGCCACTCGGGTTCGTCCATCCAAAAAGCGACACACCTATATATATGGCTGCGGTCAGGCTGAATTCCCACCCAGTGGGGGAAAAAAAAATATTCTCAGGCTCAGTGGGGATCTCAGCAGACAGACCCCCATCAATCAGGTATTTATCCTCATTTAGGTGAATACAGGGCAGTAACATTTTGTGACTTACAGGTGACATCTCTGACTAATCCTTCACATTTCCCTTCTCTTCCCTTTGGACCGCCATGACCACTTCTTCCAGCTGTGACTTGTCTCTGTAAAGTTTGCAACACAGACATCTTTGGCTCCTTACTTTTCCAGGCACCTGTCCTCACCTGCACACCCATCCTGCTGCTACCCCCCAATTATAAAATATATGATATAACCCCCCATAATGAATAATACCCCCAAGTGCATCTTTATATTAATAATGTCCGTGTGTACCCTGTATAAATAGTGCCCCTTATTAATAATGCCCCAGGTGTTAACTAATTAAAAGGTTTTCCAGGTCATTAATAAACTAATTAGTGGGGCTCAAAAACCCAGGACCCCTACTGATCAGCTGTGTGAATGGTACCTGTGTAAGCGCCATGACCGCTTCTCTGTTTACATAGTGTCATTCATCTCATAGCGGCCATATAATGTAACTACAGCCTCGTCCTATACATGTCTATGTGACAAGGCTGTAATTACATCACACGGCCACTATAAACAGACAGCGTATGATATAAACAGGCACCATAGCCCCTGTTTATAACGCCCCATTTACACACACTATAATGTTCCACAGCAGCCCCTGCACACTCTATTATGCCTCGCAGCGGCCCTTGCACATTGTATTATGCCTCGCAGCGGTATTATGCTCCATAGTGGCCCCTGCACACGGTATTATGCCCCGCAGTGGCCCCTGCACACGGTATTATGTTCCACAGCAACCCCTGCACACAGTTTTATGCTCCCTAGTGGCCTCTGCACACGGTATTATGCCCCATATTGGCCCTTGCACATGGTATTATCCTCCACAGTGGCCCCTGCACATGGTATTATGCTCCATAGTGGCCCCTGCACTGGTATTATACTCCATAGTGGCCCATGCACTGGTATTATGCTCCATAGTGGCCTCTGCACTGGTATTATGCTCCATAGTGGCCCCTGCACTTGTATTATGCTCCAAAGTGGCCCCTGCACAGGGTATTATGCTCCATAGTGGCCCCTGCACTTGTATTATGCTCCACAATGGCCCCGCACAGGGTATTATGCTCCTCAGTGGCCGCTGCACACGGTAATATGCTCCACAGTGGCCCCTGCACTGGTATTATGCTCCACAGTGGCCCCTGCACTGGTATTATGCTCCACAGTGGCCCTGCACATGGTATTATGCATAGTTGCCCACCCATGAACTATTATTATACTCGGGGGTCTTTTCAGACCCCCGAGTATAATGATCGGAGACCCAGGGGAGGTGACAAACATAAAAACCAGTGTTACTTACCTATCCTGGACACCGATGAACTCCCCGCAGCTTTAGGCCCTGTTTAATTGCGCACACACGTCACGTGATCAGGCCGGCGATGCGACCTAATGACGTCACCAGAGGCCTCAAGCCTGCTCGGAGTAATGCCAGAGGCATCGTGTAATAGAAGGCAGTGAATTTCGCTATACATTAGTATTGCAGTGTATAGTGTGAGTGATCAGACCCCTTAGGGTTCAAGGTCCCTAAGGGGTCTGATCATAAAAGTAAAAAGAAAAAAAAGTTTTTTAAAGTATAAAAAAAAAATATATATATAAAAGTTCAAATCACCCCCCTTTCCATAGATCACATATAAAAATAAATAAACAAAAGTAAACATAACCACATTAGGTATCCCTGTGCTCCAAAATGTCCGAAATATTAAAATATTAAAATATTTATCCTATACAGTGAACGGCGTAGCGGCGAAAAAAAAAATCAAAATGGCTGTTTTTTCAACTTTTTTGTCTCCTATAAAAAATGGAATAAAAAGTGATTAAATCATCAGAACTTCCCCAAAATGGTATCACTAAAAATGCCATCTTGTCCCGCATAAAAAGACACCTTACCCAGCTCCATACACATAAATATAAAAAAGTTACAGGTGTCACAATATGGTGACACAAAAATTTTTTTGTATTTTGCAAAATTTTACATTTTTTAAAAGGTATCAAAACATTACAAATACTATATAAATTTGGTATTGCTGCGATCGTACTGATCTTTATAATACAGGTAACTGGTCATTTTTACAATATAGTGAATGCCGTAAAAATTAAACCCATAAGAAATTGGCGTAAATGCGTTTTTTTTTTTCCAATTCAATCTCATTCTGAATTTTTTTCCAGCTTCCCAGTACACTGTACAGTCATGGCCAAAAGTTTTGAGAATGATACAAATATTAATTTTTACAAAGTCTACTGCTTCAGTTTTTCTAATGGCAATTTGCATATACTCCAGAATGTTATAAAGAGTGATCAGCTTAACAGCAATTACTTGCAAAGTCAATATTTGCCTAGAAAATGAACTTTATCCCCCAAAACACATTTCAACATCATTGCAGCCCTGCCTTAAAAGGACCACCTAACATCGTTTCAGTGATTGCTCCATTAACACAGGTGTGGGTGTTGATGAGGACAGGGCTGGAGATCAATCTGTCATGATTAAGTAAGAATGACACCACTGGACACTTTAAAAGGAGGCTGGTGCTTGCCATCATTGTTTCTCTTCTGTTAACTATGGTTATCTCTAAAGAAACACGTGCAGTCATCATTGCACTGCACAAAAATGGCCTAACTGGGAAGAGTATTGCAGCTAGAAAGATTGCACCTCAGTCAACAATCTATCGCATCATCAAGAACTTCAAGGAGAGAGGTTCCATTGGTGTCAAAAAGGCTCCAGGGCGCCCAAGAAAGACCAGCAAGCGGCAGGACCGTCTCTTAAAAGTGTTTCAGCTGCGGGATCGGGCTACCAGCAGTGCAGAGCTTGCTGAGGAATGGCAGCAGGCAGGTGTGAGTGCATCTGCACGCACTGTGAGGCGGAGACTCTTGGAGCAAGGCCTGGTCTCAAGGAGGCAGCAAAGAAGCCACTTCTCTCCAGAAAAAACATCAGGGACAGACTGATATTCTGCAAAAGGTACAGGGAGTGGACTGCTGAGGACTGGGGTAAAGTCATTTTCTCTGATGAATCCCCTTTTCAATTGTTTGGAACATCTGGAAAACAGCTTATTCGGAGAAGAAGAGGTGAGCGCTACCACCAGTCTTGTCTCATGCCAACTGTAAAGCATCCTGAAACCATTCATGTGTGGGGTTGCTTCTCAGCCAAGGGAATCGGCTCTCTCACAGTCTTGCCTAAAAACACAGCCATGAATAAAGAATGGTACCAGAATATCCTCCAAGAGCAACTTCTCCCAACCGTCCAAGAGCAGTTTGGCGCTCAACAATGCCTTTTCCAGCATGATGGAGCACCTTGCCATAAAGCAAAGGTGATAACTAAATGGCTGAGGGAACAAAACATAGAGATTTTGGGTCCATGGCCTGGAAACTCCCCAGATCTTAATCCCATTGAGAACTTGTGGTCAATCATCAAGAGACGGGTGGACAAACAAAAACCAACAAATTCAGACAAAATTAAAGCATTGATTCTGCAAGAATGGACTGCTATCAGTCAGGATTTGGTCCAGAAGTTGATTGAGAGCATGCCAGGGAGAATTGCAGAGGTCCTGAAGAAGAAGGGTCAACACTGCAAATATTGACTTGCTGCATTAACTCATTCTAACTGTCAATATAATCTTCTGTTACTCATAATATGAATGCAATTCTATTTCTGTATGTGATAAAAACATCTGACAAACATACATAAAAACCAGAGGGCAGCAGATCATGTGAAAATAGAATATTTGTGTCATTCTCAAAACTTTTGGCCATGACTGTACAGGATATTGAAGGGTGCCATTACAATGTACAATTTGTCCCGCAAACAATAAGCCATTTTATGACTCTGTGAACTGAAAAATGAAAATATTATGGCTTTTGGAATGGGGTGAGGGAAAAATGGAAATGCAAAAACGAAAATTGGCTGTGGTATGAAAGAGTTAAACAATGAGTTTGTATCCACGGCTTACCATCCGATTTTCCACAGACGTACATGCCACTTTCACTATGACATAACTTCGGCTGTGTTTGCCTTAGAGAGCTAGAAATTGGATAGATAGGTTCCTAGGAGCCCTGACAATGTTATACACTATGTTTTAATCCAATTTGAACTGTGGTTTGTACTAAACTTGTTCGACCTCAAACAAATCTTAGTGTGAACCATCGAAACGAAAAAAAATCTTGAGTGGTTCGCTCACCTATAGTTATCTGTTCACATCAGATAAAAAGTAGATAGAAAGTACACATGTGAACAAAATTGTTGGTAGCCTTCGGTTAAAGAAAGAAAAACCCACGATGGTCAGTAAAATAACTTGAAACTGAAAAAGGTATTAATACAGTTCAATTTACTGAAAATCGGACATTGCTTTTAGATTGTGGTTCAAGAGAATAATTTTAAAAAACAAACAAATGAAACTGACCTGGGCAACAATGATGGTATTGGTACCCCTGGAAAAGACTGAAAATAATTTGACCATTGGGACAGGTTAAACTAAGGTGTGTCTTATAGTTAGCATCACAGGTGTCAGTCTGCCTATTTAAAGGGTGAGAAGTAGTCACTATGCTGTTTGGTATCATGGTGTATGCCACCACTCATCAAATCCTCTATGCCAGAAAGATGACAATGTGGAACACATTTGGCACAAGGCCTGTTCTTGCACCAAACGTGCATCACAGGCCGTGATCCACACCATGCTTGCCACATTGTGTGGCCAAGGACACCTTGGGACAACAGATTCTTTATAACTCACTATATTTCCATTCTAGTGCAGGACTGACGTACTGTAGCCTCTTTATAAATCTCTTGGTCTTTTCGCCAGTTATGTCCTTTTTTTAACGTTGGTGTACAATACGTCAGTCTTAATAAATCTAGCCCCCTGAATGGACTGTACTCATCCATAGCCCTGTACTGTCAGAGGGGGCGTTCCTTACCACCCAGCGATGACGCTGAGCTGTGAGGAACGCCCCAGAGTACAAGGCTATGGACGAGTACAGTCGGGGGATGTTCCTCACAGCCCAGCTAGACTGTCAGGAACGCCTTTCTGACGATGGGCAGAGATCGGTGCCGAAACTAATGGCACTGATATCTCCAGCCCCATGGCACATAACGGGAAAGCCGACAGTGCGCTGAATTCAGCACACTGTCGGCTTTCTAGAGGTATATAAAACCACATGTGCCTGAGGACATGAAAGGTCCTCTTTAAAGGGCCTCACAAAGTTAGACGGTTTTCTGGGCTAAAAATAGTTATGACCTATCCTAAGGATAGATCAACAATATTAGATTGGTGGGGTCTGACACTTGACACTAATACTGATGAGCAGACCTCACTGGGACAGGAAGCAGACAGCTCTGTTCTCTGTGTAGTGGTCAGACCAAGTTACTGTAGATCAGCTGCCATTCACTTGAATGTGAGCTAAGCTGATGTGATTCGGTTCAGTTACTAAATGAAGCACAGAGCTGTCTGCTTCCTGCTGCATTCTCTGTATAACAGCTACTGAGATCAGCTGATTGGTAGGGTTGAAGGTTCTGGACTCGCCACCGATTGATAGTGATGACCTATCCCTTAGATAATGTTTTTATGCCTATCAGTCTACTCTATGAGAAATAAATGTACATTACCTTTGCTAGAGCTAACAGCTAGATTTTCACTTTTTATATTCTGAATGTCTTGCAAGGTTGGCATAACCTAAAGCAGAGAAGGCCTAAGGTCAAAGAGTTATGCAGCATATCAGGCAGACAGAGTTCTGATCTTATATAATACAGTGACCTGTCAATTGCAGTATTGTTGCTGAAGGCATGTGACAAAGAAAAGTCATGCAATTGTCAGAGAAGTGTACAGTCATGGCCAAAAGTTTTGAGAATGATACAAATATTAATTTTTACAAAGTCTACTGCTTCAGTTTTTCTAATGGCAATTTGCATATACTCCAGAATGTTATAAAGAGTGATCAGCTTAACAGCAATTACTTGCAAAGTCAATATTTGCCTAGAAAATGAACTTTATCCCCCAAAACACATTTCAACATCATTGCAGCCCTGCCTTAAAAGGACCACCTAACATCGTTTCAGTGATTGCTCCATTAACACAGGTGTGGGTGTTGATGAGGACAGAGCTGGAGATCAATCTGTCATGATTAAGTAAGAATGACACCACTGGACACTTTAAAAGGAGGCTGGTGCTTGCCATCATTGTTTCTCTTCTGTTAACCATGGTTATCTCTAAAGAAACACGTGCAGTCATCATTGCACTGCACAAAAATGGCCTAACTGGGAAGAGTATTGCAGCTAGAAAGATTGCACCTCAGTCAACAATCTATCGCATCATCAAGAACTTCAAGGAGAGAGGTTCCATTGGTGCCAAAAAGGCTCCAGGGCGCCCAAGAAAGACCAGCAAGCGGCAGGACCGTCTCTTAAAAGTGTTTCAGCTGCGGGATCGGGCTACCAGCAGTGCAGAGCTTGCTGAGGAATGGCAGCAGGCAGGTGTGAGTGCATCTGCACGCACTGTGAGGCGGAGACTCTTGGAGCAAGGCCTGGTCTCAAGGAGGGCAGCAAAGAAGCCACTTCTCTCCAGAAAAAACATCAGGGACAGACTGATATTCTGCAAAAGGTACAGGGAGTGGACTGCTGAGGACTGGGGTAAAGTCATTTTCTCTGATGAATCCCATTTTCGATTGTTTGGAACATCTGGAAAACAGCTTATTCGGAGAAGAAGAGGTGAGCGCTACCACCAGTCTTGTCTCATGCCAACTGTAAAGCATCCTGAAACCATTCATGTGTGGGGTTGCTTCTCAGCCAAGGGAATCGGCTCTCTCACAGTCTTGCCTAAAAACACAGCCATGAATAAAGAATAGTACCAGAATGTCCTCCAAGAGCAACTTCTCCCAACAGTCCAAGAGCAGTTTGGCGCTCAACAATGCCTTTTCCAGCATGATGGAGCACCTTGCCATAAAGCAAAGGTGATAACTAAATGGCTCAGGGAACAAAACATAGAGATTTTGGGTCCATGGCCTGGAAACTCCCCAGATCTTAATCCCATTGAGAACTTGTGGTCAATCATCAAGAGACGGGTGGACAAACAAAAACCAACAAATTCAGACAAAATTAAAGCATTGATTCTGCAAGAATGGACTGCTATCAGTCAGGATTTGGTCCAGAAGTTGATTGAGAGCATGCCAGGGAGAATTGCAGAGGTCCTGAAGAAGAAGGGTCAACACTGCAAATATTGACTTGCTGCATTAACTCATTCTAACTGTCAATATAAGCTTCTGTTACTCATAATATGAATGCAATTCTATTTCTGTATGTGATAAAAACATCTGACAAACACACATAAAAACCAGAGGGCAGCAGATCATGTGAAAATATAATATTTGTGTCATTCTCAAAACTTTTGGCCATGACTGTAGGTTTTACATGATGGAACTACGATGCATTCAAGACATTTGTAGGTACTGTATACTAAAGATTAGTTTTTTTCTTGTGTTAGTTGTTTTATTGCTTCAATGTTTTATGTGCATTGTAGAGAATGTCTGTTTTATTAAAAAAGAAACTATATCCATTGTGACAAAATATAATTCCTATAAAGCTCTATATGTGAGCACACATCTTGGTGAGAAGAGATAAATGGCTGACCTTCTTAGTTTTTTCCAATGTACAGTACATATGATCTCATCATTATAACGTAAACAGAATACGTACACTATGTAAAATGTTTTTAAGAAGGGTACAAGTCTATAAAAAGGCATAGATGGGCTAGAATTAAGTGTAATCTTTTGTTTCAGTGTACAGTATGGTCTCTTTGAGTAACTGTAAGGCTAAGGCCCCACGTAGCGGGCCGTAGCAAAAAAGCACAGAAAGTCCACAGAGGTTTTCCTTATTTAAAAGCAAATTAATACCATTGCTCCCTGGGAAATGCCTTCACAGGATAATACCAATGCACTAGGGAGTGACAAATGTTTCAAATGGTATGGTTTGTATAAAATGTCTCACTTAAAGCAGGAGCAGTACTTCAGGATATTGTGATAGTCTTTAAACTTGGATTTTATCTACTTGCCAACCACCCACTGTGGGTTATTTATCAAATGTGTATCTTTTCAGTGACATTTTGGGCAGTTGCACCCTTTGAGCACCCTTTCAATTTCTGGCGTGATTTACTAATCAGACGTAAGCGGTTGATAAATTCCATACACATGTCCTTGACATATTTCTTGCGCCTTTTTTTGCGCCTACATAATAAATACGGCTCAGACACAGAATAGTATTTTAAGAAACAGAAACATGTGACTTCTCTGGAACTGCAAATATGGCTTTCAAGTCCATTCAGCTTGTACAATGAAGAAAGCTCCTCTGATTTTTCTGTCTCAGAGCAATCTTTGCCCACAAAATCCAAACAGAAAAAGCAATTCTTAAAAGAAGAGTGTGGCCAGGTTCGCCGCACCTTCTGCCCCCTGCTACGCCTCTGCTCTGCACTCTTGATGCAGCCTGCATTCTATTATGCACTTGAGTTGGCAATGCATTTTAGGATGTGACACAAGTAATTGAATATGATTTATAAAATTGATGTAAATGTTAAGTCTGCTAACTTTGCATAGTTTTGTGCGTGTCTTATGTTTCTGCAATTGTATCCAGTAGCCTGCACTGTTTTGTACGTGACTCCTAGAGTGGATTAATTTTGTGCCTATTTATGCGCCTTTTTATATGCCTTTGTTAAAAAGTCGCAAATTTAAAACTCCAGCAAACACATGTTAGCCCTAGCAGCCACGCCTACGTTTCTCGCTAAAATCACAAGGTGTCGAATAGGAAATTCTCACGTAGAAAAAAAGGCGCAAACACTTCAGAAATCCGGGGTAATGGCGAAAAAGGCGCAAGAAAGGCCCAGCACAAACCAAATTCAGGCGTAAACACATTGACTTTATATGTCTGGGTGGTTGTCAATTAAGTCTGCAAGGATGTAGTTGTGCTTCCTTGCAAAATTAACAGCTGCACAAGATCCTGCAGTTATGACAGCGGGATGCTGGCTGTTAAGAGAAGGCAATGTTAAAATCAAACCTCCCAATGCTCTATTATGACATTATAGGGCAGCACAATGTGTGAGGAAAAAAAAGGGAAAAAATTGTGTCAAATATGTGTCACCTACATGAAAATCTTCATAAAAAATAAAAATGATTTAAAAATAAAGCCCTCTCTCTGTATCAACGACAAAAGATGCAAGTTCATGCAACATTTATTTTAATAACCTGAATGAAAAAAAAATGTTATAGCCTTCAAAGCTGCATGAACAAAAAAAGCAAAAATATATCTGGTCATGAACCAGGGAAAATGGCCTGGTCATGAAGTGGTGCAAAATGCTCAATTGATTGTCACTGTGATCTGGCCCCTGGAAGGTTATATGTAAATTAGTGGGTGGTAACTAGAGATGAGCAAATCGATTCTGCAGAAGTGGAATTCGATCCGAATTTCAGGAAATCTTCGATTCGCCACGATTCTGAATTTCCTCACACTTCGATGCATCGAATCGCATTTTTTATAAAATGGCCGCCGCAGATGTTAGGACAAGGGGGAAGGGACTCTGGGAGCGTGGGATCACCCACAATGCCAACCGTGCAGCTAATCAGTAGCCAGCAAGACCTGTGATGTCACAGCCCTATAAAAACCCTCGGCCATTTTAGGTACAGTCATTCCATATCGCTCTTACTGTAGGGACAGACATCGGCAGGAGCTAAGGAAAGACTTAGAAAACATATAGAAGTTCAGGGAAAGAGGCTGAGAACTGTAGGGAAAACATAGGGAGGAATTGAAAGAATAATTTGGGGTGGTTGCAGGTTCATTTACAGCAAGAATTTGCAGCATAATTCACATTGCAGCACTCACTGCCATTATACTGCTGCTCATTACTCATATCTGTGTTTTCAAGGTGGAACACAAGAAGCCTTTTGCAGTGCAGTACAGCAAAAAAAAAGTGAAATATCATACACTAATATCTGCACGTATCTGTAAAAAAAGCCTTTTTAAAGGCTTTTATTATAAGGGGCTTATTCACTGTTCTCCCAAGGCATAACATTATTCAGTACTATTGTGCCAAGGAAAAATTATCATCCAATAATATCTGTACTTATCTGTAATAAACGCCTTTAAGGTGGGGAAAGACATAACGACCATATTCGCCATTTTGTTACCAGTATAAAGTTGCAGGCTATTTTTCAATACAGTATTGTCAATAATAATTCAATAATTCTTAGCGGTTATCACTTATTTAAAGGTGTTCATTAGTGTCTAAACCCATAAAAAGGACCATATTCACCATTTTGTTACCAGTATAAAGTTGCAAGCCATTTTTAAAACAGTATTGTCAATAATAATTCAATAATTCTTAGCAGTTATTATCACTTATTTAAAGGTGTTTATTAGTGTCTAAACCCATAAGGAGGACCATATTCGCCATTTTGTTCCCATTGTGCTGATGGAGCCAATACTGCTCCTGCCACCCCCACCCCCTCCCACAGCTGCCATGCCAGTGCAAATTGAGCTCTCAGGGCCCCCCAGTCAGACATGTGAGAGGATGGATGATGGTGCAGATAGGTAGCAGCCAACTTACTACATAGGATATCTCTATAGTAGTTAACTTTGTCCTCCCTCTCAGCGGGTGTTAAAAAGGCCCCCATTTTTCCCCGGTAGCAAGGGTCTAACATGGTGGAGAGCCAGTAGTCATCCCTCTGCCGAATGGTGACAATTTGGCTGTCACTGCGCAAGGAAGTCAGCATGCTTCGGGCCATTTGCGCAAGTGACTCCGAGGGACTCCCTGCATCCATCTCCACTGCATACTGCCAAGGTGTGTCTGGGTCATCTGCCTCATCATCCTCATGTCCCTCTGGCTGTTCTGGTTGCTCCTGCTCCTCCTCTCCATCCATTTGGCTACACATTGTTTGTGCTTCAATGTCCTCCTCATCCTCATCCTCCTCCTCCAGTTCAGCCCCCACAGGGCCCATGTGGCCTTGAGATGTAGACACCAGATCTCCAGTCCCCTGACCAGCCAGATTGAAAAGCATCTTTTCCAGGATGTGAATCAGTGGAATGACGTTGTTCATCCCGTAGTCCTGGCGACTGACTAACAAAGTGGCCTCCTCAAACGGAACGAGCAAACGGCAGGTGTCGCGCATGAGCTGCCACTGGCTAACGTTAAAGTTACAGTTGTGCTAAAGGCACAGGAAACTTGGTCAAAGTTAAAGGAAAGGTGAATGTAGCACGTTATCAGCAAATACTGTAGGCAAATTGCACTCATCAGCCAGGAAGCTACACATGGGACGTACTCAGTGTCGGACTGGGATGTCTAGGGCCCACCAGTGGAATTGTTTCTAGGGGCCCACCATCAGAACCCCTGCAGATCAGCGGTACTGAGACAGGGCGGCTAAAGGTAATAACATGCCGGGAGCCATGCTGCTCACCCATTATACCATGTGCACCACTGCACTACCTAAACCTACTGCTACACCTTGTATGGCAAGTGAACAGCGTGACTCCTAGAATCGTTACCTTTACCTGTAGCCGCACTGTCCTGGAAAAGCTGATCTGCAGAGGTCCTGGCTGTTGTATCGCCACAGATGTAATATTTATGGCCTATCCTAAGGACAGGCCATCAATATTAGAAAGATGGATAAATCCTTTAAAGAGGTTGTCCAGGAATTGGAGCAACCCATGTAGCTGGCGGGAGGTGTAAAGTAAAAAATAAGTAAATTAAAAAGCATGCTACTTTGTCCCCAGCGCTCCATTGTCCACTGCCAGGGTCCATTCAGTCTCGTGCCAGCGACTCCTTGCTGGGAGTCCTGCACCTCATGTGATCGCTAAGACCAATTAGGTACAGGATTTCCAGAAATGAGGCGCCGCCATGAGACCGAACAGACACAGGCAGGGGACAACGGGGCGCTAGGGATAGGTGACTATGCTTTTTTTTTTTAATTTTATTTTTACACCTCCCTGGCAGCCGACACAGTGGTCGCTCCAGTTTATGGAAACCTCTTTTAAGGGGTTGTCTGGGCCAAATTTTTCTATGGTCACTTCACTGGTCCCCCCACATAGTGGCCTCTTCACTGGTCCCCCATACTGTATGGGGAACAGTGATGGGGTCATTATATTGTGTGGGAGCAGTGATGGAGGCTAACATCCTGTGGGGGGAGGGACATTAAACTTTGTAATGCATATTAAAGGGGTTGTCCAGGGTTAATCTTTTTTATGGCCTATGCTCAGGATAGGCCATAAATACCTGATCTGTAGGGGGCTGACACACGGCCCCATCAACTGTTCAGTGCCACTTCCAGCGCCCGTTCTGTATACAACACAGGGCCGGAAGCAGAAAGCTCCATCCTCTGCCCAGCTCCTTCACTGCAGCTCAGCTCCTACTGACTTCAATAAGTGCTGAGATACAGTCAAGGTGCCCGGCTAATACACAGTGGACAGAGCTTTCTGCTTCTGGCCCTGTATTGTGTACAGGACGGGCATCAGAAGTGGCTCCGTACAGCTGATCGGTTCGGGGTCAGCCCCGTACAGATCAGGTATGTATGGCCTATCCTGAGGATAAACCATAACAAATTATGCCTGAACAACCCCTTTAATATACCCCCCAGGGCCCCCCTAATGCACCACACTTTAAAGAGGTTGTCCAGTATAATTTTTTTTCTTTTTTATAATTAGTCCGGGGGAGGTGAATCCCCCCCTACCCCCCCAAAAAAAAACATACTAAACATACTCACCTGTCTCCAGTGCTCCGGTGTCCTCCCAGCATAGTCTGGTCCTGCAGCTCTGCTGTCTTCCTTTTGCCAGAAGTCCTCACTGGCTGTGACGTCCCAGGTCCTTTTCCTTAGGCCGCTGATTGGCCTCAGGGGTCACATGACGTCACAGGTAGTCATGTGCAGGCAGAACTTCAGCTGGAAGAAAACAACAGAACTGCAGGACCGAACCGCGCTGGGAGACACTGGGGACAGGAGAGAAAGTTTGGGGTTTTTTTTTTTTTGGTTTTGTTTTTTTTCACCTGCCCCAGCGTAATTAAAAAAAAAATGAAGGAGCCACTGTATAGAGTATAAACTCCACAGTGGCCCCCACCCAGTATTATAAGCTCCACAGTGGCCCCCACCCAGTATTATAAGCTCCACAGTGGCCCCCACCCAGTATTATAAGCTCCACAGTGGCCCCCACACAGTATTATAAGCTCCACAGTGGCCCCCACACAGTATTATATGCTCCACAGTGGCCCCCACCCAGTATTATAAGTGCCACAGTGGCCCCCACACAGTATTATAAGCTCCACAGTGGCCCCCACACAGTATTATATACTCCCCACAGTGGCCCCCACCCAGTATTATATACTCCCCACAGTGGCCCCCACACAGTATTATAAGCTCCACAGGGGCCCCCACACAGTATTATATGCGCCCAATAGCCCCCCCTCCGCTTCAGTGCTATTATTTTACTTTGGGGTCTCCTCAGACCCCAGAGTATAATAATCGGAGGCCCAGGGAAGTGATTAAAAATAACAAACATTCATACTCACCTTGACTTACCTTTCCTTGGCATCCTCGCTCCATCCTGCCGTCTTCAGTGTCTTCAGGACCTTTTCCGACGTCGCTGCCTAGGCTTGTGATTGGGCCTCAGCGGTCACGTGGGGGCGCACTGACGTCATTACGCGGCCGCGCCCCATGTGACCGCTTGGGCCTAATCACAGCCCTCAGTCACATGACGGAGGAACGCTGGAGAAGACGCTGTGCCCCGGAGAGGTGAGAATATGTATTTATTGTTTTCAGTCACCTCCCCCGGGCTGCCATCTATTGGAAAGGGGCCTGCAGTATGCCAGGGCCCCTTTCCAATAACAGTATGTATAGCGGTCAGGGAAACAGGCTTTCCCCGACCACTATCATAGTGGTCCGGGGCCCCGGCCATCTCCAGCTGGCCACGGGTCCCATACCCCTCCGAGCGCGGTCGCACCCCATGCGACCGCGATCGTTATGCCACTGGTCAGGGGCCCGATCGGGATGGTCAGGATCCCGATCGGGCCCCCATGACATGAGGACTAATAGTCGGGGCTCGGGGCCCACCGGTGTATTCACCGGTTCCCCGGTGGGCCAGTCCGACCCTGGACGTACTTGACAACGATCCAAAACACAAGGCTAAGTCGATCTATCATTGGCTGCAGCAAAAGAAAGTGAAGGTTCTGGAGTGGCCATCGCAGTCTCCTGACCTCAATATTATTGAGTCACTCTGGGGAGATCTCAAGCGCGCAGTACATGCAAGACAGCCCAGGAATTTACAGGAACTGGAGACTTTTTGCCAAGAAGAATGGGCAGTTTTACCATCTGAGAAAATAAAGAGCCTCATCCACAACTACCTCAAAAGACTTCAAGCTATCATTGATGTTAGAGGGGGCAATACACGGTATTAAGAACTGGGGTATGTGAACTTTTGAACAGGGTCATTTTGATGTTTTTGGTTGTCATTATGATTTAAAAAGAGAAAACACAGAAGTTTGACAATAAATGACTTCAACCAACCACTAACCATGAGTGGAGAAAAAGTTTTTGTGTTATCATTCATATTCTCTGAAAAAAAGGCCCCCAAAAAAAAATCTTCCGGGGTATGTAAACTTTTTAGCACAACTGTACACAAGGGAGTACCTCTATCCGCTTGGATCATAAAGAAATCGATTATGGCTTTTCTCTGTTCATATAGTCGATCCAACATATGGAGGGTGGAATTCCAACGGGTGGAAACATCGCATATCAGCCTATGTTGTGGGAGGCCGTTCTGCCGCTGCAGCTCAAGGAGGGTGTGCTAGGCAGTGTACAAGTGGCTGAAGTGCTTGCAAAGTTTCGTTGACATTTTTAGGATGTCTTGCAGATGGGTGGAACACTTAAGGAAACGCTTGACAACCAGATTGAACACGTGCATCAGGCAGGGCGCATGGCTTAGCCCTCCTTGACGAAGCCTCGACACCATGTTCTTCCCGTTGTTGGTCACCATGGTTCCGATTTTGAGGTGTCGCGGAGAAAGCCAGGATTCGATTTCTTGAGGAAGGACACAGAGCAGTTTCTCCCCTGTGTGACTCCATTCACCCAGGCAAACGAGGTGTAGAACAGCGGAGGAGGAGCACTGTGAATTGTCCCTGCAGTGGAGGCTGAGGAGAAAGTGGAGGATGAGGCTGACATTGTTGCAGGACCAACGGCGTGAGAACATGGAAGCTGAAGCTGCGTCACCTGACCAAGTTGCTGGTTTGTCTGGGCAGGCACTACATTAACCCAGTGGGTCGTAAATGACATATATTGTCCTTGACCGTAGTTACAGCTCCACATGTTGGCGCTGCCGTGCAGTTTGGCAGACACCGACAGGCTCAAGGACTGGCCCACCTTCTCTTCTACATATTTGTGCAGGGCTGGTACTGCCTTTTTCGCAAAGAAATGACAGCTTGGGACTTTCCACCTCGGCTTGGCACAAGCCATGTTCTCTGAAAAGTGCAGAGTCCACCACTTGGAAAGGGAGGGACTGCAGCCCAGCAACTTAGACAGGAGCACGTTCAGCTTCTGCACTGTTGGATGAGTGCAAGCATACTGTTGTCTCTTCGAAATCGCTTCTGTGATGGATTGCTGACAAAATGACTGACTAGGAGGAGGAGCATGAGCATCACGACCAGTAGATGATGGGAAGGACACACAGCTTCCTTTGACAGAGGTGGTGGAGCCTTGACTGCTTGAAATGGCGTGCGTGCCTCTGGGTGTTGCAGCAGTTGCAGCAGCAGGCTGGATTACCAAATTGGAGCCACAGCTCTCCCAGGCCACTTTATGATGATGCTGCATATGTTGACGCAGGGCTGTGGTGCTAACATTGGCACCCTGGCCACGCTTCACCTTCTGCCCACAGATTGAACATATGGCCATGTTAACCTCCCCTGGCGGCTTTACAAAAAACTGCCACACTGCCGAGTAGGTGATTTACCCCCAACACTCCACGCTCACTGACTGCTACCACCACTGAACAGTAGCTGCTAACTGTCCCATGGGTCCGCCGCCTTGGGATAACCTTGGACTCTGACCTATCCTTCAAGCCACACATCCAAACCCTCAAAACCTCCTGCCGCCTCCAACTCAAGAACATCCATCGAATCTGCTCCTTCCTCACCCTAGAAACTATAGAGATGATAGTCCATGCCCTCATAATCTCCCACTTAGACTACTGTAACACCCTTCTCCTTGGCCTCCCAGCAAATACTCTCGCCCCCCTCCAGTCCACCTTAAATTGCGCCGCTCGCTTAATACACCTCTCCCCCCGTTCTTCATCAGCCGCTCCCCTCTGCCAATCCCTTCACTAGCTATCTGTTGCCCAGCAAATAGAGTTCAAATTACTAACGCTGACATACAAAGCCATCCACAACCTGTCCCCTCCATATATCTCTGACCTAATCTCCCGCTACCTGCCCGCACGTAATCTCCGATCCTCCAAAGACCTCCGCTCTGCTCTTATCCGCTGTTCACACAACCGTCTCCAAGACTTCCCCCGTGCATCCCCCATACTCTGGAACTCATTACCAAGACACATAAGACTGACCCCACAATCACAAGCTTCAAGAAGGCCCTGAAGACTCACCTATTCAGGAAGGCCTACAACCCCCAATAATGCTACTGTCTTCATACCACCACCTGAACAGCCTCTACGCCACCTTTTTTTTTTTATTGTTTATTGTTTATTTATATAGCCTTCTGTCTCTATCCCTCTTCCCTCATAGATTGTAAGCCCTTGCGGGCAGGGCCCTGTATCCCACTGTGCCAGTTGGTCACTGTTAGTATTATCTGTTTTGTATATCTTGTGTACCGTATGTTAACCCTCAAATGTAAAGCACCATGGAATTAATGGTGATATATAAATAAACAATAATAATAATAAATAATAATAACAATAATACCTCCTCCTCACTGTACAGGGGATCTGAGCCCACAGCATAGAGTACTTCTCTAGCTGAGAGAACAGAAAAGGACAGAGGCAGGTTGAGGACAGGTGAGGGCACAGGGCCTGCTGCCAGGCCATGCCAACTAAGGGTTGTGTCTGACGAACCCACCGACTCTTGGCTGGGGGTGTCTGTTGTGACTTGGCATGAATTGGATGGCCGAGTCAACCAGTCTACAACCGTTGGGTTGCTGGTCAAGACACGACCTACTTGATACTGGGAGCTCAGGCCTCTGTAACTGACCCCTGCTGCGACCTGTGCCTGCGACAGAAACATTTAGGCCTGCGTCCCTCCCCTGTGCATGGCCTCTCGCTTCTCTGTCTGACATACTGTTTGATGAAAAAACGTAATTGCAAAGGGCAAAAATGCCTGTTATTTTCTACTTTGAAGAGAATGGCAAATATGGCCCTTATTTCTTTCCCCACTAATGAACACCTATAACAAAAGCGTCATAAAGGCAGAGATTTGTGGCTCCGAATTATTGAATTATTGACAATACTGTATTGATAAATGGCCTGCAATTTTATACTGGGAACAAAATGGCGAATATGGTCCTCCTTATGGGTTTCCGCACTAATAAACACCTTTAAATAAGGTGTATGCTCCTCCAGCATACCACATGTGCAGGGCACAGTGGTGTCACGCTGTTCTACACCTCGTTTGCCTGGGCGAACAAAGTCACACAGGGGAGGAACTGGGTCACTGTATGTCCTCCTCATGTTGCTTCCCACTGGGTCACTCTGTGCACTCCTCATGCTGCTGCCACTGGGTCACTGTATGGCCTCCTCATGCAGCAGCCACTGGGTCACTGTATGCCCTCCTAAGGCTGCTACTACCTCCACCTCTGCCACTGGGTCACTGTATGTCCTCCTCATGCCGCTGACACTGCTGGGTCACTGTATGTCCTCCTAATGCCTTTGCCACTGGGTCACTGTATGCCCTCCTCATGCTGCTGCCACTGCTGGGTTACTCTGTGGCCTCCTCATGCTGCTGCCAACTCCACATTATGTCGCCTTGCCACTCTGTAGACATATATGTGGAATGTGCAAACGAGGGTGTAAAAGGAGTGCACTCTTTCTCTCTACAGTAGGATGTTGGGCCTCTGCACGGTTCTTTCTACTTGGCACTAACATGGACCTGTAAGGCTGGGTTCACACTTGAGTTAGTTGGTCAGTTTTGGCCCGTAACTGTCCAAATAAGTAAAGTGTGCATCGATTCTAAGAGCGACGCCTGTCATGTGCGTGTCATTCGGACTCACAGTATTGTTTGACTACCACAGTAGGCTCCCTATGCATGTTACTTCAAGGCACAGTGTTCTACACCACTATACAGGCTCTCTGAAGCTAGGAAATAGGTGTTTTTAAGCGATATTTGCCGCGAAGTAATTCGGATCGAAGCAAATATTTTTGGAACTTCAAATCGAACTGGCGAATCGAACTTTTGAGAAATTCTCTCATCTATAGTGGTAACCTTTTGTTTTTCTCATATAAAATAAAAGGTTACCACCCACTTGGAGAATACGAGCTAAATTACAGGTGAATCTCAATAAATTAGAATATCTTTGAAACGTTTATTTCTTTCAGTAATTAAATTTAAAAAAGTGACCTCATATATTTTCTATATTCTTTACACACAGAGTGCTCTATTTCAAGTGTTTTATTTCTGTAAATGTTGATTATGGATTACAGGTAATGAAAACCAAAATCTAAGAAAATTTGATATTGTAAAAAAGTTCAGTATTGTAAATTGTGTGTCACCTGCCAAGGTTTCCTAAGCCTTTAAATGGTTCCTCAGTCTGGTTCAGTAGGACACACAATCATGGAAGACGCTGATTATGAATTGTATTACTGAATTACTGAAATGAATGAATGTTTCAAAAATATTCTAATTTATTGAGATGCACCTGTACATTACATACAACCTACCAGGAGCCGTGTCTTTTGAATGGGTGAATAAGTTATAAAAAAAAAAAAAGCCAAGATAATCAGGGACATGGTGACAATTAAATGAGCTATGTCATTAGTTTTTGTACTTAGTGACAGGTCCTCTTTAAAGTTTATACCACCCTAATAAAAAATGATAAAATAATAAAGAAAAAATGGAAAAGCAAATGGAAAGAAAAGACATAAGGGGGGTCTGGGAGGGGCTTAAGTCAATTTCGGGTCATAAACAGTCTGTCTGCCAGATTGAGGCAGATGTTAATTGGCTTAATGAACTAAACCTATTCTTCAACAGATTTGATCACACACCAGCTCCTCCCACCCCAGTATGTCCTTCAGCTCCCCCCACCACAATGACTTCTCCCTATGCGGCCACTTCCCAACAGACCAGTAAATCCAGAATTCCATCTTTATCTGGCCACAGTCTGACCTTCACACGGGCCCAGGTGAGGAAGGAGATGAAAAAGATCAAGGCGAGGAAAGCCGCAGGGCCAGATGACATCAGTGCAAGGCTAATTAAGACTTGCGGGGACCAGCTGTGTGGTATAATTACATATATGTATAATATGAGCCTGAGGCAGGAAATAGTCCCTGAATTATGGAAATCTTCTTGTGTGGTACCAGTTCCAAAGAAACCCCACCCTATGGAACTCAACGACTACAGACCTGTAGCACTGACATCCCACCTGATGAAGATCTTGGAGAGATTGGTTCTCACACATCTCCGCCCTCTAGTGAGCCCCGCTATGGACCCACTCCAGTTTGCTTATCGGCCGGGCATTGGGGTAGATGATGCCATCATCCATCTTCTGCACAGGGCTCTGTCTCACCTGGAGAAACCAGGGAACACGGTGAGAATAATGTTCTTTGACTTCTCCAGTGCTTTTAACACCATACAGCCCAGGTTATTGAGGGACAAGCTGGGCCTTGCTGGAGTGGACCACCACCTCTCCAACTGGATCCTAGACTACCTCACAAATCGACCTCAATACGTGAGAGCCCGAGACTGTGTGTCAGGTACCGTGATCTGTAATACGGGGGCACCTCAGGGTACGGTTCTCGCCCCTTTCCTCTTCACACTGTACACTGCAGATTTTAGGTGCAACTCATCCAGCTGCTACCTACAGAAGTATTCTGACGACTCTGCAATAGTGGGTCTCATCACAGATGATGACAGGGAGTACAGAGAACTGAACCAGCATTTTGTGGACTGGTGCCACCGGAACCACCTGAAGATTAACGCGGGGAAGACCAAGGAGATGGTGGTGGACTTCCGCAAAGGCAGAAGCCCTCCTAAACCAGTGGACATCCTGGGGACGGGCATCGAGATTGTGAACACCTATAAGTACCTGGGTTTGCTCCTTAATAATAAGCTGGACTGGGCAGATCATATGGAGGCCCTGTACAGGAAGGGCCACAGCAGGCTCTACCTGCTTAGGAAACTGAGAGCCTTTGGAATCCGGGGGGCACTTCTTAGAACTTTCTTCAACTCGGTAGTGGCATCAGCCATCTTCTTTGGAGTGGCCTGCTGGGGGAGCAGTATATCAACCAGGGACAGAAATAAACTTGACAAGCTGATTAGAAGGGCCAGCTCTGTCCTGGGGAGCCCACTGGACCCAGTGCAGGTGGTGGGTGACAGAAGGATACTGTCCGTGGTGAGCTCCATGCAGAAGAAGAAGTCCCATCCCATGCATGAGACTGTGATCGCGCTGAGCAGTACTGTCAGTGACCGACTGCTCCACCCTAGGTATGAGAAGGAGCGCTATCGGAAGTCTTTCCTCCCCACCGCGGTTAGGCTGTACAACCAACACCGACCTAAGCGGAGATCATTACACACAGAGAACTGAAATATCTCTCTGCCTGTTAAATCCCCCCCCCCCCCTCTGCTACGCCCTATCTGTCTGTCTGCTATTAATGTAATGCCTCTCACCTTGGAACATTCCTGTACATGTTGTATTTGTATTTGTATCTGCTTATCTTATCTTATCTTTGCTGCTGTAACACACTGAATTTCCCCATTGTGGGACTATTAAAGGATTATTATTATTAATAATATGCACTATTATACATTACCCGGACAGAATGGTATTTATGATAAGTCTTAAAAAGGGCTGTTTTTCTGTTGCTATCTATGTCAGCACTTCCTCAGTGGTCTCTGCTTTAGTCAGGTGTCTAGAATGCTTCCACATATCACAAGGCATTATGGGAAAGGAGCTGGGGAGCTCATGCGCCCTCTGTTGGATGTAACAGATCCTCAATTTGCTTTTGACTCACCGAGCCTTGAAACAGCAAAAGGGATTTTAGCCAAGCCAATTTCACTTATCTGCATACAGCGCTGTTTCCGGATTGTTGTCCTTCATCAGTACAGAGCAAAGTGAATTGGCTGGCTTAGTGGGAGGCAATGAGTGGGTTAGGGACAAGAATCTCTCACATTGAGGAGAGCACCAGTGAAGGTGTGTAGAGATTGAATTGCCTTTTGCCCTCTACTTAGCATCTACATATCACAAGGCATTATGGGAAAGGAGCTGGGGAGCTCATGCGCCCTCTGTTGGATGTAACAAATCCTCAATTTGCTTTAGACTCACCAAGCCTTGAGACAGCAAAAGGGATTTTAACCAAGCCAATTTCACTTATCTGCATACAGCGCTGTTTCCGGATTGTTGTCCTTCATCAGTACAGAGCAAAGTGAATTGGCTGGTTTAGTGGGAGGCAATGAGTGGGTTAGGGACAAGAATCTCTCACATTGAGGAGAGCACCAGTGAAGGTGTGTAGAGATTGAATTGCCTTTTGCCCTCTACTTAGCATCTACATATCACAAGGCATTATGGGAAAGGAGCTGGGGAGCTCATGCGCCCTCTGTTGGATGTAACAGATCCTCAATTTGCTTTTGACTAACATTTTTTTTAAAACGTTTTAAAATATAAAAAATAAAAAAAACCAAAACGTTCAAATTACCTCCCTTTCCCTAGAATACATATAAAACTAAAAAAATACTGTGAAACACATACACATTAGGTATCCCTGTGTCCAGAAACGCCCGATCTACAAACTTATAAAGATAGTTTTTCCATACGGTAAACACCGTAGCAGGAAAAAAAAAATCAAAAGTGCCCAACCACCGTTTTTTCATAGTTTTTCACTTCTGATAAAAATTTTAATAAAAGGTAATCAAAGCAATAGTCATTTACCTAAATGGTATAAATAAAAAGTACAACTGGCCCCACAAAAAAAAGCACTATGCATCCCCCTACACAGAATATGGCGACTTTAAGAAAAAAAAAATTTTTTGCAAAGTTTTAAATTTTTCTTAAGGGGTTAAAATGTAAATAAAACTATATAAATTTGGTATCCCTAGAATTGTACCAAAACGTAGAATACAGGTAACGTCATTTTGGCTGCAGAGTAAGCGCCGTAAAAACGAAGCTCGTAAGAAAGTCGCACAAATGCACTTTTTCTCCAATTCTACCCCATTATGAATTTTTTTCCAGCTTCCCAGTACAAGGTACAGAATAACAAATAGCACCATTATGAAGAACAATTTGTCCCGCAAACATGAATCCCTTACATGGCTCTGTGAACGGAAAAATAAAAAAGTTATGGGGTTTGGAAGACGGGGAGTCAAAACAAAAACCAAAAAATGTCACCGCGGGAAGGGGTTAAATACCAACATTTTATCACAAGGAATGTTTTTGTGGGATAGTATACAAGTATTGAAGAGGTTGGCCATTTTGCATATACAGTTGAAACCAGAGGTTTACATACACTATATAAAAAAGACACATATGCGTGTTTTTCTCACTGACATGAAATCAGAATAAACCTTTCCCGTTTTAGGTCAATTATGATTACCAAAATTATTTATATTTGCCAAATGCCAGAATAATGAGAGTGAGAGAATATTTTTAAGGCATTTTTATTACTTTCTGCAAAGTCAAAAGTTTACATACATTTCATTAGTATTTGGTACCATCGCCCTTAAACTGTATGACTTGGGTCAAACATTTTGGATATCCTTCCGCAAGCTTCTCACAATAGTTGGTAGGAATTTGGGCCCATTCCTCCTGATACAACTGATGTAACTGAGCCATGTTTGTAGGCCGCCTTGCTTGCATCTGCCTTTTCAGCTTTGCCCATAAATAGGATTGAGATCCGGGCTTTGTGATGGCCACTCCAAAACATTGACTCTATTATCCTTAAGCCACTTTGTAACCAGTTTGGCAGTAGGCTTCGGGTCATTGTCCATTTGGAAGACCCATTTGCGCGCAAGTTTTAACTTCCTGTCTGATGTCTTGAGATGTTGCTTCAGTATTGCCACATAATGTTCTTTCCTCATGATGCCATCTATTTTGTGAAGTACAACAGTCCCTCCTGCAGCAAAACAACTCCACAACATGATGCTGCCACCCCCATGTTTCACAGTTGGGATGGTGTTCTTAGGCTTGAAAGCTTCTTCCTTTTTCCTCCAAACGTAACGATGGTCATTATGGCCAAACAGTTCAATTTTAGTTTTGTCAGACCACAGGACATGTCTCCAAAAATTAAGGTCTTTGTTCCTGTTTACATTTGCAAACATTAATCTGTCTTTTTTATGTTTCTTTTGGAGTAATAGCTTCTTCCTGGCAGAGTGGCCTTTCAGCCCATGTTGATACAGTACTCATTTCACTGTGGATAATAACTAGAGATGAGCGAATCGAAGCTGAAGAAGTGGAATTTGATCCGAATTTCTAGAATTATTCGATTCGCATTGAATCCGAATTTCCTGACGCTTCGTGGTAACGATTCTCATTTAGTTCAAAATGGCTGCTGTACATGGGACAAGGAACTCTGGGAACGAGGGATCACCCACAATGCCATGTGTACAGCGCATCAGCAGCTGACCCTGTGATGTCACATCCTTTTAACCCCTTCATGAGCGCACATGGCATGTTTGACCGCTGCATCCAAAGTGTTAAAAATACCTGATTGGTTATGGAGCAGGGTGTTAGCTGTAACTGACAGCTAACACCCTGCACATAACTGACGCCAGGGGTTTGAACAACTTGGATGACGCGGTTAAACATGACTGCGGCATCCAAGGGGTTCCTTCCCGGCTCTCTGCAGCCAATAAATAGCTGTTTTTGTTAAATGATTTGCCGCGATTTAATTCGGATTGAATAGAATCATATAGAATTTTTGAATACTTTGCTCTAATAATAACACACTTCTTACCAGCTTCAGCCAGCATCTTCACAAGGTCTTTTGCTTTTGTTCTTGGGTTGATATGCACTTTTCGTACCCAAGCACGTTCATCTCCGGGACACAGAACCCATCTCCTTCCTGCACAGTATGATGGCTGGACATTCCCATCTTGTTTGTACTTGCGTATAATTGTTTGTACAGATGAACGAGGCACCTAAAGGTATCTGGAAGTTGCACCCAAGGATGAACCAGACTTGTGCAAGTCCACTATTCTCTTCTTGATATCTTGGCTGATTTCTTTAGACTTTCCTATGATGTTACACAAAGAAGCAGTGTGTTTTAGGTGTGCCTTAGAATACATCCACAGTTGCGTCTCTAATTAACTTAGATGTTGCCTATAAACCTATCAGAAACTTTCACAGACATGACATCATCATATGGGCTGTCCCAAATAGTTTAAAGGCATAGTAATCATAGTGTATGTAAACTTTTGACTCTCTCTCATTATTCTGGAATTTGGCAAATATAAATAATTTTGATAATCCTAATTGACCTAAAACAGAAAAGATTTATTCTGATTTCAGATAGCGAGAAAAACATGCATATGTGTCTTTTTATATAGTGTATGTAAACTTCTGGTTTCAACTGTATATGTGTGGTATGTTTGAATTCCTAACATATTGCAGTTTTTTGGAAAGTACATTTTGTTGGCAGAAAGGGATTGCTTAAGCAAGCACTTTAGTGGCAAATTTGATTTTTTTTGTGGTATTTTTGCTTGTAATCTCTGTTTGCTGCACAGTTGCATGAAGGTGGTTGTATATATGAAATATTAAGTTGTGTTTTTATATACTGTATGCTGTGCAATCTCAAAAAAGTTAGATTTTTGATATCACAGTCACAGTTTGCTAGGTGCAGTATAGATTTTTAACATATTAGTGAATAACATCAAAATCTTGCTTGTCTTCTGTATCAGTGTTTTTGAGAATACGAGCTCTTGTTGTAGTTGATGTTTGCAGTATATAAATTGTATACATCTTGATTTTTTATTTTAAATGTATTTTGTGTGTGATTATAAGATTGAATAGGAGTTTTAAGTGCAAATATGTGTTTTAGTGCATTTTTTCAAAAAATTATTTGTGTTTGTCACAAAGTTACATGAAGGTGGACGTGGCTATTGATAACCCATTGAGAAACATGTAATCTTCAGGTTGTCTACTTTCAAAAAATATATAGGGTTTAGTGGTGCACTTGCTTTCCATGGTGTGTAATCCCTACATTTTATAGGATGATACTTTTTTAACATTTCCAGCTTAAAAGCAGATTTTTGTTCCTTCCAGTACTAGTGACTTTCTGAAGAAATGTGCATGCAGGTTTAGGCCTTAGTGATATAAATGAACTCTGCACATGTTGATTTCTTATTTTTAGGAGATTTGGTGCATATAACTTTTTGTTTGGTTTCCACTTTTAGCAACTAATATAATTTATTTGCATTTTTTTTTATATAAAACATTCACTTTAAATCAGAATTGTATGAAGGTGCCTGTTCGCATACAGTACCAAGTGGCATTCTGACAGTGCTGCAGGTGTCTACTTTAAGAAAATATATAGGTATGGGGTGGGGGTAGCATGATTTTTTAATGTTGCAATTTAGGTTTTATTTGTCCATCTCAAAACTGTGAAAATTGCTCTGGCTACCAGAGTTGCAAAATTTCCGCAGACCCCTGGCAGTGAAAGGGTTAAGTGTTTTACTCAAAACATTGCTCTATCTATCTATCTATCTATCTATCTATCGCTCTATCTATCTATCTTGTTCTGTTTGCCAAATACTTCTACAGTCATGGCCAAAAGTTTTGAGAATGATACAAATATTAATTTTTACAAAGTCTACTGCTTCAGTTTTTCTAATGGCAATTTGCATATACTCCAGAATGTTATAAAGAGTGATCAGCTTAACAGCAATTACTTGCAAAGTCAATATTTGCCTAGAAAATGAACTTTATCCCCCAAAACACATTTCAACATCATTGCAGCCCTGCCTTAAAAGGACCACCTAACATCGTTTCAGTGATTGCTCCATTAACACAGGTGTGGGTGTTGATGAGGACAGGGCTGGAGATCAATCTGTTATGATTAAATAAGAATGACACCACTGGACACTTTAAAAGGAGGCTTGTGCTTGCCATCATTGTTTCTCTTCTGTTAACCATGGTTATCTCTAAAGAAACACGTGCAGTCATCATTGCACTGCACAAAAATGGCCTAACTGGGAAGAGTATTGCAGCTAGAAAGATTGCACCTCAGTCAACAATCTATCGCATCATCAAGAACTTCAAGGAGAGAGGTTCCATTGGTGCCAAAAAGACTCCAGGGCGCCCAAGAAAGACCAGCAAGCGGCAGGACCGTCTCTTAAAAGTGTTTCAGCTGCGGGATCGGGCCACCAGCAGTGCAGAGCTTGCTGAGGAATGGCAGCAGGCAGGTGTGAATGCATCTGCACGCACTGTGAGGCGGAGACTCTTGGAGCAAGGCCTGGTCTCAAGGAGGGCAGCAAAGAAGCCACTTCTCTCCAGAAAAAACATCAGGGACAGACTGATATTCTGCAAAAGGTACAGGGAGTGGACTGCTGAGGACTGGGGTAAAGTCATTTTCTCTGATGAATCCCCTTTTTGATTGTTTGGAACATCTGGAAAACAGCTTATTCGGAGAAGAAGAGGTGAGCGCTACCACCAGTCTTGTCTCATGCCAACTGTAAAGCATCCTGAAACCATTCATGTGTGGGGTTGCTTTTCAGCCAAGGGAATTGGCTCTCTCACAGTCTTGCCTAAAAACACAGCCATGAATAAAGAATGGTACCAGAATGTCCTCCAAGAGCAACTTCTCCCAACCGTCCAAGAGCAGTTTGGCGCTCAACAATGCCTTTTCCAGTATGATGGAGCGCCTTGCCATAAAGCAAAGGTGATAACTAAATGGCTCAGGGAACAAAACATAGAGATTTTGGGTCCATGGCCTGGAAACTCCCCAGATCTTAATCCCATTGAGAACTTGTGGTCAATCATCAAGAGACGGGTGGACAAACAAAAACCAACAAATTCAGACAAAATTAAAGCATTGATTCTGCAAGAATGGACTGCTATCAGTCAGGATTTGGTCCAGAAGTTGATTGAGAGCATGCCAGGGAGAATTGCAGAGGTCCTGAAGAAGAAGGGTCAACACTGCAAATATTGACTTGCTGCATTAACTCATTCTAACTGTCAATATAAGCTTCTGTTACTCATAATATGAATGCAATTATATTTCTGTATGTGATAAAAACATCTGACAAACACACATAAAAACCAGAGGGCAGCAGATCATGTGAAAATATAATATTTGTGTCATTCTCAAAACTTTTGGCCATGACTGTACTTACTGTATGTCTCTTCATCGTTCATAGCTTAATCACAGGGGGAAACTTGACCAATAGTAATTAAAACAAGTTTCACAGTAAATCTTGGCCACCTTACAAAAAGTGTTAAAACTTAGCTTTTATTAATGCCAAATTGTCACAAAATGGTCCTGCATTTAGCCAGATACACCCTCTAGGGTCTCATATGTAGATATATACAATAGGACCTTCCAGGGATATACACACGTGGACAAAATTGTTGGTACCCCTCGTTTAATGAAAGAAAAACCCACAATGGTCACAGAAATAACTTGAATCTGACAAAAGTAATAATATATAAAAATTCCATGAAAATGAACAAATGAAAGTCAGACATTGCTTTTCAACCATGCTTCAACAGAATTTAAAAAAATAAAACTCATGAAACAGGCCTGGACAGAAATGATGGTACCCTTAACTTAATATTTTGTTGCACAACCTTTTGAGGCAATCACTGCAATCAAACGATTCCTGTAACTGTCAATGAGACTTCTGTACCTCAACAGGTATTTTGTCCCACTCATCATGAGCAAACTGCTCCAGTTGTCTTGGGTTTGAAGGGTGCCTTTTCCAGACGGCATGTTTCAGCTCCTTCCAAAGATGCTCGATAGGATTTAGGTCAGGGCTCATAGAAGGCCACTTCAGGATAGTCCAATGTTTTCCTCTTAGCCATTCTTGGGTGTTTTTAGCTGTGTGTTTTGGGTCATTATCCTGTTGCAAGACCCATGACCTGCGACTGAGACCAAGCTTTCTGACACAGGGCAGCACATTTCTCTCTAGAATCCCTTGATAGTCTTGAGATTTCATTGTACCCTTCACAGATTCAAGACACCCTGTGCCAGATGCAGCAAAGCAGCCCCAGAACATAACAGAGCCTCCTCCATGTTTCACAGTAGGGACAGTGTTCTTTTCAAGATATGCTTAATTTTTCTGTCTGTGAACATAGAGCTGATCTGCCTTGCCAAAAATTTTGATTTTTGTCTCATCTGTCCATAGGACATTCTCCCAGAAGCTTTGTGGCTTGTCAACATGTAGTTTGGCAAATTACAGTACTTTTGTCAGATTCAAGTTATTTCTGTGACCATTGTGGGTTTTTCTTTCATTAAACGAGGGGTACCAACAATTTTGTCCACGTGTGTATATAAATCTAGCAAAATGTCAGTGCAGTCCCAAACATATCCACTCAGTGGCCCAAATCCTGCACCCGTCAGACAGACTCCTCATTAATCATATCATGAGTATCTGGCTAAGTGCAGGACCATTTGGTCCACAAACTCAGCAGTGACTATAGAACCCTCTGGATGGTAAAAGCTGTGTTTTGAGACTATGGTACAGTGGGGAAAAAAAGTATTTAGTCAGCCACCAATTGTGCAAGTTTACCCACTTAAAAAGATGAGAGAGGCCTGTAATTGACATCATAGGTAGACCTCAACTATGAGAGACAAAATGAGAAAACATATGTAGAAAATCACATTGTCTGATTTTTTAAGAATTTATTTGCAAATTATGGTGGAAAATAAGTATTTGGTCACCTACAAACAAGCAAGATTTCTGGCTCTCACAGACCTGTAACTTCTTCTTTAAGAGGCTCCTCTATCCTCCACTCATTACCTGTAGTAATGGCTCCTGTTTGAAATTGTTATCAGTATAAAAGACACCTGTCCACAACTTCAAACAGTCACACTCCAAACTACACTATGGTGAAGACCAAAGAGCTGTGGAAGGACACCAGAAACAAAATTGTAGACCTGCACCAGGCTGGGAAGACTGAATCTGCAATAGGCAAGCAGCTTGGTGTGAAGAATTCAACTGTGGGAGTAATAATTAGAAAATGGAAGACATACAAGACCACTGATAATCTCCCTCGATCAGGGGCTCCACGCAAGATCTCACCCTGTGGGGTCAAAATGATCACAAGAACGGTGAGCAAAAATCCCAGAACCAAACTGGGGGACCTAGTGAATGACCTGCAGAAAGCTGGGACTAACGTAACAAAGGCTACCGTCAGTAACACACTACGCCGCCAGGGACTCAGATCCTGCAGTGCGAGACGTGTCCCCCTGCTTAAGCCAGTACATATCCGGGCCCGTCTGAAGTTTGCTAGAGAGCATTTGGATGTTCCTGAAGAGTATTGGGAGAATGTCATATGGTCAGATGAAGCCAAAGTAGAACTGTTTGGTAGAAACACAACTTGTCGTGTTTGGGGGAGAGTGAATGCTGAGTTGCATCCAAAGAACACCATACCTACTGTGAAGCATGGGGGTGGCAACATCAAGCTTTGGGGCTGTTTCTCTGCAAAGGGACTAGGACGACTGATCCGTGTACATGAAATAATGAATGGGGCCATGTATCGTGAGATTTTGAGTGCAAACCTCCTTCCATCAGCAAGAGCATTGAAGATGAAACATGGCTGGGTCTTTCAGCATGACAATGATCCCAAGCACACCGCCAGGGCAACGAAGGAGTGGCTTCGTAAGAAGCATTTCAAGGTCCTGGACTGGCCTAGCCAGTCTCCAGATCTCAACCCCATAGAAAACCTTTGGAGGGAGTTGAAAGTCCGTGTTGCCCAGCGACATCCCCAAAACATCACTGCTCTAGAGGAGATCTGCATGGAGGAATGGGCCAATATACCAGCAACAGTTTGTGCCAACCTTGTGAAGACTTACAGAAAACGTTTGACCTCTGTCATTGCCAAGAAAGGATATATAACAAAGTATTGAGATGAACTTTTGTTATTGACCAAATACTTATTTTCCACCATAATTTGCAAATAAATTCTTTAAAAATCAGACAATGTGATTTTCTAGATTTGTTTTCTCATTTTGTCTCTCATAGTTCAGGTCTACCTATGATGACAATTACAGGCCGGCCTCATCTTTTTAAGTGGGAGAACTTGCACAATTGGTGGGTGACTAAATACTTTTTTTCCCCACTGTATATACGTGAGTGACCAGAGTTTATATTAGGTCAAGGAGAGAGAGATAGGATATACCTCGGATTACCCTGATATAAGATGGTTCTCATTAATTCTGTCAACCGGAAGGGGATAAACTAGGGGGTATTATAGCTCTCCTATGACCTACTCTGAGTCTAAATAGTGCTGTCTGTATATATTAGCTCCTGGGACTTTTATATTCTACAGTGGACGTCCTTAGTATATTTTTAATTTAGCATCGTTTATAGCTTGTTGCCTAGGTTTCGAACCACTTCTGCTATTTAGCACCGGTAGTTGGGCTAGTGACACCAGTACCTGTTCTCTGGAGAGGGACATGTGGCAGGGTCCCTGTCCAGTCACCTCTGTTCTTTTCACTGTGGTTGATAGCTAATGGAGTCGCACTTATCTCTTAGCTTTTGATCACTCCCTCTGTTATCACTTTATGTAAATCCAGTTAGGGATTTACACTGTGCACTTTAGAACAGGCACACTGTTAGTCTCGGGAGCACGCTGCTGCCCTGAACTTTCTATCACACAGGCTAAGCCCGCCCACCAACTTATCACTGAAACCAAGAAGTGGAGGAGAGAAGAGACATGTGGAGCAGCAATTATTGGCAGGGACAATACATGGCTTTCACGGCCCACTGGGTCAATGTTTTGCATGGCAGTGGCCACAGTCCAGAAACGCAGTAAGGCCACGTGCTAGTATTGACACCACTTCGTGGTTGCAAGTTCAGTTCCAACATCAGATGTGAGCCATCTGCCACCTCCAGTTGCTCCTCCCCATTTCATGGCTGTAAGGTGAAGCACACATGTTGGAGCATCTGTTTGAGCAGCAGAAGGCGGTAAATGATTACTGCATGTAGAAAACCACCGGGACAATGTGTTATTTTAAAATCCACCTTTTGAGACTTTACGAGGAAAGTGCATTGCCTTTTGAAGGCCTTTTAGGATGCCACCAAATGTGTAAGTATCAGGGACAACTGCAGCATCAGTGATGTCATCCCTTTCATATATATCTTGAAGTCAGGCAATGAGAGGTGGAAAAGGAATAACAACTTCTACCCCTTCAGTCACCAGAACTGGATCTGGGTGATGGTAGTGGATGACCTGGGACTCCTAGACAAGAGTAGGAACTTTCCTTTGGATGCAGAAGGGAGCCCTTGATATTTCACAGACGCTATTTTGCTGTGGCATTTGCTCCCATATAGTGATAGCAGACAGAACAGCTCTTGAGATCTAGGTTTGAATCCAGTCAAAGACAACATCTGCAAGGAGTTAATATGTTCTCCCCACTTTTGCATGGGTTTCCTTCGGGTACTCCGGTTTCCTCCCACACTCCAAATACATAGTGAGAGGGAATTTAGATTGTGAGCCCACTATGGGACTGTGTTGACAATATCTGTGAAGTGCTGCGGAATATGATGCTATATAAGTAAGCTAAAATAAGAAAATAATTCTCTTCTGGCTCCCAAATGTTGTTCTCATCAGAGAAGATATGCCAGCCTATCAGTTGACAGGCCAAGCACAAATTTTTCTTGAAATTCTGTAAATTGTCACTCCGCCAACACTGTTGCTGTGATATTTGCTCCCATTAAAGGATGATGGGCAGAACAGTCCTGTCTTCTAGCTGTTCTCATCAGAGAAGATAATCTAGCTTTTCAGCTTACAGGCCAAGGACTTTTCAGACTCCAGAGTATAATAATAGTTCGTGGGTGGTCCACTATGTGGTGTAATACTGTGTAGAGGGGCTACTATGGGACATTATACTGTGTGTAGGGGCCACTATGGGACATTATACTGTGTGGAGAGGCAGCTATGGGACACTATACCGTGTGCAGGGGCCTCTATGGGACATTATACTGTGTGGAGGGATCGCTATGGAATATTATACTGTGTAGAGGGGCCACTATGGGACATTATACTGTGTGGAGGAGATGCTATGGAACATTATTCTGTCTGGAGGCCACTTTGGGACATTATAGTGTATGTTAATGGGACGTTATACTGTGTGGCGGCCAGGAAAGGGTGTGCTATGGCATGGTAGGGGGTGGCCCGCAAGTCAAAAGTTTGATATGAGGCCCAGTCTTTTCTAGTTACGACCCTGCCCAGCAGTTACATTGCCCGAACAGCCTGACATACTCCATACTTTTACAGCAGATGTTGGGACGGTATGAAACACATTTGTGAGGTTACAGCTACTTATTTGACTAAAATTTACTTGTGCTGTCACAAAAGCTTACCTGACAGAAAAACACAGTTGTGATGTAACAGCAGTTTACCAGACAGATTAACAATTCTGAGGTCACAGCTTCTTGCTTGTCTATAACACACTTGTGATGTCACAGTAGAGTGACTGAAATTGTCCACTGATGTCGCCATAGGTTACCTAACGGTGAAATTTCTCCTTCACTGTAGCTGAGCAGGCCCTCAGATCAGCTGAATAGGTTTTGCAACTGCAGGAAACACTAGCCGCAGAGCCCTTAATGTAGAAGTGCTGCATCTGCACTAGTAGCTGGCATATAAGTAGTAAGGACAGGTCTGGCGATACAGGCAATGACATGGACCCTGCAGCTGGGAGCTATTTTGCTTTCTTCTTTGTATTTGTATGTAGTGAGTAAATATTTATGTGTACACTATTTTTGTATTGTGCACATATTATATGTTGTAAGTTGGCTATTGAAATGTGGATGTAATGAGTACAGTATTGGATCAAGGTTCCTTGGGCCCATCAGATGAAACATTATTCTTTGGGCTCAGACTCCCCTAGGAATAGTGGCGTGCGACCATGACCGGGCCCGGAGGAAATGGCTGGGGACCCAGACCACCATGATAGCGGTTGGGGAAAGCCTGGTTCCTTGACCGCTATACATATTGTTAATGGAAAAGGGTCCGGCTATTTCCAATTGTTGCCAGCCCAGGGGAGATGACTAAAAGTAAAAAAAATACTTATACTCACCTCTCTTGAGCTCAGCATCCTTTCCAGAGCTCTTCCTTCCAGTGACTGAGGTCATATGGGGTGCGCTGGCGTAATGACATCATCACGCCCCATGTGACCACTGAGGCCCAATCACAGGCCCCAGCAGTGACGTTTTGGGCACGTGACCTCAGTCGTCAGGCATAAGAGGACCAAGGAAGATGCTGCAGACAGCCGGACTGAGCGAGGATGCCTGGGAGAGGTGAGGCAAGGTGAGTATAAGTGTTTATTTTTAATCAATCCCCCTGGGCCTCTACTTATTATACTCTGGGGTCTGAAGAGAACCCAGAGTATAATAATAGTACCGGCTCTATGGGGAACTCTTGGGAGCAGATAATATTGTGTGGGGGACACTGTGCAGCATATAATACTGTGTGGGGGGGGGCCACTGTGGAGCATATAATACTGGGTGGGGGCCACTGCGGAGCATATAATACAGTGTGGGTCTACTCCAGAGCATATAATACTGAATCACAGAGCTACCTGTACATCCACCATCACTGCAATGCCTCTGATCATGCTTACAGCACCGTATATAGTGTATATGACATCAGCACTGTAAGGTGTTCACCTACCACTGTATATTGGCTGAGAGGTGCACAATGTCACAGTGACTCACAAGACATGCGTCTCTTCTATATTTTTCTTGCGCAATACATGTGCTGGCGACCATTTTACTTAATCTGCGATGAATCTGCATTGGAAGAACAATTTCAACCAGAAATAGACAAAGAAGCAACTGGATCATATAGATCTCCAAGAGTGAGGCCTTTTGACTTACTAACTAAGAGTATAGTCATAAAGTGAGTAGGCCTATGGCCACCCTGACCCCTTTTTGTGCAAGCTTGCATTATCACTTCTGGTACATAGGCGACAAGAATTGCTGATGTTGTTAGGTTTTATGCTGTTTTTTGAATTATTAAAGTATTGTTTTTAATGATGGCGCTAAATGCACCTTGGCAGGCTTAGCACAGATTCACTATGAAATTCACCCCTATACATTGAAGGGAAGAAATCCACAGTGGAGGCCAGTCAGACTGATGGGGCCCCATTATTCAGCTGATATAGTGAGCTACTGGTGCTGGAACTACACGGTTGATGGAGCCATAAGCAGAACACTCTGTACATTGTGTAGTGGCAGTGGTGAGTTACTGCAGTTCATCTTCCATTGAAGGATTTGTTTATGTTTCATACAGAACTAGTGAACAGTATATGTAAAAAATAAAAATGTTCTTTGGCGGTCCAGAGCTTCATCAGCATTTTCGTTATGGACAGGTACATAAGACAGACACACAACCTCCACTAACCTTATGGTGATCAAAGGTTTAAGCATGCTATAATACCACAAATCTCACTCTTGTTTTGCTTAAAGGAGTTGTCTAGCTTTTGGATATTGATGAACTGTACTCAGGACAGGTCATTAATATCAGATTGGTAGGAGTTTGACAACCCCACTGATCAGTTAATGTGGAAAGCTACTGGTGCAGGACTTATACAGCCGATGGAGCTGGAAACAGACTGCTTTCTACACTGTGTAGTGTACTGAGGATAGGTCACCGATATCAAAAGTTGGACAACCCCTTTAGCAGCAGAAATCAGTATGCATCCATTTTAGATTTCAGCAGAATTTTGGTATTGAAGTGATCTGTCAACAATTTTTGAATATGTACAGCTAGTTCAAAGTAGCCACAAAAAGTTACTCTGGCTCTAACCAAATTTTTTTGGCACTACCAACCATTATCCAGCCCTGACCATAATTCTATTGAAGAACTGTATAATATACTCTGTAGTTTTCCAGAGGCAAACATTGGAGTTTCCAAGCAGTTCCAATGTGTTAATAATGATGATGAAATTAATGACAGTGAATATGTGATAAATAGAAATCTGTACTAAGAGTTTTCAACATATTTTAATTGACTGGCTGCAAAGTACAAATTTCCAAATTGCCAAAATGGCATATATAAAAATAATAGATATATAAATATACATAAACCATTTATTAAGGCAGAGATCCAGAGGGTACATCTGCATAAATTAGTGCTACATTGGGTAAGACAAGCACATTTGAGGCTGATTTATGCATAACACAAGAGAATGGAAACAGCATCGTGCTGTGAAAGACCTCTAGAAGATGACCTCCTTGTCCGAGGCGTCCCACATTCTCTCAGCAAAAACACTACATATCTGTATATCGCTTATTAAGCTAGTTTACATGCCAAAAGTGAATAGGTCACATATTTTACATCTGTTTTTATGTGACATGTATCTATGTCAGTCAGTCTGCATGAATAATAAGTTACAAAAGAGTGCCAAGTACATTTGTACATTTGGAAATGAATCTTGGTATGTGTGGTGGGTAGAAGTTTGTGCGGTGACATTATATATATATATATATATATATATATATATATATATATATATTTATCCCAGTGGGGTTATGTTTTACTCATAACTTTGGCACATCCCCTGAGTTTGATAGAAATCATTTCATTCATTTATTGCAGATTCTGCCTCCAGTTTCTTATGGTATATTTAGAGCATTTTACAGATTACTGTAGAATGGGGCCTCACATTTAAACACAGTAAGAATGGCCTATTGCTTAAATCATGTGGAACATTTTTTTAAAGAATTTTTGGTATGCTTTTAAAACAGTCTGCTACTTCCTGTTTCCTGGAGGTGTACCATTGGCCATAGACACAATGGTCTGGAGCAGACCCTATTTACTTCTATGGGAGAGATTTCTAGACTTGCTCTGTGACCTGGGCATAGGTCATTCTGCAGAGAGGGGAGTAGATAAGCTGTGAAATCACCTATTGTGACCCCTGGATTCTATGTCTTATCTACATATATATGATAACTGATCATCGATAAGTGAGGGGGCTGCTCTAAAAAGCATATTATTTGGCCACAGTCAGAACTGCAGGATTTTATTTTTAAATATAGATAACATGGAAAATTAAAAAAAAAAAAACTCACCAAAAACTATCTTTCACATAAAACTTGATTTAAAAATAGGTTATTTTCTGGTAACACATTACCTTTAAAAGGTTTGTTTGGTTTCTTTGAAAAACCAGGTTCAGGCAAAGGAGGGGTTAAAAAACAAACTGAGCGGTACTTACCTTCTGAATCCTTTAGTGCTCAGTTTTTCCTGCTCCCTACTGGGGTTTGTTGACAAGGCTATAGCAGTGACATCAATGGCACATGTCCTCTGCAGCCCACCACTGAACTCAAAAGTACATCACGTGGCGCCAATGTGATATCGCTGCTGCAGTCTCATTAACAAACACCAGTGGAGACCAACAGAGACTGAGTGCCAGTGGTTTCAGGAGAAAAGTGCCACTTAGTTTGTTTTTTTTTAACTCCTCCTCTGCTTGTAGCTAGTTTTTCAATGTAACCGGACAACCCCTTTAATACTGCGCGCCATGTGGTATTGTTTCCTGAGTATTTTAATACAAATGTCATACTGGAAATGCAGACAACAAAATTCAGAAATCATGGATGCAGCAAAGTAGTGATCCTCAGTCTTATTACAATGGAGAAACCTAACTTCAGGGTTAGGAGAACCCTTTAACAAGCTCAGTGTCAGGTAGCATTCTACTGTACAATATTTGCCTAGCACTAAATTGTGTCTGAGATATGTTGACTGCTTTGCAAGACAGTCTGAAATCAGTTTGCCATTTACAGTATACAATAGAAGTGACAGTTCTTACAGATCTGTTCTGTGGAATCCCTTCCCCAGGTTCTAGGGTACTCCAGGGAAATCGGTTTCAAAAACTCTTCTCGAAGTACTCTAGTCACTTGATTCAGACCATTTTAGTTTTTTCTTCTTTCCCTTGTCGTTCTGTGGTTCTATCCTATTATAGTGGATATTGTCGTACAGTTCTGTACTGTTGGTTTTGGCATATATTATAGAACAACCTATGCAGGAATTCATTGTTGTACCTGTAACCAGGTACAGATCAAATTATTTTACAAATATAGACACAGACATTGAAAATATAACTCACAGAATGCCAGGCCATAAAAGCACCAATAAAATTAGACCAAATGGCTGACTGAAAGGCATGACAATGCTAAAGTTGTTGCATATAGTGTCTGCAACCCAGAGGTACAAGAAATTTACTTGATGTCACCTTAAATATGGTGCAGATGATATGTGGAATACTTGTCATAAGGTCAAACATTTCATATATTTCGATTGTCAATTAGTAGGGCCCTATTGTAAAATAAAGGAGTCAAAGTAGTTTTTCTTATGTATCCCTGGTTTCTTCCCCTAATTTTTCTACCTTTTCTGTATGGCATTTTTATGTCCTGAAGAAAAGGGAATTAAAAAAATTATATCGTATTTTGTAGATGTTTGCTGGCAGTCTGAGACTGACTACTGTGAAATACATGTGATTTGGTTCAACCATAATGGAAACAAAATGGAAAAGATTTTGGTTGATAAGTCCTTTCAACAGGATTATATCCAGAAGACCATAGCTCTTCTGTTGGTCCATGGTTATGGACAGTTGACTTTAGATATTTTGTGTTCTTTCCTTCAAGGAATGGTTATTTTTTAATTGATGCCATGTTTCAATTCTGATGCCTCTCCGGAAAACTGTGCAGGTCTTGACCTATAAATTCACTTACTGTGATGGAAAGAAAGAAATGGGATAAACAGTGAGACAGCTAAGCATTTTTTTTTACTTGCAAATGGCATATTAAATAACTTAAAATATTAGCGGGGGTGGTGGAAATTTCTTGCATGGTTGGAAAAAGTGTGGTTTATCATTACTTAAAATATGTTCTAGTCATCATTTGTCTGTTTAGATTTGGTACCAGGACTATGGTACCAGCAGTGTAGAATGGTGTGGCATTAAAAATGTATACTATAGCTTATTTTTCAGTAATGTGAAGGCAGTTGGGGCTCTTTAAAGGGAATGTATTACTATTTTATTTTACTATTTAAAATAAAATAAACATATTTTATCTCATCTATTTAATATCTATTTTTTTTATTATATTTTCTGCACATGATTTTGGGAATAGCCATGTTGCCTGAGCTGCTTCTCTGAGCTGTAAACAACAGATCCGAGATTTGCATTTCTGGTTACCCCCTTGCCTGAGACCTTACATCCACGGCAGATGTCAGGACTTTAAACATGGCACCTATTTAGCAGCCGAGTAGATGCCATAACCACAGATAAGTGAAATTGGCTTGGCTAAAATCCCATTTGCTGTCTCAAGACTCAGTGAGTCAAAAGCAAATTGAGGATCTGTTACATCCAACAGAGGGCGCATGAGCTTCCCAGCTCCTTTTCCCATAATGCCTTATGATATGTAGATGCTTAGTAGAGGGCAAAAGGCAATTCAAAACTCTACACACCTTCACTGGTGCTCTCCTCAAGGAGAGATGTTCCCATCCCATAACCACCAAGTCTTCATTGTTTTACATAGTGAGATAATACCTACAATCAGAGACTGCAAGCTTTCTGACTGAGGCATCTGGAGGGACGTCGAGTAGGCACTGCCATGTTGACTTTCATCACTGTCTCCCACAGCAAGATCCAGGGGAGACAATCCATTACAATGACAGCCAGGAGCCTATTCATATCTCCCACGTCAGTCATTACTGTGCTTCTATTACATACTGTTCATTAATTTTACAATATTCTGCAATAGTATTGCAGTATATTCTATAGGTGATCAAACCCCCTAGATCAGACCCTTTCCCTAGATCACATATGAAACTAAACAAAAGCAAAAATGATTATCAATTACTAATATATAAAAAATATTTATCACATATGGTGAACACCATAGTGGGAAAAATAAATGATGCCATACAGAGCTATCTACAGTCATGGCCAAAAGTTTTGAGAATGATACAAATATTAATTTTTACAAAGTCTACTGCTTCAGTTTTTCTAATGGCAATTTGCATATACTCCAGAATGTTATAAAGAGTGATCAGCTTAACAGCAATTACTTGCAAAGTCAATATTTGCCTAGAAAATGAACTTTATCCCCCAAAACACATTTCAACATCATTGCAGCCCTGCCTTAAAAGGACCACCTAACATCGTTTCAGTGATTGCTCCATTAACACAGGTGTGGGTGTTGATGAGGACAGGGCTGGAGATCAATCTGTCATGATTAAGTAAGAATGACACCACTGGACACTTTAAAAGGAGGCTGGTGCTTGCCATCATTGTTTCTCTTCTGTTAACCATGGTTATCTGTAAAGAAACACGTGCAGTCATCATTGCACTGCACAAAAATGGCCTAACTGGGAAGAGTAATGCAGCTAGAAAGATTGCACCTCAGTCAACAATCTATCGCATCATCAAGAACTTCAAGGAGAGAGGTTCCATTGGTGCCAAAAAGGCTCCAGGGCGCCCAAGAAAGACCAGCAAGCGGCAGGACCGTCTCTTAAAAGTGTTTCAGCTGCGGGATCGGGCTACCAGCAGTGCAGAGCTTGCTGAGGAATGGCAGCAGGCAGGTGTGAGTGCATCTGCACGCACTGTGAGGCGGAGACTCTTGGAGCAAGGCCTGGTCTCAAGGAGGGCAGCAAAGAAGCCACTTCTCTCCAGAAAAAACATCAGGGACAGACTGATATTCTGCAAAAGGTACAGGGAGTGGACTGCTGAGGACTGGGGTAAAGTCATTTTCTCTGATGAATCCCCTTTTCGATTGTTTGGAACATCTGGAAAACAGCTTATTCGGAGAAGAAGAGGTGAGAGCTACCACCAGTCTTGTCTCATGCCAACTGTAAAGCATCCTGAAACCATTCATGTGTGGGGTTGCTTCTCAGCCAAGGGAATCGGCTCTCTCACAGTCTTGCCTAAAAACACAGCCATGAATAAAGAATGGTACCAGAATGTCCTCCAAGAGCAACTTCTCCCAACCGTCCAAGAGCAGTTTGGCGCTCAACAATGCCTTTTCCAGCATGATGGAGCACCTTGCCATAAAGCAAAGGTGATAACTAAATGGCTCAGGGAACAAAACATAGAGATTTTGGGTCCATGGCCTGGAAACTCCCCAGATCTTAATCCCATTGAGAACTTGTGGTCAATCATCAAGAGACGGGTGGACAAACAAAAACCAACAAATTCAGACAAAATTAAAGCATTGATTCTGCAAGAATGGACTGCTATCAGTCAGGATTTGGTCCAGAAGTTGATTGAGAGCATGCCAGGGAGAATTGCAGAGGTCCTGAAGAAGAAGGGTCAACACTGCAAATATTGACTTGCTGCATTAACTCATTCTAACTGTCAATATAAGCTTCTGTTACTCATAATATGAATGCAATTATATTTCTGTATGTGATAAAAACATCTGACAAACACACATAAAAACCAGAGGGCAGCAGATCATGTGAAAATATAATATTTGTGTCATTCTCAAAACTTTTGGCCATGACTGTACATTGAAACATAAATAAGTTACAAGTGTCAAAATTTGGCAACTCTTAAAGTCTTTAGATTTTTGTAAAGGTATTAAAACATATAAATAGCTATATCATCATTGGTATCACTATGATCGTATTGGCCTGCAACATATAGGAAACATAATTTTTGCTGCACAGTGTATGTCTTAAAAAAAAAAGAAAAGTCATAAGGAAATGGAGGAAATGTTGTTTTTTTTTCTAATTCCACCCTATTCTGAATTTTTTCAGTTTCCCAGTATATTGTATAGAATATTAAATTGCAACATTACAAAGTACAACTTGTCCCACAAAAATAAGGCTAAATGTGCAGTAAAGGGAAAGGACCCCCCGTTGTCTGGATGGATCGGGTTCTGCTATGGATAGACAATAAATACTTTTTGTGGCATAACCCCTTTAATATGACAGCTAATACATGTACCAGTATTTATAATGTTAAAAAGGCCCAATGGTTTCAGCAAAGAAAACATGGAACCATAGATGTAACAAGCAGTCATAAAAAAAATGAGATATTGAACAAAAAGATATTGAACAAAATTAGAATGTGCATTGTGATAAGCCAACATTTTTTTTTTTTTTTAAAGGTTGTTTATCATTGGGGAAACGTGTTTTTAACTGAAGCAGTGTTGGAATAGCCTTTATAAAGGCTATTCTACTCCTACATTTACTTTTCTTCTCCTCGCCACCGTTTGTCCAAAAAAACATTTTATTCTCATATGTAAATTATGCTCAGGGAGCAGCGGGGCGACTCCGCGTCATTGCCACAACCCGCCTCCAGAGCTGCTTTTTCACACCCCCTGCATCTTCTTCTGTTCATCTTGAATCTGCTTCTTGCTCCGTCGCACATTTTTATGGCGTACGCTGGTGTAAGAACCTAAACAAAAATGGCCGCTGGAGTCACTTTGAGTTCAGGCAGAGCCGACTGAGCATACTCAGAGGCGGGTTGCGGTGATGACGCGGAGTGCTCGGAGCACAGGGGGAACGCCCCCACTGCTCCCTGAACATAATTTACATATGAGAATAAAATGTTTTTTTTTTTGGAAAAATGGTGGCGAGGAGAAGAAAAGTAAAGGTAGGAGTAGAATAGCCTTTAGAAAGGCTATTCCAACATTGCTTCAGTTAAAAACACGTTTCCCTAATGATAGACTCCCTTTAAGGAAGGGAAACATTAGAACAGCACAAAATGGCGTCAATATTACATTTTGAATGCAGGAGGAGAATAGCCATATTATATTCACCTTCTTCCAGTGTGATCCCCTGGATTGGCATTGGGTGAAAAGGATTTTCAAAAACTTGACTATGTTCCTTCCTCACCTCTCCACTTTCATTGCTGACAGATTTGGTATATTCTTCCAAATGTTCCTGATAACAGGCATCTTTTTCATTTTGGTTTGAAGCCATACAAGCTTCAGTATCAGAGGTACCCTCTTGACCAGGATCTGGAGCACTAGGGATGATTGGGGAAGGAGGAGAGGAGAAGGGAGTAGGATGTGTTGATGGACACAAGGTGGTGAGTTGAGAAGTGCTACAAGAGGACAGGTTTTGGTAGCTTGCAGAAAATGTCTGGGGCACACCATCATCTTTACAGGATATAGATAAACTTGAATTAGAGGTGGAAAACCCTGTGTGACATGCTGATCCAACATCATTTGAGTGTGATCGTAAAGTGTGTGCAGGATTGTTAGAGGGATTTGAGAGTGTACTTGGAGTAAATTGTTGATTGCCTGTACATTGCTCTGTTCTATTGACTCCTGGAGATGCTGAAGACTGTTTAGAGTGTACTGTGTCTAAGCTGTTCACTTCACCTAAAGTAGTGTATGTTGGAGGAGCACATGATGGATAAGACTGATATCCTGGGACAAAATGTGAAGTAGGGCTATCAAATTCTAAACTTTGCAAAATAGGAGAGGATTGGTAGTTTGGATGAGAACCTGTTCCTCTCTCCTCCAGTTTTTTGTTTGTGCTTAAATGGGGAAGCAATGATCCTCCAAATGTAGTTGAGTTTGTGGGATGTGATGAACATGGCTGTGGGGACCAGGGAACTGGACTAGGTGGCAGTGCTGAGTTACTCGTTTGAAATGGCAGAGTTATAGACATGTCACCACCATTCTCCGGGTAGGATGGGGGACATTTCAATTCAGGAAGAACTGTTTGATTAAAATAGCAACCTAAAATGGAACTGCTGTTTGCACTACAATCAGAAGCTCCTGAGAACATTCTGTCCTGGTGTGGAGAAATGTAATAAGGAGACACCTCCATAGGCGCCTCAGCCAAATTTGGTGTTACAGGAGACACAAATGTTGTAGATAGCTCCATATGGCCAGGGTCTAAAGTTATGTGAGATGGAGCAGGAAGCGAAGCAGAGGGAAATCTATGTAAGGTCATTTCAGGGAGAGGTTCCTCTTTAAATATGACTGAAGATAGATTATGTGATATTAGAAGGCAAATAGCAAAAGAACAGAAATGTAGAATGAATGTAGATGAAACGGAGAATAAAGCAAACAAAGAATATTAACATTCCATACTCAAATTCAGTAAAACCACGCAAGTTGTATGAATTTACTAGGTAAACAGTTTACACAGCTTTATCTACAAGCATTCATGAAAAAACAAAAATTACTTACTTGGTAGGTAGCGAAAGCTTTGCATAGGACTTCTCTTCCTACGCCCATTAGAAATATAGAAATAGACTTGTAGAGGTCGTGTGATCTCCTTATTACAGTATTCTGGGACTTGCACAGAAAGCAAGGACTGGAACCATTAAAAGAATAAATGTATAAAGGTTAGAATTGTCTTGCAAAGTCACTCTAAATACTAAAGACCATCTTGTTTGTTATTTGGTCATGGACAAGAAGCGCTGGCTGTGAGTATCAGTACTAGTAGTAGTAATATGGATGTCATATTTAGGCCTCTACATGACTGTGCATGCAGTGAACTAACAGATTTTCTTATAGGTAACTGCAATGGTAAGTTCCAGTGTATGACAATCTCTCATTAAAAATTGTTTCATTTTATTTACATAACTCTTTAGCACCAGGAGGTGGCAGCAAAAGATCTAGATATGTTTCCTATGTTGTCATTTGAAATTATTGGTGATGGATTTATTTTACTCAGGGATGAACAAAGAAAAGATTCCAGAATATCTTTCCGCACAGCCCATGAGCTATACATATTTTAACAGATTTATAACCAATTAGTAATTTTTAAAGGGAATCGGTCAGGTCAATCTGGGACACTAAACCACCCACAGGTCTTTATAGTCCTGGGGTTTAGTGTCCCAGATTGCCCTGTTGTAATGCAATCCGCAGGTGCATTAAAAATAAAAAAAAACATTTTATACTTACCTAGCTAAGTGCCCGATCGACGCTGTTTGGTGAGAGCGGTCTGGCTTATTCATGAGGTACGCCTCCCGGCGCCTGCGCTGTTCTTCAGTGGAGCCAAAGATGGACACCCTGGCTTCACTATGTCATTGCGGGGCATGCGCACTGAAGCCGAGGTGTACTCCTCTGGCTTTATTGAAGAACTGCGCAGGCGCAGGGAGTACAGCGGCAGGGTGAGCATAAAGCTATTTTATTTTTAATGGATTGCGTTATAACAGGGTGATTTGGGACACTAAACCCCAGGTCCATATGGACGTGTGGGTGATTTAGTGTCTCAAATTGCCCTGACAGATTCCCTTTAAAGTTATAACATTGTCAACACTTCAGAAGATACTTTGGATTTAAGTAACAGATTTAAATATGTGTTGCATGTTCAATGTATGTCAGTAACATCTCAATACAATGCAAAATAATGACCAAGACCATGTTCATTAAAAGGGTTGTCCATGATTTTTTATTTATGCCCTATCTTTATGACAGGCCATAAATATCTGATTAGTGGAGGATGGACAATTGGCCCCCCTGCACAGATCAACTGTTCAAAGGTGTGTCCTGTTGCAGCATCCCAGAGTGTTCCTGCTTTAATTGTCTTTGAGCCTCTGGGTGGGTTTTGTATGTCTTGTATATACAGTGGCATGTAAAAGTTTGGACACCCCTGGTCAAAATGACTATTATTGTGAACAGTTAAGCAAGTTGAAGATAAAATGATCTTCAAAAGGCATAACAATTAAAGATGACACATTCCCAATGTATTTTTTGGATTAAAAAAAATATTTTCATATTTTACATTTTCAAAATAACAAAATATGAAAATGACTTGATGCAAAAGTTTGGGCACCCTGCATAGTTAGTACCTAGTAGCACCCCCTTTAGCAAGTATCACAGCTTGTAAACGCTTTTTGCAGCCAGCCAAGAGTCTTTCAATTCTTGTTTGAGGGATTTTCATCCATTCTTCCTTGGAAAATTCTTCCAGTTCTGTGAGATTCCTGTGTCGTCTTGCTCTTTTGAGGTCTAGCCACAGATTTTCAATGATGTTCAGATTAGGGGACTGTGAGGACCAGCTCAGCTTGCGCCTTTTTAGGTAGTCTATGTTGGATTTTGACGTGTGTTTAGGATCAATATCCATTTGTAGAAGTCATCCCCTTTTCAATTTCAGCTTTTTTACAGATGGTGTTATGTTTGCTTCAAGAATTTGCTGAAATTTCATTGAATCCATTCTTCCCTCTACCTGTGAAATGTTACCCCCGTGCCACTGGCTGAAACAACAAAGCATGATTGATCCACCCCATGCTTAATGGTTGGAGAGATGTTCTTTTCCTGAAATTCTGTGCCCTTTTTTTCTCCAAACATATCTTTGATCATTGTGGCCAAAGAGTTCTATTTTAACCTCATTGGTCCACAGTACTTGTTTCCAAAATGCATCAGGCTAGTTTAGATGTTCTTTTGCAAACTTCTGACGCTGAATTTTATGGTAAAGAGGCAAGAGAGGTTTTCTTCTGATGACTCTTCCATGAAGACCAAATTTGTGCAGGTATCGCTGAACAGTAGAACAATGTACCACAACTCCAGAGTCTGCTAAATCTTCCTGAAGGTCTTTTGCAGTTAAGCGGGGGTTCTGATTTGCTACTCTGGCAATCCTACGAGCAGCTGTCTCTGAAATTTTTCTTGGTCTTACAGACCTTATCTTGACCTCCATTGTTCCTGGTAACTGCCATTTCTTAAATACATTTTGACTGAGGAAAGGGCAACTTGAAAACGCTTTGTATCATCTTATAGCCTTCTCCTGCTGTTTGGGCCTCCACTATTTTCATTTTCAGAGTGCTAGGCAGCTGCTTAGAAGAACCCATGGCTGCTGTGTTTTGGCTCATGGTTAGAGGAGGCTGGGTATTTACAAAGCTGTAAAATTTGCATTACTTAGCCTTTCCTAACAATGATAGTGAACAAGCCATAACCCTAACTGGTTAATTAAGGTCTGAGCCCGTGGTCTACGTTATCTGAGCACTCAAATCTACAAGGGTTCCCAAACTTTTGCAAGGTACTCCTTTCCCTTTTTTACTCTAAAATTGTACTCAAACATAACAATACACTGAAATTGCTTAAAATTATATAAGTGTGTTTAATCTTTATGCCTTTTAAAGGTCATTTCATCTTCAACTTGCTTAACTGTTCACAATAACAGTCATTGTGACCAGGGGTATCCAAACATTTGCATGCCACTGTATATATGTTTATATAATGAACATAGACTTTCATTACCTAGACTAATGTCAAAACAATGTCTTGATGGCACATCATTGGTTGGTATATGTCTATATGCTTTTTATACATTTTTGTATACTTTTTTAATGGACATCACTAGCAGTTGTATGCAACTATGCAGTGTAGGCACTGAATTGCAAACATTTGGGGTATATTGCTCAAAAGGCCCTACCAAATCCATTGCCTGACTGTGTTGTCTGAATCTAGCCTAAGGCTAAGACCTCACATAGCAAGCCACAGTGAAAAAGTACTGCAGAAAAGACCACGGCAGAAAAGCATCACGTTTTTTTCCACAGCATTTTTCACAGAAAATCCGCAGGGTTTTCCTCTGCGAACTTTCTGTCACTATTATACCTATATGGAAAATGCTAGCACTTCCAAAGGTATAATTGATATGCTGCGATTTACAAAAACACAACAGCTTTTGAAATCGCAGCATTTCTGCTGCAGATATTTTTCTTCAATGTGTGGATGGGATTAGCCAGAGTCCAAACCACTTTGCAGGTACTATAAAACACCACATTTTTTGCCGCAGCGTTTCCGCCACAGACAAATCACGGCGTTTCCGCTACGTGGGCCCCAGCCTAACAAGCGATTATACCATAATAAGCAAAAAAGGAACATAGAATCTCCTCTGAAATATAAGATAGGAATTTACCTCATTGCTCTTTAGCCTGTTTACTTTGGCTTCCTCTTCCCATTGAAGTTTTCCATCTAATATCAGCAAGGAGGAAAAGGACAATGTCATTCCAGTAATACCACTCATTGTAAACACAAATGAACCCAAATGCACTGGGTGTCTTATTGCAAGCTGATAATGTGAATGCTAAAAGGTAGGATGGGTCTGTTCAAAGCAACATTACTGTGTACCAAACTTTCAAAAATTTTTCTGGCAGCATTTGTGACATTTAAAGGGTTGTCCACCACCACTATGCAGTGGATGGGGAGCATGTGCAGGCTCTCCTATTTAAATAATAGGAGCGACACTGCAGCCCCTGCATAGTGGTGGTTCTGGGGAATTGTAGCATTGCGTCTATTACTTGAATAGGAGAGAGCCTGCACATGCTCCCCATACACTGCTGCTGATTCCAGCATCCAGACACTGCTGGAACAGCTGAAGTTCAGGTGTGAAACCCCCACAGATCACATACCGATGACCTATGCTGTGGATAGTATGAAAAATAGCTTTGGGGCTGGACAATCCCTTTAATAAATATTGTAATATACTTTACTAATTTTGACTCCTTTCTGTGAAAACCTGTCCTAAAAGACACTTTCTGTCCTTTGTGTATTTTTTCCTTGCTTTTTTCTCTATGTCTCACTGGAGAAGAGGTGTACAGACTCTTGTGTAATGCAGGGAAGCGGAGTCTGTGGCTGGGGGAGGGATCTGGTGTCATATGACTCAAAGATTGCAGTTCTCCCTGTATTATTTCCAGAGATATCATCAGTTGAAAACACGTTGGGGATTGGCATATTTATGTGCTGCTGCTCTTAATCCCAATAGTATGTTCAACTGCTGATATCTGTGTAAATAATATACAGTCATATGAAAAAGTTTGAGCACCCCTATTAATCTTAATCATTTTTAGTTCTAAATATTTGGGTGTTTGCAACAGCCATTTCAATTTGATATATCTAATAACTGATGGACACAGTAATATTTCAGGATTGAAATGAGGTTTATTGTACTAACAGAAAATGTGCAATATGCATTAAACCAAAATTTTCACCGATGCAAAAGTATGGGCACCTCAACAGAAAAGTGACATTAATATTTAGTAGATCCTCCTTTTGCAAAAATAACAGCCTCTAGTCGCTTCCTGTAGCTTTTAATCAGTTCCGGGATCCTGGATGAAGGTATTTTTAACCATTCCTCTTTACAAAACAATTCCAGTTCAGTTAAGTTTGATGGTCGCCGAGCATGGACAGCCCGCTTCAAATTATCCCACAGATGTTCAATGATATTCAGGTCTGGGGACTGGGATGGCCATTCCAGAACATTGTAATTGTTCCTCTGCATGAATGCCTGAGTAGATTTGGAGCTGTGTTTTGGATCATTGTCTTGCTGAAATATCCATCCCCGGCGTAACTTCAAATTCGTCACTGATTCTTGTACATTATTCTCAAGAATCTTCTGATACTGAGTTGAATCCATGCGACCCTCAACTTTAACAAGATTCCCGGTGCCGGCATTGGCCACACAGCCCCAAAGCATGATGGAACCTCCACCAAATTTTACAGTGGGTAGCAAGTGTTTTTCTTGGAATGCTGTGTTTTTTTGACGTCCTGCATAACGCCTTTTTGTATGACCAAACAACTCAATCTTTGTTTCATCAGTCCACAGGACCATCTTCCAAAATGAAGCTGGCTTGTCCAAATGTGCTTTTGCATACCTCAGGCGACTCTGTTTGTGGCGTGCTTTCAGAAACGGCTTCTTTCGCATCACTCTCCCATACAGCTTCTCCTTGTGCAAAGTGTGCTGTATTGTTGACCGATGCACAGTGACACCATCTGCAGCAAGATGATGCTGCAGCTCTTTGGAGGTGGTCTGTGGATTGTCCTTGACTGTTCTCACCATTCTTCTTCTCTGACTTTCTGATATTTTTCTTGGCCTGCCACTTCTGGGCTTAACAAGAACTGTCCCTGTGGTCTTCCATTTCCTTACTATGTTCCTCACAGTGGAAACTGACAGGTTAAATCTCTGAGACAACTTTTTGTATCCTTCCCCTGAACAACTATGTTGAACAATCTTTGTTTTCAGATCATTTGAGAGTTGTTTTGAGGAGCCCATGATGCCACTCTTCAGAGGAGATTCAAATAGGAGAACAACTTGCAATTGGCCACCTTAAATACCTTTTCTCATGATTGGATACACCTGGCTATGAAGTTCAAAGCTCAGTGAGGTTACAAAACCAATTTTGTGCTTCAGTAAGTCAGTAAAAAGTAGTTAGGAGTATTCAAATCAATAAAATGATAAGGGTACCCAAATTTTTGCAGCGGTCAAATTTTGGTTTAATGCATATTGCACATTTTCTGTTAGTACAATAAACCTCATTTCAATCCTGAAATATTACTGTGTCCATCAGTTATTAGATATATCAAATTGAAATGGCTGTTGCAAACACCCAAATATTTAGAACTAAAAATGATTAAGATTAATAGGGGTGCCCAAACTTTTTCATATGACTGTATACTGTGAACTGTGATCTTGGTATCATATGAAAGATGAGAATCACTGTTCTATGTTTTATAATGCTGAGATATAACTGTTTGAAGTGACACCCCCCCACCCAGTCTCAGCTTTCCTTCTTCAGCTGACAGTAGAAAATTTAAGAAAAGGATCTCACAGAAATGAGACTAAATTCCTTAATAAAGTATATTACAACATTTATTAATGAGCATTAAGTGAGCAAACTACAGTGCTAAACAACATAGCTTTGTTATGTATGTCACTTTAGTACATTTGGAGAAAAACTAATTTCACACCTTATGCACATGAGGAAGTTTTTGCACTTGGGGTAGGTCTTCAGCCCTGAGAACACCGTTCTAGCTGCTCAAGTAGGTTGGGTGATGTCATAACAGTGGAAGGATCAGATCTCACTGAATGAGGTGGTGCAAACAGGAGATGATAGGGATCTGAGTGGCAACAGCAGTGCTCCAGGGAGTTCATGACTTGGCCCTAGTGCACCAACTGCCTTATTTCCATAAGTTGTTTATATCTAAACCTACAAAAGTAGCAAAGATATGTTGTTTATCACAGTAATGTACTCTGTAAAGTGGTGGTGGAGTTAAATATGCTTGGAGGAGGTGGTAGACTCCCTTTAATGAGGTTGTGCCTTTCCCAAATTGTACCCAACCTGGTAATCAAATGATCATCACAAGTTTGGTTGCTAAAGCCCAGGGAGATATTAGCTGACCTACAGGCAACTATCCATTATGGATGACCATGTAGTACATCATCTTCAGACATGTCAACGGTTTTTCTGTTTTTCCCCGTGTCCCGGTTTTCTTGCCCCCTCACCCGATCAATATTGACTTTTACCTACTGCTTCATTGTGCACTGTGACGCCAAATTTCCTTCAGAAACAGGACTGTATAATGATGCAACCTGTGGCTGGATGGTCAAAAAAGGAAACTGTGTGAGCTGCCCGTGCTTGTCAATGGATGAAACAATCCTCTCTATTGGTGGTCTGTGTGGGTGCTGTGTGTGCATGCTCTCACATCACTACTGCTCCCAACAGCTCCTATCAACTAGGTCAGAATGGCCTAGATGGTGGGCAATTCGTTGAAAAGACCATGATGTGCTCCTTGTAAAGTTTGTCAACTGGGAAAAATGTCTTCCAGTGCTTTGTAGGGGCATGTCTAGAAGTCAGTGATCTCTCATCAATAGTACACTAACTACAAGTAACCTTTTTATAGGGAAAGGCAGGAAGAAATGTTATGCCCTCTTATGGCAAGACCTAGTGTCTAATTAGACCACACCTGTAATCAATACATTAACCCGACATCTGCTATACTATTACAGTGGATGCTGGGGTCTTTAAAGATGGGGGACACTCTGATGTGGAGACCTGGAGATAATGACTGCGATCAGAGTTCACTGCCACTTTTTTCAGACTCATCATCATGGCCATGGGATTCTTTTACCCCCTCATAATTCTCACCTCTAGATTTCCCCTTTTGTGTAATAAATCAATTTGTTGTTTTTTTTTCTCCACTATCCCTGGTGACTGAGAGCTGTCCTTGCTCTTTCTCTGCTTTATTCTCCACAAAATAGCTCTTCTCTGTGCATAATGTTATATAATGCCTATGACACCACCCACATCACCTTATGTCTGACTAAGAGGCTGATGCAAGGTATTATGGGAAAATCTACCTGGGTCATAGATCATGTGCATCTCCTCCTCTCAGCTTCTTCCTGATTTTTCATGTGGCAATGGCCAATTATTTCTGGCTTGCCACAAAATTCAGGTCACTATCTAGCTTGTTACAAACTGCTTCACCAATCTCTAATTGTAGGTAGTTTTTTGGAACTTTGTAAGAAAAGCACACTTGAGACTCTGCTCTCCTGCTCTTGCTCAGAAGGCTCAAGAAGCTGTACCTCCATTTTTGGATGACTGCACTGGTAGTTAGACATGCCTTGCTGAACTACAGTAACAAACCATGTGTGATTTGCAAACTTACCCACTGTCTCTTGGTTCTTTTAATATTGTCAAAGCACCCCAACCACCATTAGGCAGGAGACATTACTACAGGTTGTGCCCTGGTGGACAATTACTACTACCAACATCCATACTGTAGACCCCATCATCACTGCACCAGTCCTGAGGAGTGAGAGAGGTTCCGGTGGAGATGAGTATAGCCACCCTGAACCTAACCATGACAGAGGACTACAACTCCTTTCCTTGCTCCCCTCTAGGCTGTGGCAGATAGAGCTTAGGAAGTCTACTGATGAATATATAGTGCTGACTGAGCAAGCATTGTATGTTACCTAACCTTAGGGTAGTACCTGGTTATTAGTCCATTTCGTTGAATAAAGGGGCTGAGCATGTGACTGTACACTTGGCTGGGCCATGTACAGCAGTGCATTAGCAGCCAAAGCAGTCCAAACTCTTCAGAATAATGAAGGGACTGAGCATGTGGCAGTTCATGTAGCTCAGCTGAGCCAGGTACTGTGGTGCAGTTCCATCCAAGTGAATGGGGTTGAGCGGCAGTATAAGACACAACTCCACATACAAAAAGGGTACTAAGCCAGGATAAACATTGAATGGGATGCAACACTTCAAAGTTTGCACAGGCCCATTTAATCTGTCGATTATCCTGAAATTCTAATATACCAATAAAAAATGTTTATGCAGCCATCTTGACTAAGTGATCTTGTAGGTATGTAATAGGCAGCAGATATTATTAAAAACACAGTGGTACAATTTGTACCACAAAAAGCTTTCAATCATATTTTTTCATTTATTTTCTAAACCCTGAGTGAACCCTCAAAACATATCTAGTTGTAGAGCTTAGGTCAGCAATATGCAAACTTGGGCAGATGCCACATGCCACTATTTGAGGGGCTCATGACAATGTAGGAGATATGCCTTCAGCTTCCGAAGCTGAGTGTGGAGTAAAACGTGAACACACTGCAACTATTCAACCAATGGGCTCATATACACCTAGAACCGACCTGGTCCAGTGAGGCCCTCATACTGCAAGGATGACTAAATAATAATAATAATAATAATAATAATAATAATATCTCAGACTGAGGACAACAGCTAGAAACATCAGAGCACAACAGATTAGGGTAATGGTGCCCTCTTACTAGGTAGGGACTAATTTTTGGGTGCAGCTACATCCACTGCCAGTCCATAGCAATAATTCCTACAGTTATGTTGCCTGAATAATGTATATAATATCTCACCTCAAGGGTAATCAATAGTACGGGGACGTACACTTCTGTTCATTGCGTGAAATATCAATTTTTTTTCACTGGATAAATAGTTTTTTTTATTTAGACATTGAATAGGTGAAATAAATTGCAATTTGTGGTCTAATCTGAAATTTGGGTTCAAGTTTACAGTCTCTCTAACAATATAGTAAGTTTATTCATGCAAATCTACTGTATTTATCAGTTCCAAAAAAGCAGCAGAGACAAGGAGATCAAACATTGGGGCTGTCCCTTCCCCGGCTATGGTCTTATAGATAACTGGTCTGAAATTATAAACCAGTCATGATTTTTCAATCTATGAAAAAGTAGATACCTTTATAATAGGAAACAGACTGGGTCTGAAATAGTGAACTGTTTTATACTGTAGTCATCTGTTACTTCAGTGAGGCTATATTTACATCTGTTCTGGGTGTCAATCTGGTGCAGATTCATCAGAAACGAAAAAGTGCTCCAATGGACCAGAACAAGAGACTTCTTGGCACAAATATGAGCTACAGCATAAGGTTTACACATGTGCCCGTATTCCATTCGGGGTTTCTGCCCCTGAATCCGCTAGAAAAATGTGGAGAGAAAAGACCTGCAAACAGAACTTTTCTCTCTGCATTTTTTGGGTGGAAACCCAGCGGACCCCTTTATGGTCTATGGGGTCCGCAGGTAACCGCTTTTTAAGTGGATTGGGTTTCCATTTTTGGAATGGAAACCCGAACGCAGGTGTGAACCTAGCATCAAACTGGTTTTGTTCACATTGCAGAAAGGTTAGTTATATACTATATACGTTTTAAGAACTTAGTTGCTTCATATTTATTTATATTTTTATATTTTTGATTGGCGCCATAGTGCTAGTGTTTATCATATTTAATACATCTTATTTGAATTTACAATTAATATTTGAAACTTCAATTTTTATACATTTTTTTGCTTTCTGTTATCTAATTAAATCTTCTGTACGATATTTCAATGTTTTCTTACATTCATTTTCTATAAAGAGATTTGTACTTTGCATCTCACCTGGACCTTTCTCTATGAAGACAACTTTTGAGTCAGAAAGGAAGTTCGAACCACAGAGTAACAATTCTTCATGGCCATTGACTGAGCACGCACTGAGACTATAGTTCTCCACTTGAGGGAGCTCTTGAGCAGATCTTTGAGCTGTGTTGAAAAGAGGAAATGGAAGTGTTAAATTCTAAGCATTTGTTATTCTACAAAGTTTCTGACCTATCTTATTGTATTCCATTCTCTTTTTCTAGTAGTTCTTGGAAATCAATTCTGTGATAGAGTTTAACAAAAATTGTCACAAATATTATATACAATTCTGCAAAACAGAAAATAATGGAAGAGTGAAGAAATCAGGCGATACTTTTTAGAGGCTAACTGAGTATATTTATAAGTAAGCTTTCAGGAGTACTCGCTCCCTTCATCAGACATGGTGTGATACAAGAACTGAAAATTCACAGATTTTTATACACATGGTTTTCAAAGCATTTTGGATTCTTTAAAAAAAATGCAATCTAAGTAGAAAAGTTATTTACAACAGGTCAAAAAAACAGTCTGGAAACTTGTGGTGCGTGACGGAGGGATCAGTAATTCTTGCTGTTATCTGTTTGCTACCAGGAGGTGATTTGTGTCCCTCACAGGTCATACATAGTGTGATTTGAAGCTGGCATGAATATTGAGTTCAGTTCATGGTTCATGCATAGTGTGACATGAAGCTGGCATGAATATTAAGTCCAAATTGCAGAGTTTGAAATTTTTGCATAAATTTATACTCCCATTCTTTTCTTTTCTCCTGTGTCTTAAAATGTCCCATTAAAACCACAACCCGCAAATCTTCAATAGAGTGGTTTTCTCTGGAGAAATGTGCGGCCACTGGGAGATCGGTTCTGCTGTTATTAATGGTGGATCTGTGTGAGTTCATTCGTTGACTGAGTCTCTGCCCTGTTTCCCCCACATAGAGGCCTGTGGTGGGACATTGCACACACATTATGAGGTACACCACATTGGAAGACCTGCAGGAAAATGTCCCCCTAATTCTGTGGGATAGGTACACTGTCAGCGGTGTGGATGTGCAAGCAAATTTAGCTAAACCCACATCTACGTTGACTCCGCCCACTCATCCATTTTTCTATGTGCCCCTACACAGTATAATCCTCATACAGTTACCCTAACATTATATGCTCCCACATTATAATATTACCCTCCATTTGCCCCACAGTATGAAGTCCCCTCTCCTGGTGCTCCAGTTTAAACTGGGGGAAACTAGAGGGGGACATTAAACTGGGGTAGCTGGAGGGGGACATTAAACCGTCCGGTTAGTTGGATGGGGACATTAAACTGGGGGCTGCTGGAGGGGGACATTAACCTGGGGCAACTAGAGGGGGACATTAAACTGGGGCAGCTGGAGGGGGACATTAAACTGGGGGCAACTAGAGGCAGACATGTCCCCCTCCAGCTTCCCCCACAGTTTAATGTCCTCCTCCAAGTGCCCCCCAGTTTAATGCCCCCTTCCAACTTGCCCCTAGTTTAATGTCCCCTTCCAGCTGCCCCCAGTTTAATGTCACCCTCCATCTACCCCAGTTTAATATTCCTCTTCATCTCCCCCCAGTTTAATGTCTCCCCTTCATCTGCACCTAGTTTGATGCCCCTCTCCATCTGCCCCCAGTTTAATGTCACCCTTCATCTGCCCCCAGTTTAATGTCACCCTTCATCTGCCCCCCTAGTTTAATGTTCCTCTTCATCTCCCCCCAGTTTAATGCCCCCCTTCATCTGCCCTCAGTTTAATGTCTGTTTTCATCTGCCCTCAGTTTAATGTCCCCCCTTCATCTGCCACCAGTTTAACATAATAAAACAATGATACTCACCCCTCCTCGCTCCGCTGCCACTCTGTGAGGTCTTTTTTCCCGGACTGTTAAGGGAGCTGCAAGTGCAATGTGCGTGACGTCATCACATCGCACCCGCAGCTCCAGGGACCGGAGCACACAAGGATGTGCTTCACACACAAAGGTGAAGCAGCGGCTGTCCGCGGACAGCTCCTGCTTCATCACTGTATTTAACGCGGCCCTGAGTATGATGGGGTGGGGGGGGTTGAGATAGTTAGGAAGGGCTAGTAGTGGGCGGGCTAGCTAGGGAAACAGGGAGGGGTATGAGTGAGAAAGGGAGGGGGGAGGGAGTAAAACAGGGAGAGGGAGGGGAGGGAGTCAGCTCTGAGTGAAGCGCAAGGCATCATGGTAGTTGTAGGAAAACAGAATAGGAAACTACTCATGTAAACAAATGCAGAAGATGCTAGGAGCTCACAGAGAAACCCAGAAAATCACTCAAAACACTGCTAAAGGTATTTGGTTGCACTTATTAACCTATTATTAGCACTAACAGACCTTTTTGAAAAATAATTTTTTGCCCGGAAAACCCCTTTAATAATGGGATAATACCTTTAAGTTCAAATTTACTTGTGAGAGTCTCTGTTGACAAAAATAGTCCCCTAGATTGCGCAAAAAACTTAAGGCAGCACCAGACTGGTTGCAACCCAAAATTCCACTAAACATAAAGGGGTTTTCCAGGACTAAGAAAATGTGACTTGAGGTAGGACATGTTTGTTATATGAATGAACAACATAACTGAATACCTTTATGAGTGTTTGGACCATTTTTACCATTCCTCATATTTGCAGGCTCATGCAATACTTTCTGGTTTACACTTCCTGGTTGTGGAAGCGTCAGTGCTTTTCTAGGCAGCCCCTCTCAGCATCTGCTCATTGCATCTCCTAGCAGTTTTTACGGGGGGGGGGGGGGCGGGGGGGGGCCCCCCCCGGGGGGGCCCCCCCCCCCCCCCATTCACGTCCAGTATGCCCACTGATGATAAGAAATACTCTCTGTCTTGCTACTTTCCATTTACATAGCAAGGTAATGTGTCAGCTTCAAATGTTATTTACAGATGTAATTAAGTTAAATAAACAGTTTCAAGAAACTTGACTTGGTTTTATAGGCTTTTATGATATAAAGATGTATCAGATTCAAGTTAAAGTTTGGTACATCTGTATGTACTTGAATGCACGGAGCCTGTAGAATGGCCTATAGTTCCTTATTGACTCCATGGTACTTAGGAAGTATAAGGAGTATCTGTAATATTGCATTCAATGGAAAATGCCATGTTTTTTTTTTCTCATTGATTCAATATAAACAAATATTGAATTAAATTTCACATAGGTACAGTATTGGTCCATAGTATTGCATAATTTGGTCAAAGACATTGATCCTTAAAATATCTAACAGGTCATTTAAACATATTATACTTTAAGTAACAATTGAAAAAACATAAGACGACTGTAAAATGAGTAGAGCTGAAAAGCTGGGCTTGGGTTTGCTCACATTTTCCATAAAGTGCAACTTGCCATTCACTATATGATTTTCAGCCGCCAGAACCAGTGGATGGCGTGTATTAAAGGATGCAAAAAGATGGAGTTGGTGGAGGTGGTAAGATGTCCTCTTTAACAATATCCTCCTTATATTCTCCACTTGGGTGTAGGGCTGGTGTCTGCCTTGCCTGGCAGGATGAGGATTAGGGACTTATTTCTGAATATAATTGATGTTTCAAGATATGCTGTAAATGTCTGAAACAAGAATTCCCCTTAAAAAAAGCTGTTAAAAAGGAAAGTTGTCAGCAGATCTTCTTTAAAAATAGCATCTATGAGATGCTTTTTACGGTGTGATTCAGTTCATGTGTATTTTATCTAGACTTCTGCTGCTGGCGTTAGTGTTTTGCACTTTTTTTTACTGGAAACATTTGCCAGATTAGCACAATGTGTGGATTATTGAATTATGTATTTTGGTTGAATACTTCAATTTTCCAATCATTCTTCTATGAAGTGCCAACATACCAAAAGAACTCAGACTACATGCCAGCAGTTAACTGAGGAAGATGGGTGTACATAGTCAATTACATCAATTCCAGCAGAATCTTATCAGAATAGGAATATCAGAATGTATCATGATTTATTGTCACCATGTAGATGCAGCCTAAATACAGTATGAATGTAAAATGATAACATGGGGAACCTGCCAAAGGAGTTTCACACCAGTGACATGACCACTTGGCAAGAACACCATAACACTGCTTGCCACAGGATACTCATAACTGCAAAAGGACCCCTGAAATACATTGTTAGCCACATAACCTGTATAATAGTGACAAACACAAGATCTCCATAACCGTGATAATGAAAAAATATCTCAAGGGGGGCTGGTCATGAGTGGAAAAACACCATGCTATGCTCTTGTTGACAGCATCAAGAACAGAGTGCAGTAGTGTTTTACTGGTCACCGAAAGGCATAAATAATGCATAAACTCCTCTGCTTACCGCCACCCTGAAAGTGACATTTGAAGAATGACCCGCTTCTCCCACTGGAATTTGCAGTAGGAGATGTAGTGTCATAAAGGGCTGTCAAGCTGCTTAAGAAACCATGACACCCTAAACTACTCCTGCAGCATATGTAACATAGATGCATCCCCCTTTCCCAAAGACTCTGGACCTTGGGTCTGGTCCAGAGGAGACAACGGTTTACTCCTACATACAATTTGATAGTAGGTCTGGAAAAAGTACTGGTTGAAGTGGTCATAGTTGGGGAGAGGGTAGATTCAATGTGGTGAAGAAGCTAACATCTAGTGGTATGCATCAGGAGAGGGGAAATTAGTATTTTGTAACTTGTATCTGTACTTGGTGTGTTCTGTTTTGTTCATAGTTTATGTGACCTGTTGATGGTGAAAATATTTCAGTTTTTTATTGTAACTGTTGCTATTGTTATGCAATACCCCAAGTTGCCATAGCTCTTTTTATTTACATTAGGACATTTAAAGGAAATGTGTCATCACATTTTATATGTTGCGTAAAATCTCTCTCCTGAGTTTTAGTATGATGTCCTTATGTATGAATTGCATTGTGGTTTGCAAATTTAGTTAGTGAAGAGAAAGCATAAAGAAATTTCACTGGAAACTTTTGGTCATGGTAACCCAGTAATACATTTAGTTGTATGTTTTTGTTACTATTCACTATACTTTCCATCAATAATAACAAAATAGACTGTTACTAACTGTGATTGAGCACTAAGCCGCAGTAACCCAAAATGCATACGTAGTTTTATATAAGACTGCTGTGCATGTATTATATAGGTTTCTTCAAGCAGCTGATCCATGGGAGTCCCGGGTGTTGGACCCCCATGAATCTTTAATTGATGACCTATCTTAAGGATAGATAATCAGTTAAAAGGCCCTGAAAAAAAACACTTAATCTCATTTAATAGATCATGTGATTCTGCACCAAAAATATTAATGCACTTTTTTTTAAATGTTGGCAGAAAGACCTGGAGAAGTCAATAGTAGTAATAATGGATAGGGAAGGGGGCAGACAGCTCCTTAATATACATGCCCCCAGTCTCTGGGAAAAATGTAAAATGTGCTGCAGCCAATGGGGCTGTTAGCAGCAGAAAAACTGATATGAAACCATGTATAAAGGCTTATACAGTCTAGAACAGACTGTCCAGAAATGGATTCTCCAGGACTATTATATTGATCACCTGTCCTTAGGATACACTAAAAGTATGGTTACTCACCCCTAAAGTAAAAAACTGGAAAGTACAGAGGAATTTGACTAAACCAAACAGAAAAAAACTTTAACAAACACTATATAATCTGCCCTCAAGGTTCCTATTAGAAGGTTTTAAATTTCTATTTTTCATAGTGTTTACTAATAAAACCTAATGTCTTCTAATAGGAACCTTGAAGGCAAACTATATACAGTGGGGAAAAAAAGTATTTTGTCAGCCACCAATTGTGCAAGTTCTCCCACTTAAGAAGATGAGAGAGGCCTGTAATTGACATCATAGGTAGACCTCAACTATGAGAGACAAAATGAGAAAACAAATCCAGAAAATCACATTGTCTGATTTTTAAAGAATTTATTTGCAAATTATGGTGGAAAATAAGTATTTGGTCAATAACAAAAGTTCATCTCAATACTTTGTTATATATCCTTTGTTGGCAATGACAGAGGTCAAACGTTTTCTGTAAGTCTTCACAAGGTTGGCCCATTCCTCCATGCAGATCTCCTCTAGAGCAGTGATGTTTTGGGGTTGTCGCTGGGCAACACGGACTTTCAACTCCCTCCAAAGGTTTTCATAGGGTGGAGATCTGGAGACTGGCTAGGCCACTCCAGGACCTTGAAATGCAACAGCCCCAAAGCATGATGTTGCCACCCCCATGCTTCACAGTAGGTATGGTGTTCTTTGGATGCAACTCAGCATTCACTCTCCTCCAAACACGACGAGTTGTATTTCTACCAAACAGTTCTACTTTGGTTTCATCTGACCATATGACATTCTCCCAATACCCTTCTGAAACATCCAAATGCTCTCTAGTAAACTTCAGACGGGCCCGGATATGTACTGGCTTAAGCAGGAGGACACATCTGGCACTGCAGGATCTGAGTCCCTGGCGGCGTAGTGTGTTACTGACGGTAGCCTTTGTTACGTTAGTCCCAGTTTTCTGCAGGTCATTCACTAGGTCCCCCTGTGTGGGTCTGGGATTTTTCCTCACCATTCTTGTGATCATTTTGATCCCGCGGGGTGAGATCTTGCGTGGAGCCCCTGATAGAGGGAGATTATCAGTGATCTTGTATGTCTTCCATTTTCTAATTATTGCTCCCACAGTTGATTTCTTCACACCAAGCTGCTTGCCTATTGCCAGTCTTCCCAGCCTGGTGCAGGTCTACAATTTTGTTTCTCGTGTCCTTCCACAGCTCTTTGGTCTTCACCATAGTGGAGTTTGGAGTGTGACTGTTTGAGGTTGTGGACAGGTGTCTTTTATACTGATAACAATTTCAAACAGGAGCCATTACTACAGGTAATGAGTGGAGGACAGAGGAGCCTCTTAAAGAAGAAGTTACAAGTCTGTGAGAGCCAGAGATCTTGCTTTTTTGTAGGTGACCAAATACTTATTTTCCACCATAATATGCAAATAAATTCTTTAAAAAATCAGACAATGTGATTTTCTAGATATGTTTTCTCATTTTGTCTCTCATAGTTGTGGTCTACCTATGATGTCAATTACAGGCCTCTCTCATCTTTTTAAGTGGGAGAACTTTCACAATTGGTGGCTCTCTAAATACTTTTTTCCCCACTGTATTATTTAGTTCTGTTGCTTAGGATAGGTCATCAATATCAGATGGGTGGGGGGGCTGACAGCAGAAACCTCACCGATCAGCCGATTGAAGGGGCTGTGATTTTTGAACAAGTACTTTGGTCTTGCCACTGCTTGCCTGGCATGGTGCTGTACATTGTATAGTGGCTGTGCTTGGTATTGATGCTTAGCCCCATTCATTGTGCCCTGTGACCATTGGAGATGATGTCAATGGCCTGAAAAGCGTACACATTGCAGAAAAATATCCGTAGTGGAAATGCTGCGATTTCAAAAACTGTTGCGGTTTTGTAAATAACAGCATGTCAGTTATACCTATGGAAACGCTGGTGTTTTCCATATAGGTATAATAGGGAAAAAAAGTCCACAGAGATTCGCTGCGTGGGGGCTTAGCCTTAATGAGTATAATTTTCAAAATGGGCTCTCTTATTGTGAGATTCCACTTTACTGGCACCTTAGGAGCTCTGCAAACACGATATGGCATCCACAAGTCAAGCGATCTAAATCTGCGCTATGAAAGCCAAACAGTGCTTCTTTTCTGCTCCCTGCTATGTGCCCAAACAGTAGTTTATGCCCACATATATGACATTTATCCTGGGTACAAAACTGTCATAAGTGAGTATAAACTGCTATTTGGGCACACAGATGGGTAGAAAAGGGAAGTAGCACGGTTTTTGGAACACATATTTAGAAGGTTTGGTTTTTGGACATCATGCCTCTTTTTCAGAGTGAGTATTTTTACTCTTCACGTGTCGCATTAATTTATTTTCCAGAATTGAATTCACCATCAACAATTGAAAATTGCAGTTTTTTCCAGAAACATGTAATTTCAGTGCACAATATGTTGTACCGGGCTTGTGTCAGAGACAAATGTTCTAAAAACTCTTATAACCGGGATCACTGCTTAACAGTTTTTGGCATGTGTGTCTCTACTGACACAAGGTGGGCACAACATTTTGGGCACTGAAATGTTATGTGTCTGGAAAAATTGCAGTTGCACTTTCATTTCTGAAAATTAAAACAATGCAGCTCTCGAAGTGTAAAAACACTCACTATACCCCTTAATAAATTCCTTAAGGGGTTTAGTTTATAAAATAGGGTCACCTCTTTGGAATTCCATTTTACAGGCATCTCCGGAGCTCTGCAAAAGCAACATGATGTTCAAAAACCAGTCCTTCTAAATCTACGTTCCAAAAGCCAAAAATGCAGCTCCTTCCCCTGAGCCCTGCTATGTGCCCAAACAGCAGGTAACTCCCACATACTCAACTTTTTTGTACCTGGATAACCCGCTTAAGGCCGGGGCCCCACATGGCGTAAACGTCGCGATTTGCCTGCAGCGGAAATGCTGCGGAAAAAATCACGGTGTTTTACAGTCAGAGCAAATTGGATGGGCTTCTAGCGAATCACATGCCCACTTTGCGGTAAAAACCACGTTGCGGACATGCGGCGATTTCCAAAAACGGCGCGGTTTTGGAAATCGCAGCATGTCAATTCTACCTACGGAAACGCTGGCGGTTTCCCCATAGATATAATTGAAACAGAAAGTCTGCAGAGGAAACTTCTCTCTAAAGCTCTGCGGGAAGAACCGCGGTGCGTTCCAGCCTCGTTTTTTCCCGCAGCTCTATTTTGCTGCGGGACGCCACATGTGGCCTTAGCCTAAAAGTTTTATGAGTATGACTCTGTTCACAAAGTGGGCACAACATATTTAAATTTCCACTTTTGGGAAGCACAGTTGGCTCCAAATGTTCATTATACGCCTTGACAAATTCTTTGAGGGGTTGCGGTGACCAGATGGAAGGAAACGCTGCAGTTGGGATTGCGGGGTGCAAACAGCGCAGACTTGTCACGGTCTCTGGGCACGAGGGCGCAGCGCTGGTGCTGTCCCACGTTACCACCACTGGTACCGGTGATGAGGGGGCTGCACAAATGTTGGTGGTGATTGTTCCCCCGGGGCGCTTCCCCTATACTGTGCCGACTGGTGGTGTTTGGGGCGCCCTGATGTTGTCGGTGCAGAGTCAGACACAGAAACGGTTGTAAAGTTGAACTTTTACTTCCATGGGTGTGGAGGCACAAATGCTTAAACTGTTTCTTCAATACAAAACAACGGGGTACGCCTGGTGACACAGCAAAGTCCTGGGGTGCAGGGTAGACTTAGTGAAAGGTGTTCCTAGCCCCTTATACTTCAGTGTTACAGCCCTAAGGTGCGTCTGGGCTCCTATTTGGGTCATAGGAGGATGCCCACCATGATACTAGCACATAATATTCCCCTCTCACGTTATGTGGTCCTGATAGCTCAGAGTTTCGGGGTGCAATAGTCAGGGTGGCAGGATATTCCACAGGTCTGGCCTTGGCCCCTGGATCCTGTGATACTTGCTATGGAGCACGTGTTCCAGAATGTTCTCTCCACAGTCTCATGCTGACAAGATAATGATGCTTGACTTCCTTCAGGGCGATGGCTAGGCAGACAGGGGACAGGATCTTCTGAATAGCTGGAGTATGTCAGCTCTCCAACCTTCCTGGGCCTGTCTAGGACTTGAGATTCCTGCACTAAACTCACTGCTTTCTTCACAGGACATCACACTTATCTCCTCACCTCCTCCTCCTAACACTCCACACTTCTAACTCCTCACACGCAGGACCTTCCTGCAGGGGTGTTACCATGGGGACCCAGTGATCATCTGACTCCTCCCCTTTTCCCAGGCGATGTCCTCCCATTGGACATTTGGTTACTATTCAATCCTATGGGAGGTGTAATGCATGTGTGAGGCTCACTAGGTGGCGCTGTGTTGTGTGAGACTCAGGACCCCCTGCTATGTCACACAGGCTATGAAGCAACAGGAAATAATGCAATTACTACAGAGATCACCCTCAGCCCAGCCATAGCCAGCTCGGGGATGCCACATACTCCCCCTCTTTCACTGAGCCGACCTCGGCGACGGGCTGGGGTGAAGGTGAGAAATGTAACATAACATTAATAAATACGAATAAAGTGCAAATGTCACTAACAGTATAGAAAAATATAATACTTAGAAACTTGAGGTAAGACCTCCCGGCATAGTCCTGGAATGTCCATGAGAAGTCTGAAGGGTAACGGAGAGATAATTAAACTCAGACTTATGGAACCTTTTGGCGGTACCATCAGACAGTCCATATAGAAACAACAGTAGTGCAAATGGGTCCAGAGGCTCTCTGGCACAAATTTCGTGAGTGTCCATTATCATGAGAGTCTCTCTGAGAAACAATAAACAGTCCTTTCTGTAAGGAAGAGTAGGCACTCTAGCACGAATGTCCATACCGCAATGGGGTAACAGAACTTCCTTGGCTCGGTGAGCCAGGCACTATGGCTTGGATTGTTGCATATAAATGTAAATACTATATTACATGGCAAGATATTATATATATACTGTATATACACAGGAAAAACATTAATGTAATCAGAGCAGGAATAACATATATACAGAAGCAGAGACAGTTAACCTCTTTTACCCGAGGACAGCCATGGCATCACTATAGCGTGTTGGAGGTATGCCTTTTGTGGTACGCTCAGAACGCCTAAGTGGAACGAGATTTGGATCAGGAACAGAGTCACTGAAATCAATTAAATCATCTGTCGAAGGGTTCTCTTGCACTAGAGCAATTGGTGGATAACAGCTAAATGGTAGTAGTTTAGGCGCCCACATAAGCTCAGTTAACGTTGGGGGTCTCTCTTTCGCTTCAGAAGGTGACAAGATCTCTGTACTCGTTGTCTCAGCTGGGGGCACCTCTGTGGGTAGTCCTTCTTTAAGGCACAGCTTCAGACGGTTTTGGTGTACTACTTGGGGCTGTCTCCCAGGTTTAGAGATCTCATACACGTCGGATTCAGGATATGGTATGGAGATGACACTGTATGGTTCTTTCTCCCAGAATGGATCCAATTTCCCATTCCGATGGTTATTCCTTAACCATACACGGTCGCCAACTTTCAGGGGCGCTGCATGGGCGTGATGGTTGTAATCCTCCTGTTGTCTCCTACGAACCTCATCCATGCGCGTTTCAACTATCTCTTTAGCTTCCTCCATACGTCGGCGGTGTTCAACAACCCAGTCTGTTATGGGTAGTGGATTGATGGTGTCAGGGACCTTCACACCAAGGGTTAAGTCTGAAGGAAGTTGACCTTGTCTTCCAAACATTAGATAAAATGGTGCGTATCCTGTAGATGTTTGGGGTGTGTTGTTGTAAATATAGGCCAAGTCCTTGATACGCTCAGGCCACTCAACACCAGGTGTAACTGCGGCAGTTCTTAGCATGCCGATGATCACTTGATTTGCCTTCTCGCACATACCATTCCCTTGAGGGTGATACGCTGTGGTTCGCAACTTCTTGCAGTCTTGGAACTGACACAGCTCACGGAACAATTGGGATTCAAACGCTGATCCACGGTCGGTGAGGATATGCTCAGGACAACCGTAATGGCAGACAAACTCTGCGTAGAAGGTCTCAGCTGTAGTTCTTGCTGTAAGATCTCTGACAGGCACGATGACAAGGAACTTGGAGTAATGATCCACCATTGTCAGAGCGTAGCTGTAGCCGGAACTTCTGGGACCCAACTTCACATGGTCCAGAGCAACAATTTCACACGGCTTTTGAGTCTTAATTGGATGTAGAGGGGCCTTCTGATCTCTTCGACCTTCCTTGGTGATACTACAGGCGGGACACTCTCGGCACCAATTCTCAATGTCACTCCTCATCCCAACCCAATAGAAGCGACGACGGATGGTAGCTTCGGTCTTTTGTACCCCGAAGTGACCGGAGCTGTCATGATACGCCTCAAGTATCATCTGTGCGTCTCTTCTTGGTACGAGGATCTGATGAAGCCTTTCACCTGTGACAGGATCAAGAGTGTTTCTAAGTAGAAGGCCTTGTTGGACAAACAGGCGCTTCCTCTGTCGCCAAAGGCGTTTTAATTCCACGTCATGAAGACCTCTCTTTACACGGGTTGGTATTCTTCCTGTAAGCAGGAAATCTGACAATTCTCCTAAAACTCTGCTCTCTTCTTGGAACGTTTTCCACAGAGATGGCTCCTGGAGGGATTCAGCAGCTGTTTTCGCCAGAGATTCTCCTTCTACAGGGACACCAATAGCAACCTGTTGGGCAAACTTGTTGTAGAATGGTGGCATCTCCACCTCTTCCCAGATGTCTTCTTGGGGTGGTTCTTCTCCTACAGGCAACCTTGAGAGTGCATCAGCATTAGCGTTGGACTTGCCACTGCGATACTTGACAGAGAACTTGTAATTCGCGAGTCTTGAGGCCCACCCTTGTTCAAGGGCTCCCAGTTGAGCAGTGTCCAGATGCGCCAATGGATTGTTATCTGTGTACACGGTAAAGGGTGTGGCAGCCAGGTAGTCTTTAAACTTCTCTGTCACGGCCCAGACAAGCGCCAGAAGTTTGAGTTTGAAAGAACTATAGTTCTGGTCGTTCTTCTCCGCGCCTCTCAGACTCCTGCTGGCGTAGGCGATGACTTGCTCTTTGTTGTCCTGAACCTGGGACAACACTGCACCCAAACCTTGGTGACTTGCATCTGTGTACAAGCGGAATGGCTGACTGTAGTCGGGATAGGCTAGAATTGGTGGTTGCGTCAGAAGTGCTTTAAGCGCTTGAAAGGCTTCCTCTTGACGCGCTGTCCAGTCTACCGGAAGCTTTCGGTTGTAGTTTTCTCTGGCACAACCGCGCAACAACTCGTTCAGAGGCTCGGCTACTTGGGCGAAGTGTGGTATGAAACGCCGGTAGTAACCTGCGAATCCAAGGAAGCTTCGGACTTCTTTGACGGTAGTTGGTCTTCGCCAGTTCTGGACTGCAGTGATCTTTTCAGGATCAGGTTGGACGCCTTGTGCGCTCACGACATGCCCAAGGTAGTGAACTTGGGGTTTCAACAGGTAGCACTTGGAGGGCTTCACCTTTAGGCCGTGCTGTATAAGTACCTTGAATACCTCGGACAGGTGACGAAGGTGTTCTTGGTATGTCCGGGAGAATACAATAACATCGTCCAGGTACAGTAGCACACTCTGGAAATTCTCATGGCCGAGGCACCTCTCCATAAGCCGTTGGAATGTGGCTGGGGCATTACATAGCCCAAATGGCATACTATTGAATTCAAAGAGTCCCATCGGGGTCGTAAACGCAGTCTTTTCACGATCTTCAGGCACCATAGGGACTTGCCAGTATCCACTGGTTAAGTCCAGGGTCGAGAAACAGGTAGCTGATCCCAAAGCCGTTAGAGATTCCTCAATCCGCGGCAATGGGTATGCGTCTTTGTGCGTGACGTTGTTGAGTTTACGATAGTCCACACAAAATCGTAGGGTTCCGTCTTTCTTCTTGACAAGGACTAGCGGGGCTGCCCAGGGGCTGTTACTCTCCCGGATGACATCAGCATCTCGCATCTCTTGGATCAACTTTTTCACCGGTTGGTACATCGCTGGTGGTATTGGACGGTGACGCTCCTTGATTGGATGGTGGTCGCCAGTCAGAATGTGATGTTGTATGGTCGTGGTCTTACCAAAGTCCAATGGGTGTTTGCTGAATGCCTGTTGGTAACGCTTGGCCACATTGCGAACCCCATTGATGTGCTCTATAGGGGTATTGGCGTCTCCCACGTTCAATTCATCCCACCAGGACTTCGTGGCTCCATTCTGAATGTTCTCAGCAGCTTGGGTGGAACGCTGTGTGGCGGTAGAATCACCAGAGAGAATGTCTTCTGGTGCTAACCGGTGTAGCAGGGCCACAGAGTGGAACTTGTGGAGGTTCACGGGAGCATCGCCCAAGTTGACTAAGCGGACAGGAACACGTCCATTGGAAACTGTGACAAGGCTGCGGGCAGCCATGACAAGTGGTTGGCCATCTACCTGTATGGGTTGTAGCAAGGCCTCGTAGTCCTGATTTTCTATGCCCGGACGGGCACGGCCCCACACCATAGTTTCTGTTCCAGGCTGTAGGGTTACTGGACGGGTATCTTGGATCCGGACTCGACCAATTTCACCTTGTTTGTTGGCGAACTTGTGCTGGGCATTGAGTACACGAATGGCCCGCTGAATGTTCTGCTGGTCACTGGGAGAAGCTGTAAGGAGAGAGGCATGCAAGGCATCCAACACTTCTGCAAAGCAATGGCGTAAAACATTCATGCCTAATATTACAACTGCAAACCTATCATCCTCTACATCAGTGACAATTACACCCTGTCTAGGCAGTTTCAAATCCCCAATCTGGATAGTGGGTTCCCAATAACCCTGCTGTGGTACGGGCTGTCCATTGCTGGCACACAGATTTATCCATGTGTCAGGTGTTCTATTCAACACACCTAAGTCCCAATGTTCAAGGAACACCTGCTTGCGCAGGGTTGTTACCTGAGATCCAGTGTCCACCAACGCTGTCAGAGGGACGCCGTTCACCCGGATTGTGATGTGTGGGCAGGCTGAGACGAAGCGTGACAATGGCACTGAAGATTCACCTGGGCCCTTCTTCTTTCCTCCCGAGGGGCGGCCCGCTGCCTCGGGGGTGGCCCGTTTAACTGAAAACACTGAGGCCTGGTGTTTCCATATCTATGGCAATAGGTACAGTATGGCCTCTCACTCTGCGGAGGTTTCACTGAAGACGGACGTCTGGGTGGCGACTCAGGTGAGATGTTGAGACTTCGCAAAGGATCACTGGACGATGAAGACGGCTGGGTCAGACGATCTAGACGGATGGTGATCTGTTCCATGGCACGGGTCAGATGATCCACTCGGGCCAGAAGGTCATCTCTGGAGTCTGCTGGTGTAGTCTGCGCAGTTTGGGCAGCAGGTGAGGTACCCAGAGGTAGTGGCAGGACAACTGGAGCAATGCTTGTTGAGGGTCCAGGTGAGGGAGCACAGATGACTGGGCTCGGCTGGGGCTGCTCCTGTCCCAAGACCTGGATGGCAAGGGCCTTGAAGTCAGCAAACGTGATGCTGGGATGTTGTGCAGCAAGCATTCGCAACTGACTCTGGAGCAATGTGGTACCCGCCCCTTCTATGAAGCGGTCAAGCAAGATTTTATCAGAGTCCACATTTTCACGTGGATCCACTTGCACCACAGCTCTGAACGCCTCTTGGAGGGATAAAGCATAGTCCCGCAGGGTCTCACCAGGTAGTTGTCGTCTGGAAAAGAAGCGCATCTTTACCTCGGAGACAGATCGCACGTCAAAGTTCACCTGGAGTTTGTCCAGAATTTGCCCAGGGGTTCTTTTGTCAGAGGCAGGCCAGGATTTGACCTCCCTAGCTGCAGCACCCTCAAGCTGGCCCAGCAGGATCTGTATCTGCTGTTCTGTATTCAGAGGATAGAACTGGAAGAGAGACAGCATCTTCTCACGAAAGTCCCTGAGGGTATGCGCCTCCCCTTTGTAGCGCGGCAGTCATGGTGCGCCAGGGTAAAATGGCATGGAGAATGGTAGGCTGCTCGCCATGGGCACTGCTGGATCACTAGAAACAGATGGCACAATGTCACTTTGCTCAGTCATGTTGTTTGCAGGTATGACTGAAATTAGGTCGCTGTCTCTTTAAGAAACTCAACTGCTTGCTGGCAGGGAATGGAGACTACAACTTGGAATGCTGTCCCTTTAAGAATGCTGTAGCTATTAACAGAGTCACTGTGATGCAGGCTGACGGTGTGCTCCCCCTCTTTAATGGTGGCACTCCCCACGGACACGGTACACGGAAAACACTCGCTGGGGCCGTGGGAGGACTGAAGACAAGGACAGGGAGGCACAGTACTCACTGACAGCAACTGCAGCGTGGACCAGAGATCAGCGGTGCACAGCAGTGACGGTGATGCGGCACCGGAGAGTCAGAAATGGCGCCGGCACGTTCGCCTTTCACTTTCTTGTATGGGTGCGCTGGAACATTGCGCTCAGCATTCTGGGCTCTCCTAAGATGGCGGCAGATGGGTCTCCTGGCCTCATGGGCAGTGCTAAAAATCTCCCGCACTTTTGCAAGGTACAGTTAACCCTTTGTGGGCATTCTTACACAGCGATGTGGCGCAGCAAACAAGTCCTGGGCGTTTTAACTCTTCCAGGGCTGTAACACACTGAGAGGACAGTCTTTAGGGCTTACTTCAGGGGTATAGGGCTCCCCCCTCTTTGTGGCAAGCACTCTCAGGGAATAAACTTGATCTTAGCAAAGTCCACAATAAAGACCGATGCTCTGGAGACAATTTGGCGCACTTTTCGTGGCGACTTTCTCAAAATGGCACACACCCGTATCCTGTTCGTGACTCCAGTTTTTCTTGCGGTGACCAGATGGAAGGAAACGCTGCAGTTGGGATTGCGGGGTGCAAACAGCGCAGACTTGTCACGGTCTCTGGGCACGAGGGCGCAGCGCTGGTGCTGTCCCACGTTACCACCACTGGTACCGGTGATGAGGGGGCTGCACAAATGTTGGTGGTGATTGTTCCCCCGGGGCGCTTCCCCTATACTGTGCCGACTGGTGGTGTTTGGGGCGCCCTGATGTTGTCGGTGCAGAGTCAGACACAGAAACGGTTGTAAAGTTGAACTTTTACTTCCATGGGTGTGGAGGCACAAATGCTTAAACTGTTTCTTCAATACAAAACAACGGGGTACGCCTGGTGACACAGCAAAGTCCTGGGGTGCAGGGTAGACTTAGTGAAAGGTGTTCCTAGCCCCTTATACTTCAGTGTTACAGCCCTAAGGTGCGTCTGGGCTCCTATTTGGCTCATAGGAGGATGCCCACCATGATACTAGTACATAATATTCCCCTCTCACGTTATGTGGTCCTGATAGCTCAGAGTTTCGGGGTGCAATAGTCAGGGTGGCAGGATATTCCACAGGTCTGGCCTTGGCCCCTGGATCCTGTGATACTTGCTATGGAGCACGTGTTCCAGAATGTTCTCTCCACAGTCTCATGCTGACAAGATAATGATGCTTGACTTCCTTCAGGGCGATGGCTAGGCAGACAGGGGACAGGATCTTCTGAATAGCTGGAGTATGTCAGCTCTCCAACCTTCCTGGGCCTGTCTAGGACTTGAGATTCCTGCACTAAACTCACTGCTTTCTTCACAGGACATCACACTTATCTCCTCACCTCCTCCTCCTAACACTCCACACTTCTAACTCCTCACATGCAGGACCTTCCTGCAGGGGTGTTACCATGGGGACCCAGTGATCATCTGACTCCTCCCCTTTTCCCAGGCGATGTCCTCCCATTGGACATTTGGTTACTATTCGATCCTATGGGAGGTGTAATGCATGTGTGAGGCTCACTAGGTGGCGCTGTGTTGTGTGAGACTCAGGACCCCCTGCTATGTCACACAGGCTATGAAGCAACAGGAAATAATGCAATTACTACAGAGATCACCCTCATAGTTTCTAAAATAAGGTAATATTTTGGGGGTAATTGCCTCTGCAATTGCTCACTAATGCAGTGTAATAACTAAAGTAGGCCTCAAATTCCAGGGGGCTCTTTCACTTCTGAGCACTGTCCTATTTCCAAGCAAAAGAGCAGAATGTAGGGATTTTCCAAAATCAGGAAACAGAGCATAATAACTGGAGAGCTGACTTTTCATAGCGTCACAAGCTGGGCACAACATGTCGGGCACTGAAATTGCATTATCTGAGGAAATATCAGTTTTCATTTTGTACCATACACTGCGTATTTCTTTTTGGAAAGCATCTCTGGGGTCAAAATAATCATTATAACCTTTGAGGGGTGCAGTTTCCAAAATGAAGTCACTTATTAGTACCCGCCTACCTGTTGTAAATAACTTCTCTACTTAGATTGCATTTTTTTTAAGGACTCTAAAATGCTTTGAAAACCATGTGTATAAAAATCTGTGAATTTTCAGTTCTTGTATCACACCATGTCTGATGAAGGGAGCTAGCTAGTACTGAAAGCTTACTTATAAATATACTCAGTTAGCCTCTAAAAGGTATCGCCTGATTTCTTCACTCTTCCTCCAATGCATTAGCACCCGAATTTTATCACTAACATGACACAAAAAAAAGCTCCAAAATGTCACTGTCTTGTGCAAAAGGCCTTAAAGTGTTTCAAAGTTATTACTGCAGAAAGTGACACCGCAGATTTAAAAATTGGAGCTCTGTCAGGAAGTCTAACACTGGTTGTGGCGAAAAAGGGTAAAAAAAAAAAACCATGAAAAGCACGTTTCCCCTCTTTCTCTGATATTAAAACAAATAAAAAAACATGGAAAAAAAAATAAATAACATCCTATTTATCACCGAAAAAAAGAGGAAAAAACGATATGAATAACACCAAACGATAAAAAAAATGTTTTACCCCTCAAAACTGCATGTACGAAAAACCCGAAAATGTATCTGCTCCTAAACCAGGGGAAATGACCCAGGCATGAACTGGTTAGTAGTGTATTCAAGCATTGTGGTTGAGGAGCTGTATGTTAAACATAGAAGATAAATGTGCTTTGCCTATAAAAAATCACTTGGCCAGTTAATGCATTTCACAAAATATGGTAAAACAGCATATGGCTTTTCTGATGCACCTCACCTCAACTGCAGTATCTGAATACACCCTGAGGTAAAGGCCCCACGTAGAGAACTGCAACAGAAAAGCTCTACGGAAAAAACCATGATGGAAACGCATCGCGTTTTTTTCCGCAGCGTTTTTCACAGAAAGTCCGCAGAGTTTTCCCCTGCGGACTTTCTGCCCCTATTATACCTTTATGGAAAATGCCAGGGTTTCCGTAGGTATAATTGACATGCTGCGAATTTAAAAATTGCAAGCGTTTTGGAAAACGCAGAAATTCCGCTGCATATATTTTTCTGCAATGTGTGGATGGGATCAGCCAGTATCCCATCCACTTTGCAGGTACTGTAAAGCACAGCGTTTTTTAGCTGCAGTACTCTGCAGCCAAAACGCTGCATTTTCATAACATGGGGGCCCTGGCCTAATACAGTTATGCTTTTCTAGATCAGGAGAATTAAATAATGTGTTTGAGCATGGAAACCAGAAACAACTTATTGCTCAAATATGTGGTCTGCTTGCACCATTTCACACCTTGACTTTATGTTTGTCAACAATCTTGCTCCTTCTTCATCTTCTGAAACATTTTTTTCAGCTTGTGGATTGTAGGAGTATTTTTCTTCAGTATATGTTTAACTAAATTTGTGCTATTTTGATCTGATTTAGGCTAGAACTACATGTTAGATGAAACCATTGAACCATTCTGAGGGTGCCCTTAAGACCCTTTTACATGGGGCAATAATCAGGCCTGTTATCAGGAAAAAGCTTTTCTACGAATGCCTGTTCCCAATGATTGACCCATGTAAATGTACAACGCTCACCCAAAGTTGGGTGAACGTTCGATTGACAGGTGATCGCATTTTTTTTTAATGTAACCTAAATAATCACATTTGTCACTAGTGCATCACCCTGTAAATAGGGCAATGTGCTTTCAATAAATGCAAACTGTGTGGGCATGAGCGATTCATTCCAACAATGATCTGCTGCATGTAAATGCATCAGACAAACAGGCAAACATTCCTAAGAAACATCTATTCCAGATCATTGCTGCCAGATCAGCCCATAGGGAATATATATTGAGATTTGAGGGGTCATTGATTCCAGTAAACGACAGTTTTGTCATAATTATCACAAACCTAATGGAGCCGGTGGCCCTGCCTGCGCCAACCCCAATTGTATGGCACAAGCGATGTAAAAGAGAAAAAAGTTGCATGTTTTTGTACAAAACCCCAATTTATGCAAAAAATGTCCACTTTTTCATGCCTTATAATAGTAATAAGGCATGATACATTTTCCAGCTGTAAGCTAAGATCCCGCAGTGTGGAAACGCAGTGTTTCTGTTGCAGATTTTGCTGGGGTTTTTTTGAGCCAAAGTCAGGAGTGGATTTAACAGAAGGGAAACGTCTAAGAGCTTCCTTTATATTTTCCATTCCTTTTCAAACCAAAGCAAAACCTGCAACAAAAAATGCCATGTGGGGTCTCAGTCTTACACTTGACACTCATGAGTTAATCTGCCATTTCTGTGTAAACAAGAGTAGCTTCTATTCTGGGCTTCTAGAATGTGGAAGGAGCTTAGTGGTTGCAAGGAGGACCCTGCCTCTAGATTTCGGGAGCTCTTCAGGCTAGCTAGTAGCAGATAGGGTATAATACAGTCCCATGGCACCAGACACTATGCTTGCAGAACCAAAACATCTTGAATCTAATACATGCTGATCATCTCCACTGTTGTACCAGTGAAGAACTCTAGGTGTTCACAGTCAAAACATGCTTTCCATTTCCCCAAGAGAGGTTGCAAAGGAGAACTAGGTCTCCCCAGATTACCATGGTGGAAAGAGTAAGAAGACTGAGGAAGGTGTGAAGAGCAATTGCCACTACCTTCTGCTTTAAGTGAATTACGACTCCATGTTGATTTGTACGTGGATGAAACTGCTCCAAGTAGACTGAACTATGAGCAATGCCTGTTTGAACTGCCATCTTGTCTACTGTGCCTTTGTTACCAGGCAGACAACTGATTACTGCACTGTGACTAACGAGCTGTGTGTTCATCACATGACCATGGACCATACATCACATGACCATGGACCATACATCACATGACCATGGGCTGACTTTTAACCAAGCGCCCGTGATCCAGTTGCTGAAGCATGGGATGGAGGTGTGACTTTGGAATGAGTGCTATTGTGTATATGTCTCCCTCAATCAGACTGTTAGACAACATTGCAAATGTGTAGTAACAAATACTCTTAGAAATCTAATTATGTACACAGCATCATGAAGTTGTTCTTGATCTGCAATAAGAATACATTTAAGGTGCAACTTGTTTCCCATGCTTAAGAAAGCGACAACATTTCCACCAGAGGACAGGTAGTTTCAACCATGGTCAGCCATTTTCAATTTATGTAACTGATCACCTAAATCTACATAAAGGCTAAGGCCCCACATAGCAGGCCGCAGTAAAAAAAAAACGCTGTGGGAAAAACCGCGGCACAAATGCATTGCGGTTTTTCCCACAGCACTTTTCATAGAAAGTCCACAGAATTTTCTTCTTTGGACTTTCTGCTTCCATTATACCTATAGGGAAACCACCAGCGTTTCCATAGATATAATTGACATGCTGTGATTTCCAAAACCACAACGGTTTTGGAAATCGCAGCATTTCCGCTGTGCATATTTTTCTGCAATGTGTGGATGGTATTCTAGCGAATCCCATCCACTTTGCAGTGACTGTAAAACGCCATGATTTTTTTGGCACCGCTTTTACACCATGTGGGGCCTCCGGCCACAGCCAGTTTTCTGTTGTCATCTTCCTTTGACTCCCTTTTCTCAACATGTCTTACATCCATAGTCATATTCTTGTATTTACTATGCAGCTTCGACCCTCAGCACCCCCAATAGACACTGTTAATGATATTGTGTTTTGTGGTATCTATAATCTTTACTTACAGCACTCTATAGGTATAGAGGCCACTTGTAGAGAGATGCCTTTTCCTCCTCCTTGTGGAATGTGTACCCGAAACACAAGGCGGACACGTGTATTTTTGCGACCAATGTCTGTTTCGCCCTTCCTGAGCTCGATGTCTGAATTCCGAAGTTTCAATATTCCAGCGCAGTCTATACTGGAACACAGATATGTACAGTATCCATTAATAGTGTATAAAATCAGTAAATTTCATTCCATTAAAATTTTTATAGATACAATGTATATTCTTCATAAATTACAGTGTAATTCACTCATTTATAGTATGTAACTTACTTCGCACACATGTTGTTCTCAGGCAGAAGCGACATTTCCAAAACTTTGGTGCTTCCTACAAGTGCTTCATAACTGGGCGTAGCTACCATTTTTCCTGTGATCCGATGAACTTGGTAGAAGGCATGGGGTCTCAGATTGCGCTCATCTGCAGTGCCAATGAACATCTGAAGGGTAAGTGGCTTTTCATTGTATCCTAAAAGCTGCAAAGGATAGCATTAGTTCCTTTCTGTGTCATTTAAAATTAGATGTATTAGGCTGCTTTCAGACGCCTGTGTCCAGTCATGGAAGCATGGCCTGTGATCCACAGTATGATGCTGTGAGTTCTAGCGTGACCGCAGGTTTAGTGTTCTATACTAATAGCACCATTTGCACGTAGAACTGTAAATCTGCAGTCAGGCTAGAAAACACAGCCAAACACATGTTGGTCCTGGAAATGTGGCCTGAGGCCCCACGTTACGGAAACGCAACTTTTTTTGTTGCAGATTTTGCTGCGTTTCTTTGAGCCAAAGCCAAAAATGGCTACAAAAGAAATAGGAAATATATAGGAAGTACTAATACGTCTACCTTCTGCTTAATCCACATTTGGCTTTGGCTCAAAAAAAACCAGTAGTAAACAAAAAAAGCTGCATTTCCTCAACATGGGGCCTCAGCCTTAAGGCTGAGATTCCATGTTGCAGAAACACAGCATTTTACCATCCTGGCAAAGTGAATATGATTTCATTTCATTTTATCCACACACTGTAGAAAAAAATGATGTAAATTGGGGACTTGTTTGCTTGCTGCTCTTTATATATGAAGCATTTGGGGAAAAAAAAGAGCAAATTTACTCCAGTACATGGGCAGCATCAAAAACACCTCATGTCAGAGCATTAGAGTCACAATTCCAAATGGTACATTTTGGGTGAAATTATGCAATTGCACCTTTTTAGAAAAATTGGCACAACATACACATGGCCAAAAAAGGCGCACCATAAATAACTAACATGTGCTCAACATTTATCAAGTTACTGCGCCTATTTAATAAATATCCGCTACCAAAAAAGCAGAGAAAAAAAAAGGCGCAACTGTGAAAACTTTAGATAAGAAAGGCATGGTTAATAAATAACCCTCAGTCTTTTTAAAAGCAGGTAAAAATGTAGCATGATAATTTTACAGGCAGAAATGCTGCATTTTCTTCATATCCATATATAGGTGTTGGGGGAGTCAAAAATGAAAAACACGGAACAGCAGAGATAAATGCTGCATCTTGCTACATGTGGCCTTAGCATCAAGAATATTGCTACACATAGCAGACTGGGATGTCTTAATTTTCTTTCTACAATGTTTCCAAATGTGTCTTCTTGCCACATTTGGTTATTGTCATTGTTAAATGTAATATTTTCTGTTCTAAGATATGATCACTTGAATTTACAAACCAAAGCCCTTGGCTGTGCTACTGAGAGATTCTATGGACAACATGACTCTTTTGATTTCTGACAAGTGCAGTGTCAGTCCATGTCAGTGTTCATATATGCACATATGTTTAACCTCAATCAAGCCATGTAGTGGCTACAATGACCACTGACCTGGCATGTCCATGCATTACATAGAAAGCCACTTGATTTCAGTGGGAACAATGTAATGCTTTACTTTCTCTGGCTGCAATCTTTAATCCTTTCATTTTCAGACCACCTGATCTGCTAGTTCTACCCTGTTAAAGGGGTATTCCCATCTCAAGGATCCTATCTATACTGCTACCTTATGTAAATTCAGGAGTTTTACTAAATACATTGCTTTAGAAATGCTGCTTCGTTTGCTATGTCCGCTATGTAAATTTATTCTTCCAATTGTTTACACATCATTACACGCACCTGGCCTGTTATCTGAGATCACATTGCTTTCAGAGCTGTTATCTATCAGGACAATCAGATCAGCTAATTGCAGTTTGCTGATGAAGGCTCGGACTGTTTTAATTATCTCTCTATGTAAACAAAAAGATTACATTGAGTTGTTTGGCAGCATGTAAGTGTTTTGTGGTTTGGAGTCAGGAAGAAATTTTTTTCCTCTGAAATAGGACAATTGGCATCAACCTCATTTTTTTCTTTTTGCCTTCCACTGTATGTGGATGAACTTGATGGACTTGTGTATGGTTCCAAGCTTATCTAGTTTGATACTATCATAAAGTGACCATCCCCTTTAATGCTATACCATAGAAGATAACCTTTCTCATTTCAGCATGACTATGCCCCTTGAGGACCATGAAGACATATGGGCACATTTATTATGCCTTGTACACCAGTTTTCTTGTGTGCAAGACATAAAAATTAGCAAATTTTTGCACAAATCAGATTTTTTTGTGCCACCCTCACCATTTTCCCAAAAAAGTGGGGGTTTCAAGGGCCTACAGGGGGTGGAGCCATTCACCCTGCCAGATTTAGTATCATTGCGTCAGAATTATGGTGTAAATTATGCTGGAAATCTATGCCAGCTATGAGCTGGCATAGATCTCCCTGCTGGTGCCTGGCCTGGCAGAGGATGAGCCTTTAATAATGCCAGTCTTCATAAATCTCCCACATAGTTTGCACTATCTCGTGTGAAGTCCTGACCTTAATCCCATCAAACTGCTTATTAGGCTCTTTGGCCATAAATTCCTACAGAATTATATCCCCTTATAGGCGCAAGTAGATGCCCAATTCTACCACAATGCCTATTTTGAAATGTAATGTCCAGCAGACTCATAGGGAAAAATTTATTAAGATAAGCAATCCTCACGCCAATCTCAATAATTCATTCCCCATCAGGTGCACACTCGCTAGAATTACTAAGTGGCTCCGGCCTCTTAGTAATTCTGCCACATGTAGATGTGCCTGGTCACAGATCTATGCCAGCCAGGGACTGGTGTAGATTTGTGGTATAACTCACACCAGTTTTCTCGCATGAGTTATAGTAAATCTGGTGGACTGGGACGTCCCTGTCCTGGCTCACCCAGATCCACATCCTGCTCTGCCCACTGTCTAAAAAAGTGGTGAGTCGGGTGGAGAGGCAGAAATGCAACACAGTGCACCAGAGATGCGCCAACACATGTTTTACGACAGAATTCTGGCGCACACATAATAGTAAATGAGGGCTATATACTGTATATTCAATGGCCAGGTTTCTCCATATTTGGGCAGCATGGCTTAGTGGTTAGCACTATATCTCCTCATTATTTCCTTATACTTGTGATTAGTGATTAGTGAACATTTTACCACTGACATTCCCAGCCATCAGAATAACCAAGGTTCCTGACATTATTGGAACCCATAGAATTTTTTTTTTCTTTAATGTGTATACTTTATCTTTTAACTTTCTACTAGTCTTTTTATTAAAGTTTGGGGGTGCATCATAGATGTACTAGAGAGAACAAAAGGAAGATGTAGATTACGAACCACATATTTAAGTAAGTATTAGTATTCTTTTAGAACCACCACTGTACTATATGTAAGAATGCAAGCGTGGGAAAGATGAGAAGAGCAGCTGGGAATTATCTTGTCACCCAATGAGCTTTACAATGCTAGAGTCTGTTCCTTACCCACAGTGCTAACCCCCACCTCCTAGATATACAAGCTGATAGACATTGCTTCCAGGCTTGGATTTCTATGCACGAAAGACACAAAGATTTTAACATCTTTAGCATCATACAGTAAGCAGTCTGCACTGTCTAATAAGAGCCTAGTAGCTTGGTAGGTAGCTTGGTGCTACCTTCTGTATACCAAAGTCCTTACTTAATTTCAAGGGTGGGAAGGGAAACCCTGGGAGACCTCACTAAAGCTGTTTACCCACACTGCACATATACTGCTAACATGGCAGGAAGCTGCATCACTATCACATTTTAAAACCACATCAAAACTATATATTAAAGCATATGACTTTTTCTATAAAGAAGTCAATCTTTACTGATGTTTAGAACGAGTGTGTTATAAAAATATGCAATTTTTAACATACTGTATGGTAAACATCTATAGCTGTGGTCATACTCAGTTACATTTAAAGGGGTTTTCTGAGACTAAGAAAATGTGATTAAAGGCAGGAAATGCCTGTTATATAAATGAACAAACATAATTATATAAACATGAATATCTTTATGTGTGTTTTGATCATTTTTACCATTCCTCATATTTTCAGGTTTATGCAATATTTCTGGTTTACACTTTTTGGTTGTGGAAGTGTCAATGCTTTTCAGGGCAGCCTAGCATCAGCCCACTGCACCTCATACCCAGTATATCCTCCTCACATCTTCTTTCTCTGTCCAGTACACCCTCCTTCCTTACTGCTATATATACACACATTTATCTATTTTGCTTACTTGTTGTGATGATTCTGCTTAAATATGGCTATAATGCAGAGCTGTATTTTGGTCTCTGGGTAGCGTATTTCTCTCTAGTTCCATTTACTCATAATGTGCGCAGCTATAAGCCTAGGTGTATATTGGCAGTAGTAGCAGCACTGGAACAATAGGGCTTTGTATCGATCACAGCAGGGCTCCATTGTATTCCTATACAGTCCTGAGTGATCAAAGAAACATGCATTGTCCAGACTGCACTGTAGATCAGATATGGCTGATAACATTGTATCCTTTCACTTGGATCGGCCATATACAAAGAATCTGAACTTGATTGCATTATTCAATTAGACTTGCTGCCGCCAATGACCTCATTATGGGAGGTGGCATAAAGGGTATAAAAGATGAGGTAAGAGGTCTGTGGGAGAGATTATGCTATGGGGATTGGGCTGAGACCATCACAGACTACAGAGTTGTTACAGACAGACCATGAGGAGATTATGCTATGGAGATTTTCTGTTGGGACTACAAGAGAACACCATGAGGAGATTTTTGTGATGAGACTACTGGACTAATGCTGAGAGACTGTGATGAGAGCATGCAGGCTGGATTATTGTATTAATGCCACATGCCAAGAAGCCTCCACTGGGTTACTCACACATGCCATGTGTGAGTGTTGGACTATAGAGCCACATCAAGGAGATGCGTGGTAAAGTAATTATTTCACCTTTATCCCTTTTATTTTATTTGTACTGTATCTTGTAACTAGTAACTGTTAATGCTTGCATATATCTGCATATCTGTTCTGAACTGCATGTGTTAGATGTTAATACCAACCCATTTAGGGGTTAATAAATATATAAAATTTAGAAAGCTCGTCTTGTATTTACCTGTGAACCCGACATTCACTGGCGGTGAGTGTGGTTTTTATATGAAAGAAGACTCAGGGGTGGCCACAGCGGTGTTGACGCACTGAGGATCTTTCACACTTGTATAGCGCCATCATATTCTGCAGCGCTTTTCAGACACTGTCCCATATAGGGCTCACAATCTACATTCCCTATCAGTATGTCTTTTGGAGTGTGGGAGGAAACCTACGCAGACATGGGGAGGACATGGAGTGGACCACCACGTCTCCAACTGGATCCTAGACTACCTCACAAACCGACCTCAGTATGTGAGAGCCCGGGACTGTGTGTCAGATACCGTGATCTGTAATATGGGGGCACCTCAGGGTACAGTTCTTGCCCCTTTCCTCTTCACACTGTACACTGCAGATTTTAGGTGCAACTCATCTAACTGCTACCTACAGAAGTATTCTGAAGACTCTGCAATAGTAGGCCTCATCACAGACGAGGATGACAGGGAGTACAGAGAACTAAACCGGGATTTTGTGGACTGGTGCCAGCGGAACCACCTGAAGATTAACACTGGGAAGACCAAGGAGATGGTGGTGGACTTCCGTAAAGGCAGATGCCCTCCTAAACCAGTGGACATCCAGGGGATGGGCATCGAGATTGTCAACACCTATAAGTACCTGTGTTCTGACTCAATAGCTTGGCTGCAAGTGTGAGGTTGTGAGAGTGTCCTGTAGTCTCTATGCTAACCAGCAATTTACACCAAGATATCTATCAGATAGTGTTCAACTCAACTGAGGAGGCGTAGATAAGATTTCAGATGCTTTAATCCAAGTAAATCTTGTAGAACCTCATACAGCAGTAGGTGAAGAATGATGAAATACCAGGAGCTGAGCAGACATGTTGCTTACAAAGAAGTGAAACTAAACTGAGGGGGAGAGAGGAGGAGCTACAGCATCACAGCTAAGGATACAGAGAGAGAAAAGGGACAAACTACAAAGACAAACAGTATCACAGATACATGTCAGTGAATTAAACCAAGTCCTGGGACATGACACTCCCCGCCTGAAATCTTTAGATTTCAATGAAAACAAACATTAAATGTCCTGAGATGTCCATAAAGTCCACTTCAAACCTGAAAAACAAAAAAAGAAACATGCACAACAAACAATAATCAACAGTTAGTCCAAATAAACCAATCTTCAGGTCGGGAAGCCGCAATTTGCCAACACCTCCACCGACCCACACTGTAATCCACAAGAACACGGTTTTAGTTCATGGAAGGAAGCTCCCCGCCATGAGCTGTGAATGGTGTCCTTATCTTCTTTTATGTGATGTCTCCTCTTGGAAGAAGAAGCACCAGTTCATTAATTGGGCGGAAGAAAACTCGCACTGAGCCTCCCTTGGTTACCTTGACCTTCTCGTGGTAATGTCGGATCAGCAGAGCAGAAATGTAATGTCCACCTGGAATGATCACTGGGTTCTGTTCCTTGCTACACAAGTCAGACTTTCCAATCCGGGCCGCCCACTCTCAATAATTCGTGGTGGTCGATTACGGGGTTTAGTTTGTAAAGTGCACTGTTCCTGGACAGATTGATGCTCCGTGAGATACTGTCAATCTCTTGATGATATACCTCTTGTTGAACACTCCAGATGATAACTTGCTCAGCGTGTTCAATGTCCGCTGCGGTAGGGTGTTTCGTACACATATGCCAACCATGACACTCCGTTGATCTGTCCTTCGCAAAGCACTGAGCGATGTGAAACAGTCGGGCGACAGCTCTCACAATGGATGACCAGGTTGAGAAACGTTCAAAGCGATGTGGCTTCAGCTTCGCCTTCGGAATCAGAGAAGTGTAGAGTGTGGAGGTCATAGGCCTGATTTCCTTGTCAGACTCGAGATCCACTAAATTGTAGACAGCATTGTTAGGAGTCAAGCAGGGATCTTCATACAGGAAACTTGGAGGCGACAGCCACATATGGTCTAAAAGGTGCGCTGTCGGTGCAGGCCTTGTACCACGGTCAGCTGGGTTAAGTTGTGTGGAGACGTGATGCCACTGATCAGGGGCAGAGAAACTTCGGATATGTTCCACTCTGTTTCCAACATACACATAAAATTGTCTTGTTTGATTGTGTATATACAGTCATGGCCAAAAGTTTTGAGAATGATACAAATATTAATTTTTACAAAGTCTACTGCTTCAGTTTTTCTAATGGCAATTTGCATATACTCCAGAATGTTATAAAGAGTGATCAGCTTAACAGCAATTACTTGCAAAGTCAATATTTGCCTAGAAAATGAACTTTATCCCCCAAAACACATTTCAACATCATTGCAGCCCTGCCTTAAAAGGACCACCTAACATCGTTTCAGTGATTGCTCCATTAACACAGGTGTGGGTGTTGATGAGGACAGGGCTGGAGATCAATCTGTCATGATTAAGTAAGAATGACACCACTGGACACTTTAAAAGGAGGCTGGTGCTTGCCATCATTGTTTCTCTTCTGTTAACCATGGTTATCTCTAAAGAAACACGTGCAGTCATCATTGCACTGCACAAAAATGGCCTAACTGGGAAGAGTATTGCAGCTAGAAAGATTGCACCTCAGTCAACAATCTATCGCATCATCAAGAACTTCAAGGAGAGAGGTTCCATTGGTGCCAAAAAGGCTCCAGGGCGCCCAAGAAAGACCAGCAAGTGGCAGGACCGCTCTTAAAAGTGTTTCAGCTGCGGGATCGGGCTACCAGCAGTGCAGAGCTTGCTGAGGAATGGCAGCAGGCAGGTGTGAGTGCATCTGCACGCACTGTGAGGCGGAGACTCTTGGAGCAAGGCCTGGTCTCAAGGAGGGCAGTAAAGAAGCCACTTCTCTCCAGAAAAAACATCAGGGACAGACTGATATTCTGCAAAAGGTACAGGGAGTGGACTGCTGAGGACTGGGGTAAAGTCATTTTCTCTGATGAATCCCCTTTTCGATTGTTTGGAACATCTGGAAAACAGCTTATTCGGAGAAGAAGAGGTGAGCGCACCACCAGTCTTGTCTCATGCCAACTGTAAAGCATCCTGAAACCATTCATGTGTGGGGTTGCTTCTCAGCCAAGGGAATCGGCTCTCTCACAGTCTTGCCTAAAAACACAGCCATGAATAAAGAATGGTACCAGAATGTCCTCCAAGAGCAACTTCTCCCAACCGTCCAAGAGCAGTTTGGCGCCAACAATGCCTTTTCCAGCATGATGGAGCACCTTGCCAAAAGCAAAGGTGATAACTAAATGGCTCAGGGAACAAAACATAGAGATTTTGGGTCCATGGCCTGGAAACTCCCCAGATCTTAATCCCATTGAGAACTTGTGGTCAATCATCAAGAGACGGGTGGACAAACAAAAACCAACAAATTCAGACAAAATTAAAGCATTGATTCTGCAAGAATGGACTGCTATCAGTCAGGATTTGGTCCCGAAGTTGATTGAGAGCATGCCAGGGAGAATTGCAGAGGCCTGAAGAAGAAGGGTCAACACTGCAAATATTGACTTGCTGCATTAACTAATTCTAACTGTCAATATAAGCTCTGTTACCATAATATGAATGCAATTATATTTCTGTATGTGATAAAAACATCTGACAAACACACATAAAAACCAGAGGGCAGCAGATCATGTGAAAATATAATATTTGTGTCATTCTCAAAACTTTTGGCCATGACTGTAGCCAAGGACAGCTCTGCTATCAGTGTAGAATGTAAATGAATCAATGGCAATGTCCATTTCATCTCTTATTGCTTCAGCAATTTCTACTGCAAGCACAGCTGCACAAAGTTCGAGTCGCGGAATGGAGTGTGCAGGTTTTGGGGTCAGTTTGGCCTTACCAAGAACAAATCCACAGTGTAGCTCATGATTGGCTCCTAATATCCTCAGATAGGCCACTGCAGCTATAGCTTCCACTGATGCATCAGAGAAGATGTGGATTTCCTTCCTTACTGCCGCTGAAAGGGAGCTGGGTACATAACAACGTGGAACCTGGAGTTGTTCCAATACTTGCAAAGAGCTTTTCCATTTTTCCCACCTTTGTTGTTTCTCAGCAGGCAGTGGAGTGTCCCAGTCCATGTTCTCAGTGGTAAGCTGTCTTAGTAGTAGCTTGCCTTGAATGGTGATGGGAGCAATGAAACCAAGAGGATCATAAATGCTGTTCACAACAGATAAAACTCCTCGTTTGGTGAAAGGTTTGTCACAAGAAGACACTTGGAATGTGAATGTGTCTTGTTCAGTGTTCCATAGCAATCCTAGGCTGCGTTGCATAGGAGGAGCATCAGAACTGAGATCAAGATCCTTCAAGTTGATTGCATGATCATCAGAGGGAAATGCCTTCATTACCTCCATATTGTTGGAGATGATCTTGTGAAGTCTGAGATTAGCTACAGACAGCATTTCCTGTGTTCTAGAGAGGAGATCGATCACTTCTTCACTTGCAGGTAAGGATTTAAGACCATCATCAACATAGAAGTTCCTCTCAACAAACTGACGAGCATCAGAGCCATACTCTCTCTCACCTTCATGGGCGGTCCTTCTCAGTCCATAAATCGCTACTGCAGGAGATGGGCTATTGCCAAAGACATGTACCTTCATCCGGTAATCTATGACTTCATTGTTGACATCATTGTCCTTATGCCATAGGAACCTGAGATAGTTTCTGTCATCATCCTTAACAATGAAGCAATGAAACATCTGTTGGATGTCGGCCATCACTGCAACTGGTTCCTGTCTGAAACGGATTAAGACTCCTATGAGGCTGTTGTTTAGGTTAGGACCAGTGAGGAGCAGGTTGTTGAGAGAGACGCCTTCATACTGGGCACTAGAATCGAACACGACCCTGATTTGGTCAGGTTTGCGAAGGTGATACACGCCAAATGATGGAAGGTACCAGCATTCTTCTCCTTCCTTTAATGGAGGTGCAGGTTCTGCATGATCTCTCTCAAATACCTTCTGCATGAACCCTACAAAGTGTTTCTCCATCTCTGGTTTCCTCTTGAGGGTACGTTTTAAAGAGGAAAATCTAGAAACTGCTTGCTTCAGATTGTTTGGTAGTTTTGATCTCGGGGAGCGGAAAGGTAAAGGTGCTACCCAGCTGTTGGAATCATCTTGAATGAATTCCTTGTCCATAAGTTTGAGAAATTCTTTATCAGCTATAGCCGGTGCCAGCTTGTTGTCATCACTTGTTGTATTGAACACTGTTAATCCAAGGGTGTCGTCCCCAGGCAGGAAAGTATTCACGTTGTCTCGGTGATTATGCAGCCACTTACTGTTGCTTATCTTCTCTTTCACTTGGTAGTGATGTGGACATGGCTGAAAACAAGTGCTGCGACCGTTTGGTAACATATGCGTCTTAAATGAAGAAATATTGGTGGGCCTTTTCATCCTACCTATGCAGACGTTGCCAATGATTACCCATCCTAGATCGAGGCGCTGGGCAAATGGTGCATCATGTGGTCCATTAATTTGCTGGCGTATTTTGTGCAGTCTGAGAATGTCTCTACCTAGCAGAAGTAGAATGTCTGCATTTTTGTCAAGGGATGGTATTTCACTGGCTATAGCCCTTAGATGAGGGTGCTGGAAAGCCGCCTCTGGTGTGGGTATCTCTTCTCTGTTTGATGGTATCTGGTTGCACTCAACAAGTGTGGGCAAAGGTATCTCCAAATTGCCCTTGAGAGAAGCTATTACAAGACCACTGGCCCTTCTTCCAGAAACCTCTGATATGCCACTACAAGTACCCAAGGTATATGGATAAGTATCACCCTTTAAGTTAAACAGATCAAAGAGTTCTGACCTTGCAAGTGAGTGGTTGCTCTGGTCATCCAAGATGGCGTACACCCTCAGAGCCCTTTCTGGTTGGCCCTTGGGGTATATATTGACTAGGCATATCCTTGCACAGGACTTGTCACAAAGGTCTTCTCCGCAGACTTCTGTACATGAGGAAGATACTGTGGTAGTATTTGCTGCTTGATCTGTGTTCTCCCCGCCATGCTTAGTTGGGGAAGGGGAACCTCTAGGCGGTGTGGCACTAGGCTGGGATGGATGAAGAGCTTGTACATGGTTCTCACTGCCACAAATTGCCACAAATACACTTAATAGCAATTTTACAGTCTCTAGCAACATGTTCAGTAGAGGAACAACATTTGAAACATATCCCTAGTTTCTTAAGAAGCTCTCTACGTTCCTGGATTGGTTTCCTCCTGAAGCCAATACACTTCTTGAGGGGATGAGGCTTCTTGTGAATAGGACACAGACGGTTAGGATTTTCTACCTTTTCGTCTTGGTTGTTGTTGCAACTGCTTTCTTCTGGTGCTGATGTAGGTATAGGAAGAATATCAGTCTTTTTCACCGAAACTGGGCCTCTGCGGTTTCTGTAGTTAGAATGTGAGCTGTCATACTTAATAGGAGGTGAACCAGGAACACTGGGATCCCCATAGGAAAAGCTTGGGTCATTCTTGGATTCTGCAATGTTCTTGATAAACTCACAGAAGTAGGAAAATGGAGGAAAGGAGACTCTATTCTCATTTTTGTATCTTGACCCAACTGTGGTCCACCTTTCTTGAATATTATATGGCAACTTGGAGACTATCGGGTTTACCCCACGAGCAGTGTCCAGGTAACTGAGGCCCGGTAGGAGAGTGTCCGCCTTAGCCAGTAGGAGCTCCATGAGTAGGTCACTAAGTTCTTGAAATTTCTGATGATCCTTACCAGATATCTTTGGAAACCCTTGCAACCGTTTGAACAGAGCATTCTCTATTGCTTCAGGACTGCCATAGGTTTTCTCCAGTCTTTCCCAAGCAGCGGTAAGGCCTGCTATGGGGTTGTAAATGTGGACGGATCTGAGTCTTTTAGCACGTTCTGTGGAATGTGGGCCAAGCCACCGGATAAGCAAATCTAATTCTTCAGCTGCAGTAATGCCAAGGTCACTAATTGCAGTTTTGAAGGCACATTTCCAGCCTCTGTAGTTCTCAGGTTGGTCATCGAACCTTGTGAGTCCAGTCTTAGTAAGCTCACGGCGAACCATGTACCTTGCAAACTCTGACATGTCTGTTCTCTCTGACTTTAAATATTGAGTTGCTGGCTGAGTAGGGGTGATTACGTTGTTAGTGGGGTTCTGGTTAACAGAGGTAGGTAGTGTAGGGGCTGCGTAGGCATTCAGCCTAGGAGCTAGCTTAAAGTCCATAGGTTTAGCCACATATGGATGTGAGACTGGACGGTTGTTTGCAGTCTGGTAGTATGGTGTCACATTGGTGTTTACCTGAGTATCAGTATATTGCATTTGCTGAGGTGCAAGGCTTTGGGAATCCATGAAGGAAGAAGAAACTGGATGCTGGACAGGCAGGGCATTGTACTGACCTTGAATGCGGTGTGCTTCAGAAGATACTGTGCCCTGTTGCACTGGAGAAATGTTGTCCCTGACAGGAACATTTGTGGCAAATAGGGATTCACTGCTTTGGCTTAGTACATAGTCTCTTGTGCGCTTGAGGGGATCCTCTGCTTCCACATCACACAAACTGGTGCTGTCGCTTTCACTTCCACTGATGGCCTGTTCTAAAATGCTTAACCTTGCCATGGCTGCAGCATGCTCATACTGTTTCTCTAGAGCCTCTAGTTCTGCCCTTTTTTGAGCTGCCTTAGCTTCCATTTCTGCTTTCTGTTGTGCAAAGGCTGCCTGTATCTTAGTAGCTTCCGCCTCTGCACGTGCTTTTATAAGTTGCTCACTGAGTGTGGAAGATTTTGAGGAACGTGACTTAGATGTACGCTTTGAACGCTTGGTAGACTCAGAAACATGGGATGCCATTTCCTGCAGTTGCGCAATTCTTGCCTCTGTCCTTAACTTAGTTTCATGTACTAAGCTGTCTCGTTCTGAATTGAGATGCTGGAAGCTTTGCAATTCAACTAAGGAATCGTCTGTATGAAGTTTCCTCAATATGCTTTCATACTCCTCAGCTTTCATTTTATAATGTCCATGCATAGAACAAAGCTGTCGCAGAGCTCCCTCTAGTGGTGATATATGGTATGCAGGCAAGCACATGGCAGATATCTTAGTCTGTATTTCCTGCCACCATTTTGAGAGTTCACAGGAAAGTTCATGCTTTAAACCTTCTAGATTGTCTCTAACCTGTTTAATTGAGCGTCTAGCCTTCTCACTGGGCTGCAGACTGAGGTCCATGCTACCTTGTGCTTCAGGGTGCCCTTCAGCCATGATGCAACACAAACAGGATAAATATAACTTTGCTGGAGTAAGATGGCTGCTTGATAGAATCTTCTATGCTGAGGGGGTCTGAGCTGCAGATGCAACTTACACAATGCTGATTCCTTCTGGCCTCAGGTAACTTGCTGTGACTGACTGTATGTCAGAAGTTGGTGAACTGTCTTACAGCCGTATCTGGCAGTCTTTATGCATCATTTTTCACTGTTCTGACTCAATAGCTTGGCTGCAAGTGTGAGGTTGTGAGAGTGTCCTGTAGTCTCTATGCTAACCAGCAATTTACACCAAGATATCTATCAGATAGTGTTCAACTCAACTGAGGAGGCGTAGATAAGATTTCAGATGCTTTAATCCAAGTAAATCTTGTAGAACCTCATACAGCAGTAGGTGAAGAATGATGAAATACCAGGAGCTGAGCAGACATGTTGCTTACAAAGAAGTGAAACTAAACTGAGGGGGAGAGAGGAGGAGCTACAGCATCACAGCTAAGGATACAGAGAGAGAAAAGGGACAAACTACAAAGACAAACAGTATCACAGATACATGTCAGTGAATTAAACCAAGTCCTGGGACATGACAACCTGGGTGTGTTCTTTAATAATAAGCTGGACTGGGCAGATCACATGGAGGTCCTGTACAAGAAGGGCTACAGCAGGCTCTACCTGCTTAGGAGGCTGAGAGCCTTTGGAGTCTGGGGGGCACTTCTTAGGACTTTTTTCAACTCGGTAGAGGCATCAGCCATCTTCTTCGGAGTGGCCTGCTGGGGGAGCAGTATATCAACCAGGGATAGGCTCTGTCCTGGGGAGCCCACTGGACCCAGTACAGGTGGTGGGTGACAGAAGGATACTGTCCGTGCTGAGCTCCATGCGGGAGAATAAGTCCCATCCCATGCATGAGACCGTGATAGCGCTGGGCAGTACTGTCAGTGACCGACTACTTCACCCTAAGTGTTAGAAGGAGCGCTATCGGAAGTCCTTCCTACCCACTGCGGTCAGGCTGTACAACCAACACCGACCTAAGCGGAGATTAGTCCATACAGAGAACTAAAATATCTTTCTGTTTGTGATATCCCCCCCCCCCCCCCTCTGCTACTTCTTATCTGTCTACTATCAATGAAATGCCTCTACCTTGGAACATTCTTGTATATGGGTAGGTTCACACTTGCGCCGGCACTCCATCCGCCGCAAATCCAACCCAAATGTCGGAAAACTGGATAGTGATTGGATAGGGAAAGGTTTTGTTGGGGTCTTGCCAGACGTAGCAATACCCTCACACTACTGCAGGGGTCTGGGAGGAAGGACAGAGACAAGTGAGCCCTGATCTCACCCCAGCCACTGTCCCTTCCTATTGCCTCAGTTTACCCTAAACGGTAAAAGAACAACTCGAAGACGAGCCCTATACTGAGTAAAGTGACACACAGAACAAGACAAACAACAGAGAAGAATGGTAAACACGCAAGGGGTCACAACCAGAGAAGCAAAAGTGGTACCAAATCAAAATCCAAGAGAGTAGTCACAAGGCAATCCATAAGTCAGAGATAATAGCAAGGTAAAAATCAAATGTACAAAGAAAGCAGGCAAAGTCTGGGCCCAGCCCCAGATCTGATAGGTACACAGGCTGTCAATCACACAGGCAAGGTAAAGATTAACTCTATGCGGTCCAGAGAGAAACAATGCTCAGAACACGGGTGTGGCTGGGAATCATTTACACAGCAAGGGAACTAGGACCGTGTTCAGACTATGCATCCAGAATCCTAAGCAAAGAATCAAACTGAGGACGCCTCCTACGCCGCAGCATGCGAGCAGAGGGTGGCGCAGAGACCCGAACAGGCAGAGACATAACAGGTTTACAACGCTTTGCTTAAATACCCATTCACCTCTATGGGTTTTTAAAGCAATGTGCGGGTGTGCGCTTACACCCTCTGCGCTGCGAAGCCAGTTTTTTTCGTCCAACACAAAGTCCTGTTTAACAAAACCTTTCTGTTAACCATTTCCTGTTCTACAGCAGGAAACCTTCAAGCACAGGTGGGAGCTGGGCCTCATTAAAAGGCCTATAAATGGTTGTCAAGACCTCAGTCCTGGGCAGTTCCTGGGGAGAGAGGAGGAGCTGGGTTCTGTCCTAACACCCTGACAAATGGTGAGAGACCAGTGTGAACTGTTGCCTGTGGTTTTGCCCTGTGTGTTGACCGTGTGGCTGAAGAAAGCCACACCTATAGTTAGGGCCTCTTTGTTTAGTTAATAGTTAAGATAAGCAGGATTTCTGTTATCGTTTTGCCTAACTGTTAAGGCTTATTTTGCCATTTTTGGAAAAATAAACGTACAGGGTAAATCCTGTTTGTACCTGACTTTTTTGTGTTTGTCTCTGACTGTCTGGGCCCGCTGCTGCTACCACTGAGTCTATCCGCCCACAGTATATACAACACACACACACACACACGTACGTACAATATGACCGAGTATTTCTGTAAAACACGATCTGGTCCTATGATGCAACACTTCCCAATAAGGCTGCGTTTACACAGTGCACTTTTGTTCAAAAAAGGGTTTTTCAAACTCACACATGCGTTTTTCAAAAATACATGCAGTTTTCCAATTTTTCGGCGAAACGCACTGTGTGAACACAGCCTGAGCAGGAATGCTGCATGATGCTGATTATCAGACATTGACATCTATTGCAGGTAAGAGGAACAGATGTTGCTCATCTCCTTCGCTCTTATTCTGCATCTACCATGCTGCTAGAATTTTATCCACTAGTAAATAACAGAATGAATGACAGAAAGCAGAGAATTAGAATACCGTGAGCAATTGATACAGAAAGTATATTGGAAAATTGTACAACTTTCTGTTATACAAAACATTTAGCTCTCAATATTGGTCTGGAGGTGTCCAACCCCTTTAAGAATATATGACACTATGATACAATCTAAAGTAGTCAGTGTACAACTTGTATAACAGTGTAAATTTGTTGTGCCATCAAAATCACTCAAAACACAGCCATTAATGTCTAAACCCCTGTCAACAAAAGTGTGTACACCCCTGAGTGAAAATAGACAAATTGTGCCCCAAGTGACAATATTTTGTGTGGCCACCATTATTTTCCAGCACTGCCTTAACCCTTTTGGGCATAGAGATCACTAGAGCATCACAGGTTACCACTGGAATCCTCTTCCACTCCTCCATGACGACATCACAGAGCTGGTGGATGTTAGAGACCATGTGCTCCCCCCTCCTTCTTTTTGAGGATGCCCCACAGATGCTCAATAGGGTTTAGGTCTGGAGACATGCTTGGCCAGTCCAGCACTTTTACCCTCAGTTTCTTTAGCAAGGAAGTGGTCATCTTGGGGGAGTGCTTGGGATCGTTATCATGTTGGAATACTGCCCTGCGACCCAGTTTCCGAAGGGAGGGGATCATGCACTGCTTCAGTATGTCACAGTATGTGTTGGCATTCATGGTTTCCTCAATGAACTGTACCTCTCCACAGCTGGCAGCACTCACGCAGCCAAAACCATGACACTCCAACCACCATGCTTGACTGTACGCAAAACACACTTGTCTTTGTACTGCTCACCTGGTTGCCGCTATACATGATTGACACCATCTAAACCAATTAAGTTTATCTTGGTCTCTTCAAACTACATGATATGGTTTCAGTAATCCATGTCCTTAGTCTGCTTTTCTTCAGCAAACTGTTTGTGGGCTTTCTTGTGCATCATGTTTAGAACAGGCTTCCTTCTGGGATGACAGCCATGCAGACCAATTTGATGCAGTGTGCGGTGTATGGTCTGAGCACTGACAGGCTGACCTCCCTCCCCTTTAAACTCTGCAGCAATTCTGGCAGCACTCATACGTGTATTTTGCAAAGACAACCTTTAGATATGATGCTGAGCATATGCACTCAACCTCATTGGTCGACCATGGCGAGGCCTGTTCAGATTGGAACCTATCTTCTGAAACCGCTGTAAAGTCTTGGCCACTGTGCTGCAGCTCAGTTTCAGGGTGTTGGAAGTCTTCTTATAGAATAGACCATATTTATGTAGAACAACATTTATTTTTTAAAGATCCATGAGGTGCCGTGTTGAGCTTCTAGTGACCAGTATGAGAGAGTGTGAGAGCGATAACACCAAATTTAAGACATCTGTTCCCCATTCACATGAGTCCTTGTAACACTAACGAGTCACATGACACCAGGGAGGGAAAATGGCTAATTGGGCACAATTTGTCCATTTTCACTTAGGGGTGTACTCACTTTTGTTGCCAGGGGTTTAAACATTAATGGCTGTGTGCTGAGTGATTTTAAGGGCACAACAAATTTACACTGTTATCCAAGCTGTACACTAGCTACTTTAGATTGTATCAAAGTGACATATCTTAAGTGTTGTCTCATGAAAATATATAATGAAATAATTACAAAAATGTGAGGTGTGTACTCACTTTTGTGAGATACTGTATGTCCAGTAAACAGCAATCTGCACCTAGTCCTCCAGCTGGTCTGCAACTTTAAAGAGGTTATCCAGTTTCTAAGGTTGATGACCTATCCTCACTCGCCATACTGCAGCACTTCCTCACTAAAATCTATGGGGCAGCACCTACTCTCTACACTACAGTTTGTACTGTGTTTTTAAGCGGCGTGTTTCTCCTGTGCTCCTTCAGTACTCGTGATTTGCGGGGTCCCAGGTGTCGGACCCCTGCAGATGTAATATTGATGGCCTTTATAGTTGCAGTCCAGCCGCATGACTAGGTGCAGATTGCTGTTTACTGGACATACATTCTTTAATGGATGATGACTGACGTTGGTTAATATAAGGATAGGCCATCAATCTGAAAAACTGGATAACCCCTTTAACTCCAATCTGGCCACCTGGTGGTGCAGTTGATGCCGTAATACTTAGTGGAATCCACTGTGTTTCACCAACTGATGAGAGTGTACAGTCTCGATGGAGAATACCTAGCCACCATTATTTCTCTAGGAAAGCTGACCCTGCTTGATATCACCATGTGGTCCTCTCCTTCTATACTTCCATGCGGAGATCAATATGTGACCCCAGCAGGTCACGGCCTATTTATTTACCTACCCCGCATCTGCTCGTAGCCGCCTCCGCTTCCCCTTCTGCTATGGAAGTGGAAGTGGATGCCGCTGTGAACAGCCGCAGCCATCGGTAAGTGAGACCGCGGGCCTCAAATACTACTATTATTATACTCCAGGGTCTTTTCAGACCCCGGAGTATAATAATCGGAGGCCTAGGGTAGGTGAGAGAACATAAAAACCAATGTTACCTCCTGCGATCCGATGTAACTCCGAACAGGCTTGAGGCCTCTGGTGACGTCATCAGGTTGTGTCGCCGGCCTGATCACATGATGTCTGTGCGCAATTAAACAGGGCCGAAAGCTGCAAGGAGTGCACCGGTGTCCAGGATAGGTAAGTAACAATGGTTTTTATGTTGGTATTCTCCCCTGGGTCTCCAATCATTATACTCTGGGGTCTGAAAAGACCCCAGAGTATAATAATAGTTCATGGGTGGCTCACTATGGGGCATAATACCGTGTGCAGGGGCCACTGTAGATCATAATACCGAGTGCAGGGGCCACTGTAGAGCATAATACCAGGTGCAGGGGCCACTATGGAGCATAATACAAGTGAAGGGGCCACTATGGAGCATAATACAAGTGCAGGGGCCACTATGGAGCATAATACCGAGTGCAGGGGCCACTATGGAGCATAATACAAGTGCAGGGGCCACTATGGAGCATAATACCGAGTGCAGGGGCCACTATAGAGCATAATACCAGTGCAGGGGCCACTATAGAGCATGATACCAGTGCAGGGGCCACTATGGAGCATAATACCATGTGCAGGGGTCACTGTGGAGCATAATACCGTGTGCAGGGGCCAATATGGAGCATAATACCGTGTGCAGGGGCCAATATGGGGCATAATACCGTGTGCAGGGGCCACTAGGAAGCATAAAACTGTTTGCAGGAGTTGCTGTGGAACATAATACCGTGTGCAGTGGCCACTGCGGGGCATAATACCGTGTGCAGGGGCCACTATGGGGCATAATACCGTGTGCAGGGGCCGCTGCGAGGCATAATACAGTGTGCAGGGGCCGCTGCGGACCATAATACTGTGTAATACTGTATGCAGGGGCTGCTGTGGAACATTATAGTGTGTGTAAATGGGGCACTATAAACAGGGGCTATAGCCCTGTTTATATTATACGCTGTCTGTTTATAGTGGACGTGTGATGTAATTCTAGCCTTGTCACATACTGTAGACATGTACAGGACGAGGCTGTAGTTACATTACATGGCCGCTATGAGATGAATGACACTATGTAAACAGAGAAGCGGTCATGGCGCTTACACAGGTACCATTCAAACAGCTGATCAGTGGGGGTCCTGGGTTTTTGAGCCCCACTGATTAGTTTATTAATGACCTGTGTAGGTGAGGACAATGTGGGTTGGATGCCTGGAAAAGTGAGGAGTCAAAGATGTCTGTGTTGCAAACTTTACAGAGACAAGTCACAGCTGGAAGAAGTGGTCATGGCGGTCCAAAGGGAAGAGAAGGAAAATGTGAAGGATTAGTCAGAGACGTCACCTGTAAGTCACAAAATGTTACTGCACTGTATTCACCTAAATGATAGAGGATAAATACCTGATTGGGGGTCTGTCTGCTGAGACCCCCACTGAGCCTGATAATTGGGTTTTTCCCCCCACTGGGTGGGAATTCAGCCTGACCGCAGCCATATATAAGTGTGTCACTTGGTGGATGGACGAACCCGCGTGGCTCTCATTCACTTCGATGGGAGTGCAAAAGATACCCGAAGTCCAGTACTTAGCTATCTGTGGCACTCCTATTATAGAGAATGGGGGCCATGTGGGCTCGTCCATCCACCAAGCAGAAGATGTGTGAAGTTATTGTCATTGTTAATGCCGTGTTGTTGATCTGATACTGAAGTAATGCAGTAAGAAGAATTCTTAAAAACTGTTTTATAACTTTGTGTATTGTGTATATTGTGCGACGATAACAGTGTGTTAAACTAGTAGCATGGAAACTCAAATTTTTTTTTTTTTTGTGGGGGGGGGGGGGGCGTCTTTCTATAGTCCACCTCAGGCAGCAAAGAGGCTAGGTTCACCACTGTATCAACCTATTAATAGACCTTTTTTGAAAAAAATTTTTTTTGCCCGGAAAACCCCTTTAAAAACCACAAACACAGTGGGGTGGATAACAGTGAGAAGAAGAACAACAACTAACTCAAGGTCGGTTTTGAAAGATAGTCCATCTTTTTCATCTGGCAGGATAGGCATTAGATACACTTACAGTGTGCCCCAAATTTTTATTGTAATAATGTAAATTGTCACTCTGCCAACACAATGTTGATGAGGCACTTGCTCCCATACACGGATAACTGGCAGGATAATCCTGGTTCTTTTCTGCCTCCCATGTGTTCTTCTCAGGGTCATAGAATCCTTTCCATTTCCGAAGATATTGTAGCTTTTTCAGCCAGCAGCGTGGCCAGGCACACTAATAGTGTGCCCCAATTTTTTTTGAGATTCTCTAAATTGTCACTCGACCAACACAATTTTGTTGTGGCTTGTGCTCTCCATACAGGATAATCAAGGTTCTTATCTGCCTGCTAAGTGCTAAGTCATAGAATCCGTTCCATTTCAGACTATATTCTTGTTTTTTCAGCTGGCAGGCCTGGCATGCTGATAGTGTGTCATAAATTTTTCTTCGCCACTTATCACTGCCTCTCTGCTGGCATAATAAGAAGAAAATAAGGCAAACAACCCCATCATTGCTTCTTCCAATACCAACGAAATGTTGGTGTGGCATTCTGCTCCCATAAAAAGATCATTTTTGGTGATTTTTTTTTTTTTTTTTTGAAAAGCCAGTTCTTTACTCCCAAACAACAACAAACCTGTAGCACTTACAAATCATCAAAACCAGCTACTTTTCCAACAAAACCATTGCTTTTTGCAATATAGTTGCCACATGTGTCCGGATAAGAACCTTTCCACCAAAAAATGGTAATTTTTGGAGCGTTTTAAATGTTAAAATGCGTAAAAGCAAGTGTCAGCGCCACAGTACATGGTTAAATTCTGAGTTTGTATCCACTGTTTACCATCCGTTTTTCCATAGCCATACATGTCACTTTCACTATGACATAGCTTCGACTGTGTTTGCCTTAGAGAGCTAGAAATTGGATAGATAGGTTTCTAGGAGCCCTGACAGTGTTAAGCCAATTTAAACTGTGCTCGTACCAAATCGGAACCTGATTCACCTGAACCCGAGACTAAGTGACTCTTGAGAGGCTCACTCATCTCTAGTGCCAAGAAATCAGATCAAAACAGCATGTATGAATATTTCCACTATGTTTTGGCCCACAATAGGGTATACTTAATTATTAAGAGATCTTACAGTATCTGCTTCAGGATGCCTGCTTCTTTCTGCTTCTCGTTCACTGCTCCTCCTGCTCCCCTCCCCTCCATAGAGTTGTATGAACTGCAGCCTGTGTTCAGTGAAGATAGATTTCTCCCACTGAACTCAGCCGTTTGCCAGGCAGGGGAGGAGCTAATAACAGCAGAGAGAAGCAGTTTCCTCTGACAAGATATATTACAAAGTTTCTTATATTCACCTGAACTGTTCATTTACAAAAAATATATGAAACAATAGTTACTTTTTAACTTTTGACATAAACTGAGATACTTTACTGTGGCCAAATGTATGTGACCTCTGGTCTTCTTTGTTGACCATGTTCCAGATTAATTTGGTGATGATTTATCCATATGGCTATGCACAAGAATGCCTGTATAATATTTTCTCCATATTCAATAGGTGATTGTAGGATGGTCTGTTTAGACACCTGCCAGGAGTATTTTTTTTCTAGCAATTTCTGAGTGTCTTGTTTTAAATGTAATCTAATAATAAATATATTATAGTGACTCATACATGAGCTGAGATTTTAATGTGGCTGATATTCCATTAGGGTATTATTGATAAAGCCAGAAAGGGTTGAAATACTTAAGGAAATACTGTAAAAGGTACAGTATAAAGGAAAGAATATGTTTGTCGGTTTTTGCATCCACTCCTTCTTTTGGACCCCAAGCTGCTATATAAACTCCATATGTGATTTCAACCTGCGTTTACACTTTCCCTGTGTTCAGGAACTGTTCCTAACTTAGCTAAGAAAGGAAAATGCATAAAGGACTGCACCAAAGACCCTGTGAGAACATGGCCTCAAGGTACAACCTTTGCCGAGTCTTCAAACAAATCTCAAACAAGATTGGACTAAGGAAAGGATAGTACATATAGAACAATGATTTCTTGTTGACTTGTATTATTTAGGTAACTGGAGCAGGCTGTACTATTCAACATGTACAGTTATAGAAATATATTATATATATTTATATATATGTATATATATTTATTTATACACTTTTAAGTATATATACTTTTTTAAGTTGTTTTGCAATATTGAAAACCTAAAGGTGCTGGCCACATTCACTTTAAATTGAGGTATATATTTGTAGAACTTGCCACTTATGTGGCGCTCTTGACCGCATTTTCTATGTATATGATGGCACCCAACCCTCATTCTGCCAGTCCCCTGGGTTGCGTTAACTGTGCTCCCCTCCATAATATGCTGGTGGCTAGAGGACCATAGAACAATAATGTCACTCAGCCTCCTATATAGTAACATACTGGCAGAACACACAGATGGCTGGAAGAATGGGGGTGGCACATAAGGGTCAAGAGCACCACAACATAAAATTGTCAACCCCTTTAATAGCATAGGATAGTAAGACACTCTTTTTGGCATACATTTGCACAATGCAAACTTGTGGGCGTAAGCATACATAGATGTGCAAAGAAGTAATGGAACTAAAAAGAATATTACAATAGATACTCTCCACTTAGAACCCCAACAAATATACAATACCCTTATTAAAAGGGATTATCCCAGATGTATTAATTGATGATCTATCTTTAGGATAGGTCATCAATTGAAGATCAGCAGAGGTCCGACACTTGGAACCTCTGCGGATCAGCTGTTTGAAGCGGCAATGGTGCTCCTTGAGTCCCATGTCCATTTCACAGGCCATGTGACAGTTTATCAGTTACATGGCCTGTTAGTAACTCATTCCCATTCTAGTGAATAGGCTGAGCTGCAATGCCAAGCACAGCCGCTATACAATGGTATGGAACTGTGCTTTGTAAGTAGTGAAGAGGTAGTAATGCTCACCTGATTAGCAGAAGTCCGGGACTCTCAGATATTGGACTCCTGCCAACCATCGAGTGATGACCTATCCTGAAGATAGGCCCTCAATTATAAAGTCTCGAAAGCCCCAATAAAGGTAACTCCCACCATTCTGTTTTCAGGTTCACAATTATTACCTAATATTTCTATATAGGGGAGCTCCTCTGTTTTTCTGACTTCATAAATATTATAATTCTGGTTGTAAGCAGCTACTACAAGGAGGTGCAACAGCATATGGATGTATATGGCTAGCACTGAACTTAAAGGCAATTACATAATATATCTATATGCAGTAGTAATTTCTCAAAAGTGGTGACTGCAGAGGTGACAGAAAGTTTCATGGCAAGCAGACAAAGCAGTTCAAAACTGAGCCACATCCAATTTTATAATTTACACTTAAATTTTTAAGATTACACTTAAAAAATGTGTGTAAATATATATGTCCTGTAGTATTTTCTTTGCATAACATTACACTGTATCTGTTCCTAACAAGCAGATGTAAGGAAATGGTTTCAATATTTCACGAGCCATCAAGCATGACACTGCATTATTGCACAATGCATAGTAAAGAATACATACAGAGACTTCTAAAGATCACATAACACACTACACAAACACACACACATACAGTATAACACACATTTACATGCACACATATGGATTTAAGCATGTCTTAGGTGTACATACATCTAAAAATATTTTTAACTTTGTTAATATACATAAAACACCAGTGGCATGTAGTATTTGGTAGAATCTGGCCAATTCTGTGGCATAAATACAGTGTTTAAATGGAGAAAAGTTCTTTTCAAGTAGAAGCTGGCATGGTGATCAGTTGATCACTGTAGGTCCAAGTGAAGAAATTTCCACTGATAGGAGGTACTCCAAAATTATATATAGTATGAAAATACAGCTGTAATATTTAATGTTACCTTGACAATAGGATGTCCTCCAGGTGAAGCCTTCACTGCACCCCTGCTCCCTTCTGTTTCATAATGAGCTCGATGGTGAGTCCTTGGTTGTACCTCTATTCTCAGTTCTAAGCCCTCATACTGGCAAGGCAGAGGCCAGTCCAGAGGTGGTAAAGAGGATGATCTACATAACAATCACTTGATTAATATCATAGAATAAATCCATTTTGAACATATTAATGTTGTATCATCACATTGGATTATAAAACAGAAAAACAAATTTATTTTAAGTTTTACCTAAAAACTGGACTTTGTCCTCCAACTCTTGTTTTAGACCAGGCCAATGCTGAAGGCACTGCCAAATAATCCATCCCTACATTTTCTTTCCTGGTTTGAGGGAACATCACATTGTTCTCGTCACTTACACATACAGATGCTCCAGAGGAAAAAGTCTTTGCAGGACTGGAAGATTCCTCAGGCCTAACAGGGGCAACAGTTTGTTCCGCTGAAGTTCTTCTGGCTTTTTGCGGAATATTATCTCCTCTTTCTTGTGAGTTTGATATTGTTTGTTGGTTGTGCTCTGATGGTTTAGGTGAAGCCTCAGCTTCAGAAGACAAGTTTTCATCTCCCAGGCTTCCCCTGCGTGAAGGAGACGGGGAAGATGAGCTGTTATGGTGGATACCATCTTCATTAGAATTTGAGTACCTCCTTTTGCCACATGGTGAAGTAGGCCTTGAAATTTGGCCTTGAGGATATGGTGACAGCAATTCTTCTCGAGATGAAGCTGGAGGACCTGAAGGACCACTTGGCCAGAACTCATCATTATGGACAGTCCAGGGTTTTGGTGAACCTCTTGGGGATCCAAGTGGGGAAGCTAGTGTGAATCTAGATGCAGCTTCATTAAGCTCTCTTTCCACCTCTTCACACATTTGTCCTAGAGAATCACAAGAGGATGCTTCAGAAGAAAGAATGCTCCATGAAGAATGGCTGCTTGCTGGGCTAGGGCTAAGGAAAGAGTCTCGATACCCAAATGGATCTGGAGGCAGGAAGAGTTGATCACGATGTGGTCTTTCATCCCAAATATCTCTTCTGCTTTGCTCTTCTTGTTCTCCATCACTATTTGAGGGTGAGTCACTTGTAATACGTATACTGGGACACTCCAGGAAGCGTGATCCCCCAAGTGGAATGAACCGAGATGGCTGACTGAGGAATGTTCCATTTATATCATGATCTGAAGAACGTCTGGGGGGTGGTGAATGCATGCCAGCTCGACTAACACATCCCATTCCACCAACTGCTCCTCCAGCAACACAAGTATTAGATGTATTAAGTGTTAGTGTGTCTGTGGTCCCATCATTGCACAGTGAAGGGTCATCTGATTCCAGATCTGCAGTGTTATAAAGATAACAAATATTAAAGAAATACTTTGTTAGCTTACTCTTAGATTCATGTTTTTCATATTACTTGCCATTCTCATACAACTTTCATTATAGCTGTCCCCTTTAATCTGGAGAGACAGAAATATAACCCATAGCTACATACATATTAGGACAAAGAGCTCTGTGTTCTGATATGTAAAAACTATGATCAACAATTTATCTGCACGTGATATCCTAAGAAACCAAAAATAGTCAATAAGACTTTGTAATGCCTCATGCTATTCATGCTTTTCATTACAAGGAGAAAGAAACGTCCCTCAAATTGTAGACCCTTTTATCTCGTCCTCCTAGTATTGTGTCCCTGCATTGTGAGACAGTAAATAAACTGTCTTTTTTTCCATTCTTTTTCCATTCCTGAGAGAGAGAAAAAAATAGAATCATAAGAGGCAGGAAAGGCAATGTAACAGCTTCCTTGAGGGACAGGAGATGACAGAATACATAGTGTGATTTTTGGGAAGAAGATGATTAGCACTATCGTTTAATAGCCTTAATGATGAACCATAAGGTGCAAGCATTGGTTTCATGCTTGTAAATTATCACCAGTGCATAATATGGAAAACACAATGGGGCATCCCTTCTACGCAGGAAAACTGGTATAGAGGGATGATGTGTGAATGTAGGTGGAGTGGGGCAGGGGACACCTTGGCCTGACATATTCATTATAACTCACGCCAGAACTAACTGGCATAGATTTCAATTCTGGTGCTGGGACGTGCAGCTGATTTATGAAGAGGCTGTAGCCTCTGTTTTTGAAATTGCGGCTTTTCTGCTGCAGATTTTTTTCTGCAATGTGTGGATGGGATTAGCCACTAACTCATCCACTTTGCAGGTAGTGTAAAACGCAGCGTTTTCACAACATTGGGCCCCAGCCTAAAAGTAACTTCAGTGTTGAGTTTGTTTTGCTTGTTAGGATGCTATTACAAGCACAGATTTTACTTGCAGTAATGGATGTGTTTTATTTTTTCAGCAATGAAAGTAATTAAAACTGATCAAAAAGGCAAAATGTGTATGGCTCCAAAAACACACACATGTTAACACAAGAACATGTAATATCACCCTGAAAGTACATGCGGTGGTCAATCACAATATTTACCTGCATAATGTACATGATGTTACAGTGAAGGAAATAAGTATTTGATCCCTTGCTGATTTTGTAAGTTTGCCCAATGCCAAAGACATGAACAGTCTATAATTTTAAGGGAAGGTTAATTTTAACAGTGAGAGATAGAATATCAAAAATAAAATCCAGAAAATCACATTGTATAAATTTTATACATTTATTTGCATTTTGCAGAGAGAAATAAGTATTTGATCCCTCTGGCAAACAAGACTTAATACTTGTTGGCAAGCACAGCAGTCAGACGTTTTTTGTAGTTGATGATGAAGTTTGCGCACATGTCAGGAGGAATTTTGGTCCACTCCTCTTTTCAGATCATCTCTAAATCATTAAGATTTTGAGGCTGTCACTTGGCAACTCGGAGCTTCAGCTCCCTCCATAAGTTTTCTATGGGATTAAGGTCTGGAGACTGGCTAGGCCACTCCATGACCTTAATGTGCTTCTTTTTGAGCCACTCCTTTGTTGCCTTGGCTGTATGTTTTGGGTCAATGTCCTGCTGGAAGACCCAGCCACGAATTATTTTTAATGTTCTGGTGGAGGGAAGGAGGTTGTCACTCAGGATTTTTACAGTACATGGCTCCATCCATTCCCCCATTGATGTGGTGAAGTAGTCCTGTGCCCTTAGCAGAGAAAACCCCCCAAAACATAATGTTTCCACCTCCATGCTTGACAGTGGGGACGGTGTTCTTTGGGTCATAGGCAGCATTTCTCTTCCTCCAAACACAGCGAGTTGAGTTAATGCCAAAGAGCTCAATTTTTGACTCATCTGACCACAGCACCTTCTCCCATTCACTCGCAGAATAATGCAGGTGTTCATTGGCAAACTTCAGACGGGCCTGCACATGGGCCTTCTTGAGTAGGGAGACCTTGCGGGCACTGCAGGATTTTAATCCATTACGGCGTAATGTGTTACCAATGGTTTTCTTGGTGACTGTGGTCCCAGCTGCCTTGAGATCATTAACAAGTTCCCCCCGTGTAGTTTTAGGCTGATCTCTCACCTTCCTCATGATCAAGGATACCCCACGAGGTGAGATTTTGCATGGAGCCCCAGATCGATGTCGATTGACAGTCATTTTTGTATTTCTTCCATTTTCTTACTATTACTATACTACTAACAGTTGTGTCCTTTTCACCCAGCGTCTTACTTATGGTTTTGTAGCCTATTCCAGCCTTGTGCAGGTCTATGATCTTGTCCCTCATGTTGTAGAGGTTAGAGTCTGACTGTTTAATTGAGTTTGTGGACTGGAGTCTTTTATACAGGTGACAATATAAGAGATCTGTCTTTAATGCAGGTAACGAGTTGATTAGGAGCGTCTAACTGGTCTGTAGGAGCCAGAACTCTTAATGGTTGGTAGAAGATCAAATACTTATTTCTCTCTGAAAAATGCAAATAAATTTATAAAATTTATACAGTGTGATTTTCTGGATTTTATTTTTGATATTCTGTCTCTCACTGTTAAAATAAACTTACCCTTAAAATTATAGACTGTTCATGTCTTTGTCAGTGGGCAAACTTACAAAATCAGCAAGGGATCAAATACTTGTTTCCTTCACTGTAGATCACAGCTTAAAGCTTTAGGCTAGGGCCCCACGTTACGAAAACGCAGCATTTTGGCTGCAGTGAATTACAGTACCTGCAAAGTGGATGAGATCCTGGCTAATCCCATCCACACATTGCAGAAAAAAATTCTGCAGCTGAAAAGCTGCGTTTTCAAAAAACCTTGTGTTTTTGAAAATCGCAGCATGTCAATTATACCTACAGAAACTCCCGCATTTTCCGTATAGGTATAATAGGGGCAGAAAGTCTGCAGAGGAAAACTATTATTTTGCAGCGATTCGCTGCGTGGGGCATTAGCATCAGCCTAGCTTTTGTAGGTACTAGTTCCTCTTGCAAAGAACCAACTGGTGTGGGGATTATTACAGGCAATGCTTACTGGGAAAACATATGTAAAGTAGCTCCCCCTGAAGCTAAGGCAACTATAACTTTAAGGATAACCCAATTATGGTAGCACAAGGTCTACAAAAAAAAAAAAAAAGAATTCTTAGATGGTTTAACCACTTCTGGACCGCCCATAGACTATATACGTCCGGAAGGTGGTTGTCTTGTTCTACAAAGACGTATCGGTACGTCCAAGCAGAACTCAGCAGCTGCACGAAATCATGCAGCTAATGAAATGGGGAGCCGGTTGTAACTTCATCCAGAGCTCCTCTAGAGAAGGCGGGGAAGGTTTATTATCTTCCCTGCCTTCCCGATTGCTGTGTATACTGTGCTCAATGAGACGTGAAAAAAAAAAAAATGACACGTGAAAAACAGACACGTTTTCCCTCCTCTTTCGTTTATATTTTTCCGGATATAAAAAAAATGAAAACACATGCAAAAATAAAAACATAAAAATAAAGCCTTATGTGTCACCGAAAAAAGACGCAGAAATTAGTTGAATAACGCATATGATAAAAATGTTACAGCCCTCAAAACCGCACATAAAAAACCCCCCGAAAACGTGTCTGGTCCTGGACCAGAAATTGGCCTGGTACTGAAGTGGTTAAATAAAAAAAAGTTCCTCAGTAGCTGAACACCAAAACTTATAAGACAGTATCACAATTGTTACGGTAACAGGAACATATGCCAGATGTGACAGATATCTGTGAAACCTTATAACTGTGTGCAATCTCCTGTGTGGTTTATCTGTACTTTAGATAAATATCTAACTCAACATGAAAAAAGTATTTGTTTATGGCAGTGCACTTTAGGTCCTGATGCCTGCAGGTTTTATTTCTGGTCTGCAGAGGAAATAGGTTGTTTCTGTCTCTTTTACATTTAGGACTCTGCAGGTGAATAAGCGCTAGGTTATTGGTGAGATGTAGCAGAGCTGAATTTGTCATTTAACTCAAGCTGCATTTCTGTATGTTGAAAACAGATAATGAAGTCGGCCGGTAATCCTAGGTAAAAGTCCCACGGTTAATATCTATACAGAAGGTGACAGACCAATACCTGCTACAACTGAAATTGGACTAAAGGTCTGCTAATACTTGAGTGCACAAGAAGTGCGAGTGGATTTGGTGCTCCAGAGGTGCAGTCTGAGATAAATGAGGGGTAAGCTGTGGAAAAGAACTGTAGAGGAGGGGAGGGGGCTGGTTTCTTTTAAGCTGACGTTGAATGTTCATTGACCTTTATAGCATGCAGAAATCTTTCCTCACAGACACTCTGTGGCTCATGGGATCCCTCCCCCTCAGCTCCATAAAGTTATCCAGAAGTTCAGGGACATGTGTACCTAATTACACCCCCCCAACCCCAACTACGCCAACCGAAATCACCGTCACCACGGCAACGCTCGCCTGCCAAACCTCTGAGGGACTAACTTGTACCACATGTTGGAATATCTAAATAAGAATGATATTCTAAACAAGTAAAAGAGGGAGGGCAGGAAGACAAATCGCCAGAGTAATAGAGGGATGAAGGAAAAAGAGGAAAACAGAGGGCCTGGATCTGCAGCCAACCACATGAATAATGGCCGGACACAACAACACACTGATCCGGGATACTATAGGCATAGATATAGAAATATTACTATCAAGAAGATCTAGGAATAGAAGAAAGCAAAGGGGAAGCCTAATGTATGTTATGTATTTGTTTCCTAGTTTTTATATAGTGCTGACCTATTCCACTGCTCTGTATATAGAAGGTATTTACAACTATCTTTCCTAGGGTTGAGAGAAAGGTAAATAGCAAGAAAATAACATAAAGAGAGGTTGGATGGAGCTGAGAAGCTGCAGAGACACAGACATGGCAAACTGTTTACAGTAAAGGAAGAGAAGGACAGCATTAACTCCTGCTATGCCATTTCCCAAGACCTTCCATCACACATAGGCACTCTGCAGAGCATGAGCCGTGATGACGTCCCAACATTTTCCCTCTGGTCCTAACTAGAGAGCTAAGGTTTCTTTGATCCCTTTTATAGATAATGGTAAATAACAGGATAGGCATTAAACACATGTATACTTTCCAACAGATATCCATAAAGAAATTAACGTACATGTTCTACAAACTACTATGATATTAGCATGCAGACAAAGAAAACAGGGGTTAAAGGCCACTTGTCCCAATAAACAACAATGGCTGTGGGGGATTTATCAAGACCGTCGTGTCTCATCATAAATTTAGCACATGCTCCGGAAGTTCCTGCGCCTAGACTGACCAGCTCTTAGCTAATGTAGAATTTAATTATTATTTACAGCACATCATAAAACTAGCATAAATGATGATACATCTGCCATGATCGATGGCCCTGGCCATGCCTGTTTTTCAGAAAGTGTCAATAAAGTGGACAGCATGGTGGCTCAGTGGTTAGTACTAAAGATGGATGAACCTCAGAAGATTTGTTTCATCCTGTATTCGAACAAAGTGAACACCTGGTTTAGTCTGAACTTGTTTGGATAAAACTGAAAGGGAAATTCTTATGCACTGGTGTCTGTTCAGACCCCAGAGTATAATAGCTGGAGGCCCAGGGAAAATCACTGCAGAGGACAGTGATTGGGCCTCAGCGGCGACATGATCCCTCCATGTGTCATGGCGTCATAAACTTTTTATGCCACCAGAAATCTGGCATAGAGACATAATAAATATATATATATATATATATATATATATATACAGTACAGACCAAAAGTTTGGACACACCTTCTCATTCCAAGAGTTTTCTGTATTTTCATGACTATAAAAATTGTAGATTCACACTGAAGGCATCAAAACTATGAATTAACACATGTGGAATTATATACTTAACAAAAAAGTGTGAAACAACTGAAAATATGTCTTATATTCTAGGTTCTTCAAAGTAGCCACCTTTTGCTTTGATTACTGCTTTGCACACTCTTGGCATTCTCTTGATGAGCTTCAAGAGGTAGTCACCTGAAATGGTTTTCTCTTCACAGGTGTGCCCTGTCAGGGTTAATAAGTGGGATTTCTTGCCTTATAAATGGGGTTGGGACCATCAGTTGTGTTGTTCAGAAGTCAGGTGGATACACAGCTGATAGTCCTACTGAATGGAGTGTTAGAATTTGTATTATGGCAATTAAAAAACAGCTAAGTAAAGAAAAACGAGTGGCCATCATTACTTTAAGAAATGAAGGTCAGTCAGTCCGAAAAATTGGGAAAACTTTGAAAGTGTCCCCAAGTGCAGTGGCCAAAACCATCAAGCGCTACAAAGAAACTGGCTCACATGAGGACCGCCCCAGGAAGGGAAGACCAAAAGTCACCTCTGCTGCGGAGGATAATAAGTTCATCTGAGTCACAAGCCTCAGAAATCGCAGGTTAACAGCAGCTCAGATTAGAGACCAGGTCAATGCCACACAGAGTTCTAGCAGCAGACACATCTCTACAACAACTGTTAAGAGGAGACTGTGTGCAGCAGGCCTTCATGGTAAAATAGCTGCTAGGAAACCACTGCTAAGGACAGACGACAAGCAGAAGAGACTTGTTTGGGCTAAAGAACACAAAAAATGGACATTAGACCTGTGGAAATCTGTGCTTTGGTCTGCTGAGTCCAAATTTGAGATCTTTGGTTCCAACCACCGTGTTTTTGTGCAACGCAGAAAAGGTGAACGAATGGACTCTACATGCCTGGTTCCCACCGTGAAGTATGGAGGAGGAGGTGTGATGGTGTGGGGGTGCTTTGCTGGTGACACTGTTAGGGATTTATTCAAAATTGAAGGAACACTGAACCAGCATGGTTACCACAGCATCTTGCAGCGGCATGCTATTCCATCCGGTTTGCGTTTAGTTGGACCATCATTTATTTTTCAACAGGACAATGACCCCAAACACACCTCCAGACTGTGTAAAGGCTATTTGACCAAGAAGGAGAGTGATGGGGTGCTACGCCAGATGACCTGGCCTCCACAGTCACCAGACCTGAACTCAATCGAGATGGTTTGGGGTGAGCTGGACCGCAGAGTGACGGCAAAAGGACCAACAAGTGCTAAGCATCTCTGGGAACTCCTTCAAGACTGTTGGAAGACCATTTCAGGTGACTAGCTCTTGAAGCTCATCAAGAGAATGCCAAGAGTGTGCAAAGCAGTAATCAAAGCAAAAGGTGGCTACTTTGAAGAACCTAGAATATAAGACATATTTTCAGTTGTTTCACACTTTTTTGTTAAGTATATAATTCCACATGTGTTAATTCATAGTTTTGATGCCCTCAGTGTGAATCTACAATTTTTATAGTCATGAAAATACAGAAAACTCTTGCAATGAGAAGGTGTGTCCAAACTTTTGGTCTGTACTGTATATATACACACACAGTGGCGTAACTAAGGTCTTGTGGGCCCTGGTGCAAATTTTGCCCGGGGTCCCCTACCCCCTCCCTAGAGCGAATTCTTGATAGTGGCGGTTATGAGTGCTGCAGCGATATCTCAGATACTTGAAAGGGATACAGCTTTAGTACCCACAACTGCAGTTATCAAGAATACAGTGAGTGAGCAGAGCAGCGCCCGGCATGTAAACAATACTGGGACAGTATAATATGCTCCACAGTGGCCCCCACACAGTATTACGTGCTCCGCAGTGGCCCCCACACAGTATTATGTGCCCACAGTGGCCCCCACACAGTATTATATTCCCACAGTGGCCCCCAAACAGTATTATATGCTCACAGTGGCCCCCACACTGTATTATATGCCCAGCAGTGGCTCCCACACAGTATTATATATTGTGGTAAGGTGTACAGCAGAATAGTGGACGGGGTGTATATCTCGCCTGGTTTTCTCAGACAGGTGAGATGAAGGAAAACCGGGTTTTGGATTTCTTAGCAGACCATAGTCTGCTAGGGTTTTGTTATTGTTACATGGGCTGGTTTCTTTTTGGACTGGAGGGCAGGTTTGGTAGTGGGTGCTCTCCAGTCCACACCCCTAGTCCGCTACGGGTTTTTCTCCCTAACCCCAGGCACTCCCAGGTGCGCGTTCCTGGGTTGTGTTTATTGGGAAGGAAGCCTGATAAAAGGGAACTCTGAGATGCTGGAAGTGGGGAGGACAACACCACTCGTAATGTGTGAAGTTGGCACTAAGCAACTGTGTTTTGCTACTGTACCTGCACGAGACTAGACAGGTATGCGGAGTGTTAGCCAGCGGCCGGACAGGCCTAGGTATTTTTCTTTTGTCTGGACGCCGTTTGTTTTGTGTTTATTTTACTAAATAAAGCACCATTACCGTTTGAGAAAAACCTGCTGTGTGTGAACATGGTCATCGCCGCCCCACCGTATGAGCTAATCCCTACAGTTGGTGGAGAATGCGAGCAGAGCGTTGCTACGGGCAACGGCGAGACCAAGTGACAGCAGTAAATGTCCTGGGTGAAGGCTGCTGCTTTGGAAAACCTGTCTAGTAAAATGGAGGAGGTGATCAAGCAGTTGGTGCAGGCTAATCTGAGGCATGAGCGGACCATGGAGCAGCAACAGAAGTTCCAGATAGAGGCCTTGCAAGCCCAGCAACAGGCCCAGCTGCAGTCCAATATGCAGCAACAAGAGACTAACCGCCTGTTGATGGAGCAGATTGCTGCGCTCAGGGAGACTGCCGTGACTCAGCCCCAGCGAGTGCAGGTAAGCCCACCTGAGGCTGTTAATATGAAAAGTGCTGTACAGCAGGCTCTGCAAAAGATGACACCAGATGATGACATCGAGGCCTACCTCACGGTGTTTGACAGAGTGGCAGAGAGGGAAAATCTGCCAGAGGCCGAGTGGGCAGCGGTGATCGCGCCTTTTCTGACAGGAGAACCACAAAAAGCCTATTATGACCTTAGGGAGCAGGATGTCCAGGACTATGCAAAATTAAAAATGGAGATCCTGGCTCGCCTGGGTGTTACGCCTGCTGTCCGCGCTAGAAGGGTGCATAAGTGGAGCTACACCATGGACAAGCCTGCTCGGTCCCAGATGTATGACCTGGTCCATCAGGTGAGAAAGTGGCTGGAGCCAGAGACCTCGTCGCCAGCTCAGATCGTGGAAAAGGTGGTGGTTGATGGTTTTCTCAGGGCTCTCCCAGCCGACTTGCAACAGTGGGTTGGGCATGGAGACCCCAAGACCGCTGAGAAGCTCGTCAGTCTGCTGGAGAGGTTCATCGCGACCGAGGACTACCTCCAGGACCCCTGACGCCTTCCAGGACGGCCAGACCTGTGTCAGCTGTGGGTAAGAGAGTTCCAGCTGGAGGTGTGTGGAAGAGTGTGAAAGCGAGCAGAGCTCTGGAGCCTGGGCGAGGGCAAGGCGCTAACCCTGAACCCCAGGGATCCCCTGGTCCTAGAAAGGACTCCCTGCCGAGGAGGCCTGATACCCGCCAGTGCTGGAGGTGCCATGAGTGGGGGCATATCGCCTCCTATTGCCCTCTTACCCTAGACCCCATGGAGTGCGACACTGCTCGGCGACAATCCTTCTTTGCAGAGACAGTTTGTGCGGTCCTCCCAGGTCCAGCGACTTATGCATGATGTGATTTTAGGTCGTGACTTCCCGTTGTTCTGGAAGTTGTGGGAAACGGGTGACACTTCTGCTGCCGGTGATAACACGCCAGCCGAAATGGTACCTTTATCGAAAAAAAATGAGTCATGTCAAGGACAAAGGGAAACTGATGATGATGATGTTGATGATGATAAATTATTTCCCTTGCAGATGTTTGTTGGGGAAGAGGAAGAAACTTCCCTGCCTGAACCACAGGTATTAGATTTAGAGGTGTCTCGGGGTAACTTTGGGACCGAGCAAGTAAGAGATCGCACCCTGAGTACTGCTCGGGCCAACGTGACCGTAATAAATGGAGCACCACAGGAACCAGAAGCTGATAAGAGATTTCCACATTTTGCAATGATTGGGGATCTGGTGTACCGTGTTGCCATGGTAAATAGTGAAATTGTGGAACAGCTCCTGGTGCCACAACCATATCGCCGTATGGTGCTGGACATGGCCCATAGCCATGTGCTTGGGGGTCATTTAGGGACCAGGAAAACACAGGAAAGGGTCCTCCAAAGGTTTTTCTGGCCTGGGGTATATGAAGAAGTGAGAAGATACTGTGAGTCATGTACCACATGCCAGATAAGTGCCCCAACATCACACTTCTGCAGCCCCTTGGTGCCTCTTCCCATTATTGAAGGGGCATTTGAGAGAATTGCCATGGACCTGGTAGGCCCCATTGTCAAATCTGCTAGGGGACATCAATACATTCTTGTTGTTGTGGATTATGCCACCAGGTACCCAGAGGCAGTGCCCTTAAGAAATATGGCATCTAAGAATATTGCTCGGGAGTTGTTTCACATGTTCTCTCGCACAGGGATCCCGAAGGAGATCCTTACTGACCAAGGTACGCCCTTTATGTCAAAGGTTATGAAAGAACTGTGCAAGTTGTTTAAAATTAGGCACCTCCGGACGTCAGTGTACCACCCCCAAACTGACGGGTTAGTGGAGCAGTTTAATAAAACCCTGAAGCATATGCTGAAAAAGGTTGTGGAAAGGGATGGTCGGGACTGGGACTGTCTGTTGCCCTACCTCATGTTTTCTATCAGAGAGGTACCCCAGGCATCTACAGGGTTTTCACCCTTTGAGTTAGTTTATGGCCAACATCCAAGGAGTTTGTTAGATGTGGCCAAGGAAACCTGGGAGACAGAGGCCACCCCTTATAAAAGTGTGATGGAACATGTGGCCCAAATGCAGGACAGAATAGCAACGGTGATGCCTATTGTCAAAGAGCATATGCAAAGAGCTCAGGAGGCCCAGAGCCGAATTTATAACAGGTCTGCCAGGGTGAGGAACTTTACTCCTGGGGACAGGGTCCTGGTGCTAGTACCCACCGTTGAAAGTAAGTTTCTGGCAAAATGGCAGGGTCCCTATGAGATTGTAGAAAAAGTGAATGAGGTGAACTACAAGGTGCATCAGCCAGGTAGGAGAAAACCCTTTCAGTTTTACCATATAAACCTGATCAAGCCATGGAAAGAACGGGAGTCGTTGGTAGCCGTTCAGCCTGTAGTTAAAGAGGTGATACACCCAATTCCCCCAGTACGGATAGGTGAGGCACTGTCAGTGCCCCAGAAACAGGAAGCAAAAGAGTTTCTACAGGAAAACAGACGCAAGTTTTCTGACTTACCAGGCCGTACTCACCTGATCAAACACCATATTACGACTGAGCCCAACCATAAAGTAAACCTAAAGCCATACCGCATACCAGAAGCCCGCAGAGAGGCGGTGTCATCTGAGGTCAAGCATATGCTTGAACTAGGGGTCATTGAGGAGTCTGTCAGTGAATGGTCAAGCCCCATTGTATTAATCCCAAAGCCCAACGGGACCTGGAGGTTCTGTAACGGCTTCAGGAAATTAAATGAAGTCTCAAAGTTTGATGCATACCCCATGCCCAGGGTAGATGAACTGATTGAGAGACTAGGGAGGGCAAGGTATATCACAACGCTTGATCTGACAAAAGGTTATTGGCAGATACCGTTGTCTGATGAGGCTAAAGAGAAGAATGCATTCTCCACTCCAGAAGGCCTATTCCAGTACATAGTGATGCCATTCGGGTTACATGGGGCCCCTGCTACGTTTCAGAGGCTGATGGATCTAATCCTGAGACCACATCGGGATTATACCGCTGCTTACCTGGACAATGTGGTCATATTTTCAGCTGACTGGAGAAGTCACCTCTGCAAGGTACAGGCAGTATTAGACTCCATCAGTGATGCGGGCCTAACTATAAACCCTGAGAAATGTGCACTGGGTTTAGAGGAGGCAAAATACTTGGGTTACATCATTGGAAAGGGCTTGGTAAAACCCCAGATCAACAAGATTGAGGCAATACAAAACTGGCCTAGACCCCTAACAAAAAAACAGGTTAGAGCCTTCCTTGGCATAACCAGATATTATCATCGGTTCGTGCCCAACTTTGCCTCCATTGCATCACCATTAACAGACTTAACAAAAGGAGGTAAATCTATAATGATAAAGTGGACTCCAGAAGCAGAAAAGGCTTTTCAGAGCCTAAAATCGGCCCTGTGTGAACAGCCAGTACTTGTCTCCCCAGATTTTAGTAAACAATTTTTGGTCCAGACGGATGCATCTGATACAGGTTTGGGAGCCGTTCTGTCACAGGTAGTAAATGGGGAAGAACACCCAGTGATGTACCTGAGCAGGAAACTAACCCCAGCAGAAAAAAATTATGCCATAGTAGAAAGAGAGTGTTTGGCTGTCAAGTGGGCGTTAGAATCCCTAAAATATTATCTGCTGGGTAGGGAATTTGTGTTGGTGACAGACCATGCTCCACTAACCTGGATGAAGCAAAATAAGGAGAGAAATGCAAGAGTGACCCGGTGGTTTCTCTCCTTACAAAACTTCAGTTATAAGGTGGAACATAGACCTGGAAAATTGCAAGGAAATGCAGATGCGTTGTCCACGGTGTACTGTTTATTCAGTAAAAGTGCCCAGACCTCTGGTCTGGAGAAGAGGGGGGGATATGTGTTAAGGTGTACGGCAGAATAGTGGACGGGGTGTATATCTCGCCTGGTTTTCTCAGACAGGTGAGATGAAGGAAAACCGGGTTTTGGATTTCTTAGCAGACCATAGTCTGCTAGGGTTTTGTTTATTGTTACATGGGCTGGTTTTTTTTTTTTTGGACTGGAGGGCAGGTTTGGTAGTGGGTGCTCTCCAGTCCGCTCTCCAGTCCACACCCCTAGTCCGCTACGGGTTTTTCTCCCTAACCCCAGGCACTCCCAGGTGCGCGTTCCTGGGTTGTGTTTATTGGGAAGGAAGCCTGATAAAAGGGAGCTCTGAGATGCTGGAAGTGGGGAGGACAACACCACTTGTAATGTGTGAAGTTGGCACTAAGCAACTGTGTTTTGCTACTGTACCTGCACGAGACTAGACAGGTATGCGGAGTGTTAGCCAGCGGCCGGACAGGCCTAGGTATTTTTCTTTTGTCTGGACACCGTTTGTTTTGTGTTTATTTTGCTAAATAAAGCACCATTACCGTTTGAGAAAAACCTGCTGTGTGTGAACATGGTCATTGCCGCCCCCACCGTATGAGCTAATTCCTACAATATATATATTTGAACCTAGGACTCCAGCGCTGCAAGGCTGCAGTACTAACCATTTAGCCACCGTGCTGCCCCCATGGATCTTCACTCCTTCCTAAAACCACCCAAACTACAGTAAACATTGACTTTGGAATAAATGCACAAGACACTTTATTTTGGGTGTCAAAATGGCCACAGCTTTATTTAAATCACAGAACTAAAATAATCACAGAAGGAGTCAGGTGAGGGTGGGTTCACACTTGCGCCTGAGTCCGTCCGCCGCGAATCCGCCTGAAAATCTGTGGAAACTGTATAGGCACTGGATAGCGACAGGTTAGCAACGCATTGCTTAAAAACCCATTCATTTGAATGGGTTTTTAAAGCAATGCACGGGTGTGCGCTTACACCCTCTGCGCCGCGAATCCAGTTTTTTTTTCGCTAGAAACAAAGTCCTGCATCCAGTCACTATCCAGTCCCTATACATTTTCCCCAGATTTTTAGGGGGGATTCGCGGCCTACGGACTCGGGCGCAAGTGTGAACCCACCCTGAAGTGCTAGATCATTGGGATTCACCAATACTGTGAGATCCCCAGCTGTCTGACATACAGCACCCGGCCAGACAGCAATAAAGGGGCGGCACGCTCAGGCTTGCAGTTCTAGCAGAGCCAGTACACTTTAAGGGCACCAACGACCCTGTGCTAAACCACTGTGCCCGGCCCTGAATGACGTTACTATTACGACATCCTTCAGGCTGGCCATTTTCAAAGCTCAGCCTGTTCACCACCATAAGGTTTAACCTCCTCTATTAGTTAAAATAAGTCCACAATAACTTGCCTGCAGCTTCCATCTGACTCCTCAACCGCCACAGAAGAGACCATTTGACACCTTAAATGGACTCGACCACCACCAAACTGATTAGAAATGCAATAGCCCTGTAGATATTTTATATACTACAAGTCCCATACCATCTTCTCTACTATATACCTTAGCTACTGTGATGGATAAAGAAAATTGTTAAGCCAGATCAACTAAGCCATGAATGTTGCTGAAAATAAAACTAAAGCGATATAACTGTAGTTAGAAACTAGTAAAGAGAAATATACTATAATATTGAAATTACCATAAACCTGTATACATGGGGAATTCTGCCATACCACAAACAAGTAATTGACAACCATTTATGCATATAAGTATATATTTCCCACTTATGTGGTGTGGGGTCCCACTTATGGTGGTAACTGTAAACAAATGATATAGATATACATACTATGTATGAGATAACACCTCTTCAAGGAATACCTCTGCCACTAAAAAACTAGAACTATCCATTTATATTCATTGGCAAACCTATACCCACTTATACTGCCAGGAAAGACATAGAGAGTATAAAGAAGGGAAGAAAAAAGTACTTGCTGTTCATCAACTTCTCCAGATACTACAGCAACCACAGAGCACTTACTGTAGTGCAAAACCTCACCATTGTTGTTCGATGGGTCCCAAGCACATCAACAGTAAAACAAGCCATTAAATGATGCTTATAATGATGAGAATAAGCCCATGATCTGCTCGATTTACAGGAGTCTTTGAAGGCATTGAGAGACCCTCTCCTGTCATCTCTCAATCATTCTCAGAGCACTTGATGACCTTTACCCTTGGCCACACACACACACAACAACCCAAGGGCACCCAGATTGAAATTTGAAGCTGAAAATTCTCTTCCTTGCTGGACATGGGCCAGCACCATCCTGATGCTGCCCATTCCGCTAGGGGGCTACAGGACTACATAGCTCCTGCATGCAGAGCATGGGGTTATCATGATAAGCAGTGCTGGACTCCATTCGCTAGCCGGCTTCAATAGACACTCTACTGCATCTATGGCTGTATCACACTGTCGGTAACCTTAAGAGAAATATTAGTTGGTAAATAAATGGTCGCTAAGAAAAAGTCAACAGAAATGGTCCTTGAAGCTATAGATTTTTATCAATAACATTCCCGCTTTTTTTTTTTTCCTCCCTCCAGCTGCAGCCACCACCAGGCTCGGAGGGCTCAATTTATTGTGCAGGCATGTGAAAGCTGATAGCCATGACCCTAGGGACTTACCCTAACAGGGTCTTTTTAAAATGAATAATTGGTTTGCAGAAACCAGGGGGTCCATACCTCCGATGGTTACCTCTCCACACCAGGGGGCCATACCTCCGATGGTTACCCCTCCGCACCAGGGGGCCATACCTCCGATGGTCACCCCTCCGCACCAGGGGGCCATTCCTCCGATGGTCACCCCTCCACACCAGGGGGCCAAACCCTCAATGGTCACCCCTCCACACCATGGGGCCATACCTCCGATGGTCACCCCTCCACCCCAGGGGGCCATACCTCTGATTGTCACCCCTCCACACCAGGGAGCCATACCTCTGATGGTTACCCCTCCACACCAGGGGGCCATACCTTTGATGGTTACCCCTCTACACCAGGGGGCCATACCTCTGATGGTTATCTCTCCACACCAGGGGGCCATACCTCTGATGGTTACCCCTGCACTGGACTACACCTGTGATGGAACAAATCATAATGCACAACAATAGCTATAGTGTGTTATATTTAACCCCTTAGCGACCCAGTGTTTAATAGTACGTCCTGCGTTCCATGAGGATGTATGGAGAGAGCTCAGGAGCTGAGCTCTCTCCATACAGGGCAGATGCCGTCTGTATAATACAGCCAGCACCCGCCACAGCTGTAACCCGGTGAGGCTGTTAACCCTTTAGATGTCGCGGTCAAACGGGACTGCGGCATCTAAATTGCGCAGGCGCCACGGGCGCCGCCATTTTTCCCCAATCGCTGCCCTCCAGATTGTCATTGGAGGGCGGTGATCAGTTGCTATCACAGCCGGGAGCCTATTGAAGGCTCCCAGGCTTGTCATTACATTAGAGCTATTACACGATGCCAGAGGCATCGTCTAATAGCAGTGAAGGCATTTTGGTATTCACTGCAATACAGTAGTATTGCAGTGAATAGTATGAGCGATCAGACCCCATAGGTTTCAAGGTCCTTAGGGGGTCTGATCATAAAAGTAAAAGAAGAGAAAAAAAAGTTTTTAAAAGTATAAAAAAATAAAAAAAAACACAAAAGTTCAAATCACCCGGCTTTCCCTAGATCAGATATAAAAGTAAATAAACAAAAGTAAACATAAACACATTAGGTATCCCCACGCTCCAAAATGCTTGAACTATTAAACTATTTATCCCATACAGTGAATGGCGTAGCGGCGAAAAAATCAAAATGGCCAAATAGTGTTTTTTTCAACACTTTGCCTCTTAGTATTTAGTCAGCCACCAATTGTGCAAGTTCTCCCACTTAAAAAGATGAGAGAGGCCTGTAATTGACATCATAGGTAGACCTCAGCTATGAGAGACAAAATGAGAAAACAAATCCAGAAAATCACATTGTCTGATTTTTAAAGAATTTATTTGCAAATTATGGTGGAAAATAAGTATTTGGTCAATAACAAAAGTTCTTCTCAATACTTTCTTATATATCCTTTGTTGGCAATGACAGAGGTCAAACGTTTTCTGTAAGTCTTCACAAGGTTGGCACACACTGTTGCTGGTATGTTGGCCCATTCCTCCATGCAGATCTCCTCTAGAGCAGTGATGTTTTGGTGCTGTCGCTGGGCAACACGGACATTCAACTCCCCTCCAAAGGTTTTCTATGGGGTTGAGATCTGGAGACTGGCTAGTCAACTCCAGGAGCTTGAAATGCTTCTTACGAAGCCACTCCTTCATTGCCCTGGCGGTGTGCTCGGGATCATTGTCATGCTGAAAGACCCAGCCACGTTTCATCTTCAATGCCCTTGCTGATGGAAGGAGGTTTGCACTCAAAATCTCACGATACATGGCCCCATTCATTCTTTCATGTACACGGATCATTCATCTTGGTCCCTTTGCAGAGAAACAGCCCCAAAGCATGGTGTTGCCATCCCCATGCTTCACAGTAGGTATGGTGTTCTTTGGATGCAACTCAGCATTCACTCTCCTCCAAACACAACAAGTTGTGTTTCTACCATACAGTTCTACTTTGGTTTCATCTGACCATATGACATTCTCCCAATACTCTACTGGAACATCCAAATGCTCTCTAGCAAACTTCAGACGGGCCCGGATATGTACTGGCTTAAGCAGGGGGACACGTTTTGCACTGCAGGTCTGAGTCCCTGGCGGTGTAGTGTGTTATTGACAGTAGCCTTTCTGCAGGTCATTCACTAGGTCCCCCCATGTGGTTCTGGGATTTTTGCTCAGCGTTCTTGTGATCATTTTGACCCCACGGCGTGAGTTCTTGCATGGAGCCCCTGATCTAGGGAGATTATCAGTGGTCTTGTATGGCTTCCATTTTCTAATTATTGCTCCCACAGTTGATTTCTTCACACCAAGCTGCTTGCCTATTGCAGATTCAGTCTTCCCAGCTTGGTGCAGGACTACAATTTTGTTTCTGGTGTCCTTCCACAGCTCTTTGGTTTTCACCATAGTGGAGTTTGGACTGTGACTGTTTGAAATTGTTATCAGTATAAAAGACACCTGTACACAACCTCAAACAAGTGCCATTACTACAGCTAATGAGTGGAGGACAGAGGAGCCTCTTAATGAAGAAGTTACAGGTCTGTGAGAGACAGAAATCTTGCTTGTTTGTAGGTGACCAAATTCTTATTTTCCACCATAATTTGCAAATAAATTCTTAAAAAATCAGACAATGTGATTTTCTAGATATGTTTCCTCATTTTGTCTCTCATAGTTGAGGTCTACTTATGATGTCAATTAGAGGCCTCTCTCATCTTTTTAAGTGGGAGAACCTGCACAATTGGTGGCTGACTAAATACATTTTTAACCACTGTATATATACACACAGCACCATGGAATTAAAGGTGCTCTAAAAGAAATAATAATAATTTAGATGGCTCACTCTAAATACTGTATAAGCAATAATATTAAGTTATACCAGCTCCAGAATAATACAGAACCATGTAGGTTATAAGGACCGACCTGAGCAGCTGTCAGTGGGTACAAAATTATACTATTATAGGACATCACTGAGAAATAACCCATCACATAGTACATGTCATAGTCAGGGACGGGATCTGCTGCATTATATGATGTCATAGTGACATATAATAATAGTAATCCATATACTCATCCGGATACAGACTGTAAAAGCTCCTAAGCCACCTGGTTACACACAAAGAGTAATGGTGGGTTCACACCTGCGCTTGAGTCCGTCTGCTGCCAATCCGAGTGAAAATCTCGGGAAACAGGATAGGCATCGGATACCGACAGGTTAGCGACGCATTGGTTAAAAACCCATTCATTTGAATGGGTTTTTAAAGCAAAGTGTGGGTGTGCGCTTACACCCTCTGCGCTGCGAATCCTGCACTGCATGTCCGACTTTGTTTCCGACGAAAAAAAAGGATTCGCAGCGCAGAGGGTGTAAGCGCACATCCACGCATTGCTTTAAAAACCCATTCAAATGAATGGGTTTTTAACCAATGCGTCGCTAACCTGTTGGTATCCGATGCCTATCCTGTTTCCCGATATTTTCACTCGGATTGGCAGCGGACGGACTCAAGCGCAGGTGTGAATCCACCCTTAGAAATGCAATAATCTGCTGCGGTATTTGTCTATCTGTTATCTACATGTGGTGGAGACTCAGAATTCAGCCTACAACATGGCAGTCAGTATATCATCTTATATATATGGATATAAAACTATACAAATCTGTTTTATCCTACAGAGTAAGGTGCACCTGGGCCACCAACATCCCCACCATGTGCTGAGCCCTCAATGAACACCTTTAAGAGCTATAAATATTATCTAGATAAAATATATTCTTCTAGAAGACTGTAAAAAAACATCTAAATAAGGCCCCACATAATCTACACAGTCTTATACCATCCACCATTTTAGGTAATAGATGAAATTCCACATGGAAGATGAAATAGCTACATGAGGTAAGGGCAGACATTTTATAGGCAGCAGCATCAGCAGGACAGCATGTATAAAGGGACAGAAGGCTGCCATATAACCTCACAGGACAGTATACAGCCCTGATATGGAGGTCATATATAGATAATTAGACACCATATATAAAAAGGGGAAATAATAACACCAGCACTAAGATAGAGGAACTATAGGGACCACTGGACTCCATATACAGTGAGTGACCTGTATACAGCAGGGTCAATATAAAAAGCATGTCCAATACATGGAACTAAGATGGAGGGTGTATACAGATCACTAGACTTCATATACAGGGAGGGGTAATTACCTGTATACAGTATGACCAGTATACACAGTATGTATACAGCCTTGAGAAGGAGGTCACATAGAAATTATTAGCCATAACCTATTCCCAGCATGATCAGCATTAGCACAGAGATGGAGGACATACTGTATACAGGGATTTATATCGGTGTGGCCGCCATACTTTATCACCAGTGACATCACCACACTGTATATCTGATCTCCGGCTTTCAGACCAGGCTGTCCCTCTCTCACCACAGGGTCTCCCAGCTCCCCCATAGAGAGCCCCTCAGTCCCCAGGACTCATGAACAATCTCCGTTATACAGTAGTAATCTATGATATGTCAGCCATGCCTGCAGTGTGTGAGGTAAATACATAATTCCATCCAATGTTCACCTTCAAAGAGACATGTCAGAAAAAAAGAAATGGTGGGTGGTGGACTGGGTGCTGACACTGACTGCTAGAATGAAAGGATTGTTTGGCCAGTTACTGCATGCCCATTCAACTCCAGTTGGCCTTGCTTGTTTTCAACCAGGAGACACTTTGTCAGGTCATTCAAGTCAATATGATCTGGTGATAGGTGGGGTGGTGCTTGGAACATCACTGGTACTATCTTTTGACACATCTAGGAATATTCAGAGAGAAAACACATAACCACAAGAATATGTTTGTGAACGCTCTCTGTAGCAGCCATTGCCCGTACAGTACAGGAATGCTGATGCACATAAATGCAGCCTAATCTGATTTCTTTAGAAAAAACTAAGCAATGGAAATACAGCAAGTCAGCACTATTCCATGTACATAATAATATATTGCTATGAATGGCATGACATCTCCTCAGCAGATGCTTAAGGTGTAGCTAGTAAAACCAATCATTAGAACTTTGTTCAGTATTGGGGTCCTGATCAAATCCTGTATTGGGCTGAGGCCCCACATTGCAGAAGCTCAACTTTTTTAGTTGCAAATTTTGCTGTGGTTTTTTGAGCCAAAGTCAAGAATGGCTACAAAAGGAATGGGAAATATAAAGGAATCTCTAGTATTTTTCCCTTCTGCTAAATCCACTCTTGGTTTTGGCTCAAAAAACTGCAGCAAAATCTGCAACAAAAAATCCTGTGTTTCCGCAATGTGGGGCCTCTGCCTAAGCATGTTTTTGTGTGCCATAAGTCAATAATAATACACACGTGGACAAAATTGTTGGTACCCCTGTTTCATGAGTTTTCTTTTTAAAAAAATTCTGTTGAAGGATGGTTGAAAAGCAATATCTGACTTTCATTTGTTCACTTTCATAGAATTTTTATATATTATTACTTTTGTCAGATTCAAGTTATTTCTGTGACCATTGTGGGTTTTTCTTTCATTAAACGAGGGGTACCAACAATTTTGTCCACGTGTGTAATTCATTTTGCTTCCCATGAAATGGCTGAATTGAGTGCCTGAGATAAGAAGATTAGATTATGAGCTCTTTTGGGAACAGTTAATGATATGATAGGTGGCAATCTCTGTACAGAGCTGTTGGGGGTATGTAAGCAACCAGAATAAGTAAATGAGAATAAATTTAGCTGGAACCTTGTATTATAAACTGTAGAGGTAAGTATTAAGCACATCGTCCATCATAGTATGGCAGATTTTAGGACTTTTACAAAGGTTTTGCGCGGGTGCCATAGCTGCTGGATCTCTGCTGTTCTTCATTGCAAGGACCCAGCTGCAATGCCCACAATGAGATGTACAGTGGTGTATGAGTGCATTGTATTGAATGAGATTGCTGCAGTAGAGAGTGTCAACAGGGAGCAGTGATCCATAACTATTACAGTTGGGATCCTATTGAAGGCTTCCAGGTCTGTCAGTAGTATAGTTCTGTCTAAGCTGACGGTGCCAGCATGTTATACAAGATCAAAGATTTTTCAATATACTGCAATACTTAGGTTTTAAAAAATATAAAAACAAAAAAAATTTAAAGTTGTAATCAACCCCTTTCCCTTAAATAAAAATAAACATGTTAGGTATCCCCATGTCTGAAAATGCTTGAATTATAAAAATATTACAATGCGGGGAAAAAAATCAACATGGCTGTGAAAGATCCTCAGTGCGCCAACACCGCTTTGGCTCACACCTGAGTCTTCTTTCATAAAAAACCACACTCACCGCCAGTGAGTGCCGGGTCCACAGGATAAATACAAGACAAGATTTCTAAATTTTATATATTTATTAACCCCTAAATGGGTCGGTATTAACATCTAACACATGCAGTTCAGAACAGATATGTAGATATATGCAAGCATTAACAGTTACTAGTTACAATATACAGTACTTAAAATAAAAGGGCATAAAAGTGAAATAATTACTTTACCACGCATCTCCTTGATGTGGCTCTATAATCCAACACTCACACATGCTCTGTCATGTGTGAATAACCAGTGGAGGCTTCTCAGCATGTGGCATCAATACAATAATCCAGCCTGCATGCTCTTTTCAGTGGTCTGTCTGTAATAACTCCTCATAGTGTTCCCTTGTAGTCCCAGCACAAATCTCCTCCCATTGCCTCTTACCTCATCTTTTATACCCTTTATGCCACCTCCCAGAATGAGGTCACCGGCGGCAGCAAGTCTGATTGAATAATGCACTCAAGTCCAGATTTTTTGTATAGAGCTGAGACCAAGTGGAATGATACAATGTTATCAACCAGGTCTGATCTATCAGTGCAGACTGGACAATGCATGTTTTTGTTTGATCACTCAGAGCTGTGTAGGAATACAATGGAGCCCTGCTGGGATGGATACAAAGCCCTATTGTTCCAGTGTTGCTACTACTGCCAATATACACCTAGGCTTATAGCTGCGCACATTATGAACAAATGCAGGTAAGAAGGGAGATACTATACCCAGAGATCAAAATACATCTCTGAGTTATAGACATATTTAAGCAGAATCATCACAATGGCCGAATCACTTTTTTGCTTCCCCCCAAAATATGAATAAAAAGTGATCAAAATGTCAGACATGCCCCAAAATAATATAAATAAATATTACACTTGCCCCTCAAAGACACTGTACACAGAAATATAAAAAAAAAGTTACAGGTGTGAGAATATGGCGACTCAAAAAATGTTTATATTTTTCAAAGTGTTTTTGCAAAGGTTATAAAACTTAACAAAAATGAAATAAATTTTGTATTACTACACCAACCAATATAATATAGGTAATGTAACATTTTTACAATTTATAACAAAACCGATAAGAAAATAGGGCAGTTAAATTTTTTTTTCTAATCCCGCAGCATTCTGAATTTTTCCAGTTTCCCAATACATCTTATGGAATATTAAAAGATTTATAATGAAACACACTCCTCCCCCTCCCCCAAAAAAAATCCTTCATATGTCTCTGTGAATGAAAAAATAAGAACGTTATGGCTTTTGGAAGGTGGGGAATAAAAAATGAAAATGCAAAAACGTAAAATGGCTGCAGTAAGAATGGGTAAACACCGATCACTCATAACAATAAGGGCAGAGCCTGACTGAATGGTAACTGCACACGACCCAAGTCTCGCCCTCTGTCTTATCAGCATAATTGAGCTGCCTTTGGTTTGGGCAGTAGAATGTTGTTTTGGCCACGTTTGGTTGTCTAAAAGTGCCCTAAAACTGGTGACAGACAACTGATTAACTGATGAATGAATGAATGAATTAATTAATTAATTTAATGGCAAGAAGTTGGATACAGTAGGCAGCAAGTGAACAGTCAGTTCTTGAATATATTGTTCTGAACTCAAGAAAGCTGGGCAAGTGTAACGATTACTAAAGTAGTTACTGCTGACTGTGATAGAAAGATGTCAGAGCATACAATTCATAGCAGCTTGCTACATAAAGTATTCATGGCTCATGTCTAAATTCAAATATTAGGTAGTTTTAACATTATGGCTGCCAGGGATGTGTTTTTTGCTTTTAGATACTTTTTATATCACTTTAATCTGAACACCTCATGGTATATGGTAGTACTATATATAACACTGGTTTAAATCATTCACTCCACACCAGTTGTACGTGTATGATCACCAAGTGTTAAAAAACTGTTTAGTTTATATTGTTTTATTGTTTTTCTATTCTAAAATTCTGTTTATTTGTTTTAGAGGCTTGATATGTCAGACGTACGTTCCAAAGGGGAATGATTGTAGATGTGTGCCTGGTATGGACGTGTGTGTGTGTGCTGATGGGTGTGTTGAGGTCTACTGGTTCTGTGATCACATCTCACTATGCAAACACTAGCAAAATACCTGCAGACAGAAGCAGCTTATGTTGAAAGTAAAAGCTTTCACCCAAGGGATGGAAGACCATTTCATCAGATTATAGCTAGAACACTTTAAGGACAAGCAAGTTAAAGGACATGGTATTGGTGAAAAGCATCAGACGCGAACTGCACAAACATGATATCAATGGTAGATCTGCAATAGCCAAACCAAAGTCAAGCTTTGACTTTCAACCACAGCTCTGCCTACATATGTTTTTGCATTCTTTGCATACTGAGATGTGATCCTGGAAACAGTAGACCTCAACACATCCATCAACTCGGAAACTCTGGTCACAGACACCCCCACCGGTGCACACCAGCAATCATTTTGGTCCTTTGGAGCTCTTTCAGGCCTGCCAGGCCAGTGAAACGGTTTTGACCATGGCTACAATTTCTAGATTTTATGCCATCCCTGATGTAATTAGTGTACAATACCAGAACAAGCAAGGAACTACAGGCCTGAGAGTGACACGTGGTGCCCAAGCCACAGTTGCGGAAGACTGATAAATGAGCACTATCTGTGATAGCAAAAATGTATTTCGTAAAGGAACATAAACAGAATGACTCGCAAATAACATTATATTTCATTGTATTTGTATAATATGTATTGTTCTGGTATTGTTCTTAAAATATAAAACTCATTAAAAACAATTGTTAAAAAAAAAAAATCTTGGACTTTTTTGTAGCACATATCAGCAGTGTAATGTAGAAGTTCACAAGATCAGAAGTAGAAAACAGAGAAGAAAAACTCCTGTAATTTATAAACAATTATATTAATAGATTTAGTGATTTTATTTTTAGTCTCTCTAAATGTTCCTACCCCTACAAGTAATATTTCATATGTCTTTACGGCTATCCAGAATTTCTGATAATCCAGCACAAAGTTCAGTTTCATTAATACTGGACTAAGGGGCTTCTTTCACATTGCGTCTTGCTTATCTGTTAATGAATGACCATGGTAGGCAGGGATACACTCTGAAAGAAGACATATAGTCATATGAAAAAGTTTGGGCACCCCTATTAATCTTAATCATTTTTAGTTCTAAATATTTGGGTGTTTGCAACAGCCATTTCAATTTGATATATCTAATAACTGATGAACACAGTAATATTTCAGGATTGAAATGAGGTTTATTGTACTAACAGAAAATGTGCAATATGCATTAAACCAAAATTTGACGGGTGCAAAAATTTGGGTACCCTTATCATTTTATTAATTTGAATACTCCTAACTACTTTTTACTGACTTACTGAAGCACAAAATTGGTTTTGCAACCTCTCTGAGCTTTGAACTTCATAGCCAGGTGTATCCAATCATGAGAAAAGGTATTTAAGGTGGCCAATTGCAAGTTGTTCTCCTATTTGAATCTCCTCTGAAGAGTGGCATCATGGGCTCCTCAAAACAACTCTCAAATGATCTGAAAACAAAGATTGTTCAACATAGTTGTTCAGGGGAAGGATACAAAAGTTTTCTCAGAGATTTAACCTGTCAGTTTCCACTGTGAGGAACATAGTAAGGAAATGGAAGACCACAGGGACAGTTCTTGTTAAGCCCAGAAGTGGCAGGCCAAGAAAAATATCAGAAAGGCAGAGAAGAAGAATGGTGAGAACAGTCAAGAACAATCCACAGACCACCTCCAAAGAGCTGCAACATCATCTTGCTGCAGATGGTGTCACTGTGCATCGGTCAACAATACAGCACATTTTGCACAAGGAGAAGCTGTATGGGAGAGTGATGCGAAAGAAGCCGTTTCTGAAAGCACGCCACAAACAGAGTCGCCTGAGGTATGCAAAAGCACATTTGAACAAGCCAGCTTCATTTTGGAAGAAGGTCCTGTGGACTGATGAAACAAAGATTGAGTTGTTTGGTCATACAAAAAGACGTTATGCATGGCGTCAAAAAAACACAGCATTCCAAGAAAAACACTTGCTACCCACTGTAAAATTTGGTGGAGGTTCCATCATGCTTTGGGGCTGTGTGGCCAATGCCGGCACCGGGAATCTTGTTAAAGTTGAGGGTCACATGGATTCAACTCAGTATCAGCAGATTCTTGAGAATAATGTACAAGAATCAGTGACGAATTTGAAGTTACGTTGGGGATGGATATTTCAGCAAGACAATGATCCAAAACACAGCTCCAAATCTACTCAGGCATTCATGCAGAGGAACAATTACAATGTTCTGGAATGGCCATCCCAGTCCCCAGACCTGAATATCATTGAACATCTGTGGGATAATTTGAAGCGGGCTGTCCATGCTCGGCGACCATCAAACTTAACTGAACTGGAATTGTTTTGTAAAGAGGAATGGTCAAAAATACCTTCATCCAGGAACTGATTAAAAGCTACAGGAAGCGACTAGAGGCTGTTATTTTTGCAAAAGGAGGATCTACTAAATATCAATGTCACTTTTCTGTTGAGGTGCCCATACTTTTGCACTGGTCAAATTTTGGTTTAATGCATATTGCACATTTTCTGTTAGTACAATAAACCTCATTTCAATCCTGAAATATTACTGTGTCCATCAGTTATTAGATATATCAAATTGAAATGGCTGTTGCAAACACCCAAATATTTAGAACTAAAAATGATTAAGATTAATAGGGGTACCCAAACTTTTTCATATGACTTGTATACATTTCCCACAGTGTACTGTTTGCCAAGGCAACAATCTTCAACTGCCAAAACTTTTTTTGGGCATATATACATACAAGAACATGGCTTCATGTCTTTGAGAAACTCCTGTAACAAGAGTTTTCTCCTTGTAATGTTTATTAGAGTGATTCCTAGTAAACACTTTGGAGGCACTGTAAGTGGATGGCAAGGCCATATTTCAATGCCATGTTCCTGTGGAGGTTTAACTGTGTCACCCACATTACTGATAGTACCTCAGTCACATACTGATATATGCCACCATGTAAATGTTGCTCCAGCACTTTGGGAAAAGAAAGAAGGCTGTTGTACCAAGTATGGGAGTAAGGATATCATTGGAACAATTTTTTAATATAGAAAGGCCATGGAGGAACCTAGCAGATAACTTATCACTCTGCCAAGGATTCCCTTTAAATCAAACCTATACTGTATGTATGGGAGGTTCTCATAGATGTCTGATCTAAGAACTGTCCTTCTTTCCTATAGCAACTAGTGTTAATTTATTCTATCTCAGCTATTAGAAGAAATGGACAACAATGACAATTTTTCTCTGACACAGTTTCATACATGGATAACATCACTGAATAATGTTCTGTGGTGAATGGAATTTATGAAATTCATTTCTTGTAGTAAGAAAGATTGTAGCTTTTACACATAACTTATGTATTTTATTATCCAGCGCTTTCTAATAATACTTCTATGTTCTGTGTGTGATACTCTGTTGTCTCAGACAGTAGACTACACAAACAGAAGGAAACAGGACTGGTCTCAGGCCATAGGTCATGTTGTGTTAACAGTATCATGGATGGAAACACCTGTTTCTGAACCTTACACGCTATTAGTGTCATATAGTATGCATAGAACAAACATACATACATCACATGTAAACACGTGACTCCAGTTACGTATATAATAAAGCTTCCATTACACTATGTAGTGTCTGTTGGAAAGGTAGTAGTAGCTGAGTTAATGATCACAGGTGGAGTGTGCTACCATGAATCACTGCCATGTTAATTTATGCTGCCAGGCAATGAATTTGTATTGCTGGGATGCTCCTGTGTGTATTTGCATGGCAGGTTCATCCCACAATTCATGTGAATTGCTGGGCAACACTTGCCTCCTCTGTCCTCTCCTGAAACAAACTGCACAACTACTAGCTAGCAAAGCACATGCTTTGGTGCTAAATTCAAATGGCGAAAGGGCTCAATCATAGTGGGGTATGGGTGGGAAGGAGAAGGTAGGCACTGTTTCATTGGAATTGAGGGCAGCTCCTTGTAAGACATTTGGCATGTTGCTGGCATGAGATATTGCACCAGCAACACACCAAACTAGATCTAAAAGACTGCTATATCTGGCAGGTTCACTAATGCGAAAGCATGCAATAATGTGGGCTATATCAATGGGGACTGGACAGATTTGGTAGCGAAGACTTTGTACAGCTGGGTGACTGTTATGGTAGCCATATGGTACACTTACTTTCCCTGACACAGATAAAAATTCTATTCAGCATTTTTTAGGTAAGACTGCTCCTGTGAAAACACCATTGCAGTATCACAAGTAACACTTTCTAAGCATAAATCAAACTCTTTATTTTAAATGACCAAGCTGAATTCTATCTGAAATGGAAAATTCTTATCTATATAGCACAAATGCAATCCCCATGCCTATGACACACATTTTTACCTTTATCTAACAAACCACATCAGTATATACAAACCATAGAAGGGGTAATTGGTTGGGTTCGCGACCTAGATCTCTAGTTTAAGGTGTAACTTCCGTTTCACTTTGATAGCATTATATTCTTATGTACAAGTAGATTGGAACTTTTTTTTTATGTTATTCAGTAATGGGTTATGTCACTTCTTTTCGAGATTGAAGTCCATATTTTTTATGTTAAGAATAAGCTTTTGTAAAACATCTATATTAATAACATTAATATTTTTTACATTTATTCCTATTAGTTATAGATAACATGCCCAGAGCTGAGAGATGTACCAGGCATATTGTATTTTTCTACCTTGTTTCATGTTGTCTTACCTTTAGTAAAGCTGACATTACTCCCAGACACTGCTTAATTTGATGACCTGAAGACTACATTGTAATTGTTCCTGTACACTGTCATTTGTCAGCTCTCCTTGTTCTTGGTCATTCTCCTGGTTATTTATCGCAGGCCTTAAAATGTAACTTCCTACAGCATTTAGCCTGCAGTCTTATTATATCATATCATATATGTACTGCTACCACATTCTTTTTTCTTTGTTATGTTCTAGGAGCTCGATCATTAAACCTAAAACTAATTTACAGATGAAAAATATAGTTTATTTATAGATAATAATAAATCTATTATATCTATATGATCTTTTTCTTTCTCAACATCTACTGTGTTTCATTCCAGATGTTTATACCATTTCCACTATTGTTCTACAGTTGATAATGTTTATGAAATAGAACTCATATCGATGCTAGATGATGTACAACACAGAAGCCCCCATAAAATGAAATGCAAAGAAGTGGTAAAAATCTTTGTATTGCCAGGTGCTGCATGTTATTCTACATGCTAAGACTACTATGCATAGAGAAACAGATATACAAGTAAAGTGTAGAAAGTCTTTATGCCACTTTATGAAAATGATAAGCTTTGTTTTTGTTAAGCCCCGATTGGTACCATTGACTTACCAGCTGTGTGCAGAGTATTCCTGGGTGATGGGGAATCTGAATCTTCTTCGCCAAAAATCAGGCGAAAATCTAGTTCTCCGTCTTGGCAAATTGCTGTCCCCATTTGGAAGGGTGCAGAATTAGAAGATAAGAATAAACTGGACTAGAAGACTAAAGTAAAATGGGTATTAAGGAGGACTTTAGAAAGAAAGGTAAACAAATGTAGCATAAAGTATAAAGAACAGTAATGATAAGAATGCAAAAAAGTAAACTAGAGGAGTGAGGACCAAAGTCTGGAAAAGTTGTGTGCAATCCAACGGGGCCTGGAGACAAGAACTAACAGTGGAAAGCAGGGAACATGTGAGAGTGCAGATACAAAAGGAGAGGAATGAAGCACGTTACTGTATATACAGGAGGAATATATAAATACAGAGAAACAGACAGAGGGGGGATTCCTCCTGCAGGTCCCAGTATCCCCAGCTTCCCTCCTGCTCTTGTCCTCCCCACTGCTCAGCCTTTAGCATTCCTCACTCCCAGATTTTTCCCTCTGTTTTTTTAATGGGAAACTTATTATAGATTTTTTTTTGTTCCAGGGCAGGGAAAACCCAAAAAGAAGAAAGAAACTTTTCCAGCACCGCCTCTTGACATTTGCAATTGGCTGGAGCTTGTACTGACATCATTCCAATCTTTTTTTTTTTCCTAGTCTTGGCCTCTGCTCTCTCTCCCTCTAAAAATACAGTATGTCACTGGAAGGGATGTTTGTTTTAAAAGATCCAGGCTTTTGACAGGATGTTCCTTGGTTGGCCGGCAATGCTCCCACCTTCCTATATGATTGGATAGGCAGACTGTCAGTTGGCTGGTGGGATGCTGAGGACTCAGCCATGCCTCTTTATGTCCAAATTGTAGAAAGAACATTGAAGGAAGGCTGCAGCTGCAGACAGGACAGCAGTAGTTTGTAGGCTCCTAACCAGCTCCTCTTATGCGATGTTCACCTTTAGCAGTATATACTATAAGTGATGAATGTTTCTTGTAAGAAGTTACTTAAATGTTGCTTTCACTACGTTTCACCCTCGTCAGGAGGCACATCCTTTTTTGCTTTCCTCCCTCTGCTCCAGTCCTCCTCCTGCCTCTGTCTCTCGCTTGCAGTCTACATGCTGATGTGTCCAGTCACTGGAAGCAGAGAGGCCTGGATGTTATTACTGTAATGAATCTTTGGCTCGCTCCTATCACATCTGATTGGTTCTTATGCATGTAAACAAGGAAAAGAGCAAGAGACATCTGCTAAGTTCAACAACTTTGACTAAGCTATGGAAAAATAATGTCTGATATCTGGGAATCAAATGAATGTTTAAGTAGATAATGTGCAAAAACAGATTGTAAAAGCATAGATACTATATTGGTTCTTGGAAGTTGTCTCTTGCTTTTCTTGGTTTGAGTACATAATGTATTTTTCTCAATTCACATGCAAAGGTGCTTGGAAAATTGCTGCTGGTCTTTGATAGCAGATTGAAGCATATGTGAACTTTACAATCAGAAATGCTTCCTAACAGCTTACGCTAGGTTCACATCTTCGTTCAGGCTTCCATTCCATACCCCACGAACGGAAACCTAATCCACTTAAAAAAGTGGTTACCCGCGGACCCCATAGACTATAATTGGATCCGCTGGGTTTTTATCACATACAGTGCTGGCCAAAAGTATTGGCACCCCTACAATTCTGTCAGATAATACTCAATTTCTTCCAGAAAATGATTGCAATCACAAATGCTTTCGTAATAATATCTTCATTTATTTTGTTTGCAATGAAAAAACACAAAAGAGAATGAAAAAAAAAAGTCAAATCATTGATCATTTTACACAAAACTCCAAAAATGGGCCAGACAAAAGTATTGGCACCCTCAGCCTAATACTTGGTAGCACAACCTTTAGACAAAATAACTGCGAACAACCGCTTCCGGTAACCATCAATGAGTTTCTTACAATGCTCTGCTGGAATTTTAGACCATTCTTCTTTGGCAAATTTCTCCAGGTCCCTGAGATTTGAAGGGTGCCTTCTCCAAACTGCCAATTTGAGATCTCTCCACAGGTGTTCTATGGGATTCAGGTCTGGACTCATTGCTGGCCACTTTAGAAGTCTCCAGTGCTTTCTCTCAAACCATTTTCTAGTGCTTTATGAAGTGTGTTTTGGGTCATTGTCCTGCTGGAAGACCCATGACCTCTGACGGAGACCCAGCTTTCTCACACTGGGCCCTACATTATGCTGAAAAATTTGTTGGTAGTCTTCAGACTTCATAATGCCATGCACACGGTCAAGCAGTCCAGTGCCAGAGGCAGCAAAGCAACCCCAAAACATCAGGGAACCTCCGCCATGTTTGACTGTAGGGACCGTGTTCTTTTCTTTGAAGGCCTCTTTTTTTTTTCCTGTAAACTCTATGTTGATACCTTTTCCAAAAAAGCTCTACTTTTGTCTCATCTGACCAGAGAACATTCTTCCAAAAAGTTTTTGGCTTTCTCAGGTAAGTTTTGGCAAACTCCAGCCTGGCTTTTTTATGTCTCTGGGTCAGAAGTGGGGTCTTCCTGGGTATCCTACCATAGAGTCCCTTTTCATTCAGACGCCGACGGATAGTACGGGTTGACACTGTTGTACCCTCGGACTGCAGGGCAGCTAGAACTTGTTTGGATGTTAGTCGAGGTTCTTTAGCCACCATCCGCACAATCTTTCGTTGAAATCTCTCGTCAATTTTTCTTTTCCGTCCACATCTAGGGAGGTTAGCCACAGTGCCATGGGCTTTAAACTTCTTGATGACACTGCGCACGGTAGGCACAGGAACATTCAGGTCTTTGGAGATGGACTTGTAGCCTTGAGATTGCTCATGCTTCCTCACAATTTTGCTTCTCAAGTCCTCAGACAGTTCTTTGGTCTTCTCTCTTTTCTCCATGCTCAATGTGGTACACACAAGGACACAGGACAGAGGTTGAGTCAACTTTAATCCATTTCAACTGGCTGCAAGTGTGATTTAGTTATTGCCACCACCTGTTATGTGCCACAGGTAAGTAACAGGTGCTGTTAATTACACAAATTAGAGAAGCATCACATGATTTTTCAAAGGGTGCCAATACTTTTGTCCACCCCCTTTTTTATGTTTGGTGTGGAATTATATCCAATTTGGCTTTTTGACAATTCTTTTTGAGGTTTTCCATTGACGACAAATTAAATGAAAATATTATTACCAAAGCATTTGTGATTGCAATCATTTTCTGGAAGAAATTGAGTATTATCTGACAGAATTGCAGGGGTGCCAATACTTTTGGCCAGCACTGTATAAAAAGTTGCAAGCCCGTAGCTTGCAAATCATTTACAACATTGAGCTCTCATAAGGGGACAATAAATCCCCCTATTGTGTCTTTCCAGATACACAGTGTGAGCTGGATATCCACACTTAGGCAAATAAATGCAAGCATTTGTGTTCATTGCAGAAGAGGGGAGGAGTTAAAGGCTGGGATAAGAGACAAGGGTTGTGCAGAGGCAATACATCACCTGGTGGGCTCTTGGGAGACTCAAAAGGCAACAGGTGTCATCATGATATTTCCTAGCAAGTCCTGGAGAGTATGACTGGTGAGAGGGGCTGGGATGATCATAGCTACAGAAAGTTCTACTTGCAGACCTGTTTGCAAGCCGTCACTACAGAATCATGGGCTGAGCATGTTGTCTGCCTAGGAAGTGGTTAGTTCTGAGGAGTTTGCAATGATTGTAAGAGATGTGAGCCTGAATGGATGCCAATGTGGGTTAGACTCAAACATGGAGGAAGCTACAGCCGGGTCTAAGGTGGCTATTTGGGACAATAGTCTGGGAGGGACTGGTGATCAGCAAGATTGGCTGTCATGAGACCTGTGGATTGGCCTGATTGGTACAGTTTTAGCATGGAGCGCACCCTCCCATCCCACTAGGTGATGATGTCCAGATCTGACTGGCTTGCCTAGTGCAGGAGTCCAGACAGGGCAGATTTGTAGGAGGATTTATTTGATCTTAACTTTAGTATGCAGTGGTCAGTTGGTGTGCAGACCTTTCGAACAGGTCATTGAAGAAGATTCTGAAGTAAAGGTTAGACATGGTGCACCAGAAACTCTTCTTACAGGTACTTTGTTTGGCAATAAGAGGAACAGGCTGAAAATCCTTAGCAGTGGCTTGGCTATTGGAAGCGGTTCTTGCAAAGAAATCCCCTCTGAAAGCGGGGAACCAGAGAGACAAGGCTGACTTCCATTGAGGACATCAGTTCCTGGTACTCCTGCCCATGGGTATCGGCATTCAATTATAGGGCAAGACTCTGCATGGTGACCAAAATGGTTCCCAATATGAATAAAATTTTACAAGACTTTTTAGTTTCGGTGTCACTTCTGACAAGCCCCTCAGACATGCTGCCTCTTTAAGATAAAAGCCGTCAACCGCCGCACACTCATCCATATGTATCGATGTTTGCAGAGAGAGTGAATAGAATAGTACAGCAGGAAGACTTCAGCTTCCTGCTCTGTCATTCAGGCAGCTGCTAGTAATGTCTGGTGCAGGAGAGGAGGCATACAAATCTCCGTAGACTAGGATTGGGTAAGTATTACTTTGTTTTTTCTTTTATTTATATGTCACAGCTACTATTTGGAGACCACTGAGCATTATAAAGGGTTTGGCACTGGAGAGAGCATTTAAAGGGGGGGGGGGGGGGCACTGGGGACAGTATTATAAATGGTGGTGGCCACTGGGAACTGTATTATAAAAGGTGGTAGCCACTGGGGACAGTGTTATACAGGGTGGTGGCCACTGGGGACTGTACTATAAAGGGTGGTGGTCACTAACTGTATTATAAAGGGTGGCACCACTGTGGAAAGCATTATATATACCGTGGGGGGGGGGGGCACTGGGGTGAGCATTAATAGATATGGGTAGGGCACTGAAGTAAGCATTGTATCTACTGGGGGGGCATTGGGGTGAGCATTATACTGTGTTGGGGAACTAGGGGGCATTATACCATGGGGGATGGGACACTAGATATAGTATTATACTAGGGGTGCTTCAGACCATTATACTGGATGGGGGGCACTGGCAAGCATTATTTGGTTTGGCAACTAAAAATTTGATGTGTCTCCTAAATTTTTTAGTTTAGGAACTAGTGGCTCTTAGGCATTTTCTTTTAGTCTAGAGGACTGCTGTCAAGTTGACACCTATACTGAATAGAGAAGGGGTGGCTGTTGGGTGGAAACTATGTACACTGTGCACAGTGCATGAAGGTCTTGTGTGTAAGCAGGGGCGTAACTACCGGGGCAGCAGCGGTAGCAGCTGCCACAGGGCCCGGGACATTACGGGGCCCCGCGGGCCCCCGATGCTTTTTTTTTTTTTTTTTTTAATAGGTCGTTCCCCGGGATCCCACTCACGGCCGCCTGTGCTTCCGATTCTGCGGAGGCAGCTGTGAGCAGGAGCGGGAATCAGTAGGTAAGGCCGTGGCCGACCCCCACAATCACTGCTATCATTATACTCCGGGGTCTTTTCAGACCCCGGAGTATAATAATCGGAGGCCCAGGGGAGGTGAGGGAACATAAAAAACAATGTAGTTACCTATCCAGCGCTTCTCCAGGCTTCGGGCCTGTTTGGTGACATCCCAGACGTCAGTGGACGTCATTTTGCGTCGCGACGCCGGCCTGTATCACGTGTCGCCGGCCTGGTCCAACATTGAAGAAGGCCGAAGTAGCAGGGAGTGGACCGGAGCGAGGAACAAGTAAGCAACGTTGTTTTTTTTATGTTTATATCCTCCCCTGGGTCTCCGATCATTATACTCTGGGGTCTGAAAAGACCCCAGAGTATAATAATTGTTCATGGGTGGTCCACAATGGGACATATAATAGTGTGTGCAGGGGCCACTATGGGGCAAAATACTCAGTGCAGGGGCCACTATGGGGAATAATAGTGTGTGCAGGGGCCACTATGGGATATAATACTGTGTGCAGGGGCCACTATGGGATATAATACTGTGTGCAGGGGCCACTATGGGGCATAATACTGTGTGCAGGGGCCACTATTGGATATAATACTGTGTGCAGGGGCCACTATGGGGCATGATACTGTGTGCAGGGGCCACTATGGGGCATGATACTGTGTGCAGGAGCCACTATGGGGCATGATACTGTGTGCAGGGGCCACTATGGGACATGATACTGTGTGCAGGGGCCACTATGGGGCATGATACTGTGTGCAAGGGCCACTATGGGGCATGATACTGTGTGCAGGGGCCACTATGGGGCATAATACAGTGTGCAGGAGCCACTATGGCACATAATAGTGTGCGCAGGAATGCGTTTTTTTGGGGGGAGGTTGGAGGGGGCGGTCCAGAGGGGGGCGATTGGGGGCAGCTGTTCGGGGGGGGGGGCCATGTCAAATGTTCGCCTTGGGGCCCAGCCATTCCTAGTTATGCCACTGTGTCTAAGGCTCAAGAACCCCAATGATCATAGCATGACCTTGCCACCTTGGGAGCTGGTGGCTGAAAAATAGCCAGTCCAGGGAGAAAAGACCATGCATGTGCTTTGATGGTGCATAAAGTAGACTATTAAGGCTTCAGACACTGTTACACCAGGCTAAGCCTGGTGAAGACAGAGGAGGCCTTAACTAAACCAACTGCTGCAGGATGTTATGCTGGGCTGGGACTGATTCTCTGTGCGAAAGTGGGGGATCTGTCCTACGTCTTGAGAAGCACACCAACACACCTTCTACTATGAAGCAAATTTCAGGGTGACTCAGACACTTCCATATGACATACTGCGTGGGGACTCCTATCCAATCAGGCAACCGAATTTGCAGATTCCACCAGCCCTGTACCAGAAAGTGAAAACTCTCCTGAAGCAGATGCAGGATAGTCAGGTGATCCAGCCTGGCAAGAGTCCTTGGGTGTACCCTATTGTGCTAATCAAAAAAAAAGGACGGATCCCTACGGTTTTTCATTGATTACTGGTGTCTAAACACATGTATTACTTGGGACACGTATCCCCTGCCCCAAATTGAAGACTCTCTGTCCGTTTTTGGCAAGTCTTAGTACTTTTCTAGATTAGATAGATGTAACAGATGGTATTGGCAAGTACTCATGGCAAGGAAAGACTGAAAGAAAATGTTAATTGTCATCCCAATGGGACTGTATGGATTCCTAAATGATGGCCTTCCTGATGAATTATACAAACAGTATCGAGAAATACTTCTTCCCTATCTTCTTAAGGTCTTGGAGGATGCATTGGAAAGGTAGACCCTTCTGAGATTTATAAGGGGGGCAATTATTGTGGTCCTGTTATAACCAAGTAAGGACCCAATGTTGCTGAACTCCTATAGGCCCATTTACCTCCCTCCTGTGGATGTAAAATTATTTGCTAAAACTTATGCAAATAGACTCTCCAAGGTCATCAAAAAGTGGTTCATAAAACCCGAACGGGGTTCATGTCCAGTCTACAGCTGTTGAGAACCTCTAGAGATATTTTCTAAACATGCAGCTATCTAGGTGAGGAGGTTTGGAGGGGAGGTCCAGGGTTGTGCTTTTCCTCAACACCACCAAGTGAAACTATTTGCAGAGGCTCCTGGTTGAAAAGGGTTTTGGACCACTTTTTTAGCATATATCTAGCTCATCGAAGGCTGTTGGGAAGTATTGTGTTGGGGAGGGGTAACTGACAGGGTTCCTCCCTTGTTGCCTCTCCTCTTTGCATCAGCAATAGAGCCATTAGTGTGTTTGCTGAGGGCTTCCCCTGATATAACGGGTTTCAGATGTGGCACAATCGAGGAATGTGTCTTGCTTTATGTAGATGACACTTTACTGTATCTGGGCAATGTGGAGTCCTCATTCAAGCCGGCAATGGATATTATCAAAATATTCAGGCAATGGTCAGGGCTCTTGATCAATTGGGACAAATCTGTTCTTATTCAGGATGACTCTCTACCCCCTGACTTTTCGATAGCTCATACTCAGATTCAAGTGGTTAAAGAATTCAATTACCTCGGGATCAGAGTAACTGCAAACCCAACTGATCTAAATATGTTAGACTCTACATGCTCCTCCTCCTGGATAGATTTGGGACTAATATATTGAGCTGGTGTCGCCTGTCAATGTCAATGGTGGGTTGATACAACCTTATTGAAAAGGTGTTCATGCCCCAGCTGCTGTATGTACTGCATAATACCCCTCTGTAGATTCCACTTAAGGTACTTTTATAAGGTTAACAGATTCTTCTGTGCTCTCATCTAGAAGAAAAAGTATTTGAAAATCAGGCTAGAGTATCTAAAGAGAGAAAAATATGACTACAGTAGGGCATCGCTGTACTGAGTCCGTATTTTATAGCAGCACAAATGCAACATATGAAGGGTTAGGGCCAACTGGATGACCTGGACACTGTGGGGAGACTGATGATTATGGTACCCCGTGGATCCTACCACTGTCTATGTTGGAGAACGGTGGGGGATTGGGCACCAGTCATGGTTGCCCAACATTTTGTCTACTATACACAGGTGAAAATATTTGTTAAGCCTGACAGGGTTCATCAGGTTCACTCCATCAGTCCTTGAGTTTGGTAAGTTGACTGACATTAAGTCATGGAGGAATAGGGGTTATCCATACATTGGGTTCAATTTTGGAAAATGGACAGACAGCTTTGTGCTTTTGAACGCTTTTTGGAGCACTACCATCTTACCAACAGTGCATTTTATCAATTTATGCAGCTCAGACATGCATTCATATCACTGTGCAGATTGGTAGATTGGTGGCCATACTGTGCTGGAGGATATAGCAGAGGGTTATAGTACAAAAGATCTCATATCCATATTATATCAGCACCTACTTTAATAATAATAATAACAACAACTTTATTTATATAGCGCCAACATATTCTGTAGCACTTTACAAATCAGAGGACACATGAACAGACAATATGAGACATTACAATGTAACAAAGAAATAAAGATATCAAACAATAGGCCCTGCTCGCAAGAGCTTACATTCTATGAGGAGATAGGGGGACACAAGAGGCCAGAGGGCTTGTTTGCTACAATGATCCAGCCATCTTTTAATAGAAAAGGTTGTGTAACTGAAGCTGTATGAACCCGTCACCAGCCGGTATCTGTGAATAAACAGATACTAAGTGCAAGGAGTGCAGTGTAACTTCTAGATGGAGAGGCCAGGATCTGAGGAACAGATGAGGAAGGATAAAAGGTGTTATTGTTCTACACCTCCACACACTACACCTTGATCAGGGCACGTGATAAGCTTGACCATACAGATGTGATTTTAGGGCAGTTTTGAAGCTGCTGTAGTTGGGGATTAATGAGATTGTCTTGGGTAAAGCATTCCAGAGCACTGGTGCAGCTTGAGAAAAGTCTTGGAGACGGGAATGGGATGATCGTATAACGGGATGGATAACTGGAATGATGTGCTAGACTTAAAGGGGTTATCCAGCTTCCAAAAATTAACTGCAAGTACATCCACAGAAGTGCTAAATACTCACAGTGTCTGTCTTGTGTCTAACTTCTTCAGTCCGTGCAGCATCGCACTCCTCTGCATATCTGACCAGGCAATAAATTACTCTCATAAGTGGCTTCAACGAGCGAGGAGGTCACATGTTGCTGTGACGTTTCATTTGCTGGCTGTAAGGTTATAGGTTGGACTTGAAGGACCTGTGTCTTCATCCAACCTCATTTACTATGTTACTATGTAACAGTTTTTCTATCAAATCTAAGTTGACACCTAAATTAATTCATCACCCTGCTCTTTCCTTTCTAAAATTAAATATATGAATTAATATGTGTGATGATTAAGGGGACTCCCATATATGCATCTCTGTACAATTATATATCTGGCTGACCCCTTATAACCCCATCCCCCCTGCAGACCATGTGTTCCCACTTCCCCCCCTCAGCTCAGTTACTCTGAAGCCATGTCCCTGTTGTGGGTTAATTACCATCCCTTTGTTATATTGCTCTGAGTAATTAACACTCCTTTTCAAGTACCCTTCCTCTACCCAGGGGATTTCCTGAGCCACCTCAGACAGCGCGGCACCAGATAATACATCTGAGAGATCCTAGTTTTATGCCCATATCTCAGAAGGGGGGCACCTCACAGTTACGCCATTAAATTCTGTGGGTGCCCCATAGAAAGGCGCACGCGGTCAGCCCAAACATGGTGCCGTTGTGAGCCCAAGGCAGGTCCAGACACCCAACTCCCTACCCAAAGGGAACTGAGGGGCCATGCTTGGTATGTATACGACAAGGGTTTCACCCCGAGTTCTCCCCTTCCACTTACCAAACCATACGGTCGCCAGATAAGGAGCCAGAATGATTTTCGAGTTCAAGGGTTCCATGCTTGTAGGTGTAACTTCCCTTCCCCATGACATCACTCGGGGCGGGGGCAGGGAACACACAAAAGCACAGCACACACACAGCACAGGGTTCTGGTGCCATCTGACCTGGTTAAGGTGCTGTGCTGCCGGTCGTCCCATAAGAAAGGGCCCTGGTTGAATCCCACTTGGAAGCCAGAGATAGCCTGCACAAGCTGGTGTTGGTAATATATATCTTTTTCTTTCTTTTATCCCCATTTTTTTTATTTGTTATGTACCGTGTTATGTTATTTTCACTTGTATCTGCTTGTTAATCGCTGCATGTATTCTATGTATGTGTTGAGTGTCTAGTATCGACCCATTTAGGGGTTAATAAATATATAAAATTTAGAAGGCTCGTTTGCGTACTACCCTCTGTTGACCCGTCTCACTCACGCAAAGTGGGTGTGAGGTAATCGAAGTGATCGCAGGTAAGGCCAGGTGCGGTCCCTGGTAAACCCGGATCCTTCACAATATGGCTTAAGGTGAAGTAGTAGTTTGAAGTCAGAGATATAACATGGAACTCCTGGGCCCCATTGCAATACCTACAGTGGGGAAAAAAGTATTTAGTCAGCCACCAATTGTGCAAGTTCTCCCACTTAAAAAGATGAGAGAGGCCTGTAATTGACATCATAGGTAGACCTCAACTATGAGAGACAGGACCAAGTCTGGCCTCCGGATGTCTTCACCAGAGCCCCTAGTGGTGGGGATGGACTTGACAGATTCCTTCGGCCAGAGATAGCAATAAGTGTGAGAGCACAGTGTGCTCAGTGCACCACAAGATCAGCAATCCCAGAAGGTAGGGTACTCACCAGAGCAGAACTGGAGCTGAAAGAATGCCAGAAGTTGTCAGGAGAAGCTGGGGAGCAGGAGCAGGTTCCAGAAAAGATGGCAGAGATGGTCACGTGGTCGTCGGTCCGGTTGGCAACTAGAGGTCAGCGTGGTGCAAGAGGGTTGGCAGAAGAGTGGTCCACAATCCAAGTTGGCAATCTGAGGTCAGCGCAGTACCGAAGGGTCAAGCAGAAGAATGGTCAGCAATTCGGGTTGGCAACGTGAGGTCAGCGCAGTAAAGAGCAGGATGAATGTAGCGGAGTCTAGAAGGCAAGCCGAGGTCGTAACGGAGAGAAGCACAGGAGCAGAATCAGGAGACAGAAGGGGGTCGAGTAATGGAGCCAAGAGGTTAGACACAGAGGTATTCAACAGACACAAGGTAGACGCTTACTTCCAGAAGAACTGAATAGCCAGCGGTGAAAGAGACCCGGAAGTGAGCTAATAAAGGTTCAGGGGAAACACACAGACAAGGACACACTCCCACACACAAATCCAGCTCGTGCTAGGAGTAGACTGGCAACCTAACAGACGCGGCTGCAGAGGTCCAGATCTACTCCTAACAGATACATGTGCATCTTAATAAATTAGAATATCTTTGAAACGTTTATTTCTTTCAGTAATTAAATTAAAAAAGTGACCTCCGATATTTTCTAGAATCTTTACACATAGAGTGTTCTATTTCAAGTGTTTTATTTCTGTAAATGTACAGCTAATGAAAACCCAAATCTAAGAAAATTAGAATATTGTGAAAAAGTTCAGTATTGTAAATTCAGTGTGTCACCTGCCAAGGTTTCCTAAGCCTTTAAATGGTCCCTCAGTCTGGTTCAGTAGGACACACAATCATGGAAGATGCTGATTATGAATTGTATTACTGAATTACTGAAATGAATGAACGTTTCAAAGATATTCTAATTTATTGAGATGCACCTGTATTTTGCGACTTAAGGTTGAGTGTCATGATTAGGATTAAGAAATCCAAGACTGGACCAGGCAGGTATAGGTACTTAGTTAAAAGTGTCCAAAGCTGGCAGCAAAATTTGTCCTGCTTTGTCAGTATTTGAATACTAAAACTGAGACTCAAGGTTCAAGGCCCAGTATTGATTCATTTGGATCACTCTCCAGTTACTAAGCTTCAGTTTTCCTCTGTACTACTACTACTACTAATAATAATAATTTTATTTATATAGCAACAACATATTCCGTAATGTACTAAAAAAAATGTTCAGTATCTCTGAAGCTGAATGATGTGCGGGTAGGTTTACACCTACCAGATTTTCTGTAAATTCTGGTCATTGATTTATTACTGTTTATTTCTCTGTTGATAACAGCCAAGCACTTAAAATAAAAAAAAACCCTCTATATTCATCGCCCCTATGCTTCTGTAGCAGAGCTTTCCTGATCCCTTGCTGGTCTGTGTATACCATATACACACTTAGACTGTTGTCCAGAGGAAATGGCTGCCACATTGAGATAGCATAGTGTCATTTAGAAGTGTTTGTGTCTTCTTGGTTAGTTGAGGCATCTGGACAAGATATGTGGTGAGATCCACCTGTACTGTAACCATTAAATAATATGTGGCTAAACTAAAGCCATATGCCTCCAATGTCTACATGACCAGCTGACAGTTGGATATTTGTAAGTATATCCTGACTGTCCCTAACTGTCTACAAGGATCAGGATTGTAGTATTTTTGTAACAGCTTGAAGTAATCAGTGTCCCCCTTTGCACTGTTTTGTCACCAAATTACAGCATGTTTTGTTTAAATTGCAATTTTCTCTATATAAGGCTGTGGAACAGGAGGCATTTTAATAGGGGTTCTAGGACTTAGATGGCCTTAGTTACATTTGTGAGTGGTTTGTCAAGAGGAGCCTGGTCTCATAGCATGCATAAGAATGCTTTTGTCGCTTTTGCAGAGAGGGTGAGTTCTTGCCTTGGAAGTCATAGTTACATAGTACAGTTGAAAAAAGACTTGTGTCTATCAAGTTCAACCAAGGAATGGGAAAGGGCAGGACCGAAGGGCGGAATGAAGGAATAAGCATTCTATATATTTTCATAAACATCAATGCTATTTTGCTGCAAAAAGGCATCTAAGTCATTTTTGAAACTGTCATCTGCTGTTGCTGTGTCCAGCTCCTGAGTAGGCTATTCCACAGATTCACAGTCCTTACAGTGAAGACGCCTTCTTGGCTCCGGAGATTAAACCAGTTTTTCTCCGGACAGATTGAAGGGGATTTCCACGTAAAATCCAGGGGATGAATCCCTAAAAAATAATAGTGGTACAGCAGTGACTGGACAGAGTTCTTTAACCCCTTAAGGACCAGGCATCATTTTTCAAAACTGACATGTGTGTCACTTTATATGGCAATAATTTTGAGACACTTTAACTTACAAGTGATTTTGAGATTTTTTTTTTTCATGACATATTGTACTTCACGTTAGTGGTAAACACAGATCAATATTTTTGTACTTATTTATAAAAAGAAATAGGAAATTTGGGGGAAAAAAAAAAAATCGCAATTTTCAAAATGTGAAATGCTCTGCTTTTTAAACAGATAGTCTTACCACCCAAATACATTAATAAATATTATCTACCATATCTCTGCATTATATTGGCATCATCTTTTAATCGTCCTTTAATTTATTTTGGACGTTAGAAGGCTTATAAGTGTAACAGCGATTTTCCAGATTTACAAGAAAAATTTCCCAAACTAATTTGTTAGGGACCACTTCAGTTCTGAAGGGGATTATAAAGGCCTATATATTAGAAAGCCCCATAAATCACATTTTCAAAACTGAACCCCTCAAATAATTCAAAACAGCATTTGGGAAGTTTGTTAACCCTTTAGGCATTTCATGGTAATTAAAACACTATGAAGGTGAAATTTAGCCATTTAATTTTTTTTTTTCACTAATACATTCATTTAGCCCTAAAATTAACACATTCACAAAGGGTTAAAGGAGAAAATGCATCGCACAGTTTGTTATACAATTTCTCCAAAGCACAGAAATATCCCACATGTGGGTGTAAACTGATGTTTGGGCACACGGCAGAGCACAGAAGGGAAGGAGCGACACTGGACTTTTGAAAAGCAGATTTTGCTGGAATAGTTTTCAGGTGCCATGTCTCATTTGATACCATACAAAACTAGACAAAATAGGGACTAGCACTCAAAATCAACAAAAAGTACTTATAAAAATATCAAAATTTATTAAATAAATGTAAAAGAAAATATTACACAAAGGAAAATAGATGAAATACAAAAATACAAAACAAATGTCAGACAGACAGCAGAGGCACATTTATGCTAGTAGTAGCAAGAGAGTAGCTATGTAATAGCAACTAACTGCACAATATATCACATGATCAGTATGTATTCCTATCCCATATACTGCAGGTAGGTACCAGATTACTGTATATATCAATGGAAATAGTACATATACAGATTACTGTATATATCAAGGCTGACCCCTAGATGAAGGCTGCAAGCCGAAACGCGCGTCGGGTGGTGTCAGCGGGTGGAGGTCACGCACATTATACAGTTGTGCTAAAAAGTTTACATACCCCGGCAGATTTTTTGTTTTTTTGGCCTTTTTTCCAGAGAATATGATTGATAACACAAAAACTTTTTCTCCACTCATGGTTAGTGGTTGGTTGAAGCCATTTATTGTCAAACCTCTGTGTTTTCTCTTTTTAAATCATAATGTCAACCAAAAACATCAAAATGACCCTGTTCAAAAGTTCACATACCCTGGTGATTTTGGCCTGATAACATGCCCAGAATTTGACAGAAAGGGGTTTGAATGGCTACTAAAGGTAACATCCTTACCTTTGACCTGTTTGCTTGTAATCAGTGTGTGTGCATAATAGCTGAGTGAGTTTCTGGGATCCAGACAGACTGTTGCATCTTTCCTCCAGCCACTGACGTTTCTGGATTGTGAGTCATGGGGAAAGCAAAAGAATTGTCCACGGATCTACAGGAAAAGGTAGTTGAACTGTATAAAACAGGAAAGGGATACAAAAAGATATCCAAGGAATTGTTAATGCCAGTCAGCAGTGTTCAAACTGTGATTAACAAATGGAAACTCAGGGGTTCTGTAAAAACCAAACCACAGTCAGGTAGACCAACCAAAATTTCGGCCACAACTGCTCGTAAATTTGTTCAGGATGCAAAGAAAAACCCATACATAACATCAGCTGAAATACAGGACTCTCTGAAAACTATCGGTGTGGCTGTTTCAAGATGCACAATAAGGAGGCACTTGAAGAAAAATGGGCTGCATGGTTGCCAGAAGAAAGCCATTACTGCGCAAATGCCACAAAGAATCTCACCTTCAATATGCCAAACAGCACAGAGACAAGCCTCAAAACTTCTGGAACAAGGTGATTTGGAGTGATGAGACAAAAATCAAACTTTTTGGCCACAACCATAAACGTTACATTTGGAGAGGTGTCAACAAGGCCTATGATGAAAGGAACACCAGTCCTACTGTAAAGCATGGAGGTGGATCACTGATGATGTGGGGATGTGTGAGTTTCAAAGGCACAGGAAACTTGGTCAAAGTTGAAGGAAAGATGAATGCAGTATGTTATCAGCAAATACTGGAGGCATATTTGCACTCATCAGACAGGAAGCTGAGCATGGGACGTACTTGGACGTTCCAACATGACAACGATCCAAAACACTAGGCCAAGTCGACCTGTCATTAGCTACAGCAAAAGAAAGTGAAGGTTCTGGAGTGGCCATCTCAGTCTCCTGACCTCAATATCATTGAGCCACTCTGGGGAGATCTCAAGCGCGCAGTACATGCAATACATCCCAGGAATTTACAGGAACTGGAGACTTTTTGCCAAGAAGAATGGGCAGTTTTACCATCTGAGAAAATAAAAAGCCTCATCTACAACTACCAGAAAAGACTTCAAGTTGTCATTGATGTTAGAGGGGGCAATACACAGTATTAAGAAATGGGTTATGTGAACTTTTGAACAGGGTCATTTTGATGTTTTTGGTTGTTATAATTTAAAAAGAGAAAACACAGAAGTTTGACAATAAATGGCTTCAACCAACCATTAACCATGAGTGGAGAAAAAGTTTTTGTGTTATTGTAACGTCTCTGCCTGTTCAGGTCTCTGCGCCACCCTCCGCTCGCACGCTGCAGCGAAGGAGGCGTGTTCAGTTTGGTTCCTTGTGTAGGTTTCTTGTTGCTCAATCTGAACACAGTCCTAGACAATGTAATGGATTTCCAGCCACACCCGTGTTCTGAGCATTGTTTCTTTGGACTGCATAGAGTTAATCTCTTCCTTTCCTGTGTGATTGACAGCCTGTGTACCTATCAGGTCTGGGGCTGGGCCCAGTCTTTCTATATACGGGATGTCACTTTCTCAGCAAGTTTCCGGTTATTGCTCTGACTTTGCCTGCTTTCTTTGTGCCCTTGATATTTACTGTGCTATTTCTCTGACCTTTGGCTTTCCTTGTGACTATTCTCTTGGAACGTGATTTCGTACTGCATGGCTCGTCTGTTACCGAACCCTTGGCTTCCTGACCTCCCTTTGTGTCGTTTGTTCTGTCTTTGTTCAGTGTTGTCACTTACTCAGTATAGGGATCGTTTTCGGGTTGTCATTTTACCGTTTAGGGTAACTGAGGCAATAGGAAGGGACAGTGGCTGGGGTGAGATTAGGGCTCACTTGTCTCTGTCCTTCCTTCCAGACCCCTGCAGTAGTGTCAGGGTATTGCTACGTTTGGCAAGACCCTAACAGTTATCATTCATATTCTCTGAAAAAAGGCCAAAAAAACAAAAAATCTGCCGGGGTATGTAAACTTTTTAGCACAACTGTACATCCATCTTTAATGGGTATGTCTATTTGAAATGTTTTTGGATAATCCCTTTGTACTTACCATGGACTAATACTACTGCATGCACTCCTAAAACTATTAAGTGGGCTATCCCCAATACAAAAAAAGTTATACACACATGGACAAAATTGTTGGTACCCCTCATTTAATGAAAGAAAAACCCACAATGGTCACAGAAATAACTTGAATCTGACAAAAGTAATAATATATAAAAATTCTATGAAAATGAACAAATGAAAGTCAGATATTGCTTTTCAACCATGCTTCAACAGAATTTAAAAAAAAAAGATTTTGTTGCACAACCTTTTGAGGCAATCACTGCAATCAAACGATTCCTGTAACTGTCAATGAGACTTCTGCACCTCTCAACAGGTATTTTGGCCCACTCCTCATGAGCAAACTGCTCCAGTTGTCTCGGGTTTGAAGGGTGCCTTTTCCAGACGGCATGTTTCAGCTCCTTCCAAAGATGCTCAATAGGATTTAGGTCAGGGCTCATAGAAGGCCACTTCAGAATAGTCCAATGTTTTCCTCTTAGCCATTCTTGGGTGTTTTTAGCTGTGTGTGTGTTTTGGGTCATTATCCTGTTGCAAGACCCATGACCTGCGACTGAGACCAAACTTTCTGACACCCTTGATAGTCTTGAGATTTCATTGTACCCTGCACAGATTCAAGACACCCTGTGCCAGATGCAGCAAAGCAGCCCCAGAATATACCAGAGCCTCCTCCATGTTCCACAGTAGGGACAGTGTTCTTTTCAAGATATGCTTCATTTATCCATCTGTGAACATAGAGCTGATGTGCCTTGCCAAAAATTTCGATTTTTGTCTCATCTGTCCAAAGGACATTCTCCCAGAAGCTTTGTGGCTTGTCAACATGTAGTTTGGCAAATTCCATTTTTGTCAGATTCAAGTTATTTCTGTGACCATTGTGGGTTTTTCTTTCATTAAACGAGGGGTACCAACAATTTTGTCCATGTCTGTATATGTGGGTGTAATCTACAGCTTGGGCACACAGCAGGACTGTTGTACACAGGATAACATACTTAACAATGTCATATGTGGGTATAAACTGTTGTTTTTGCACAGCCGGCACAGAAGGGAAGGAGCACTATTTTGGTTTTTGGAGCACAGTTTGGTTTTTGGACGTCATGCCACTTTTGCAGAGCCCACTTTTTAATTGCCAGTAAAGTGTAATTCGCAGGCATGTGACTCCATTTTGGAAACTACGTCCCTGAAGGAATTTATCAAGTGGTGTAGTGAGCATTTTTAACCCTTGAGTGTTGCATTCATTTAATTTACAGAAATGAATGCACACCTGATAATGAAAAGTGAAAATTGCACACCCACTCCAAAAACTGTTAAGCAGGTATCCCGGGCACAACAGCTTTTGTAGCGTTTGGAACTGGGCAAAACATATTACACACTGGAATGGCATATTCCTGGAAAAATTGCCATTTTCACTTTTCACCATTAGCTCCGCATAAGCTGACTTCCTCCATTCCGCGGCAGGATCAACCAGGCATGGGGGCTCCTTGCAGCCCAGGGTCACTGGCCAGACCCCGGGCTGCAGAAAATACATAACGACCCCCCCCCTTGATCTCGATGCGGGGGGTACCGATGGGGGACATCAACATGTTGGAACCACTTGGAAGCCGTGGTCATGTTTGACCACTGCATCCAAGGGGTTAAAACCCCCGATCAGAGCTCAGCTCTGACCAGGGTGTAATGTAGTGGATATTAGCTGTCAGTTATAGCTAAAATCTGCCATTGATGCCGCTCGCTCACTACCCGCCCGGCCAGGGGCGTAATAGTACATCCATTTGCGTTAAGTCCCAGGTGACCAGAACGTACTATTACGCCCATGGTCGTTGAGGGGTTAAGTACTCATAGGTGTAATCCATCTGGACCCAGAGTCTCGATCACGTTATTTTTTAGCTTAGCTTGGAATATTTAATTGTTTATCCAGTTTTGTATATCGGTTGATGTATTACCAGCATTGATCACAGAAAAAATGGCTGCTAAAACATAACTTTTATTATTTAAAAATTAAAGTTATTTTGATTATTTAAAACTTATAGGGTCTACTACATATACAGTGGCTTGCAAAAGTATTCATACCCCTTGAACTTTTTCACATTTTGTCACCTTAAAAACCACAAACTTAAATGTATTTTCATGAGATTTTAAGTGATAGACTAACACAAAGTAGCAGATAATTGTGAAATGGAATTAAAAAAAAAATACATGGTTTTCAAAATTTTAATCAAATGAAAATCTGAAAAGTGGGATGTGCAAAAGTATTCAGCCCCCTGTACTCTGATACCCCTAAATAAAATCCAGTGCGCAAAATTGCCTTCAGAGGTCACTTAGTTAATAGAGTCCAGCTGTGTGTAATTTAGTCTCAGTATAAATACACCTGTTCTGTGAAGACCTCAGTGGTCTTTTAGAGAACACTAGTGAACAAACAGCATCATGAAGACCAAGGAACTCACCAGACAGGTCAGAGATAAAGTTGTGGAGAAGTTTAAAGCAGGCTTAGGTTATAAAACATATCCCAAGCTTTGAGCAGCCCAAGGAGCACTGTTCAATCCATCATACAAAAAATGGAAAAAGTTTTTTGCAAACTTACCAAGACATGGCCATCCATCTAAACTAACAGATCAAGCAAGGAGAGCACTGGTCAGAGAAGCAGCCAAGAGGCCCATGGTCACTCTGGAGTAGCTGCAGAAATCCACAGCTCATGTGGGAGAATCCGTTGACAGGACAATATAAGTCGTGCACTCCACAAATCTGGCTTTTATGGAAGAGTGGCAAGAAGAAAGCCATTGTTGAAAGAAAGACATAAGAAGTTCCATTTGCAGTTTGCCACAAGTCATATAGGGGACACAGCAAATGTGGAAGAAGGTGCTCTGGTCAGATGAGACCAAAGTTGAACTTTTTGACCTAAATGCAAAGCGCTATATGTGGAGGAAAAGTAACCCTGCTCATCACCCTGAACAAACCATCCACACTGTGAAACATGGTGGTGGCAGCATCATGCTGTGGGGATGCTTTTCTTCAGCAGGGACAGGGAAGCTGGTCAGAGTTGATGGGAAGATGAATGGAGCTAAATACAGGGCAATTCTGGAAGAAAACCTGAATGGAGGCTGCAAAAGACTTGAGACTGGGAAGGAGATTCACCTTCCAGCAAGACAGTGACCCTAAACATACAGCCAGAGCTACAGTGGAATGGTTTAGATCAAAGAATAGTCATGTGTTAGAAAGTCCCAGTTAAAGTCCAGACCTAAATTCCATTGCGCATCTGTGGCAAGACATGAAAATCACTGTTCACAGACGCTCTCCATCCAATCTAGCTGCACAAAGCTGGTAGAGACATATCCCAAATACTGGCAGCTGGAATTGCAGTGAAAGTTGGCTCTACAAAGTATTGATATAGGGGAGCTTAAAACTTTTGCATGTCACGCTTTTCAGATTTTTATTTAAATAAAATTTTGAAAACCATGTATCATTTTCATTCCACTTCACAATTATCTGCTACTTTTGTTGGTCTATCACTTAAAATCTTAAGAAAATACATTAAAGTTTGTGATTGTAAGGTGACAAAATGTGAAAAAGCTCAAGGGGTATATCGCAGGCTGTGCGTATAATAAGGTAATGATAACTGTTTGCCAGGGACAGTGAAAGTCTCTCACTATCCTCTTGTAGGAGACTTAAGCTAGGGTCACATTAGCATTCGGGTCAGCATGGGGACCCAAAAGATAGATACCCTGTCCGCTTAAAAGCGGTTACCCAACATAGACTATAATGGGGTCCACAGCTCCTGTGCCAGCGACATTATAGCACCGTAAAATTAAGGCGCAGAGCGTTAACTATACGATCAGTGAGACGTAATAATATGGCGCAGATCGGAAAGGGGTTAATACCTCCCACTTAAGATTGGTATCATTATCTGACAACAGCCGCTCCCAGCCTATATCCTGAAGTGCAGCCCTTAATTTAGGAAAATTGACCTTTTTATATTTGAGAGATTTTGCCTTGTCAACCTTTGTTTTTTTACAATCTAGGTGGAATCTGATCAGATTATGGTTTCCAAGGTTTTTGCCAACAGTGACATTTCCAACAAGTCCCACATTATTAGAAATGACCAGATCCAGTAGAGCATCGTCTATAGTTTGATTTTCTACAAATTGGACCAGAGACTACAAACAGCTGCCTTTTCAGTGCTTACTCTTACAAAGCGCTGTCACAATCTGTAGTGGCTGTGCATGGTATTACAGTTTATCCCATTGTAGTGAATAGGAAAACTTAAATATCACTCACATCTGCTAAGGGCTTTGACAGAGTTTAGTGCTGTGGGCACTGGGTGTTGCACTACCTCTGTTCTAATATTGATGGCCTACACTGCGCACGGGCCATCATTCTTATCTGACTTTAAATACATCTATTTAAAAATGGAGGTGGATGAACAAAATGTATTAAAATCACTTTATTCTGACCCAGACTGATTTGATCATACCTCTGAACCTGCCCTGATATTCTCCAACTTGTAGCCCACACAGAATACAGGGCAGCACTATTACATTATTTATGTTCCTCACTTTATACCTAGGAGAGTGGTTGTGTTGGCAGCCTTACCGTCTGGAGAGTATTGCTACCTACTGGCACAGGAATGGATTGAAGGATGTGGGAATCCCATACACATTCTTCAGTGAATGATGAGGTGACAATCCTCTAATGGAAGGGAGTGTACTTTTAGGAAACTGGCTTTGTGAAAAGAGACAAATCTCAGACATTGGTATGCAGTAAGATTAACCCTTTTGCTGCATAAATACAGAACTATCACAATAAATCATTGTCTTTCCTTGTTTTGATATATATATCCTCACAGTTTATAGGTTGAAGATGAAATAATTTGTTTCATATTTTCCATTATTCTTGGGCTCTGAAAGCTGACACTTAGGAAGTGAAGATGTTAATGAAACTGGTTGGGAATTTCTAAATGGTAATGACTGTATAAAACATTGGAAAGGTGAAGCTGAAGCCCACGAGGTAGTGGAGAGTAAACAGCTGCTCAGTTACCCCTCTGCCCTGCCCCTCACCTCCCTTCCTCCCCAGAGACTGTGTCATTTCCTTCACTAACCAGCACATGATCTGGGGTAATTGGACTTTCCACAAACGGAAAGGAGTGGGAAAGAGAACCAGCTACTGGCAGACTATATGCACATCATGTCCACTGGCACAAATAACTCGACATGAATGTTCAGAACACTGCAGCAGACATGTACATAGTTACTAAATGCATCGTTTTTTTCATATTCTCTTTTTATTATTTGCATTTTTTACCTAATGTCTTTCACAAATTAATTTTTTCCTATTTTGCTCCATTACAAATCATCTTGGCTTTTGTTTAAGCCTATGTCATCCATTGATTTAGTAAGTCTTTTGCAGAATGTCAGTGTCCTTGGCACCACTGGGAGAGGAATAGATCTCATTTATGACATGAGAAAAAAAACATTGTCCTTGCAGAATTGTGGTTTAACTGAAGTTTGATCTGGTATGTTCTGAACGCTTTCTCTACACAGTAGGTTTTAAGATAAACAACAGAAATTGGTATCTGAGATATATAGCACATTGGTGATCAGGTTAAATTCTCTAAGGACTGATAATATTTTTTCACCTTGAAGGGGCCTGCCCATCATTTATGACATAACAAGATTTGGCATTATTTTGTAATAGATGTGGCCCAGGTGACCCCTGTTTAGCTCTATTTCTGATCCTCAGTTCTCCCTGAGCTGGTTAATGTCTTGCATGGAAAACACATGGAAAAAAAAAGCATATTTTGCTCCCTCTCACTCAGTAGTAGCATCATTGCCATACAGGACATTATAGAGAAATACTGTTTTGTCTTGTATAGTATTCATATGAATAAAGCACTTCACTTCAGTAGCATGTCACCCCATCTGTTGCCTGTCTTTCTTTTATGTAACTGGGCTCCTCCCATCACCTCTCCATAGTTTTGTATGGACACGTGTAATTTGATACTTCAATGAACTTCAGTCCAACCTTGAGAGAACAAGATGGAATTCAGCTAAATTTCAGAGGGAATGCCAGTTTAGTAAGGAGGGAGAGCAGGAAAAGAGCCCGATCAGTGTTGAAAGAAGTTTTTTAATCCCCTCTTCTACTATTGACCTATGCAAAATTAGTTAAAATATTAGTGGCTATTTAAGTAAATGACAGGACAAATACAAGTATAGCGAACATTAACTAAATCAGCTTGGTACAGAGCCTCCAAGGGTTTACCATCTACAAGGAATCCAGTCTTTTTTTGATACATTATATTGTCTGAAAGACCATCCACCTAGTTGTAATAGATCTATACTCACAGTATCCTTATTCAGCTTTCACATTCTTCAATAAGTCACATGATCATAGAGACTGCTAAACATATTTTGCCTGGTTTTGCCTGTTATACAGTGCACTGTGTATACTGTATGTATATAGTTTCCATGCTTTCAGGTATATTTCCCCCCTGTAAGGGATAATTCCACTGTGGATGAGGTACACCCCTCCTTTTCGGAAAGCTTGGTCCAGCTCAACCCACATTTGGATGGGGTAAGCGGAGCAGACTTTGAGCCACCTCATGGCAGTCTGTTGAAGCCACTTGTGGGTGTGGACATATGAGGAGATCTCTAGTGAGAGTTATTGTCTGAGATTGTTGCTGCAGCCTTTAGAGAGGGAAGATGACAGTCTACAGAGAAGAGAGTTGGAGAAAGTGGTTTGGTTTGGAGGAGAAGTTGAGGTCTCCTAGAACCTTACAGTTTAGACCCTGTTGGGGTCCAGACAGGGTACCTGTAGGACTTATTAATTCAGCCCCCAAGATAGGGGGAGATTCAAGAAAATAGTTATAAAGAAGATGAAGTGAAACAGTCACCTGCCTCTCATCACTTCCTACAGTAGAACTCCCATCTCACTACTGCACTCATCTGGAAGCTGCACCTGTTGCTGTTGTCTGCTTCAGTAAAATTTCATTTTATGTTCAACTATAACTATTGAGTCATTCCTGCACCTACCATCATGGGCCCTTCTGAGCACCATCACCTGGATGAGTGAGGATAAAGACTACCATCAACTGGAAGCACCCCGTGGGAACTACCACCACAACCACTAGGTACCGTGCAGGCCCCCCAACACTGCTGCAACTCGGGAGGTGGGCTGGTGGAGTTGGTGGAGCAGTACTTGACATTTACAACGCTAACTACTGCTCCCATTCTCTAGTTCCCTTCATTGGGCTGCAGCAACTTCTTTTTTCTATCATGGTTTGCTGTCCAAACAAGAGTTCTCTCTATTCTTCCTGAAGATACTATTGACCATGTACCATGTGACCTCAGAATTATCAGTCTCACTCTCCTGTCCTTCTTCCCTAACTCGTCTATGAAAATGCCTCCCTGCTCCTCCACTGCCTCTCAAATAATCGTCCCCCTCTCTCAAATACTGCCCATCCAGTTTGTGCATCTTCCAGGACTTGTTGGGACATCATCAAGGTTGATGATCAGGTTAAAGTCCTGGCAGATATGTAGTATTATGAACTCTGCAGTGTTTTGCAGAAATAGGAAATAGACATGGTTATAGGTACTAAGCATAGGTGACAGCAATACTAATAGGAGACTCTTAATCTACTTCCATAACTAGCTTGTATAGCTACAAAGAAAATGCTGGAGTGCCGCTTTAAAACTGTGACCCATATATTTACCAGCATCCGGATTGCAGTGTCAAAAAAGTGACACCAAACATAGTAACACACATACACACACAGACATCAATCTATCTACAATCTTTTGTGTCAAATATGCTGTTTCTGTAGCTGCATGCTACTGCAATAGAGAGGAATGTCTAATTCATTTCTGACAAATGGAAAAAAAGCCATTTTTGCCCACTGACTGTCACAATAGAAATTAATCAGAATTTGCCAGCTTTCAGATGTTTTTTTGCATCCCAATTACAAAGGCATCACTTGGAACTCTTGTGGATCATCAGAGTCAGAGTTATGGTGTTCTAACTGTAGTTCTGATGAACTGCAGGAAGTTCAGTTGCTACCTCCATAATACAGGAGCAATAAGAAACCATATTATGCCCATTTGAAAGTTGCCTTAATTATTACATTAACCACTCTCCGGACAGCCCATTGGGTTTTTATGTCCGGAGAGTGGTTGTCTAGTTCTGCAAGGACAGCTGCATCTGCAGAAACGGGGAGCCAGCTGTAACTACAGTCGGAGCTCCCCTAGAGAAGGCAGGGAAGGTTTATTACCATCCCTGCCTTCCCGATCGCTGTGTACACAGCGCTGAATGAGCACTGTATACACAGGTATGGGCGCCCCATGATGCGGCTCCCCTCAGACCCGGCGGTCATGTGATCAGCCGGGATCAGAGTCTGTTAGAGCTGCTGGGTCCTACAGGACCCAGATCAGCTCTGTAGTTATGGGCAGGAGGCTGTATTCCTCCTGCAACTGGGGCTAAATGTACTGTGGGGAAAAAAAGTATTTAGCCACCAATTGTGCAAGTTCTCCCACTTAAAGAGATGAGAGAGGCCTGTAATTGACATCATAGGTAGACCTCAACTATGAGAGACAAAATGAGAAAACAAATCCAAAAAATCACATTGTCTGATTTTTAAATTGAGTTTATTTGCAAATTATGGTGGAAAATAAGTATTTGGTCAATAACAAAAGTTCATCTCAATACCTTTGTTGGCAATGACAGAGGTCAAACGTTTTCTGTAAATCTTCACAAGGTTGGCACACACTGTTGCTGGTATATTGGCCCATTCCTCCTTCCTATTCTCCTCTAGAGCAGTGATGTTTTGGGGCTGTCGCTGGACAACACGGACTTTCAACTCCCTCCAAAGGTTTTCTATGGGGTTGAGATCTGGAGACTGGCTAGGCCACTCCAGGACCTTGAAATGCTTCTTATGAAGCCACTCCTTCGTTGCCCTGGAGGTGTGTTTGGAATCATTGTCATGCTGAAAGACCCAGCCACATTTCATCTTCAATGCCCTTGCTGATGGAAGGAGGTTTGCACTCAAAATCTGACGATACATGGTCCCATTCATTCTTTCATGTACAAGGATCAGTCGTCCTGGTCCCTTTGCAGAGAAACAGTCCCAGAGCATGATGTTGCCACCCCCATGCTTCACAGTAGTTATGGTGTTCTTTGGATGCAACTCAGCATTCACTCTCCTCCAAACACAACGAGTTGTGTTTCTACCAAACAGTTCTACTTTGGTTTTATCTGACCATATGACATTCTCCCAATACTCTTCTGGAACATCCAAATGCTCTCTAGCAAACTTCAGATGGGCCCAGGTATGTACTGAAGCAGAGGGACACGTCTGGCACTGTAGGATCTGAGTCCCTGGCAGCGTAGTGTGTTACTGACGGTAGCCTTTGTTACGTTAGTCCCAGCTTTCTGCAGGTCATTCACTAGGTCCCCCCGTGTGGTTCTGGGATTTTTGCTCACCGTTCTTGTGATCATTTTGACCCCACGGGGTGAGATCTTGCGTAGAACCCCTGATCGAGGGAGATTATCAGTGGTCTTGTACAGTATGTCTTCCATTTTCTTATTATTGCTCCCACAGTTGATTTCTTCACACCAAGCTGCTTGCCTATTGCAGATTCAGTCTTCCCATCCTGGTGCAGGTCTACAATTTTGTTTCTGGTGTCCTTCCACAGCTCTTTGGTCATCACCATAGTGGAGTTTGGATTGTGACTGTTTGAGGTTGTGGACAGGTATCTTTTATACTGATAACAATTTCAAACAGGTGCCATTACTACAGGTAATGAGTGGAGGACAGAGGAGCCTCTTAAAGAAGAACTTACAGGTCTGTGAGAGCCAGAAATCTTGCTTGTTTGTAGGTGACCAAATACTTATTTTCCACCATAATTTGCAAATAAATTCTTAAAAAATCAGACATTGTGATTTTCTAGATTTGTTTTCTCATTTTGTCTCTCATAGTTGAGGTCTACCTATGATGACAATTACAGGCCTCTCTCATCTTTTTAAGTGGGAGAACTTGCACAATTGGTGGCTGACTAAATACTTTTTTTCCCCACTGTATCAGCCCCAGTCACGGGGGAATTCAGCGTACCCCACAAAAAAAAAAAAAAGTGATCAGATGTCCCAAAAGGTCTATTATGGATAAATTTGGATAAAAAGCAATCAAAACAATAGACATTGCTTAAAATGGTATAGATAAAAATGACCTCTTAAACGCAAAAAAAGACACCTTATGCAGCCCTGTACACGGAAATGTATTAAAGTTACAGGTGTTAGAATATGGTGTCTACAAGAATTTTTTTCTCCAAAGTTTTGGATTTTTAAGGGGTTAAAAATGTAGCAACACATATAATACAGGTCACATGTCATTTTGAATGCACATTGAACGCCGTAAAAACGAAGCCCGTAAGAAAGACACACAAATGCAGTTTTTCTCCAATTCTACCCCATTCTGAATTTTTTTCCAGCTTTTCAGTACATTGTACAGGGGCCCCCAGCTCAGATATACCAATATTATCATTATATGGTTACCGCATATTGGAAGATACTGACTCCTCACAGGGCTCTGCAGACCATTTAGGTGAACACATCATAGTAAACATTTAGTGACTTACAGGTGACATCTCTGACGGTAATAGTTCACATTTCTCATTTCTTCCATCTGTACCTCCATGATCACTTCTTCCAGCTGTGACTTCTCTCTGTAAAATTAACAACACAGACATCTTTGGTTCCTCACTTTTCCAGACACTTGACCCACATTGTCCTCCCCTACATAAAGTCTCCATCCTGATGCTACCCCCAATTATTAAATATATGATATAACCCCACAGAATGAGTAATACGGCAACTTTACATTAACAATGTCCCTGTGTGTCCCCTTAAATAGTGCCCCTTATTAATATGCCCCATTTATTTCCTAACAAAAGGGGTTTTTCAGGTCATCAATAAAAATATTAGAGGGGTTCCAGCACATGTGTAAATGCCATGACCCATTCTCTGTTACATTGTATCATTCATTTCATAGTTGCCATGCCGTGTAACTACAGCCTCATCCTATACACTTCTGTCTATGTGCGATGCAGTGAGCGATGCAGTGTGCAATTGGGGGTGGGGGGGGGATCTACTAAGAATAGATCATAAATAAAAATAAGCTGGAAAACCCCTTTAATTAAGCTGAAGTGGCAATTACTTAAGCTAATTGTCCCTTTATATTATGCCCCTGATATAAATACTGCCCCTTAATGACCCCTTATATAAATTACCCCCCTTGTATTCATAATGCCCCGAATGGCCCCTAATATAAATGACCCTCCCTTATGTTCATAAGGCCCCCTTATAGAAATGATCCCCCCATAGTGATAATGCCCCCTAATGACCCCTTATACTATTAAAAAGCCCACAACTTCCCTAAAAAAGCAAAAAATAAAAGTTATACTCATCTGCCTGGGAATCCTTGATGAACAGAGCCACCTTCTCTTCTTCTCTACAAGGCGCATAGCAGCACTTTCCTCTCCGCATGTTTCGTGGGGAAAACCGAGCGGAAACCACACGGACCCCATTATAGTCTATGGGGTCCACAGGTTTCCTTAGGTAAACCGCTTTTTTATACGTATAGGTTTCCGTTCAGGGGGGGTCCCCAAGCGGACTCCGCGAGCAGAAACCGAACGCAGATATGAACCAGCCCTTACTTTCAGAGCTGTTATCTACAGCTCTGCGGTCAGGACAGTTAGGTCAGCTAATTAAAGTTTGCTGATAAAGACTTGGACACTGTAATATCTGTCTATGTAAACACAAAGATAACATTGAGTTTACTGCAAGTCCGTTGTCTGTGTGTTCTATACAAACCTGTGAAATATAATATACATTTACTAGGCATATTATTTGATCTGGATTTATATTATATTGCTAGTAATCATAATAAATAATCTGTAGAGAAAACTCGGCACTCTGTGATTTTCGGATATGAAGATTGTATAAATTTATTCAGCTAAACAATCCAAACATATAGTACAATGACGTTTCGGTTGTCACATTGCAACCTTCATCAGACACACATACCGCTCATATTACACGCCACTACTCTCTCTGATTGCCTACTTTATATTTACCTAGGGTTTATATTTACATTGAGGTTGTGGTTACCTTGTTCTCGTGGTTTATCTCATGTCATTTCTCTTTAACTAACATTGCAGAACTCAACTATGGAAGAATAACCTGTACTACCACTGTACTAATGCGCTATTTATATCTCTGTGATTGTCTATGCTGTGCTCATGTTATTTCATGCCATATCCACATGTGGGCTTTGAGGCCTTGCATGATTGTAATTTTGCAGATTCCCTCTCTTTTGTCAAAACAATTTGTTCATCTGTCACTTTGCTGCCTTACCATACAGCATTGTACAAGGTTACTCTACTCCTATATATTTACTTGTATCATGTTTTCACGCATACTTGATTTGGCTCAAGACTGACATTGTACATATTTGTGAAATGAGATCACCTGATTAATTTTTGCTACTATGAATTTTGTTTTTCTAGTGTCTGATGAACGTTGCTTTGTGACAACCAAACATCACTGTATTATATGATTGGATTGTTACCTGAATAAATTTATACAATTTTCATATCTGAAAATCACCGAGTGACAAGTTTTCTCTACAGTATTGAATGAGTTGGAACCCTCATGCACTCATACCAGTGGAGTGATGTGTATCCTCTCCAATATAATAAGTAATCTCTCATGGTAAAGGCAATATCTATATCTAGTGAGGTACTTCATAGTGTCCATCAAACAGCCAAAGCCGCCCACCAGCTTGTGGAAGAATACAGGAAGTGACAAGTGAGTGACAGGAGGCAAAGCTGCTGAGAGAGGGAGATGGGAAACTCCTTTAAGCTTCCAGAGTTGGAAATACCCAACTGGGTCCTGGCTGTGTAATACAGTTGGAAATTGGAAGCCATGTAGCAGGCTCCTGTGCCTGCTACAGAACAGCGCCCTACTATTATGTTGAGTTGAGTATTAACTATATGCTCATCACAACGTAATAGTACAGCTCACAGCAGGAAGGGGTGAATGTACAGTATATACTTATGTAGCTCACCACTCAAAGTGTTGCATTAATACCATGATTTTTTAGCAGTCATATAAAGCTAACCATGAACTTTTCAAACTGGATTATGTGCCAGTTCTCTGTGTTCTTCCACTCTCCTTTCCGGTATAATTCATTTTTCAGCATTTCCAGGTGAAAAAATAAACTCCATGTGATTGCAAACAGTTCATCATAAATTATTATACTGTAGAAAACACTGAGCTGGATACCAATTAAAGTTTAGTGAGCCATCTCAGGACGATTTTGCTTTAAAGGGGTTGTCCAAATTACCTTAATTCATCCGGCAGATTACCTTAATTCATCCGGGGGTTCCGACTTGGTTTTGACCCCGGGTCATGTGATCGGCGTCAGGAAATTACCTGTAAAATCAGGGGAGATAGGAGGGGGCAGAGTGACTCCAGGAGTCCGGGGGCTGGTTCTGATCATGTGTCTTAGGGTCGAAACCAGGCTGAAACCCCCTGGGTCCATCATCAAGAACTCGCCAGATGAATTAAGGTAATTTTACCCCCCTCTGGACATCCCTTTTAACATCTATCTGGCCTTTATGCAATGCTTCCTATAAGCTGGGCAGTTCAAAACAGCAACACTTAAGTATTACTTGACAGCACAAAAATATAATTAGCCAGCCATATACACAATGCAACACAATGCCCAGATTACTAGTTTTATGCAGTGTCCAGATAAAGATGGCATAAATAATCTAGATATACAGTTGTGCTAAAAAGTTTACATACCCCGGCAGATTTTTTTGTTTTTTTGGCATTTTTTCAGAGAATATGAATGATAGCACAAAAACTTTTTCTCCACTCATGGTTAGTGGAGTAGAAAACACAGAAGTTGGTTGGTTGAAGCCATTTATTGTCAAACTTCTGTGTTTTCTACTCCAAAAAGTTTTTGTGTTATCATTCATATTCTCTGAAAAAAGGCCAAAAAATCTGCCAGGGTATGTAAACTTTTTAGCACAACTGTATAAGGGCAGTTTACAGAGTTTCTGGACCCATTGACATGACTTTGCTTCACAGGTGCATACTTAGCAACATTGGAATCCAAAAATCTCTGTACATTTTAAGCCCGACCAACTTTTCACATGGCAATCGACGAACACGACTCTGATAAAAGCTTTCACTTTTTCATTGCAGTTCATGAGCCAGTCCCAGAAAATTCGTAACTGTTGGCAGGTATGCTGGTAGCCTCAGGTTGATGGTAATATTCCTGATTGTCTTTGATACAGTATTGAAGAGGTTAATGCCTGGTGGCCTAGGACAGTGAAAGTGTAAGGGTTTCTTCAGATGTTGGAAAATGTCTATAGCAGAAAGCTGGAACACAGTGGCTTTTCCCCACTGAGTAGGCTTCAATGAATTTATGGCGGACGAATGGGAGGTAGAGTCAGGCCAAATCTGTCACTGGTTGTGAGGCAGAATCCACCTCAAAATCAGCGTCAAATTCTGCCATGTGAACATACCCTAATAGTGAAATATCAGCATCTGTTGAGGTTTTGGACAGTGTAGGAGCTAAAGTCAGCATCCCTGGTGGTCCTGAGCAGTACTTCTCAAACTTTGAGGCTTGCCTCTCTGTTGAGGGGTTGCCCACTGACTGATGCGGCACAGGTCCCTGCCAATGTGAGCTTTGACTGAAAGCAGGAATGCTACAGCAAAAACTGCACTGAAATACCTCCCAACTTTCAAAGGACAGAAAAAGGGACAAAATGTGCGGTGTGCATAAGATGCCACAACAAATTTAGCTCCATCCACTTCTATGTTGACACCGCCCATTCCCATCCATTTCTCTTTATGCCCCCACACAGTATAATGCTCCTACAGTCACCCTAACATTATATGCCCACACATTATAATGTTCCCCTCCAATTTCCCCCATACTATTAAGTCCCTCTTTAAACTGGGGGCAACTAGAAGGGGACATTAAACTGGGGCAGCTGGAGGGGGACATTAAACCCTGGGGGTAGCTGAAGGGTGACATTAAACTGGGGGCAGCTGGAGGGGGACATTAAACTGGGGGCAACTAGAGGCAGACATTAATGTGCCCCACCAGCTGCCCCCAGTTTAATGTCCCCCTCCAGCTGCCCCAGATTAATGTCCCCTTCTAGTTGCCCCCAGTTTAATGTCCCCCTCCAGCTACCCCAGTTTAATGTCCCCCTCCAGCTGCCACCATATGGTTGGGAGGTATGCACTGATAATGTGCTGTACTGTGATATTTGGTTTTCACAGGGGAGGGTATTATGTATAGATCACAATGGGACTTTTTTGGTACTCTGTGATAGTATTTCTTTGCTGGTGAGGCCCAAGTCAAAAAAGTTTGAGAAGCTCTGCTCTAGAGCCAAGAAGAAATTCATAATACATACCTGTTATCCAGTGGGTTTTGCCCAATATGACAGGAAGTCGAGAATAATTTGTGACTGTGATTTTACAACAGCCCGGTTGACTTGGGCACTCCTAATCCCTGGGTACAGAATTTCCTTTAAATTACTGAATTTTGAAACTCTGCTGCTGGGCAGCTTAACGTGAGAACTACAAGAATTATACCTAATACAATGTTAGCTCTGCTACATCTCAATGTAATTATCATGACCATATCCTCCATTTTTAATAAAAGACTGATGCTCAGCATGAAAGGTACAAGAGGTGCTTCTCATTGTTGATACAGATTTTATTTTATTCTAGTTCATTTTAGTTATTTTCCATGACTTGAATTCTCTATTTTTATAAATGCTATTTTGACAAATACCTCCCTATGGACTACTCACTTACTTGCATCTATTTTGAGGCGCATGGTACACGAGATAGATTTGACTATACTGTAGTTGTTTGTCAGATATTCGATCTCTTAGAAATTATTACAGAATAATAGGGATCCTTTTAGAATTATGGTACTGTAACATGTGTGCTAGAAAGTTCTGTAGAAATGAACTCTGCAGAAGTAAAAATGTAAAGTTAATAATAATGGCACCAAAAGATATTCCAGATTTTTTCCACTAAACCGATTCTGCTTTGGAACAATCTACATATATGGGAAGTTACTAAAAAAGAGAAATGTATAAGATAACCAAAAGTCTTGGACCAGAGAAAAATGTATAGATTTTGAATTTAAAAATTGTGCAATATGAGATAAATATAAGTTTACGTATTGCCAGTTGTATCATGTACCAAGTTCTGACAAATAAATAGAAAATAAAAGGATTGGAAGTTCAGAAAGGTTTTTGTATTGTATTAATCACTCACTTGTGCTGCAGCCTCTTTAGTCCTCACACTTGTAAAGCACCTTTGCAGTCCGTAGTGGCTGTGCACAGTATTACAGTTTCCCCACTGTAATAAAGGGGTTGTTATGGACTATGGCAGAGTTTTGTAAGTGTGAACGCAAGCCCCTTCAAACAGCTGATTGCCAGGTGTGCTAAGAATTGGACCCCACTTATTTATTATTGATGGTGTATACATTTTACCTGGATGAAACTCCTTTATTTTGCAAAAAAAAAAATCACCCCAGAATAAGAACTTGCATTTCTAATACATTTTTGTTATACACTCTTTATAAAATGTTAGATTTTTCATAGATTGTATTATACACCATAGCTTTTTGTTTAAATTCAAATTCAATAGGAAAATGTAGGAAGGAGGTCACTGTCCTGGTGCATCTTTTTTGGTGTTATGCTAAGTTAAAATGCTATAGGATAGATGTTATGCATATTATTAATAATGTTTTTGGTTTCTCTCGGTACCTGACTCCATCACTTTGATTTTGAGTTTATTGAAAAATATGAATATGCATTGTAAATTATGCTGTTGCATTTGAAGTCACATTTGTCTTTGGAAGTACTGTATTGCATCATAATAATTGATTATCTACAGGGGCATGACTAGGAAAGACTGGGCTCTTAACCCTTCCCCATGGCAAACAGAAGTAATACACCATTCCCCCTATCCCCCACTACTTGCGGCGCATTAGCCCAAAGATGTTGAAACTGGGCCTGTAGATTCTGCACACTGTTAAGTTGTCAAAGCTGGCATCCCAGCTGGTCCCATAAATTCTTGGTTGATGATAAATTTGATTATTGGCTAAGCCAAGGAAGTGTTGCAATCTGGCAGAGGCATTCCTGGGAAACCCTTGCCGTGTGTGGGTGAGAATTATCCTGCTGAAAAATGACAATCTCCTACACATATCACTGAGCTGTTAGTGTCCCTCGGTTTACTACTTCGGTTACCGACTGTTGTATGTGATAGCTCTCCAGGTCATCAGACAAGCAGTTGGGACAGCGTGTTACTCCCTTCTCTGAAATTCTGGATATCAGACATAAATTAATGATGTTTTTGTTCTTTGATGTGAGATATAAATTTTTCAACAGTTTGTTGCAAAGTGGTTTGTATTCTCTGAAAAACGTCCTTGCTGACTCAATGTCCTCCTTAAGTATACGTATATTTTCCTGTATTACGGCTATTTCACCTTCAAATAGGATATTCACAAGTCTTAGTCAGGTGTTTGAAAAAATTCACTATACTGATGTTATATGACTGAGTAAAGAATTCCCTCTCTGAAAAAGCCTCCTTAGCATCTGATAGACATCTCTCTCTATCTACTTTGCCAGCCAAAAAGCCTGCCATTCTCATTAAACAAGATATTAAAGAACACGTTAAATGATCCAAAAATATGAGTGGAAGATTGTTTCTGGTATAGAACTAATACACACCCTATTAAGTGAAACGATTATTAGTCTAATATACTGTATATAATTATATAATATAATTATGAATCCTATATTGGAAACGATCTTCCACTCATATCTTTGAATCATTTAGTGTGCCCTCACGTAACCACTGGTCCCAAACCACCTAATTGAAATGATCTAGATGGCAGGCAGTTTGTAAAAACTACATTCCTGCTTCTCTCAGTCCAGTGATGCATTTGCTCTCAAAATCTGTCAACTGGGCAAAATGTTTTCAAGTACATCGTAGAGACATGCATAGCAGTCAAAAATGTTTCATTAAGGGGTGCACTACACTTTTTTTAGTGCAGCGGGGAATCACTTTTGACAATACAAGTGTCTAATCATGCCAAGTTTGGCAGCAATCCTACATTTCTATCTGAGTGTGTTATTCTTTTTGTCAATAAGTCTATATGCAAATTCTATGAACTTACTATAGGTATTATCAATATTTAATAAGAGTATAAAAAAAGTGAGTACTCTCACTTAAAGGCAATCTGTTTGGTACTATTACAGATGGGAGAACCTCTGAGGTTTAGCTTTGTTTCAAGTTCGGTCCCATGATTTGTTTCTGTCCAAATTAATTGTTCTGTATTAGAGGTATAATTGGTTGTGACTGAGATGAGCAAGTTGAGTAACTAAAAATTTCTTCTTTCTCAGGAACTACAACAACTGTGCGGCTACTGGAGGCATTACGAAGGCCAGAAATAGTGTTGCTGTTGCCACAATATTCTTTACTTACAGTGGTGGATAGCATGATAGTAGCACCAGTGTTTCCTCCTCCTCCTTTACCCCGTTTAGACATTTTCTGCCTATATTTTTTTTTATTATGAATGAATTGTATGCAAACTTTTAGGTTAAATGCGACTGACTGACAAAAAGTAATAACTGTGTGGACAGTATGATAAATTTTCTGATAAATGCAGCCCAGCTGCTTACATAACTGGTATTTCACTGCAAAAACAAATCACTGTGGATAATATGATACATTTTCTGATAAATGCAGTTGAGCTGTGTTCACAACTGGCACATAAGTGTAAAAAATTACTGTGTGCAAGGTGTCCAAAATTTTCATTTTAAGGTGGACCACACTGGCATGTATCTGTAAGAAATAACTTTGTGGACGGTATACTAAATTGTCTGATAAATGTCTTCTGTATACATCTGGCACATAGCTGCCACTGCAAGATATTCTGTGGATGGCTTCCAAAATTTTCTGTTTATTGATGCCTACATTGGCGTGTAACTGCAAGAAATAAAACTGTCTAGATGGTATGCTAAATTTTTTGATAAATGTTTCCTATACACAACTCGCATGTAACTGGCACTGCAAGAAATTACTGTGTGGATGGTTTCCAGTATTTTCTGCTTAATGTGGCCTACACTGGCACATAACTGCAAGAAATATAACTGTGTGGATAGTATGCTAAATCATCTGGCATATTTGGCTTAAACAGGACTGTCTGGAGGTCATATAGACTGTAGTAAATACACAGACAATGCTGCAGTTAACAAAAAGGGATTTAAATTAGCACTCAAAGGGTGACTGCACTGACAGTCAGTCACAGTGTATGTAAAAAACACAGATGCACAGTGCAGTTTAGAGTTTGTCCCTGAAACTTATTCTATGATCTCACTCTGTCTGTCTAAATTATGTTGCAATTAAAACTATCTGATGCTAGGTTCACACTAGCATTCGGGAACTCTATGGTTTATGGGGTCCACAGGTTTTTTGCGGGTAACCACTTTTTAATTGGATAGGGTTTCTGTTTTTGGGTCCCCAAGTGGATCCGAGGAACGGAAACCCAAACAGGTTGTGTGGAACCTAGCGTAATCTATGCTTCTCTTCTCTGATTATCTCTAGTACAACACTTTTTTTTCCCTTGCTCTTTCCATGCTATCATTTCCACAAAATGGCTCATCTCTGTTCATTATCTTATGTAGTGCATATGACATTATCACTGTAACCTCTCCACCATCCCTCATGATCGGCTGAGAGACTGTCAGGTGATGAAATCCCCCTAGGTCATAGACTATATGGTCCACTCCTCTGCTTTTGCCAGTTTGCCCAAAATGAATAGCAAAAGTTTTGGTTTCATTTGAAGAAACTTTTAAAAAAGTCAGGGTGAATGCGGTTTTTTACAACCATCCCTAGGTCCTATGTACCTTCCAAACTGCCAGCAGTACCTGCCCATGCTGGTGATTTGGTCTTTAATCTCTTCCCATCATCCACTGTACTATTAAGGTAATTAAATATGGCGGCCGCTCAGCTCCTGTATTATACAGCAAAGACCCCATGCTAATGCCTGTGATCAGTACGGGGATTTAGGCCCCTGGCAGCCTATGAAGCCAGACAGCCAGGAGCCTATTGAAGTCTCTCAGGATTGTCTGGCATATACTTCTATTACAGGCTGTTCTATGCAGCCTTTAATAGAAGTGCTGGTACTTTAATAGAAGTGCCAGTATTTCAGACCCTGGGGGATCTAATAAATACTAAATAAAAGAAAAAAAAATATAAAAAAATAAAAAGAATTAAATATTCAAATCTCCCCCTTTTCCCTAGAATTCATATAAAAGTAAAAAATGAGTGTGAAACACATACACATTAGGTAACTTTGTGTCCGAATATGCTCAGTCTACAAACCTTAGTCTACAAGCCATAGCGGGGAAAAAAAAATCAAAAGTGCTGAACCAACGTTTTTTCGCTGTTTCACCTCTGATAAAAATTTGAATATAACTAAAAAGTACATCTGGAGCCGCAAAAAAAGACGCCCTATGCATCCATGTACACAGAAATATAGAAAATATAAAAAATATCCCTGTAATTGTATCAAAACATAAACTACAGGTGACATGTCATTTTGGCTGCACAGTGATTGCCATAAAAACGAAGCTCGTAAGAAAGTCGCACATATGCATTTTTTCTCCAATTCCACCCCATTCTGAGTTTTTTTTTTTCAGCTTCCTAGTACATTGTACAAAATATTAAATGGTACCACTTTGAATAACAAAATGTTTGTCCCACAAACATTAAGCCCTCGTATGGCTCTGTAAACAGAAAAATAAAAAAGTTGTGGGGTTTGGAAGATGGGGAGTTAAAAATGAAAATCGAAAAATGTCTGCAGCGGGAAGGGGTTAACATCAACATTTTAAATACACCCGTTTTCTCTTTTTCTTTAAAAAATAAACTTTTACTAATGATGCAAATTAGTAATTTTGACGTCAAGAGGGTAGAGAGACAGTTGAAAATCTCAAGCTCTCTACTCCCCTAATGCTGCCCCTTATGGCTGGATTGATGTCCCAGAGTACTAAGAATGTCATTTCAAGCCTTGAGAAAGGATTGCATGTACCATAATGGAATTAAAACATTAAACCAGGGTGCATTTATTCTAGCTTCAAAGATGATGTGTGCATGAACATTTTCATCCTGACTTGAAATGATGTTCATAGCACTCTGGAATGTTAGTCTAGCCATGAGGAAGTGAATTAGGAGCATGGACAGCTTGATTATTGTGGCCTACTCTCCAAGTACATAGTGTCAATTGTACCACCTGACCCTGAAAATAAAAAGTATTGGTAATTGGAAGTTATAGCTTGTGTTCAAATTGCTTAGGTGAAATTTTACATAGATTTAGGGATGAATGGGTAAAGAAATTGTTGACTGAAAAAAGTTGAAATGGTCAGAAGTAGGTGAAATTCTATTTACAGAGTGGAAGTTAAATCAGAAACATCGTAGGATCCAGACAAGGGGCAATCTTGACTTTTGCAGCTGATTCTACACCCCCTTATTTTTAATGTGCATGAAACTTAAAAGTGACATTTTTAAAAAATGAGAAAGCATTGGGCTATAAGAAGAGCACCATCAGCAGCACTGTTAGGTAATGGAGGTAGTTTGGGGGCACACATCACCTAACAGCCTCTTTAACATATTTGAAAAAATAATGTTAGTATCCATAATACCTTTGAGCAGTGTATTATCAATGCATTCCTATATTCCTTTATGTGTATGGATATTAGCACCATTACTAATCATGATATTTATTTCATGAAATATTCGGTAATTTAAAAATTTGCATTTATTTCCCAGTAAGCTGGCTGCTGCTCTGCTGGCAGCCGTGATTTTGTGGCTTTGGTCAAATTTAGTATATTTTGGATGGCCCATTGGGATGAAAAGAAGTAGACGGATTTAGAGGTTTGAGTTGAGGAATGTAAAATGTAAAAATGGAATGTAATTGTAAAAATATTTGCTATTACACTCATAGCATGAAGCTGGAGAACTTGGTCTACTTCTAAACTTTTGATACATTTTCAAATTATTACGTTGTAAATATAGAAGACCATGAACTGATTAAGGAAATGGCCAGGGACTGCAGGGTGTTAAGGAGTTAAATGTTTTAAATTTTAGGAGGGACACCTTTCACAGTCTTGCAGCAGGAACAGCATCATGGCAGACAACCTGATGAGCCTCATCCATGCCAGGATTGCTCAAGAGGGACAGGCATGGCTGGAAGACTTCTTGCAGAAGGACGGGGATTCTCTGGTGGCAGCTTTAGCCGTCCCCACACAGGATCTTTTTCAGCAGCAAAGGATACAGTACGGGGGGCTGGAGTCGGATCCAGCCGACCCCACACTTGATCTGATGCAGCAGCAGGGGATGCAGTATGGAGGTCCGGTACCGGCTCCAGCTGCCGCCACTCAGCTACTGAAGACACCGGATGGAAGTAGGCCACAGCGCCGGAGCAGACGACCCCCTAAGACTCAGCCCCAGCGTGGTGCCGCGTTTCCGATATTCTTCTGCTGGGGATCGCAGGAACCGGCCCACACGCCCCCCTATCTCCCCAGTGCAATGGGTAATTCCTAGGAGAGCCTCTGTCCAGCGCACGGCACAAACGACTGCCACCCCTCCCCCATCCCTGCACATGGAGCCTTTCATCCTGCCTACCTCCGGGCGGGCAGATAACATGGCTGCTGCCCCTCCCTCATGCCTGCATGGAGAGCCTTTCACACTGCCTGTATCCGGGCGGGCAGATAAGCTGGCTGCCGCCCCCCCCCCCAGCTCTGTACACGAAGCCCTGCTCCCTGCCGGCCTCCGGGTGGACCTCCGGGTGGACCATGGCCCCCTGCCTGCCTCCGGGTAGGTGAAAAATGTGCTGGCTGTTTCCCCTCTCTAGCGATCCATGAAGCCAGCCTGGTCCTGGATCCCCACAGGCTAGAGAGTGCTGTTCCCCCTGCAGCTCAGGTCCTGTATAGGCAGGGGGAAGCAGCAGGCTCATTTACAGTGGAGCACACACAGCGCATGGACAGGAGCCACGCCCCCACAGCTGCCCCATCAGTGAGAAGCAGAGCTGGAACACATATTTCATGTGCTGCACCTGGTGTCCAGCGGCCAATACGCAGCGCAGCTCCACCGATGGGCACATCAGGCACAGAAGGAACGTCTGTGGCCTCCAGTGCCCCAACTGGCTGCATACAAGGTGCATCATATAGGACTTCCCCTTGTCCCCTCCCCCCAGGTCGGTGACATATCATGGGGACCGTCGTCATGGAAAACACGGCAGGAAACACGGACGTCGTAGGCGGTCACGGCGGTCTCCACGTTTGCACAGTGCCTCTTCCTCGCCATCGGCTACAGAGTCATCTGCCTCCAGTGGTGCTAGATCCAGCAGGAGATCAAGAAGATCGAGCCACTGCTCTTACAGGTCGCGTAGAAGCCACGGCTCCAGGATGTCTGCGGGCCAGCTATCCAGATGGGCTTCTGCCTCCTCCAGAGCACCGCAACAGCCCTCTGCCCTGGCGACCCAGACACTCCCGCCCTCCTTGGTACCCCAGACAGAGACGGGTGGTGAGTACACCTGCCCGCAGGCTTGGCCAACGGCTGCTACACCAACTCACACAGGGGGGAAAGGCAGTGATTTAGCGTCAGTTCTTCAAGGTTTTCTAGATAAATTAACTAGTCAAAGTAGTGTCATGCCATCTACACCGGGAGGCGTTGTGCCCTCGCTGGTCCGGAAGGAAGAATATCAGGGTATAGCGTTTAAGGACTCTGTTTTTTGCGGCGTGGCACCACTAGGGACTCACCTGTCTGATGACACCAGGGCCAAGATCGTTCAGGGTGAATACGTCGATATTTGGTCCTTGTTGTCAGTAGACCAGGTGACAGTTGATAGGGAGCGTTCATTTGAGAGAGGGGCAGACAAAAAGCCGAAGGTGGCTAAAACCTTTGGGAATTGGCTGCAGGCCTTTCTCACATTGGCACATGTCATATGCTGGCAGCATCCAGAAAAAAGCCTGGACCTAATGGTATATATAGATACCATTTTTAGCATCAACAAGCTGCATGGAGGTGCGGCTTGGTGGCGCTACGACGAAAAATGTCGTCAGTGTTTGGCTATGTCTTCAGACATCAGTTGGGCCTCTAATGCCACTGATGTCTGGATTCAATTAATTCTGTAAAGCCGTCTCATTCCTTTCCAGGAGGAGCCACGTCTCCAAAAACCGTCGGTTCCTGCTGCTCGTACAATGAAGTGTATTGCCGCTTCTATGCGACATGCAGATTCCGACATGAGTGTTCTTTCTGTGGCGGAACGCACGCTGCAGTGCGCTGCTTCAAGCGCGCCAGGCAACCTGCCAAAGTGGGTGTGCCCGGCAGGGCAGAGAACACCAGTGAAGTACCCAATACTTCGGGAGTGGCTAAAGCCATATCCCAGTGTTCAGGAAGCAAGGGTACTAATTGATTGTTTTGGTTACGGTTTTTACATACCTCACTTGTCGTCTTCTTCGTTGTTGCTCTGTGATAATTTAAAGTCTGTATTGGATAAGGTTCCCTTAGTTAGAGAGAAATTGTTGAAGGAGGTTTCCCTGGGTCGCATGGCTGGTCCATTAGAGGACCCACCCATGCTGAATTTACGGGTATCACCTTTAGGTCTAGTCCCTAAAAAGGAGGAAGGAAAATTCCGTTTGATACACCATCTTTCATTCCCGCCAGGGGAACGATGGGATATCAAAGGAAGAGGCTGCCGTGACTTATGCTTCCTTTGACAGGGCAGTTTTTCTGGTTAGGAGAGCGGGCAGGGGGGCGCTATTGGCAAAATCCGACATAGAGTCGGCTTTTCGCCTGCTACCCGTGCACCCAGACAGCTTCCACCTCCTCGGCTGTTGTTTAGGTAACGAATATTTTGTGGATATGTGCCTGCCAATGGGTTGTTCCATATCCTGTTATTTTTTTTAAATGTTTAGTTCTTTCCTAGATTGGATTTTGCGTTGGGATTCGGGATATGACTTGGTTCTCCATTACTTAGATGATTTTCTGTTTGTAGGACCTGCAGATTCTCCAAAATGTGGTTACTTGTTGCAGGTCTTTCGTTGGCTAATGGAGCAGTTAGGGGTTCCCCTTTCAGCAGATAAGACTGCGGGTCCGTGTACATGCCTTTCCTTCCTGGGCATAGAAACTGACACTGTCAAGATGGTTTTTCGTCTACCTAGTGATAAATTGGAGAAACTGCTTGCTTTGGTGGACCAGTTTTCTCTGGCCAGGAAGGTGACCTTGCACCAGATGCAGTCTTTGTTGGGCCTTTTAAATTTTGCCTGCAAGGTCCTCCCCATGGGTAGAGCGTTCTCAAGATGCTTATCCATGGCAACGACGGGCGTAAAGTGCCTCCACCATTTCATTAGGATTACGAAAGCCTTGCGGAATGACCTACAGGTCTGGCAGGCGTTTTTACATTCCTTTAATGGTAAGGTGATCTGCCAGGAAATGGAAAAAGCGAATACTGAGTTGTGTCTTTTTACTGACGCGGCAGGCGGGGACGGTTTTGGGGCCATCTTCCAGGAACACTGGTGTAGGGAAGTTTGGCCACCTCACTGGGCTGACCTCGGTTTGATGAGAAACATGACAATGTTGGAATTTTTTCCCATAGTGGTAGCAGTAGACTTATGGGGATCTCTAATGGATAACAGGCATATATGCTTCTGGTCAGACAACATGTCAGTGGTCCAGGTGATCAACCGTCAATCCTCCTCGTCTCTGCCAGTTCTGGCCCTGCTTAGACACCTTGTGCTGCGTTGCCTAGCTTGCAACATTTGGTTTAGAGCAAAACATGTACCAGGTTGTCTTAATGAGATAGCGGATGCATTATCTCGTTCGCAGATCCGTCACTTCTGGGATCTACATCCAACGGCGGCTGTGGAGGGGGCATCCTGCCCAAAACGCTTGTGGGCACTGGTAGAAAGGAACTTATGAGGCTCTTCTGTGTCTGAAGGGACTTGGAGAAGTCACGGGAACATATGGGCTTTGTGGTTGTCTTTGGGGATAAGTGTTTGCTTAATGAGCAGTCTTTGTTCCAGGTCTCTTTAGATTTCTTGGCACACTTGAGGAACAAAGGCGCTTCTGCCAATGTGGCCAATAAAAGCCTCTCTGGGGTGGCTTTCTTCCTCAAGATGCATGGTTTGCCTGATGTCACAAAGCACTTTGTGATTCATCAAGTCCTGAAGGGGTGGAAGAATGAGAAGGGTGGTGGCGACAACCGTCACCCGGTTTCTTTCAGCTTATTTTTGCAGTTGTTGGCGGTGGTGCCGGCAGTATGTTCGGATCCATGGGAAGTTGCATTGTTCTGAGCGGCATTCGCGCTGGCATTCTTTGCAGCGCTGAGGATTAGCGAGCTGGTGTCGGTAAGTCATTCTCGCCTAGGGGGTTTGTATTTCAGGGATGTCATAGTGGGTTCCCAGGTCTTGAAAGTTTGTATCCGCAAGTCCAAAGCGGACCAGCATGGACGGGGATGTTGGTTATCTATCCGGTCACTGCCATCCGAGGGTTGCCCAGTTCGCTTGGTCGGCAGTTTCCTGAACAAGCTGAATAGTAAATGTTCGGCCCCTGGGGTCCTTTTAGTTCATGAGTCTGGTTCCCCGTTAACAAGATATCAATTTACATCGGTATTCAAAGTTTGCCGGCGGGAACTGGGACCCATTCCTTTAGAATTCCGGTCACCACTATGGCGGACATGTGTGGTATGGGGGTGGAGGATATTAAACTATTGGGCAGATGAAATCTGATTGCTTTTGTTCGTGCGTTAGACCCGACCTGTTGACCTGTTGATAGTGCTTGTTGATGACGGGTGCAGACGATAGTGGTATTCTCTTTCCGTTTTGTTTCCAGGGCCGCATATCTGGATCATAGGACATTCTTATGTATTTTGGTTCAGAGAGGCGTGCGGCAGTGTGACCAGGAGGTTTATCTCTAGGACTTCCGGATGTCCAGGTACACTGGAGGGGTATTAGGGGTCTGCGGTGGTCAAGTGTTCTTTCGGAAGTGGTGGCAGTGAGCCGCATCTGCCGTGGCCCCCTGGTTCTCATAATACATGCGGGTGGCAACGACCTGGGCAAATTTAAGGTGGTCGAACTTATTGCGATGATACGCCAGGACTTAGCCCGTTTCGCTGTTTTTTTCCAGAAGATAGCCCTAGTATGGTCAGATATAGTGCCTAGAAAAGTGTGGCGTGGTGCCAAATTCCACGTGGCTTTGGAACGATGCCACCATCTAATCAATGCCCGAGTGTCCAAGTTTGTAACGGGGCTAGGTGGCATTGCTGTCAGACACTGAGAGCTGGAAGGAGATAACAGGGACTTGTTACTTCCTGACGGGTTTCACTTGAACCCCATCGGTCTGGATATATTTTTGGCTGGCCTTCAGGAAGGTGCGAAGAGAGGGTTACTGTTTCTCGATGGGGTTGGTCGGAGGTCAGAGTAGGGCTACTCTCGACTCCTCCGTGGCGGAATTCCGTGCCCAGAGGAAGACGTCGTCTGCGTCCACACGCCCACTGGTTACCAGTGGTGACGTTCGGACAAAGGTGCATAAACTGATGTAAAAAGTTAATGGGCATGGATGATCTGATGTTCATCTTTCTGATGGTTTAAATGGTTAAAATAAAGCTGTGGCCAACCCCCACATAACCAAGCTCAGTTCTCTATCATTATTTTATAAGTTACAGTGGGAGATGCTTTGGTCTCAGGTAAGATTTTAATAGCATACCTGCAGTCTTATATTTTCAGATCCATGTTTCAGATCCATGCTCTCCTTCCTCAGTCCTCTAATACACTCCTATATTATTGATCTGTGTTCTATATATCCCTTATAGGGTTCCAATATCCTTCTATAAGACCATAGTGTTCCTCTGAAATGAAAAGTGTCCTATGCACCCCGTGTTTTGCTGAACTGGGTCTGTGCATCTTTTCTTAGTAATACTAAATTGCTGTAAGAGCAGTAATTTTTTTCGTTCATCTTGTATCACATGAATATACTGTAGATTGTGTGAGTGTAGCTAGGCCAGGAGTTGTAGGGGTAAGCACACCGCTGTATGGCCCATTATTATCAAGCTGACATCAGAAGCATTACACTCTTATCTTCATGGAATACATAGGCACAGTACTGGTGCAGCACTAGGCAACTAAAGCAGCTCTTCAGGTATTGAATGGTACAGGGGCCTGCACTGCCGACACACAGCACATTTTGATCTGTTTATTGAAAGCACCTTCCCTGTGACTGCTCAGTCTCAGCTATGACACAGCAAGAAAGATAGTCTGTGCAGCTTCAGTTATTATTATTTATTATTATCATTTATTTATAGAGCACCATTAATTCCATGGTGCTGTACATTATTATACTAATTCCATGGTGCTGTACATTTGAGGGTTTACATACAATACACTAAATATGCAAAACAAGTACAATATTAACAGTGACCAACAGCGGGATTGAGGGCCCTGCCCGCAGGGCTTGCAGTATATGTGGGAAGAGGAAATGAGACAGTAGGTAAGAGTAGAAGCTGTTCAGATGGTGGTATGGTGACAGTAGCATTATTGGAGGTTGTAGGCCTTCCTGAATAGGTGAGTCTTCAGGGTCTTCCTGAAGCTTGTGATTGTGGGGGACAGTCTTATTTGTCGTGGTATTGAGTTACAGTTATATGTTTCTAAATGCACTGTCACTTTTCTTAGTCTCAACAGTGTCTCTACCACCTTCTTCTCTCACTTACACATAGCCTCTGGAAGGTTGTGCCCTCCCACAAAGACACTGCCACCTGTTCTGCACTCCACACAAAGCATCTTGATGGTTGCACCCCCTACAGAACCTATGCCACCTTCTCTGCTCCCTCCAAAGAACCTCTTGAAGACTATGTCCACCCTAAAGAGCCTACACCACCCATTCTGCTGCCTTGAAAGATTTTTTTAGAAGATGGCATGCCCCCTCCCCCCACAGAGCTCATCTTGCCACTTCCTACCCCAATCCCTCGAAGAACAACTGTCAAGTTGTGTTTATACCCCTTCCCCCTACAAAATCCATACCATTTTGTTTTCCCCTGCCTCCTTCCCTTCACAGAGCACCCATCATCTTTTATCGCCCCCCCCCCCTTGCCCTCATAGAGCCCATGCTATCTTATCTCTACCTAGCTATTCTTCTCACACCTACTGTTGCCGCAGCGAACTGGAGGATGGGATTTGTACTGGTGGATGCTGTGCCACCGGATATGCCGAGTGCCCTCAACCACTCTCCCCAGCTCAGCTCCTAGGCTGGACACCGATGAGGGGAGCCTGCTGTACTACCTGATGGTGGTGGTAGTAGTTCCCCCAGGGCACTTCCAGTTGGAGAAGGAACTTCTCTACTCTGAGTCAGTGTGATGGTGTTCAGAAAGGCCCTGATGTTAATGCAAAAACGACTCAGGAAAAAGCAGTGCAGTTGAAACAGATTTAAACTTTACTCAGCAACTGTAACTGTGAAACAAGCAGCTTCCAAATGGGGGTAGTAGTCTCCCACTATTAAACTCTCCCAGCCATGGTCTTGAGGGGGTGCCCAGTGATTGATAAGGCACTAGTGTCGTACTCCACTTCAACAAGTCTATCTCCACACTTCAGCCATCTCCAGCAGCAGATACTGTAGGCTGTACTCCTACGCAGTCCTTACAGAGGTCTGGTTACCTCGTAGCAGAAGGTTCCAGATAACACCTGCTGGCACAGGACTCCTTTTCTCCTTCTGGCACAGTGTCCAAAAGTCAGACAGCTGAATTCCCTGTATAAAGTGGGCTGGATGGAAACCGTTGGACCTCAGGCTACAGAGCTGGCTTGCTCTCGTCCAACGGTTCCTCTCAGACCCTGCCCAATGGCCTGTGATAGGCCAGGGCTGTACCAAGTGTGGGGAAAAAACAGTGGGGAAACAAACAGGGAAATAACAATTAATACAGATGCATCTCAATAAATTAGAATATCTTTGAAACGTTTATTTCTTTCAGTAATTAAATTAAAAAAGTGACCTCCTATATTTTCTAGATTTTTTACACACAGAGTATTCTAATAATAATACATTATATTTGTATAGAGCCAACATATTCCGCAGCACTGTACAATTTGTAGGGTTCAAGTACTGACAAAAAAAGATACATTACAAAGAAATAGTCAATTCACACACTGGGACTGAGGGCCCTGCTTGCAAGAGCTTACAATCTATGAGGTAGAGGGGGTGACACAAGAGGTAGCAGGGGCGGCAACAGACGTAGCATTGTTTGTACAATGGTCAGAGAATTTTGTAATAGAGGTTACTGTTATTATACATATATAAAGCTGTATGAGCCGTCACCAGTTGTGTCCTTTAACGTGCAGATGGTGCCTGGACATATAAAGTTAGTCTGATACGGTATCATATCCTGTGAGGTAATGTTGGAGCATCAACCGAGGAGGGTACATTTTAGGGATTCTAACTACAGAAGGGTTTACATTAGGAGTTGTGATAGGCCTGTCTGAAAAGATATGTCTTTAGTTTACGCTTGAAGCTGTGGAAATTGGGGGTTAATCTAATAGTCTGGGATAGAGCATTCCAGAGAAGTGGTGCAACTTGGGAGAAGTCTTGTATAAGAGCATGGGAGGTTCTGATAATAGAGGATGTTAGTTTTAGTTGTTCTATTTCAAGTGTTTTATTTCTGTAAATGTTGATTATGGATTACAGGTAATGAAAACCCAAATCTAAGAAAATTAGAATATTGTAAAAAAGTTCAGTATTGTAAATTCAGTGTGTCACCTGCCAAGGTTTTCTAAGCCTTTAAATGTTCCCTCAGTCTGGTTCAGTAGGACGCACAATCATGGAAGACGCTGATTATGAATTGTATTCCTAAAGCACTGAAATGAATGAACGTTTCACAGATATTCAAATTTATTGAGATGCACCTGTAGAACATATAGACAAGATATACAAACATACCCAGAGGCATAAAGACAAACACAATTAAAGAGGTTGTCCAGGCAAAACTGGACATTAAATTTAATCTTTAAATAGGCTGGGGGCAGTGAAAAAAAAAAAAATATACTCACCTTTCCCCGATGCTCCGGTGCCTCCCAGCACGGTCTGGTCTTCGCTGTGCAGCGTTGACATGTGGCGGAAGTCCCAGCCACATGTGACCAGTGAGGCCAATCAGTGGCCTCAGTGAAGGGCCTGAGATGTCACTGCTTGTGACATCACGGGTCTCCTCCTGTGGCCGCTGAGGCCAATCAGCGGCTTCAGGGGAAGGGATCTGTGACATCACAGACAGCAAGCAGTTTCACTTTATTGAGGACTCCAGATCAGCAGGATCGGACCATGATGGGAGGACAACGGAGCATTGGGGACATGTGAACCGAGAGCAAGGCAGGTGGTTTGGACTCCGCAACCAGAAATGAACGCACACGCGGTAGTTCAAGAAAAGAATATATATTTACTATAAGTTAATAAAGGCTATTTGAAGGTAAAATGACAGGGATAAAGACAAGCAAAATATACAATATAGCATGAACAATTTCAAGGCAAATTCTGCAATGGTTTCTACTTTTACTCCTCCCCCCTCTGGGGTGTGGGCCCTAAAAGAAAAAAAAACTAAAAAATCCCCCCTCACGCCCCCCCCCCCCTTTGGGGGGCCCCCCCCTCCCCCCCGGGGCGGGGGGGCCCCCCCCCCCCCCGTGGGGGGGGGGGGGGGGGGCCGCCGTCGTTCTTTTTTTTTTTTATTGTCCCCCCCCCCCCCCCTTTTTTTGGTTTTGGGGGGGAAGAAGTTCTTTTTTTTTTGGAAACCCAAAGGAAGCAAAGTAAATCAATCGGCAGCTCCCTTCCCCTCCCGCGCCGGCCCGCCCGGCCCGGGGGCATACACTGAGCTGGGTTGTAAGCCGGGGTTTAGCAGGTGCTGTCCAGTACATCAACAGCACTGCGAGTCTCTATCTGTGGTATCCATATACACAGTCACAATGTCAGTCTCACTGATCAGCCACTGAGCACAGTTCCTTTCACGTGGACTCACTAGTCCTGTTGTCTCTTTACACTCTGTTTGTCTCTGGACCAAGATACAGCTTAGCTGTACAGAAAAATCTCCACACCAGTTCAATACAACACTTGCCAAGATGGCTGCTGCTCTCTGTCTCGTCACTTCCTGCTGCTCTGCTCACACTCTGTCTGCAGAACAGGCAGGCTGACATAAAAAGGGGGGGGGGTCTCACTCCAGCATCATGTCACAATTACAATGGCTGCTGTCTTAAAGGAACAGAATCACAGAAATACATTCAACATTAACAGTTTATACAGACAAATGAAGCTTAGGACAACATTGGCTGTCTCTTACATATTCCCCCCCACTTTAAGATTGGCAGTCCCTGCCTATGACTGTATATCCAGAGGGTTGTACTTTTATGCACAGGGTGGTAGTATACCGATGTATGGCAGGCCAAACAAACTCATCCTGCGCATACCGAACAGGGGGAATACCAGCATTTGGCCTAGTGGTCCGTCTGAGGACCGGTGGTATATTATGGGGTGCTGCAGCTATGGGCTGAGAAGGACCAGCGGATTCCGCACCTGAGGGGGCACAGGCCGGAGATACAGTAGTCACAGGTGGAACATCCCCAGGAGCAGGGATCGGCCAACAATCATCCTCCTCGTCTGAGGCCCATTCCGCACCTCCATTCTCTGACTGTGGGAGCTCATTCACATTGGCAGGCCCATCATGATTTGTCCCTTCAGAATGACACAGACGCAACATATTTCGGTGAAGTACTCGAACACAATCAGTTCCTTCTTTCTGGACCTGGTACACTGGCCCATTCGCATACTTGCGGCCAACAACACGATACGGCAAAGCCTCCCATCGGCTTTCCAATTTCCCTTGGGGTTTCTTGACACGAACTAGCACCAGGTCGCCTGGTTGCAATGGTGCTTCTTGCACTGGGGTCTTATCAGGATGGGGATGTTCTTGCAGGCGCTGCCGCACCAATCGATGGATCGTCTCAAGTCTCTGCCGGTGCGCCCGCACCCAAGAGGTTGGATCCCTCGGAGGGAACCCATCCACATCATCCAACTGTAATTCTCCTATACTTCGCCCAGACCGCCCAAAGAGAAGTGTATAAGGAGAGTACCCCGTTGTAGAATGGACCTGATTGTTATAGGCCCACACCATTTCAGACAAGAACTGAGGCCACTGTAACTTCTTGTCTTCCTCCAGAGTCCGCAGCATCTGTAGCAGAGTTCTGTTGAATCTTTCACAGGCCCCATTTCCCTGAGGGTGGTATGGAGTCGTGTGCGACTTCTTTATCCCGTAGATACGTTGAACTTCTTTCATTACGTGTCCCTCAAAGCAGGCACCCTGGTCGGAGTGGATGCGTTTAGGGCACCCATATACTCGAATAAAATCTTGGCACAGAGCACGAGCTGCTGACTCAGCTGTCTGGTCCTTGGTGGCGGTTACCACCGCAAATTTGGTGAAGTGATCCACCATTACGAGGCAATACTGGTGTCCGCTATTGGATGGGCCCACCATTAGATAGTCTATCATGACGATTTCTAAAGGTTCCTGGGTCACGATGGTTTGCAGGGGAGCTCTCTGTTCTATTGCCTTATGGATCTCACAAGTTCGACAGCTGCGGCATACTTCTTCGACCATTTGACGAAGACCAGGGCAGTAAATCAGTCGCTGTAACCAACGAAAGGTCTTCTCATGACCAAAATGTCCATTCTTATTATGAGCCTCAACTGCCAACGAGCGAGCCAGTTCACTAGGCACCACAATTTGGTATCGAATGTCGATCTCAGAAGGTAAATAGACCTTTCGGCATAGCACTCCATTTTTCATCTCCAACTTTTCCCACTGACTCAGAACAGATAATATCTCACGTGTCAGTCGTTCTCTTTCCTCTCTACAGGGCTTCTGGCCTTTCTCAACACACTTGATCATCTGTGCCAGCCCCTCATGGGTCTGTTGTATCTGTGCCCATTCCTGTCGTGAGGGACCAAAGAAAGGAGCCGTTTCAGTCCCCTCCATCTCAAACTGATTAGCGGCGGCCAAGGCCTGTGAAAATCTGCTGAAGTCGGGCACCTCCACATGCTCCAACTCATGATCCACGTCTACTGTGGGGGTCTGGGCGGTTACCCTAGAAAGCCCGTCAGCATTCTGGTTCTCTGTCTTGGACCGATACTTAATGCGGTAATTGAACTTAGTCATTCGGGCTATCCACCTCTGCTCTAACGCCCCGAGCTTGGCATTTTCCAGGTGAGCTAGTGGGTTGTTGTCAGTCAGTACTAAAACTTCAGCACCGGTCAAATATTCAGAGAATTTCTCGGTCATGGCCCATACCAGTGCCAACAGCTCCAACTTAAATGAACTATAATTCTCGGGGTTTCTTTCAGAATCTCTCAAAGACCGGCTGCCGTACGCTATGACCCTCTCCTGGCCATCCTGAAGCTGGGAAAGCACTGCTCCAAGACCATACAGGCTTGCATCCGTATACAGCTGGAACGGCAAGTGGTAATCAGCATATGCCAAGATTGGGGCTGTTGTCAGTGCATCCTTTAATGCCTGGAAGGCTTGTTCCTGTTCAAGTCCCCACTTCACGGACCGGTTCTTTGGACCACCGGATGTGCCTCGTAGGAGAGCATTAAGTGGTGCTGCTACCTTGGCGAAATCCTTAATAAACCGTCGATAGTAACCGGCTACTCCAAGGAACGCCCTCACTTCTCGCAGGGTAGTCGGTATTGGCCAATCTTGAACAGCCGCTATCTTGTCTCTTGATGGTCTCACCCCTTCTCCTGATACGCGGTGACCCAAGTAATCAATTTCAGATTGGAACAACCGACATTTACTGGGTTTCAATTTGAGCCCATGTTCCCGCAATCTTCGAAATACTTGCCCCAACTGGTGGAGATGGTCTTCAAAGGTCGCAGAATACACTATAATGTCATCCAAGTAGATGAGAGTGAACTAAAAGTTGAAGTCACCAAGACATTTCTCCATCAACCGCTGAAACGTTCCGGGTGCATTTGTCAACCCGAAGGGCATCCGGTTAAATTCGTATAGTCCCATGGGCAAGATGAATGCCGTCTTCTCCTTGTCTTTTGTGGCCATCGGCACCTGCCAATACCCACTAGCCAGATCTAGTGAGGAGAAGTACCGGGCTCTCCCCAGCGCTGAGAGGGACTCCTCAATCCGTGGCAAGGGGTAGGAATCTCGTACGGTGCAAGCGTTTAACTTCCGATAGTCTACGCAAAATCGGATGGACCCATCTTTTTTTCTTACTAACACCACAGGAGCTGCCCAGGGACTCTGGCTTTCTTGGATGATCCCACCCTGTAGCATCTTAGCTAACAGTTCTTTTACTTCCTGATACAACTGTGGAGGAATTTGTCGGTAGCGCTCTCTAATTGGAGGGGTGTCTCCTGTGGGAATCTCATGGTAGATCCCTGTGGTACATCCAAAATCTTCAGCATACCGTGAAAAGGCGGCTCGGTTCTCCCACAACAGTTCATCTACCTTCTGCACCCATTCCAGAGAACATGAACTTGCATCCATCTTCATCTGTTCTCGAATTGCACGGCCATTCCATTCAGAGGTGGGTTCCTCATCTTCTCCCATGGACACAGTTACGGTCCACTCATCCCTTTCAGTCGGCTTCAGCTGCATTGGAGTTACTTTCCTTACTTCCTCCGGAGTCACATAGATGTTAGCCAGCTGCCTCCCTGGGGTCAGGTCCACACTCTGGTCCTGAGTGTTTACACATCGAAGTGGTACTCTTCCATTGCGAACTATTGCCAAGGAACGGGCCACTAGCGGATCAACACCTCCTTCGGCTGCCTGCAGTGGTTCTACCAACACAGCTATGCCCTCTAGTTTCCGACAGGTGCCTACGGGCATAGACACTATTGTCTCCCGACTGGGTGGCAGTGTAACTTTTGTATGCAAAGGAACTGAAATTCGAGCCAGAGGACGCTGCGCATCCGAACTTTTCTGTAAGCCACATGTCCGGATCAGCCGCTGGAAAGCTGTTTGAGTAGGCCGATGGGTGGTGGTTTCTTTCCCCGGCCTCTTTCAAAGAGGATCTGATCTAATTCTTTTAACACATTCATCCCCAAAATGACAGGGACCTTTACTTCATGTGACTCCTGTACCACCACAATACCTTTCCTACCTAGATCTTGGCCACATACCCGGACATTCATCCAGGCCACTCCCACGACTGGAACTGGTAACTGGTTAGCTGCGACCACTCGTACGAATGTATGGGGATCATATTTCACATGTTGCTGGAAGTACCGTTCATAACAGTCTCTACTCAAGGTCGTTACTTGGGAACCCGTGTCAATCATCCCGGTAACCGGAATACCCTCCATTTCCACCTGTATAACAGGACTTGCAGCGATCAGGTCATCATTAGGGCATTCTCCCCACATAGTCTCCTTGTCAGTCTCCCCTACTACACGCCCTACAGCAGCAGGGGACTTCAGTTTAACGGCGGTCTCTCATAAGTTTGTCGCTGCTCTGGACATCTAGCAGCAACGTGGCCCATCCGTCCACACTCCCAGCAGCGTATCTCCCGTCGTTCTGGCCATCTGTTTGGGCCCCTTCGGTAAGCCCCTTCGATTTCTCCTGAGCACTGCATTAACTGATTTGGACCCCTTCGGTAGGTCCTATCCTCATCCCTCCAGCGGGGTGGTGGGTGATTCTGATTTTCTGGGTATGGACGGCTCACCCTTTCACCTCCAGTTTTCTGGAAGTCTGCAATTTTCATAGAATGTTCATCACAACGGGTGTGCAAGTGTTCCATTTGCTCTTGCAGTTTCTGCATTACTGTGAGAATTTCTTTAACCGTCCCCTTTTCTACTGTCTCTGAGCCAGAACTAGCCCCCTGTGACAAAGTAACTCCAACTGCGGTCTGGGGCTTCGGGAACATACTATTGGCACGGGAGATGGCCTCTACCTGTACATCATGGAATTTAGCATCAGTCTCTCGTCGTATAAAATCCTGCATAGTCACAGTTAAACTGCCGTCACGTATCCCCAGGACAAACTGGTCACGGAGAGTCCGATCAGGGTTACAGAAGGCTGGCGAGCCCCCTCTTTCCTTCACTTGAAAATCTCGGAGCAGTTCTTGTAGGGCATTTGCATATTGGGGAAGGCTTTCATTCTCCTGTTGTACCCTCTGGAAGAACCGAGCCTGCAGAGACCCCAGCAATGCAGTTTCTCCATAAATGGTTTCTAGAATCTGGACTACTTGCTCAAATGTCTGCCTTTGTTCAAATGGCCTCAATATCACCGTGGTCTTAGCATCCCCTTGTAATGTCAATATTGCTAGCTCTACTAGTACTTCTGGTGCGGTCTGGTACATTCGCTGTATCATTCGTATCTGTTCCACCCACATACTCACTGACATATTATTGCCATCAAATTTAGCTAACTGACTTATTATAGCCCCTGCTGGCATTCTTCCTCCAGCACCATTCTCCCGAACGGGTGCGTCACCGTCCATTCTGGTAAGCGGATCCTGCTGACTACGCCAATTTGTGAACCGAGAGCAAGGCAGGTGGTTTGGACTCCGCAACCAGAAATGAACGCACACGCGGTAGTTCAAGAAAAGAATATATATTTACTATAAGTTAATAAAGGCTATTTGAAGGTAAAATGACAGGGATAAAGACAAGCAAAATATACAATATAGCATGAACAATTTCAAGGCAAATTCTGCAATGGTTTCTACTTTTACTCTGTCCACTTCTGCAGTATGGACACTGAATGAACAATATACTCAAAACTATCCCTAACTGACCCTGACATCACATTTGGGTGCACCCCCTTTTCCCCAGTGGTCCAGGTGGACCGCTTACAGTCCGTAGAAGCGCGCGGTGGGGCCCAAAGTCGTTCCTTTCTTTTATAGTGAAGCGTCCTCTCCTCACGGTTATCAGGATCTTGGGAGAAATGAAGTCCTCTTTAACAGGGAAACCCAATGAATGCAATGTAATCCAACAGCAGATTCCACTCAGCACACTGACAGTCCTGCCGAATCCATACACTGAGCTGGGTTGTAAGCCGGGGTTTAGCAGGTGCTGTCCAGTACATCAACAGCACTGCGAGTCTCTATCTGTGGTATCCATATACACAGTCACAATGTCAGTCTCACTGATCAGCCACTGAGCACAGTTCCTTTCACGTAGACTCACTAGTCCTGTTGTCTCTTTACACTCTGTTGTCTCTGGACCAAGATACAGCTTAGCTGTACAGAAAAATCTCCACACCAGTTCAATACAACACTTGCCAAGATGGCTGCTGCTCTCTGTCTCGTCACTTCCTGCTGCTCTGCTCACACTCTGTCTGCAGAACAGGCAGGCTGACATAAAAAGGGGGGGGGGCCCCCCGACTAATGTCAAAAAAAAAAGGGGGGGGGTTTTTAAAAGAAGAAAATCACAAAAAAAAATAAAAAAAAAAAATTTAAAAAAAAAAAAAAAAGTAGGGGAAAACTTGGGTTTTTTTTTTTTTTGGGGGGGTTAATTTTTTTTTTTTTCTCCCCCCCCCGGGCTATATAAAATTTATCAATTTGCCTGGACAACCTCTTTAAAGCAGGAGAACTCTGGGATGTTGCACTTTCTCCCCTAGTGTTCCTATGCAGAATTTCTGCCAAAGTAATGGTGTCCTTCCGCCCCTTCACAAAGCCCCCGGGGGGGGGGCCGGCCCCCCCGCCCCCCCCCCGGGGGGGGGGCCAAATCCTCCCGCGTGTCCCCAAAAAAAAAACCCGCCCCGAGAATAAGCCCTTTTTTTTTTTTTTTTTTTTTTGGGGGGGGGGGGGGGTGTGTTCCCCTAATATTAATATTTAGTTTTTTTTTTTTTTTTCCTTTCCGGGGGGGGGGGGGGGGGGTGGGGGTTGTGGTTGGTTTTTGTGTGGTTGGGGGGGGGTGGGGGTGGTGGGGGCGGCCCCCCCCGCAGGGGGGGGGGGGGGGGGGGGGGGGGTGGGGGGGAGGGGAGGGTGGACTCTAACCGCGGGCATTGCTAAGTGTGACCTCCCCCCTGCTCCCGCAGTCCCTAGGGCTGGTCCGAACCCCCTATAACTACTATATACCGGGTTTCCGTTGTACTGGAGACCCACAGTTAATGCCCGTGATCAGAGTCCACTGATCGCGGGCATTGTTAGGTGTGCCAGTCCGTGACCCCCCTCCTCCAAATCGACCCCCCAAAGCAGAGCAACTATCCCTGGGGCTAGTCCCCACCGGCCCCGTACCTTTCACGCTGCAGGTCGGCTCCCACGCGGTGAGATTGCAGGAGCTGACTTGTTGACAGCTGGGAGCCTTATGAAGGCTCCCAGTCCTGTCATAGGAATATCACTAGTGAGGCTGGTCTAAGGGCAGCCTTACTAGTAATGTAGGTAATCTCCCATAGACTGCAATATGTTATATTGCAGTCTATGGGATGATTGCAGGTTGAAGCCCCCAGGAGGAGTTAATAGTAAAAAAAAAAAAATAAAAAAATTAAAACAAAACAAAACAATAAAAGTTCAAACACCCTCAAACTTTCACTAGAATACATATAAAAATAAAATATTACTGTGAAACACATACGCATTAGGAATGCCTGTGTCCGAAAACGCCTGCTCTACAAACATAAATATATTTTACCTCTATGGTGAATGCCATAGCGGAAAAATAAAATGAAAATAGCCGAACTGCTGTTTTTTTGCTGTTTCACCTCTGATAAAAGTTGAAATAAAAAGCGATCAAATGTGTGATTGTTGTTCATGGAAAAAATTAAGACCTACCCCAAAAATAAGCCCTAGCCCTTTTTTCAGAGAAAAAAATAATATAAGACCCTGTCTTATTTTCGGAGAAACACAGTATTATGTGTATGGACTCCTTTAGCCCTTGTAATAGAAACAGTGTACTGTATTCATTCTCAGCTTAGTGTATGTTAGTAACATCATGGCAAACTGATTTGATGTACAAATTGTTAGCAAAATGGGGAGGGGAATAAGATTCTAATTATGCCACTGCCTTTTATTTAACTAAATCGAGCTAAATAAAAATTGTTTACTTTACCTACTGTATTTGGCTTCCAATAAGGCTCAGATTGTAACAGTACTGTATGTTTACATGCAACAGATTTATTGCTGAGAATTATGGGACTGGTTGTTTCATGTGCATGAATTTCTACAAATCCAATATTGACATTTTGCAAACAAAATTGTTTGCAAAACAATTTGTGTGACTATATTCTACAACTCATTGGTGTTGACCATCTATCATTGTGAAACTTTTGTGATAGTTACAGTATTTAGTTATTTAGTCTGAGATCCTGAGGCTAAAGCAGAGCAGTATATACTGTAGGTAGCAATACTGTGAAACACGGAGTTTTTTGCAGGCTGAAAAAATCTGCTTCAGGAATTAGGAAACGTTTTTTGACGTGTTTTTTTTTACATGATGCGTTTTTTGTCACGTTATTCATCACGGTTTTTTTAGCTGTTTTTGCTGCGTTTTTTTTTTTTTTTGCTCCAGCACACTGTATTGACCTGCAAACTTCTCTTTAAAAAAATGCTAGCGGTTTTCAACGCGGTTTTTCCACCTCCTATTCACTTCAATGGGTTTTTCAAGGCGGAATCCGTCTGAAGATAGGTCATGTCACTTTTTTTTTTTCGCTAGCAGAAAAAATCAGCTAGAGGAAAAAAACTGCCACTGACTCCCATTGAAATGAATGGGAGGCGTTTTTTCAGGTGGATTTTGAGGCGGATTCCGCTTCAAAATCCGCCTGCAAAAAACTCTGTGTGAACATAGCTTAAAGTTCCTGGGTAGCCGGGGCTTTAAGCACAGTGTGGATGAGACAGTTTGAGCTGCATTGTATGTTCTTCTCCTAATGTATGGATAATGGATCAGTTAAAAAAACGGACACATTAGCATCAATTAGCATCAGTTAGCGTCCGTTTTTTTTTGTTTCTGCGCAGAAAAAAAACGGACATAAAATAACGGACACTAACTGATGGCTATAAGTCCATTACCCATAGACTTCAATGTTAAAAAAATGACAGACACTTGCTGTCCGTCAAGGATCCGTTTTTCCAAACGGACAAAAAAGTCCTGACGCCTTATATGTTCCTCCTACAAGCTGTGGATAGATCTAGCCGGAAGAAAGTCTGAAGACCGAAACGTTGCATTTTTTTGATCTATATCCCTATTTCATCATATTCTATATAAATATGGCGTTGTTATTGCATCTGTAAAGCACCTGTTACACGAATTATTGTGCTAATAAATTTTTTCACTTGGTTTATCACAAAGAAACTTTCGTGTGTGCAGCAAAATTCATTCTCCAGTTAAAAAAACGGACACATTAGCATCAGTTAGTGTCCGTTTTTTTAACACTGTCCGTTTTTTTTTTGTGTTTGTTTTTCCTTTCTGAGCATGCGCAGGAAAAAAACGGACATAAAATAACAGACAGTAACTGATGGCTATCAGTTACTGTCCACTATAAGTCTGTTACCCATAGACTTCAATGTTAAAAAAATAACGGACACTTGCTGTCCGTCAAGAATCCGTTTTTTTCAAACGGACAAAAAGTCCTGCATGTAGGATTTTTTGTCCGTGAAAAAAAACAGACTTCTGACGGATTTGGTGTAAACGGACACAAACGGATACAATATAAAAACCCATTGAAATGAATGCAAATTTTAACGGATTTCTGACAGTTCAGCTAGTGTCCGATGCTAAAGTCTTGTAACGGACAATAGCAACGGACACTACTGACGGTCACCAACAGTAGTGTGAACGCCCCCTTACATCAGTTAGTGTCCATTAATGTCTGTTATGATAGGTGTCCTTTTTTTTTTTTTTTTTTAACGGACACCTTCATAACGGAATCCAACGGTAGTGTGAACCCTGCTTTAGACTAATAAAATTGTAGTGATTTTGACAGAACTTTTTTTTAGGTCCCTAGAGTAAGAAGTGTTCTAGACTTTTTCTGGCTAGGCATTTGTCACATTTTACATACTGTATGAAAGGTTCACTTGGTAACATTTGTATTTATAATGGGAAAAGCACAGCCCAATTATGTCCGTTTTAGGTGGCTGGACATTTGGAAATTCCTGACAATTGATCGTTTCCTGCCAACATGTTACGTAAAGCAGGTGTCTGGAATCCCCAGCCATTATATCATTTGATGCAAAAAAAAAAAAAAAAAAGAGAAAAAAAAGGTAGTACATACAGTATACTATATGGTCTCTTCTAAATCTATGGATAGGATGCATATGTACAGTATAAAAGACACATGCTTAGCAGAACAATGTGGCATATTTATCAATACTGAATTTGCACTGTCTGAAACTAAGAATCCTATTTGTAGTTTTAGACATATTTATGATTCTGTCAAACGGACCTTCATAAATTTGGTGCACTTTCTGATGTCCTAAAATTCTGGCTTACTTTCCAATGCGCCAAAAAATGTTGCTCACTTTCTGATGTGCCAAAAAATCCGTCTCACTTTTGATGGGCCAGAAATATAAATATATCTACCTCATCTATCTATCTATCTATCTATCTATCTATCTATAGTATAACTATTTTCTAATCATTCCTAACACAGTACATTTCAATTTTTGATTGTAAGTGAATCTTCAACAAGTTTACACCATTTTATACTTGGTCTTGTTCGCACTAGAAAATGTGCCATATGCTGGGGACCCACGTGGCGTAAATGCCTGTGAAGTGAACAACAAACTATGCTGAATCTTTTTATTTTGTATCTTTGTGGCCAGGGCACCACATTGTGGAAACGCCGTGGCATAGTGGATGGGATTCTAGAGTATCACATCCATACATTGTGTAGCGCCCCACAGAGTGGGTCGCTATAAATGTCACCTCACGTGATCTCTACTGTGTACTGTGAAGGTATAATGAGAACCAGTTAACCTGTTAGCATTAGACAAATCCCCAGTGACTGCCTCTTTAAAAAGGGGTGGAGCTACTGCCTAGAAGTGTTTTTTTTTCATTTTTTGAGAGGGGATCCATGAGGGGATCCATGAGGCAGGGCTGCACGGAGCTGGTGATACAACAGTCTGCAGAGAGGGTAATGAGACAGCACAGGAGTCCAGCGTTTTGATGAGAACAAGTATCTATCAAACAAGGAGCTGCAGAGTAAGGACCATCGATTCCTAGCTAAGTGTCTACCACATTTAGAACATCGAGAGAATTACTGGATCAAGGTCCAGTAGTGCATATTTCCTGGAGGCTCAGTAACACATAGAGTTAGGGTGAGTGTGCGTACCCAGCACCCGACAGAACTCGCGTTACCTGCCGTCTGGAAGAGCCACAGATCTGGTTATATCTGACCTCTGAGCTTCTGGAATCCAGAATCAGGGGAAATCTATTAGAGGTACAGCAGCATTGGAAGGCTGAATTACCCATGTGGTTAAACTGGCATCTCACTATACCAGAGCAAGGTGAATTCTCCTGTAAGATCTGTTATTCCTTGCTGACTACAGAAGTAAACCGTAAGTGTTTGGTTAACCCCTGACTGGACTGTATTTCTTATTAATCGCCTCTTCACTGCTCCTCTGCCTGCACACCAGCTCTTCCTCATATATCAGTTGGCCCTGGGATCTGCCCTAGTTGGGGAGGGTACAATATCTGGCACTCTATCACTACCTATTCCCAGAGGCCCAACCAGCAGTGCCGGGCTTGCCTCCATCGCAAGCTAAAACCCCAACTGGCGTCACGATAAACATTTATTTTATTCCCTTTCAGGGCGCTGTCGACCCCAGTACCGGGCCTATTCGCACCGTGAACTCGCCATGGCCGGGCTGGGGCGACGCAATTGCATAAAAATACGTGCAGCAGACACGTTGCAATTTCCAAAATTGTCACAGTTTTGTAAATCGCAGCATGTCAATTATAATTACAGAAACACCGGCGGTTTCCCTAAAGGTATAATGGAAGCAGAAAATTCACAGAGAAAACCTCTGTGGACTTTCTGTGAAAAGCACTGTAGAAAAAACCGCGATGTGTTGACTCCGTGTTTTTTCCTGCAGCACTTTTTTGCTGCGGTCTGCTACTTGGGGCCTTAGCCATAATCGGGCTTTTCAAGTTCATAAATATATGGGATAATTAGACAAAAGATAGTCACTCCCATTTTGATGCACAAATTTGAATTGCATCTTGCATTTTTTTTTATGCACTTTATTCATAAATATGTCATATTTGATGTGTGCCATCAATTTTGGTGCATAAAATGACAGAAAAGATTCAGACATATGATAAATATTCCCCAATGTGCCTTCCCACTAGATGTATTTTGCCATGTATAACTATTAGGCTAAGGCCCCACATAGTGGGCTGCAGCCAAAAAGCACTATAGAAAAAACCAAGGTCGGAAATGCATTGCATTTTTTTCCTACAGTGCTTTTCACAGAAAGTCTACAGAGCTTTCCTCTGCGGACTTTCTGCTTCCATTATACCTATAGGGAAAATGCCGGCGTTTCCATAGGTATAATTGACATGCTGCAATTTACAAAAACATAACGGTTTTTAAAATACTGCAGATACTTTTGTGCAATGTGGATGGGATTAGCCAGAATTCCATCCGTTTTGCAGGTAAGTGTAAAACACTGCGGTTTTTTCCTCGTTGTTTCACCTGTGGCAAAATCGTGGCATTTACGTTTTCAAACGTGAGAAACTTCTCTCTCCTGAAGCTACTGTCACAGGAAGACTCATAAGTATGTGCAATGCCACACTTAGATTTGGGTACAAATCCAACACGTTCATACAATAAAGGAAATTAAGAATGCTTAATGGTGATCCAGACACATCATCAGGCATGCTCCTTATCACAGAATGTATTTCCAAATTCAGGTCATTGGGATCAATATCACCCATTTCTTCTGCTTGCAGCAGTCTTCAAGTCTTTACCCATCTTTAGCAGATTTAATTTCGTTTTTGTTAAAAAGGAAGCCAAAAAGGTGGTAAAAATCATTTACCTGGGAAAATTTCTCATTTATGTTCACAAGTACAGCATCAGTCAGGGGTAAAAAGAAGACCCTTTGCACCTTTTCCTTGGGCTGCTGGTTTACTCATCTACATGTTCATACTCAAACAGTCTTCTTTTTGTTTATTTTCTTCTAATGGTCAATGAAAAAAAAAAGCACATTGGGGCACATTTCTGAAAACTGCCCATAGCAACCAATCACAGCACAGCTTTCATTTTTCAAAAGCACTATAAAAAATGAAAGATATTATGTGATTGGTTGCTGTGGGCAGTTTTAAGAAATCTGCCCCAGTCAGTCTGTGCAAACTGGCTGATTATTGGCGAAAAACTTCTGATTATACCAAGCATTGATATTTTTGGCTAACTGATGGCTAAAAATACCCAACTGGGACAATTTTCTTTTGGCAAAATCTGCTGTTGCTCATTGTGACTTGTATTCACTGTATTTTGTGGTTTATTGTTGTCTGAGGTTGGCTATTTCAGCTGATGAACATCTAATGTGAATGGCCAGCTTTAGGGGTTCTCCAGAACCTGAAGATGATGGTTACCTAAGACCTGTCCATAGGATAGGCCATCAGTATCTGATCGGTCTGGGTCCGACACCAGGACCCCACACCAATCAGCTGTTTCAGCTGTCTGAAGCCATCCCCAATGCTACTGCTAAAGTGTACAGACCACTACACTGCATACTGCTTCCGGTCCGTACACTTTAATGGCTCCTGGGAATTGTAGCTCACTTGAATAGGAGCAGGGCTGCTTCTGGACATATACCTTGTATACGGCTTCAGGCAGTCAAAACAGATGATCAGTGCAGGGTCCAGATGGTGTACAGTGTTTGGCTATGTTTGGCACATCCACTGAAACGAATGGAGCAGGGTGCATGTTGCCCAACTACCATTCCATTCAGCGTTTTCCTGATCAGTGGGGGTCTGTGTGGTCAGACCCCCAACCAATCTGATTTGCTGAGAACACTAATTGTTACTGAAAACACTTGGCTGCAGAATCAGACCTGTATTGGCTGGATGTAAAGCAAATAGGTGCCTTTTCCTTTTTTTTTGCCTGTTGTTTGATTATTGCTGAACATGCAACCACCTGCTCTCTCTGTCTCTGTATACAGTATACTGATTCCTCCTGATGTCAAGATGCTATGAACCACTACATTCTATTGTTCATGCAGCCCAGGTGGGTCAGGAGGAGTCAGGACCATTTCTACAGTGTGCACTGTGCAGAGTGCTGTTGTAGGCAAGGACTGCATCACGCCCCCTGCTGGACTGGAGGCTGGAGTGTAGGCGGGGCTTCCTCTTAACAAAGCTCATAGAGTGCTCCCCAGAGTTCCTGCTCGCCACTGCGCAGCACTGCCTGCTCTTGCTAGAATGTGAAACCACTCCAGGTGTCCATACTGCTGCCTGCTCCATGACCGTCCGACAGTGAGAACAGACAGTTCGCACCATGATCACACAGGCAGCCAGCAAGCTAGTCTCAGGTAATGGTGGTAAAAGGTGAAGGCGGTGCAGGAGGCCCCTCAAGCTGTTTGGGCCCTGGGTGATTGCCCAGCAGATCACTATCAAAAATGAGTCTTGTGGACATTTACCAAGTGTCGGCCAACTCTCTTATGCTGCGTGTATTGCCGTGTATTACACACAGCATAGAAGCATCAACTGACACCTAGTAGCCTACAGAGGTTTCCAATGACCGAGCTGGCCCAGTACCAAATGACCCATGGCCCGGTACTGGTCAACAGCCAGGTCATTAGGGATCTCTGCTGTAGATGGACCATGCACCACAGACACAATGGTCTAGAGCAGACCCTAATGACTTCTATGAGAGAGTTTTCTAGGCGTGATCATCAGGGGGCTGTTCCAAGGTTCCAAGGAAGAGACAGAACTGCAGGATTTTTAGGATTTTTTAAATACCGATAATAACATGGACATTTAAAAAAAAAAAAAAAAAAAAAACTCTTAAATTCCTAAAAGTATTTTTAACATAAAATTTTATTTAAAAATAGGTCATTCTCTGGTGACACATTAACTACCTCTAAAAATGAGAATCAACTATGTCTCTCCAATTTCTGTATGTGTGATATGGACTTTCTTCATAGTGATCTTATTCAGGATTTATTTGTCCATTATAACAATGCCAACACATAGGTCTACATAAGAGATGTATGCACAAAATGGTAGGATATCTTTAATTAATACCATTTGCAGATATGCTTTAGTTTTTTATTTTAGATGCGATGGAAAGGTTAACAAATTGGTTGCAGCCATGATATAACATTTCTTGTTAAGCATATACTTCTGAAAAACATTAGAAAAGTCTTATCTTTTCAGTCAGTCTGTTTGGTTGGACAACATATTTTTACTTGGTTCTGCTTGCTCCAAACATTTTTCTAATTCAACAGACTCAGTATGACTTTTTTGACGAAAAACCTGGGAGATTTTACGGAAACTTGAAGTCTCAGAAGCAGTCCCCTCAAAGAGCTTGGCCATGAATCCCACCCCAGCTGTGGTAATGAAGTTGCCACCAGCAAACACATATAAAATAGGGTTAGCACTACTACTAAGAAATGCAAAAGCTGTGACAGTAGGTCTGGCTTTTATAGCTACTGTTGTGAGAGTTTTTGATGAGAATATTACTCCTGAAACTTGTATAATATTTACTACTTGATATGGAAGCCAGAAGAGGGCAAAAGTTACTATAATCATGATGACCAAAAGGCTTGTCTTCTGTTTTGTTTGAAACTTTGCAGTGCGTAACCTTAGTCCAATGTAGACGTAGCAGGACACTATAATTGTGAATGGTATTACAAATCCAGTTAAAGTCTCAAAAATATATTGGAAAACAATGTGTTTTGTACCACCATGAACAGGTATACATTGTGGTTGATTTTTTATGTTTATTACAGCACGGTAAAAGAACATTGTGATAGCTAACAGAGCTGCTAATATCCATATTGTTGCCACTATGCTCCGGACAACTCGCTTTGTTCTCATCTTCTGAGAAGTGAAGGGTTTAGCTACAGCAAGAAATCGGTCCATGCTCATGAAGGTGATGAGGAATATGCTGGTATACATGCTCAAACAGCTTATGTAATGACACATCTTACAAATGAATCCACCAAATGTCCAGCTACCAGTGAAAAGTAGATGGAGGAAAAAAGGCCCTGTGAGGATGACAATGAGGTCTGCTATAGCCAAATGTAAAATGAGGAGACAAGTCACTGTACGTTTCTTCATTTGTGTCAGAATTGTCCAGATTACAAACGCATTTCCTGGGAATCCAATGATAAAGGCGATGGAGAGAATTGCGATGCCGAGACTGGCAGACTTTCCTGCAGATATTAGAGGCTGGATTGTAGTTTTAGTGGAGTTTATAAAAGCAGAATTTACACTGGACATTGTTGTCAGGCCAAGCACTATCCCCTGTTATAGGAAAAAAACATATATCAAAAATATTCAACCACATCAGCATGAAGCCATATTTGCATGTGTCTTTAAAAATATACTATAAAGTGCTCTCAATAACTATAACAGCAATGGCACTGAGGGTATAATCTATGGACAGTTTTCTATAATGAGTTTCATTGGGAAACCCTCTGATGGGATCAGATTTTTTATTTGACATAGAAAATGAAATCAGGTATTTTCGTAGAGAAAACAAAATGATAAATTCTTATCTTATAACTTACATACTATAAAATAAATCTTACATACTACAAAATATATCATACAATATTAGAAAATATTAAATGTTACATACTGATATATCATACAAACTATAATAGATAATATAGTATCTTACAAACTATAACATATCATGCCACATGCCTAAAAGTGAGATAACAAATCTCACTTACTTGAAAATATCATATCTTACATAGTAGAAAATTTCCTATACTACATACTATAAAATTGCCTAGAATACAGACAAAAATTATTATGTAATAGATACTAGAAAATATATTTTCTAGGCCCACACAGCAGTGGTTTCCAAAGTACAGCTGCTTACAGAAATTTCATGATTCTAAGCTGTGGTGCCATTCCGCATGGTGAGATATTTTCCTATTTGTTTTTTTTTTATATACAAATTATTGGGTCTATTACTTACTGCATCAGCCATGATAATGCAGAGTTGGTCGGACTGGGATATCTTTGCACTTCCAGTATATTAATCCATTTGCAAATCTGTTGTGTTATGCTTGAGCCAAAGACAAGAGAAAGGATGTTACAAAAATTATCTACTGGTATATAACATTGCAGGCAGATTTCCTGCTGTCACAATACTTCTGTGTAAAAGAATATTGCAAAACAAGATGCTTGCAGATTAAGCAACATGGTATTGGTCTAATAATCTGCACATCCATCTATGACTTTTTTAACATGTTTTGTAATACTTGGTTTCTAAACCCTAAGCCTTTATTAGTTATTAGATAAAATCTACTATAAATCTACAAATCAAGGCAGTGCCTTTAAATCTAAGGGATTTTTGGCAAACATATGAAGGAAAGTTATTACAAATTCTTTTTGTAAAGCGCTTTTCAACTCTGGCTGTAGCAGCGGTCTGGTTGGCCATGGGCTTAGGCCGGGGCCCCACACTGCGAAAAATGCTGCATTTTACATTACCTGCAAAGTGGATAGAATTCTTGCTAATCCCATCCACACATTGCAAAAAAAAATCTGCAGTGGAAAAAAAGCTGCGATTTAAAAAAACGCAAGCATTTTTATATATCTCAGCATGTCAATTATACCTATAGAAACGCTGGCACTTTCCGTATAGGTATAATAGGGGCAGAAAGTCTGAAGAGGAAAACTCTGCATATTTTTTGTGAAAAATGTTGTGGAAAAAATACGTGATACATTTCCGCAGTGGTCTTTTCCACATTCCCAGAGTCCAAGCAGGACAATCTGGTCATGGAGACAAGGAGAATGAAAATAAAATTAAAGAAACCTAGAGAAGGAAAACATCAGGTACAAAACTGGAGATCTGTCCGGGCTTGAGCAGGAGTTCGGAATAGGGTGGGTGAGCCCTAAGTTGAAACTAGAGTTATCGTTCTTCAAGTGAAGATAAGGCAGGATTTCCTCCAGTTTCTTTGAGGGCAAGGGGGGTACAACCTGCCACTGTTCAACTTGGAGGGGTCTGTGGAAGCATAGTCGGGTTCAGCCAATCCAGAAGAGGGATCAATGGCAGTCCAAAGATGCTGAGGAAGGTGGGCAAGTTCCCCAAGGGACTTGAAGGAGACAACTTTGCCATTTTTCCGAGCAGTTAGTTGAAATGGAAATCCCCAACTTTATGGAATGTTTCTTTCTCTCAGTGCAGTGCAGAGCGGTTTAACAGCCTTGCATAGGAGCAATCGTTGATTGTAATGTCAATCTGTATTCCCTTAGTCCAGACAGCAGCACAATATGGGGTATCTCTGCCCCTGTGTGTTGTTTAGGACAGGTGGAACCTTTAATTAGCACCAAAAAGGTGCCTCCTACTAGCCCTATAAGAGGGCACAAGAGACCTCCCTCCACTGTGTAAATTATAAAGTAACAGGAAACAAGCTTCTAGGGAGGGAAGCCTTGTGCTGCTGTCTGGACTAAGGGAATACAGATTGACATTACAATCAACGATTCCCCTTACGTCCGACAGCAGCACAATATGGGGAGATAACAAGTAATTCCCCTAGGGAGGGTTTCCTCGCCTTACAACGTTAAGGACTGACTGACCAAAGGCAGTTGTCTGGAAACTGCGGATGTCCAATGATAATGTTTAACAAAAAGGTCAACTGAGATGACTATGATGCAGCCGCACAAATCTGGTCCAATGGTAAGGACCGATACTCAGCCAAAGAAGTCGACAACCCAGGTCGAGTGGCCGTAGAAAGACTGGAGGGAATAACTCCTGAATAAGAAAGGAAGACTTAATTGTCTCCTTGATCCATGTGGATAGAGTAGGCTTGGAAGCCTTGAGGCCTCTGTTTTTACACTGCATATCAATTAGTAGGCTTTCGGCCTTCTTAAGCGGTTGAGTGTGGAATAGGTAAATCCACAGACACCTTACCACATCTAATGTGTTGAGCTTTTCTTCCTCCTCAGAGGTTGGAGAGGGGAAAAACACAGGTAACGAAATTAGCTGATTGCTATTATAGTATGAGGGGACCTTAGGGATAAACCCAGGCAAACCTAAGGTGCACCCTATCTGCAAAAACAAAATGTACGGTTCTCTAGAAGAGAGGGCCTGGAGTACCCCTACTCTTTGGCAGATATAATAGCCAACAAAAAAGTGGTTTGTAGGCTAAATATTTTATCCCCATAGTCTCCAAGGGTCCAAATGGAGGACCGCACAGGCCTGTAATGACTACCGCAAGGTCCCACTGGGGATGATACTGAGGGCTTTAGCCTCATTGCCCCTTTAAGGAACCTTGCAACCAGAGGATCCTGAGACAGACGTCTGTTCAAATGAGCGGAGAGGGCCGCAATCTGCACTTTCAAAGTGGCAGGGGCAAGGCCCTTATCCAAACCGTCCTGAAGAAAATATCAGCCGTTGAAGGTTCTAGATTATTAATACCCTTCTTGGAGCACCACTCCATGAAAATCTTGGCTGTCCTCTGGTAGTTCTTATTGGTAGATTCTGCTCTTGCAGAATAAAGGGTCTTCAGGACGGCCTGGCATCAGGAAGATGGGAGAATAGACACTGGATCCTTCTTCTAGAGAAGGGACTTCCACCAGGGCTCCCTTGTGAATGTACTCTTGGATGAAGCATTCCAGGGAGGCTGCGAGTTAACACAAACCGATCCTGAGGAGGACGGAGGAACTTCATTGCATAACCTCTTTGGATTACCTACCGGACCCATGGGTCTCGAATTTTTTTCCTGCCCGCAGTTGAGAAAGTGGGAGACACGACCTCCGACAGGAATCTCGGCCACAGGAAAACTGCTTCTGATGTCAAAAGCTAGGCTTGACTTTTTTATCATCAGACTTCGGAATCTCCGGCCGGCGCCTCTAGAGGAATAACTAGAGCCTCTCTGGACTGCCTTCCACGACGAGGCGGATAGCCTCTACCACGGCCAGAGCCAGACCTACCTCTGAAGGCCTGGGGTAAAGGTTTACCCTTCTTGTTGGCCAAGCCCTCTAGGATCTCGTCTAGGGCACAGCCAAAGACTCTACCCGGCTCAAAGGGTAATGCGCACAAATTATACTTTGAGGGGAACACAGCTCTCCAAGGTTTTAACCATAGAGGTCTTCCTGCTGCAGTGTTCTTGGTAAGTGCCAGGGATTTGGCCGCCAGCCTTAATTGATGGGGGGAGGCTTCCGTTAAATATTCAACTGCCAGGGAAACTGAGCCTAGAAACCCTAGCAGCTCGTCTCTGGAGACTCCAGAGTCGGTCACTTTCGAGGTGGACCAGGTCAGTACATAATTTGGCTGACACTTCACAGGACGCAACCGCCACAGCGGTCTTGGGCGAGGCAGCTGAATAAGCCTTCTTGAAGGTATTGTTGAAGCGCCTGCCATGGCGTCGTGCAGATTTGCTCCATCATCTGACGGTACCTTAGTGCGGCAGGACAGTTTAGCCACCGCCATATCCACCTTGGGAGGAGGACCCCATTGATCCCATTGAGCAACTGGGAATAAAGCGCTGAACCTCCTAGGAACCACAAGAGGTTTTTCAGGACTTCTCCACTCTGAGGACATTAATTTTTGTAATGTCTGGTCCACTTGGAAGACCCTAGGCCCTCTATAGGTGGACGTGGAGGCTTCCCCCGTCAACATCACGATCCTTAGACTGGATGGACTTCAGCAGCTGGCTTAATTTTTCGAGTGGAAGCACGGCCTGCTGGGATCTTCAGTGGAATCGTCAGATGAGAGTGTCTCATCCACTATCTGATAATCTTCATCAGAGATCCGTAAGGAAGATTGTGTCTCAATCTGCGGTCTCTTGGCAATCTGGGCGATGGAAGAACGAATCTCCTTTAAGAGACTCCTCATAAAGTCCTTTACCCAAGTAACAACCTCTTATAGAAGGTACTTCCGGCAGGGTCCGCGACACTGGTGACAGCGGGTAAAATCATAGCCGTCAGGTAAAGGGGTATTGCAATCCAAACACATTAGGTGTTTCAAGTTTAGAGGAATTTTTCCTCCTAAGCGCATCGCCATTACGTGCTGCAGAAGATGACATCTGAAACATCAAACAGCCACGTGACACTGAAACAGGGAAGATCGCCAAGCATCGCATAAAAACCCAAGGGGTACCTCTTTTTTTTTTTTTTTTGAATCGGTCACTTGAAGAGAGAAAAAAAACCGTCAGAAAAAAAAACAGCCACCGCAACCCGCAGCAGAGGAGCTAGAAACCACTCACTCAACAAATAAAGGACTGCATTCAGACCTTTTAAATGTAATCCAGCAGCGAGGGGAGGAAGCCAACAAAGAAACATTTATACAGCACCAAAACAAGTCAAACGCCATACTGGAACATAGAGGAGCATAAGCCTAAGCCAGAGGCTCAAAATACAAGCAGCAAAAATCAATTCTATATTTTGCCTTTAAATTTTAAATTTCAAAACTTACCGCACTTTTTCCGAGAAAACCGGAAGTAGGGCGCGGTGGTGCGCAAAGGCTTCCTTCCCCTGGGAACACGGAACCGGAGAAAAGTTCCGGCCGAGGAGGTTCCCCGCTTACTTCCGGGATCGCGCTGCCTGCAGATGGATGCCGGATAACGCTGCGCTGCGGTGCGAAGGCCCGAAGGACCGGAGGTTTTTTCTTTTGGACCGAGGTACCCCAAAAAGGTAAGCCAGGAGTAACTAAAACCCCTAGCAACGGGAGGTCACAAGAGACCTCCGTCCACTTGTTCCACACAGGACAGAAAAAAACACAGTGGAGGGAGGTCTCTTGTGCTCTCTTATAGGGCTAGTAGGAGGCACCTTTTTGGTGCTAATTAAAGGTTCCACCTGTCCTAAACAACACACAGGGGCAGAGATACCCCATATTGTGCTGCTGTCGGACGTAAGGGGAATATACGTTTGGCTAGGTCAGGTAGAGTTGAAATAGGAGAATCTTCATGGTGTAGGGAGCCGTCTTCTTGGGCCATGGGGAGGATGGTCTCTTTTTTCCTTGCAGAAATGAATGCAACAAACAATGTCCCTAGGTCTGGATAAGTCAGAGGACTTAGGGCCAAGAGTTCTGTGGAAGCAGTCTATTTCTTTAGGCTTGTCGGCAGGTCTCTGCAGTAAACGGCAGAAGATGTCTTGAGTCCAAGAATCCAGGTGGAAGGTTTCTACCAAATCAGGGAGACCTTTAATACGTAGATTGTTTCTTCTATGGCGATTCTAGATGTCATCAAGATATCACAAAATGTCTGCTATTTGAGTAGAGTACTTCTGGATAACCATTCTATTAGAATCCAATACGGTTAAAGTTTGTTCATGAGCAGCTTCCACATCCACAACCCATTGCCTATTTGACAGAGCTTGCCCTGCAGGGCTACCATGTTGGACCTATGGGAGGCCTCCAACTTATGAAAGAGAGCTTCAATATCATCTCCAATCCCAATCTTCATAGGGTATCCTCTGTCAGATCCTCCTATTTTAGAAGAGTGGCTGGAGGAGTTTGAAGTGGATGCCCAGGAAGGTAAGACCGAAGGCGGGCTTAATTGTGGTAGAGCCTGAGGCGTTGTGAGGCCTGTGTGTAGAGGCGACATGGGGCTAGTAGAGGTCGCCAGTGGGTTTGGAGACACCCCTAGGAGAGAGGCCGCTATGTTGGAGGGAGAGACCTAGGGGCTCATAGTTAAGGCTTAAGTTCTTTGCGTGGCAGGTGAAGGCAGTTCATTCACCAGGTGGGCCATGGAGCTAGGTCGTGTTTGAGAGGTATGTAGAAGAAAGTCAAGCTGGGTAGCAGCAGAAAGCCCTGATCCAGAAGAGCAAGTGTCTGGGAGAAGCAGCATGCTATCTGGCTCTAGAAAGTCCAAATGCCTGTAAGGAGGTTGGTTATGATAAATTGCCTATAACCCGATACACGCCTTTTATCAAATATAGCCTGTTATTGTTTCTGTAAGTTATCTGGTACTGGTGATGCAATGTTATGTTATGCTGTTTTATGCACTGTTTGCTCATGTGTGTTAAAATCACTTTTCCTTTTCGAGGTCACTGGTGGTTATGTAGTGTATATATAAATATATTGCATTATATAATATTGTAAATAGGCGGGAACATGGTTTACATTGTTTCTAGTTACAGGTGTGGTTGCTGAAGTGGACACATGGGCTCTGTTCAGCATGGAGTTGGACTGTTACGGCAGTGGGCAGTCGCTGTACCATCTTACCTTGCCTCTTACCTTGGAACATTCTTGGACATGTATTTGTATTTGTATCTGCTTTTTTTTTTTATCTTATCTTTGCTGCTGTAACACACTGAATTTCCCCATTGTGGGACTATTAAAGGACTATTATTATTATTATTATTATCTGTTATGCTAGCCGATCACACTGTACTCTCTTTCTCCTACCTTTTGGGTAAAATCCAGAGTTCCACCTAGAGACTGACATATCAAATATTACTGAGATGGGTTTCTAAAATGGATGCACTGGAATTACAGATGGAATGACCAAACTTCTGCAAAAGGCGATGGAAAAACTCCTGCTGGCTAAGGCCCCACGTTGCAGAAACAGTGTTTTTGTTGCTGATTTTGCTGCAGTTTTTTGAGCCAAAGTCAGGAGTGGAATTAACAGAAGGGAAACATCTCAGTGCTTTCTTAATATTTTACACTTCTTTTGTAGCCAATCCTGACTTGTGGGGCCTTAGCCTTAAAGTGATACTTCCTTTCTCTGTGTGACAGAAAAGTGCCCCGCCATAGCATATGAGGGTTGTATCTCAGAAAGCGTAAAAAGGTACTGCTCAGGCACTGCCAATAGGTGAAACATAGTTTTGCACATTTTGAGGTAATCATTGTGCCACCTTCCAGCAAATAGGTGCACACAACAGTCCACTAGATTAATAAAAAAAATACCCACAAAAATAGCAGTAATAAAATTTACTGACAACTCATCAAAACAGCAAACTATACAGTACACCAAAAGAAAAAGTAAAATAGTGGCTTTAATAATAATCTCCTTTATTAGTCAGTATAGACAGTTGCTACAAAAGAGGGCTTCTGTTCTGAATGGACTTGACTGTTTACATGTTTGCATAGTACATACAGTTCAATAGACACTGTAAAATCATACATTTTGTATAATAGTAAATGTAGGGCTATTCACAGCTTTCCAATAGATTGCCAGTTGATCTGCAGGTATAACACCTTTCAATTTGCAGACTAATATCACATTAAAGGATCACTAACTTTTCAAACAACTTACGCTAGGTTCACACTAGCATGCTGCAAGCAGGACTTTTCTCTCATATTTTAAGCGGAATGAGGGACAGAGTCCCCGAACAGTCACCCAACGCTAGTATGACTGCAGTCTTAGTCTTATTTATTACAGTATTAGAGAACCAAAGTGTAGTGCACTTTTTTTTAAATCGTTGATGCTTTCTGCTTGAAAAAACTCTCTAAAGTTCCTACCACTGGGTGTTTTCCTTCTTGCTAACTTGCTGTTCACACCCCCTTACTAGGGAAGGTACGTCTTTAGAAACCAATAGGCTACAGATGGGAATATAATGAAAGAGGCAATAGGAATAGGTCTCTCTTCACAGTCTTTACAGATGTAAACAAAGCTTTCCCTGTACATTGCACAGAGATGAGTCTACAGCTTCTCACACCATACAGAGAGTGTAAGGAGAGTCTATCTACTTCTTTATACCTCTGACTAGCTGCTTGCGATAATGCTAATGTGATGTTAGTCATAGATAGCAAGCCGCTTTCCTGGCTGTGCTTATAGATTTCTCTTTCTATGTCAGGGATCTTTTTAGCTGTATAATAAACTGTATTTGCACTGCAGTGTCCCATGTAAAGCACCAATAGTAGTAATAATAGTTCTGTATTGTACATGCTCCCTGTCTCCGACAGAAATGCAAAATGTACTGCAGCCATAATGGGCCTTTTAGCAGCAGAAAAACTGAGGACACCACATATGAAGGCTTATACAGCCAGAGAACAGATTGCCTAGCAAGACCTTGCAGATCTTTCAACTTTTGATTAAAACTTTTTAAGGCTCCCATACATATAAGAGAAAATTGGGTGGTACATGACTAGCTAACTATCTTAAATAATGATAATGTAATGATATCACTGAAATGAAGGATCGAGCATTTTGAATTGTGACATGTTTGATGCTTGGCTTTCCTGGGAATTAAACTGCTGGAAGAGGTGTCATGTTGTGGCGTGGACAAACAGCATGAGTATGGGGGAAAATAGGGACGAATAACTGCCATCGAACAAATTTTAGCCGATAGCTATTGAAGGTACAGTGGAGAAAAAAAGTATTTAGTCAGCCACATATCTAGAAAATCAGACAATGTGATTTTCTAGATATGTTTTCTCATTTTGTCTCTCATAGTTGAGGTCTACCTATGATGTCAATTACAGGCCGGCCTCATCTTTTTAAGTGGGAGAATTTGCACAATTGGTGGCTGACTAAATACTTTTTTTTTCCCCACTGTATATGAGCACCTTAACCCTTTTTGGTTATTCTGCAACAGATCAATTTTTTAGTGTAACATTCTTGCACAGCGGTAGACACAGACAGCCAAAGACCCTATGCAAAGAGTTACGGGCTCCTCGTTTCACAATATCTCAGCACAGTGAACCCCCCATACACCTCTCTAGTAATCCACTAGTAATTGTTAGTCAAGAAGATCATTATCTTAGGCATTTACCCACAATGTAGTAGACAGTGAAAAACTTTTAATGGGAGTTTGTCACCTCCATTGCCAAGATATCTCTGTTTTGTGTATGTAAATGAGCTCTTTGGCGCAATATTGCTGTTGTTCCAAAGAGGTAAGTGGCAACACCCTCATTGCTCCAAGGAACACATTTACATATTGACAAAAATAGCAGTATCTCAGCCAGTGTCGGACTGGGAAGTCTAGGGCCCACCAGTGGAATTGTTTCTAGGGGCCCACCATCAGAACCCCTGCAGATCAGCGGTACCGAGACAGGGCGGCTAAAGGTAATAACATGCCGGGAGCCATGCTGCTCACCCACTATACCATGTGCACCACTGCACTACCTAAACCTACTGCTACACCTTGTATGGCAAGTGAACAGCGTGGCTCCTAGAATTGTTACCTTTACCTGTAGCCGCACTGTCCTGGAAAAGCTGATCTGCAGAGGTCCTGGCTGTTGTATCATCGTAGATGTAATATTGATGGCCTATCCTAAGGACAGGCCATCAATATTAGGAAGATGGATAAATCCTTTAAAGAGGTTGTCGAAGGAATTGGAGCAACCCATGTAGCTGGCGGGAGGTGTAAAGTAAAAAATAAGTAAATTAAAAAGCATACTCACCTGTCCCCGGCGCTCCATTGTCTGCTTCCAGTGTCCATTCAGTCTCATGCCGGCGACTCCTTGCTGGGAGTCCTGCACCTCATGTGATCGCTAAGACCAATTAGGTACAGGATTTCCAGAAATGAGGCGCCGCCATGAGACCGAACAGACACAGGCAGGGGACAACAGGGTGCTGGGGACAGGTGAGTATGCTTTTTTAAAAATTTTCTTATTTTTACACCTCCCTGGCGGCCGACACAGTGGTCGCTCCAGTTTATGGACAACCTCTTTTAAGGGGTTGTCTGGGCCAAATTTTTCTATGGTCACTTCACTGGTCCCCCCACATAGTGGCTTCTTCACTGGTTCCCCATACTGTATGGGGAACAATGATGGGGTCATTATATTGTGTGGGAGCAGTGATGGGGGCTAACATCCTGTGGGGGGGACATTAAACTGTGTGGGGCATATTAAAGGGGTTGTCCAGGGTTAATCTTTTTTAAGGCCTATGCTCTGGATAGGCCATAAATACCTGATCGGTAGGGGGCTGACACATGACACCATCAGCTGTACGGAGCCACTTCCGGCGCCTGTTCTGTACACAACACAAGGCCGGAAGCAGAAAGTTCCATCTGCTGTATGGCAGCCCAGCGCCTTCACTGCAGCTCAGCTCCTACTGACTTCAATAAGTGCTGAAATACAGTGAAGGTGCCCAGCCCCTATACAGTGGACAGAGCTTTCTGCTTCTGGCCCTGTATTGTGTACAGTACGGGCATCAGAAGTAGCTCCGTACAGCTGATCGGTCCAGGGTCAGCCCCCTACAGATCAGGTATCTGTGGCCTATCCTGAAGATAAACCATAACAAATTATGCCTGGACAACCCCTTTAATAATCCCCCTAATGCCCCACACTTTAAAGAGATTGTCCAGTATAATTTTTTTCTTTTTTATAATTAGTCTGGGGGAGGTGAATCCCCCCTACCCCACCCCCCCCAAAAAAACAAAAAAAACAAAAAACATGCTAAACATACTCACCTGTCTCCAGTGCTCCGGTGTCCTCCCAGCACGGTCCGGTCCTGCAGCTCCACTGTCTTCTTTTTGCCGGAATTCCTCACTGGCTGTGTCGTCCCAGGTCCCTTCCCTTAGGCCGCTGATTGGCCTCAGGGGTCACGTGACATCACAGGTAGTCACGTGCAGAGGGAATGTCAGCTGAAAGAAAACAACAGAACTGCAGGACCGAACTGTGCTGGGAGACACTGGGGACAGGAAAGAAAGTTTGTGGGGGGATTTTTTGTTTTGTTTTTTTCACCTGCCCCTGCATAATTAAAAAAAAAAATGAAGGAGCCACTGTATGGAGTATAAGCTCCACAGTGGCCCCCACCCAGTATTATAAGCTCCACAGTGGCCCTCACCCAGTATTATAAGCTACACAGTGGCCCCCACCCAGTATTATAAGCTCCACAGTGGCCCCCACACAGTATTATAAGCTCCACAGTGGCCCCCACACAGTATTATATGCTCCAAAGTGGCCCCCACCCAGTATTATAAGCTCCACAGTGGCCCCCACCCAGTATTATAAGCTCCACAGTGGTCCCCACCCTGTATTATAAACTCCACAGTGGCCCCCACCCTGTATTATAAGCTCCACAGTGGCCCCCACCCAGTATTATAAGCTCCATAGTGGCCCCCACCCAGTATTATAAGCTCCACAGTGGCCCCCACCCAGTATTATAAGCTCCATAGTGGCCCCCTCCTAGTATTATAAGCTCCACAGTGGCCCCCACCCAGTATTATATGCGCCCAATAGCCCCCACCCCCCCCGCTTCAGTGCTATTATTATACTGTGGGGTCTCCTCAGACCCCAGAGTATAATAATCGGAGGCCCAGGGGAAGTGATTAAAAATAACAAACTCTCATACTCACCTTGCCTTACCTTTCCTTGTCATCCTCGCTCCATCCTACCGTCTTCAACGTCTTCAGGCCCTTTTCCGACGACGCTGCTGAGACCTGTGATTGGGCCTCAGCGGTCACGTGGGGGCGCACTGACGTCATTACGCGGCTGCGCCCCATGTGACCGCTGGGGCCTAATCACAGGCCTCAGTCACATGACGGAGGAGCGCCGGAGAGAACGCTGTGCCCAGGAGAGGTGAGAATATGTGTTTATTATTTTCAGTCACCTCCCCCTGGGCTGCCATCTATTGGAAAGGGGCCTGCAATATGCCAGGGCCCCTCTCCAATAACAGTATGTATAGCGGTCGGGGAACCAGGCTTTCCCCGACCGCTATCATAGTGGTCCGGGGCCCCGGCCATCTCCAGCTGGCCGCGGGCCCCGTACCCTGCCGGGTCCGGTTACGGTCGCGCCCCCTGCGACCACGATCGCAACGCCACTGGTCAGGGGCCCGATCGGGATGGTCAGGATCCCGATCGGGCCCCCATGACATGAGGACTAATAGTCGGGGCTCGGGGCCCACCGGTGGATTCACCGGTTCCCCAGTGGGCCAGTCCGACCCTGATCTCAGCAGCTGAAGGCACCGATTCACAAAACACCATTTGATTCAGGTGACCCTAACCTATTTACCTCTGGGGCGGGGTTGATATGCTGGGTTCTGGAGAGAGACTCCCTTTGTGGAAATAGGGCCCCCTGACCTATTGGCCACTATGTAGCTGCACAGGTTGCAAACCTGCCCTTACTGTATGCAGGACACTTTCAGGTTCAATTCACAGCAATATGTTAGAAATTCTAGCCTTTCTTTTGATAATGGATTGAAGTAAATATTCTAAACTGCCCCTTTAGGATCTATTCTGTGATCCTTAATATATTCAGGAAAACTAAACCACGGATTGCTGAATTGTCTCCATTGTAAATAAATCAATCCAATAATAAAACCAAAATGCAGCATCTCTGTCATATGTTACCAGTTCTTGCTAGACATGTTTCTTTATGAGTTTGGACTTTTCAGTAGATGTTGCCCCCTTCTGGTAACTAACAGAAATGGTAATCTTTCTTTTGTCTGTTATTTTGTATAAAAGATAAATTATAGCTTTACAATTTAGTATTTTTTTATTTTTTATGCTGGATAATAATGATATTATATAATGATTCATTGGAAACATCCAAATCAAACAATATGTGACAACTCCTTGATTTAAATGTACAGTAATACCTCGTACATTCGCAAGGTCAGGGTCCAGAACCGGTCGCGGATCGCGAGGAATCGCGAATGTTTGGTACAAGCAATTAGAAGTGCTTACAATGCCGATTTCTAATGTTTAACCCCTAAATATCAATAAAATTTACCCTACAGTACTGTACAGTATACTAAAGTATACTGTACAGTACTGTATATTAATACATTCATTCATTTTTCTTATACACTCACAGTAAAATGAAACTAATTACCGGGTACGTAACGAACAGGACGCTACTACCCAATAGCGAAGGTGTTTTTTGTTTTTAAATTTCACAGATCTGAGAAAAAAGAGCAAAATCTATATATGTTAGTTGCCAAAAAAATATCGCGAATCTGTGAATTCGCAAATTCGGAAACGCGAGTGTACGAGGTATTACTGTACTGTGTAATGCTAAATTTTCCTGTGATGGTGCCCTGTACAGCCGAGTTCCCACACAGGTTACAGATGATTGGTAGGGGAGACACTTTGTGGTCAGCTTATTGTCAATGCACTGTATGAAACTAAGGGACATAAGACATACATATCAGTGCTGTCATGTGGCCAAAATCCATGCAGACATGTGGTGGTCGCAGTTTTCTGATGATTGATAGGTAAAATCACTTGAAAACTACACAGCCTTTAACAGTCAGGACTAACTTTCCCCCTGTCACTAAGTAGATTTTTAAAAATGGAGTCCCCTCAGCAGCAGAAAGTGTTGCGGTCGGGAGGAAACATTCAAGCCTTATCCTGCTGAAAAATTCCAGTTGAAAGCCCTGCCATGAGAAGTAACACATGTGTCCTGCAGATATTGCTGAGCTGTCACTCATATCACTAATAGGGCTGATTGAATGTCGTATGTGATGGCTCTCCAGATAATCACCACACCAACATTTGGGGCAAAGAGAAAGCCTCCAAAGAGAACCTGGATTCATCCCAAAAGTGCAGTTCCAGTCTGTAGCTGTCCAAGTTTCTCATTCATGACATCACTGCAAATCAAGGTGATGATAGCTGTCTGTCAATGGCAGGACACATAATGGGTGCCGTGACACCAAATTTCCTTCTGCTAAGCCCCTGGAAATGGTCTAATCAAGACAAATGTGAGTAATGAAGTTGTCATCTGTATCTTGATGGTGCACAAGGAAGCCAAGGGAGCTGGTCGTGCTTCTTGGCAGATAAAACACCTCTTTACTGGGGATTTGTCTGTGCTGTCCAAACCTATTTGCCATGTGTGCAAGCCCTCATGCAACCACTGCTCCCAACAACTCTTAACTAGAGATGGGCAAAATGATTTGTCATGAACCAGGAATGACCCAAATATTCCAAATTTTTAACAAAACCAAACAAATGCCAATTTCTCAGACAACCTAAAATGACTTCTAGCACACCTTACAGTACTGATGTCATACACACTATTTAAGGTGCTGTAAGCTGCAACACAAGTCATTACAGTAATGGTGGAGATAGTGTAGGGTCTGTTTAACCCTTTCCCTGCCAGCCACGTATAGTATTTATACGTCCTCCCAGGGTAGCACTTCTGTAGCCAAGCATGTATCTAATATGTCCTTACTTCTAATGCCAATATCTCAGGATCCATTAGGACTATTAAGAAAAGAAAGGGGAGGGGGGACTAGAAATTCGACAACCACCAAACCTGAGGCGTATTATTGTCTGGAGTGCCCTAAAGGCCCCAACTGAAAATGGCAAATCACCTTGTCTGCAAAACAGGTGCAAGACCTGCAGGCACATCCACACCGCTGACAGTGTACCTGTCCCACAGTCACAACAGGTGCACAGAATTAGGGGGACATTTTCCTGCAGGTCTTCCAATGTGGTGGTGTATCTCATAATGTGTGTGCAATGTCCCACCACAGGCTTCTATGTGGGGGAAACAGGGCAGAGACTTAGTCAGCGAATGAACTCACACAGATCCACCATTAATAACAGCAGAACAGATCTCCCAGTGGCCGTACATTTCTCCAGAGAAGACCACTCTATTGAAGATTTGCGGGTTGTGGTTTTAATGGGACATTTTAAGACGCAGAGGGAGAGAAAGGAATGGGAATATAAGTTAATGCAAAAATTTCAAACTCTGCAATTTGGACTTAATATTCATGCCAGTTTCATGTCACACTATGTATGAACTGTGAGGGTCAGAAATCACCATCTCCGTCACGCCCCACAAGTTTTCCAGACTGTTTATTTCCTGACCTGTTGTAAATAACTTCTCTACTTATATTGCATTTTGTTATTCCAAGATCCTTTGAAGATCCATGTCTTGTTTGTGTATAAGAGTGTGTGAATTTTCAGTTTCTTGTATTGCACCATGTCTGAAGAAGAGAGCTAGTACTCTCGAAAACTTACTATCAAATATACTCAGTTAGCCTCTAAAAGGTATCACCTGATTTCTTCACTCTTGCACAGAGATGAGAAATCATCATCATCATCTGTGCATAACCTGTATGTGACCCCAGGGGGGGATAGCAGGGACTTCTGTCCATGTTATCCCCTCTCCTATCAATCAGAGAGCATACTGTACTTTTGCTCTCTGATTGTCACATAGAGGGATAATGTAATACCACTCTGAGCCTTACTAGAGGGGTATTCTTATGTAATACCCCTCTGAACACAACCAGGAAGTTTATTGGCTCTGTGACCCAGATATTTACCATTGTCCAGGTTGCAGCGCCAAAAGAGTTGCACCAAACACTTACACAACACATGCACAAAGTCATCAATAAAGTTTACATTTCACTCAATCCCTGTCCTGTCCATACCTGATCTTTATAGAGTAAAATATACCTCTAGCGATATCCGTCACACACAAAATAATAGCAATAACGATTATCACTAGAGATGAACATAAAAATTGCTACAATTTTTATAGGGGGATAGACAAGATAGACAATTATATTTTTATGTAAACTCCTATTTAATTTGCATGCACAAAATTGGTTGGCGCGTTTCTGCGATTTTGGCGTTTCTTTAACACCCGCACCTGTAAATATAGATATGTTTGGTATGTATGAATTCCTCACATATTGCAGTTTTTTGGAAAGTACATTTTGTTTGCAGAAAGGGACCGCTTGAGCATGTACTTTAGTAGCAAATTTGAAATTTTGTGCAATTTCTGCTTACAATCTCTGCTGAAAAGTTGCATGAAGGTGTTTTTATATACGGTATGCTGTGCAATCTCAAAAAAATTTGCTAGGTGCAGTATAGATTTTTAACATATTAGTGAATAGACAAGCAAAATCTTGCTTGTCTTCTGTATCAGCGTTTTTGAGAGTACGAGCTCTTGTTGTAGTTGATGTTTGTAGTATATATAAATTGTGTACACCTTGATCTTTTATTTTAAATGTATTTTGTGTGTGAATGTAAGATTGAATAGGAGTTTTAAGTGCAAATATATGTTTTAGTGCATTTTTTCAAAAAATTATTTGTGCTTGTCACAAAGTTACATGAAGGTGGACATGGCTATTGATAACCAACTGAGACACATGTAATCTTCAGGTTGTCTACTTTCAAAAAATATATAGGGTTTAGGGGTTCACTTGCTTTCCACGGTGTGTAATCCCTACATTTTATAGGATACTTTTTTAACATTTCCAACATCAAAGCAGATTTTTGCTCATTCCAGTTCTAGTGATTTTCTGAAGACATGTGCATGCAGGTTTAGGCCTTAGTGATATGAATGAACTCTGCATATGTTGATCTCTTATTTTTAGAGGTTTGGTGCATATAACTTTTTGTTTGGTTTCCACTTTTGGCAACTAATATACATTTATTTGCATTTTTTTTTTATAAAACATTCACTTTAAATCAAAATTGCATGAAGGTGCTTGTTCACATAAGGTACTAAGTGGCATTCTGACAATGCTGCAGGTGTCTACTTTAAGAAAATATATAGGTATGGGGGGGTTGGATGATTTTTTTAATGTTGCAATTTAGGTTTGATTTGTCCATCTCAAAGCTGTGAAAATTGCTCTGGCTACCGGAGGTGCAAAATTTCCGGAGACCCCTGACAGTGAAAGGGTTAATCTCACTGCATAATACAGAGCAGTGAATTCTGAAACACTTACAATTGCAAGCAGTAGTTATAAATAGGAGAATTTTGTCAAATATAAGGAATTACCGGCAGACTAGTGATAGAAATCATAGATAGGAGTGAGGGAGCATAACTGTGCTGCTGTATAAAGAGTGTTTAAACATACTTTTTACTGACAGACAGTCCTGCAATAAACAGTGTGACAGAGCGTTAGTCTGAAACAATATTAGCTTTTTTTTTTTTTGTCACTGTTCAAATATACAGCATTGCAGCCTGTGCAAATCTAAAAAAAAACCTAGTTTGTCAAAATGAATAAGGCATGGATCAATGAGGATTTTCACACACCTCCAGCTGATGTCTCCAAATATTGGTGCCCCCATCTCTCTTTATGATCATGTTCCATTTACTGTACTGCTGCAGATGTTGGCTGCTACTCCTAAACAGCTACCACCACTACCACAAATCAGCCAGACATGTTCTGCAGCTTGGTCCATTATATTATGCCCTGTGGCACTGCCACACATGATGCCACAGCTGCCACTATTCAGCCTGACATGTCCTACGGCCCAGTCCATTATACTATGCCCTGCCGCACTGCTACACATGTTGCCACAGCTTAGCCAGACTACCACCACTGAGTCAGACATGTCCTGTGGCCCGTCCATCATATTATGCCCTGCCTCACTGCCACACATATTGCCACAGCTACCACCACTGCCACCCCTCAGCCAGACATATCTTGTAGCCTGGTCCAACACATTACACTATACCACATGGTTGGTGCCTCAGTGCTGGAATCAAAAAAACCAAAACCATTTTGATTTCACATTTGCTCCCAGAAAGGAATCATTTTGGTGACTTTTTTTCATCACTTTTCAACTAGACTCACAGACACAAATTAGTCTCCCAAATAACAACAAGCTTGTAGTACTTACAAGTCAACAAAACAGGCTATTTTTTCTACAAAACCATTTCTTTTTGCAATATAACCACCATGTGTGTCTAAAAAACCACGGGCATGTACCTGTTCCCCCAAAAAAGGATAATTTTTGTTAAACTGTTGTTTAAATATTAAAATGCGTAAAAGAGAGTATCAGCTCAGTGTATGGTTAAATTCGAAGTTTGTATCCACTGACTACCATTTGCTTTTCTATAGACTCATATGTCACTTTCACTTCGACATAACTTTGTCTGTGTTTGCCTTAGAGTGCTAGATATTAGATAGTTTCCTATGAGCCCTAACAGTGTTATACACCATGTTTTAAACCAATTTAGGCTGAAGCCCCACATTGCGAAAATGTAGCGTTTTTGCAGCTGTAGAAACGCTGCGGCAAAAAAAACACTGCATCACTGCATTTTACAGTACCTGTGGTTAATCCCATCCACACATTACAGAAAAAAAATCCGCTGTGGAAAAACTGTGTTTTCAAAAACGCCTTCGTTTTTTTTAAATCGCAGCATGTCAGTTATACCCACAGAAATGCTGGCGTTTTCTCTATAGGTATAATAAGGACAGAAAGTCCGTAGAAAAAAGCTCAGTGAATATGCAATGAAAAATGCTGCAGCGTTTCCGCTGTGTTTTTTTCTGCATTGTTTTTTTGCTATGTTTCGCTGAATGGGCTTTAGCCTTAAGGTATGGTTCATACTAAATTTGCTCAACCCAAAACAAACCTGTAACCCAAGCCCTCTGAAATCGAATCTTGAGAGTTTCGCCCATCTCTACTCTTAACATCTAGGCAAAATGGCCTAGATGGCAGACAATTTGTCAAAATTACTATCCTGCTTCTCTCAATTCAATAATAAGCACCCTCAAGGTCTGTCAACTGAGCAAAATGTCTGCAAGTGCATAATAGAGACATGTTTAGTAGTCAATGATCTCTCACTAAGAGGTATGCTACCCAAAAGAAACCTCTGAGAGGCTTTTTATAGGCAGCAGGGGAAGTACTTTTACAACCTCTTGTGGCAAGATCCAATGTCTAATCAGACCACACCTGTAATCTGTTAAATATCTGCCTGAGACATAACTGCATATCAAGTTAGGCAGCAGTCTCACATTGCCGTTATTTTCTTGTAAGTACGTGTACATATATATACACAATGGGCTAGCTTCTTTTTAAAGAACACTGCAGACATTGGGAGAGATTACCTAATACTATTTAATAGTGTTATCTTATATGAAACAGTCTAAAAATGTGCCAGGTTTATCACAGTGACTGATGTTGGATGATGAATCTGGTGTATCTCAAAACTAATTCTCTATATTAACACTGCCTATTAGATTAATTTTTTTAGGTGAAAAAAGTGTCTAAAATAATGAATGAGGTACAAGGCAAACTGTTAGGCTACATGCACATGTTTTTTTTTAAAAAAATGACAATGAAAAATGGATGCAGCATCAGTTTTTTTCACGACCATTTTGCGTCCATGGGACAGCCCTATCCAAGGATTCCTCATAGACCTGAGTCTATTGTAGAATCTGTGAAAATAGATAATAATATCACATGTCCTATTTTTTGATGGTCCGTTAAAATGAACCCAGAAAAAACAGACACTTCAATATTCCCATTGAAACTAATGTGGTTTAAAAATGACTGTGCCGTTTTTCACTGTTGTGTGCATGAGGCCTAATGTTTATATAAGTTCTTTATAAATGGCATACTGTATACGTTACTGTTACGGTCATAGCAACGTTACAACAAATATATACCAAGATACCAGCAGTTTATTGCTTTATGCAGTTAATAACAATTGATGTCTGGCTTTATAAGGCAGCGCTGGTGGCAACAACACTATCGTGTTCATAGGTAACACAGGATCTGCAGCTCATTAACGCCCAACATGTTGGATTTTAATGAGCTGCAGATCCTGTATCATGAAGGTGTCCATAAGTATAAAGTGCTGTATGGAATTTTCACAATTTTCAGAATGGCTGCTTATGGTGGTATAATATAATTTTTGTTAGTCAGTCAGTAATGCACCCCTCTACCAGATGTGAAAAATGTCCAGAAAACCTTGGCAGCAAAAGGGTTAATAAACATGATAATTAAAGGTTCTAGTACTCTACTGGTGCTTTCCAAGGCATTTCAGAATTTATTTAAAGGGATGTTCCAAAATAACAAATACAACTAATAAATACTTACCTGTCCATTCGGCTGGGGATCCAGTGGGGACTCTCTCTTGGATGCCTGTTCTTCTAGCAGCACATCAGTCAGTCAGTGGTTGAGAAGTGGTGCTCTCTTCAAACAGAGCATCCCCAACTGAACAGACAGATACATACAGTATGTAATATTTGTTTTTTTTAAGCCTCCATTTCCTGTAAAAAGAAACTGGAACACCCACTTAGGAGCATTATATATCATATCATCACATACAAAGCTAGGGACCAGTTACAATTCACCCTTTAGACTATTTACCACTAGTTTACATATTGGTATCTTCACAATTTCAATATTTTAAAGGGATTTTCCAGGACTAAAATATTTATGACCTATCCTTTGGCATGGTCATTGATATTAGATTGTTGGGGTCCAACACCCACGGCCCCTACAGATCAGCTGTTCGAAGTGTCAACTGTGCCCTGGTAAGCATCAATTCTGCAATAAATGCTACAGTCTCTCCAAACCTAGTTGAGGTGTTTGTCGGTCAAATTTGGTAAGCATTAGAAAATGCACATGTCTATGTAATGTTTTAAAGTTCATCTTATTCCTCTTTTCTCACTTGTGATCCAGGAATGGGATCACTAATGGTAGCCTTTTAACTGAGGTTGCTAGGTCTCTCTAAACTCTCATTATTGATCGCACAGAGCACTCATGAAGCACTCTACCCGATCTTAGATAGAACTGTGTAGCTGTTAATTCACAGCCCTAGAATTCTCTCTGAGTGATTATGGCAGAAATAGGAAAATTTGGTAGCATATCTAGATCAATTCTCTGTCACTAAAAGTTATATCGATGGAGTATGGGGAGGTCATTACACCACTGGACCCCAGGGATGTATGTACAGGTTTAACCTTTAACTGACCTAGACTAAGAATGGCCTAGACTACTGACACTAACCCTTTTACTACTCTAAACCACTAAGAAATCTGACGTGTCACAACACTAGATGTTTCTGATAAATGGGGGAAGGGAAACATTTTCTAACATTTTCTTACGTAATGTTCTTCTTCTCAGTTTCGTTAGGGTCATTCACTAAATGACAGTAATAATTTAAAGGGGTTATCCAGCATTAAAAAACATTGCTGCTTTCTTTCAGAAAGAGCTCGACTTTCTCTTCTCAGGCAGTGACATGTTGTCTGTTGGTCACATAGCCATGCTGCAGCTCAGTCCCATTTATTTAAATGAGGAGAGGAAGTGGAGCTCTTTGTGAAACAGTATTTTTTTTAATGCTGGATAACCCCTTTAAGTGGGGATATTACTCATATTCATGTTATTTAAAAATAATGAAATATTGAAAGAAATGTCCATGTGCATGGTGGTGGTGGTGGCAGTGGAAGCTTGCACCTTTGGATGTCTGCCGTAGTAACTAAATTCTCTAGACACTGTGCTTATCTTCCAGTGCTTGCAATACAGCTACACATCTTTTAGCTATAATATACCATTAGCTGGCCATTTATTTTGGTGATTATTAGTGATGTATATCTGTTGCAGGAATGCAATATTGATATTTATGTCACTGGTCTGGGAGCTATTTTGGGTTCTGACACTTGGACTCTATATCAAATAGCTGTTCCGCGCAGCCTCCAGTGCCCAAACCTATACAAGGGACTGAACTGACAGCTGAAGGCTTGGGGTTTAGGCTGTTGGACTCCCACCGATTTGTTACTGGTAACCTATCCATAGGATAGATAAGCGGTATCAAAACATTCCCCAGCTTGGAAAACCCCTTTAAACTTTGCTACATCTGTATCTGCCTATTTTGAATTTATATAGATTGAAAACAATGTGGCTCATCATATATAGTAGCATTCATTTAATCCCCTAACAGTCACATTAAAATTGCAAAAACCCTTGAATTTATGGCTGAAATAAATATTGCTGGCACATAACTCCGATGCATTTTCACCCTTTAGTTATCTAACACATTTTAGCCCTCTCTGCATTCCCGCATTCATAACTTTTTAAAATTTATTTCAGTTAGCTTTATGAGACCTTGTATGTTGTGGGTACATAAGATTTTTGATAAGTTTTTATTAATTTTTGTTTTTGAGAGGTGAGATGATCAGAAAACATCAATTCTGGCATCTGAATTTTAATGTTTATGGAGTTTATCATGGAAAATAAATAATGTACTAATTTTATTTTAGGGGTTGTTACGGATGTTGTGATACCAATTCTGTGTTTTTTATTTTTCATTAACAAGGGTGTAAATGGCAAGTAGGCTTCTGACTGATAATGGGAGATGATATCATGAACAAGAGTCCATGGTACCTCCTTCCCTGTGGTTATCTGAAGTGACAGGAAGAGGAGAATAATAAAATCATGTTCTCTCCCTGCACTGTCAGCGGTTGGCTTACGTTTAAGATGTTCATTATACTAGCAATAGCAGCTTAAAAGTAAATGCATGCACTTAATAGATAGATGTGCCAAGTTTGACCAAAATAAAAGCCTCTGCTTCTTGGCTCATAGAGGGGATGATGAGTGTGGACCTCTTACTATGATGTATATGATATACATATACAGATGGTACTGTAATGATGTCTAACTTCCAGTAGAAGTGCACTAAGTAGTTTATCCACTTGTAAATATTCCTGTGCCATTATCTACAATGTATATATTTTTCTCAGTAGAATATACTGCCCATGCATTTAGGTTCCCCTTTTGTGTAGTTTTGTGAAACTTCAGTAAAACATCTCACGTATCATTCAAATGCTTTAGGCAATTTGATAAATGCTCTCAAGCATGCACTACTTTTTTGGTGCACACATCAGATATATACTAATATGTAATGATGCAGGCAGGAAAAGGTTAACAATGACATTGGTGCACTTTCTTAGCTAATATACTGTAGATGTAAAAATAAATTATGAACTACAGTGGGGAAAAAAAGTATTTAGTCAGCCACCAATTGTGCAAGTTCTCCCACTTACAAAGATGAGAGAGGCCTGTAATTGTCATCATAGGTAGACCTCAACTATGAGAGACAAAATGGGAAAACATATCTAGAAAATCACATTGTCTGATTTTTTAAGACTTTATTTGAAAATTATGGTGGAAAATAAGTATTTGGTCACCTAAAAAGAAGCAAAATTTCTGGCTCTCACAGACCTGTAACTTCTTCTTTAAGAGGCTACTCTGTCCTCCACTCATTACCTGTAGTAATGGCACCTGTTTGACATTGTTATCAGTGTAAAAGACACCTGTCCACAACCTCAAACAGTCACATTCCAAACTCCACTATGGTGAAGACCAAAGAGCTGTGGAAAGACACCAGAAACAAAATTGTAGACCTGCACCAGGCTGTGAAGACTGAATCTACAATAGGTAGTATAGTATTAGTATAGTAGTATATTAGTATTAGTATAATAGTATAGTAGTAGTATAATGCTGTACCGTGTTAACCATAGAAAGTAGTGAAAGAGTGAAGAAAGCAGGCAATGCCTTTTAAAGGCTAACTGAGTATATTTGATAGTAAGCTTTCAAGAGTACTAGCTCTCTTCTTCAGACATGGTGTAATGCTAGAAACTGAAAATTCACACTATTTATACACACACAAGACATGGATCTTCAAAAGGATCTTGGAATAACAAAATGCAATATACGTAGAGAAGTTATTTACAACAGGTCAGGAAATAAACAGTCTGGAAAATTTGTGGTGCGTGACAGAGGGATCTGTTATCTGTTTTTAATCAGGTGGTGGTTTGTGACCCTCACAGTTCATACATAATGTGACATGAAACTGGCATGAATATTAAGTCCAAATTGCAGATTTTGAAATTTTTGCATTAACTTCTATTCCCATTCCTTTCTCTCTCTCTGCGTCTTAAAATGTCCCATTAAAACCACAACCCTGCAAATCTTCCATAGAGTAGTCTTCTCTGGAGAAATGTGCAGCCACTGGGAGATCTGTTCTGCTGTTATTAATGGTGGATCTGAGTGAGTTCATGCGCTGACTAAGTCTCTGGCCTGTTTCCCCCACATAGAGGCCTGTGGTGGGACATTGCACACACATTATGAGATACACCACATTGGAAGACCTGCAGGAAAATGTCCCCCTAATTCTGTGCACCTGTTGTGACTGTGGGACAGGTACACTGTCAGCGATGTGGATGTGCTTGCAGGTCATGCATCTGTTTTGCAGGAAATGTGAGGTGCCATTTTCAGTTGGGTCCTTCAGGGCACTCAGGACAATAATACGCCTCAGGTTTGGTAGTTGTCGAAAGGAAAGGAGAGTGGGGACTAGAAATATGTCCTTGAGTCTGTTGTCCCTATGTAGCACAGGTTGGAGCTCCTTGGCAATCCTTCGTAGGATCTCCAGCTGTGGGTTATAGGTGACAACTAGGGGCACTCGGGCTTCTTTCTGGGTCTCTTAATATGTGAACAGACTGTCTCTGTTAATGGCTGCTGCTTTGTTTAATTGGTTGTCCGTAACTTTTGGTTTGTATCCCAATCAGAGAAATTTCATCCTCAGATCCTGGAGGTGCTTGTCCAGGTCTGCTTTGTCGGAGCAAATACGATTGTATCATATAGCCTGGCTGTAAATAATAGATTGTCTTGTGTGCTTGGGGTGGAAGCTGTCGTTTCTCAGGTAGGCCATTCTGTCTGTGGGTTTGTGGTATATCGATGTGATTAGCCGGTGGTCTTTAATGTATATTATGGTGTCCAGAAAGTGGATTTCACTCTCTGAATAGCTAAGTTTAAGGTTGATGGTAGGGTGAAAGTCATTGAAGTCATTATTGAATTGAAGTAGGGCCTCCTCACCTGCAGTCCAGATGACAAGGATATCATCAATATAAAGAAGGTAAATCATAGGTTTGGTGGTGCAAGTTGATAAATATGCTCCTTCCAGTTCTGCCATAAAGAGATTTGCATACTGGGGTGCACATTTGTTCCCCATTGAAGTTCCCATTCGCTGTAGATATAGATCCTCTCCAAAAGTAAAATCATTGTGGCTAAGGATGAATTGTATGAGTTGTGTTACTGGTTCTGTTGGGAGGTTTTGTTTCTCCAGGTATACCTGACATGCTGCAACTCCATCCTTGTGGGGAATGTTGGTATACAGGGATTCCACATCCATGGTGGCTAAAATGGTACCCTCAGGTAGTGGGCCCAGGGCACTCAGTTTGTTAAAAAGGTCAGTGGTGTCCTGAATGTAGCTTGGAGTATCCCTGACAAGGGGTTTTAGGAGATTTTCCACCCAACCCAAGATGTTTTCCGTCAGTGTCCCAATGCCAGAAATTATAGGCTTCCCAGGGTTGCCATCTTTGTGTATCTTTGGGAGCATGATGACACAATATACATTAAAGACCACTGGCTACTCACATCAATATACCACAAACCCACAGACAGAATGGCCTACCTGAGAAACGACAGCTTCCACCCCAAGCACACAAGACAATCTATTATTTACTGCCAGGCTATATGATACAATCGTATTTTCTCCGACAAAGCAGACCTGGGATACAAGCCAAAAGTGACGGACAACCAATTAAACAAAGCAGCAGCCATTGACAGAGACAGTCTGCTCACATATAAAGAGACCCAGAAAGAAGCCCGAGTGCCCCTAGTTGTCACCTACAACCCACAGCTGGAGATCCTACGAAGGATTGCCAAGGAGCTCCAACCTGTGCTACATAGGGACAACAGACTCAAGGACATATTTCCAGTCCCCCTCCTTTCCTTTCCTTTCCTTTCCTTTCCTTTCCTTTCCACAACCACCAAACCTGAGGCGTATTATTGTCCCGAGTGCCCTGAAGGCCCCAACTGAAAATGGCACCTCACCTTGCCTGCAAAACAGGTGCATGACCTGCAAGCACATCCAAACCGCTGATAGTGTATCTATCGCACAGTCACAACAGGTGCACAGAATTAGGGGGACATTTTCCTGCAGGTCTTCCAATGTGGTGTATCTCATAATGTGTGTGCAATGTCCCACCACAGGCCTCTATGTGGGGGAAACAGGCCAGAGACTTAGTCAGCGCATGAACTCACACAGATCCACCATTAATAACAGCAGAACAGATCTCCCAGTGGCTGCACATTTCTCCAGAGAAGACCACTCTATGGAAGATTTGCAGGGTTGTGGTTTTAATGGGACATTTTAAGACGCAGAGAGAGAGAGAGAGAAAGGAATGGGAATAGAAGTTAATGCAAAAATTTCAAAATCTGCAATTTGGACTTAATATTCATGCCAGTTTCATGTCACACTATGTATGAACTGTGAGGGTCACAAACCACCACCTGATTACAAACAGATAACAGATCCCTCTGACACGCACCACAAATTTTCCAGACTGTTTATTTCCTAACCTGTTGTAAATAGCTTCTCTACATATATTGCATTTTGTTATTCCAAGATCCTTTTGAAGATCCATGTCTTGTGTGTGTGTATAAATAGCTAGTAGTCTGAAAAGCTTACTATCAAAAATACTCAGTTAGCCTCTAAAGGGTATCGCCTGATTTCTGCAATAGGCAAGCAGCAATCAACTGTGGGAGCAATAATTAGAAAACGGAAGACATACAAGACCATTAATAATCTCCCTCGATCAGGGGCTCCACGCAAGATCTCACCCCGTGGGGTCAAAATGATCACAAGAACGATGAGCAAAAATCCCAGAACCACATGCGGGGACCTAGTGAATGACCTGCAGAAATCTGGGACTAACGTAACAAAGGCTACCATCAGTAACACACTACGCCGCCAGGGACTCAGATCCTGCAGTGCCAGACATGTCCCCCTGCTTAAGCCAGTACATATTCAGGCCCATCTGAAGTTTGCTAGAGAGAATTTGGATGTTCCAGAAGAGTATTGGGAGAATGTCATATGGTCAGATGAAACCAAAGTAGAACTGTTTGGTAGAAACACAACTCGTCATGTTTGGAGGAGAGTGAATGCTGAGTTGCATCCAAAGAACACCATACCTACTGTGAAGCATGGGGGTGGCAACATCATGCTTTGGGGCTGTTTCTCTGCAAAGGGACCAGGACGATGGATCCGTGTACATGAAAGAATGAATGAGGCCATGTATCGTGAGATTTTGAGTGCAAACCTCCTTCCCTCAGCAAGGGCATTGAAGATGAAACGTGGCTGGGTCTTTCAGCATGACAATGATCCCAAGCACACCACCAGGGCAACGAAGGAGTGGCTTCGTAAGAAGCATTTCAAGGTCCTGGAGTGGCCTAGCCAGTCTCCAGATCTCAACCCCATAGAAAACGTTTGAAGGGAGTTGAAAGTCCGTGTTGCCCAGCGACAGCCCCAAAACATCACTGCTCTAGAGGAGATCTGCATGGAGGAATGGGCAAACATACCAGCAACAGTGTGTGCCAACCTTGTGAAGACTTACAGAAAACGTTTGACCTCTGTCATTGCCAACAAAGGATATATAACAAAGTATTGAGATGAACTGAGATGACCAAATACTTATTTTCCACCATAATTTGCAAATAAATTCTTTAAAAATCAGGCAATGTGATTTTCTGGATTTGTTTTCTCATTTTGTCTCTCATAGTTGAGGTCTACCTATGATTTCAGTTACAGGCCTCTCTCATCTTTTTAAGTGGGAGAACTTGCACAATTGGTGGCTGACTAAATACTTTTTTCTCCACTGTATGGCCACTATATACAGTAAACTGGTCCACTATGTACAGGTATCTGATTTTTCCCATATGGAGCCATACTCAAATGATGTATATACAGTGCTGGCCAAAAGTATTGGCACCCCTGCAATTCTGTCAGATAATACTCAATTTCTTCCAGGAAATGATTGCAATCACAAATGCTTTGGTAATAATATCTTCATTTCATTTGTCTTCAATGGAAAACCATAAAAAGAATTGTCAAAAAGCCAAATTGGATATAATTCCACACCAAACATAAAAAAGGGGGTGGACAAAAGTATTGGCACCCTTTGAAAAATCATGTGATCCTTCTCTAATTTGTGTAATTAACAGCACCTGTTACTTACCTGTGGCACATAACAGGCGGTGGCAATAACTAAATCACACTTGCAGCCAGTTGAAATGGATTAAAGTTGACTCAACCTCTGACCTGTGTCCTTGTGTGTACCACATTGAGCATGGAGAAAAGAAAGAAGACCAAAGAACTGTCTGAGGACTTGAGAAGCAAAATTGTGAGGAAGCATGAGCAATCTCAAGGCTACAAGTCCATCTCCAAAGACCCGAATGTTCCTGTGTCTACCGTGCGCAGTGTCATCAAGAAGTTTAAAGCCCATGGCACTGTGGCTAAATTCCCTAGATGTGGATGGAAAAGAAAAATTGACGAGAGATTTCAACGAAAGATTGTGCGGATGGTGGCTAAAGAACCTTGACTAACATCCAAAAAAGTTCTAGCTGCCCTGCAGTCCGAGGGTACAACAGTGTCAACCCGTACTATCCGTCGGCGTCTGAATGAAAAGGGACTCTATGGTAGGATACACAGGAAGACCCCACTTCTGACCCAGAGACATAAAAAAGTCAGGCTGGAGTTTGCCAAAACTTACCTGAGAAAGCCAAAAACTTTTTGGAAGAATGCTCTCTGGTCAGATGAGACAAAAGTAGAGCTTTTTGGAAAAAGGCATCAACATAGAGTTTACAGGAAAAAAAAAGAGGCCTTCAAAGAAAAGAACACGGTCCCTACAGTCAAACATGGCGGAGGTTCCCTGATGTTTTGGGGTTGCTTTGCTGCCTCTGGCACTGGACTGCTTGACCGTGTGCATGGCATTATGAAGTCTGAAGACTACCAACAAATTTTGCAGCATAATGTAGGGCCCAGTGTGAGAAAGCTGGGTCTCCCTCAGAGGTCATGGGTCTTCCAGCAAGACAGTGACCCAAAACACACTTCAAAAAGCACTAGAAAATGGTTTGAGAGAAAGCACTGGAGACTTCTAAAGTGGCCAGCAATGAGTCCAGACCTGAATCCCATAGAACACCTGTGGAGAGATCTCAAAATGGCAGTTTGGAGAAGGCACCCTTCAAATCTCAGGGACCTGGAGAAATTTGCCAAAGAAGAATGGTGTAAAATTCCAGCAGAGCATTGTAAGAAACTCATTGATGGTTACTGGAAGCGGTTGTTCGCAGTTATTTTGTCTAAAGGTTGTGCTACCAAGTATTAGGCTGAGGGTGCCAATACTTTTGTCCAGCCCATTTTTGGAGTTTTGTGTAAAATGATCAATGATTTGACTTTTTTTTTTCATTCTCTTTTGTGTTTTTTCATTGCAAGCAAAATAAATGAAGATATTATTACCAAAGCATTTGTGATTGCAATCATTTTCTGGAAGAAATTGAGTATTATCTGACAGAATTGCAGGGGTGCCAATACTTTTGGCCAGCACTGTATATATATATATATATATATATATATATATATATTATATGTGTGGTGAAATACCTATATACATTGGTGTACAGCCATTTATATTCTTTCTTAATTGGTCTTGTGGACCTTCCTGCACTCATTCCTTCTGGGACTGAAACATGCTAAAGGTTAAGCTGCTTTTCTTGACAATAATGTTTAACTAGACACATAAAAGGTTAAGCTGCTTTTCTTGACAATAATGTTTAACTAGACACATAAAGAGTTAAATAAACAAACAGCTGCAGCAAACTTTAACTGCATCGAATGAATAGTTTTTCACTTGCTTTTGTTTTTGTCACGCTTCAGGAAGTTAAACTTTGCTACATGTATATATAAATTCACTTATAATGGATTTTACAGACACATCTGTGAGAAGTTTGTTCCAAACAGTAGCGGAACTACCACCACAGCAGCTGTAGTGGCGTGATATGGGATGCACGGTGCCCCCTGGAGGGCTGAAGGGGAAATGGAGGCAGCTGTAGGCAGGACAGGAATAGGTAAGTAAGGCTGTGGCAAGAGTATTTGTTCGGTGAACCTCACCTAGATAAATCTTACGAGGTTCACCTGGCAGTTTTGTTCGGACCGAACACATCTGAAATGAAACTGCTATTATTACACTGTTTTCAGACCCCAGAGTTTAATTACCGGAGGCCCAGGGAAGGTGATTGAACATAAAAAAACAGTGTTAGTCACCTCTCCTAGATTCCAGTGCCCGTCTTCAAGCCTCTCCAATGACCCCAAGTGGGTCATGCTGGGGTCATTATGTACCGTGATGCTGGTGTGATCCACATGACGTCTGTGACAATGTCTGTGACGTCATTGAAGAGGCACGAAGACTGGTGCCACAGCCCAGGAGAGGTGAATATCACTAGATTTTATGTTTGATCTCTTCCCTTGGCCTCTGATCATTATACTCAAAGGTCTAAAGAGACCACAGAGTATAATAATAGTTCGTGTTTGGTGAACCCCCAAAATTTTGTTTCTGCCGAACACAAAATTTTTGCAGTATTTGTAACGAACACCCAAAGAACCACTATGGTACCTTACACTGTGTGGAGACCCCACTATGGTACATTATACTCTGTGTAGGGGCCACTATGGGACATAAAACTGTGTGAAGGGACCACTATGGGACATTATACTGTGTGAAGGGGCCACTATGGGGCATTATACTGTATGGAGGGGCCACTATGGGACATTAAACTGCATGGAGGGGCCACTATGGTACATTATACTTTGTGGAGGGGCCATTATGGTACATTATACTTTGTGGAGGGGCCATTATGGTACATTATACTGTGTAGAGGGGCCACTATGGGACAAAATACTGTTTGAAGGGGCCACTATTGGACATTACACTGTGTGAAGGGGCCACTATGGGGCATTATACTGTGTGGAGAGGCCACTATGGGACATTATATTGTATGAAGTGGCCACTGTGGGATATTATACTGTGTGGAGGGGCCACTATGGGACATTATACTATGTCAAGGGACCATTATGGGACATTATACTGTGTAGAGAGGCCACTATGGGACATTATATTGTATGGAGGGGCCACTGTGGAATATTATACTGTGTGGAGGGGCGCCTATGGGACAATATATTGTATGGAAGCCACTGTGGGACATTATGCTATGTGGAGGGGCCATTGAGGTCTGCAGGACTGGACACAATGACACAGATTTACCAATGAAAATATGCCTTGCACCATGATCGTTTTAGACAGTTTTTACAACTCATTTGACATGAATCATGGCCAATAATGCAACACTTTGTGGCAAAAAATGCACCACAATTATTTGAGTGGTGTAAAGTTGGACTAGCCTGTTTAACAGTATGCCAGATTTATCATCCAAGCATCAGCTACTATGATAAATCTGGTAAAGTTTAAAAGGAGTCTGGCATCCACACCCAGTATATCAACCCAACCCCACAGATACCTGAATCAAATAATGTCGTCCTCTTGTGCATCTGTGCTTCTATTGATAATATATTGCTGTTTTTGTCAATGTGCATATGAGCTGCTTGGTGCAACTCCCTAACAATCCAGCTTATAATAATGCTGTCTAGCCATACATTTTTAAGCTTCTGAAATGAGGAACTCTGAATCTTTCTCTTCTGAAGTCCTGGCTAACATGAAACTGCCAATAAAATAATGTTGACACTGATGCAGAATGCATGTATGATTTATTTTTCTTAATGTTTTTGCTTATTTTACAAATCAACAATATCTGTAATCAAATAATAATAATTAATAATCAAAAAATATATACACAATTTCCTTATCACTATAAAAAATAACCAAATAAAATATATAAAAATTGAAACCAAATATTCACCACATTTAACAAAATGCACGTAAGGCATCTTGTCTTTTAACCTAAAGCCTTCTAGGATTTTTATTGTCTTATTTTGAAAAGTGCATGGGGGACATGAGACAACCTTGTTGTGCCACTGTTGTGAAAATTTAAAGGGGTATATGTGGATCAGACCGCTCAGACCCCCCACTGATCAGGAGAACGGGGAATTGTGATGGATGTGCACGGGTGCATTAATTTCAATGTACTGTCCTTCAGAAATACTTCAGTTATCTATGTCACTTTCATTGAAATGAATGAAGTGGTGCTCGACTATCCAGACCACTGCTCCACTCAGATATGGGGATAAAATTCCCCCATTCTGTTGATCATTGGGGCGTCCCTGTCACTGTCCTCCCATACTCCAAAGATACACTGATAGAGAATTTAGATTGTGAGCCCTATATGGGAAAGTGACCAACATCATCTATAAGCGCTGTGGAATATGTTGGCGCTATACAAGTAAGCAAAATAAATAAATAAATAGCTCCTACTTTTGGTAATGAAGCTTGATACAGTAATTGCATTTTAAAAAAGGTCTTACCCAATGTCCGTACAGTCCAAATCTTCCCATATAAAACACCATTCAGTTTTTTTTAAGGCCTTACCTGTGTCCAGTGACACAATCAAGCTTGCATACATGAATTTAAAAATAAAACAAAAAAACTGAAAATTTGGCTAGTTGAGGATTTCCAATGATCACCCAAAAAATTGTTTTATATTGAGTGACAAATAGAATCACATACGGTAGTAGTTAGTAGTGGTTTCCAATAGGGAGTAAACCTGAAGTACCATAATGGTTTGTGCCATAATGCTGCTAGTGAAAAGATAGTGAAAAGTTTAAAATATTGAATATGAGGAGCCAAGACAGAACAATTGGAAGCACTGCTTTCAGACATGTGATGTGTAGATGAATGTTTTGTATAGTGGAAGAAGAGCAACATTTCAGGTATAATAAATATTGGAGATCTACTAAATTTTATGTTTTGAACCAATGCTGTGAGCAAATAAGCAAAGCAGTATGCTTTAAAAACCTGAAGTCACACGGATGCAGGCTCCAACTGGCCCACAGGGAAGCAGATGAATCCCTCAGTGGGCCCTTGACAGGGAATAAGTGTCTGATCGCTGGGGGGCCTGATCGCCAGGCCCCCCAGTAATCAGGAGGACAGGAGACTGAAAGTCCTCCTTGTGAATGGAGCGCCAGTGCTCTTATGTGACCTGCTCTCCATTCAGCACGATGATCAGGCCCCCAGCGATTGAACTCTTTTTCCCTGTCTCGTGGATGGGGATAAGTGCCCAAAGCGGCACAACCCCTTTAAAAACTGCAAGAACGGTTTCTGTTCATAGAGTGGATCCAGAGAAGGGGACACTGCCTCAGACATCCAAACAACAAATTGATCATATGGGCTCTAGTTATCTTCACAAAACAACACCTCACAGGGAGGTGACGGTGTTACGTTAGAGACGAACATTCTCTGTTTAAGACTAAGTTGGATTATCTGTACTGCAGTTTTATAGCATAGATTTGTTTCCATATTAGTTCTACCTCTCTTTTGTGTTCTTGCATGCATGTCTCTATAATTCCTATTTTAGGACTATAGAAAGGCTAACATTCACTCCTGTGTAGGTTCATTTAACTTCCCCTGCTCTGATGACTGTTTTCGACTCCTTTGCTGGAAAACTTGGGAAACCTTTCTTAAGGTGCCCGCCTCAGAACCAGTTGCTTCAAATAATTTAGCCATGAATCCTACCCCAGCAGTCCTAATGAAATTTCCACCAGCAAATACATATAGAACAGGATTAACGCTACTACTGAGAAATGCAAAAGCTGTAGCATTAGGCCTTGCACCTTTTGCTGCTTTTATAAGTTTTTCTTTAGAGAATAGTTCCCCTGACACTTGCATTGCATTCACAACTTGATATGGAAGCCAGAAGAGGGCAAAGGTTACTATGATCATGATAACCAGTCGGCTGGTTTTATGTTTGGTCTGAAACTTTACAGTTCGCAACCTTAGACCAATGTAGACATAGCATGACACTATGATTGTAAAAGGTATAACAAATCCCATGATAGTTTCCAGCATGTATTGGAAGGCTACTGGAGAGTCCCTGGTGACACAATGTTGTATATCATCCTTAATTATTACTGTACGGTAAATTGGCATAGGTATTCCAAGTAATGATGCTTGTACCCATATTGCAAGAACTATAATTCGAGCAGTCAGCTTTGTCCTTATTTTCTGAGATATGTATGGTTTAGCAACAGCTAGATAGCGGTCCATGCTCATGAAGGTTATCAAAAATATACTGGTATACATACTTAAACAGCCAATGTAATGACAAATCTTACATATGATATTTCCAAATATCCAGCTACCAGTGGAAAGTAGATGGAGGAAAAATGGTGCTGTGAGGATGACAATAATGTCTGCCACAGCCAGATGTAAAATAAGGATGCAGGTCACTGTGCGTTTCTTCATTCGTGTCAAGATTGTCCAAATGACAAATGCATTTCCTGGGAATCCAAAGATGAAGGCGATAGAGAGAATTAAAATGCCGAGACTGGAAGATGACTGATGTAATGGAGGTGTGCTGGAATTTGTAAATCCAACATTGACAGTTGTCATCAGCTCTGTCACAGTGTGCTGTTAATAGAAATGATAGAAAATATAAGAAAGATAAGAAAACAAAATAAACTGGCATTTTTATAATTAAAATATATTTCCTATATAGATCTAGCCCATCAAAAAAATTACACATAAACAATTCATGATTAATTCATTTTATTCAAGAATCGACAGCACTATATATTAAAAACAATTAAAAAAGAAAAACTGAGGTGAAGGTCCTGGCCCGTTCCCAACACGATCAGGTACATGCAATAAAGTGCCATGCGCTAGTTTGTAATTTGCATCCCAATACAATAATATAAAACTAAGCTGTAATTGTACAAAAAATAAATAATTATAACAATAATTAAGTACAAAAGTATCAATAAATTCATATATCACACAAATATCAGAATAAGGATATAATGTAAATAACATATAAGTGAAGTATAGGGGAACACCACAAATATATCAAAAACTTAGTTCATAGAGTAATTTAACAATTCATGGCATATATAATCATTGTATGTTTGTAGCCCATGTTGGATAGTCTATAAAATAGCACAAACATGTAGTTTGAGCAATCGTTGTGCAATTTATCACATAGCCAGAAATTGTTAAGCACAGGCAGATAGAGTATTATACAGAAAGTGTATACCAGAAACCACGACCTCCACCTCGAGCCCCAACGCGCGTTTTGCCCCTTGGGCCTGATTATAATATATAATATGACTTCCTTTCACACAAACAGGAATGGACATTTCATATCTGGGACCTATGCACATGCCGAGGCAAAGGGGCTCACTGATTAAAACAATGCTAAAAGAGTGTTCTACATTAGATCTCAGGGAAGGGTCTATATAATGATTTTCCATGGCAAACAATTGCTAGTGGACTGTGTGACCAATGGAATTTCTATCAGTCAGGAGGGAAGTACTCCTTATTACCTTGGTATAATCAAATTAACAGATGGAAAGATAGAGGCCCATAAGATGTTAAAGGGGTTGTCCAGGAAGTTGTAATTGACTTACTTGGTCCAGGGTTATGCTGATGATGGACCTGTGAGTTACAGCAACGTCATGAAACCTGGGTCAAGTGATCCGTAGCAGCATTCTGCCCCCTCCCTCCTTCTCCAATCTCACAGGTAATTAATTACCTATGCTATGGAGGCTGACTGACTATAGTAAAGCCAGCCCTCATAACACAGGTAATTAATTACCTGTGAGATCAGGGGGTGAAGTGGCGCAGCAATCCAGGGTTTGGATCACATGACCAGTGGTAATGACGTGGCTGGGACCCCCGGGTCCATCATGAGTGATTCCCGGACCAGGTAAGTCAATTAGAACTCCCTGGACAACCCCTTTAAGCACAAGGGTCCTTGGTTGCATGTATACAGTTATTCTAAAAATAACAAGTGCATATACTGTATGTGTCGCAGCCCAGATAGAGGGAACCGGAGGATGGGAGTAGTAGTGGCGGATGACGTGCCATCAATTAGGCCGAGTACTCTCAACCACTCTCCCCAGCTCTGCTCTTAGGCTGGACTGATGAGGGGGGCCTGCTGTACTACCTGATGCTCGTGGTAGTAGTTTTCCCTGGGGCACTTCCAATTGGATAGGGGACCTCTCTACTCTGAGCCAGTGTGATGGTGTTTGGAAGGGCTCAGATGGTAATTTCAGGAATGACTCAGGAAGGCAGTTGTACAGTTGAAACAGGTTTTAACTTTCTCAGCAAATGAACAAATAAACCAGCAGCTTCCAAATGGGTTTTTTAGTCTCCCAGTACTCAACTTCCCCAGCCTTGGTCTTGGGAGGATGCCCAGTGATGTTTAGGCTCTAGTGACGTACTCCACTCCAAAACTAACTCCACTCTTCAGCCTCCTCCAGCAGCAGATACTCGGGGCTGTACTCCAGGGTAGTCTGGTTACCTTGTGGAAGGTGCTGGGACAACACCTCCTGTTAACGGACTCCACTGCTCCTCCTGGCACAGTGCCCATAGTGTTGATATTCCCTGTCTCACGGCTGTCTTACACTGAGCCCTGGACTGAATTCTTCCTCCTCAGAGGCTGTAGGAACTGCTGGCACTGTCTCCTCTGCATTCTCTTACTCCACTGCCCTATACTGCACTGAGGCTGTAATGACTACCTAAGAGAACTAAGTCTCTCAGACCCCGCCCAGTCGCCTGTGATAGGCAGGGCTGTACCAAGTACAGGGGTTTGAATAAAGGGGGAACCACAGGGAAAATAACAAGGGGAAAGCTGTAAAACTAATTACATAAAACATAGAACATATAGACAGGACATACAAACATAACCCAGAGGCACAAAGACAAACACAATATAAGCAGGAGCACTCTGGGATGCTGCATATGCAAAAACTAGGGATGAGCACACCAATTCAGATCAAACCAGAATCAACCCAAAAGATTTAAGTTTCACCCACGAAACACTATTTCAGACCCCAGAGTATAATAAGTGGAGGCCCATGGTTGGAGACTAAACATAACAAACAGTTTTCACCTTGCCTCACCTCTCCTGGGCATACTGGTGGCATCTGATGGTCCTTCTGCGTCCTCTTCCAGCCTCTGGCTTTCATCACAAGCCAGGGGGTCAGTGCTGAGTCCTGTGATAGGGCCTCAGTGGTCATGTGGGGAATGTCAACCTCATGACAATCTTTGAAATATATCTCTCCCTATTTGCACTTTTATTGTTTGTTGCTTATTTTATGACTTATTATTCTTCTGTGTACTTTAGTAAAATAGTTATTGCTGCCTGAGCCCTATAACCTTTTTACTGGTATTTCTTTAATGGCTTTTGTACAGTAATAAATCATGTAGATTAGATCAGTGAGACATGATCTAAGCCACTGGATTGATAACTCTAGCACAAATCTGTATTATGGCTCCATGTACAAAGGTTGTAATGGCGTTGCCTCTATGCATCTAGTTTACCTCCATGCACCTCTTATTTCATAGAGGCATTCAGAGGATTCTTCAGTCACATTCTACACAAATACAACTGAAAAAATGGTGCATTGGGTAGAATATATCTATGAGGCTACATACTAAAGAGCCAAAACTTCCCTACATGCTTTGTGCACTGGGCTCTACTTCACATGTATGAGCCCTTACGTTTGAATACCAAGAATCTGCATCGGGCATTGTATACAGGGTGTCATGGGGTTTAGGATGTAAAAAGCCAATTAGTTCAAAGCACAGAATAACAGATGCATCAACAGCAACTTGTTTCTAGTTTATAAAAAATATATTTTTCTATACTATGAAAGTGAAAATCAACTGAAAATAAGTGAAAAACAGGAAATTAATGCAGCCCTATTATAAACTGAAAACTGTCTCAATACACTTCTGTGCCTGATAAAAAAGAAACAGTAACCTCCTGAGCTATATCTAAGGCATCTCATTCAACTATCTAGTAATGCTGCTCAGTATTGATGAGGGGCAAGAACCCAAAACAGTATTGTCTGGTGTGGTTAGTGTGAGATAATATGCCACAAATAACTGCTTGGCTATTACTGTAACTCCTATACAAGTGAAAGGAGGGACACATACCTGCATGGTCTCATTCTCATTCTCGAGATCGAAGCGAGTCCCAGAGATATCAAGTATTTATGGAATATCCTATGCATATAGCCATATGTACTGAGATGCTAATGCCCCATTCATTTTTATTTAAATTATCTTTAATAAAATAAATAAATTGCAGTGTACTTACATTTTCAGCCATTGTGTAGAAGTCTTCTATGAACCTGGAGTACACCTATTTATATGCTTATTAACACATGTAAAAAGAATGCAGACACTACTTCTCAAACGGGCATAGAGGAGAATCTCTGCAGGATATTTCAACGGTGTCCTTTAGAATATTGCAAATAAAACTTCCTGCTCTTACAGCATATGACAGTGTGTTCTGTTATAACAGCCCTGCCGGATTGCATAAGAAGAATTTATCGTCATCATAGAATCAAATCCATATTTAGACACTCTCTTAGGGGTGGGATGATGGTGCTCAGATGTGACCAGACTTCACCAATCTCTAGGTTTAGTAAAATAATGGAATTTGTCATGAAACCAATTCAACACAATATCATATTATGCTAACAAAGGTGTTGAGAGTCTGCAATTCCCCATCCCGCACCCCCACAAAGTGGTCACACATAGACACAAATAGGATAGTTAGCATATGGCTTTGTGATAACTTGCTGTTATCACATGTTGCTGTTGTTAAAGGTGCTTATCTTGTGACACATATATTGGGATAGGTAAGGTGGAACACTTGTATGTTTAGAAGCCATTTACATCAATAAGTTCCTCAATAGCCCCTTCACCATGGGATATATTTGGGAATACAGGTAACTGGTAAAGTTAAAAGACATACAATGAAATCTGCATTAAAAATCATTTGCTTTATTACAATCATGGTGATTTATTGCAAAAAAAAAGTTTTCACAATTTTACAAAAGTGAAGATGAAATAATAAAAGATTAAGCAGATTAAGAGATAGACAGATATAATTTATAATGAATGGATGGATAATAATTTATCATGAATGGACGGATGTAAATCAGTCAATAAACAATTTAATAAACAAGGCACAATTAAGAGTATGTCTAAATGAGAAAAAGTGTATATTCTGTCAAGAAACAGTGCTTCTCTTATTCACTGTCTGTGTCGGGTATTGCAGTCCACACCCATTGACTTGAATAAGATGAGATGCAATATAAACCACAGCCCATGGAGAGGAATGGCATAATTTCTGCAACAAAATATACATTTTCTCTAACCTCAGACAACCCTTTGAGTAGATTAAGATCCCATGTGTTAGCAAAGTGACTGCCACTTTTGTGTTTAAGAATCAGGTTAGTGTGTTGGTCAATATGGCAGAAGAAATAGTACTTTCTTTCACCTACAAAACAATGTCAGTACAGATGAAGCTGCCTCCTTGTGTGAGGAGTCCTTTTGCAGATTCTCTCATACAATGAGAAAATAAGATTTCTATAAATAAGAGGTGGGTACTAGGTGTCACCACGTGCTTGCTATCTGGCAGAATTATGGAGGGAATTAGGCTTTCTTTATCTAAATCACTGTTTTCTAAATTGGGGGTAGTGTAAACACCTGGGAGTCGCAAGCCAAGTTGATAAATTTCTTCCACGTTGCAGGACTGCAAACTGCTGACAATATTAAATGCCGGTATTTTGCAGTCCTGCAAAAGGATCTTTGAGGATTTCACAGTCATATGACCAATTTCATGCAAGGGCGGAGCTTGTACAATTGCTCTGCATATGGAAGCTATCTAGGGCTGCCTGTAGGGGTAGAACATGAGGTTAAGATTGCTATCTGTGGTGGTAAGAGTGGTGGAAGCAGAGCTAAATGTTGGTGTGTGTGTGTGTGTGGGGAGGAATTCGGATGAAGCAATGCTGAGTGTGTGGAGGGAAAATGTAGGTGGCAGAGCTGAAAGTGTGGAGGGAAAGTGGATATAGCAGAGCTTAGTGTTTAGAGTGAGAGTGAAGGTAGCAGAGTTTTGTGTATGGGGGACATGAAAGCAGAGCTGACTATATGGAGGGATCAGGCTATATGCTGGGAGGAAACATAAAACTAGCAGAATTTGGGGGGGTAACAATGAAGCATGGAGGTAGCACTGCTGTGTATGGGAGAAAACATGGAGGTGACAGAGCTGTGTGTGTAGGAAGGAAAACTTGGGGTAGCAATGTTGTGTGTGTGGAGAGGGAAGCATGGATGTAGCATAGCTGTGGGTCTGGAGAACATGGAGACAGCAGAACTGTGTGTACAGGGAAAGTGGAGGTAGCAGTGCTGTGTGTGGGGAGAACATTGAGGTAACAGCTGTATGTGTAGGGAATGTGGAGGTAGCAGAGCTGTGTGTGTAACAGGTGTGAATGAAGGAAGAATAAGCGGAATAGAGGCAGTACACAGCTGAAAACCATAATAGAGGTAGAATATGGTTGACTTCTTTTTCAAGTGGGACTGAGTATCGTAATGTCTTGCCCAAACGGGGGTCCTGCTTTCAAACTCAAGTTTTGGGAACCACTGATCTAAAGCACTAGCATAAAACAAGTCTTACTTTTGGCAATTCAATTTGGTTGTGTACAAAAAGTGATTGATGGCTTGTTGCTAGGATCAGTGTGAACCTGTTCACCAGTTCCCCACTGATCACAAGAATGAATGAGCCTCTGCATTCAGAGAAACACTGTGGAACCTTTGCCTTTACCAGACACATTGTTTTTTAAACAGAGCACACCAGTTTTCTGGTGTAAAGTGGCACATTTTTTGGATGGTTGTTGTTTGGCAAAAAATGTGCAACTTTGTCCTTTTCAAAAAACAGTACGCAGAGCTAGGCCTGGACAGGAGTCCCTTATCCGACAGATTTAGTATAACTTGTGCCAGAAAACTGACAAAGAATCCCACACCAGGAGAGGAACTGATAGAAAACACCAGTCTTAATAGTTAATAGTTCCCCGCTGTCAGTTTTTCCATCTGCTGTGTCTTCATTCTTGTGGTCATTGGAGGTTAGAAATGAAGCCTAAATTGTTGGTACTATCTGCTACTACTTATTACTCTCACTAGTAGAACAGAACTTCTATAGTGCCTCTCTGTGAGCACTATTCTGGAGGAGAACCAGGCTGCAAATGTCTATTTTTCTAGTAGTGAGAAATGGAGCATTACAGATCACCCACTAAATCCAGTCAGAGAGGTTCTTTGTAGATGATGTATAGATATCCCAATTGTGGGACTTTATTAGTTAAGAATTTCCAAATGGCCTTTAAAATGCAAACAATGATGACTGAGGTATACATAAAGGGTTATTCCCATTTTAGACATTTATTGTTTCAGCTTCTATGCTCAAATTTAGGGTCCCTCGATCCCTGTCCCCCCGTCCTCCAGGCACTGCATTCAGATGAATAATGAAGGGGGAAGTGGCTGCACAAGGTGCTGATATACCCACAAAATATATCTTTTTACACCTTAATGTTACAATGAAAGCATATGTAGTATTTACACCACAGTGGGGGTTATTACTGTGTTTATATTAATGTTTTTCGGGAATTATTAATTGATAAGTCAACAATTGAAGATCAGAGGGAGTCTGACACTCGGGACCCCAGCCCATCAGCTGTCTGAAGTGGCAGCAGTTTCATTCCCTGAGCACTGCTTCTGTTTCATGGGCCGTTTGCCATCACGTTCATTGGTCCCATGGTCTAATTGCTGCTCAGTCCTACATAATGATCAATGGCAATCTCTGTATGCACTTTCATACATGAAAAGCTGTCAATCACAATTACTGACTGCAAAACTTAGAATGAGCAGAGGCATACAGTAAAACAATAAAGAGCAAGTTATACTGAATGTTTTTCTACAAAACTATAAATCAATCTGCTCTGCTTCTCGTGAGCTATAACCCACTGTCTACATTTTCAGATTCACTTTAATGCACAGTCATCATTTAATGTAAGATTTTACAAAAAGCCATTTTGTGTTCTTGAGTAATAGCAATATTTCTGGCCCCACTGTTACTTTTTAGTTTTATTCTACATCAGTTTTCCCCCATCTAGTTGTCAGTTTTTCATGACTTCAGCTCCAGAAAGACTGGGCACTAGCTACTGTGATGTTCTGTCATATTCAGGAGTACCTCATCCTACAAATCTGTTTCTATTTTAATAAGTTAGAGTTGTGTTCTTTAAGGGAGTTTATCACTACCATAATCACTTCTACAGCACTTATACTTTCATGGCACCCCTGAAATTTTTCCAGAAAATGAATTATTTCTCCCACAAAATTATTGCAATTACACATATTTTGTTATACACGTTTATTTCCTTTGTGTGTATTGAAACATCACAAAAAAAAACCAGAGAAAAAAAAAAGTCAAAAATGATATAATTTCACTCAAAACTTCAAAATGGGCCAGATAAAATTACTGGCACCCTCAACTTAATATTTGGTTGCACACTCTTTGGAAAAAAATAACTGAAATCAATCACTATAACCATCAACAAGCTTCTTACACCTCTCAACAGGAATTTTGGACCACTCTTTGCTAAATGCTCCAGGTCTCTCATATTTGAAGGGCGCATTTTCCCAACAGCAATTTTAAGATCTCTCCACAGTGTTCAATGGGATTTAGATCCGGACTCATTGCTGGCCACTTCAGAGCTCTTCAGTGCTTTGTTTCCATATATTTCTGTGTGCTTTTTGAAGTAGGTTTGTGGTCATTGTCCTGCTGGAAGACCCATGACCTAGGATGCAAACCCAGCTTTCTGACACTGGGCCCTACATTGCGACCCAAAATCCTTTGGTATTCTTCATATATCATGATGCCTTGCACACAGTCAAGGCACCCAGTTCAGAGGCAGCAAAACAACCCCAAAACATCTTTGAACCTCCACCATATTTGACTGTTGGTACTGTGTTCTTTTCTTTGTAGGCCTCATTCCATTTTTGGTTTTTGTTATACAGTAGAATGATGTGCTTTACCAAAAATCTTGGTTTCATATGTCCACAAGACGTTTTTCTAGAAGGATTTTGGCTTATGTACATTTTGGCAAACTGCAATCTAGCTTTTTTATGTCTCTGTGTCAGCAATGGGTCCCCTGGTTCCCTGCCATAGCGTTTCATTTCATTCAAATGTCGATGGATAGCTCGCACTGACACTGATGTACCCTGAGCCTGCAGGACAGCTTGAATTTCTTTGGAACGTGATTGGGGCTGCTTATCCACTGTCCGGACTATCCTGCATTGAAACCTCTCATCAGTTTTTCTCTTCCATCCACGTCCAGGGAGATTAGCTACAGTACCATGGGTTGTAAACCTCTTGATTATGTTGCACACTGTGGACAAAGGAACTCAGACATTTCTCTTCTCCTCTTTCTGTTCTCCATGCTTAGTGTGGCACACATAGACACACAATGCAAAGATTGAGTCAACTTCTCTCCTGGTTTCAGGTGTGATTTTTATATTGCCCACACCTGATACTTGCCACAGATGAGTTTGAACAAGCATCACATGCTTGAAACAAAGTTATAACGTGTTGTATGTGTAAGTAGCACTCTCCGAGGGGTTCAAGTGGGTGCACAAATCCATAAGAGACTGACCGGATCCCTCCAACAACTTCAATGCACACAAGAGAGATGGAGAGCACTCCAATTGTTTTTTGAAATTGCTTATTTAATAGATAGTTTTAACATTTCATGTTAACATAGGCGGCAGCCGCATAATACAAAAATCAGCATAATAGCATTGTTTTCAGGCAGAGTTTCGGGAATGTGTAGCGCTTCCTCAGGTGAATTGCAGTCAGATGCAAGGAAAAATGCTGGTTGGGAAAAGGGCCCAGGATAGTGTCCCTGGTGGGAGACCCAGTGGGATGAAGGAGCAAGGCTTGAGCGGCAGTGTTACACAAGTTTGAAACAAAGTTATTTACCAACAATTTTGAAAAGGTGCCAACAATTTGTCCGACTTATTTTTGGGAGTTTTGTGTGATATTATATCCAATTTGCCCTTTTTTCTACGTTTTTTTTGTGTTATTCCAATACACACAAAGGCAAATAAGTATGTGTATATCAAAACATGTGTAATTGTAATAATTTTCTGGGAGAAATACTTCATTTTCTGGAAAAATTTCCAGAGTGAACATACTATTTTTGGTGCTGAGCAATTCATATTTTATTCCATATGCAACTAAGCTGTTTGGTACACTTTGGCACACTGGAGTAAGGCGAGACTTGCCCGAGCACCTATTTTCTTTTGTGGTTGTCAACCAGTGCCAACCCCAAAACAGAAAGACTGACATCTCCCTTTAAGAGCATTTTTCAGTGACCACAAAAGATTATATTGCTCCAGCAGGTGTAGCCCTGTCCCCAGTGCCCCAAACAGCTAATTTGCCTATGGAATAAAAATTTAATTTCTCAGCAACAATACTACACTTTGACAGAAGAAGGCATGACCACTATGCCACTAAATGTTCCTACAACAATATGTAAGTGCCATAGAAGCCATTTTGGTGTTGGTAGACTCCCTTTATAGAGGTTGTCCAGTTTAACTAAATAATGTTATTGTTTGTGTAATGTAATTGAATTATAATATGTGTGATGGACAAACCGGTACATGGCTTGTTACAAGACTGTTGTCTGATTACTGAGCTGTCACAGTAACAAGTTGTACACCTGTGTGTTCATCACATGACCATGGACTGTCCATAACATGACCATAGACTGATACATACAATAACATGTATTTGCCAAAACTGGACAACCCCTTTAATCTTATGTACTACAAGCCTCAAACCTAGAATCAATCCTGCTCCTTCATGAGACATAAGAACTAATCACTGCAGGTCTACCTCCTGCTGAAACAGCAGCAGAATGTTCAGTGTTCACAGTTTTCGAACAGTTGCAATAAATGGACAAAAGGCGAGCAACACTTCTAATAAGTGTAAGCTATACTTCAGTGCTCAGCTTCAATCTGTTTGTACCACGCATTATTTTTACCAACTTAAAATTTTGTACTGTCATGTGTCAGAAAGCCCTGTGGGAACCCAGACAATTGAGACTGGTTGTATTGCCTCCCCTGCGCCACCTAGTGTTAAAGGGAGTCGTCAAGTCCAAAACGCTTTCCTAAGCAACAATGGTGGCTTTAGTAGGAGCAGAAACATACCTTTGTTGCCATGAACCAATGAAACAATGCAGGGATGGGATAATCATCTTTTTATGAATATGATATCAGCCCAAAAATGCATCAGGACAATATATATATTGTAGGTATGTGAGCCAGAGGGCGCTGTTGAGTGACCCAGGCCCAGCCCTGAAAAGGCCTTCAGCCACACCTTTGAGTGGGTGGCGTGTAACTCCAGAGGGGCTGGAGCATCCTGCAGGAAGCAGGAAGTAGTGGACCAGCTAGGACAGACAGAGAGGGTCCCACAGAGACTCTTTGCTAGAGCTGAGCAAGAGTCAGGCTAGTGAGGGGCTCTATAAGTGAGTTAGGGCCCTAACGGCAGCCTAGGTTTTGTTTGTTGTTTTGTTATGTTGCCCTTAAGCTGTAATAAAGCAACTTTGTTTTAAATTGGCACCGTCTGAACGCTGTCTCACCGGCGCCCAGTACCACGAACCACCGCTGTTGGGACCAGGAAAAGCCACCATTTGAGTCTAATTCCCCCAAGTTGTCACATATGGTGGAGAATCACGCGCATAAAGAGATCTACGCAAGTCCTGGAAGACAAGTGGTTTGTGATTGCAGTACTGCAAAGTGTGCATTGTGGCCTACAGCTGGAAGAAATCTGTGATTTCAACTGAAGAAACCCAGGAAAGGGTGAGTGCAACATAGCAAAGTGTGTGCAAAACTGGTGAAAGTAAAACTCTGGAAGAGGAATCCAGGGAATGGACTTTGTGTATACTGTGGCACAGAAGTCTATAAAGTGCTTGCTGATGGCAAGAAAATAAGCAATGTGTGTAGAAGCTGGTTGTTGTAGTGCCACATAAACAGTCTATGTGAAAGGCTATGGTGCCATGTTGGTGTTTTCTGTGGAAGACAGAAGAAAATGCTGGTTGTTGTAGTGCCACATAAGTTAACTGTGTGAATACAGGTGATTGCAGAAGATAGCAAGAAGTTGCTGCCGGTTGAACCCCAAGGTTGCTGTGGAATATTGTGTAATCTTGTTAGTAAACCATGGGCAAGAAAAAGAGAATTTCAGCTTGTAAAAAAGCAGAGAAGTCATGCACAGGTTTATTAGTGCAGAAGTCTGAATGCAGACAGACACAAAACCCGGAACAGATCATGTGGAATGCAAGTAAAGATAATGTGTTGCATGAGAGTGACTCAGTTTTTCTAAAGCACCTCTGTTCTATGAAAGAATATGTCCCTGCTGAGTGTGTGTCTCATAATGGAGTGCATGGAAGCACCAAAGATGAAAATATTATGGTGCAGCAGCTTCAAGATGAGAATAAAACCATCAGGTTCATTGATGAGGATAAAATATCTGTTTGGAAACGGCAATTTGAGGTATTAGAAAAAGAGAACCTTAAGTTGAACTTGAAGTTAAAGAAAGATCTTGAATCTATGAGGAGTTCATATTCTAGTCATTGTGAAAATGTGGTACTGGGTTTGTCACTAAGAAGGAGTTTCCTGAAATGAAATATGCTCTATCTAATGAAGTCATACAGAGTGTAGAGCAAAAGCAAGTGCTTGAGAAGCAATTGCAGGATTTAAAGGAGCAGAGTGTACAAGACTCCATTGCCAAAGAGAGTGTCATTGAAAAATTGAGAAATGAGCTTGAAACTGCTAAACAAAGAGAAAGTGAACTCAAAGCTAGAATATGTAGCCTGGAGAGGGCGCTGTCAGGATTTTGTGAAGATAATGAGATGTTGTCTGTTTTGGTGCAAAATAAAGACGAAGAATTGAATAATGTCACAGGGCTTCTTTCTCAAGCAGACAGCAAGTTTATCAACCCAAAGATTTTTCACACAGAAACGCAGCTGCCGGGCCCCTCAGGCTTGCAAGAAGAAACCCGGCAGAAGCTTGATCTTAGTACAAGGCTAAAGCAAATGGAAGATGAGAAAAATGGTTTCCTTGAGCAACTAGAGGAAGAAGACATAGCAAAAAGAGATTTGACAAAGCAGATTTCAACTCTACAGGCTCAGGCGACTGATATGAAGAAAAAAATGGAGGATAGTATTGGGTCCTTGGGCTCTGTTGAAGAACTAAAGGAAAAGTTGCAAAAGGAGCTAGAAGCTACAAATCAACGGTTTGAGGAGAAGGTTGCTGCTTATGACAAACTTGAGAAGACGAAAATTAGACTGCAGCAGGAACTAGAAGATGTAGGTGTAGATCGTGATCATCAACGTCGGATGGTGTTAAGTTTGAAAAGGAAGCAGAAAAAGTTTGATCAGCTGCTTGGTCAAGAGAAGGCTCTTTCTGCTAGATATGCAGAAGAACGTGACCGTGCTGAAGCAGAGGCTTGTGGAAAAGAGACCAAAGCTCTTGCCTTGGCTCACTCCCTAGAAGAGGCCCTTGAATTGAAGGCTGAGTTAGAGAGGCTCAACAAGCAACTGCACACTGAAATGGAAGATTTGGTTAGCTCCAAGGATGAAGTTGAGAAAAACCTGGAATCTGTGCAGATATTGTATGAGAACAAATCTAATGCTTATGAGATGCTGGAAAAGGCCAAGAGAGAATTGGACCTCCAGATAGAAGACATGAGGATTCAGTTTGAGGGAAACCTGTCTAATTTATCTACTGAGATTGTAGATCTAAAAATGTTTGTTGCTAAACTAAAGGTGCAAGTGAACAAGCAGGAGGAAATCAAGGAACATCTGGAGTTTCAGATGGATCAAGTGAAGCGCGAGTCAGAAATAAAGTTGGAAGAGCACACTGTTCATATAGAACAGTTAAAAACCGAAGCGGAATCTAAAAGAGAAGAATTGTATCGATTGCAGCAGTTTTTATCCAATACTGAACAGTCGGCATCTGCCCTATCTTCAAAGCTGGCAGCACTAGAAGATGAGAGAGACTCGCTGCAGAGCCTGTTAACCTCTAAAGAATCAGAGCTGTTATCTATGAGAAACGTGACTCAAGAGAGTGTGTCTTTATTCAACCAAGAGCAAGATAAGAGAGTCACTGAGATACGGGACTTGAATGAAAGACTTGACAAAAAGTCTGCAGATGAGCAGAAGCTGTATCTGAATGAGCTGAAGGATAAGCTGTCTTTGGTAGATGCTGACCTGACAAATGTTAGAAGACCACTGCGGTATATCCTAGAATTAGGAGACATAGTGGATAAAGAGATGGCATCTACATCTGCTGCCATAGAAGATGGCAGGAAGATTGAGGAAGTTCTGCAAGTGGCAATAGTAGAAACTGAGATTGAGGCTGCTCAGAGAAATGTGGCATTGGAGAAAACTGCCAGCGTAGAGGCAGAGGAAGCAGAGCCATTAAGGCAGCCGGAACGTGTAACCGAAAAGCATCTGGGTACTGACAGAGAAAACTGTGATGCTGAAGACTTGGTATCCCAGTCCTCCGGTGTTAGCACAGAGAATGAAAATAACTTGGAGAATGTTGAGATGATGATGTCACCAGCTCCTGTACTGTCAGAAAGGGGTTGGCACGAAAATTCTTGCAATCTATCACAGAATCGTAACATGCCTCCAGAAAGTTATGCGTATGAGAAAGAGGAAGTAAGACTAGAGTATGGAAGTGGTTGTCCTGCTGCCGTACAGGTGTGGAAGCATTATACAGAAACCATTCTAATATATGATGTGACAGTTGTTAAAGACATACCAGAAAATATAGTTCAGCGTGAGCTATTTTGTGAAGGTGTACTGTATGGCCCTTGTGCAAAAGGAGAAGATATTGCGGTACAGAGCTTGTGTATCTCAAACAAAGCGGAGAGCAAGAGGCCTATGTCTCCTAAACTTCTAAGCCTTGATGGTGATGGCAAAGTTTGCTTTGAGATGAAGGTTACAGAAAAGGTACCCGTGAAATATTCATACTCTAAAGACATTGATGTGCAGGAAGTACGTGTTAGTTGGTCTCTGAGCTACTGTGGATTCGTGATGGGTGAAGATGAGGATTCTTGCGGCTATTCACTGGAGGAATCAAAGTCGTGCAATGGGAGGTCTGAAGACTGTGCCGAGAGCTGTGATGGAAGTGATGTGATCCCCTGTATAGCGAATTGTGGAGGTGATGGAGTAGAGCTTGCCTTTGCGCAGAATGGCCAGGATCTGGGCGTAGCGTTTAAAGTGAGGAGAAGACGGAAGTCTCGACTGACTGGAACTTGGAGGTTGAGACCGCCAGATGGTGACATCTGGAGAGACACTGGACAAATGTATAGCATTGAAGAGGGACGGCGACATATGTCTTGTCCCATTGTAACTCACCCCATGGGTAGTGAGCTGATGGGGAGGGTATGTAGGTATGTGAGCCAGAGGGCGCTGTGGAGCGACCCAGGCCCAGCCCTGAAAAGGCCTTCAGCCACACCTTTGAGTGGGTGGCACGTAACTCCAGAGGGGCTGGAGCATCCTGCAGGAAGCAGGAAGTAGTGGACCAGCTAGGACAGACAGAGGGTCTGTGCCAGAAGGGCTGGGTCCCACAGAGACTCTTTGCTAGAGCTGAGCAAGAGTCAGGCTAGTGAGGGGCTCTATAAGTGAGTTAGGGCCCTAACGGCGGCCTAGGTTTTTCTTTGTTGTTTTGTTATGTTGCCCTTAAGCTGTAATGAAGCAACTTTGTTTTAAATTAGCACCGTCTGAACGCTGTCTCACCGGCGCCCAGTACCATGAACCACTGCTGTTGGGACCAGGAAAAGCCACCATTTTGAGTCTAATTCCCCCAAGTTGTCACTTATATATATATATATATATATATATATATATATATATATATACCTTTGCTATTACATTTTTCTTTTGTACTCCCATTAACCCTTTTTTTTGGGATGTCTCTCTACTGGCGCCCATAAGGTCAAATAACTTTTTTCTGCCAGACATATATGGGTATTTGCTAAGGTTTAAAATTCTATTAAAGGGCTTGTGCTGCTAAGGACACTTTTCCCCTCCTCACAGGATAGGGGATAAGTGTCCAATCCTTGGGGTCCAATCCCCCAGTGATTAGGGAGAATTGGGGACCGAAAGTCCCTCCTAAAGCCTCCTTGTGAATGGAGCGTGAGTGTGCTTGCGTGACCGCCACTCTATTCACTTCTATGGGGCTGCTCTTAGAGCCCCATACTGTAGAAGTGAATGCAAAAAGTGAACACACTGGCACTTCATTCAAAAGGAGGTTTTAGGGGGACATTCAGTGCCCTGTTCTCCTCCACTGGGTCTCCCAAAGTTCAGACACTTATTCTCTGTCCTATGGATAGGGAATAAGAAGTCCTTAACAGCACAACCCCTTTAAGTTTAATACTAGCTTACTGGAGGTAGCAAATCTACAATCATATGTACAATAGCTGTATAATAAATGGCGAGAAGCGGTGCTTTTATACTTTTCATTATTTCTCTGTCTATAATGGAAACTTGTTGACACAAGAAGTATAGAATATCACTGCCCTAATATGGCTCTGTATACATGACTTAATGTTAATGTGGTTACACTTAGTTTACTAAAACTACTTTTACTTTACAAATAAACAGATATTGTAAAATATCTTAGGCAATAATTTGAAAAAATCCCTCAGAAACACAAAATAGTTTTGTAGTATTTATCCATTATTACAAGAAGGCCCGGTTCACATATACGTTGCTGTTCTATTGTAGGAACAGAAGAACTGGTTAAACAGTAAAGGCAGATCTGTCTACTGACAGACAGAAATGGATATCAATCCAGACGGTTTTTGTCAGCAATTTTAGATGGACTCTTTGACAGAGGCTCGAAACATAGCCCCTGACACAGATGTGAATGTAACCTGCATATATAATATTTATATTGAAACCACAGCAAACCTCAAAGATTCACTAAAATGAAAGTGAAATAGTGTGATAGCCCCTTTCAATAGTGTTATCTATAATATGTACAGGGAGTATACATCGCCTGTGCAGTCAGTTTAGCCGATTGATGTGCTGTATGCATGTAATATGTGTGACGTACTATATGCATGTAATGTGTGATGTACTGTATGCATGTAATATATGAGTGACATATGCTGTATGTATATATAGTATATGAGCGATGTGTGCTACATGCATGTAGCATATGAGTGATGTGCTGTATGCATGTAATATATGTGACGTGCTGTATGCATATAATAGAGTGATGTGTGCTGTATGCATGTAATATGTGCGTGACGTGCTGTATCCATGTACAGTAGTATATGAGGGACATGTGCTGTATGCATGCAATATATGAGTGATGTGCGTTCTATGCATATAGCATGAGTCATGTTTGCTGCATGCATGTAGTATATGAGTGGCATGCTCTATGCATGTAATATGAGTGATGTGTGATGTATGTATGTAAGATATGAGTGGTATGTGCTGCATGCATGTAATATGTGAGAGACGCTTGCTGAATGCATGTCACTTATTAGTAATGTGCGCTGTATGTATGTAGTATATGAGTGATGTGTTTGTGTGTGAGTGATATGAAGAATGTCTGTAGTTTTCTACGCCAGTCTTAATCAATGTTCTTGCTAGCATGAGATGTGCAAGAATTATTATGAGATTCTGGCCAATAATTTTGGTGCCTCTAGGGAGGTCTCATGTCAGACACTGGCAGAACTATAATTTACACCAGTTTTCTGACACAAGTTATAGGAAATCTGATGGCTTGAGGCATCCCCGTCCTTGGCGTTTTTTAAAACTGGTGAGTGAAAAAGGGAAAAAAGTGGCATCTTTGGTGTAAGTCAGGCCTATGCGCCAAAGATGCTGCACTTCAAAACCAGTTTTCCTTCATAAATATCCTATAGTAAAGTGTGAGCAGCCTGTATGTGGGATGTGTCTTATGTGCAAATGCTGTGTATGGATCATGTTTCTAATGTGTCAGTGGTGTGTATGTGTCAGGTGTTCTGTATAGAGTAGCTTTATTATTTTTGAAGCGAGTGGGCCCTTTGCTGTCAGTGTTCTCTCCTGGTTACGTACTGTATTCTGTCAGTGTTGTACTAAAGTTCCTTGGGCGCACCAAATAAAATAATTCAGGGGGGCCCTCTCTCCAGCAACCCTTAGGAAATAGATAGACCATACTACCCTTCAAATTTTGGATTTCTTCTGGACCATTAATGTGTTAGAGCCTGCGCACACTGGATGATCCCCTGCTACTTTGATGGGCCAGGTTCATACAATATATACTGTAATACAATTTCATAACAGATGGTTAGGTTACAATCAGTAAATGCAAGTTACTGTCACACAAGCTGCATTAAATGCACAACTTTGCACCTATAGTACCTAAAATAAGCATAACCACTTGTCTAAGCATAGCAAAAACTTCATTTGTTCACATTGTCCAATTCCACTGATTCACCTTGAATCTTTTGCCGCAACATATGGGATACTTTGCGTAAACTATTGGAATCAGAGCCAACACCTTCAAAGAGCTTGGCCATAAATTCTGCTCCAGCAGTCTTTATGAAATTGCCACCAGCAAATACATATAAAATAGGGTTAACACTGCTACTAAAAAATGCAAAAGCCGTAACATTAGGCCTTGCACCTTTAGCTGCTTTTAGAAGTTTTTCTGAGGAGAACAGTTCTCCGGACACTTGCATTACATTCACAACTTGATATGGAAGCCAGAATAGGGCAAAGGTTACTACAATCATGATGACCAAATGGCTTGTCCTTTGTTTGGTCTGAAACTTTGCAGTGCGTAACCTTAGTCCAATGTAAACATAACAGGATATTATGACTGAGAATGGAAATACAAAACCTGTTATAAACTCAAAAAGATATTGAAAGATGACATGTCCAGTAGAACTATGAAAAGGTATACACAGCATCTTATTGTTAACAGTAATGACTTCCCGGTAAAGTGGCATTGGAATGGCTAAGAGACATGCTAACAGCCATATTGCAAAAATCATATTGCTAGCCCCCGATTTAGCTCTTATGGCTAAAGAAGCAAGTGGTTTTGACACAGCAAGAAAGCGGTCTATACTCATCGAGGTGATGAGGAGAATGCTGGCATACATACTCAAACAGCTGATGTAATGGCACATCTTACAGATAACATTCCCAAATGCCCAGCTACGAGTAGCCAGAAAATGGATAAATACTGGTGCTGTGAGGATGACAAAGATGTCTGCAATAGCCAAATGTAAAATGAGAATGGAGGCAACAGTCCGCTTCTTTATACAGGCCAACACAGTCCAGATGACAAAGGCGTTTCCTGGAAATCCAATAGCAAAGGCAACTGAGAGGATTGCAATGCCAAGACTAGATCCGGTACCAGGTCCCTTAGTGAAGTTGGTTGGGGTCACATTGGCAGTTACTAAATGTCCAGGAACTAAATTCTGTCAATAAAAATAAATGCCAGTTATTAACTTATAAAAGGATTTACGTTAATACATTACTTTATGAAAGAGGATATTTTTAATTTTTTTTGCATTTTTACCATCATTTTTTTGTTATATTGTTCACCATTTAATAATGTTAATTATTTTTCCTTAGCATTCCCTTAAGACATTAAATTAAGATTTCATTTATGTGTGTCACTTTTTGTTGATATTTATTAAGAGTGTGCTAAAAGGGAAATTGAGTAGACCAAGTGCTCCTGCTTTGTCTAAAAATACTTTTGTGAATATTACACTTGAAGGTCGCAGCGTCTTTTGTATTCAAAAATGCTTCAGATGCAAAACCCTAAACAAACATTTTGCTTCAAGGGGTTTTCTGGTCTGTGGGGCATTTTGATACTGATGACCTATTCGCAGAGCCCCGCGTTAACCAGCTGGTCCAGGCAGCCTCTGGCACCAGAACCTATACAGTGCTGCAGCTCTGATCCCATTCATGTTAATAGGAACACATTTGTAGTAGTCTGGCATGACTGCTATACAATGGGTGAAGAATATGGTTTTTATAAATAGCTCAGGTTAAAAAAATAAAAGAAGCAATAGTCACTTCACCAATTACCTACTGCTCCTCTGCACTGCACACGATCCTTGTCACTTTCTATTTCCTGGTCCCGCTCAACACTGCAGATCACTGACACAACTAATTTCCTATGTTTCAGTAAGGACTATGAAGTAATGACCATTGGTTACCCAGACAGCATCAGAATAGTAGGGGTGATGGAGTTTTTTTTTTTAACATAAATTTTATTGATGCAGCAAATAAGTAACAAATATACATTATCACATAACAAGTTTTACATCAGGAATATAATTATTAACATTATTGCTGATGTCTAACTTCTCTGTTGAAATACAATACTGTTCTTTTTCCTCATTTGCAGTCACAACCAAGTTTCCTCACAAATGAAGTAATATTATATATTCCATCAGTATATTAAAAAGAGAAAATCATATAGGGATAAGCAACAGAAAAAGGGGTGTAATCATAAATCCAAGTTAGGAAGTCCTCTGTAGGGCTGAACTCAGTTTATAATAAATGTTACCAATTGCTTCTTTTATTTTTAGCTGATTCTGAATTGTGTGTTAAAAATAGATATATTTATCAGCTGAAAAATCTAGCTTAAATTTGAAAGGATGTAAAAGTTCTAAAGTCATATAATGTAATAGGATATAATAGTTGTGGGCAGGATTACAGTGCCTTGCGAAAGTATTTGGCCCCCTTGAACTTTTCAACCTTTTGTCACATTTCAGGCTTTAAACATAAGGATATAAAATTAAAATTTTTCGGTGAAGAATCAACAACAAGTGGGACACAATTGTGAAGTGGAATGAAATTTATTGGTTATTTTAAACTTTTGTAAACAATAAAAAACTGAAAAGTGGGGTGTGCAATATTATTCGGCCCCTTTACTTTCAGTGCAGCAAACTCACTCCAGAAGTTCAGTGAGGATCTCTGAATGATCCAATGTTGTCCTAAATGACTGATGATGATAAATATAATCCACCTGTGTGTAATCAAGTCTCCGTATAAATGCACCTGCTCTGTGATAGTCTCAGGGTTCTGTTTAAAGCGCAGAGAGCATCATGAAGACCAAGGAACACACCAGGCAGGTCTGTGATACTGTTGTGGAGAAGTTTAAAGCCGGATTTGGATACAAAAAGATTTCCCAAACTTTAAACATCCCAAGGAGCACTGTGCAAGCGATCATATTGAAATGGAAGGAGTATCAGACCACTGCAAATCTACCAAGACCCAGCCGTCCCTCTAAACTTTCATCTCAAACAAGGAGAAGACTGATCAGAGATGCAGCCAAGAGGCCCATGATCACTCTGGATGAACTGCAGAGATCTACAGCTGAGGTGGGAGAGTCTGTCCATAGGACAACAATCAGTCGTACACTGCACAAATCTGGCCTTTATGGAAGAGTGGCAAGAAGAAAGCCCTTTCTCAAAGATATCCATAAAAAGTCTTGTTTAAAGTTTGCCACAAGCCACCTGGGAGACACAACAAACATGTGGAAGAAGGTGCTCTGGTCAGATGAAACCAAAATCGAACTTTTTGGCCACAATGCAAAACGATATGTTTGGCATAAAAGCAACACAGCTCATCACCCTGAACACACCTTCCCCACTGTCAAACATGGTGGTGGCAGCATCATGGTTTGGACCTGCTTTTCTTCAGCAGGGACAGGGAAGATGGTTAAAATTGATGGGAAGATGGATGGAGCCAAATACAGGACCATTCTGGAAGAAAACCTGTTGGAGTCTGCAAAAGACCTGAGACTGGGACGGAGATTTATCTTCCAACAAGACAATGATCCCAAACATAAAGCAAAATCTACAATGGAATGGTTCACAAATAAACGTATCCAGGTGTTAGAATGGCCAAGTCAAAGTCCAGACCTGAATCCAATCGAGAATCTGTGGAAAGAGCTGAAAACTGCTGTTCACAAATGCTCTCCATCCAATCTCGCCGCAAGGTGGCGCTACAAAGTATTAACTTAAGGGGGCCGAATAATATTGCACTCCCCACTTTTCAGTTTTTTTTTTTTTACAAAAGTTTAAAATAACCAATAAATTTCATTCCACTTCACAACTGTGTCCCACCTGTTGTTGATTCTTCACCAAAATATAAAAATTTTATATCTTTATGTTTAAAGCCTGAAATTTGGCAAAAAGTTGAAAAGTTCTAGGGGGCCGAATACTTTCGCAAGGCACTGTATATCCTAAGTGCAGCATAAATAGCCTAATCGGGATTGGATTTGATATTTGCAAAATATGTGTATATTTGTTATTAATATGAGCAACTATGTACAGTGGTCAATAACTGAAAATATCTACAGAAGATCATTTTATTAGATGGTCATGAGACAGATATTATAAATTTTAAAGGGATTTGTAACAAACCCTTATCTAATGCAGAAGTGGAATCGCCCAGGTCTGGCATCTGTAACCCATGGAGGCAACTGTAGATGGGCCCACCTTTCTCCTGCTCTGGCATGGTGCTCTTTTAAAGAAATTGACGACCACATCGAAGACCACATAGTAGCGCTGAGTCCCTATGATTAAGACCCCTCTTTGCATTTTCTATTTTTGCTTTGAGTAATGAACACAAGTCTATGGAGTCCAAATACGCTAATACTGCATGTGGGCAGGTGTTATCCTATTTCTGCAACTTCTTAACAGCTGCCTAATGTATGCAATAAAAATATTTAAAAGATTTGCTATGCATACAGCATACATGCCTAATTCACTATAAGAAAATTGTATAAGTTATGAGGCAATCATTATATCTCTTACAACGACTTCCATCATTTGGTAATGCTCAGCTGATTCACAGGATGTTCTAAGAAATCTCCCTGTGTACTGCCAGTGTTACTGTCCACAGTAATCTAATGAATAGTTTGTCAAGCAAGTGCTGATATGTAGTGATATTAAGCAGAGAAACAAAATGAAATATTGTTACTTACCGCCTCTGCCATGGTGGTTTAGTATTGAGTCAGGTACTTAACCTAATGAGTAAATGTGAGAAAAGATAGAAATCAGAAAAAAAGTACATTTGTTCTACCTACAGTATGTATATAGTGATCATTTCCACAAATCAGGCAAGATCTTGTAATGTTATAGTAGACATTTTCTTGAATAATATACACTGTCATTATCTTTTTACACATATATATATATATATATATATATATTAAAAAACAAACACATTACTTTCCTTTATACCCCTGTTATGTCTCTGCCTGTTTGGGTCTCTGCGCCACCCTCTGCTCGCACGCTGCGGCATAGGAGGCGTCCTCAGTTTGATTCTTTGCTTAGGATTCTGGATGCTTAGTCTGAACGCGGTCCTAGTTCCCTTGCTGTGTAATGGATTTCTAGCCACACCCGTGTTCTGAGCATTGTTTCTCTCTGGACCGCATAGAGTTAATCTTTTCCTTGCCTGTGTGATTGACAGCCTGTGTGCCTATCAGGTCTGGGGCTGGGCCCAGACTTTCTATATACGGGATGTCACTTTCACAGTAAGTTGCCGGTTATTGCACTGTCTTTGCCTGCTTTCTTTGTACCTTTGATTTTGACCTTGCTATTATCTCTGATCTTTGGCTTGCCTTGTGACTACTCTCTTGGATTTTGATTTGGTACCACTATTGCTTCTCTGGTTGTGACCGCTGTGGTTTGTCTTGTTCTGTGTGTCACTTTACTCAGTATAGGGCTTGTCTTCAAGTTGTCCTTTTACCGTTAAGGGTAAACTGAGGCAATAGGAAGGGACAGTGGCTGGGGTGAGATTAGGGCTCACTTGTCTCTGTCCTTCCTCCCAGACCCCTGCAGTAGTGTGAGGGTATTGCTACGTCTGGCAAGACCCTAACAACCTCTCACAATTCTTCCACCTTTACTGCTCTAAGCCAGGGAAAATGTAGGTAAGATGATACACACATAATAGAAAATATATGATTTGGAAAATTCTTTACCTCAAATGCTGTACAGTATATGCCCTGGGTAGGTAGGGTGTCACCAACAAGTCACTTTTCCTTAGCCAATATATTGTAGACACACACGATTAAAACAACACAGTGTTTTCCCCAGGTGAATTTTTGCTTAGCTTTAACTCAGTCTTAAGGTCCTTATAAAGTATAAACCTCTAAGGTAATTATATAGGAACTTCCAAGCTTTGCTACTAAAACACTAAGATCATGGAAATAGTAGATACGTAAGCAAAACTGCTGCTCTGAAAGAAATTTTTGGTATGTTACATAGGGAGTGTGGAGTACAGATATTGGTCAACCTTTTTGGAAAGGAATAGCTAAAGATCTAATATTTCAGATTATCAAGTCCGCAGCTGATTGGATTAAGATATGAGTTATTTCTGCTGATAGTAGATAGTAATGAAATCCATCATGAGATGGGTCCATGGACTGGTAATGGACAAAGTTCTGCAACAGGGCAGACCCAAGGAGTCTTGGCCCAAGCACAAATATCACAGGCAGAGACATAGCTGTTTATGAAAACATGAGATTTTTATGGTCTGTGAGAACTGTAATTTTATGTCTAGCCCCCTCCAAAAAATTACATTATTCTTCAAAGGCCCATTTAATAGCTAATAGTTCACGATTGCCTATATCATAATTCTTTCTTAGAAGGCACAAGGACTTAAGTTAGTCATGGAGGTGGAAATTTGGGATAACTGTGCCACAACAACTACTTCTGAGGCATCAACCTCAACAACATAAAGGGGATGAGAGGTCAGCATGAACCAGAACTGGATTTCCAATAAAACTATGCTGAAGAGACACAAAGGATGAGACACCATCTGAGTTCCAATGAACTAAGTCATCCCCCTTTTTAGTGAGATCAGTTAGATGTTTTGCTATGGAATTAAAATTTAATAAAATAAACTGAAATAAATTTAATAAAAATGCAACATGTCAATTTTACCTGTGGAAATGCTTGTGTTTTCCTTATAGATTTAATAGGGGAAGGAAAACCACAGAGAAAAACGCAGTAAAAACGCAATGCATTTCTGCTTTTGTTTTTTAGCTGTGGTTCGCTATGCGGGGTCTTATCCTAAGGCTTTTAAATAAGTAGAGTGTGTCCAGTCTACTATAGTCTGGAGCTTGGCTGGATCCATACGGATTGCTGAAGGAATATAAACACAAGTATGTCATCAAGATACAAAATTACAAGATGTCCAATAAAATTTGGAAATAAATAATTAACCAGATTTTGAAAAACAGCAGGAGCATTACTCAAACCAAATGACATGACCAAATATTCCTAGTGACCCTCTGGGGTATTACAGGCTGTCGTCCTCTCATTTCCCTTACAATTACATATGAGATTATAAACTCCCCGTAGACTATGCTTGGAGAACCACCTTGTTCCAGAGATCTGATTTAGTAAGTCTAGGATGAGAGGAAGAGGGTGCTGTGTTTTGTTTTTTTTTTTTTTTTTTTTACTGTAATCTTGTTTAAATTACGGTAGTCAATACATGGTCTCAATTCTCTGTTTTGTTTCTTAACAAAGAAAAACCTAGTGCCCCCACGAGAAGTAGAAGGACAGATATGATCTTTGCTAAGACTTTAATATAATCCTTCATGGCCTGTCTTTCCGGACCAGAAAGATTGTATAACCGACCCTTAGGGAGTTTAACGATAGGGAGAAGGTCAATAGCACAATCATATGGTCTGTGAGGCGGAAGTCCCAGACTCATCAGAAAAATATTGAATATAACCAGGCAAAGAGAGAGTAACAGAAGCAATGTCAGAGATGTACAAGGTTTGAAACATTCAGAATTTCATTTAACCACATCCCCGTTTCCAATTTATTATATGATTAAACGTTTGTAACCAAGGAAACCCCAAAACTAAATCTGTAGTTTCAAATCTAAATTCCCAAGTACAAAATGGACTCTGAGTGTATAGTTCCTATAACTATAGTCACCAGAGGTGTAGTAAATTTAACTGTACGCCTGGAAAGAGGTGTATTATCAACTGCAGTCACATTGACTGGACTCCCAAGGTATAGCTAATTCCTGAGCAACCCATGAGTCCAGAAAGTTCATTATGAAACTGAATTCTAACAAAACCGAACAATTTTTACGATGGGAAATACCTGACCACCTAGGTGGTCTTTCTGAGAATCACCTAGGCACTGGAGTTTTTCTGGAACAAGGCACTTAGGACAGTCTTTTAGAACATGATAAACATCTCCGCAGTAACAACACAGACCCTGCTGTCTCCAGAATAATATCCTGTCATGATTTGCCATAGTGGATCCTAGCTACATAGGTTGGTAGTGTGACTTTGGAGTGGACTCAAGTGGAGGCAGAGGAATAGAAACCAAAGACAGTTCCTTCTTGCATTCACGTAAATGTAAAGGTATTTCAAGTGTCATGGTTTCATCCAAAGATGAGGGTTGTGGATAGTTTACAAAAAAGTCCAATATAGCATCAGATAGGCCTTGACAAAATCGACAGCAGAGAGCTGAATCATTCCATTGAGAATGAACCGAACACCTTCTGAACTCTGAACAGTAATTCTCAGCTGTAAGTTGACTTTGGCGGAGGGAAATCAGATTGGATTTAGCCATGGAACAGGTTCATCATAGAGTAGTTCCAGAGCAGCAAGAAAAAAATGGCCCACAGAAAACAGTTCTGGAGCATGGGGTGTAAATGAGAAGACCCATGCTTGGAAGGTCTCCCTGCAACCTGTTGCTGCTCATAATCTGAAAATAATCATGGTGTCACAAACGAAAATACAACTTTCCACTATCTCTGGAGGTGGCAAAAGATTTCCGATCATCAGAAAACATGTGTGGAAGATTTATTTTGGGTTCCTTGGGAACATCAGAAGCAAATTAAATTTAAAATTGTGATTTCTCCTGCTGTTGCACCTTTTCAGCCAAATCCTGAATCAGCTTAGTAATACCTTGCATCTGGTCTATGAGTTTCTGCACATGTTCCATAATGGAAAATAGCTATTACTGACCTGTTATTCTGTTATGTGAGAGCAGTAGAACTAGTTGTATCTCACTAAGATATTCAATCCCAGACACACAAACGCCTTCATTAGAGCCCACTGCAAAGACTGATGGACTTTTGCTGAATTTGGGTCTAAGTTATAACCATAGAAACTGGTATAAGTAATAAACTCTCCACAAACTGAAGTGCTAACCAGAATTCATGATACCTTACAAGGCAGATCAGAACCAGTTAGATAAATCAGGAGAAACAAGAGGATTTCCACTAACAAGCTTAAGGTCCACAACCAAATAGCAGGCACCAGGCTGAGGAGGAAGAGGGTTTAAATATACCTCCTCAGCTGCTAATTGGATAAGCCTAAGAGAACTCTGAACACTGCAGAAGCTTCCCAGGTCGGCACGGTAATGTTAAAGCAACAGTAGCTAAATTGAGATTCCTGAAACTGCATAGCCCAGCCCTGTAGGCCACAACGCTAAAGGTACAGTATACATACATCACATTATATGTATGTTTTCACAGAACACAAGAAGGCTTCACAAGGTATACACATGTATTTATTTATTGGCAGTGTAATAGTTATAAAGAAATGAATGTGTAATATGTTCATACATGTACAAAACAGGAACATAACAAGAGCAACAAAAACAGAGGAACAGGTTCAGTAAGAGTAATGACAGAGATGTTGGGGGAAATGTTAACAGTCACCATTGGGTTTTGACCCTATTCCAAGCTTGCTTACTTTCATAGGATAATTCTTTTGTACTTTTAAATTCTGAAGAATAAGGAAGATGAAGCCACAGTAATCTTTGTTGCCTCTCACGCCCCATGATAAATGTTGGAACAATTCCTCCCACACCACTGTAACCACAGAAGTCACTATCAGAGTGTGTAGAGTAAACCCAGCCACTCATGTATTTCTCAGCTTCATTTTCTTTTCTCTTTTACCAGCTGTGAAACTTGGTTGAGTCATCTATTACATGCTCCTGCATTGTGAAATGTCTAATCTCTATATGTTCATTCATTTTTAGTCTTAATTAGTTCCATTGGGATATGTTCAAACGGTGGAATTTGGGGCTGAATTTGCGGCGGATTCCGATGGGCAGGGACGGCGTTGGGGGGGGGGGGGGGCAAACTGGGCAATTGCCCAAAGGGGCCCCCGGGATCCGGAACCTGATGACTCCGGATCCCGGAGTCAGGCCCGGCCAAATCAATAACAGAAAGGGACCGCAGGGCCCCTTTCCGAGGTGAGTAAAAATAACAAACATTTTTACTCACCTGTCCTTGCGTCCGACGTCATCTTCTGGCGTTCCGGATATCACCGCTGCGATCACGTGGGGCGTGCTGACAGTGTGCCTCACGTAATCGCTGAGGCCCAATCACAGGCCTCAGCGGTGACGTCCACAAGAAGCCGGCGCCGGCGGGGATAACGGAGCAGCGCGAGGAGGCCCAGCAGAGGTAAGACAAGGTGAGTATAACTGTTTGTTATTTTCCCTCACCTCCCCCGGGCCTTTGATTATTATACTCTGGGGTCTGAAGAGACCCCAGAATATAATATAATAATAGCACTGTAGGGCCCCTGTGGATAGCATATTATACTGTTTGGGGCCACTGTGGAGCATTATACTGGGGAAGGGGCCCTCTGGATAGCATGTTATATTCTGTGGGGCCTCTGTGGAAAATTATAATGTGGGGGGGGCTCTGGAGATAATGTTATATTATGTGGGGCCACTTTGGAGCATTATGCTCTCCAGAGGGGCCCCACACAGTATAATATGCTCTTCAGAGCCCCCCGCCAGTATAATGCTTCACGGTTTCCCTACACAGTATAATATGCTCTCCAGAGGGGCCCCCCAGTATATTATACTGTGCGGGGCCACTGTGGAGCATTATACTGGGGGGGGCTCTAGAGAGCATGTTATACTGTTTTGGGCCACTGTGGAGCATTATACTGGGGAAACCTCTCTGGGCAGTATATTATACTGTGTGGAGGCCATTTCTGGAGCATGTTATACTGAGTGAGGTCACTGTGGAGCATTATTCTGGGGGGCCATCAGCAGAGCATATTATATTGCGTGGCGCCACTGTGGGGCATTATTCGGGGGGGACTAATGAGCATTATACTAGGGGGCTCTCTGGGGAGCAAATTATACTGCGTGGGGCCTACTGTGGAACATTATACTGGGGGGACGCTCTGGGGAGCATAATATATTGTGTGGGGACACTGTGGAGCAAAATACTGGAGGGGGCACTGTGGAGCATTATACTAGTGGGGGCCCTCTGGGGAGCATATTATACTATGGGCCACTGTGGAGCTTTATACTGGGGGAAGGGACTGTGTAGGGCGCCTGTTATACTGTGTGGGACCACTGTGGAGTGTATTATATTGTGTGGGGCTTTTCGGGAGCATATGATACCCTGTGGGGCCATTGTAGAGCATTATACTGTGGGGGACTGTGGGGAACATATTATACTGTGTGGAGGTCATTATGGAGCATGTTATACTGTGTTAGGCCACTGGAGCATTATACTGGGGGGGCATTGTGGGGTGCATATTATACTGTATGGAGCATATTATATTGTGTGGGGCTGCTGGGGAGCATATTGCACTGTCTGGGACCACTAAGGGGTAGTATACTGTGTGGGCCACTGTGGAGTATTATACTGTGTGGAGCCTTACATACTATGTGGGGCCACTATGGGGGGCTCAGGGGAGCATTTTATACTGTGGAGCATTATATACCATGTGGAGCATTATACTGTGGGGGGGGGCTCACAATTCCTGCTGGCAGCCCTTTGTGCTATGTCTGCATCACAGCTCCCTCACTATAATCTTGCACATACGTGAAGTGCCCCATGGCCATATCATTACCCATACAGTACTGTGCATGAACTTGCCATGGAGTTATTGGGGCCTGCACAGTATTATAGGGGCTGACTATACTGGGAACATACTCAGTAACACCAGATAGTCAGCACATATGTAAGACTTCAGTGAATGAGCCGTGGTGTAGGCTATTAGCAGGAAGCTGTTGGGTGGGGCCCCAGAACAAGTTCCTCTGGTGGGCCTAAGGCCCTTCAGTCCGACACTGTATAACAGAGAACTATTATATATAAGGGTGGGTTACTATATATAATTGGGAAACTTAAGTATGAGGGGGCTATTATAAGAGGGAATTATTATTTATAAGATGGGCTATTATTTATAAGGGGGAACTATTATATATAAGGCATCCATTATAAGGGGGGAGCTATTATTTATAAGAGGGGAACTTTTTATTAGGGGGGTATAATTGTTAAGTGGGCTTATTTATAAAGGGGGCTATTAGTGATAATGGGGACTATTATTTATAAGGGTAACTATTATTTATGAGGGGGCTATTATTTATAAGGGAGCAGTATTATTTTTACGGGGTGTCTGTTACTGATAAGGGGGAATATTACTGATACAGGACACTATTTATCATTTATAAGGGCGCTATTACTGATAAAGGTGTAATATTATTTATAAGCAGAGACTATTATTTATAAGGAGGCACTATAATAACTGATGACTGGGAGCAAAAATCTATTAGGTGGTACAAAGGTGCTCATTTGAATTGTGTATGCTAAAATGGGGCTTGTTATTACTTTTTTGTTGGCAGAAAGGAGGCGCTATTATAGGGGTTGTCACTGGAAGACAATGGTGTTGTTTGCATATCAGCATTTGGGGCCCCGCTTTTAATTTTGCCCAGGGCCCCACTTTGTCTAAAGCCGGCCCTGCCGATGGGATAAATGCATGATACCTCCTTAATAAAGTCCATGAAGGGTGTGGTTAACAAAATGGGGTCACTTCTTTGGGAGTTCCACTTTACTGGGTTCTGCATCCAAAAACATTTAAAAACATTTCCCTCTAAATGTGTACTCCACAAGCTAAACAGTGCAGCTCTCCTTCCCTTCTGAGCCCTGCTGTGTACATAAACAGCAGTTTACACCCACATATACAACTTTTTGTACACAGGATAACCCACCTAAAAGTTTTAGGAGTCCATGGGTACAATGTATTGGGCTGTCAGGATCTTAATTGATGAACTCTTTGTTTTGCCAGTACCAGTCCCTTAGCAAGATGGCGTTTTGTGTGTTTCCAGTTCGTGGCCATCTTGGTTCCTGCCTGTTGATTATTTGAACTCCTGAACCTGATCACTCTGTGCCTGAGTATTGTGTTTGAAGCCTGCTTCTGACAATCCTTGAGCTGGGACCTACTGATCTCAGTTGGTTCTATATTACCTGCTGCACTGTGTATACCTGCTACTGCCAGTGCACTACAAGATCCAGCATACTGCCTGCTGCATTGTGGATGCCTGTTACTGCCCACTGCACTGTGGATACCAGCTACTACCAGTGCACTACAAGTTCCAGCATACTACCTGCTGCATTGTGGATACCTGCTACTGCCTGCTGTGGATACCTGCTACTGCCTGCTGTGCTGTGGATACCTGCTACTCCCTGCTGTGCTGTGGATACCTGCTGCTGACTGTTGTGCTGTGGATGCCTGCTACTGTCCGCTGCACTGTGGATACCTGCTACTACCAGCGCACTACAAGTTCCAGCATACTACCTGTTGCACTACAGATCCCAGCCATTGATCTCCAGAAGCCCGGTAACAGAGTCTTGACATGGGCACTGAAATGGCATATATCTTTAAAAATTTAAATTTTTGCTTTGCACATTAATTTTTGGGAAGCACTCTTGGGCTCAAAGTGATCATTACACACCTTGAGAAATTCCTTGGGTGTACTTTAAAAAAAATGGGATAATATTTTGGGTGTCCAAGGAGGATTAAAAGATGATGCCTACATAATGCAGATATGTGGAAAATAATATTTATTTAAGGGGTTGTGCAGGATAAACTTTTTTTTTTTATATATTAGGCTGAGGAAGGTGAAAAAAAAATAAAATAAAACAATACCTGTCCCCAGTGCTCCAGTCCTGCGGCTCCAGTGTTTTCTTCTGGCAGAAGTCCCTGCCGCACGTGACCGCTGAGGCCAATTAGCAGCCTGAGCTCACCTTCCCTCAGCCTAATATATATATAAAAAAAGTTTATCCTGGACAAGCTTTTAACTTATTTGGATAGTACAGGTGCATCTCAATAAATTTAGAATATTTTTGAAACGTTCATTCATTTCAGTAATACAATTCATAATCAGCGTCTTCCATTATTGTGTGTCCTACTGAACCAGACTGAGGGACCATTTAAAGGCTTAGGAAACCTTGGCAGGTGACATACTGAACTTTTTTACAATATTCAAATTTTCTTAGATTTGGGTTTTCATTACCTGTAATCCATAATCAACATTTACAGAAATAAAACACTTGAAATAGAACACTGTGTGTAAAGAATCTAGAAAATATAGGAGGTCACTTTTTTAATTCAATTACTGAAATAAATAAACAATTCAAAGATATTCTAATTTATTGACTTCTCTCTGAAAAGCAGAGCATTTCACATTTTCAATTCCCTATTTTTTTATGACTAAATGGAAAAAAAAAAAATCAAGCAAAGCTTACCAGTAACATTAAGTACAATGTGTCTAAAAGTCACTTGGGTTAGTTAAAGTGTTCCAAATTTATTACCACATAAAAGGACACAATTCAGATTTGAAAAATGTAGAACTACAACTTTAACTTTTGATAACTGTGATTTGGTCGCAGTTTTTGTTTTATATCAAATAGTTTTTAATACAATTTTAAAAGTTAACATTAAAAAGTACAAAACAATATTGCATCTTCCTATTTGAACTTCTTAAGAGTCCCTCTCTTTTGATAATCGTATTTCTCCTGGCATAGCATCATATTCACACTAGATTTAACATTGATTAATGTAGGGGAGTCTGAATCCTTCCAATGAGAGGCTACAAGCAGGTTCTATCTACTTGTATAGAATGGACTGTATTACAGTCCACTCCAGTAGGTCTGCACCCAATTTAGGTTGTTTTTTTGCAGAGGTGCACATGAGTTTCTCCAAAAGGGGCCCACTGAGGTTCTATTGCCCAACGGCCCACACAAACCTGTAGCTGGCCCTGATAGTTGTACAGTTTTCCCTCCTCCACACACTGATCTATTATTATATAATACTAATAATATTGATGCATGGACGGAGAGTTATTACACTTGCATCCATTTTTTTTAAATAAAATCCAATATTATTAAGATCAGTGTGTAAAATGTGTATATCTACTGTCCATACAACAGAGCTTTCTGTGTATTCATAGAGTATAATAGTGTTTTGTGGGTGGCAAACCCCAAAGGTTTCAAATTAATAATTAACTCCTTCCTGCTGCAGCCATTTTTCAGTTTTCATTTTTTAATCCCCTCCTTCCAAAAGCCAGAACTATTTGTTCCATAAACGGAAGTGCAATAATACCATTACTCTGTACAATGCATTGAGAAGTTGGAAAAAAAATTCAGAAAGGGTGGAATGGGAGAAAAACTGCATTTACACAATTTTCTTATAGGCTTTGTTTTTTTGACATTCACTGTACAGCCAAAATGACATGTCCTTTGTATTCTGTTGGTCAGTATGATTACAAGGATACCAAATTTATATAGTTTTTTTTAACAGTTTAATACCGAACTTTGAAAAATTTTTTTGCCAAGAGTCGCCAGATTGTGACACTGTTAGGGTCTTGCCAGATGTAGCAATACCCTACACTACTGCAGCGGTCTGGGAGGAAGGACAGAGACAAGTGAGCCCTAATCTCACCCCAGCCACTGTCCCTTCCTATTGCCTCAGTTACCCTAAACCGTAAAAGGACAATCTGAAGACGAGCCCTATACTGGGTAAGTGACACACAGAACAGGACAAGACAAAACAAACGACAAAAAGAGAGGTCAGGAAGCTAAGGGGTCGGTAACAAACGAGCAATGCAGTACAAAATCACAATCCAAGAGAATAGTCACAAGGAAAGCCAAAGATCAGCGAAATAACACAGTAAATAACAAAGGCACAAAGAGAGCAGGCAAAGTCAGAGCAATAACCGGCCACTTGCTGAGAAAGTGACATCCTGTATATAGAAAGTCTGGGCCCAGCACCAGACCTGATAGGTACACAGGCTGTCAATCACACAGGCCAGGAAGAGATTAACTCTAATAATAATAATAATAATAATAATAATAATAATAGTCCTTTAATAGTCCCACAGTGGGGAAATTCAGTGTGTTACAGCAGCAAAGATAAGATAAGCAGATACAAATACAACATGTACAGGAATGTTCCAAGGTGAGAGGCATTACATTAATAGCAGACAGACAGATAGGACGTAGCAGGGGGGGGGGGGATTTAACAGGCAGAGAGATATTTCAGTTCTCTGTATGTAATGATCTCCGCTTAGGTCGGTGTTGGTTGTACAGCCTAACCGCGGTGGAGAGGAAAGACTTCCGATAGCGCTCCTTCTCACACCTAGGGTGGAGCAGTCGGTCACTGACAGTACTGCCCAGCGCAATCACAGTCTCATGCATGGGATGGGAGTTATTCTCCAGCATGGAGCTCACCACGGACAGTATCCTTCTGTCACCCACCACCTGCACTGGGTCCAGTGGGCTCCCCAGGACAGAGCTGGCCCTTCTAATCAGCTTGTCAAGTTTATTTCTGTCCCTGGTTGATATACTGCTCCCCCAGCAGGCCACTCCAAAGAAGATGGCTGATGCCACTACCGAGTTGAAGAAAGTCCTAAGAAGTGCCCCCCGGATTCCAAAGGCTCTCAGCTTCCTAAGCAGGTAGAGCCTGCTGTGGCCCTTCCTGTACAGGGCCTCCATATGATCTGCCCAGTCCAGCTTATTATTAAGGAGCAGACCCAGGTACTTATAGGTGTTCACAATCTCGATGCCCGTCCCCAGGATGTCCACTGGTTTTGGAGGGCATCTGCCTTTACGGAAGTCCACCACCATCTCCTTGGTCTTCCCCGCGTTAATCTTCAGGTGGTTCTGGTGGCACCAGTCCACAAAAAACCGGTTCAGTTCTCTGTACTCCTTGTCATCATCGTCTGTGATGAGGCCTACTATTGCAGAGTCGTCAGAATACTTCTGTAGGTAGCAGCTGGATGAGTTGCACCTAAAATCAGCAGTGTACAGTGTGAAGAGGAAAGGGGCGAGAACTGTACCCTGAGGTGCCCCCGTATTACATATCACGGTACCTGACACACAGTCTTGGGCTCTCACGTATTGAGGTCGATTTGTGAGGTAGTCTAGGATCCAGTTGGAGAGGTGGTGGTCCACTCCAGCAAGGCCCAGCTTGTCTCTCAGTAACCTGGGCTGTATGGTGTTAAAAGCACTGGAGAAATCAAAGAACATTATTCTCACCGTGTTCCCTGGTTTTTCCAGGTGAGACAGAGCCCTGTGCAGAAGGTGGATGATGGCATCATCTACCCCAATGCCCGGTCGATAAGCAAACTGGAGAGGGTCCATAGCGGGGCTCACTAGAGGGCGAAGATGTGTGAGAACCAATCTCTCTAAGATCTTCATCAAGTGGGATGTCAGTACTACAGGTCTGTAGTCGTTGAGGTCCATAGGGTGAGGTTTCTTTGGAACTGGTACCACACAAGAAGATTTCCATAATTCAGGGACTATTTCCTGCCTCAGGCTCATATTATACATATATGTAATTATACCACACAGCTGGTCCCCACAAGTCTTAATTAGCCTTGCACTGATGTCATCTGGCCCTGCGGCTTTCCTCGCCTTGATCTTTTTCATCTCCTTCCTCACCTGGGCCCGTGTGAAGGTCAGACTGTGGTCAGATAAAGACAGATTTCTGGATTTACTGGTCTGTTGGGAAGTAGCCACATGGGGTGAAGTCATTGTGGTGAGGGGAGCTGAAGGACATTCTGGGGTGGGAGGAGCTGGTGTGTGATCAAATCTGTTGAAGAATAGGTTTAGTTCATTAAGCCAGTTAACATCTGCCTCAATCTGGCAGACCGACTGTTTATGACCCGAAATTGACTTAAGCCCCTCCCAGACCCCCCCTTATGTCTTTTCTTTCCATTTGCTTTTCCATTTTTTCCTTATAACTTGCTTTTCCTTGCCTGATTAGATGCCTCAGCTCCTTTTGTACTTCCCTCAACCCCTCCTTATCTCTTGTCCTGAATGTCATCTTTTTCTCCTTAAGTAGTGTTTTTATATCAGAGTTAATCCATGGTTTGTTGTTGGAGAAGCACCTCACCACTTTTGTGGGTACTGTGTTGGCCACACAAAAATTAATGTAGTCCGTTATGCAGTGTGTGAGTCCTTCTATATCTTCTCCATACGAATCCTGCAAAACTTCCCATGCGGTTGTGTCAAAACAATCCCTCAGAGCCTCATCACTCTCCTCGGACCATATCCTCACTGTGCGGGTGACAGCTGGTTCTCTACGTACAAGTGGCTTGTACACAGGTCGGAGATGTACTAGGTTGTGATCCGATCTTCCCAGGGGCGGTAGGGCTGATGAGTTATATGCCTCCCTCACGTTGGCAAAGAACAAGTCCAGTGTTTTGTTGTCTCTTGTGTGGCAGGTTACATACTGTGTGAAACTGGGAAGTGTGGATGATGGCGAGGCATGGTTGAAATCGCCAGACACAAGAAGGAGGGCCTGGGGGTGCTGAGACTGTAACTGGCTCAGCGTGGCTTGTAGGACCTCGCAGGCAGCGTCAGCTTTCGCAGAGGGGGGGACATATGCAGCTATCACGATGACATGTGATAGTTCCCTTGGTAGATAGAAAGGTCTCATGCTCACAGCTAATAGTTCAATGTCCTTACAGCAAGTTTGCTCCTTAATCACAATGTGCCTAGGATTGCACCATCTATTATTCACAAACATTGCCAGCCCCCCTCCTTTCCTCTTACCGCTCTCCCTTGTCCTGTCTGCCCGAAGGAGTTTAAAACCATCCAAGGAGACCAGAGAGTCAGGAGTAACTTCAGTGAGCCAAGTCTCTGTAAGTAGCATCATGCTGCACACCCGAAACTCCTGATGGTGCCTGGTGAGCGCTGTTAGTTCATCCATCTTGTTTGCAAGAGATCTCACATTGCCCATAATGATGGAGGGAACAGTTGGTCGGTAACGCCTCTTTTTAATCCTCTGAAGAGTTCCTGCTCTGCAGCCCCTCCCCCGCTTTTTCTTTCTCCAGAGTTCTTGGGGGATGGGTGGGCAAATGGTATGCAGCCCTGTTGTTGTGACTCTAAGCTGCAGTAATTTCTCTCTTGTGTAGACAAAAGAAATGCCTGCAGACACAAGAGTCCCCATTTCAGCAGGACAAAAAGACAGATAAAAACAAAAAAAAAAGTATCACAAAGGTCCAATTCCAAGTCTTTGTTTCTTCATTTCTTCATAGTGTAAAGTCCATTAAGTAGAGAGATAAAAAACAGACAGAGAAAGAAAAAATAAGAGAGAGAGAGTCTCAGAGCTGCCGACCAGGCAGCCACTTCAGCGGCGCCATCTTGGCAAAAAAAAAAAAAAAAGCAGTCCAGAGAGAAATGCTCAGAACACGGGTGTGGCCGGAAATCCATTACATTGTCTAGGACCATGTTCAGACTGAGCAACAAGAAACCTATGCAAGGAATCAAACCGAACACGCCTCATTCGCCACAGCGTGCGAGTGGAGGGTGGCGCCGAGACCCGAACAGGCAGAGACGTTACAGACACACATAACTTTATGTTTCTGTGGACTGGGCTGCATAAGGCGTCTATTTTGTGTGGTCAGATGTACTTTTTACTTATACCATTTTGGGTAATGTCTGATGTTTTGATGGCTTTTTATTCATATTTTTATAGGAGGTGAAACATCGAAAAAAACTAGATTTTTTTTTTTTTTTTTTTTTCTCTACTATGGCATTCGCCATATGGGAAAAATGTTTTTATATGTTTGTAGCTTGGGCATTTTAGGATGCGGGGATGCACAGTTTGCATTCTGTATTGCATTTGATGGAAGATCCGCTACATAAATATTGAGGCTTGTCATAGATATAAGGTTCACGTCTTTCATTGGAATAGGATGGCTCCCACGATCTTGTTCTGGAGCCGTCATGTACCCTTAAAGGTACAGGGGAGATGGGACTCAAAGAAGGGGGCTCCAGAGAGGTTTGAGGACTATAAAATAAAACAATGCATTAGTGCCAGGTCTCTACTGTGTAATATAGTGGAAACCCAGAAGCTATGGGGCCTTGATTAATTAACATCCCTATAAAAGCAGAAGTTTTGTCAGTTCGCTGGTCTGGAGCATTCAGGAGTGTAACACAGTGTCAAGGTGGAAAAGACATCAACAATGACCTAGGGAAGTAATTATTGCTGCCAAACAATATAGGAAGGGTTATAAGGCCATTTACAAACAATTTGAAGCCTATCATTCTACAGTGCAAAAGATTATTGTCAAGCGCAAAACATTCAAGACAGTTGACAATCTTCCCAAAAATGGACATCCAGGGGTTGACTGGATATTTATTTTATGGGAAAGATTCCCAGTGGGTGTGGGTTAATCCTTTTGATTCCATACTGAGTCATCTGGTCTGCATTCTAACCCCATATATAAATGATGCTAATGATTTATACTTTCTCCACAGCATCTTCTATGAAGAGTTTGGATAGGTAGAGGTCAGTGAGCTTACAGATTGTTAGTGACCTGTAATTCCAACCTCTCTTCACATACACACACATGGACAAAATTGTTGGTACCTCTCGCTTAATGAAAGAAAAACCCACAATGGTCACAGAAATAACTTGAATCTAACAAAAGTAATAATATATAAAAATTCTATGAAAATGAACAAATGAAAGTCAGACATTGCTTTTCAACCATGCTTCAACAGAATTTTTTTAAAAAAGAAAACTCATGAAACAGGCCTGGACAGAAATGATGAAACCCTTAACTTAATATTTTGTTGCACAACCTTTTGAGGCTATCACTGCAATCAAACGATTCCTGTAACTGTCAATGAGACTTCTGCACCTCTCAACAGGCATTTTGGCCCACTCCTCATGAGCAAAGTGCTCCAGTTGTCTCGGGTTTGAAGGGTGCCTTTTCCAGACGGCATGTTCAGCTACTTCCAAAGATGCTCAATAGGATTTAGGTCAGGGCTCATAGAAGGCCACTTCAGAATAGTCCAATGTTTTCCTCTTAGTCATTCTTGGGTGTTTTTAGCTGTGTGTTTTGGGTCATTATCCTGTATCAAGACCCATGACCTGCGACTGAGACCAAGCTTTCTGACACTGAGCAGAACATTTCTCTCTAGAATCCCTTGCTAGACTTGAGATTTCATTGTAACCTGCACAGATTCAAGACACGCTGTGCCAGATGCAGCAAAGCAGCCCCAGAACATAACAGAGCCTCCTCCATGTTTCACAGTAGGGACAGTGATCTTTTCAAAATATGCTTCATTTTTCCGTCTGTGAACATGTGCCTTGCCAAAAATTTTGATTTTTATCTCATCTGTCCATAGGACATTCTCCCAGAAGCTTTGTGGCTTGTCAACATGCAGTTTGGCAAATTCCAGTCTGGCTTTTTTATGATTTGTTTTCAACAATGGTGTCCTCCTTAGTCGTCTCCCATGAAGTCCACTTTGGCTCAAACAACGACGGATGGTGCGATCTGACACTGATGTTCCTTGAGTTTGAAGTTCACCTTTAATCTCTTTAGAAGTTTTTCTGGGCTCTTTTGTTACCATTTGTATTATCCTTCTCTTTGATTTGTCATCAATTTTCCTCCTGCGGCCACGTCCAGGAGGGTTGGCTACAGTCCCATGGATCTTAAATTTCTGAATAATATGTGCAACTGTAGTCACAGGAACATCAAGCTGCTTGGAGATGGTCTTATAACCTTTACTTTTAACATGCTTGTGTATAATTTTCTTTCTAAGCTCCTGAGACAACTCTTTCCTTCGCTTCCTCTGGTCCATGTTGAATGTGGTACTCACCATGTCACCAAACAGCACAGTGAGTATCTGTAGCCCTATATACAGGCCCACTGACTGATTACAAGATTGTAGACACCCGTGATGCTAATTAGTGGACACACCTTGATTTAACATGTCCCTTTGGTCACATTATTTTCAGGGGTACCATCATTTCTGTCCAGGCCTGTTTCATGAGTTTTCTTTTAAAAAAAAAATCTGTTGAAGCATGGTTGAAAAGCAATGTCTGACTTTCATTTGTTCATTTTCATAGAATTTTTATATATTATTACTTTTGTCAGATTCAAGTTATTTCTGTGACCAGTGTGGGTTTTTCTTTCATTAAACGAAGGGTACCAACAATTTTGTCCACATGTGTATAAGGCATGTGCATCTTGTATAATTCATAATAAGGATAAGCAATTTTCTCTCTATGCCTAGTGAACCGAATAGACTTTCTTCAGAGATAGTCCCTCCCTGACTTCTGAGTAGGACACAGCACCTCCATCCTTGAAGATATGGTTTCTAGTGAGTTTTGCTTTGGCTAGGGGGGGAAGGAGGTCATGAGAGAATGAAATAAGTTCTCTGGGATATGTATACTATTTAGACCTCTTATTCGTAAGTGGGCTTCTTAATTGGGCTTTCCAGTGTATTGTAATGTTTATAAAATCCTTTTCCCTATGGTTCCATCCCTGCATATACAGATGTGCGAGTCTATACAGGTGTGTTGCATGTTGCATAGATTATATGTGAGTGGGGTCACGTATAGAAATGAGTGTCACTGCAATGTTTACATACAGTGGTGGGAGGATGCTGAAATGTTATTCATTGCTTTGTTATGGATTTTACTCAAGCATTAGTGAACATTATTTTCTATGTGAAAAATAATAATAGTAATAATTCTGAATTCACTGCACTAAGGTTTTACTGACCTGTATCTCCATGGGTAAGTATGATAAAAATGATAATTCTAAAACTAACCTGCCAAATCACTTTTAGTGAAGTCATATTTGCAAGAATACAGCCTATTTTCTACTTTTCAGACCTAGCTAGTACATAAATGCATCTGTAACTTCAAGAATCACCTGAAAATCACCTATATTACAACAAGAAGCACAATGTTTAATGGTTACAATGCACGGCTCCAGTCTCTTATAGTCTTACAAATGTAGCTCATGTCTTGAAAACTTGAAAACCTGCTTATACTGTATGTTGGACCCTGTTTTCTGCTCATTTTAATCCACCTCTAACATGGGGCTTCTTTTAGATTTTTTTTGCATAACCACTTTTTCCCAATCTACCCCTGTGGACATCTAAGCAAATTCATCCCAAAGTCAGACATTGCAATGCTCAGAGAAATTGCATGACTTCTACTCCCCCAAGAGCTATATCTAAGACTCTACAGACCGCAGCATGCTATATCTTCATGTTCATGACAATACATTAAATCAGGGGTTGACAACCCCTGGCACGCGTGCCAAGAGAGGCATGCGTGGCATATTTTTCAGGCACGGCAGCCAGCGCAGGACCTGCAGGTATTAGAAGAAGAGGGAGCGTCCTTTCAGTGCTCTGCTAGAGCTGAGGTATAGGATGCTCTCCCTTCTCTTGCAGCCTTCCCTGCCTACCAATGAGAGGAGGTGAGGAAAGCCCAGGAGGCGGAGCTCATCACAGCACGAGGACCCTACCTGGGCCTTGCTGCTACAGTGAGCTCCTGCCCTCTGCATTCTGCAAAGGCTTCCCGAGGAGGTCAGCAAAGTAAAAGTAAAAAAAAAAAAACAGGTACATGCTGGGGTTACTATTTCTATTAATGTCAAGCATTTGGGGTTATTCATTTAGTTTTAGTTACTCCATGTGCCTCACATTAATAGCAATTAACCCCATCATGTCCCTCACATTAACCCCTGTGTACTTCACATATGTGAGACATATGGAGGTACTAATAAAGGACCTCAATGATAAAGATATTTACTTATTACCTCCATATGTCTCACATATCTGTAACCCTTATGTAAAGCACACAGGGGTTAATATGAGGGACATGATAGGGTTAACTGCTATTAATATGAGGCACAAGGAGTTACTAAACTGTAATGCACATGACCATACTTTTTATCTACAATTGTGGATAAAAGTACGGACGTATACATTTCAATGAGCCCATATGCACAGCCTTTCTTTTTGCGTCTGTGTGTTCGGGTCAAATTGAAGAGCTGCAAATTATAGAGCAGGTCCTATCTCTGTTTGCATTTGTGGCCCTGTCAATTCATTTTTAATGTATAGGTCAGTGAAAACCACATCTGCGCCGTTTGTGTGCAAGGGGCCTAAGTCTGAGGCCCCACATTGCGGAAACGCAGCATTTTTGTTGCAGATTTTGCTGCGTTTTTTTGAGCAAAAGCCAAGAGTGGCTACAAAAGGAATGGAAAATATAAAGGAAGTTTTATACTTCTAACTTCTGCTCAATCCTCTCCTGGCTTAGGCTCAGAAAAACGCAGCAAAATATGCAACAAAAAAGCTGCGTTTCCGCAAAATGGGGCCTCAGCCTTCGGATGTTTTTTTCCGGTGTTGACACACTGTGTACCCAGATGCGGCTATAGCCAAATCCAGCCCCTGGGTGCCAGTGCTGTCACTTTGGGGTAAGTGTGACACCCATTAATTCCTGACTGGGGTTTTGCTGTTACTGCTCTGCCAGGAATTAAAAGTGGCTGAAATTAATCAGTGTTTCACTTACAGAAAAGGGAAAGTACCGGTGGCCAGGGACTGGATGCAGCATCCAGGTATAGAGTGTGTCACCATCCTACAGGTGTTACCTCACTCTGCTCCCAGTCATATATATTTACCACTAATTGTGGGTTAAACGTACTTACATTGCTTCTAATGGAAAAGTAGAGGTGTATCAAGGCAAATAGCGGTAAACACATGTGACTAGGAGCACCGTATGACAGCACCCCTATGTTATGGTGTGTGCTATATAACTTTAACCTCTTAAGGACCCAGCCCAAAAGTGCATTAAGGACCAGGCCTCGTTTTTCAAAACTGACGTGTCACTTTATATGGCAATAACTTTGAGACGTCTTAACTTACACAAGTGATTTTGAGATTGTTTTATCGTGACACATTGTACTTCATGTTAGTGGTAAACACTAATGAATATTTTTGTATTTATTTATAAAAAAATAGGAAATTTGATGGAAATTTGGAAAAAAAATCGCAATTTTCAAAATGTGAAATGCTCTGCTTTTCAGACAGATAGTCATACCACCCAAATACATTAATATACTGTATATTATCTACCATATCTCTGCAATATATCGGCATCATCTTTTAATCGTCCTGTTATTTATTTTGGATGTTAGAAGGCTTACAAGTGTAACAGCGATTTTGCAGATTTACAAGAAAATTTCCCAAACTAATTTTTTAGGGACCACTTCAGTTCTGAAGAGGATTATAATGGCCTATATATTAGAAACCCCCATAAATCACCCCATTTTCGAAACTGCACCCCTCAAATAATTCAAAATAACATTTGGGAAGTTTGTTAACCCTTTAAGCATTTCACTGGAATTAAAACAATATGGAGGTGAAATTTAGTTTTTTCCCACTAATTCCTTAATTTAGCCCTAAAATTAACACATTCACAAAGGGTTAAAGGAGAAAATGCATCTCACAGTTTGTTATGTAATTTCTCCCGAGCACAGAAATACCCCACAAGTGGGTGTAAACTGATGTTTGGGCGAATGGCAGGAGTGACACTGAGCGTCTGAAAAGCAGATTTTGCTGGAATAGTTTTCAGGTGCTATGTCTCATTTGCAAAGCCACTAGAGTACCAATACAAAGGAAACCCCCCAAAAGTGACCCCATTTTGGAAACTACACCCCTCACAGAATTCATCAAGGGGTATAGTGAGCATTTTGACCTTACAGCCATTTCACAGATTTTGCTAACACTGGGATGTATAAATGAAACATTACTAAAATGTCACTTTATCCCCAAAGTTTTCATTTTCACAAGGGGTTAAAGGAGAAAAAGGACCCCATAGTTTGTTAAACAATTTCTCCTGAACACAGCAATATCCCATATGTGGTCGTAATCTGCTGTATGGGTACATGGCAGGGCTCAGAATGGAAAGAGCGCTATTTGGCTTTTGGAGGGCAGATTTTGGTGGAATAGTTTTCAGGTACCATGTCGCATTTGCAGAGCCCCCAATGTACCAATACAGTGGATGCCCCCTAAAAGTGACCCCATTTTGAAAACTACACCCCTCACAGAACATATCAAGGAGTATAGTGAGCATTTTGACCCTACTGCTGTTTCACAGATTTTATTTACATTGGGACATTAAAATGAAAAATTACTTTTTTTCCAATAAACCGTCAATTTAGCCCCAAATTTTTCATTTTCACAACAGTACAAAGGAGAAAAAGCTCCCCAAAGTTTGTCTCACAATTTCTCCTGAACACAGAAATGCCACATATGTGGATGTAATCTGCTGCATGGGTACATGGCAGGGCTCAAAATGGAAAGAGCGCTATTTAGCTTTTGGAGGTCAGATTTTGCTGGAATAGTTTTTGGGTGCCATGTCGCATTTGCAGAGCCCCTAAAGTACCAATACAATACAAACCCCCAAAAAGTGACCCCATTTTGAAAACTACACCCCACATAGAATTTATCTAGGGGTATAGTGAGCATTTTGACCTCACAGCTGTTTCACAGATTTTATTGACTTAGGGACGTAAAAATGAAAAATTACTTTTTTCCAATAAACTGTCCATTTAGCGACATATTTTTAATTTGTGCAAGTGGTTAAAGAAGAAAAAACACCCCAAAGTTTGTTACACAATTTCTTCTGAACACAGAAATGCCCCATATATGGTCACAAACTGCTGTAGGGGTACATGGTGGGGCTCAGAATGGAAAGAGCGCTATTTGGCTTTTGGAGGGCAGATGTGGCTGGAATAGTTTTTGAGTGCCATGTCGCATTTGCAGAGCCCCTAAAGTACCAATAAAATGGAAAACTCTCAAAAGTGACCCCATTTTAGAAACTACACCCCTCAAGGAATGTATCAAGGGGTATTATTGTTCTGACTCAATAGCTTGGCTGCAAGTGTGAGGTTGTGAGAGTGTCCTGTAGTCTCTATGCTAACCAGCAATTTACACCAAGATATCTATCAGATAGTGTTCAACTCAACTGAGGAGGCGTAGATAAGATTCCAGATGCTTTAATCCAGGTAAATCTTGTAGAACCTCATACAGCAGTAGGTGAAAAATGATGAAATACCAGCAGCTGAGCAGACATGTTGCTTACAAAGAAGTGAAACTAAACTGAGAGAGAGAGAGGAGGAGCTACAGCATCACAGCTAAGGATACAGAGAGAGAAAAGGGACAAACTACAAAGACAAACAGTATCACAGATATATGTCAGTGAATTAAACCAAGTCCTGGGACATGACAATTATCATTTTGAGCCTAAAAATGCTTCCCAAAAATTAATGTACAAAGTGAAAATTAAAGTTTTTAAAGAAATATCCAATTTCAGTGCCTAATATGTTGCGGCCACTTTGTGGCATCAGAGACATGCACTCCTAAAACTATTAAGTGGGCTATCCCGGGGACAAAAAAATTAAATATGTGGGTATAAACTGCTGCTTGGGCACACAGCAGGGCTCAGAAGGGAAGGAGCACTGTGTTTTTTTAGCTTTTGGAGTACTTTCTGGTCGCCATGTTACTTTTGCAGAGCCCTGGAGGTGCCAGTAAATTGGAATTCCCCAAGAAGTGACCCCCATTTTGTAGGGGCAATTTTAGGGTCCCTGCAAATGTGACATGGCGTCCAAAAAAACAACAATCTAAATATGCGCTCCAAAAGCACATAGCGCTCCTTCACATTTGCGCCCTGCTGTGTGCCCAAATGACAGTTTATGCCCACATGTATGACACTGGTGTACCCAGGATAACGTACTTAACAATGCCATATGTGGGTATAAACTGCTGTTTGGGCACAGCCGGGCACAGAAGGGAAGGAGCGCTATTTTGGTTTTTGGAGCACAGTTTGCTTTTTGGATACCATGCCACTTTTGCAGAGCCCATGAATTGCCAGTAAAGTGGAATCCGCAGACATATCACCCCATTTTGGAAACTATACCCTTCAAGGGATTTAATCAAGTGGTGTAGCGAGCATTATTAACCCTTAAGTGTTGCATTCTTTTGATTTCCAGAAATGAATACACAGCTGATAATGAAAAGTTAAAAATGAAATTTTTCTATAGATACGCCATTTCAGTGCCCAATATGTTGTGCCCAGTTTATGTCTGCACAGACACACACTCCAAAAACTGGTGAGCGGGGATCCTGGGCACAACAGCTTTTGGAGCGTTCATCTCTCATACAAGCCGGGCACAACATATTACACACTGAAATGGCGTATTCCTGGAAAAATTGTCATTTTCACCTTTCACCATCAGCTGCGTATTCATTTATGGATAACAACACTTGGGGGTTAAAAATGCTCACTGTACCCCAGGATAAATTCCTTCAGGGGTGTAGTTTCCAAAATGGGGTCACATGTCAGGGGATTCCACTGTACTGGCATTTCAGCTCTGCAAAAGTGCAATTGGGTCCAAAAACCAAACCGTCCAAGTCTGTGCTCCAAAAACCAAATAGCGCTCCTTCCCTTCTGTGCTCGTCTGTGCCCAAACAGCTGTTTATACCTATGTTATTCTGGGAACGACAAGTGTAATTCATGTGGGTATAAACTGCAGTTTGGGAACACAGTAGGGCGCAGAAGGGAAGGAGCGCTATGTGGCTTTTGGAGCGCAGATTCAGATGTTTGGGATCTGGATGCCATGTCATGTTTGCAGAGCCTCTAAAGTACCAGTAAAGTGGAATCCCCTAGGGAATGACCCCATTTTGAAAAGTGCACCCCTCAAAGAATTTATCAAGAGGTGTAGTGAGCATTAGTATCCCAGACGTGACTGCACAGCGGATGGGGAAAAGTGAATGAATATGTAAGCTGTGCGTAGTACATTGGGTATGCTAAATTCCCTACTATATCCCCAGTAGTTCCTATTATTGGGGAGGTCATTCTGGGGGTCACTTCTGGTTTATTATCCCTCATAAGATCTAAATCTGGTTTGTACCCTGATATACGCTCGTACAGCTTATACATTCCCTTCCTGCCGCAGCCACTTATGTTCTAATGATTTTTTTCACATACTTTATTTATTTATTTTTTCACTTTTTTTTACTTTTTCATGTGTCCCATTAGGACACCTGAGCCAGAGATGCTTTGATCTCTGGCTCAGTACTGGAGGAGAGTGAATGCTGAGTTGCATCCAAAGAACACCATACTTACTGTGAAGCATGGGGGTGGCAGCAACATGCTTTGGGGCTGTTTCTCTGCAAAGGGACCACGACGACTGATCCGTGTACATGAAAGAATGAATGGGGCTATGTATCGTGAGCTTTTGAGTGCAAACCTCCTTCCATCAGCAAGGGCATTGAAGATGAAACGTGGCTGGGTCTTTCAGCATGACAATGATCCCAACCATACCGCCAGGGCAACGAAGGAGTGGCTTCATAAGAAGCAAGCATAACCAGTCTCCAGATCTCATCCCCATAGAAAACCTTTGGAGGGAGTTGAAAGTCCGTGTTGCCCTGCGACAGCCCCAAAACATCACTGCTCTAGAGGAGATCTGCATGGAGGAATGGGCCAACATACCAGCAACAGTGTGTGCCAACCTTGTGAAGACTTACAGAAAATGTTTGACCTCTGTTATTGCCAACAAAGGATATATAACAAAGTATTGAGATGAACTTTTGTTATTGACCAATTACTTATTTTCCACCATAATTTGCAAATAAATTCTTAAAAAAATCAGACAATGTGATTTTTCTGGATTTGTTTTCTCATTTTGTCTCTCATAGTTGAGGTCTACCTATGATGTCAATTACAGGCCTCTCTCATCTTTTTAAGTGGGAGAACGTGCACAATTGGTGGCTGACTAAATACTTTTTTTTTCCCCACTGTACCTACGGAATCGCTGGAAGGTTTCCCTATAGATATAATTGAAGGAGAAAGTCCACAAAGAAAACTTCTGTGAACTTTCTGTCCAAAGCGATGTGGGAAGAACCGCAGATGATGCTCTGGTTTTTCCTGCAGTGCTTTTTTGCTGCTGAACGCCACATGGGGCCTTAGCCTAAATGTGGCAGCACAATGGGTCCACAATCTGCTGTCTTCTGCCCAAGTGAAAAAAGACTTAATAAGCATGGCTTGTTTGGAAGGGATGCCAAGAGAAATTCTTTTTTTCTAAAAAGAACATGGCAGCACAGCTTAAATTTGCAAAGTTGCATCTGAACAAACCACAAGACTTCTGTAACAATGTGACAGATTTATTAAGACTGGCATTTCATACATACAGTGCTGGCCAAAAGTATTGGCACCCCTGCAGTTCTGTCAGATAATACTCAATTTCTTCCAGAAAATGATTGCAATCGCAAATGCTTTGGTAATAATATCTTCATTTAATTTGTCTTTAATGGAAAACCACAAAAAGAATTGTCAAAAAGCCAAATTGGATATAATTCCACACCAAACAAAAAAAGGGGGTGGGCAAAAGTATTGGCACCCTTTGAAAAATCATGTGATGCTTCTCTAATTTGTGTAATTAACAGCACCTGTTACTTACCTGTGGCACATAACAGGTGGTGGCAATAACTAAATCACACTTGCAGCCAGTTGAAATGGATTAAAGTTGACTCAACCTCTGTCCTGTGTCCTTGTGTGTACCACATTGAGCATGGAGAAAAGAAAGAAGACCAAAGAACTGTCTGAGGACTTGAGAAGCAAAATTGTGAGGAAGCATGAGCAATCTCAAGGCTACAAGTCCATCTCCAAAGACCTGAATGTTCCTGTGTCTACCGTGCGCAGTGTCATCAAGAAGTTTAAAGCCCATGGCACTGTGGCTAACCTCCCTAGATGTGGACGGAAAAGAAAAATTGACGAGAGATTGCAACGAAAGATTGTGCGGATGGTGGCTAAAGAACCTCGACTAACATCCAAACAAGTTCTAGCTGCCCTGCAGTCCGAGGGTACAACAGTGTCAACCCGTACTATCCGTCGGCGTCTGAATGAAAAGGGACTCTATGGTAGGATACACAGGAAGACCCCACTTCTGACCCAGAGACATAAAAAAGCCAGGCTGGAGTTTGCCAAAACTTACCTGAGGAAGCCAAAAACTTTTTGGAAGAATGTTCTCTGGTCAGATGAGACACAAAAGTAGAGCTTTTTGGGAAAAGGCATCAACATAGAGTTTACAGGAAAAAGAGGCCTTCAAAGAAAAGAACACGGTCCCTACAGTCAAACATGGCGGAGGTTCCCTGATGTTTTGGGGTTGCTTTGCTGCCTCTGGCACTGGACTGCTTGACCGTGTGCATGGCATTATGAAGTCTGAAGACTACCAACAAATTTTGCAGCATAATGTAGGGCCCAGTGTGAGAAAGCTGGGTCTCCCTCAGAGGTCATGGGTCTTCCAGCAGGACAATGACCCAAAACACACTTCAAAAAGCACTAGAAAATGGTTTGAGAGAAAGCACTGGAGACTTCTAAAGTGGCCAGCAATGAGTCCAGACCTGAATCCCATAGAACACCTGTGGAGAGATCTCAAAATGGCAGTTTGGAGAAGGCACCCTTCAAATCTCAGGGACCTGGAGAAATTTGCCAAAGAAGAATGGTCTAAAATTCTAGCAGAGCATTGTAAGAAACTTATTGATGGTTACCGGAAGCGGTTGTTCGCAGTTATTTTGTCTAAAGGTTGAGCTACCAGGTATTAGGCTGAGGGTGCCAATACTTTTGTCCGGCCCATTTTTGGAGTTTTGTGTAAAATGATCAATGATTTGACTTTTTTTTTTTTTTCATTCTCTTTTGTGTTTTTTCATTGCAAGCAAAATAAATGAAGATATTATTACCAAAGCATTTGTGATTGCAATCATTTTCTGGAAGAAATTGAGTATTATCTGACAGAATAGCAGGGGTGCCAATACTTTTGGCCAGCACTGTAGTACCATAGTAAATGAGGTTGGATGAAGACACAGGTCCATTAAGTCCAACCTATAACCCTACAATGTTGATCCAGAGGAAGGAAAAAAAACCCATGAGGCTTAAACCAATCAGGGGAAAAATTTCCTTCCCGACACCAAATATGGCAATAGGTATAAAACCCTGGATCAACTTACCAAAATCTAAAACCCATAATATTGTTCAGTGGACAATGAATCCACCATCACTTTATCCTGTGGCAGTGAGTTCCATAGCCTCACTTTTAAACTGTGAAATTTTCTCTCTTCTAGACATAGAGGATATCCCCTTGTCACTGTCACCAGCCTAGGAGTAAAAAGATCATAAAGTTATTTGTGCTGTCCCTTCATGTATTTGTCCATTATTAGGTCTTCCCATAGACATCTCTTTTCTACATTAAATAACCTCAAGTTTGTTAATCTTAATAAAGGCCCTGACTTGCGCAGGACACGATTGATTTTTGAACAAGCAGTGTATCGGAGTGGAGATTTATGCCAGTTTGAAGATCTATGCAGAGCTTTGTGTGTTGTATATGTAGCCCTATTTGGGAGGGGGGGTATGAGTATTATCCCTCCCGCAACAGACTCTGGCGCTAACCTGTGTGTATAATGGGACCTGAAGCCTTCGCTGAAGGGAAGAGTGGGAACATATATGAAATATATCAGTGCCTCCACCCAGGATAGAGCCTCTGTATTACAGGGAGGATCTCTTCCTGGGACTTACCCATGAAGTACAGTTAGTAGCCTTAACAAGGATCACTGTACTAATCTCACAGTCTGAAGAATACATACAGATACCACATAAGGTTATAACAGTAGCTTTATAAGAATCAACAGGGTAATAATACATACATAAAATATACTCAGAACACAGCAATACTACAACAACCAGCAAGTCCTCAACCGTCTTAGGTTATATACCCGGGTATATATATAGATATATAGCAAGAGTCCAGTGCACAATACCTCCAGGCAACAGAAGAGATGCAGGGGCCCCTGTGGATGACTGTGGATCCTCGGATTCTTCCAGGAGATGACAGACAGCCGATCAGGAGATGATGATGATGATGATGGTGAGATTCTTCACAGGCAGCAAACAGGGCGACGGTGACGGCAGTAGATGCAGGCCTGACTACCCTAACACTGAGTCCTTAACCTGCCAGCTAAACTACTAGTGCCACCGGGCCTCTAACTAGCTAGTTGGCCTTCGGAAGCCTAACCTATCACTGCCCTGAACTATATATATATATGGATCCCTAACTACGGTTACTAGCTAGGTCCTGTGAGTATATAGGGGGTAACACATACCTAACTATATACTGTGAAGTAAAGAGGAACAAGTGGCTCTTAGACTCCCCCAGACATAACATGTCTGTCTCAGCAGCTCTGCTCACATCTCTCTCCCCCAGCAGCTCTGCCTCACATGTGTCTGACTCACTGTATTTACAAAACAAAACTTGCACTAAATGCCTGGGGTCTCTGAAGCCAAACTGCAGGGGCAAAGAAGCCAGATACATTATATACTAGTAGAAATGGCAGTTCCCTACACTCTCCCTCTGGTGAAATCTTTACGTCACGTCAAAGACATACAAAGTCATTGTATACAGTCAACATTACCAATGACAATATCAATATGGTTGCTTTTGCATTTACAGAGTCACAACAGGTTAATAGGTATACATGCCAGCAGGAGCGAAAATTGGTAACATATTGACCAAAGTGGACACTGCACCCACCCAAGCATGGTATAAATGAGGCTGAGTAGTAAATCTGGGGTCCCCCAAACTATCATATGTCAGCATAGGTGGAGGGTGTCTAATTCTCTCTCCTCTCCGTACCTCTCTCTGAGGTAAACTAGCATGTCCAGGCCCTAAACTAGGGTTGTCTGCCATGGGAGGGGATGGTGCTGGTGGCGTAGGAGAGCTAGATCCCTGCTCATCTGTAGACACAGATCTAGGTACGAATTCTGGAGTTTGAGGGTTCATAGGTCTCCCTGAAGGAGAAGATACTGGTGATCTAGGAACTTCAGGAGCCACAGTCCAATCACTCTCAGGAGTTTCAGGAAGGTCAGGTGGAATATCGGCTAAGGACTGTGGAGAATCGCAGGCCGAGCCATCATTGGAGATATCCATACCATCAATCTGAGGTACAGGCAACAAATGATTTCTATGCCAAGTCCTGATCCTCCCGTCCCGTCCTTTTATCTTGTAGACTGGTATTCCAGGCAACCGATCTACCACTGTAAAGAGTTCACTCCGCCATCGATCAGCCAGCTTATGTTTTGCAGATGCTCCCAAATTCCGTAGCAGAACATGGTCCCCAGGGTTCAATTCTCGGTATCTTACTCGAAGATCAAATCTCCTTTTATTTCCTTCATTCACTTTGGCCGCATTTTCCTCAGCCAGCTGATAAGCACTCTTAAGCGTTTCTTTCAAACGTGCCACGTATCGGTAATGATCTCGATGACTGATACCATCGGTAGAGACTCCCAACAAGATGTCAATAGGTAGCCTAGGCTCTCTTCCAAACATCAGAAAGTATGGTGAATATCCTGTGCTCTCGTGCCTTGTACTATTATAGGCATGCACCATAGCCTCCACTTTTCGACTCCAGGATCGCTTATCCTCAATTCGTAAGGTACCAAGCATATCAAGTAAAGTCCTGTTAAATCTTTCAGGAAGGGCATCTCCCTCTGGATGGTAAGGCGTCGTCCGACTTTTGCGGATGTTCAACAACTGAAGTAACTCTTTGATCAGGTTACTCTCAAAATCCCGGCCTTGATCAGAATGCAACCGGTGTGGTAAGCCATAATGGATAAAATACTTTTCCCAAAGCACTCTTGCAACAGTGACTGCTTTTTGATCCTTAGTCGGAAAGGCTTGAGCATATCGTGTGAAGTGATCAGTCACCACCAATACATTTCCAAATCCTCTGGAGTCGTTGTCAATACAAAGGAAGTCTATGCAGACAAGATCCATGGGGCCCGAACTCTTCAAGTGTCCCATGAAGGCCGCTCGAACCGGGACAGTCTTCCTCTGCAAACATCTGCGACAGCACCTACACAGACGAGTCACGGTATCTCTCATTTTGGGCCAGTAGAATCGGTCTTGTATTAGGCCATAAGTCTTCTCAGGTCCCAAATGACCATGATAATCATGCAGACTTCGGAAAATCATCTTCTGAAAGCAGCTTGGAATAACTAGTTGGCGCCTTCCAGGGTGATCATGATACAGCACCACACGATAAAGTAGGCCATTGTCTATTTCAAACTTCTCCCAATCTCGTAGAAGTTGACTGCATTCAGAGGGTAGGGATGTCTTTAACATTTCTCTGTCTTGAGAACTCACTGCTTGATAAAGAGGTCCAATTAAAGGATCAGTCTTTTGACTCCAGATCATTCGCTTTGAAGATATAGAACAACTCTCAAAGGATCCTAAAGCGGCAGGGTAGGCAAACATGTCTGGTACAGCTTCGGGACCTCCCCCAATAGAGTCAATAAGCCGAGTTTCAGAAAAGGCTACTCGGTCTTCAACTACAGCAGCCATGGCACACAAAGCTCCTACTCCAGGACTTGGCACTTCTTCCCATTCATCCACTACTTCCGGACTAGGTAATCCAGGCCGTCTTGATAGAGCATCTGCCCCAATGTTCTTAGGCCCCGATTTATACTTGAGTGTGAATTGGTAGTTGGATAAAGCTGCCAACCAGCGATGTCCTGTAGCATCGAGTTTAGCGGTTGACAAAACGTATGTCAGTGGATTGTTGTCTGTTCTTACTTCAAACGTGGCTCCGTATAAATAGTCATGTAATTTATCAACAATGGCCCACTTGAGCGCCAAAAACTCCAATTTATGTACTGGATAATTTTTCTCGCTGGGAGAAAGACTTCGACTTATGAAAGCTATGGGCCGTAACCCGGCCGGGTATTCTTGGTGCAGCACGCCACCTAATCCTTCAAAGCTGGCATCTACATGTAGCACATATGGCTTCTGTGCATCAGCATAAGCCAGAACGGGAGCTTCTGTCAATTTCTTCTTCAACAACTTAAATGCTTCTTCACAATCCGCAGTCCACCTATCGCCAAAAAGGCTTTTGGAAGACCCTTTCTTCTTTCCCGGATCTCCTGCATCACTCTTCAACAGGTCGAGGAGGGCTCGAGCAATTTTTGAATATCCTTCCACAAATCGTCGATAGAATCCACAAAACCCCAAGAAAGATTGCAACTCCGTAATATTTTGCGGTCGGGGCCAATTCACCACAGCTTCAATCTTACCAGGATCGGTAGCAACTCCTTCAGCAGAAACAATATGACCTACATAAGTGACCGAAGATCTACAAAATTTGCATTTGTCAGCCGACAACTTCAGCCCCTCTTCTTTTAAGCGATGGAGTACTCTCATGAGTCGTTCTTCATGTTCTTCCAGCGTCTTTCCAAACACAATAATGTCATCAAGATATACAAGGCATTCCCGGGGCACTAAATCACCTAACACTCTTTCCATCAACCTTTGGAACGTTGCTGGCGCACCTTTTGTACCTTGCGGCATACGAGTGAACTGAAAGAAACCCAAGGGGCATATGAAGGCTGTCTTTTCCTGATCCTCAGGTGCCATTGGGACTTGATAGTATCCCGATCTTAGGTCCAGCACTGTGAACCAACAGTTTCCATTCAGAGCTTCCAGAGCTTCTTCAATTCTCGGCAGTGTATACTGATCAGGTAAGGTTCTCCGGTTCAGAGTTCTGTAATCCACACATAGGCGAATTGCTCCAGATTTTTTTCTTACCACCACAATAGGTGAGGCATAGGGGCTCTTACTGTCCACAATGATCCCCTGACCTTTCATTTGCTGTAGAGTCTGTCTTAACTCATCAACATCCTTTGGAGCAACTCTCCGTGGTCGTTCCCGGAAGGGAGTAGAATCGGTCAATCGGAAAGTGTGTTGAGCACTTTTAGCACAACCTACATCCATATCATCCGTGGAGAACACTTCCGATAATTCAGACAACTTCTGTGTCAGTCGCTGATTCCAGGCCTCTGGTAAATGTGGATCACTCAAGTCAAGATTGAGATTAGGGATTGCATCTCGGATTTGAATCCTGCACACTTCAGCGTATGGATTTACTCCAAGCACAGGGTAGCAGTGGGCCACATTCTGGTATGGTCCAATTACAATCGGATGCGGTGAACAGTTCCTCACTGTCACACAGGTAGATAACTCCACTTTATTTCTCCAGTCCTTTCTCTCTGGGATCACCATCCAGCCATTCTGGTTAATCATTTCTTCAGGGGTTTCCATAAGGACATAACTCCCCCCTTCAAGCAAATCGGGAGCAATGCTGGAGGCTACTCTCAGAATTCTCTCCCCGCCGGCAGGAACTTCCATGGTTCTCTCACCGATATGATATACCATTCCATGTCGATAGCCAGTAGACAGGGCATCACAGAGTTCTCTAAGATCAGAAGATATATTCACCGGCTGAGCTGCAGGGTTCCAATCTCTTCCAAGAAACTTCTGAAAAGCATAATGCACTGCGGGACAATTAGTGCCAAGTATCACAGGAGCTGCACAAGAATCCCCTGTATCAGGACAGACAAGAGCCGTAATCTTCATGGGAGCGACACTCTGATCTTCTAATTCAGGGACAGCTATAACTACTTGTAGGCTGCCATCTACAGGATATGATCCTGAATTAAACCCCCACAATTTCATTTGTCCCGTAGACTGAAGAGGTATATCCCTCAGATACTTTTGGTAGAACGAGCGATAAATCAGGGTCACTTGAGATCCTGTATCAAACAGGGCAGGAGCGGCATGACCATTGACAGTGACTTTGACAACGGACCTGGAGCCCGCGATAGCGCCTCTGGTCTTTACTCGGCCCGCCTTCCTTCGGTGTCTTTGATTCTGAATAGAGAAGACAGCACTGTGTCTCAATCCCTCACTGTCCTCCGTACACTGTCTGGCACTATGGCCCGTCTGACCACATTTATAACAGGTTCTAGCATCCTTCCTCCATTGAGTGGCAGTGGGTGCAGTGGCGGACTGTCTAAGTTCTGACCGCTCCGCTGGTTTGTCCTTGTTTGAATTAGGAACAACATCTTCTTTAGAGATGCTTTTCGCTTTCTTAGGGGTACTAAAACTAATGTCAGCTTCTTGTTTCTTCACTAACTTCATTAAGTCAGGAAATGGAAGGACTCTATCAGATAGTAAGACCTTGAGTACTTGAGCAAGAGGATGATGAGGTTGTAACCCTCTCACCAACTGACTGGTTCTCATAGCGTCTACCTCTGAAGTAGATATAGCTGCGTGGTACACCAGACGTGAAAGAAGTAGCTGTAAACGGTTAATAAAAGTAGAGACATTTTCCCCTTCTTTTTGACGAACCATTCGGTAATCAGCAACCATCTGGGCAAGGTCATAGTATGGCTCAAAGTGATCAGACAGTACTTGTATATAGTCCAATGCACTCACTCCTTCATGAGAGTCTCTGTACAAGCGGATCAATTCTGCAGCAGGAGACCGTAAACTTTCACTGATACGCTGCCGCTTGCCTTCTTCAGAGCAAGACCATTCCTTCAGGCATTGGAGAGTATGTTCTTTCCATATCTCAAAGTTTTCCTCCCCTTGTGGTACTGGGACATTACCAGAGAATACTTTTAGTTTCTTGTAGTGAGTGGCCTGCAGGCCCTGAGCTAACATTTCAGTCAGCCTGGCTAAAGTGCTAATAGCACTGTCACTAGAGGAACTGCTAGCGACGGCCATACTGGGGGGGTAACTGGCTGAGCGGGGTTCTTCCTTTACCTGAACCAGGGGAGGAACAGGCGGTCGGTAATCCCATGTAGTAGCTAGTGGGAGGTTCCCCTCTGAGCTATATCGCTTCTCCATATCAATGACTATTCCCACTTCTAAATCTCAGCAGTGCCTCCAAATGTAGCCCTATTTGGGAGGGGGGGTATGAGTATTATCCCTCCCGCAACAGACTCTGGCGCTAACCTGTGTGTATAATGGGACCTGAAGCCTTCGCTGAAGGGAAGAGTGGGAACATATATGAAATATATCAGTGCCTCCACCCAGGATAGAGCCTCTGTATTACAGGGAGGATCTCTTCCTGGGACTTACCCATGAAGTACAGTTAGTAGCCTTAACAAGGATCACTGTACTAATCTCACAGTCTGAAGAATACATACAGATACCACATAAGGTTATAACAGTAGCTTTATAAGAATCAACAGGGTAATAATACATACATAAAATATACTCAGAACACAGCAATACTACAACAACCAGCAAGTCCTCAACCGTCTTAGGTTATATACCCGGGTATATATATAGATATATAGCAAGAGTCCAGTGCACAATACCTCCAGGCAACAGAAGAGATGCAGGGGCCCCTGTGGATGACTGTGGATCCTCGGATTCTTCCAGGAGATGACAGACAGCCGATCAGGAGATGATGATGATGATGATGGTGAGATTCTTCACAGGCAGCAAACAGGGCGACGGTGACGGCAGTAGATGCAGGCCTGACTACCCTAACACTGAGTCCTTAACCTGCCAGCTAAACTACTAGTGCCACCGGGCCTCTAACTAGCTAGTTGGCCTTCGGAAGCCTAACCTATCACTGCCCTGAACTATATATATATATGGATCCCTAACTACGGTTACTAGCTAGGTCCTGTGAGTATATAGGGGGTAACACATACCTAACTATATACTGTGAAGTAAAGAGGAACAAGTGGCTCTTAGACTCCCCCAGACATAACATGTCTGTCTCAGCAGCTCTGCTCACATCTCTCCCCCCAGCAGCTCTGCCTCACATGTGTCTGACTCACTGTATTTACAAAACTAAACTTGCACTAAATGCCTGGGGTCTCTGAAGCCAAACTGCAGGGGCAAAGAAGCCAGATACATTATATACTAGTAGAAATGGCAGTTCCCTACATATATATTGTGCATGCTGCAGAGATGTGAATGTGTATTATATATACAGTATATACAGGTGCATCTCAATAAATTTGAATATCTTTGAAACATTCAGTCATTTCAGTAATTCAGTAGTACAATTCATAATCAGCGTCTTCCATTATTGTGTGTCCTACTGAACCAGACTGAGGGACCATTTAAAGGCTTAGGAAACCTTGGCAGGTGACACACTGAATTTACAATACTGAACTTTTTTACAATATTCAAACTTTCTTAGATTTGGGTTTTCATTACCTGTAATCCAAAATCAACATTTACAGAAATAAAACACATGAAATAGAACTCTCTGTGTGTAAAGAATCTAGAAAATATAGGAGGTCACTTTTTAATTTAATTACTTGAAAAAAAAATAAACGTTTCAAAGATATTCTAATTTGAGAAGCACCTGTAACTATATAAAGTTATGAAGTGCGTAAAAATACTCAAAATCATAAACCCAAAATCTCCTATGTGCTCCCACGTATTATAATGGCCCATTGTAGTTCTCACACAATACTGAATGGGGCCTCCTCATAGAAAAATTAAAAATGTAATACTCACCTCAACCCATTCCTGTTCATGGTTCTACTCAGGGCTTTGCACTCAACGCTTTTGAGCAGCAGGTACAATGTAGTAACATCACTAGATCACTCCTGCCTACATTCAAGCCATTGCCAGCAGCGACAGGAGGGCCCTGCCAGTGTAATGTTTCTGTTAAGCCTAGGGCTTAAAAGGAACATAGACCCAGATTTACTTTGCATGGTTTGCCAATTTTCTATATATTGGACTAGCTAAAGGTGTGATGGTTCTGAGCATAATATCCCTTACCATATACTGTGGCTGGTTGATATTAAGTTTTCTGGTAAGTGACTCCCTTAAAAATGACCTGATCTATCTCCTGACATTTCTATTTTAGTAGTTAAATTCCATTGCCCATACATCAAACCAGGAGCTTCTTACATCATAAGGCTGGGTTCATATCTGTGTCGGAGTCACAAGTTCAACTTTTTCATCCAGCAGTTTTAGTCTAAAACAACGGACACCCAACAGATCCCATTGACTTCGTTGGTATCCACTATTTTAGCGGTTTGTGTGCCAGTTGTCCTGGTCCTTTGACAGACCAGAACAATGGACACCCGGGCGCAGATGTGAACATAGCGTCACTCTGCATCCTGTTGCTCCTCTATTATTCCTCCTAGAAAGGTATATAAAATAAATTGACAACTGGGTGTCACCAATTAGTGTGTATTTATGCACACCAATTAGTGCTGACCAGCAGAATAACTCATAAATAAAGAATGGCTCATTATTGCAGAACTGACAGACCTACCTGAAAGTGCCCTATCAATCTTATGCCTTTCACACAATGCTTCTGTTTTATCAGCTTAGACACTAGAAACAAGCTCTGGCAAGAAATTATATCAGCTTTCACACACTTTGTCATTTCTAGGCAGACTTGAGCAAATCCTGGGTAGACTTGAGCAAATCTGTTCCAGCGTCTTCTCATAGTGAAACTGTTCACTAACTGTGACAACACGGATCCCTTTTGCTGAGGCCAATCAGGCCAAACAGGTAGTGACATCGCATGCCCTTCGCTGAGGCCGCTGATTGGCCTCAGCGGTCACGTGCGACTGGGACTTCCGCCACACATAAGCACTGACCCTGGCCTATTTAGAACTTAAATGGGTTGTCTATTTTTGCCTGGACAACCCCTTTAAGCTTCCTGCTCTATCATTCAGGCATCAGCTATTGATGGCTGCTGAAGACCTGCTCCATCAATCCGCAGAGAAAAAGCAGGAACCTCACAGCTTCGGGGGACTAAGGATGGGTAAGTGGTGTTTTTTATGTCTATAGCACAACTACAGTGTGGTCCACTGGGGGACATTACAACTTGTCAGGGGGCCACTGGGGGATATTATCACTTGTCAGGGGCCCATTGGGGGACATAATTACTTGCCTGGGGGCTAGTGCGGGACATTATTAGTTATCTGAAGACCATGGGGGGACATTATTAGTTGTCTGGAGGCTACTGGGGGACAATAACTTGCCTGGGGGAAGTTATTACTTGCCTGGGGGTCACTGGGGGACATTATTACTTGTCAGGGGGAAGTTATTACTTGACTGGGGACCACTAGGGGATATTATTAGTTGACAGAGGGCCACTGAGGGACATTATTACTTATTAGGGGGCCAATGTGGGGCATTATTAGTTAACTGCAGGGTGTGTATGGGATTCGCTAGAACACTACAGTTTTTGCCACATGGGGCCCCGGCCTAAAGGATGGTGTTTACACCTATATTAATTCATTAGTGCTAGTTAACTAGTTGCTGTCCTTGCGGTTTTGCAGGTTTACCTTTACCTTTAATTTGCTTGTTTTTTAAGTCAATATTAAAAGTGGATTAAAAAAGAGAACAGCTCCATCTGTCCTTTATACTTTCTATGCCTTTATGATCATGCCTGGTTTGGGCTACAAAAACTGCTTCGAAAAATCAAGTGTGACATCATCTTGGGTATACACATTCAGGCTTTTGTATGCAGTTTTTGAAGACAAATCCAGTGATGGATCATAAAGTGAGAGAAAGTATAAAGACCAGGTACAATGTTTTCAGTCTACCCCTGTTTTGGCTTTAAAACTGCGTCCTAATACCTGAACATGTAAATGCAGCTTTAGGATATATTGGTTAAACAAGCGTCAAGTGAATAAACTGCTTGTTGTTCTCTGAGCTGTAAAAATCAATGGACTTGGATTGAGCACAATTTCTTAAGAGTATATAATCGTCATTTTCAGCTAGATAAAAGTTAAAGAATTGGTTTATACCACATAAGGCTTTGTTTGCATTGTAGAATTTTCCTTTGCATGTTAACAAGAGTGCAGGTTACGAGGGAGTTCGCTTTTTGTAAGAAGCCCACACTTTTAAAAGGTCTATTTTTACATTACAAATGTATTCTCCCATACACAACGCAGGGCATCATTTTTATCGCTTTTCATACACGTATGCATTATTTGCACATTTTATTTTTTAGTTGAAGCCCCTTTAGTACCTATTGCAGAAGAGTAAGAGACAGACTTGAGGTCTATAATAGTTGCAATACAATACGTAAAAATTGTGAAAGATGGGGAACTTAAAAAGCGTAATACCTACAAGGCATTACAAAACATGACCCTTAATGAAATAGCTGTCAGTAATCCACACATAGGAACTGAAAGTACAATACAACATTCCATAAATACTCACTTTTACTGGAATATGTCCACTGTGTTGTTGTAGTGCCAGTAGGTATCCTAGTAGACAACAAACAAGTGCTCTTTGCCCATGCCTGCCTGTGATATATTGCAATCAGACTATAACACATTGCTTTCTACCCCACCCTGTTTTACCGTAATGCATAAGGCTCTAATGACTAATGCTGGTGTACCAAAAATGTCCCAGTATCTCTGCAACCAAAATATGTGTCATGAGTGTGCTGTAACTGGCTAATGTGCTGCATATCAACCTGATGAATTTTACTCAAATATTATTTTGTAAATGGCTCAATCCTGTGATGTCTATTTACAATACATGGAGAATAACTCAATTTTTTTTCCCAACTGTTTACATTTGTAGACAAGCTTCTACAGCTCTCAGCTAATGCGCATTCTGAATTAGACCCATAGCACCCTCTACTGACCATTGACTTACATACACGAAACACAGAATAATGTTCATATAATAACTGTATGGTGCAGAACCAGCTTTTTACAATCAGAAGGTTCGTGCTCAATTCACTTCCATCATTTAATCAGCAACTGGGAGGCTCTTGCTAAGGCCGGATTTTTATGTGCAAATCTTTGTATAAAGTTTTTGAAGGTCGGAGTGGATTTAAAAAAAAAAAAAAAAAAAAAAAAAGCATAGGATCACCATATGTCCTATACAATTTCTCCCCCTTTATGATCTGTATCTGGATTTGGCTTCACAAATGGCACACAAAAACCTGAATTAGGAGACACGTCTTAAGGCTGAAGACACATGATGGCCACATGTTTGGCTGGCTGCCTTAGCAGTAAGCTTGATAAGATATTGCACAAACAGTCAAACAGCTAGCCACCATTGAGGCCAATCAGCGGAAGGTATCTGGGATGTCACAGGTGGCGAGCAATTTCACTTTGAGAAGGCATCGGACGGCGCTGGGAGAACACCAGAGCATCGGGGACGTGTGAGTGATTTTTTTATATATATATATATATATATATATATATATATATATACAGTCATGGCCAAAAGTTTTGAGAATGACACAAATATTATATTTTCACATGATCTGCTGCCCTCTGGTTTTTATGTGTGTTTGTCAGATGTTTTTATCACATACAGAAATAGAATTGCATTCATATTATGAGTAACAGAAGCTTATATTGACAGTTAGAATGAGTTAATGCAGCAAGTCAATATTTGCAGTGTTGACCCTTCTTCTTCAGGACCTCTGCAATTCTCCCTGGCATGCTCTCAATCAACTTCTGGACCAAATCCTGACTGATAGCAGTCCATTCTTGCAGAATCAATGCTTTAATTTTGTCTGAATTTGTTGGTTTTTGTTTGTCCACCCGTCTCTTGATGATTGACCACAAGTTCTCAATGGGATTAAGATCTGGGGAGTTTCCAGGCCATGGACCCAAAATCTCTGTTTTGTTCCCTGAGCCATTTAGTTATCACCTTTGCTTTATGGCAAGGTTCTCCATCATGCTGGAAAAGGCATTGTTGAGCGCCAAACTGCTCTTGGACGGTTGGGAGAAGTTGCTCTTGGAGGACATTCTGGTACCATTCTTTATTCATGGCTGTGTTTTTAGGCAAGACTGTGAGAGAGCCGATTCCCTTGGCTGAAAAGCAACCCCACACATAAATGGTTTCAGGATGCTTTACAGTTGGCATGAGACAAGACTGGTGGTAGCGCTCACCTCTTCTTTTCCGAATAAGCTGTTTTCCAGATGTTCCAAACAATCGAAAAGGGGATTCATCAGAGAAAATGACTTTACCCCAGTCCTCAGCAGTCCACTCCCTGTACCTTTTGCAGAATATCAGTCTGTCCCTGATGTTTTTTCTGGAGAGAAGTGGCTTCTTTGCTGCCCTCCTTGAGACCAGGCCTTGCTCCAAGAGTCTCCGCCTCACAGTGCGTGCAGATGCACTCACACCTGCCTGCTGCCATTCAACAGCAAGCTCTGCACTGCTGGTAGCCCGATCCCGCAGCTGAAACACTTTTAAGAGACGGTCCTGCCGCTTGCTGGTCTTTCTTGGGCGCCCTGGAGCCTTTTTGGCACCAATGGAACCTCTCTCCTTGAAGTTCTTGATGATGCGATAGATTGTTGACTGAGGTGCAATCTTTCTAGCTGCAATACTCTTCCCAGTTAGGCCATTTTTGTGCAGTGCAATGATGACTGCACGTGTTTCTTTAGAGATAACCTTGGTTAACAGAAGAGAAACAATGATGGCAAGCACCAACCTCCTTTTAAAGTGTCCAGTGGTGTCATTCTTACTTAATCATGACAGATTGATCTCCAGCCCTGTCCTCATCAACACACACACCTGTGTTAATGGAGCAATCACTGAAACGATGTTAGGTGGTCCTTTTAAGGCAGGGCTGCAATGATGTTGAAATGTGTTTTGGGGGATAAAGTTCATTTTCTAGGCAAATATTGACTTTGCAAGTAATTGCTGTTAAGCTGATCACTCTTTATAACATTCTGGAGTATATGCAAATTGCCATTAGAAAAACTGAAGCAGTAGACTTTGTAAAAATTAATATTTGTATCATTCTCAAAACTTTTGGCCATGACTGTATATATATATAAAGAGGTATGAAACTGGAATTGGGAATTTTAGGCTAAGGCCCCACGTTGCAGAAATGCAGCTTTTTTTTGTTGCAGATTTTCTGCGTTTTTTTGAGCCAAAGCCAAATATGGCTACAAAAGGAATGGGAAATGTATAGGAAGTTCTTATACTTCTCCCTTCTTCTCAATCCACTCCTGGCTTTGGTTCCAAAAAACGCAGCAAAATCTGCAACAAAAAAAGCTGCGTTTCCGCAACGTGGGGCGTTAACCCCATGGCTAATTCCATCCACACATTGCAGAAAAAAATCTGCAGCAGAAAATTTGCGTTTTTGAAAATCGCAACATGTCAATTATATCTGTGGAAACGCTGGCAATTTCTGTATAGGTATATTAGGGGCAGAAAACTTTGTGGACTTTCTGTGAAAAACGCTTAAGAAAAAACTGCGATGTGTTTCCTCCGTGGTCTTTTCATCAGCATTTTTTTTTTTTTTTTATGCTGCAACTCGCTACGTGGGGCCTTAGCCTTAAAGAGGAAATGAGAAAAATGGCAGAGGATGAAGTCTTTGAAGTTAGCGTGGAACTTTATCAATACAAAGAAGTACAGTTTGTATAATAGAATTATAGGCATTAGGCATAGGCATTACTTCGTCAAGAAGGGGACGGACTGGAGGTGAAGCCTAAGGGGAGGACCCACATGACATGGGTATGGCTGGACGGAAGGCTATTGGTGGTTAGGTAGTAAGCCGGGGAAGAAGGGGGGGCTGGGCCACAGTCGGGCAGGCATTGAAAAGAAAAGCTCGCGAAGAACAACGGCAGTCGCCGCGAGGGATAGCAGGACCAAGAAGCTCCCACCCTCCCTCCCTTGGTTTAAGCTTGTCACGGCAGTTGGGGGCGGGGGGTCCTCGGAGTTGGGAAAGAAAATACCTGGTGGTATGGTTGGGGGGGGGGAGCTGTGAGGCTCTGGACTCCCCAAAAGAACAATGGAGTGGTGAGGAGGAAATTTTTGGGCTGGCCTTGGTTCGTGGGATCTTTAATGATAGATCCTTATTTCACCAGGGAATGGTGAGTTGGTGCCTCCGAGCTGGGCCTTAACGGCTGGAGGTAATTTAAAGGGCAAGTTATAGGCCAGTGTGTTGGCTCCGAGGACCTCCTTAGCCTAATAGGTTTATATTATGTTATTTGGATCTTGAAATTGTATGTTTGTTTAATAAAATGGCTGCTGTGGCCAATTCAACTCCACCCCTTTGTGTTGAGTCTTTTTTTTTATACAGGTGGGACAAGGTACGTGAAGTGGAGGAACTAGGCATTACCTCGTCAAGCATTATGTGAAAAGCTATATGAATACTGTGTTATTCTGATCAGGTGTAGCAATAATACTTTCCATTGACTGACAGTTAATGCCTTTGCTGCTTTCTGTTGTTCCGTTTACCATCTTTTTCACTTGATTCAGATCAGCAAAAAGGCTTCTTTGGGTATGTTCACATTTAGGAATCTGCTGCGGATTTGGGAGTGGATTCCACTACTGAATCCGCAGGAGACTTCACCCTGAATCTGAAAACAATGGGAGGAAGAGTTTGCAGTAGGATGCAGAAAAAAAAATCAGCGTTCTGCTCGATCTTGCCGCAGAATCCGCGGCTCAGGACAGCTTGACGATTAGGCCCATTCATCTGGGTCTAATCAGAAGAGTAAAGCTGCAACGGAATGCCAATGCGGGAACATCGGCATTTCGTCACGGCAATACCCCGGCCGATTAAGGTGGCGGAAAATGAAGAGGAATTCAGCTTCAAGGCACCTCTGCACAGTTTACCGCCCAGGAAGCTTGCTTTTAAGACACATAATTCTTATGACAGAGACAATGTCTACTGTGGCAGGCAGAATGACCTCATGAGAGCCACAGTGCCCCTCAAGACATCATGGAGCATATTTATCAAGTTTGACACTTTTGTCTGCATTTACACCAAAATTTATGGTTTACAGCATTTACAACATACAGTATTTATGAACAATGTGCACCAGAAAGAACAGAAAAATACGGCTGGATCAACACTTTTGAAAAATGTGCACCAGAAGCTTCTAACTTTACAACACGTTTATGAGACAGAAAAATATGAATATGGTGCATATTTTCTTGTGTAAAATATACAAAGTTTAAAATGGTGTAAACTTAGTTGAAGATTCAATTGAGACAGAATGTTGGTGCATGGACAATGGAAACAGATTTTTTTTTTTTTTTTTGGTGCAATGGAGTTATTGGCGTGCCAGAATTTTTTTTTTCTTTGAAAAGTGAAACAGATTTATGAAGGACTGTACGACAGAATTATAAATGTCTAAAACTATGAACGGGATTGCAAAGTTTGACAGTATTAATAAATATGCCCCAATGTTTTTATGCCACGCATAGTGTGCCATGATGGTTACAGTGCCACAGATACACTATGCCAACCATAGATTACCACTTCACATTACAGCCCCAATACTTCTTTTCCAGATAAGCCTAGCCTAGCCTACTTTCTATGTGCAGAATCATAGCTGTATATCAGACATCAGTTACTTACAAACAGGAAAGCAACCAGGACCTAATACAACTGAATGCGGAAATTGCTAACTAATACATCAAGGGTCTATCGACACCACAGGTCTAAGATCACAAATTCCATGAATGTCATCTTCTCTTAGGAATATATGAAAGTTAGTACATCATTTTTGCCTGGATTTCCTCATTTAAAATGTCTATTGTGCTGTCACTGTAAACAGGTCAAATTCATTGATTGTGACATCAGGTTTATAGTCACCTTTGCAAACAGAGCCCCTCTCTTTGTTTTCTTACTGTAGACAACATGAATGGACACAGTTATTTTGTCTGTGTGATTATTTTGTTGTATACACACTTCAGACTGAGGCTACAGTTTAGCACTTACATCATATTTGTGGTGGCGAGGAGGAGAGGTCAAATGCTACATTAGGTCACAATTTTCAGTTCCATTTTGTATTTTGCATGCAGTTAGCTAAATGTAACTAAATTCAGGAATGTCTGCAGTTTGACTGCTACAGGTTAAAAAATGTTGAAATACTGCATTAAAACTGTATAAAGTGTGTCGTCTGAATGATCCTTTAAAATAAACAGTTAGGGCCTTTGCACACGACTGAGTCCTGTCTGTGGAATACGGTCTGTGTGTGGGCTGTATGTCCTGGACTGAACTCGGCCGTGTGAATAGAACTCACTGCATCATAGTCAGATATGATGCAGTGAGCTCCCGAACAGCCCAGTCACTACAGTAATGAACTGACATAATACTATCAGTTCATTACTGTAGCTATCGGGCCATTCAGGAGCTTGCTGCATCATATCTGACTATGATGCAGTAACTCCTATGCACACGGCCGAGTCCAGTGTGTCAAATACAGCCCACACATGGACCGTTTTCCACGGATGGTACGTGGTTGTGTGCAAGGGTCATTAGGAATTATTCACTGTTCTGTTTTTCATCTCATGGAACAATAAAACTCATTAAGGCTAAGGCCCCACATTGTGGAAATGCAGCTCTTTTTGTTGCAGATTTTGCTGTGTTTTTTGAGCCAAAGCCAAGAATAGATACAAAAGGAATGGTAAATATATAGAAAGCTCTTATACTTCTGCCTTCTGCTCAATCCACTCCTGGCTTTGGCTCAAAAAAAGCAACAAAATCTGCAACATGGGGCCTCAGCCTGAAGCGGTTTCCCCATCTCCCTGTCTCAGCAGCTTTGCCTGCTGTCTCTTCTTCTCACTTCCTGTATTGATCAGTAAGCTGGGGGGGGGGGGGAGTGGCTTTGATTGTTTGATGAACAGGACACTATGAAGTTTCACAATATAGACTTTGCCTTTACCACGAAAGATTATTTATTATGATTACTAGAAATCTCAGATCAAGTAATATGCATAGTAAATGTATATTACATTACACAGATTTGTATAGAACACTTACCATGTTTCTACAGAGAACAGAATCAGTGTTATCTTTGTGTTTACATAGAGACATAACAGACAGGGCTTTATCAGCAAACGGCAATTACCTGAATTGATTGTCCTGCAGGCAGAGCTATATATAACAGTGAGAGAACTCAGCCCCCAGAGAGAGCAGTGACTCACGTCATCTGTCCTGCTTATCAGATAGGCTGTGGTCATGGAAACAATGTGGAAGCAATGGGAGGAATAGTTTCACATATCAGGAAAACAAAGCAGACTTTCTAAAGTAATGTATTTGGGAAAACTCTTGAATTTACATAAGCTAGCAGTACAGATAGGATCCTTGAGATGGGAATATCCCTTTAAGTCTATAGGTCAGTAAAAATCACAGACAGCACATGAATGTCACCTGTGCTATTTGTTTTTACCTGATCCAAATAGTTAAAATGTATGGAAATTTTGTTTAAAAAATAGTTCATCTGTTTGTCACTGATTTGAAAAGAAATTGATTAACCATGGACAGAACACATCCATAAAATTAATAGGACCACGTTCTGTCCGTGGAGAACATGGGCAGCACATGTTTGTGAAAAAAGAAGGTGTTAGGAAACTTTCCTAACTTTCCTATTAATGTCATTAAACAACACCAGATGTCATAGCTCATGTCAGGACTAGTTAATCCCCTGCAGATCATTGTTAAATACACAAAGCTGTATAATACTGGCAGAATTTATTAGGCTTCGTCATAGAAATAGACTAATGAAGTCTGCAAAGGAGACAGGCAGAAACAGATACCAGGATGCATTATTCACAGCCCTATGTCATATGCTAACCATAAAACACATGGTACACATTACCAGACTAGTAGTAGGCATTTCAGTTTTCATCACAGTTAGGATAGGTTCACTCTACTGGTAAATATCAACTTTTCCGATCCGTCAAATGACGGATGGATATTACCAGTTGCCACTACCAAGGGGTGAACCTAGCCTGTCTGCTGCCTGGGGCGAGATATTGAAAAGCAGCCCCCCCTCCAAAAAAAAAAAAAAAAGATAACTAATCGGCTATCCTTGGTTGCATGATCGGTCCCCTCTAATTAAAATTATAGCACAGGCCCACATGGTATACAACCCACTTTTTTTAGCCCTAAACATGATATGATACCCATTTTTTGCCCCCCTAACAATATTTGACCCCCTTTCTTTGACCTCCCCACTGTATGACTCTCCCTACAGTATATAGTCCCCTTTTTTATGGCCCCTCTACAGTATATGACCCCCAACAGTATATGATCCCCCTTTTTATGGCACCCACATGGTAAATAACCCCCCTTTTTTCTTGGGCCCCATGCAGTGATATGTTAGGCCGCTACCTATTGGATTATTCCAATAAGTAGCAGCCGATAATTTACCCACAGTCCTGTACAGACAGGCTTCTGCTTCCACCTTCAGTGCATGCTGTACACGACGCTGAAGAATGCCAGGATGCTGGACGCAGCACAGGATGCTGGATGTAGCGTTCTGCATTCTTCAGCCTTGTGACGTAAGTGCAGCTCCGCCAAGAGGACTGGACAAAAGCATAGATGGGTGAGCAAATTATTGCTCGCTATCTGTTGGAATAATACAATAAGTAGCACCCGAAAAAGAATGCCCCATTTATGCCATGAGGCGCCACCTGAGGCCATCACCTCAAGTCACTTCATGGAAGATGGGCTCCTGCCACTACCCGCATGTTTGCTTAAGAAGGTATTCAGATGACCAAGCTGGCCATGTGGCGTCCGTCATCCGTGAAAAAATAAAGCATGCTTGGATTGGATTTGACTACACCATGTAACAATTTTCAAAAAAATATTTGTTCCCAGTTGTTAAGTGTGTTTTCCTGATTGTTTGTACCTTAAATGAATAGAAAAAAGTTATTATTCCCTGTAAACTTTTGCTTTTGTGGTCAGCACAATGATATTTTGAAATTGATCTATTTTTAAGGATATTCGCAATATTTCAAGATACTTAAGAAGCTTCTGGAATTGTGAGAACTATCAAGAAGTTTCTAGAACTGCCCAGAATTATCTAGAACTTTCTGGGACTGTACAGAATTGTAGGTAGCTGTATAACTACAGTTATATAGGGCCACTATAGCCCTTCCTGAGAGACGGAGAGACAGGATCTAATTGATTGGGATTGCATAGTAAGTGGGCAATGGCCATCACAGACAAAGGGGAATTGACCTAGACAGACAGGTGTGAATTCAATATCTATTCAGATTCTGATAACGACAGTATTCACACTTCACCCCACACCCATTACAGGAGGAGCTTAGGAGTGTAAATGTATATATTGTGTGTTACTCTGGTACCGGGTGATCAATCTTGCTCTGCTGAATCCTCAGTACACTCTTGAACTTTAAAACTGCATGGAATAAAGACCATTTTTATCAAGTTTGGAGAGACATCCTTTTTCCTTACAGTTCACAGCAACTTAGTCAATTTAGATGGCATCAAGAGGTTGCATACATCCAGCAGACGCATTTTGCTACGTATGTGGCCAGTTTATAAAGACAAGAGCGAAAAAGTACTCTGTGGAAGCATCTGCTAAGATGTGTGAGGCCTACAAAGCATACTTCGGCATGCCTGTTGGTGACCAAGACAAACCATGAGCTCCTCATTTCACATGTGAACACTGGAAGAAAACTCTTGAAGGTAAATGGATAAATGCTACTCTCTTAAATAGCAGGTCCATCATCTAAACTCCCGGGGTCCAGAACTTCTCCTACCCGGAAGTGATTACTTGCCTGAACGTCCGCCCCAACTATCATGGCTGCGCCCGTAACTAATGTACAGGGACTCTCTAAAGCCGAATACTTGAAGCGTTATCTGGACCCCGGGAGTTTAGATGATGGACCAGCCAAGAAGAAGAAGAAAAAGAAGGAGAGGCCGGAGGGGAAGGAAATGCGGATAGTAGATGATGATGCAGACGACTGGAAGAAGGAACCCGTAAAGAAGGAAGAACCTGTTGAAGAAGAGGATGACCAGCCAGTGGTGGCAGAGTTTGTAGATGAACGTCCAGAGGAGATCAAGCGCATGGAAGAGTTCAGAAACAGCAATAAGTGGAGAGTGATAAAAGGTGATGAGTCCCCTGAAGATGAAAGATCCCATGAGGAAGATTCAAGGGCCAGAGAAGATGTCTCTACATTGGATAAGAAGACTGGTCGTAGTTCTCCTGCCTATTCAGACCCTTCTCCAAAAAACGCCAGGCATGACTCTCTTAAATAGCAGATTAACTGTGTTAATATTGTAAATATCACTAGTCATTAGTGTGAAATAGGCCTAAATCAAATTCTCAATCCAAATATTTTGTTTGCTTATAGGTTGGTACAGGGGAGAGAAGAGAGCCATGCATTTTGCTATCCCAAGAATTTGGCGTGAACCGACTGATCACTCAACAAATTGCTACTTCTGCATGGTGGACCCTTCCAAACGTCGCACTGGCAAAAATGTACCACACTGCCCTGAACTTCCTGTACCAACACCTCCAGACAGAGCTACACCACCTTCAAAAGAAAGCAGCAGGTCAGACATCGAGGAAGACGTTGAAGATCACGATTTCTCTTCATATGCAGATGAGGAGCGGAAGCCATACTACCCTAACCAAAAAGACCTCAACGATCTGATCAGAGACCTTGGTCTCACCAAGTCCAACGCTGAGCTTCTCACATCAAGGCTCAAGCAATGGAACTTATTAGATGAAAGCGTCCAAGTCACAGATCAGAGGAAGCGTCACTAAGTTTTTTCCATCTTCTTCAGTCATCAAGATGGACTGTGCTTCTGCAACAATGTGGCCGGTCTATTCGAGGCTCTAGGTATCACCTGTAACCCGAATGAGTGGCGCCTCTTCATAGACAGCTCATGCAAGAGCCTCAAAGCCGTGCTACTTCACAATGGGAACAAGTATCCGTCTCTTCCTGTAGCTCACTCGGTGCACCTGAAAGAGGAATACACCAGTGTCAAGATGTTGCTAGGTGCCTTGAAGTATGATGAGTATGGCTGGGAAGTTATCGGAGATTTCAAAATGGTGTCATTCCTGATGGGCCTCCAAGGTGGTTTTACTAAGTATCCTTGCTTTATTTGCCTTTGGGACAGCCGAGATACTGAAGCGCACTACCACAGGCGAGACTGGCCTCAGCGGACTTCACTGTGGGGAAGAACAATGTAAAGTGGGAGCCACTGGTGGACCCACGCAAGGTGCTGATGCCACCACTACACATCAAGTTGGGGCTCATAAAACAATGTCAGGGCTCTAGATAAGGAGTCAAGAGCTTTCAATTACCTCCAAGATCTTTTACCTAAGCTGTCTGAAGCAAAGATCAAAGCTGGTGTCTTCGTCGGACCACAAATCAAGAAGATCATAGAGTGCAGTGAATTTCCCAAGAAGCTGAATAGGAAGGAGAGAGCAGCTTGAAACAGTTTTGTCGCAGTGGTTCGCGGCTTCCTAGGCAATCATAAAGATGAAAACTATGTACAACTGGTTCAGACTCTGATAAAGAACTATGCTGCAATGGGCTGCAGGATGTCACTCAAAATCCATATCCTTGATGCTCATCTTGATAAGTTCAAAGAGAACATGGGAGCTTATTCAGAGGAGCAAGGCGAGCGCTTTCACCAGGACATTATGAACTTTGAACGCCGTTACCAAGGACAATATAACGAAAACATGATGGGCGACTATATTTGGGGATTGATTCGTGAAACTGATTTGCAGTATAGTCGTAAATCTCGGAAAACCGCACACTTCTGAACAGTTTTTGGTAATCTGTGTAAATTTGCAATGCATATAGTGTTCTTAGTTTGACTGTATAAATGAGAAGATGCAAAATCATCTGTTTCTATAGTAAAAATGCATAATTTTCGTTGCCGTGGTCACAAAAGCGAAGTTTATGATGAATGTAAGCAATTTTTAATTTGTTTTAGACATAAGCAATTGGAATATATCATTTAAAAGCTGGGAACAAAATTTGTGTTACATAGTGAAGGGTGCTACATGGATTCTGCATTCACCCGTCGAGTTTTTCGCTAGGTGACGTGAATAAAACCTTAGTAAATATTTGTATTGGGGAACATCTTTTTTTATAACTAATCTAATTTCTGTTGTACTGCTCTTTTGTTATTCCTGCTAATATTTTGTAAATAAATTGACAACTGGGTGTTAACATTCCACTTATCAAAGGGGTGTATCCCCTTACATAGTCTGGCTCTATAAGCACTGATTGCACAGTGTGAGAATATGTGGGAGACACCCCTAACTGGAACAAAATTATTATTGTTTGTGGTTTTTTTTTTTTTACTAAAACAAGGATGTCAGGAGCGGTGACAGTTCCTCATTAAAGTTTTCCTAGTTCACTATTTTTTTTTTCTGTCTAATAAAATGGAACACATCAATGGGTTTATTTTAAAAGGGTTGTCCATCTTTTAGCAAATAAATGTCATTGATTGCGGATTGAAAAGTTATACAGTTTTCCAATATACTTTCTATATCAATTCCTCATAGTTTTCTATTTCTGTTTGTTGTCATTAATTCTACTTACTTCCAGTGGATAGAAATCAGACTCAGGGCCGCTTTAACCATAGGGCAAACGGTGCACTTGCATCGGGCTCTATGGTTGCAGGGGCCCCGGATCCAGACACCAGCCTTTCTGCCCAGGACAGCTCCACTCACAACTGTATCGGCGTGCTATGCAGTTGAAGCCTATGACAGGGCAGGGAGCTGTAAAGTCCTTGCTCTGCCATAGAATACTTACATACATCACTGTCTGTGCAGGACGTCCCGGCACAGCTGATGACGTCACAATGGTGAAGCAGGAGCTATCCTCAGATGGCTCCTGCTTCACCGCTCTGTGTGGAGCACATCCCTGTGTGCTCTTACACCAGGAGCTGCAGGCGTGATGTGATGACGTCACTCACATCGCGCCTGCAGCTCCCTGAATAGACCGGGACAAGAGACTGCACAGAGTGGCAGGGGAGCGAGGAGAGGTGAGTATCAGTGTTTTATTATGTTAAACTGGAGGCAGATGAATGGGGGACATTAAACTGGGGGCAGATGAAGGGGGGGTATTAAACTGGAGGCAGATGAAGGGGGGCATTAAACTGAGGGGAGATGAAGTGGAGCATTAAACTAGGGGCACATGAATGGGGGGCATTAAACTAGGGCAGATGGAGGGGGCATTAAACTGTGGGAGATAAAGAGGAACATTAAACTGGGTGGGCAGATTAAACTGGGAGGGTGACATTAAATTGGGGGCAGCTGGAGGGGGGACATTAAACAGTTGGTTCGCTGGACAGAGACATTACACTGGGGGCAATTTGGAAGGGGACATTAAACTGGAGGCAACTGGAGGAGGACATTAAACCATGAGGGTAGCTGGAGGGTGACATGTCTGCCTCTAGTTGCCCCCAGTTTAATGTCCCCCTCCAGCTATCTCCACAGTTTAATGTCCACCTTCAGCTGCCCCAGTTTAATGTCTCCCTCTAGATGCCTCCAGTTCAATGTCCCCCTCCAGCTGCCCCAGTTTAATGTCCTCCTCTAATTTCTTCATACGGTGGGGCAATTGGAGGGGAACATTATAATGTGGGGGCATATTATGTTAGGGTGACTGTAGGAGGATTATACTGTGTGGGGGCAGATGGAAAAATGGATGAGAATGGGCGGAGTCAATGTAGAAGTGGGTGTGACTAAATTTGTATAGCGCGCCACACATTCTGTATCCCTCTTTCTATCTTTTGAAAGTTGGGAGGTATGTTATAAATATTAGCCCCCTTAAAAATAAAAGTTTTCCCCTTTACATACAATAGTTCTCCCTTAAAAAAGCCCTCCTTAAAAATAAGTTTCCCCCCTCATAATAGTTCTCCTTTATAAATAATAGTTCCCATCCTTCAGAATAATAGTCCCCATGAATAGTAGTTCCCCTCTTTATAAATAATATTTCCTCTGTATAAATAAATAAATATATTATTTATAAGAGGGAACTATTTAGAAGGGAGAACTATTAATAATAAGGGGGACTATAAATTTATAAGGAGGGACAATTACTGATAATGGGTACTATTTATAAGCAGGAACCCTTATTTATAAGGGTGCATTATTATTTATAAGCAAGGAATCTTAGCCCCCCCTTTTAAATAATAGTCTCTGCATATAAATAATGACCGCCTTATAATTATTATTGATAAGGATGCAGTTACCTGTGAACAGGACATATTATTTATAAGGGGGACTACTATTTATAAGTGCAGAGGCATGGCCACTTATATTGTATGAGCCCAGTAAGAAGGAATTATACTGTGTGGGGACCATTTTAATTTGGGTGGGTCAGGTATCTTTTTAGTGGTGGTGATGGGGGGGGCCCACTTATGAAACCTTTGCACTGGGCTCACCAATGTGTTAAAACGGCCCTGATCAGACCATGGTCATGTGATGGACAGTCCAGGATCATGTGATGGATGGACACACAGGTGCACAGCTCAATACCAGAAAGATGTCTAATAACTGAGCTGTGATTATAAAGAGCTGTGTCCAAATCAGGCATAAGGCATATGGACGGGTGTTGTCTTTATAAAACAACCCCTTAACCCCTTAACAACATTGGACGTACTATTACGTCCTGCACGCTTGGTACTTCGCGCAACAGGGCGTAATACTACGCCCTAGGCAGGGTCGGACTGGCCCACCGGGGAACCAGTGAATCCCCCGGTGGGCCCCGAGCCCCGACTATTAATACTCATTTTGCCAATGCAAAGGTCAGGGGTCTGATCGGGACGGTTAGGGGCCCGATCCGGCCCCTGACCATCCCGATCGGGCCCCTGACCAATGGACAGTGGCGTAACGATCGTGGTCGCAAGGGCTGCGACTGCGACTGGAGTAGTACGAGGCCCGCTGGAAATGGCTGGGGCCCCGGACTACCATGATAGTGGTCGGGGAAAGCCTGGTTCCCCGACCGCTATACCTATTGTTAATGGAAAGGGGCCGGCCCCCTTTCCATTAGATGCCAGCCCAGGGGAAGTGCCCAAAAAAAAAAAAAAATACTCACCTGGCTGTCCTGGGCTCAGCATTGTCTCCGGCGCTTTTCAGGCCTCACTGCAGGGGCCTGTGATTAGGCCCCAATGGTAACATGGGGGGCGCCAGAGTAATGACGTCATCGCGCCAAATGTGACTGCTGAGGTGCAATCACAGGCCCCAGCGGTGACGTCTGGGGCACAGGACGTGGAGACCAAGGAAGTTGGAAAAGACATCAGGACGGAAAGAGGATGCCTCGGAGAGGTAAGACAAGGTGAGTATGAGTGTTTGTTATTTTTAATCCCTTCTCTTGGGCCTCTATTTATTATATTCTGTGGTTTGAGGAGACCCCAGAGTATAATAATAGCTCTGGGGAAGCACTGTGGAGCATCTAATAGTGTGTGGGGGCCACTGTGGGCATATATTACTGTGTGGGGGCCACTGTGGGCATATAATACAGAGTGGGGGCCACTGAGGAGCATATAATGCTGTGTGGGGGCCACTGAGGGGCATATAATACTGTGTGGGGGCCACTGTGGGCATATAATACTGTGTGGGGGCCACTGAGGAGCATATAATGCTGTGTGGGGGCCACTGAAGAGCATATAATGCTGTGTGGGGGCCACTGAGGGGCATATAATGCTGTGTGGGGGCCACTGAGGGGCATATAATACTGTGTGGGGGCCACTGTGGGCCTATAATAATGTTGGGGCCAGTGTGAGCATATAATGCTGTGTGGGGGCCATTGTGGGCATATAATGTTGTGTGGGGGCCACTGCGGAGCATATAATGCTGTGTGGGGGCCACTGCGGAGCATATAATGCTGTGTGGGGGCCACTGCGGAGCATATAATGCTGTGTGGGGGCCACTGCGGAGCATATAATGCTGTGTGGGGGCCACTGCGGAGCATATAATGCTGTGTGGGGGCCACTGCGGAGCATATAATGCTGTGTGGGGGCCACTGCGGAGCATATAATGCTGTGTGGGGGCCACTGCGGAGCATATAATGCTGTGTTGGGGCCACTGCGGAGCATATAATGCTGTGTTGGGGCCATTGTGGAGAATATAATGCTGTGTAGGGCCACTGTGGAGCATATTATACTGTCCCAGTAATGTTTACATGCCGGGTGCTGCACTGCTCATTCACCTTCTTGACAACTGCGGTTGTGGGTACTAAAGCTGTATCTCTTTCAAGTATCTGAGATATAGCTGCAGCACCTGTAACCGTCACTATCAAGAATTCACTCTAGGGAGGGGGTAGGGGGATCCTGATGGGCAGCCGTTGGAACCAATCCAGTTGCAGCTTGTTAATGCAAGCGTCACTGACGTACTGATGCTGTGTGCGGCGGCGGTTTCTGCATAGGAGCCCAGACCAGCAATGTGAAAGGTACGTACAACTTAACCACGCAAATAAAAAAAACAACTTTTCCCCCTATTTTGCCCCCAAATCTTTTAACTTCACTGACCACTCTGATAACTACAACCCCCAGCATCTACAGATGCTCTGGGTCTGTTGAGAGTTGTAATTCCCCCCCTCCCACTCCAGCTAATTTCTCACTGTATTGTTATGCTGGTGCCTGCTCTAGGGCTCCAGCATAACAATACCTAAGTCGCAGAGACTCCAATATTGCTATAAGGGAGACCAGTGAAGGGGCCACTGTATGGGCATACAGTGGCCCCTTCACTATTTCCCCCCCCCCCCCGTACAGTGGCCCCTTCACTGGTCCCCTATACTGTATGGGGACCATTGATGGGGTCATTATATTGTGGTGGTGGGGGCAGTGATGGAGGCCAATAGCCTGGGGGACATTAAAGGGGTTGTGCACGATAACATTTTTTTTTATTTTTTAATTACACAGGGGCAGGTGAAAAAAAAAAACAACTCAAACTTTCTCTCCTGTCCCCAGTGTCTCCCAGCGCGGTTCGGCCTGCAGCTCTGTTTTCTTCCAGCCCAAGTTCCCCCTGCACGTGACTACCTGTGACGTCATGTGACCCCTGAGGCCAATCAGCGGCCTAAAGGAAGGGACCTGGGATGTCACAGCCAGTGAGGACTTCCGGCAAAAGAAGACAGCGGAGCAGCAGGACCGGACCGTGCTGGGACCTGCTGACACCGGAGCACCGGGGATAGGTGAGTATGTTTAGTATGTTTTTGTTTGTTTGTTTTTTTTGGGGGAGGGGATTAACCTCTCCTGGACTAATTAGAAAAAAGACAAAAATTATACTGGACAACCTCTTTAAAGTGTGGCGCATTAGGGGGATATATTAAAGGGGTTGTCCAGGTATAATTTGTTATGGTTTATCCTCAGGATAGGCTATAGATACCTGATCTGTACAGGGCTGACCCCGGACCGATCAGCTGTACAGAGCCACTTCTGGCGCCCATCCTGTACACAATACAGGGCCAGAAGAAGAAAGCTCTGTCCACTGTGTATTAGCCGGGCACCTTCACTGTATCTCAGCACTGTATCTCAGCTGCAGTGAAGGTGCTGGGTGATTAAACAGCGGATGAAGCTTTCTGCTTCCGGCCCTGTGTTTTGTACAGAACGGGTGGCTCCAAACAGATGATGGGGCCGTGTGTCAGCCCCCTACCGATCAGGTATTTATGGCCTATCCTGAGCATAGGACATAAAAAAGATTAACCCTGGACAACCCCTTTAATATGCACAGTTTAATGTCCCCCCACACAGGATGTTAGCCCCATCACTGCTCCCACACAATATAATGGCTCCATCACTGTTCTCCATACAGTATGGGGGACCAGTGAAGAGGCCATAAAAAAATTTGGCCCAGACAACCCCTTAACAGAGGTTGTCCATAAACTGGAGCGACCACTGTGGCAGCTGCCTCGGAGGTGTAAAAATAAAAAAAAAAAAAAAAAAGCATACTCACCTGTCCCAGCAACCCGTTGTCCCCTGCCTTTGTCTGTTCGGTCTCATTGTGGCCTCTCATTTCTGGAAATCTTGTACCTAATTGGTCTTAGCGATCACATGAGGTGCAGGACTCCCAGCAAGGAGGCATCAGCACGAGACTGAATGGACCCTGGCAGTGGACAACGGAGCACCAGAGACAGGTGAGTATGATTTTTATGCTTTTTTTAAATTTATTTTACACCTCCCGCATGGGACTTGGGTTGTGCCAATTCCTGGACAACCTCTTCAAAGGATTTATCCATCTTTCTAATATTGATATCCTGTCCTTAGGATAGGCCAGCAATATTACATCTGTGATGATACAACAGCCAGGACCTCTGCAGATCAGCTTTTCCTGGACAGTGCGGCTACATGTAATGGTAACAATTCTAGGAGCCACGCTGTTCACTTGCCATACAGGGTGTAGCAGTGCGTTTAGGTAGTGCAGTGGTGCACATGGTATAGTGGGCGAGCAGCATGTTATTACCTTTAGCCGCCCTGTTTGGGTACTGCTGATCTGCAGGGGTCCTGATGGTGGGCCCCTAGAAGCAATTCCACTGGTGGGCCCTAGACATCCCAGTCCGACACTGGCCCTAGGGCGGCCACCCGCTCACTATCTGAGTGGGCGGCATCGGAACCAGGTGTTAGCTGTAACTGACAGCTAACACCCTACTCCATAACCCCCGGTCAGTACCAAGTTCCGATCGGAGGTTTTAACCCCTTGGATGCCGTGGTCAAATATGACAAGGAGTTCCGCCATGTTGCCGCTCCCCTCGGCACCCCCCGCGGCGAGATCGGGGGGTGCCGATATCTATAATCTGCAGCCTGGGGTCTTCCCAGTGACCCCAGGCTGCCTGGAGCCCCCACTACCTGGTTGACCCTGCCGAGACCTCCGGAACTTAGGCTATGCATTGCTGGCTCAGGTGTCCTAAAGTGAAAAAAAATAAAATAAAGTGTTTGAAAAAAAAATGAATAAAAGAATAAAGCCCCAAAAATTCCTATATAAAATGAATTATATAAAAAAAAAAAACTAAAAATTTATAAGAACAATGCATATTTGGTATCGCCGCGTCCGTAACAACCTGTACAATAAAACTGAAAACAATATTTAACGTACACGGTGAACGGCGGGAAAAAAAAACGGAAAAAAAACGCCAAAAGCAATGATTTTTCACCATCTCACCTTACAAAATATGCCATAGAAAGTGATCAAAAAGTCATATGTACCAATAAAAAGCCAATAGTGCCAATAAAAAGCACAGGTTGTCCTGCAAAAAATAAGCCCTCAACCAACTCTTTAAACCGCAAAATAAAAATGTTACGTATCTCAGAAGATGGCGATGCAAAAACAATTAATTTATGTCCCCAAATGGGTTTTTGTTTTTTCGCATAAAAAAACAATATAAATTAGGTATCGGTGTAATCGTACCGACCCGTAGAATAAAGGTAACATGTTACTTATGCTTTATGCTGCATGGTGAAAAATTTAAAAGGTAAAACGCAGTGCCAGAATTGATGTTTTTTTTTTTGTTTTTTTTTAATCCACCAAGAAAGAGTTAATAAAATTTATTCAATAAGTTATAGGCGCCAAAAGATGATGTCATTACATCTCACCCCGCAAACAACAAGCCCTCATATGGCTACATCACCAGAGAAATAAAGAAAATATAGCTTGTACAATGTGAAGACAAAAACCCCAAAAATTGCCAAATCATTAGAACATAACTGGCTGTGGCAGGAAGGGAAGGTATAAGCTGTATCAGGAGACACCCCAGATTTAGAGCTTACAAGGGATAATAAATCAGAAGTGACCCCCAGAGTGACCTGCCCAATAATAGGAACTACTGGGGAAATAGAAGGGAATTTGGTGTTCCCAATGCACTCCGCACAGCTTACCTATTCACTTTTTCCCATCCGCTGTGCAGTCACTTCTGGATTACTAATGCTCACTACACCCCTTGATAAATTCTTTGAGGGGTGCAGGTTTCAAAATTGGGTCACTCCTTTGGGGAATCCACTGTTATGGTACCTTACAGGCTCTGCAAACATGACATGGCACCCAGATCCCAAACATCTGAATCCTGCACTCCAAAAGCCACACAGCGCTCCTTCCCTTCTGCGCCCTGCTGTGTGCCCAAACTGCAGTTTATGCCCACATATATGACACTGGTGTACCCAGGGTAACGTACTTAATGTCATATGTGGGTATAAACTGCTGTATGGACACAGCTGGGCACAGAATGGAAGGAGCGCTATTTGGTTTTTGGAGCACAGGCTTGGACAGTTTGGTTTTTGGATGCCATTGCACTTTTGCAAAGCTGAAACGCCAGTAAAGTGGAATCCCTTGACATGTGACCCCATTTTGGAAACTACACTCCTGAAGGAATTTATCCAGGGGTACAGTGAGCATTTTTAACCCCCAAGTGTTGCTATAATTTATTATCCATAAATGAATACGCAGCTGACAATTGAAAATGACAATTTTTCCAGGAATACGTCATTTCAGTGTGTAATATGTTGTGCCCGGCTTGTATCAGAGATGAACGCTCCAAAAGCTGTTGTGCCCGGGATCCCCACTTAACAGTTTTTGGAGTGTGTGTCTGTGCAGACATAAGCAGGGCACAACATATTGGGCACCGAAATGGAGTATCTCTGGAAAAATGTTATTTTTAACTTTTCATTATCATCTGCGAATTCATTTCTGGAAATTAAAAGAATGCAACACTTAAGGGTTAATAATGCTCGCTACACCACTTGATAAATCCCTTGAAGGGTGTAGTTTCCAAAATGGGGTGATATGTCTGCGGATTCCACTTTACTGGCAATTCTTGGGCTCTGCAAAAGTGACATGGTGTCCAAATATCAAACTGTGCTCTAAAAACCAAAATAGTGTTCCTTCCCTTCTGTGCCTGTCTGTTCCCAAACAGCAGTTTATACCCACTGTGAGTATGTGAGCCAGAGGGCGCTATTGAGCGACCCAGGCCAGCCCTGAAAAGGCCCTCATCCACACCTTTGGGTGGGGGCGCGTAACTCCAGAAGGCTGGAGTATCCTGCAGGAAGCAGAGGGCTGGGGTCCAGAGAGGACTTACAGAGACTAAGTCAAGCTTCTTATTGCCCCAGAGGCTAGTTAGGGGCTCAAGGAGTCAGGTAGTGCCCTAACTGTGGCCTAGGTTTTTTGTTGTTTTGTTATGTTGCACTTAAGCTGAATAAAGCCAGTTTATTTTACACTTGGACCGTCTGAACGCTATCTCTCCGGCGCCCAGTACCACGAACCACTGCTGTCCGGACTAGGAGTCTGCTGCCATTTGAGACTAGTTCCCCCCAAATTGTCACACCACATATGGTGTTGCTAAGTACATTATCCTGGATACACCAGTGTCCTACATGTGGGCATAAACTGCCATTTGAGCACACAGCAGGGTGCAGATGTGAAGGAGCGCTATGTACTTTTGCAGTGCAGATTTAGATTGTTGGTTTTGGGACGTCATGTCACATTTGCAGAGACCCTAAAATTGCCCCTAAAAAATGTGGTCACTTCTTGGGGAGTTCCAGTTTACTGGTACCTACAGGGCTCTGCAAAAACAACATGGTGTCCAGAAAGCCCCTCTAAATCTGTACTCCAAAAGCTAAAAAAACACAGTGCTCCTTCCCTTCTGAGCCCTGCTGTGTGCCCAAGCAGCAGTTTACACCCACATATATAATTTTTTTTTTTCACCCCGGGATAGCCCACTTAATAGTTTTAGGAGTGCATGTCTCTAATCCCACAAAGTGGCCGCAACGTATTCTGAAATTGGATATTTCTTCAAAAACTTCAATTTTCACTTTGTACATAAATTTTTGGGAAGCATTTTTGGGCTCAAAATGATAATACCCCTTGATACATTCCTTGAGGGGTGTAGTTTCTAAAATGGGGTCACTTTTGAGGGGTTTCCACTGTATTGGTACTTTGGGGGCTCTGCAAATGCGACATGGCACCTGAAAACTATTCCAGCAAAATCTGCCCTCCTAAAGTCAAATAGCGCTCCTTCCATTCTGAGCCCCACCATGTACCCATACAGCAGATTACAACCACATATGGGGCATTTCTGTGTTCAGGAGAAATTGTTTAACAAACTATGGGGTCCTTTTTCTCCTTTAACCCCTTGTGAAAATGAAAATTTTGGGGATAAAGTGACATTTTAGTAATTTTTCATTTATACATCCCAATGTTAATAAAATCTGTGAAACAGCTGTGGGGTCAAAATGCTCACTATACCCCTTGATGAATTCTGTGAGGGGTGTAGTTTCCAAAATGGGGTCACTTTTAGGGGGTTTCCATTGTTTTGGTACACTAGGGGCTTTGCAAATGAGGCATGGCACATGAAAACTATTCCAGCAAAATCTGCTTTTGAAACGTCCAGTGTCGCTCCTTCCCTTCTGTTTACTGCCAAATGCCCAAACATCAGTTTACACCCACATGTGGGGTATTTCTGTGCTCTGGAGAAATTGTATAACAAACTGTGAGATGTATTTTCTCCTTTAACCCTTTGTGAATGTGTTACATTTAGGGCTAAATGAAGGGATTAGTTGAAAAAAATGAAATGTCTAAATTTCACCTCGATATCGTTTTAATTCTTGTGAAATGCTTAAAGGGTTAACAAACTTCCCAAATGCTGTTTTGAATTATTTCAGGGGTGCAGTTTTCAAAATGAGGTGATTTATGAGGGGTTTCTAATATATAGGCCTTTATAATCCCGTTCAGAACTGAAGTGGTCCTTAAAAAATTAGTTTGGGAAATTTTCTTGTAAATCTGGAAAATCGCTGTTACACTTGTAAACCTTCTAACATCTAAAATAAATTAAAGGACGATTAAAAGATTATGCCAATATAAAGCAGAGATATGGTAGGTAATATTTATTAATGTATTTGGGTGGTATCTGTCTGAAAAGCAAAGAATTTCAGATTTTGAAAATTGCGTTTGTTTTTTTTTCAAATTTCCATCAAATATCCTATTTTTTATAAATAAATACAAAAATATTGATTAGTGTTTACCACTAACATGAAGTACAATGTGTGACGAGAAAACAATCTCAAAATCACTTGTGTAAGTTAAAGTGTCTCAAAGCTCTTGCCACATAAAGTGACACATGTCAGTTTTGAAAAACAAGGCCTGGTCCTTAACGCACGTTTGGGCTGTGTCCTTTAAGGGGTTAAAATATATGTTAAAATTGTAAACTCTGATATCAGTAGCAAGTGCTTAGGCAGCAAATTTGCAGGGTTGAATTTTGTGTCCAGGTTGTCCACTAAAGAATCTGGACCTACTGTATAGACAGTGGGGGTACATCACAATCCAATGTATATTTTAGTGTATGGTGATAGGCTTAGGCCTGGTGTGTACAACAGAGGGAGAAGATGGAACAGAATCTAGGGCATTAGAAAGCTAGTATAAGTCAATGACATGTATATTTCTTTTGATGTAGGGTGTAGGTTTTAACAAAATAAAGGTGATTGCATAGTAAAACAAAATGACATGTTCATCGAGACCAGGAAAGAAGAATAGAAGTACTCATAGGAAGGACGTGTGGAGGTCAGCTTAAATAATTCATATCTTTATACGATGGGAATTTAGAAACCTAGGTAAGACTAAGGCCCCATGTGGCGAAAACACCGCAGTTTGGCCACGGCAGAAACACCACAGAAAAAAAAAATGCGGCGTTTTACAGTCACTGCCGCGAATCCCATCCACACATTGCAGAAAAATATGCGCAGTGGTCACGCTGTGGTTTCCAAAACTGTCAGTTCAGGAAATCGCAGCATGTCAATTATACCTACAGAAATGCTGGCATTTTCGCTATAGGTATAATTGAAGCAGAAAGTCAGCAGAGAAAACGCGTTGCGTTACCGCCACAGTTTTTCCTGAAGTGCTTTTTTGCTGCGGCCCGCTAAGTGGGGCCTTTCCATTAAGAAGTTTGAGAAAGGAACTTACAAGATAAAGTGCACAGCAGAAATGGTTCACCAGTGGGGATATTAAAATCACACATTATTGGTCATTCACAGGAAAGGAGATGTGAAAGCCAGGCAACAAAATTAAAAAATAGACTTACTGAGCGAGTGACGGTAAAATATTTCCTAGTTGTGTATGTGACTAGCAATCTAGGATCCAAGTTTCAGTAAGTGTTATGCACAATGCTGGTTGTATTGCAGTCAGAGTAAGAATTGCACAATGTACCATAAGGTTAAATGAGACTGAGGCTGGTGCACGTCTTACTTTAATATAATAGGAATTCAGAAGATGAGATGTGAAAGTGTGGGGGGTGGGGTTGGGGAAATATCTTCTGCAGCTAACAGTAGACAGAAAAAGTAGATGGCTGTGAGATATGTATAGTTTGGAGGATGTTGTTGAGTAAGATGGTGGGGGAATAATCGAAGTGCTGAGTAAGTGTATAGTGTGCATATATAGGTGCATCTCAATAAATTAGAACATCTTTGAAACGTTTATTTCTTTCAGTAATTGAATTAAAAAAGTGACCTCCTATATTTTCTAGATTATTTACACACAGAGTGTTCTATTTCAAGTGCTTTATTTCTGTAAATGTTGATTATGTATTACAGGTAATGAAAACCAAAATCTAAGAAAATTTGAATATTGTAAAAAAGTTCAGTATTGTAAATTCAGTGTGTCACCTGCCAAGGTTTCCTAAGCCTTTAAATGGTCCCTCAGTCTGGTTCAGTAGGACACACAATCATGGAACACGCTGATTATGGATTGTATTACTGAAATGAATGAACGTTTCAAAGATATTCTAATTTATTGAGATGCACCTGTAAGGCTAGGTTCACACCTGCACCCAGTCTCCATTCGGGGTTCCCGTCCCTGAATCCGCGTAAAAAAAAATTTCCGCCTTTTTCAGATTAAGTGGATTAGGTTTCCGTTCGTGGGGTCCCCAAGCGGACCCCATGAATGGAAACCTGAACACAGGTGTGAGCCTAGCGTCAACTAAACAAGGGAGAAGAGAACTGATGTGAATATTGCTCAGAACAGACAGGAAATGCTAGAAACTGAAAGAAGGATAGGTAATAAAGTGAATACTGGGATAGCTTGGTTATAGTGGTTGGTTAACAGCATATATAGTAGGTTTATTTGCCAGCTTACATTTTGAGCTGGGGTGCTATTAACGGCAGTGTTTAGTCAGTCCAAGTGGGGTGAAGCTGTATCAGACTCTTCTTGCAGAAATCAGTAGTACAAGTGAATATAAGAAATTTGCATCTTATCAGAGAAAAAAAAAGATTCCTCCACTTATTAGACTCTTAGGCTAGCTGCACACGGGCATTTACAGTTTAAAAAATACGGTCTGTATATTGGCTGTATTTCCCATACAGCATTCTTCTCAAAGCCCCCGATTCACAGTATCATAGTTATGTATGATGCTGTGAGTAACGGCTTCACTGCGGGACTACTATACTGTCAGAAATACATTATAGTGAGGTAGGTGAGGCAGTGACTCACAGCATCAAAGATAACTATGATACTGTGAGTCCTGGTCTCCAGACATAGTGCTTCCCTGGAAAAATGGCCAATATATACAGTGGGGGAAATACAAATACTTATTTTCCACCATAATTTGAAAATAAATTCTTTAAAAATCAGACAATGTGATTTTCTGGATATGTTTTCTCATTTTGTCTCTCATAGTTGAGGTCTACCTATGATGTCAATTACAGGCCTCTCTCATCTTTTTAAGTGGGAGAACTTGCACAATTGGTGGCTGACTAAATACTTTTTTTTCCCCACTGTAGATCATATTTTCCTGAACCACAAATGCCTGAGTTCAGCTAGTCTTAAGGAGCAAAATCTCCTGTTTTCTCCATGTGATGTCTATGGGAGTTTCTAAGGGGCAGCTGACAAACAGAGATGGAGCCTGTAGAGCGAAAACTGCTAACAAGTGCAGAATACAACTTATGGTAAAAAATGGCAAAAGATAGTGTTACCACTCATGGAATCACATATGGCAACCAAATATTAGACAAGCAAGTATCCCCTACATCACACTTTCACAGTCTACTCCAAACTACATATGGAGAAATACTGTCGTGGCTGTGAGGCGGTAGGGTGCAGTGATGCTAAGAACTACATGGCAAAAAGCACACATGGGTCACCATAAACTAGCAACAAGTACAGGTGAAACACATATTATAAAAATAATGGGGTAGATTTATGAAGACTGGTGTTATTAATGCTAGTCTTCATAACACCTGATTAAGTGGAGGGTGTCCCTCATTTATAACAAGGCACATACCTCCTCATACATGAGGCACACCTTCATTTATGGAGGAAGAAGTACACCAGTTCATAGCCGGCATACATTTTCTGCATCATTTATGCTAAATCTGGCTTAAATGATGATGATAAATCTAGCAGGGCTCATTCCCTGTATGCCCTCACCAGACCCCCTTCTTAAAAAAAGTGAAGAAAACACTTTTTTTTTTTTTTTTTTTTGCACAAACTAGTGTACAAAGTATAATAAATCTCCGAGCTTTACCTTTATACGATGTGGCAGTTATAGGCATAATAAAACCCAGCCTTAATTTCAAGGCGAGAATTGCCTTGTTGTACAAATTATCAATACATCTCCAACACGAGTAGTTCAGAAAATCTGAAGACTGAGTTTACACAGCCCCTTTATGCAGTTTTTAATTGTAGTTATGAGTAAATTATGTTACTATACCAGTAAATCTTAAGCTTTCAATGTAACACCAGTTACCACACAGGTGAAATGTGCTAAGTATTACTGCAATTAAAAACTACACACAGTTTTTCTGAAAAAAAAAGCACAGTGTAAACCCAGCACCGTTCACTAAAGTCCTAAAAGCTCCTGAAAGGTGAATAATGTTAACAAGGCTAAAGAAATTAACCAAAACTTTGCCCACAATAAATCTCAGAAGTAGATGTTCCATTAACAATATACCACAGTACATTGTCATGAAATATCTGCTCCGATGGAGTTTAGGTTATATTCACATCTGTATCCATTGCAATGATTCCATCATTTTTTATGGGAAAAACAGTGCTGCATACACTTTAGGTGAACCATACTGGGGGCCTATAGCCTTTCACTGAGCAAACATATTCCAAGAGAGTGTTCTTTTGGCAAACTTTTGGGATATGATATATATTTTTATCTCTTAAAGATCAAAGGAGCTTGCCATATTATGGTTGGGGCTTTTTGACAAAGGTAGGGTAAAAAAAAACCCTCAATTCCCTGGGTATATAGGCTCTTATATTGTATCAGTACTCTAACAAAAAATAGAAAAGTTTTGAAATGTGGGGATGCAAAAAACAAAAAAGAATAAAAATAACAAATTGGCTATTTCATTAAAGGTTTAAGAACTTTTGCCAAACAATGACTTTATATCAGACATTCTACGTCACTGTGGGTCAGGTGGTGGGGATTAGTATACATCATATTGGAAAAAGTAGCAAAAGAAGAGTTTTCTTTCCCTATCCTGGTAAAAAAAGAGTTAAGATAGAAAGTGTTCTGATTACACAGCACAGCACAGTCTCATGTAAGACAATAATTGATATAAATTACAGGAAATTGAAATGAACACAGAAAGTAACAAAGTTCAATTACTGAGTTAATACTGTACATTTATTATTTTCTTCTTGTTTAATTACATTCTGAGGAGAGGCTTGGATGTCCTGGTCCCAGTGCAATAGCTATAACTGGGCCTGTCGTTGACCAAATGGCACTGCAACTAATAATGACATTTTGTTTAGAATCTTCATACATTACTATATGTGTATATAATACCGCCATATGGTGTGATTACAGATATCTCCACTCGTAAAGTGTAACTAAACTTTTGAACAACTTTTGATTTTTTTGGTAGCATTTGTGACATTAATAAATATTGAAATATACTTTATTAACAAATTTTGTCTCCTCTCTGTGAAATCCTTTCTGAAATCCACTTTGTTTCCTTATGTATTGCCAGCTGAAATCTGTACAATGCTGTCATTTGTAAACCCAGTCTTCAAATCATGTCCTTTGCAAAGCTGATCATTTTGTGACACATGTCGAGCCAAGAGGAAAGGTAAGGAAGAACAGATCTCTATATTATTTTGCATTTAGAAAAGGTTATTGCACAATGGTATATTCTTCTAAAGCCACAGTCACATGGAACAGTAGTGGTAATGTAGAAAGAAGCAAATTGTGGAAAAAGTTATTATTAATGCATAATTTTTTTAACTACAGGTTTGTTATGATCAGGGATATAGCTTTTGCTATAGCTCTAGAAGCAACTTTAGATATTGTCTTCATTATTTGCTCCTATGAAGAATTACATCAAGGTACAGATTATTATTATGACTTTTCATAAAGTGGCAGTTTTCTCTGTTAAAACAGCACAATAAAACACAGCCAGTCAGTGACAATACTTTGTAAAGCCATGCTATAATTTAATATTTGTCTTTTTTACCAGCATACTCCAAAACAATAGCTATTGGCTGTATCATAGGAATCTAAGCCATGTAAAAAATAAAAAGATTACTATAAGTATATGGTAAACATACTGTACCCTTTTACCTGGCTTGGTGAACTGCAGGTCTCCAAGGTGCTAGGGCCTAAGTGTGAAAGCTAAAGGGGTTTTATGAGAGTTTGTTTATGGATAGAAAAAATGTGCTGAAATGAATTTTTCTAATTGAGCACACATAAAAATTCCCTATCCTTTTGCAGAATTGTTTGAGCAACCCAGTCTCGTTACAATCATTTCCTTACTGGTCCTGATCATGTGCTGTTCATTGTGTTATGACTTCAGTTGTTAGCCACACCCACCATGAACATGATGTCATTACTGATAGAAGTAGTATTTGTCTAAACCTTATTGGCTGCCAGAGCTGCCAAGAATAGGTGGGGGATGGCCCTGATCACCTGATAAAGCAGCTCCTTCTTTACACATCACACATCTAGGTGATCACAGCAGTAAGTAGAGTCAGCCACAGCAGGAAAAGGTTGACACACATTTTTTTTTTTTTTAACTACTCAAGCCTCTCCCTGCCTCCATCAGACAGGCATTCTTTCATGAGTTTGGGGAGGGTTTTATGAACGCTGACAGGCTGGCAGATGCATGGTAGATGCATAGGGAGAGTGAAGGAGATGAGCAACATGTGTTTCTCTTCCTTTCAAAAGATGTGACTGCTTGATCATCAGCATCATACAGGGTCCTTCTCAGGCTGTGTTCACACGTTATGTTTTTACCCAAAAATTGGAAAACTGAGCAAAAAAAAAAAAAAAAAACACTGTGTGAACACAGCATTACTGAGAAGTATTGTATCATAAGACAAGATTTTGTGACAAAGGCAGACAGAGACACAGTGTTATTTGCATCAGCATCTGTTAACCTGTGGAGTGTAAAGAGCAGTGTGTGTGCGCATGTGCATGTGTCTGTAGCATTTTATGTTAGGGGGTATTAGGAACAGTCTGTTTTGGAGGATTTATAAACATAAATTTTGTTTTTTATTATATTATTATTATTACTAGACATGGTCGAACCTCTGAAGATTCATTTCATCTTTGGATTGGACGAAGCGATCCTCCAGTTCATTTCGGTCCGTACTTGAACCCAGAGTATAAAAGATGTAGGCCCAGGGAAGGTGTAAAAAATAAAAAACATTTATATTCACCTTCCATTGCCTCTTTTGGGCCTCCTTGTGGAGTCCAATGCTCTGTCTCAGCTTTCCCTCAGCAGCGACCCCAGGCGTATGACATTACAAGAGAGTGCCAGAGGTCACTGCAAAGACAGAGACGGAGCACCTGACATCACAAGGAGGCCCAAATAGGTAACAGAAGGTGAGCATAAATGTTTTTTATTTTTGTTACCGCCACTGGGCCTCCACCTATTATATGCTGGGATCTGAAGAGATTCCAGAGTATAATAGTTTATCGCAATGCACGTCGCGATGGCCATTTTAGTTCATTTGAGACAAATCCCAAATTGTTCGGTAATCCAAACAATTTGGAATATTCAGGTCGAATGCGATTTGTTACAATCTGATTAGCCTATTACTCTTACTTGTAAAGTGCTAACATATATCTTGCAGCGCTTTACCAACATTTCCTGCCTTTAGTCACCTTTTCCTAGTTCTGAAAAACTCATTGAACTCATTGTATTTTTGTAGTTGTTAACACATAAAAATTTAATTATTAAAACATCATAAACTGAAATGATTACAATACTCTACTGATATAACATGTCTAGGGTGGAAAAATAATTTATGTATTTACAGTGTTTGTGTAATAAGGTTACATACACATGGTACCAAGCTGTATTAAACACACATGGGGATATACTGTACCCTTGGTATGCCTCCAATTTTATATGAGGCATAATGCTATTTTCCTGCTGGATAACCAACATATCCAATTAAACAGAGCCTACATTGTAGCATCATAGGAATTCTCGGGTGGAAAAGCTCCATATATATGGCACCCAACAGAGCTGGTCATGGAGCCTTATATATGGCACCGAACAGAGCGTCTGCATCTCCATGGTATGGTTCTCTCTCTCCCTTTCTCTCGCTCCATACATAATCCAAAGATTATATATATATATATACAATATATATATATATAAAATGTGTGTGTGCTATAACATTTCTATTTGTGTGTTTATGGATAAAGGTCACCATTTAAAGGTACTAATTTGACTCCATTTCTCACTTCAAGGTCTACTGATTCTCCCCGACTTGCAACCCTTACCAGGCCTTTGACAAGGTCTCGTTGGGATCTGACCCTTTTTTGGATTTCTGCCACTGTTCCCTCTAGCAGCTTTGCTACAAAACCTACACCAAACACTCTAAATAAGTCTGATGCTGCGAAAGCATACAACAGAGGGTTAACACAGGCACTTAAAAAGGCCAACGCAGTAGCCCCAGCTCTACTCTTCTTTGCAAATATTGCCAGTTTGTCAGATATGTTTCCTGATGTCAGATTGGCAGTCACCTGAATTGCATTAACAACATGGTAAGGAAGCCAGAGGATTGCAAATGTCACCAAAATTGCAGCAATTAGTTTCTCAATTCGTGATCTTTGTCCAATTCGGCTCGATTTTAGCTTCATTAATACTAACATATAGCTAAAACATACCAAAGGAAAGGGAACCAAGAAAGCCACCAATGTCTCAAAGGTGTAGTGGAAGATGGCCTCTCCACGGCTGGCATGGCAAGGCTCACAAATAGTGGCATTTATCTCTTGATTTTCAATTACCTCTCTGAAAGCAAATGCTGGGAGAGCCAAGGCTCCTGCTAGTAGCCATATGGCTAAAAGAACCTTTGTTACCACTTCCCTTTTACGGAGTGACTGGGCCATATAAGGCCGGAAAACAGCCAGGAACCGGTCCATGCTCATTAAAGCAATAATAAAAATACTTGCAAACATGTTAAGGCAGCAGAGATAATAGGTCACTTTACAGACACCTCTGCCAAAAATCCAGGTTTGTAGAGCTAAAAATGCTATAAAAAATGGAGTTAGAAGAAGAACTGTCCCATCAGCAATCGCCAAGTTAAGGATGAGTATGCAGGTTACAGACTTTTCTCTGCCTTTCATTTTCCATAAGATGCTCCAGATAATGAAGACATTCCCAGGTAAGCCTAATGATGCTGCCAGGCCTAGAAATATTGCACCAGAGATGCGGGAAGCCTGGGAACTCAGGATGGTATCATTTCCAAAGTTGTTGACACAGTTGTTCATTTTGAGATGGCTCCACCTGAGTGAGGAAAAAAGAGAAGAAAATTTTGATTATGGGACAATATACTGTCCAGACAGGTGACAAGAAGCTTCATTAAAATGGATATTTCTTATAATAATACTACTATGATGTAATTTCTAATTTGTACTTTATATTACCAATGTTTACTTTTACATACAGTGCCTTGCAAAAGTATTCGGCCCCCTTGAACTTTTCAACCTTTTGCCACATTTCAGGATTCAAACATAAGGATATAAAATTTAAATTTTTTTGGTGAAGAATCAATAACAAGTGGGACACAATCGTGAAATGGAACGAAATGTATTGGATATTTTAAACTTTTGTAAAAAATAAAAAACTGAAAAGAGGGGCATGCCAAATTATTCGGCCCCCTTAAGTTAATACTTTGTAGCGCCACCTTTTGCTGCGATTACAGCTGCAAGTCGCTTGGGGTATGTCTCTATCAGTTTTGCACATCGAGAGACTGAAATTCTTGCCCATTCTTCCTTGGAAAACAGCTGGAGCTCAGTGAGGTTGGATGGAGAGCGTTTATGAACACCAGTTTTCAGCTCTTTCCACAGATTCTCGATTGGATTCAGGTCTGGACTTTGACTTGGCCATTCTAACACCTGGATACGTTTATTTGTGAACCATTCCATTGTAGATTTTGCTTTATGTTTGGGATCATTGTCTTGTTGGAAGATAAATCTCCGTCCCAGTCTCAGGTCTTTTGCAGACTCCAACAGGTTTTCTTCCAGAATGGTCCTGTATTTGGCTCCATCCATCTTCCCATCAATTTTAACCATCTTCCCTGTCCCTGCTGAAGAAAAGCACACCCAAACCATGATGCTGCCACCACGTTTGACAGTGGGGATGGTTTGTTCAGGGTGATGAGCGGTGTTGCTTTTACGCCAAACATATCGTTTTGCATTGTGGCCAAAAAGTTTGATTTTGGTTTCATCAGACCAGAGCACCTTCTTCCACATGTTTGGTGTGTCTCCCAGGTGGCTTGTGGCAAACTTTAAACGAGAATTTTTATGGATATCTTTGAGAAATGGCTTTCTTCTTGCCACTCTTCCATAAAGGCCAGATTTGTGCAGTGTACGACTGATTGTTGTCCTATGGACAGACTCTCCCACCTCAGCTGTAGATCTCTGCAGTTCACCCAGAGTGATCATGGGCCTCTTGGCTGCATCTATGATCAGTCTTCTCCTTGTTTGAGATGAAAGTTTAGAGGGACGGCCGGTTCTTGGTAGATTTGCAGTGGTCTGATACTCCTTCCATTTCAATATGATCGCTTGCACAGTGCTCCTTGGGATGTTTAAAGTTTGGGAAATCTTTTTGTATCCAAATCCGGCTTTAAACTTCTCCACAACAGTATCACAGACCTGCCTGGTGTGTTCCTTGGTCTTCATGATGCTCTCTGCGCTTTAAACAGAACCCTGAGACTATCACAGAGCAGGTGCATTTATACGGAGACTTGATTACACACAGGTAGATTATATTTATCATCATCAGTCATTTAGGACAACATTGGATCATTCAGAGATCCTCACTGAACTTCTGGAGTGAGTTTGCTGCACTGAAAGTAAAGGGGCCGAATAATATTGCACGCCCCAATAAATAAAATAACCAATAAATTTCGTTCCACTTCACAATTGTGTCCCACTTGTTGTTGATTCTTCACCAAAAAATTAAAATTTTATATCCTTATGTTTGAAGCCTGAAATGTGGCAAAAGGTTGAAAAGTTCAAGGGGGCCGAATACTTTCGCAAGGCACTGTATTCTTAAATATAGGGAACATGACAGGACTAGTTAACTGAATAATAATAGTAAACGTTTTTTTATAGCATCAACAAATTTTGTCATGTATAATGACAGTTTAGGAGTGTTGCTCTCTCCCCTTGCAATAACTGGGCTACCTGGAGTCTCTATGCACTGTTGGCGTGGCATTAGGCCAGTAACCTCAGTGCCTGTTTCTCCCTTTGTATTATGTGCAGCATACCAGCATTTCTATGTGCGTTGGGGATCTGAGCAACTCTCATCTGTTTTGAATAAGGGAGATCAGCTTGTGTATAGGGTCAGGTTACGTTTTGCTGTCCATCTGTGCAACGTATACTGCTACGGCGGCTATTTGCTGGTCCTGATGTGTTCGTACTCCCTTCGCTTTTATTATTACTAAAAAAAAACTTTTTGTGAAGGAACACATGTAATTTTATCTTTTATTTATTAAAAGTTATGTTTTACTTTTAAATATTTTTTTTCCTCATTGATTGGGCCTATTGCCTGGAATTGTCTGTGAGCCTTATGTGAAACAATAGGCGAAACACCTGTAGCCCTCTATTAATCTGTATCACAAAACAAACCTAGTTTGTTCTATATACAGTGGAAAGTGTTCAGACCCCTTTAAATTTTTCACTCTTTGTTTCATTGTAGCTGTTTGTTAAAAGCAAAAAAGTTCAATTTATTTCTCATTAATGTACACACAGCACCCCATCTTGACAGAAAAAAAACAGAAATGTAGATATTTTTGCAAATTTATTAAAAAAGAAAAACTGAAATATCACATGGTCATAAGTATTCAGACCCTTTGCTGTGACACTCATATTTAACTCACATGCTGTCCATTTCCTTCTGATCCTCCTTGAGATGGTTCTACTCCTTCATTGGAGTCCAGCTGTGTCTAATTAAACTGATTGGACTTGATTAGGAAAGGCACACACCTGCCTATATAAGACCTCACAGCTCACAGTGCAAGTCAGAAAACATGAGCGTTTCCGTGGTCAAAATTGGCATGCTGCCTTTTTCAAAAACTCTGCTTTTCCATAGTGTTTTTTTCCTGCAATGTGTGGATGGGATTGGCCAGAATCTCATTCACTTTGATGGTATTGTAAAACACAGCTTTTTTTTCTGCTGTATTTCCACAGCAGGAAAAACACTGGGTTTTCACAACGTGGTCCTTAACCTCAAAGTGCACCTCCAAAAAAAAAAAACAACTTTTCAGAAATGAATAGTACAGGCAGTGGCATAACTAGGAATGGCTGGGCCCCAAGGCGAACATTTGACATGGCCCCCCCCCCACATTCCTGCGCACACTATTATGCGCCATAGTGGCCCCTGCACACAGTATTATGCCCCATAGTGGCCCCTGCACACAGTATTATGCAGCATTGTGGACTACCCATGAACAATTATTATACTCCGGGGTCTTTTCAGACCCCAGAGTATAATGATCGGAGACCCAGGGGAGCATACAAACAAAAATAAAAACAATGTTGCTTACCTCTTCCTGGCTCCGATGCACTCTGGTGCGCTACTTCGGCCATCTTCAATGTTGGACCAGATCTCGCATGAGCCAGGCCGGCATTGCGATGCATAATGACGTCTGGGATGTCACCAAACAGGCCTGAAGCCTGCCGGAGCGCAGGAGAGGTAAGTTACAGTGTTTTTTAAGTTCCCTCACCTCCCCTGGGCCTCCGATCGTTATACTCTGGGGTCTGAAAAGACCCTGGAGTATAATGATAGCACTGTTTGTGGGGTTCGCGGTAGCAACTGCCACAGGGCTCCGGGCCCCCCAATGTCCCAGACCCTGTGGCAGCCGCTACCCCGGTATTTACGCCCCTGAGTACAGGCAAGCCCACTGGCTGCTGACTGACTGCTGGCTGCTGAAGTGGCGTTAAAGAGCTGAGTTGGTTGTGTTGAACTGTTTAAGTGACTGCATACTGAGTGCAGTTTGTGTTAGAACTACTGACACAATTTAAGACTCTTTTTCCCTTTGCTTTGCAAAGACAGTATGATTTTTTTTTTTTTTTTTCACCTCCCCAACCTAGTTTAAAAATATTTTTTTTTTGCCCGGACAACCTCTTTAACTAAGTGACTGTTGACTAGTGCAGTTAAAAAGCGGAGTTGATTGTGATTTGGTGGACTGCTTAAGTGATTGCACATAAGAATATAGTAAGTTTCTTTTCTGTGTGTAGTTTGTGTTAGAACTACTGACACCACTTAAAATCCTTTTTTCCCCTTTGCGTTCACCTAGTTGAGGGTAAGGGTTATTGTTCCCAGGTGCTTTAAATAGAAGCAAAGAGCTTGCCGAACTTGCTCACTGCTTGGGTTTGCTTCACTAAGTGGCTGCAGACTAAGAGGATTTAAAATAAGGAGTGAATATACTTGTAAGTTACTTTATTTTAATAATTTACTGTTTATAGTAATTTGTGTAATGGCTAGCAAAATTGGACATTTACTTAAGTGCACACTATGTTACAGCGGGTAAATTAAGTATTGAACACGTCACCAATATTCTAAGTATACATATTTTTAAAGGTGCTATTGACATGAAATTCTCACCAGATTTCGGAAACAACCCATGCAATCCACACAGGCAAAGAAATTAAACCATAGATGTTCATAAATTAAGTCATGACACAGGGAAAAAGTATTGAACACATGAAGAAAGAGGTGCAAAAAGCCTTGGAAACACATGACACCAGCTGAAATCTATCAGTAATTATAAAGCAATACTGCCACTAATATGAAAAATAATATGAAAAATGTGAAAAATGATATCAGCTGGTTCAACTGACGGCCTATAAAAAGGTGTCTCATTACTAGGATGCCACACATGAAACATCTCATGATGGGTAAAACCAGTGAGCTGTCTCAAGACCTTTGCAATCTTATTGTTGCAAAAAAACTGATGGCGTTAGTTACAGAAGATTTTCTAAATTACTGAAAGTTCCAGTGAACATCATTTCACCATAAACCAGCCACGACCAGGTGCTTCCCGCAAGATTTCAGATGGAAGAGTGAAAAGAAGAGTTGTCCAAGAGCCAAGGACCATCTGTGGAGAGCTACAGAAAGACCCAAAATCAACAGGTTCAATTATTTCAAAGAAAACAATAAGTAATGCACTCTACCTCTATGGCCTGTATACACGCTCACCACGCAAGATGCCATTGTTAAACAAAAAGCATGTTCAAGTGTGTTTAAAGAGGACCTTTCATGTCCTCAGGGACATGCGGTTTTACATACCGCTAGAAAGCCGACAGCGCACTGAATTCATCACACTGCCGGCTTTCCCGGTTTGTGCCCCAGGGCTGGAGATATCGGCGGTGTAAGTTTCATGGTTTACTGTCAGAAAGGCGTTCTTGACAGTCTAGCAGCGCTGTGAGGGACACCCTCCCCGACAGTTCTCGTTCAAAGACTTGTACTGGGGGGGTGTTCCTCACAGCTGAGCGTCATCGCTGGGATGTAAGGAACGCCCCCTCTGACAGTACAGGGCTATAAACTAAGTACAGAGAGAGGGGGCATTCCCTACCGCACAGTGATGGCGCTCAGCTGTGAGGAACGCCCCACCAGTACAAGTCTATGAATGAGAACTGTCAGGGAGGGCATTCCTAGACATTAGCTAGACTGTCAGGAACGCCTTTCTGACAGTAAACCGTGAAACTTACATGCCAATATCTCAAGCCCCGGGGCACAAACCGGAAAACCCGGCAGTACGCTGAATTTAGCGCTGTCGGCTTTCTAGCGGTATGTAAAACTGCATGTGCCTGAGGACATGAAAGGTCCTCTTTAAAGTTTGCTCAACAATATTTAGACAAGCCTGTGAACTACTGGGAGAATATAGTCTGGTCAGATGAGGCCAAAACTGAACCCCTTGGATGCCATAATACACACCATGTTTGGAGGCCAAAAGGCACTGCATATCACCCCAAAAACACCATAACAATAGTGTTGCCCATGGCATTACAGCACCGTACTATTACGGTGCTGAGCATTAACTATAGTGTGACATAACAGTACGGCACAGCAGGAGGAGGTTAAATAAATTTCAGTAAGCGTGTTCAATACTTTTTCCCTGTGTCATTTCTCATTATTAAACAGAACTTAATTTATGGACATCTATGGTTTGATTTCTTTGCCTGTGTGGATTGGATAGGTTGCTACTGACATCTGGTGAGAATTTCATGTCAATAGCACCTTTAGAAATATATTTACTTAAGTATTGAGCATGCCATCAATTTTCTATTTCTCCCGCTATATATGTATGTTCTACTGGAGCAAGAGTTCCAGTGTGAATACCACTGTGGAAGATGTGAGCGTGTTGCACATTTGGAAGCTTGAATTGGGGATCTAGAAGAACATAATGCAACACTGAAGGCAACTGACAATCTTGAGCAGAGCATGCATCTCACTAAGCAAGCAGTCAGTGGGTTAGATATGGAGATTTGAGAGCTGGAGGGATATCAGGAAGACCAGGCAAGGAGCTGGGTGAATACAGATAGAAGGGGCTCCAAGAAAAGGAAGGCCACTCCTGTTTCTGTTCATCCAAAGAAAAGTGCCAATTTGGGTGATGATGTCAGGAATGGCAACCCTAGTGGATATTTTTCTCCTTAACAGCTGGGAGGAGAGTCCAGCTAGTAGTTGGAGGGGTCCTGGTAGTGCAGGTAGGCCAAGGCATTCAGTGGTTACAGGGGATTCTATAATTAGGAAGATGGATAGAATAATTTGTCGCTAGGACTTCCTCAACCAATGGTTTGCTGTCTCCCTGGTGCCAGGGTTCGGGAGGACAAGTTGCTGTGAGGGACTGGGGAAGACTCATCTGTTGTGATCCATATGGGTACCAATAACAGAATAAATGGTAGGTAGAGACTATTCTCGTGAGGTTTCCCCAACAAATACGTGGCCCTACATAAGGATCACTGCTCTTGCCCATGTCCACCTCCGCTTACCTTCAATCTCCAGGAGGTCAAGTGCCCCTTGCTCAATAGCATCAGCGACATGATGTGGGATGCATGGGGCCTCTGGTGGGCTGAAGGGTAAGAGGAGGCGATCATGGGCAGGAGTGGGGATCAGTAAGTAAATAGGGGCCATTACCTGCAGCAGGCGTCCCACTGAGTACTGAGGGCCCCTGTAAACTAGATAAACAGAAATGCTCCAAGCCAAGCTAAACAAAATAAATGTAAGGAGGACTCTGGGTCCAGATGGATTACAACCACCAGTACTTAAAGAACTCAGTCCAATCTTTGCTGTACCCCTTTTCTTAGTTTTTAAGGATTTTCTAGTGACTGATAAATCCCAAAAGACTGGCACGAGGCAAATGTGGTGCCTATTTTCAAAAATAGCTCTAGGACTTCCCCAGGTAATTACAGACCAGTGAGTTTAACATCCATTGTGGGGAAACTGTTTGAGGGGCTCTTAAGTGACTATATACAGGAGTATGTGACCGTATGTAACATTATAAGTGAAAGACAGCATGATTTTACTAAAGTCAGAAGTTTTCAGACTAACCTGATTTGCTTTTATGAAGAGGTGAGTAGAAGTCTGGACAGAGGGGAGGTTGTGGATATATATCGTTCCTGGACTTTGCAAAGGTGTTTGACAATGTCCCTCATAGACGTGTAATGGATAAAATCATGTCCATTGGTATGGAAAATATAGTTTGTAATTGGACTGAAGACTGGTTAAAGGATCGTAACCAGAGACTTGTGGTCAATGACTGCAGCTCAGACTGGTACTCTGTTATAAATGGTGTACCCAAGGGTTCAGTGCTGGGTCCGCTGTTACTTAACTTATTGATTAATGATATAGAACTATATCTTGTCAAAAAAATTATTAACAACACAGGCACCAAGATTGTACATACTGAATTAATGGAATGGCTAATGCAGCAAATCCAATTGATTTACTGTTATAGTTTACTCTGAACCAGCAGTTGCCATGCTTGTACAGGTATAGATATAGATTAATAGCAATGTCTCTATTTTTGCAGATGACACCAAGCTATGTAGTGCAGTGCAGTCTATAGAGAATGTACATACCGTATATACTGGCGTATAAGACGACTTTTTAACCCCTTAAAATAATGGCTACAGTGGGGGGTCGTCTTATACGCCGGATATACGGGGGCCGCACTGTGTGAGGTGTTTTTTTCCCCGTCAGCGCGTAGAGAGCCGCTTCCTGGGACCGCCGCGCATGCGCGGCAATCCGCCTCTCACAGTCATTAGAAGAGGCTTAGTACGCGCTGACGGGGCGGCGCGCTGTATGCTAATGCAGCCGCCCCGTCACAGCGGTCGGCGTCACAGAGCTGGGGGTCACAGGCGGCACTTACAGAAGCATGTCGGATCTTCATTAATATCACAGCATGGATGCGAGGGGGAAAGCTGGCGGTGCAGTAACGCCAGATTCCCCTCGCATCCATGCTGTGATATTAATGAAGAGCTTACATGCTGGTGTAAGTGTGCATATTGCTACAATAAGTGCCGACCCCGCCCCCCTTCTCCTCCCGGTGACTCCCCGCCCCTGCACTAATCCTATTGGTTATACCTCACACAGTGCGGCTCCCTGCTCTTAGCATACTGAATATGTAAAAATATGTAAAATATGTAAAATATGTAAAGAATATGTAAAAATACATATACACATACATAAAAGTTGAAAAATCACTTTACTAAGCTATATGGAGGGTTAACAACAGATTACTATCGTTTAGTAAGCTGTTTTTAACCCTCCATATAGCAATTTGGCCATGTCAGTATCCCTTTAAGTAATTACAGTTTAAGAAAGATGGCTGGGCAAGCAGGGAGAGCTGACCAATCCAAGCAGGATTTATACAACAAGCAGCCAATCACTGGTATAGCACTGTACATACCATAGCTTGCAGCGATTGGCTGCTTGTTGTACAAATCCTGCTTGGATTGGTCAGCTCTCCCTGTTTGCCCAGCCATCTTTCTTAAACTGTAATTACTGTAATAACACTGGGTACCGCATACAGTAATATTACAGTGGCAGTATTATCTGTACCTGTTCACACAGTAGCAACAGTACGGTACACACAGTACAGTATAAAAATGTCCAACAGTCAAAACCCCATCATGGCTCCACAAGCAAGAAGAAAGAAATATGAAGCCAGTTTCAAACTTAAAGTTATAAATTTTGCCAGGGAGCATAATAACTGTGCTGCTGCAAGACAGTATGGAGTTACAGAAAAGATGGTTCGGGACTGGAAAGCAAATGAAAAAGCTTTAAAGAGTATGCCAAGAGGTAAGTGTGCATTAAGAAGAGGCACCGCACACTGGCCAGAACTTGAAAAAAATTGTAGCCGATATGGTGGATAAGCATCGCCAAAGCGGTTATGTAGTGACACGCAATCAAATACGCCTGTTTGCACTTCAGTGGGCCAAATCTAACCCAGATCACAGCAACAGATTTAAGGCCACTGCATCCTGGTGTACTAGATTCATGGCAAGACATAATATGGTACTGAGGCAAAAGACAAAAATTGCCCAAAAGTTGCCTGCTGATCTTGATGCCAAAGTGAATAATTTTCATCGCTACATAATAAAACAGCGCACTAAACACGGCTATCCGTTAAGTAGCATTGGAAACATGGATGAAACTCCAATGAATTTTGACATGGTTGGAAATAAAACCGTTCATCAGAAAGGTGAAAAAACTGTTTTAATTAAAACAACAGGGCATGAGAAGTCCAGTTTCACAGTCGTATTAGCATGCACAGCTGATGGCGCCAAACTGAGACCAATGATCATTTTCAAAAGAAAAACAATGCCAAAGCTCAAGTTCCCTCCTGGTTGTTTTGTGCATGTGAATGAAAAAGGCTGGATGGATGAAGAAGGGGTAAAGCTATGGCTTAAGATTGTGTGGAGCAGGCGACCAGGTGGACTTCTTAAAAAATCTAGTCTACTGGTGTGGGATATGTTCAGGGCTCATTTAACTCCAAGCACCAAGCAGAGGCTTGCAAGATTAAACACCCATGCCGCAGTTATTCCTGGAGGATTAACATCGCTGGTACAGCCGCTGGATGTGTGCCTAAACAAGCCATTTAAAGATCGCATTCGAGAACAATGGAATGAGTGGATGGTTAGCGGCGAAAAGTCATTCACAAAAGGAGGAAACATGCGTGCTCCACAGCTGCATGTTTTGTGCCAGTTTGTCATAAAAGCCTGGAATGATATTGATGAAGAAACCGTCATCAAGTCTTTCAAGAAGTGTGGCATATCAAATTCATTAGATGGCATGGAGGACGACTACTTGTGGCAAGATGAAGAGGAAGTAGAAGAAGCTGGAGCTGAGAGCGTACCATCTGATACGGAATTTGATCCATACGATGATTGCCTTACAAATGTATCACAAGATGTCATTGATGTACTTATGATATCAGATGACGAACAGGAGGATTTTGAAGGCTTTTAAAGGGAAACTGTCATGCCAGCAAGACCTGTTACAATATCGCAGCTTACAGTTATGATCACCAGGCACTTGCTCTCTTGTTTGTTTTGCAAAGTTTTAGCTTTACCGTACATGTTTGAAACAACCTTATGTTTATAAGTGACAGTTTTGCTGCTATATACAGTACCTGCATGTCATATGCATTTGAATTAAAATTAACATGTTGAAATCAAAGCAGACTTTTTTTTCATTTGGGAGAGGGGTAGTCTTATACAGTGAGTATATACCAAATTCTATATTTTTAGGGCAGAAGTTGGGGGTCGTCTTATACGCCGGCATATACGGTAGGTTACAAGTAGAATTGAATAGGCTGAGTGTTTGGGCAGCCACATGGCAAATGAGGTTCAATGTGGATAAATGTAAAGTTATACATCTGCGTAAAAATAATCTGCATGTAACATATGTCCTAGGGGGAGTAAAGCTGGGAGAGTCACTGGAGGAGAAGGACCTGGGTGTGCTTGTAGAGCATATAGTAAATTACAGCATGCAATGTCAATCAGTTGCTTCTAAGACCAGCAGGATATTGTCATGTATTAAAAGCAGTATGTATTTGTGGGACAGGGATGTAATATTACAACTTTATAAATCATTGGTGTGGCCCCATCTGGAATATGCAATATATTTCTGGGCACCAGTTCATAGAAAGGGTGTCCTAGAGTTGGAAAAGATTGAACAGAGGGCCACAAAACTGATAAGGGGCATGGAGGACCTCATGTATGAGGAGAGATTAAAGGAGATAAATTTGTTTATTCTGGAGAAGAGGCGTTTAAGAGGGGATATGATAAATCTACAGTGGGGAAAAAAAGTATTTAGTCAGCCGCCAATTGTGCAAGTTCTCCCACTTAAAAAGATGAGAGAGGCCTGTAATTGACATCATAGGTAGACCTCAACTATGTGAGACAAAATGAGAAAACAAATCCAGAAAATCACATTGTCTGAATTTTAAAGAATTTATTTGCAAATTATGCAAAATAAGTATTTGGTCAATAACAAAAGTTCATCTCAATACTTTGTTATATATCCTTTGTTGGCAATGACAGAAGTCAAACGTTGTCTGTAAGTTTTCACAAGGTTGGCACACACTGTTGCTGGTATGTTGGCCCATTTCTCCATGCAGATCTCCTCTAGCGCAGTGATGTTTTGGGGCTGTCGCTGGGCAACACGGACTTTCAACACCTTCCAAAGGTTTTCTATGGGGTTGAGATCTGGAGGCTGGCTAGGCCATTCCGCGACCTTGAAATGCTTCTTACGAAGCCACTCCTTCGTTGCCCTGGCGGTGTGCGTGAGATCATTGTCATGCTGAAAGACCCAGCCACGTTTCATCTTCAATGCCCTTGCTGATGGAAGGAGGTTTGCACTCAAAATCTCACAATACATGGCCCCATTCCTTCTTTCATGTACACGGATCAGTCATCCTGGTCCATTTGCAGAGAAACAGCCCCAAAGCATGATGTTGCCACCCCCATGCTTCACAGTAGGTATGGTGTTCTTTGGATGCAACTCAGCATTCACTCTCCTCCAAACACGATGAGTTGTGTTTCTACCAAACAGTTCTACTTTGGTTTCACCTGACCATATGACATTCTCCCAATACTCTTCTGGAACATCCAAATGCTCTCTAGCAAACTTCAGACGGGCCCGGATATGTACTGGCTTAAGCAGGGGGACACGTCTGGCACTGCAGGATCTGAGTCCCTGGCAGCGTAGTGTGTTACTGACGGTAGCCTTTGTTACGTTAGTCCCAGTTTTCTACAGGTCATTCACTAGGTCCCCCCGTGTGGTTCTGGGATTTTTGCTCACCGTTCTTGTGATCATTTTGACCCCACAGGATGAGATCTTGCGTGGAGCCCCTGATCGAGGGAGATTATCAGTGGTCTTGTATGTCTTCCATTTTCTAATTATTGCTCCCACAGTAGATTTCTTCACACTGAGCTGCTTGCCTATTGCAGATTCAGTCTTCCCAGCCTGGTGCAGGTCTACAATTTTGTTTCTGGTGTCCTTACACAGCTCTTTGGTCTTCACCATAGTGGAGTTTGGAGTGTGACTGTTTGAGGTTGTGGACAGGTGTCTTTTATACTGATAACAATGTCAAACAGGTGCCATTACTACAGGTAATGAGTGGAGGACAGAGGAGCTTCTTAAAGAAGAAGTTACAGGTCTGTGAGAGCCAGAAATTTTGCTTTTTTGTAGGTGACCAAATACTTATTTTCCACCATAATTTGCAAATAAATTCTTAAAAAATCAGACAATGTGATTTTCTAGATATGTTTTCTCATTTTGTCTCTCATAGTTGAGGTCTACCTATGATATCAATTACAGGCCTCTCTCATCTTTTTAAGTGGGAGAACTTGCACAATTGATGACTGACTAAATACTTTTTTTCCTCACTGTATATAAATGGCCCATACAAGAAACATGAGGAAAAGCTGTTCCATGTAAATTCCCTTCAAAAGAAAAGGGGGCACTCCCTCTTTCATCGAGAAAAAAGGTTTAATCTCAAGAGCCAATAAGGCTACTTCACTGTAAGGAGTGAAACTGAGAAATGGCCTACCCCAGGAGCTGGTCATGGCAGTCAGAGCTGACAGCTTCAAAAAAGATTACATGCCTTTTTAGAGTAAAATAGCATTGATGCTTATGGAAATGTATAGAATGGCATGCCATTTCCCATCCCCTGGTTGAACGTGATGGACATGTCTTTTTTTTTAACCGTACTATGTAACTATATCTGTTTTCCCTTAGTCCTAACAACAGCACAATGATTGGGTATATCCACCCCTGTATTACTGGTAGGACAGATTAAATATCTACTCTATTTAATTTAAATAACAGACCCCATCTCCCCCATGACGTTTAAAAGGGGAAAAGACCCCACCTCCAACTGGGTAATTATATAATAGGCCAATAACAAAATAAGGGTGGGAGCCTTTTGCTTTGGTTAGGGCTAAGGGAAAACAGATTAACATGAAAAATCTCTGCTTTCTGTATGTCCTAACAGTAGCACAATGATAGGGAGATAGCAAGTAGAATCCTTAGGTAGAGTCTTTTTGACAGACAGAATTCATCACTGAGAGGTCAAAGGCCATTGCTTGTGAGCTTCTGAAATCTAATGTGTTATGTTTTACAAAAGTTAGATGGGGGCTCCAGGATGCAGCCCCAAATATTTGTTCTAAAGAAATTAGATTTCTTTCGGCCCAGGAGGTAGACACTGATCTTGTAGAATGTGTTCTGATACATTTTGGTGGATCCATCTCCTGAGAAGTAAAAGAAAGACTTATTGTATCCTTAATCCATATTGCTAACATGGTTTAGATACTCCCAAACAATGGGTCATCTGAAAAATAATGGAAGGGGAAAAAAAAAACCCTTCCCCAACTAATTGTCCTAGTCCCACAGGACAGAAAAAAAAAACACAGGTGGGGGTTGGACATTTTCCCTTTTTATACATCATATGGGATTGTTATTTAAATTAAATAGAATAAATATTCCATCTGTCCTCCCAGTATCACAGGGGCGTAAATACTCCATCATTGTGCTGCTGGTACGATGTAAGGAAAATGTTATTGATTGTACAATGAAAAGTTATACAATTTTCCAATATACTTTCTGTATCAGTTCTTCAGTTTTCTAGATATCTGCTTGCAGTCTATTTTACTTCCAGAGTATAGAAATAAATCCATTGTCATGTGATTGGCACACAGGTGCACAGCTTGTTACATTTAAAGCACAGTACTCAGATGTCTGTCTTGTAACAAGCCATGCATCTCATGACTATGGACTGTATATGCGACCACCCCGGGAGAACCATGCAGGAAGCTGGACTGTCATGGTGACCTCATAAGCACCAGCACTCCCAGGAGAGGTGCACAAGGTAATAGGGTTAATAGTTGGTTAGATGTGACGCCAGTTGGAGTAAGGAGACACCCGCAGGTCCCTGGGCTGAGATGGTGATTGGGTGTCCGTACTTCTCTCCAACTAAGTGCTGGAACCCAGGGGATAGCTGTAAGGAAGACAATGTCCAGGCCAGGGTCAGTTGAACTACTCACTGCTCTATTGGAACAGGCATGTGCTGGTTCACCTGTCCTGTAGTGGTGAGCTGTGGCAAAGCGGATTGCAGCTGGCTAAAACTTCCCCATGAATTAGCAGAGTCTTAAATGTCTGCAGGTCCAGCTTCTGGTCCACTGCAGAAGTTCCGTTAAAGGGGTTTTCCGGGCAAAAAAAATATTTTTAAAAAGGGTCTGTTAATGCTATCAATGGGTTAATAAGTGCACCCAAATACCTTAAGCAGTGTTTTGAGTGATTTCTGGCTTTCTGTGGGAGCTCCTGGTATCCTCTGCATTTGTTTACATGGGTAGCTTCCTGCTGTCTTAGCCTACAACTACCATGATGCATTGCAGTTCACTCAGATTCCCCCTCTCACTACCCCTCATTTCCCTAGCTAGCCCACGGACTACTAGCCCTACCTACCTAGATAACTAACTCAGTCCCCCAACCTCCTCCCCATCATACTTACCTGTCTTCTCGTCCTGGAGATGACTTTCATTGGTGCCGCTGTCCACTCTTCTGCCCACACCTGGGAGCTGGCGCCTGCACAATAGAATGCCAGCAAAAGCAAAGCAGTGCGCCTACCACGCATGAGCAATAGAACGCTGCTTCTGTCGGCATTCTATTGCACAGGCTCCTGATCCCTTGTGATGAAGCAACGCCCAGCAGAAGAAGAGGATGTGAGCATTGGTGAGTATGATGGGGACGGGGATGGGTGGGGTGGGGGAGAGCAGTACTGGTGACCTCCTGTCTCTGGAAACAGCGAAACGGAAAGTCACCAGGAAATCATAAAATGTGCCTGGGGCGGTCACATGACTGCCCCAGGCATATGGGTAAATATACATTTTTTTAAAGGGAGTAATTTAGAAGTTTTGCAGGGGGAGGGGGTTTAGCTTAGTGTTAAAGTTTTAGTTTATACTGGACAATCCCTTTAACTTGTAGAGGTAGGTGCAGGCTGCTAGGGTTGTAGATCTGCTCAGCCTGATATAATCCTGTTCTCTTACTGATAGTATTGCAGGGCGCTGTCACACAGCTTCTCTCTCCTGCTACTGCTGTAGCACTTCCTCACAGCACACAGTGTCTGAAGAACAAAATGGCTACTGTCACACAACTACTTGCTACTCCTTCCCTGGCTGTCTGCTTACAGAATACTACTTCCTCTCTCTGCTATGACTATTTCCTGTTCCAGCTACAGATCCACCCACTATACTGGGTGGTGCTATATTTAACCTTATGGGGACCACAACTCACCAGGACAAGTGATACCAGAGAACAATAGCTTGAAAACATTTTACAACTGAATACAGTATGACCATGACAACATATACTAACAATCATAACATGTAAGGAACTTTTATGGCCAAATAACCATTAGTAGCTCCTGTGAGGGGGTTACATCTATCACATGACCATGGGCTGATTTTCATCCTCTGGAAGTAAAGAATGAATGACAAGCATTTTTTTCATTATACAAACAATAATGCTTATTTGCTGAAACTGGACAATCCCTTTTAGGTATATTCAAACTTGGCAGTTTTGTTGCAGAGATTTCTTTTAGTGTTCTAAAGTATAGGTCTATGCATGTCCATATAGTGAGTCTCTGCAATGGTCACACATGTGCCATGTGCTTTTCTGACGGATCCTTGGAGAAAGGTACAATGATATCATTCTGTGACATAGGCTTTCCCTCTGCTTTCCAAAACCACAAACATATGGTGATTAGATAACAGTCTAAGTGCTCTGGGTTATTTATGCCCTTTAAGATTCTCTTTATCTCTGTTCCAATAAAGAGGATGGTGTAGGACATAAACCACACTGGGGAAATTATCTATTGCTTTTATAGTAACTTTAATTGTAAAAGGAAATTTGTGGTTTAAAACTCAGAGTTCAAGTTTTTTGAAATGGCTGTCTTTGTCTTAACTCTATTAATGTATTTATTTTGGTGTATCTGTAGAAGAGAATGCTTGCAATGCTCAAGTGCAGTCTCTTCTCATCATCATTATCATCATCATCTTCTCTGTCATTATCATCATCAGTTTGTAGTTGCTTACAGGTAAAGAAGATGTTGTGTATTACTAACTACATGTCATATAGCCATCTTCTCTGCTATAAAGGCATACACTCTTACAAGACAGCAGATGGGGAGTGGTGAAAATGCTAATGCCTGATGAAATTTGTATTAAGAAGCTGCAGATCTGTGGTCACGTGTGCCACCTCTGCCTGCCAACAACATGCTCTGTGGTCGCTTAGATGAGGGAAACTGAATAACAGAAAGATGATAATAATGTACTTTGAAAGCTTTAAAGAAGGTTGGAGCCGTTTGACTTGATTTCATGACATTTTGTCTATTTTACAAGGAACAGGGGACAATTCCTTTAAGTACCAGGCATTTCTTTGCTTGAGGACAAGCAATAAAACCTACATAGTCAGTGTTATGTTTATTAAAGAGGTTGTGTAGGATTACAAAATGTTTTATGGGACATTCACTGCACTTTATACACATGCTTAATGTATAGAAGTGGTTCCTACTGAGCCCCAATTATTACCTTTGCAGAGTGCAGCGTAGGGGTCCTATGTAGCACTCTATGTAAAAGCAACTGGGGTAGAGTTGGAGATGTTATAGAGAGCTGGCGCAGCAGTAGGGAAGGTTGAGCACAGAGACAAAGCTAATCAATGGGGCACCGAGGGGCCATTATCTATGCAGTAAGCATGTTTATATGGTGTAATGCACTGTAAAAAGTTTTGTATCCCCACACAACCCCTTTGGGTGTCACAAAAAAAGCACATGATTCTGCATAAGTGGTCATGCACATGACTGTATTCCGTCTGAGAAACATGGTTTGTTTGTAGGTTATATTTCCCGGACTGAACACAGCCATGCGCATGTAACTCACTGCATTATAGTCGGTTATTATGCAGTGAACTCTGGAATGGCCAGAAATCTGCTAAATTCACTGAATTATTACTGACTATGATGCAGTGAGTTCTATGTACAAGACTGTGGTCAGTCTGGGAAATACACCCCAGATACGGACCATTTTTACCAGATGGAGTACAATTGCATGGCCACTAACTCTGAAGTTTGGAGATGGTGAAAAGGACAAGGTATGGTCATTATTTAAGTACTACATTACCATTAAAAGAATAGCAGACATATTATGCCATAATAGATCCAGCTACAGTGCCCCCATTACTGTGATAACCACAGTGTTTCGTAACATTAAAAGCCACAGTGCCGTAACAACATCCACAGTGCCGTAACAACATCCACAGTGTATCTCTTCCATGCTCCTCTGTTGCTTTGACCACATAAAGCATGTTACTGTTACAAGTTACTGTATGTGCCCAGTTAGCAGTCTTTTGGAATAGGATGTCTTTTCTCTGACATTTTTGCTAGGAACACGAAAAAAGGAGAAGAAAATAACTAGCTCCTCACGGATCAGTTAATTAATTACTAGAAGCATAGATCCATAACATACCAAAAAGATAAATAAAACGTTACATTTAATATAATAGTTAAAAATTCAACAAGGTCCTAATTTGCATGTAAATAGAAAAATAATCGGAACAATCTTACCGATTTCAATGGTGGACTGTAGTGGGTCCAAATGTGGCAGGGTTTGTACCAAAGGATGGGTATAGGGAACTGATAGAATCATAGGAGGAATATCTAACTCTTTTCCCAATACCCAAAGGTATAAAGCTTGCCCTAAAAAAGCCTAATATGCACCTCCTACCAACGCATTTCACCACCCTGTAACGGGTGCTCCACAGGGGAATTTGGAGGAAGAACCCGGTGGTTCAAGTGAAGGTTGTGCTACAACCCCTTGTGCGGGGGAGCTTACAGCAGTCCCTCAGTGGAGAGACTTACTGTAAGTCTGAGGGACTGCTGTAAGCTCCCCCGCACAAGGGGTTGTAGCACAACCTTCACTTGAACCACCGGGTTCTTCCTACATATACCCCTGAGGAGCACCCGTTACAGGGTGGTGAAACGCGTCGGTAGGAGGTGCATATTGGGCTTTTTTAGGGCAAGCTTCGGGACTGCCCTTGTCAGGGCGGGAGCTTTATACCTTTGGGTATTAGAAAAAGAGCTAGATATTCCTCCTATGATTGTATCAGTTCCCTATACCCATCCTTTGGTACAATTCCTGCCACATTTGGACCCACTACAGTCCACCGTTGAAATCAGTAAGATTGTTCTGATTATTTGTCTATTTACATGCAAATTAGGACCTTGTTGAATTTTTAACTATTATATTAAATGTTAAGTTTTATTTATCTTTTTGATATGTTATGGATCTATGCTTCTGGTGACATTTTTGCTAGGATGAAACGTCCTATGCCCATGATACAGTACCAACAATCCACGATTATTCTGCTCAATCTGGGATGCATGGGAGCAGTGTGGTAATGCAGACACAACCAGCTTTACAACAGTGACCGACTGTTTCCTTTAGTAAAATTACTGTTCTAAGGGTTTATTATTTTAGGTTGTATTATTATTTTAGAAATCACAAAGCCTTAGAATTCTAAAGATCTGTAAGGTCAATAAAGCTTAGCTATGAATGCCAAATGTTCTATGACGTAATGACCATTACATGCTTCCTGAATATAGACCCTTTAGCTACCCTGTTCTGATTTATCAAATATTTTATTCAGTTTTTGCATTATATTTGTATCTTGGAAATCATGGGAGCAATCAATAGGGCAGTACAACTGCCAAGGACTGTCACCCAGCTTTCCCAGAATCCTGAATGGCAAATCTTCCTAGTTTTTCAGCAATTAAACGTAAAGGAGTTTTGCCACAAAATACATTTATGGTTTATCCACAGTATATGCCATAAATTTCTGATAGATGTGATTCCCACTTCTGGGACCCACACATATCTTTAAAATGAACCCCCCAGATTCCATTCCCTGGCTCTACCTTGACTCTCCTTGATAGTTAGGTTTAACAGAAGCAACATAGCTTTCTGAGCTACGCTGATTCCTTAACTCCCATAGAAGTGAACAGGAGTTACATAAACAACATAGCTCACTGTTCTGCACTTTTTCCGTAACTTCCATTTACTTCTGTGGGAGTTACAGAAACAGCATAGCTCGGAGAACTTTGCTGCTTCTGTAAAACCCAACAATCGAACACAGTCTGGATTGCACTCGTGGTGCGGTCCAGCCAAGGGATGGAACCTGGGGGTTAATTTTAGAGATACGGGTCGCACCCCCAGGGCACATACCTATCTATCATACTTTTATGGCATATCATGAGGAAATAAATATCTTATATAGGAAAAGCCCTTTAACTCTTATGTGACTGGCATAACTAGGCAGATTCAGGGCTCTGGGAAATATGGATGACGATTGTTCTGGGCAACATGCTCATCCTTCTTTTCAGAAAAAAACTGAATTTGTAACAATGTGACTGATGCAGACACCTGAACAATGGGCTTTTACCTGTGATTTTCATTTATCTATTTAGGTGGTCCTGATAGTCAGTTGTAATAGCCACTATACATTATGTTGAATGGAGGATTTATCAAATATAAAAAAAAAATATTTCCAGGGATATCACATCAAAACATGAACTTCTAATGTGCTAATGTGGAGACTGCATCTCCTGACACTTTTGTACAGGATTTATATGTTTTACACGTTTTCTCCCTTAACTAATTTTCCATCATCATTTTATTTTGGTTCAGAGCAGATGAAGCTGAAGAACTGAGACACATGTAATAGCTATTTATCATTATGTATGATGGAACTATAGTCGGATTAGCAAACTGTTCTTTACCATTATTAAACATATTGCTCTTATACTGTATAATTCTATACATTGTCTGGTAAAAGGAAATAAGGTGTGTAGTCACTCACCTGGAGTTAGGATAGCCTCAGTGTCAGCAAGACTCGAAGTTCCTCCTTGTGGAATTATCTATCACTGTAACAGAGTATATCATGTGGATACAATGTTAGACATACAGAGGAGATGAAGGAGAGAGTTAACCTTGTAGAAATGAAGCTTACTTTTAGTGTATGAGTAGATTAAACAGGAATCTGTCCAATTTGCTGCCTTTCTTTTGGAATCTCATTTTATATTTCTGTCTTGGTCTGTTTCCCATGAGTTCCTCCCTTGGTCTTGGACCATCCTTCCACTCTCTAGTTGAGACATGCTCCCTAAATGTCACGCCCAGCTCAAGCTTAGACAGCATGGAGAGGAATGTTTCCGCTCTCTCTTTTCCCAGCCTCTTCATTGCAAACATCTTTCAAACACAGCCTGGGGTATATTGCACAAACAGAAAAATGTGTTTTCCCTTGACGTATCTTTTGTTTTATTATTTGCTTATGCTAAAATTCCAGCATTTATTTATTTTACAATTTATGACATTTTTCTTTTTTAAACTTAGTTGCTGGCCCACCCCTTATCTATGTCACAGACTGGCAGTCGGATGGCTGAGTGACGTTGATAAAGCAAAATATCCTTTAATAGAACTTTGAAAAGGATACTGGCCACGAAACCTCATTCCCGTCAGGCTGCTGACTAGTACTGCTTCTAACAGCAATGAATAGATAAGATATAGTCTTATTATTACTTTGGAACTAGTCATATTAAAGGGTAATTTCATAGAAACTTTAGTAGTCATACAAAGTACAAACTTATGAATCAGAAGATATTTTGGTATTACCTCTAGAAGTGTACATTTTTGGTAGCAATACATTAATTTAAAGTTTATATACAGACGTAGCAGAGCTTAGTTTGTCATTTGACACATGTACCCTTATATAACACTGTTCAGAGGGGAAGTTTTTTTAAGAAAAAATAGACACAATGGCACATTCTGAACGTATTTGGTGGAAGATCAGAAGCAATGTCAAAAAATATTATTTCACTGAAAGAGTAGCTGGGGCTTGGAACAAACGTCCAGCAGATGTAGTTGGGAAATCTCCAGTAAATGAGTTTATGCATGCCTGGGATAAACACATGTCTGTCCTAAGATAAAATGACAATAATATAAGGACCAAGCCTCTTTTATCTGCCTTCAATCTTCTATGCTCCTATATAAGTAAAGTTAATGCAAATTCTAAAGCATGTGTAATAGAAATACATAATGTATATATAATGGTGCATGAAAGAGTTTTATAATGAGACTATAGTTTAGGGGTCAACAGCTTTGTGTCGTTTCTATGCTTTCATTACCCAGAATGATTTACATTGTGATGCATTTCCTATTGTAATTTACAGTATAAGAATATTAATCACCAAAGACTGCTGTGACCATGTAATAATTTACAATAGGCAGTAGAATATTTCATATAAGGGTAGGTTCACACTAGTGTTATTTAATATCTGTTCCTCTTATCCGTTAAAGGATGAGAGCAATAGACATTAAATGACAGATACAGATAGAGCCTCCTCCGTTGGGTGTCTGTCTGAATTCAACGCAATGTAAAACACATCATGGAAGCTTTCTTCCGTCATGGTTTTTACTTTTTTTATGGAAGAAAAAGTTGTGCATGCAGGACTTTTTCTTCCATTACAAAACTAATCATACCTGATGGAAGAAATAGTCCGTCATGTTGTTTACATAGAGTCAATTGTAAGGGACACAGATGGAGGGGGCTCCATCTGTTTAGCTCTGCTACAGTTAATATCCTTTGCTATCATCCTATGGACAATAACAACGGTAGTGTGAACATAGCCTGATACATACTTCAGCTGCTGCACAAGAAACAGGAGTTTACTGTTAATTACTGACTTAAAGCATAAACAAGTGTCTGCTTCTGCTGAGGTACAAATGTATTACAGTACTTACCATATTACACCACTTTGTCCACTTCCATCTTTAGTATGTCCTTCCATATAGCCTTAGTGTGCCCAGATACAGTTCCAACCCAAACGTACCTTTCATATGCCACAATTTATTGTAGTGCCAGCCTCAATGACCCCAGTTAGCAGTCAGAATATCGAACCAATTGTCAATTTGCAGATTCTTCCATACTTCCACCTCAAATTCCTCTTCCATTACTGCCCTACAGCTTCCCGCGGGGGAAATGCAGCAGAGCCTAATCAGCGGAGTGTCTCACTCTACAGACGCTGCAACTGAATCATCTGCCAAATCCGCAGCACAGTTGAGCATTACGCTTATTTTTTCAGCGACCTACTTCAATCTTTGCCTCCCACTGGAAACAATGGGAGGCACAATCGGGCAGAATCCTTCTCAAAATCAGCACGAAATTCCAGCTTGTGTATGGGCCTCAACAGTAGGTAAGCGGTTGGGGAATAGATATATGCACCTCAAACAGGAGATGCATGTCCTAAATTAGACAATACATCCTCAAATGCTGACAGTTTTTCTTAAAATGGATTTTGTAGCATTTTGATATTGATGACCTATCCTTAAAGCTATGTTAAACTGAAATGAATGTTCCCTGGAAATGTACTTTCATTGTTTGTCAGCAGTACCTCTCTGATAACAAAGAACAATATGCTGCCAGTGAGCCACAATTTTTTGTTCTGCTGAAAGGAAGCTTTCACCTAATAAAAAATCATCACATCAGCAGCAATATTATGCAGGGCTGAATATATGTCTGTCTAATAAGGATAGGTGGGGCCTTACACCTGGCACCCTCACCGATCAGCTGTTTGTTTTGTCTGAATGCTGCAACCTCTTCATTGAACATACAAAGTGCAGTTCTGTACATCATATAGCAGCTGTGTTTGGTATTGCAGCTTATCTACATTCACCAAACTGGGACTGAGCTTCAAACAAGACATGTGACTGATTAATATGATGTCACAGCCATTGAAGAGTAAGGGGCACATTCCAGAGGACTTCAGCTTTTTAAAGGGAGTCTATGATTAAAAAAAAACACTTTTAAGCTAATGGCATGTTGGAATGGCCTTTAAAAAGGCCATTCTTCTCCTACCTTTCATTGTTGTCTTCTCCCAGCCATTTCTGTAAAAATCCATTTCTTCAATTATGGAAATGATCCTCATGGAGCACCTGGGGCGTTTAAGTAAATGATCAGTGTGGTACAGGGCCAGCCAAGGGGGATTAATCTTAGATATGGATTCCATTTGTGGCTGATTGATATCACACCCTTTTGGTCCCCAGACTTAGTGTCTGCAGTCACATACACAGCCTTCTATGCATACAAGTGTGAAACTCATTAACTCAGCAGGGGAGATCCTGGAGTATGTGTATTTTAACGTTTCTAAGTAGAGGGGATGACTCCGGTAGAACTTAAAAGGAAATATGGTACTATGATGATATTTTCCGAAGGGAGCATCCTACAGTCGCATCGATAAATTCCTCGGGTGTGCAAGACTGGGGTGGATGCGTCCAGTTCAAACATGGCACTGCTGGAGGCAGTGAAAAGGTCCAGACACTGAACTCCCTACCCAAAGGGATCTGGGGGGAAATTGCTGGTGTGTATGCGATGGGAACATTACCACAAACCCCATCATACCACTCAACTGATACTACGGTCATCTGGCGAGGAGTTATGGTTGTAGATATTTTTCTGGTCCTAGGATTTAGGGCTGGGCCTCTTCTCCTGGTGACATCACACAGGGAGGAACCTAGTACAGGTATATGGTCTCAGACCAGGGAGAGAGGGCAGTTCTGAGCCTGGGAGAGATGTGAGGACACATGTCCGGTTGCTGACTTATGGAAGTGCCCTGTGGCTAAGCAGTGGAAGCCTCAGCTAACCAGACTGCAGATATGTTTGGTATTCTTTTAATCCCATTTTATTTCTCTGTACTGTATGCCTTGTTTTTACCTGTATTTGCTTGACCATCCTCTGATGTGTATTCTGTATATGTTAGCGGCTAGTACCGACCCACTCAGGTTAATAAATATATAAAATTTATAAAGCTCGTTTCATATTATCCTACGAACGGGTTGTGAGTGGAAGGTAAGAGGGGTGACTGGAGGTAGGCCAAGTGGCTTGGCAAAGCAATATTGTAAGGGAATTGCTCGAGGAGCGATTCCCCAGTAGCTGCTGGTGAACCCTGGGGGGAGGGGCACAACAAGACAGTGAACCCTAAGCTGAACCCCTCCCACTGTCCCTGGCTACTTGCCTGATCTGTTCTAGGAGACAGCCGGCAACTGGTCGATGGTCCCTTCTTAATATAAGTGACAACACAGAATGCAGACAGGACAAACAAGAATAAAAGGGAGGTCAGCTAGCCAAGGGGTCGGTAACAGTCGAGCAATGTGGTACAGAATCAGAATCCAAGAGAATAGTCAAAGGTAAGCCAGAGGTCAGGAATAAGAATACAGGTAACAAAACAGCAAGGAGTAATAGCCAGTACGCACAAGGAAATAGCAAACACCAATGGAATGTGAGCAAACAATAAATAGGAAGGAAGAACCCGCCCCAGACTTGATAGGAACATAGGCTGTCAATCAGTGGAGCAGAGGGAAACGAAGGTAAGGAGATGGATGTGGTGGAAAATCAATTAAGGAGGTGAGGGAATAGGACAGTGTTCAGACAATACAAGAAAAACCCAAAGGAAAGAATCACAACCGGACCCGCCTCCTGCACCGCAGCATGCGGCCGGATGGCGCAGAATTTCGAACGGGTGCGGACATAACAGGTATGCTTCACAATTAGGTACAAATATTTGTGCCAGATAAACAAATCGTTTGCATAACAGTATGCCAATCTTAGGCTAGGTTCACATGGCTGCTAGGGGTGTAGTAGGTGTTCTAGCTAGGGAAAGAGGGAGGGGGAGTGATTGAGAAAGGAAGGGTGAGTGAGTCAGCTCTGAGTACAGCCAAAGGAATCATGTGAGTTGTAGGAAAGGCACAGAACACGAAGATGCCAATGTAAACAAATGCAAAGGATTCCAGGAGCTCCCAGAGAACTCAGAAATCACTCAAAACACTGCTAAAGGTATTTGGGTGCACTTATTAACCTATTAATAACACTAACATATTTTTTTTGAAAATTAATTTTTTCCCAGAAAACCCCTTTAAGTTTACACTACAGGTTCTGACTGCAGTACGCACTACTGTATATACAATAGATCTATAAAGTACACAAAAAAACAGGCACACTCAAGTGTGGATATAGTCAAATGTGCAAACTCTGTTGAACTACATCTCTATCTACATTGTAAGTGTGCACATGACTTTGTGTATACTGTGGGTACAGAAAGTTTTCAGACCCCTTTAAATTTTTCACTCTTTGTTTCAGTGCAGCCATTTGCTAAAAGCTAAAAAGTTCATTTTATTTCTCATTAATGTACACTCAGCACCCCATCTTGACACAAAAAAACAGAAATGTAGATATTTTTGCAAATTTATTAAAAAAGAAAAACTGAAATATCACATGGTCATAATTATCCAGACCATTTGCTCAGTATTGAGTAGAAGCACCCTTTTGAGGGTGCAACAGGTTTTTCACATCTTGATTTGGGGATCCTCTGCCATTCTTCCTTGCAGATCCTCTCCTGTTCCATCAGATTGGATGGTGAACGTTGGTGGACAGCCATTTTCAGGTCTCTCCAGAGATGCTCAATTGGGTTGAGGTCAGGGCTCTGGATGGACCAGTCAAGAATGGTCACAGAGTTGTTCCGAAGCCACTCCTTTGTTATTTTAGCTGTGTGCTTAGGGTCATTGTCTTGTTGGAAAGTGAACCTTCGGCCCAGTCTGAGGTCCAGAGCACTCTGGAAGAGGTTTTCATTTAGGATATCTCTGTACTTGGCCGCATTCATCTTTCCTTCAATTGCAACCAGTTGTTCTGTCCCTGCAGCTGAAAAACACCCCCATAGCATGATGCTGCCACCACCATGTTTCACTGTTGGGATTGTATTAGGCAGGTGATGAGCAGTGCCTGGTTTTCTCCACCCATACTGCTTAGAATTAACGCCAAAAATTTCAATCTTCGTCTCATCAGACCAGAGAATCTTATTTCTCATAGTCTGGGAGTCCTTCCTGTCTTTTTTGGCAAACTCTATGCAGGCTTTCATATGTCTTGCATTGAGGAGAGGCTTCCTTCTAGCCACTCTGCCATAAAGCCCCAACTGGTGGAGGGCTGCAGTGATAGTGATAAGGTCATGACACCCTTTGTGGGCCAGCTGACCAGGTCCCCCAGGTAACTGTCGTTGTCCTAATTGATATGAGCTAAGTGCTAGCGGCAAGGGATTAACACCAGACAGAATGTTGGTATGAACCCTCTTTCTTAGCCGAATACAGGAGTGCACTGACATACTTTATTAAGGCAACATAAGTTCATATAGCAGCAAGCATAGGAAAGGGTTAACAGCAATGTAAGTCCTCATGTTCAATCCTAATTGGTGTAGTATATCTTGAATGCATAGATAACATATATAAGCAGTTCCGTATATGGTCAGCCATCTCCTGTATTGCGCTGTGATGCAGGGAGCTGTCTTCTAGCAGCAAGCCAAGCACATGTCTTTTTGGACACAAAGACTTCTCACATTGGTATGCAGACACTATCTGGTAGTGTAACATTACATTACACTCAGTTTCAAGCATAAACAACCACATCTAATATTCAACTTTAAAGTTAATAATGTTTTTTTTACACACAATACACCTTAAGAAAATCTGAAAATATAAAACAGATATAAAAGTATAAAATTATAAAAAGTTCATTATGATCCTTCACAGTAGTTGACTTTGTGGAACTTTCTCCCATCTCCCTACTGCATCTCTGGAGCTCAGCCACAGTGATCTTTTGGGTTATTCTTTAACTCTCTCACCAAGGCTCTTCTCCCGCAATTGCTCAGTTTGGCTGGACAGTTAGGTCTATGAAGAGTTCTGGTCATCCCAAACTTCTTCCATTTAAGGATTATGGAGGCCACTGTGCTCTTAGGAACCTTGAGTGCTGCAGAAATTCTTTTGTAACCTTGGCCAGATCTGTCCCTTGCCACAGTTCTGTCTCTGAGCTCCTTTGTCAGTTCCTTTGACCTCATGATTCTCATTTGCTCTGACATGCACTGTGAGCTGTGAGGTCTTATATAGACAGGTGTGTGCCCGTCCTAATCAATTCCAATCAGTTTAATTAAACACAGCTGGACTCCAATGAAGGAGTAGAACCATCTCAAGGAGGATCAGAAGGAAATGGACAGCATGTGAGTTAAATATGAGTGTCAAAGCAAAGGGTCTGAATACTTATGACAATGTCATATTTCGTTTTTTCTTTTTTAATAAATTTGCAAAAATATCTACATTTCTGTTTTTTTTTCTGTCAAGATGGGGTGCATTAATGAGAAATAAAATGAACTTTTTTGCTTTTAGCAAATGGCTGCAATGAAACAAAGAGTGAAAAATTTAAAGGGGTCTGAATACTTTCCGTACCCACTGTATATACTGTATAGGAGTGTGCACTTAGCAGTATGCTGTCTAAATAGTATGCAAAAATTATTTGCACACTCTGTTGAATATAAAGTTCAATCTAGTACATGCTTGTCGGTAATGATATTGTACCCAGTCACGTATTTCCAACCTGCCCAAGACCACTGCTCTTGCTACTCAAGTAGGATGGGTTATGTCATAGCAGTGGGAGGCTCAGCTCTCACTGCGTGGGGTTCTTGCAGGCAGGAGATGGTAGGGGTTTGAGTGGCAAGAACAGTACTCTCAGGGCTGAATGCTCACACCTAGTGCATCAACTGCCTCATTTGCATAAAACTTCAAAGTTGTTTTTCTTGAAATCTACAAAAGTGACTTACATAACAAAGTTATGTTGCTTATCATCATAATGTGCTCTGTAATACGTGGCAACAGTTGAATATGCTTTAACATTAAGCATTGATAACAATGTGCACCATGATACACACGAGGACAGAATTGTTGGTACTCCTCGTTTAATGAAAGAAAAACCCACAATGGTCACAGAAATAACTTGAATCTGACAAAAGTAATAATATATAAAAATCCTATGAAAATGAACAAATGAAAGTCAGACATTGATTTTCAATCATACTTCAACAGAATTTTTTAAAAAAGAAAACTCATGAAACAGGCCTGGACAGAAATGATGGTACCCTTAACTTAATATTTTGTTGCACAACCTTTTGAGGCAATCACTGCAATCAAACGATTCTTGTAACTGTCAATGAGACTTCTGCACCTCTCAACAGGTATTTTGACCCACTCCTCATGAGCAAACTGCTCCAGTTGTCTCGGGTTTGAAGGGTGCCTTTTCCATATGGTATGTTTCAGTTCCTTCCAAAGATGCTCAATAGGATTTAGGTCAGGGCTCATAGAAGGCCACTTCAGAATAGTCCAATGTTTCCTCTTAGCCATTCTTGGGTGTTTTTAGCTGTGTGTTTTGGGTCATTATCCTGTTGCAAGACCCATGACCTGCGACTGAGACTAAGCTTTCTGACACTGGGCAGCACATTTCTCTCTAGAATCCCTTGATAATCTTGACATTTCATTGTACCCTGCACAGATTCAAGACACCCTGTGCCAGATGCAGCAAAGCAACCCCAGAACATAACAGAGCCTCCTCCATGTTTCACAGTAGGGACAGTGTTCATTTCAAGATATGCTTCATTTTTCCATCTGTGAACATAGAGCTAATGTGCCTTGCCAAAAATTTCGATTTTTCTCTCATCTGTCCATAGGACATTCTCCCAGAAGCTTTGTGGCTAGTCAACATGTAGTTTGGCAAATTACTTTTGTCAGATTCAACTTATTTCTGTGACCATTGTGAGTTTTTCTTTTATTAAACAAGGGGTACCAACAATTTTGTCCATGTGTGTATCTTGTCAAGGAAGTCAACAAAAACCATTAAAATCTATTGAAAAAGTAAAGTTAACATTCTGTGCCCAGCTTTCCCAGAACCCTGAAAGGCAAATCTTGGAACCTCCTGCATGAGTTGGGAGCAAGGAGGGAGATTTATTTAGGGATACTTAGTATTCAGCAATCCAATAGAGTGCTACCCAGCTTTTTTAGAATCCTGAAAGGCAAATCTGGCAAGCTATGAAATAGTTATGGAGTAATTACAGAGGGGGGATTTATTTAGGTAAATTTAGTATTATGTATTCTCAGTTCTACTGCAGTATTCACATCTGGCAAGCTATGGTATGCTATGCTATGTTATCTTATGAAGCTGATAAAGTCCAAGCTTATGAAGCACATAAAGTCCAAGCTATAAAAAATTCCTTCCCAACTCCAAATATGGCAATTGCACTAAGTCCCTGAATCAACATCTTATCCCAAAAAATTCTAGCAAATGTAACCTATATTATTATTTTCAAAAAAGGCATCCAGGCCCATCTTGTATAACTGCTGTTACTGTAAAGAAGCCCCACCTATGACTATGGTAAAACCATTTTCCTCTAGAATTTCCCCTTGTCATAAGACCCTAAATGACAAATATGCCTAGCTACTGTGTGCTGCAAAATGGAGGATACAGAGGGGAGAAAAAGTATTTAATCAGCTACCAATTGTGCAAGTTCTCCCACTTGAAAAGATGAGAGAGGCCTGTAATTGACATCATAGGTAGACCTCAACTATGAGAGACAAAATGAGAAAACATATCTAGAAAATCACATTGTCTGATTTTTAAAGAATTTATTTGCAAATTAGGGTGGAAAATAAGTATTTTGTCAATAACAAAAGTTAATCTCAATACTTTGTTATATATCCTTTGTTGGCAGTGACAGAGGTCAAACGTTTTCTGTAAGTCTTCACAAGGTTGTCACACACTGTTGCTGGTATGTTGGCCCATTCCTCCATGCAGATCTCCTCTAGAGTAGTGATGTTTTTTGGCTGTCACTGGGCAACTCGGATTATCAACTCCCTCCAAAGGTTTTCTATGGGGTTGAGATCTGGAGACTGGCTAGGCCACTCCCGGACCTTGAAATGCTTCTTACAAAGCCACTCCTTCGTTGCCCTGGCGGTATGCTTGGGATCATTGTCATGCTGAAAGACCCAGCCACGTTTCATCTTCAATGCCCTTGCTGATGGAGGGAGGTTTGCACTCAAAATCTCACGATACATGGCCCCATTCATTCTTTCATGTACACGGATCAGTCGTCCTCGTCCCTTTGCAGAGAAACAGCCCCAAAGCATGATGTTGCCACCCCCATGATTCACAGTAGGTATGGTGTTCTTTGGATGCAACTCAGCATTCACTCTCCTCCAAACACGACGAGTTGTGTTTCTACCAAACCGTTCTACTTTGGTTTCATCTGACCATATGACATTCTCCCAGTACTCTTCTGGAACATCCAAATGCTCTCTAGCAAACTTCAGATGGGCCCGAATATGTACTGGCTTAAGCAGGGGGACACGTCTGGCACTGCAGGATCTGAGTCCCTGGTGGCGTAGTGTGTTACTGACGGTAGCCTTTGTTACGTTAGTTCCAGCTTTCTGCAGGTCATTCACTAGGTCCCCCCGTGTGGTTCTGGGATTTTTGCTCACTGTTCTTGTGATCATTTTGACCCCACGTGAATCTTCGAGGGAGATTATCAGTGGTCTTGTATGTCTTCCATTTTCTAATTATTGCTCCCACAGTTGATTTCTTCACACCAAGCTGCTTGCCTATTGCAGATTCAGTCTTCCCAGCCTGGTGCAGGTCTACAATTTTGTTTCTGGTGTTCTTCCACAGCTCTTTGGTCTTCACCATAGTGGAGTTTGGAGTGTGACTGTTTGAGGTTGTGGACAGGTGTCTTTTATACTGATAACAATGTCAAACAGGTGCCATTACTACAGGTAATGAGTGGAGGACAGAGGAGCCTCTTAAAGAAGAAGTTACAGGTCTGTGAGAGCCAGAAATCTTGCTTGTTTGTAGGTGACCAAATACTTATTTTCCACCATAATTTGCAAATAAATTCTTAAAAAATCAGACAATGTGATTTTCTAGATATGTGTTCTCATTTTGTCTCTCATAGTTGAGGTCTAACTATGATGTTAATTACAGGCCTCTCTCATCTTTTTAAGTGGGAGAACTTGCACAATTGGTGGCTGACTAAATACTTTTTTTCCCCACTGTATGTCACTCATTTGTCCATTGCAACTTGCCCAGCTTGAATAGCAAACAAAGCCAGCTATTCTACTATTTTAATATGAGAGTTGTATGTTTATTAATGCAGTGGTTACCATTGCAGCTCCTCTGTATTGTCATCTAGTGTTCCCAAGACCCGGACCAAGAGTCAGTCAATATTGGGACATTTATCACTAAATAACTAGGCAAATTTGTAATTCAGCAGTTTGGAAAAGCTGGGTAACAAGTTTTGCAGAGAAATAGCGGAGGCCACTCTTGTTTCATACATTCTGTACACAGTGGGAGAGATTTAAGAAACTGTCAAAAAAAAAAAATTCTGTGCTGATAGCAACCAATCACAGCATAGTTTATATTTCTGACAGTGCTCTTAAAAAAATAAAAGCTACACTATGATTGGTTACTATTGGTTACACAGTTTTTCTTTTAGACACTTTCATACATCAACCCCAATGTCTGTGTCCTGTTAGTTCAGAAAGACATGGCTGTCAGAAAACAGTAGCATCCTTCTGATTCAAAGAACAAAGTGCTGTCATAATGGATACAAATGTTTTTACCTTTAACTTAGTGGACTTATGATACCAGTTTGATACAATATAATGACTTGTGGGTAAAACCCTTGAAAGGCTGTAATTATCAATACAGCCACTTGGTGGCTGCACATAGACACATAAAGCATAGAGAGCATATCACTTTGTGATAGCATGTTACTTTATGATGCTATATTTTGAAATGTTGCTTACTTCTTGGCACAAATATCTGGACATGTCCAACTAAGTGGAACGGTAAGGAAGCACACTCTTATTAGTGCAAGACTTGTAAGATACAAATTCGTCCTCCCTTAGTGGTCCACTTGGCTGCCAAAAGGTATGAATTTCTAACTATAATGGGGGGGGGGGGGCAGTATTCATAAAGAATGGCGTATTTCAGACTGGTCCTGATGTACCGTGCACCAATGGAGGGCACCTCATGAATTAGGTATTCCCAAGAGACCAATTTTTCAGAGACCAGGTGAAAAAGTGTCCATTTTGTGAAGCGAGATTATAGAGATAGGGTCTTGGGCAGTCAGAATGAAATAGATAGGAAATAATACACGGATAATACAGTTTAAGGGTTCAGGGATTAGTGTATTTTAGGACTGGAGAAGATTAGGAGTAGGTTTGATTGACTAATTGATAGAGAGAGACTTAGTGAGAGGTGTCTGTCTTGTCTATCTCATCACATTACTGTTAATGCAGCCAGCCAGCAGTGCATTGCAGACACAGGCTGTGTGTGTTGTCACAGACTGTGCAGCTGCTGCATCAATGAATCTGAAATTCTCAGCATCCAGTTCAACTCCAATCTGTCTTGTGTGTGCTACTGTACTGCACCATGCAGCAGTTACATGAAGCAACCACAATTCTTAATTTGTCGAATAAACTGTGTGCAGGGCCGTTGTTGGGAGGGGGGGTGCATTGGAGTCATAATGTCAGGTGCTCCATGTGATCACTGAGGTCCAATCACAGGCCTCAGCATTGAGGTCCGGGATGCATGGCATCAGTCCCAGACCTGAAGAGAAAACTGGCATAGACAGTGGAGCAACGCAAAGATGCCCAGGAGAGGTAAGGCAAGGTGAGTATACCTGTTTGTTATTTTCCGTCACCTTTTCTGGGCCTCTGATTATTATACTTTGGGGTCTGGGGTGACCCAAGAGTATAATAATATTACTGAAAAATACTGATGAACCTCACGAATATTAGGCAAAACAAATTTCGAGGGGTTCACCTGAAGTGGCTCAAGGCTCTGGGGAGTATAATATACTGTGCGGAGCCACTGTGGAACATTGTACTGGAGTGGCCCTCTGGAAAGCATATTATATTGTGTGGAGCCACTGTGGAGCATTATACTGGGGGATGCTCTGGGGGGCATTATTATATTGTGTGGGGACACTGTGGAGCATTATACTAGGGGGACGCTCTGGGGAGCATATTATATTGTGTGGGGCCACTGTGGAGCATATTACACTGGGGGGGCAATGTGAGGAGCCTATTATACTGTGTGGGGCTACTGTGGAGTATATTGCATTGTATGGGGCTTCTTGGGAGTATATTATACTCTGTGGGGCCACTGTGTAGCATTATTGTCTGGTAGGGGGGCGGGCTCTGGGGAGAATATTATACTATGTGAGGCCACTGTGGGGAGCATATTATATTGTGTGGGGCCACTGTGCGTTATTATACTGTGTGGTGCCACTGTGGAGCATTATGTTGTGTTGGGGCTCTGGGGAGCATATTATACTTTGTGGAACATTATGTACAATGTGGGGCCACTATGGGGGGGCTCAGGGGAGCATTTTATACTGTGTGGGGACACTGTGGAGCATTATATATCATGTGAGGGCACTGTGAAGTGGGTGGGGGGGGCTCGAAATATGTGCTGGTAGCCCTGTGTACTATGTCTGCATCACAGCATTCTCACTATAGTCTTGCACATACATGTAGTGTTCCATGGCTGTCATACTCCATACAGTACATTGCATGAACCGGCCATGGAGCTATTGGGGCCTGCACAGTATTAGAGGGGATGACAATACAGGGAACATACACAGTATCGTCGGATAGGCAGCACATACAGTGGGGGAATAAAGTATTTAGTCAGCCACCAATTATGCAAGTTCTTCCACTTAAAAAGATGAGAGAGACCTGTAATTGACTTTATAGGTAGACCTCAACTATGAGAGACAAAATGAGAAAAGAAATCCAGAAAATCACATTGTCTGATTTTTAAAGAATTTATTTGCAAATTATGGTGGAAAATAAGTATTTGGTCAATAACAAAAGTTCATCTCAATACTTTGTTATATATCCTTTGTTGGTAATGACAGAGGTCATACGTTTTCTCTAAGTCTTCACAAGGTTGGCACACACTGTTGCTGGTATGTTGGCCCATTCCTCCATGCAGATCCCCTCTAGAGCAGTGATGTTTTGGGGCTGTCGCTGGGCAACATGAACTTTCAACTCCTTCCAAAGGTTTTCTATGGTGTTGAGATCTGGAGACCGGCTAGGCCACTCCCGGACCTTGAAATGCTTCTTATGAAGCCACTCCTTCGTTACCCTGGCAGTGTGCTTGGGATCATTGTCATGCTGAAAGACCCAGCCACGTTTCATCTTCAATGCCCTTGCTGAGGGAAGGAGATTTGCACTCAAAATCTCACAATACATGGCCCCATTCATTCTTTCATGTACACTGATCAGTCGTCCTGGTCCCTTTGCAGAGAAACAGCCCCAAAGCATGATGTTGCCACCCCCATGCTTCACAGTAGGTATGGTGTTCTTTGGATACAACTCAGCATTCACTCTCCTCCAAACACGACGAGTTGTGTTTCTACCAAACAGTTCTACTTTGGTTTCATCTGACCATATCTCATTCTTCCAATACTCTTCTGGAACATCCAAATGCTCTCTAGCAAACTTCAGACGGGCCCGGATATGTACTGACTTAAGCAGGGGGACACGTCTGGCACTGCAGGATCTGAGTCCCTGGCGGCATAGTGTGTTACTGACAGTAGCATTTGTTACATTAGTCCCAGCTTTCTGCAGGTCATTCACTAGGTCCCCCCTGTGTGGTTCTGGGATTTTTGCTCACCGATCTTGTGTTCATTTTGACCCCACGGGGTGAGATCTTGCGTGGAGCTACTGATCGAGGGAGATTATCAGTGATCTTGTATGTCTTCCATTTTCTAATTATTGCTCCCACAGTTGATTTCTTCACACCGAGCTGCTTACCTATTGCAGATTCAGTCTTCCCAGCCTGGTGCAGGTCTACAGTTTTGATTTCTGGTGTTCTTCCACAGCTCTTTGGTCTTCACCATAGTGGAGTTTGGAGTGTGACTGTTTGAGGTTGTGGACAGGTGTCTTTTATACTGATAACAATGTCAAACAGGTGCCATTACTACAGGTAATGAGTGGAGGACAGAGGAGCCTCTTAAAGAAGAAGTTACAGGTCTGTGAGAGCCAGAAATCTTGCTTGTTTGTAGGTGACCAAATACTTATTTTCCACCATAATTTGCAAATAAATTCTTAAAAAAACAGACAATGTGATTTTCTAGATATGTTTTCTCATTTTGTCTCTCGTTGAGGTCTACCTATGATGTCAATTACAGGCCTCTCTCATCTTTTTAAGTGGGAGAACTTGCACAATTGGTGGCTGACTAAATACTTTTTTTCCCCATTGTATGTAAGATTTCACTGAAGGAGCCATGGTTCAGGCTAATAGCATGAAGCTGTTGGGGTGGGTCCCCAGAACAAGTTCCTCTGGTGGGCCCTAGGTCCTTCAGTCCGACACTGTATAAGGGGGGACAGTTATATATAAGGAGGCTATTATATACAGTATAAGGAAGAACTGTTATAGATAAGTGGGCTCTTATTTATAAGGGAGGAACTATTATATATAAGGGTTGGCTACGATATATAAGGGGGAAACTGTTAAATATTAGGGGGGCTATTATAAAGGGAAATTATAGATACTGAGGGCTATTATTAGGGTGAACTATTATTTAGAAGATGGGCTAATATCTATAAGGGTGGAACTATTTATAAAAGACCTATATAAAGGGGGAACCTATTATATATAAGGCATCTATTATATGGGGGAGCTATTATTTATGAAAGGGGAACTATTTATAAGGGGGTATAATTGTTAAGTGGGTTTATGTATAAGGGGTGCTATTATTCATAAGGAGGCTACTAAAGAAAATGGGGACCATTATTTATAAGGGTAAATATTATTTACCCTTAGGGGGAACTATTTATAAGAGAGCAGTATTATTTTTAAGGGGTGACTGTTGCTGATAAAGGGGAACTATTACAGTTAAAGGGGACTGTTACTGATACTGGGCACTATTTATAAGCAGGGACTATCATTTATAATGATGAGGGTGTAATATTATTTATAAAAAGGGACTATTATTTATAAGGAGGAACTATAATAACTGATGACTGGGTGCAAAAATCTATTAGGAGGTACAAAGGTGGTCATTTGAATTGTATGTGAGGAAATGGGGAGGTTATTACTGTTTTGGAGGCAGAAAGGAGGCTTTGGAAGTGTTGCCCTGCCTTTTTAATTCACTGAATATGATGGCGTTGTTGGTATATCAGCATTTGGGCCCCATTTTTAATTTTGCCCAGGGCCACACTTTATCGAAAATCGGTCTTGACTGTGTGTGTCCAAGAACACCATGACAGACAATTTAGTCAAACCACGTGCACTCTTTTTGCATGTTTCTGATGCAGGGACATAACTAGGAATGGCTGGGCTCCAAGGCGAACATTTAACATGGGCTCCCCCCTGAACCGCCACCCCCAACCCCCCCTCGCAAAAACTGCATTCCTGCGCACACTATTATGCGCCATAGTGGCCCTTGCACACGGTATTATGCCCCATAGTGGCCCCTGCACATAGTATTATACTTCATAGCAGCCCCTGCACATGGTATTATGCTCAATAGAGGCCCCTACACACGGTATTATGCCCCATAGTGGTCCCTGCACATGGTATATGCTCCATAGTGGCCCCTGCACACGGTATTATGCTCCATAGTGGCCCCTGCACACAGTATTATGCCTCATAGTGGTCCCTGCACACGGTATTATGCCCCATAGTGGCCCACCCATGAACTATTATTATACTCTGGGGTCTTTTCAGACCCCACAGTATAATGATCGGAGACCCAGGTGGTGACAAATATAAAAACCACTGTTACTTACCTGGGCTCCGGTGCACTCCCTGCTTTCAGCCCTCTTCAAGGTCGCACAGACTGGCGTCGCGTCATAATGACGTCGACCTGGCTCACTGTGACGTCACCAAAGAAGGCCGAAGCCTGCTGGGAGTAATATCGGATCGCAGGCGAGGTGAGTAACAATGGTTTCTATGTTCCCTCACTTCCCCTGGGTCTCCGTTTATTATATTTTTAGACCCCGGAGTATAATAATAGTAGTATTTGATGGGGTTCGCGGGCCCACGCCCTCACTTACCGATCCCTGTTCCTGCTCACAGCCGCTTCTGCTCCCCCCTTCTGCATCCCATAGCAGAAGGGGAAGCGTAGGAGGCCATGAGCTGCAGTGGGGGTAGGTAAGTAAATAGGCCGTTACCTGCTGGGGTTACTCCAGCAGGTAACGGCCTATTTATATATATATATTAAAAAAAAACAAATAAAAAAAAACTTATCTTCACCTACCTGCGATCCCTTGATGGAGCCACCGCCTCCTCTTCTTGTCCTCGACGTCTGCGTCTCAGCGCAGGAGGCGTGATGACGTCATTGTATCGCAAGCCTGCGCTGAAATTCAGAGGTCTCGTAAGCCAGCCCAGGACAGGCCAGTGACGGACAGTGCCGCCTGAGGCGGCCGCCTCACTTCGCCTCATTAGAAGTGCACCCCTGAGCACAGTGCACTAAAACCCAAAGTGTTTGTTTAACCCTTCCCGCTGCAGGCAATTTTTTATTTTTCGTTTTTGACTCCCCATCTTCCAAAAGCTATAACAATTTTATTTTTATATTCACAGAGCTGTGTGATAGCTTTACTTTTGTAGGACAAATTGTACTTCACAATGGTACCATTTAAAATTTTGTATTATGTACTGGGAAGCTGGAAAAAAAATAGAATGGGGAAGAATGGGAGAAAAACTGCATTTGTGTGGTTTTCTTACGGGCTTCATTTTACCGGCGTTCACTAGGCAGGCAAAATAACATGTCACCTGTGTTCTGTGGGTCGGTACAATTCCGGGCGTACCAAATATATATAAATTTTACTTTTTAACCCCTTTTAAAAAATCCTAAACTTTGCAAAAAAAAAAAATTACTTGGAATTGCCATATTCTGACACCTGTAATTTTTTTATAAGGCATAAGGCATCATTTTTGCAGGCATAAGGCATCATTTTTGCAGGGAGATATGTACTTTTTATTTATACCATTTTGGGGAAGTCTCTTGTTTTGATTGCTTTTTCTTTAAATTTCTATAAGAGCTGAAACAACAAACAAACAGTAATTAGTCTCTTTTGATTTTTTTTTTCCCTGCTACGGCACTTACTATATGGCAAAAATATTTTTAGAAGTTTGTACTCTGGGCGTTTTTAGATACAGGGATACCTAATGTGTATGTGTTTAACTTTATTTATGTTCTTTTATATGTGTTGTAGGGAAAGAAGGGTGATTTGAATTTTTAATTATATTTGTCTAATTATTTTTTAAGTTTTTTTGTTTTTTACTTTTATTTTTAGACACCTTGAGGGATCTTGAGGGGGTCTTATCACTAATTCACGCAAAGAAGACATAGAGTGCTGTATGCCCCAAGGAGGACCAAAAGAGGTAACACAAGGCGAGTATATATGGGTTTTTTTTTGGGGGGGGGGGGGGGTTTTGTCACCTATCCTGGGCCTTCAACTATTATACTCTGGTGTTTGAAGAGACCCCAGAGTATAATAATTTACTGATGAAGAAAACTTGTAAAAGTTCTAGCACTCAATCTTCTTAGAAATAAAAATTAACTTTTAATAATCCATTAAAATACAGGGAAATTGGATATACCCCGTAAAAAACACACCAACTACCTGGTGTGTTACCTCCCCTGGCCCTCCGATCATTATACTCGGGGGTCTGAAAAGACCCCCGAGTATAATGATAGCAGTGTTTGTGGGGTTCGCGGCCCCCGGCCTCACTTACTAATCCCCGCTCCCAGTGGTGAACCTAGCCTCTTTGCTGCCTGAGGTGGACTATGAAAAGACACCCCCCCCCCCCAAAAAAAATAAAAATAAAAAAAAATAAAAAAATTGAGTTTACATGCTACTAGTTTCACACGCTGCTATTGTTGCACAATATACACAAAGTTATAGAACAGTTTATAAATGAATTCTTCTTCCTGTATTACTTACTTACAGTGTCAGAGATCAACATCACAGCATTAACAATGAAAATAACTGCTTGGTGGATGGACGAGCCCACATGGCCCCTATTCTCTGTAATAGGAGTGCCGCAGATAGCTGAATACTGGACTTCGGCTATCTTTGGTACTCCGATCGAAGTGAATAAGAGCCACGCAGGTTCGTCCATCCACCAAGCGACACACCTATATATATGGCTGCAGCCAGGCTGGATTCCCACCTAGTGGGGGGAAAAAACCCAATTCTCAGGCTCAGTGGGGGTCTCAGCAGACAGACCCCCATCAATAAGGTATTTATCCACTATCATTTAGGTGAATACAGGGCAGTAACATTTTGTGACTTACAGGTGATGTCTCTGACTAATCCTTCACATTTCCTGTCTCTTCCCTTTGGACCGCCATGACCACTTCTTCCAGCTGTGACTTGTTTCTGTAAAGTTTGCAACACAGACATCTTTGGCTCCTCACTTTTCCAGGCATCCAACCCACATTGACCTCACCTACACAAAGACCCCATCCTGCTGCTACCCCAATTATAAAATATATAATATAACCCCCTATAATGAATAATACCCCCAAGTGCATCTTTATATTCATAACTTCCCTGTGTACCCCCTTTAAATAATGACCCTTATTATTAATGCCCCAGGCATTTCCTTATTAAAAAGTAAAAAAAAAAAAAAAAAATAGTGGGGTTCCAATACCCGGGACCACCAGGATCAGCTGTTTGAATGAACCGTGGTATCTGTGTAAGCACCGTGACCACTTCTCTGTTTATGTAGTATCATACATCTCATAGCGACCATGTAATGTAACTACAGCCTCGTCCAAGGCTCATAATAAGGCTGTAATTACATCACACGGACACTATAAACAGACTGCGCCATGGCCCCTTCATACGGCTGTGTATGTGTTTCACAGTTTTTAACTACTTTTATTTGTAGTTAAATTCACTGATCTCTTATTGATGATTTATTCTGAGGATAGATCATCAATAAAAATGAGGTGAAAAACTCCTTAAGGCCCTGGCCTCACGTGGCAGAAATGCCGTGGTGTGGCCACAGTTTAAATGTCGCGGAAAAAATGCAGCGTTTTACAGTTCCTGCAAAGTACAGTCATGGCCAAAAGTTTTGAGAATGACACAAATATTCTATTTTCACATGATCTGCTGCCCTCTGGTTTTTATGTGTGTTTGTCAGATGTTTTTATCACATACAGAAATATAATTGCATTCATATTATGAGTAACAGAAGCTTATATTGACAGTTAGAATGAGTTAATGCAGCAAGTCAATATTTGCAGTGTTGACCCTTCTTCTTCAGGACCTCTGCAATTCTCCCTGGCATGCTCTCAATCAACTTCTGGACCAAATCCTGACTGATAGCAGTCCATGCTTGCAGAATCAATGCTTTAATTTTGTCTGAATTTGTTGGTTTTTGTTTGTCCACCCGTCTCTTGATGATTGACCACAAGTTCTCAATGGGATTAAGATCTGGGGAGTTTCCAGGCCATGGACCCAAAATCTCTATGTTTTGTTCCCTGAGCCATTTAGTTATCACCTTTGCTTTATGGCAAGGTGCTCCATCATGCTGGAAAAGGCATTGTTGAGCGCCAAACTGCTCTTGGACGGTTGGGAGAAGTTGCTCTTGGAGGACATTCTGGTACCATTCTTTATTCATGGCTGTGTTTTTAGGCAAGACTGTGAGAGAGCCGATTCCCTTGGCTGAGAAGCAACCCCACACATGAATGGTTTCAGGATGCTTTACAGTTGGCATGAGACAAGACTGGTGGTAGCGCTCACCTCTTCTTCTCCGAATAAGCTGTTTTCCAGATGTTCCAAACAATCGAAAAGGGGATTCATCAGAGAAAATGACTTTACCCCAGTCCTCAGCAGTCCACTCCCTGTACCTTTTGCAGAATATCAGTCTGTCCCTGATGTTTTTTCTGGAGAGAAGTGGCTTCTTTGCTGCCCTCCTTGAGACCAGGCCTTTCTCCAAGAGTCTCCGCCTCACAGTGCGTGCAGATGCACTCACACCTGCCTGCTGCCATTCCTCAGCAAGCTCTGCACTGCTGGTAGCCCGATCCCGCAGCTGAAACACTTTTAAGAGACGGTCCTGCCGCTTGCTGGTCTTTCTTGGGCGCCCTGGAGCCTTTTTGGCACCAATGGAACCTCTCTCCTTGAAGTTCTTGATGATGCGATAGATTGTTGACTGAGGTGCAATCTTTCTAGCTGCAATACTCTTCCCAGTTAGGCCATTTTTGTGCAGTGCAATGATGACTGCACGTGTTTCTTTAGAGATAACCATGGTTAAACAGAAGAGAAACAATGATGACAAGCACCAGCCTCCTTTTAAAGTGTCCAGTGGTGTCATTCTTACTTAATCATGACAGATTGATCTCCAGCCCTGTCCTCATCAACACCCACACCTGTGTTAAAGGAGCAATCACTGAAACGATGTTAGGTGGTCCTTTTAAGGCAGGGCTGCAATGATGTTGAAATGTGTTTTGGGGGATAAAGTTCATTTTCTAGGCAAATATTGACTTTGCAAGTAATTGCTGTTAAGCTGATCACTCTTTATAACATTCTGGAGTATATGCAAATTGCCATTAGAAAAACTGAAGCAGTAGACTTTGTAAAAATTAATATTTGTATCATTCTCAAAACTTTTGGCCATGACTGTAGATGGGATTCTAGAAAATTCCATCCACATATTTCGGAAAAATACACACAGTGGACATGCTGCAATTTCCAAAACGGTTACGGTTTTGGAAATCGCTGCATGTCAATTATACTTACGGAAACACTGGCGGTTTCCCAATAGGTATAATGGACGCAGAAAGTCCACCGAGGAAACCTCTGCGGACTTTCTGTGAAAAGCGCTGCGGGAAAAACTGTGATTCATTACTGCTGCGGTTTTTCCTGCAGCGCTTTTTGCTGCTGCCCGCTACGTGGGGCCTTAGCTTTAGTAAAGCCCAAGTGCCACCTTAATTAACCCTTTCCCGACATCCTCCGTAATAGTACGGCGGACCCAAGCAGCCGCCATAGCCGCCGGGTTTCTGCTGTATTATACAGTAGACACCTGCCGCTAATGCCCGCGATCAGTGCCCGCAATGATCGTGGGCATTAACTCCTCTGGCGCCTCGGTCAAAGCTGACTGAGGTGCCATTTTACCAGTGGTGTGTGGGCGCCGCCATTTTGCTGGGGATCGTGGGCACCCGGAGCAAGCTGCGGGTCCGGCGTCCCTTTGCTATGAAAGCTGGGAGCCTTGTGAAGGCTCCCGGGCCTGTCTTTTATTTACTTCTATTGCAGACTACTCTATGTAGCCTACAATAGAAGCGCCGTTTTTTTGCAATGCATTGCAATGCATTAGCATTGTAATGCATTGCATTAGTGATCAAACCCCCTGGGGTTCAAGACCCCTAGGGAGTCTAATAAATGCAAAATAAAAAATAAAAAAAAGTACAAAAAAATATTAAAAAAATATAAAAAATATTAAAAGTTCAAATCAACCCCCTTCCCTAGAACACAAATAAAAGTAGTTAAATACTGTGAAACACATACACATTAGGTATCCCTGTGTCCGAAAACGCACAGTCTACAAATCCCTAAAAATATTTTTCTCGGTAAACACCGTAGCGGGAAAAAAAAATCAAAAGTGTCAAACCGCCGTTTTTTCACTGTTTTGCCTCTGATAAAAATTTGAATAAAAAGTGATCAAAGCAATAGACATTCCCCAAAATGGCATAAATAAAAAGTACAACTGGCCCCGCAAAAAAAGACGCCCTATGCATCCCCGTACAAGTATAAAAAAGTTACGGGTGTCAGAATATGGCGACTTTTAAAAAAAATATATTTTTGCACAGTTTTGGATTTTTGTTAAGGGGTTAAAATGTAAATAAAACCATATAAATTTGGTATCCCCAAAATCGTACCAAAACATAGCATACAGATGACGTGTCATTTTGGCTGTAGAGCGAACGCCGAAAAATGAAGCCCGTAAGAAAGTCACACAAATGCACTTTTTCTTCAAATCCACCCCATTCTGAATTTTTTTTTCCAGCTTTCCAGTACATTGTACAGAATAATAAATGGTAGCATCATGAAAAAATATTTGTCCCGCAAACATTAAGACCTCATATGGCTCTGAGAACGGAAAAATAAAAAAGTTATTGGGTTTGGAAGGGGGGGAGTCAAAATCAAAAAACGAAAATTGAAAAATGTCACCGGCGGGAAGGGATTAAATGAATGCCAGACAATCCTGAGAGCCTTCAATAGGCTCCCGGCGGACACCAATCTAGTTAAAAGTAAATCATTAATGGCGGCTCCAGGGTGGGCCCCTACAGAGTCAGTAGGGTCGGGGAAACCGCCCTCTCTGCCCCCCCCCAATAGCTACGCCTCTGGGGGGCGGCCATGAGCAGCAGCGGGGATAAGTAAGTAAATAGGCCATTACCTGCTGGGGTTACTCCAGCAGGTAACGGCCTATTTAAAAAAAAAAAAAAAAAATTATCCTCACCTACCTGCGATCCCTTGATGGAGCCTCCTCCTCTGCTTCACCGGTGCATAAGTTGTCTGCGTCTCAGCGCAGGAGGCGTGATGACGTCATAGCAGCGCCGCCTGTTTTCAGAGCGTCCTGTCTTGAGCTGGTTTAGAAGGAAGAATAGTAAAAAAAAAAAAAAACATTAAAAATGCTGCCCCTCCGATAGTGCCGCCTGGAGGCGGCCGCCTCACCTCGCCTCATTACAGGTGCGCCCGCTCCTGCTCACAGCCACCTCCGCTTCCGCAGGGCCGGTTCCCAGGCCCTGTGGTAGCTGCTACCTCTGCTACCCCAGTAGTTACGCCCCTGGAAATAGCATATATCTGGGAAAATTAAAATTTTCATTTTATGCCATGTAAAAACCATTTGAAAAATTTCTGTCAGACTTGTAAGCCTTCTAATAAACAAAATAAATTGAAGGACAATTAGCCACTTCCCGACATCAGCCATAATAGTACAGCAGATGTCGGGTATTTAAATATAGTGGCCAGTCAGAAACTGAGTGGCCGCTGTAGCTGCTGTTATACAGAAGAGACCTGGTGCTAATGCCCACAATCAGTGCCCATACATTAAGTCCCCTGGCGCCTCGGTCTATGCATATGGAGACACCATTTTCCCAGTGACGTGTAGGCGCTGCCATTTTGGGTAAGATCACCGGTACCTGGAACGGGTTCTGGGGCCAGCATTCCATTGCCATGACAGCCGGGAGCCTATTGAAGGCTCTCAGGATTGTCTGGCATTCATGTGTATGACAGACTGCGCTATGCAGCCTGTTATAGAAATGCTGGTATTTTTCAATGCATTAAAATGGTATTGCATTGCATTAGTGATCAGACCCCCTTGGGTTCAAGAACCCTCGGGGGTCTAATAAATAAAGTATAAAAAAAAAAAAAAAAAAAAATTAAAAATAGAAATCACCCCCCTTTCCCTAGAACACATATAAAAGTACTTAAATAATGTGAAACACATGCATAAAATATTTTTACCATATGGTGAACGGCATAGTGGTAATAAAAGTCAAAAGTGCCAAACCGACGTTTATTCACTATTTCCCCTGATATAAATTTGAATAAAAAGTGATCAAAGCAATAGGCATTCCCCAAAATAGTTTAACTAAAAGTACACCTGGCTCCGCAAAAAAAGACGTCCTATATATGTGAGAATATGGAGATGTTAAGAAAAAAAAATTTTTTTGCAAAGTTTTGGAATTTTGTTAATGGGTTAAAATGTAAATAAAATTATATAAATTTGGTAAACCTAGAATCGTACTGAAACATAGAATATTGGTGACATGTCATTTTGGCTGCACAGTGAACGCCGTAACAATGAAGCCCATAAGAAATTCGCACAAATGTACTTTTTCTCCAATTACATTGTACAGACCAATACTATTATGAAGAACAATTTGCCCCGCAAATATTAAGCCCTCATATGGCTCTGTGTATGAAAAAAAAGTAAAAAAAGTTATGGTGTTTGGAAGGTGGGGAGTCAAAAACAAGAATCGAAAAATGCCTCCGTTGGTAAGGAGTTAATAGAGGATTCCAACATAAAGCAGAGATATGATAGATAATATTTATTAACAAATATGGGTGGTATGACTATCTTTTCATAAATAAATGCAAAAAATATAGATAAAAATTTACCTATAACATGAAATACACTGTGTCATAAAAAAAATTACAAAATCACTTGGATGAGCTAAAATGAGAGACAAAATGAGAAAACATATCTAGAAAATCACATTGTGGCTGGGTCTTTCAGCATGACAATGATCCCAAGCACACCGCCAGGGCAACGAAGGAGTGGCTTCGTAATAAGCATTTCAAGGTCCTGGAGTGGCCTAGCCGGTCTCCAGATCTCAACCCTATAGAAAACCTTTGGAGGGAGTTGAAAGTCCGTGTTGCCCAGCGACAGCCCCAAAACATCACTGTTCTACAGGAGATCTGCATGGAGGAATGGGCCAACATACCAGCAACAGTGTGTGCCAACCTTGTGAAGACTTACAGAAAACGTTTGACCCCTGTCATTGCCAACAAAGGATATATAACAAAGTATTGAGATGAACTTTTGTTATTGACCAAATACTTATTTTCCACCATAATTTGCAAATAAATTCTTTAAAAATCAGACAATGTGATTTTCTGGATTTGTTTTCTCATTTTGTCTCTCATAGTTGAGGTTTACCTATGATGTCAATTACAGGTCTCTCTCATCTTTTTAAGTGGGACAACTTGCACAATTGGTGGCTGACTAAATACTTTTTTTCCCCACTGTATGTCAGTTGTGAAAAATGGGGCTGTATTCTTAAGGCAATTAAAAAGGAAATCCAGAATTGAGATTTTTTTTATGCCCCCCAAAAATAAAATTTATTCAATAAAAATGCATCTCACCCCTTAAAAAACAAGCCTTCATATGGCTACTTAAACAGAAAAAAAAAAGTTATTGCTTGTACAATGCAAAATCAAAAAATCCAGAACTCTCCACATCCTTTAGGACAAATCTGGTTGTGTCAGGAGTGCAAGTTTACATCGGAGTACATTGCAAGTTTAGAGTTTGCGAGGGAAATGTCACCAACATTGACCCCCTCCATTTGCAGATTTACATACGGTACACAAGATATACAAAACAGATAATACAAACAGTGACCAACTGGCACAGTGGGATAGAGGGCCCTGCCCGCAAGGGCTTACAGTCTATGAGGGAAGAGGGAGAGAGACAGAAGGTGGGGATAGAGGCTGTTCAGGTGGTGGTATGGAGACAGTAGCGTTATTGGAGGTTGTAGGCCTTCCTGAATAGGTGAGTCTTCAGGGCCTTCTTGAAGCTTGTGACTTTGGGTGTCAGTCTTATGTGTCTTGGTAATGAGTTCCAGAGTATGGGGGATGCACGGGAGAAGTCTTGGAGACGTTTGTGTGAAGAGCGGATAAGAGCAGAACGGATTAAGAGGTCTTTGGAGGAGGTTACGTGCAGGCAAGTAGCGGGAGACTAGGTCGGAGATATATGGAGGGGAAAGATTGTGGATGGCTTTGTATGTCAGCGTTAGTTAGTTTGAACTCTATTCGCTGGGCGATGGGTAGCCAGTGAAGGGATTGGGAGAGGGGAGTGGCTGATGAAGTACGGGGGGAGAAGTGTATTAAGCGAGCAGCACAGTTTAAGGTAGACTGGAGGGGGGCGAGAGTGTTTGCTGGGAGGCCATGGAGAAGAGTGTTACAGTAGTCTAAGTGGGAGATTATGAGGGCGTGAACTAGCATCTTTGTAGTTTCAGGGGCGAGGAAGGAGTGGATTCGGTGGATGTTCTTGAGTTGCAGGCAGCAGGAGGTGTTGAGGGTTTGAATATGCGGCTTGAAGGATAGGTCAGAGTCTAAGGTTATCCCAAGGCAGAGGGCCTGTGGTACTGGGGTGAGAATGGTTCCATTAATTTTGATAGATGGGTCAGGTAGGGGGGCCGTGCGTGGAGGGGTGAAGATTATGAACTCCGTTTTCTCCATGTTGAGTTTGAGAAAGCGGGAGGAGGGAAAGGAGGCTACGGCTGCTAGACATTCTGGGACTCTGGACAACAGGGAGGTAATGTCTGGTCCAGAGAGATATATATGGGTGTCGTCGGCATAGCAATGGTAATGGAAACCATGGGATTCTATGAGTTGGCCAAGGCCTAGGGTGTAGATGCCAAGGTGCCAGGTCTGAGATGCCAAGGGATGAGAGCGTATGTAACAGGAGGGAATGGTCGACTGTGTCAAAGGCAGAGGAGAGGTCAAGGAGGAGGGGGACAGAGTAGTGACGTTTGGCTTTGGCAGTTAAAAGGTCATTAATGACAGTGTCAGACTGGGATGTCTAGGGCCCACCAGTGGAATTGCTTCTAGGGGCCCGCCATCAGGACCCCTGCAGATCAGCGGTACCGAGACAGGGTAAAAGGTAATAACATGTTGGGAGCCATGTTGGGAGCCCACCATACCAGGTGCACCACTGCACTACCTAAACCCACTGCTACACCCTGTATGGCAAGTGAATAGCATGGCTCTTAGAATTGTTACCTGTAGCCGCACTGTCCTGTAAAAGCTGATCTACAGAGGTCCTGGCTGTTGTATCATCGCAGATGTAATATTGATGGCCTATCCTAAGGACAAGCCATCAATATTAGAAATATGGATAAATCCTTTGAAGAGGTTGTCCAGGAATTGGCGCAACCCATGTCCCTTGCGGGAGGTGTAAAATAAAAAAATAAAATAAAAAATCATACTCACCTGTCCCTGGCGTTCCGTTGTCCGCTGTCAGTGTCCTTTCAGTCTCGTGCCGGCGACTCCTTGCTGGGAGTCCTGCACCTCATGTGACCACTAAGACCAATTAGGTACAGGATTTCCAGAAATGAGGGGCCACCATGAGACCGAACAAATAGAGGCAGGGGACAATGGGGTGCTGGGGAAAGGCGAGTATGCTTTTTTTGAATTTTTTTTTTTTATTTTTACACCTCCCTGGCGGCCGCCACAGTGGTCGCTCTAGTTTATGGACAACCTCTTTTAAGGGGTTGTCTGGGCCAAATTTTTTTATGGCCACTTCACTGGTCCCCCCATCATACGGTGGCCTCTTCACTGGTCCCCCATACTGTATGGGGAACAGTGATGGAGCCATTATATTGTGTGGGAGCAGTGATGGGGGATAACATCCTGTGTAGGGGACATTAAACTGTGTGGGGCATATTAAAGGGGTTGTCCAAAGTTACCTTTTTTATGGCCTATGGTCAGGATAGGCCATAAATACCTGATCGGTAGGGGGCTGACACACGGCCCTATCAGCTGTTCGGAGCCACTTCTGGCGCCCGTTCTGTACACAACACAGGGCTGGAAGCAGAAAGATCCATCCGCTGTTTAGTTTCCCAGCGCCTTCACGGCAGCTCAGTTCCTACTGACTTCAATAAGTGCTGAGATGCAGTGAAGGTGCCCGGCTAATACACAGTGGACAGAGCTTTCTGCTTCTGGCCCCGTATTGTGTACAGGATGGGCGCCAAAAGTGGCTCCGTACAGCTGATCAGTCCGGGGTCAGCCCCGTACAGATAAGATATCTATGGCCTATCCTGAGGATAAACCATAACAAATTATGCCTGGACAACCCCTTTAATATACCCCCCTAATGAGCCACACTTTAAAGGGGTTGTCCAGTATAATTTTTGTCTTTTTTATAATTAGTCCGGGAGAAGTTAATCCCCCCCCCAAAAAAACAAAAACATACTAAACATACTCACCTGTCCCCGGTGCTCCGGTGCCAGCAAGTCCTAGCACGGTCCGGTCCTGCTGCTCCGCTGTCTTCTTTTGCCGGAAGTCCTCACTGGCTGTGACGTCCCAGGTCCCTTCCTTTAGGCCGCTGATTGGCTTCAGGGTTCATGTGACGTCACAGGTAGTCACTGGAAGAAAACAGAGCTGCAGGCCGAACCGCGCTGGGAGACACTGGGGACAGGAGAGAAAGTTTGTTGTTTTTTTTTACCTGCCCCAGTGTAATTAAAAAAAAAATGTTATCGTGCACAACCCCTTTAATGTCCCCCAGGCTATTGACCTCCATCACTGCCCCTCCAATGACCCCATCAATGGTCCCCATACAGTATAGGGGACCAGTGAAGGGGCCACTGTACGGGGGGAATATTGATGTTTATATGCCCATACAGTGGCCCCTTCACTGGTCTCCCCTATAGAAGTATTGGAGTTTCTGCGACTTAGGTATTGTTATGCTGGAGTCCTAGAGCAGGCACCAGCATAACTATACAGTGAGAAATTAGCTGGGGTGGGAGGGGGGGAATTACAACTCTCAACAGACCCAGAGCATCTGGAGTTGTTAGGGGTTGTAGTTATCAGAGTTGTCAGTGAAGTTGAAAGATTTGGGGGCAAAATAGGGGGAAAAGTTGTTTTTTTGTTTGCGTGGTTAAGTTGTACTTACCTTTCACACTGCTGGTCTGGGCTCCTATGCAGAAACCCGCCGCCGCGCACAGCATCAGTACGTCAGTGACGCTTGCAGCAACAAGCTGCAACTGGATTGGTTCCATTGGCTGCTCATCAGGATCCCCCTACCCCCTCCCTAGAGTAAATTCTTGATAGTGACGGTTATGGGTCCTGCAGCGATATCTCAGATACTTGAAAGAGATACAGCTTTAGTACCCACAACCGCAGATGTCAAGAACATGGTGAATGCGCTGCGCAGCACCCAGCATGTAAACAATACTTGAACAGTATAAATATGCTCCGCAGTGTCCCCAACACAGCATTATATGTTCGGCAGTGTCCCCAACACAGCATTATATGCTCCGCAGTGGCCCCAACACAGCATTATATGCTCCGCAGTGTCCCCAACACAGCAGTATATGCTCCGCAGTGTCCCCCACACAGCATTATATGCTCACAGTGGCCCCCACACACAGCATTATATGCTCCGCAGTGGCCCCAACACAGCATTATATGCTCCACAGTGGCCCCAACACAGCATTATATGCTCCGCAGTGGCCCCAACACAGCATTATATGCTCCGCAGTGGCCCCAACACAGCATTATATGCTCCGCAGTGGCCCCAACACAGCATTATATGCCCTCAGTGGCCCTCACACAGTATTATATGCCCTCAGTGGCCCCCACACAGTATTATATGCCCTCAGTGGCCCCCACACTGTATTATATGCCCACAGTGGCCCCCACACAGTATTATATGCCCACACTGGCTCCCACACAGTATTATATGCCCTCAGTGGCCCCCACACTGTATTATATGCCCACAGTGGCCCCCACACAGTATTATATGCCCTCAGTGGCCCCCACACTGTATTATATGCCCACAGTGGCCCCCACACAGTATTATATGCCCACAGTGGCCCCCACACAGTATTATATGCCCTCAGTGGCCCCCACACTGTATTATATGTCCACAGTGGCCCCCACACAGTATTATATGCCCTGAGTGGCTCCCACACTGTATTATATGCCCAAAGTGACCCACACACACTATTAGGTGCTCCACAGTGGCCCCCCACCCCCAGAGCCGGTGCTATTATTATACTCTGGGGTCTCCTCAGACCCCAGAATATAATAAGTACAGGTCCAGGAGAAGTGTTTAAAAATAACAAACACTTATACTCACCTTGTCTTACCTCTCCGGGGTATACTCGCTCCGTCCTGCTGTCTTTCCCATCTTCCTTGGTCCTCTGGTCTCCACGTCCTGTGTCCCAGCACCTCAGCGGTCACGTGGGACGCGATAACGTCATTACGCTAGCGCGCTCCATGTCACCGCTGGGGCCTAATCACAGGCCCCTGCAGTGAGGCCGGAAAAGTGCCGGAGACGATGCTGAGTCCAGGACAGCCAGGTGAGTATTTTTTTTTTTTTGTCACTTCCCCTGGCTGGCATCATTAACAGTAGGTATAGCGGTCAGGGAACCAGGCCTTCCCCGACCACTATCATGATAGTCCGGGGCCCCGGCCATTTCCAGCTGGCCGCGGGCCCCGCACCCCTCTGGCCACGATCGTTACGCCACTGTCCATTGGTCAGGGGCCCGATCGGGATGGTCAGGAGCCGGTCGGGCCCCTGACCATCCCGATCAGACCCTTGACCTTTGCATTGGCAAAATGAGTATTAATAGTCGGGGCTCAGGGCCCATCGGAGGATTCACCGGTTCCCCGGTGGGCCAGTCCAACCCTGATTAATGACCTTGGTTAGGGCAGTTTCTGTGGAGTGATGGGGTCTGAAGCCTGACTGTAGTCTGTCAAAGAGCACATTGGACGAGAGATAGGAGGACAGTTCGGAGTGGACGTGTTGCTCCAGTAGTTTAGAGGCGTACGGGAGCAGTGAAATGGGGCGATAGTTGGCTGGAGAGGACAGGTCGAGGGAGGGTTTCTTAAGTATAGGTGTGATGGTAGCATGTTTGAAGGTGGAAGGGAAGGATCCATTGGTTAGGGATAGGTTAAAGAGATGGGTTAGGGCAGGAGTAATGACTTCAGAGAGTTTGGAGATGAGATGTGACTGGATCGGGTCGAGCGTGCAGTAGGTGAGGTGGATGGAGGTTAGGATGGAGAGCGAAGGGAAGAAGCACTATTTAAGCTATGGCAAAGTAGCGTTTTTCCTGTTGCAGAAAAACGCAGCAGAAAAAAAATGCTGAGTTTTACAATACCAGCACAGTGAATGAGATTCTGGCTTATCCCATCGGCACTTTGCGAAAATAAAAAAAAAAACGCTGCGGAATAACTGCATTTTTTTTAAAACACAGCATGTCAGTTTTAGGCTAGTGTCACACTTGCGCTGGACTCCCCATAGTTCGCGTTCCCCGGCAAAGAGCCCGTTTGCTAAAACAGCGGTTATCCATGGACCCCATAAACTATAATGGGGGTCTGTCGAGTTTCTGACGGTTTCAGTATAAACAAACATGTAGGTCTTTTCTGTCCAACGATTTTCGGCACATTCTGTGGTGAGGTCCTACGGAGACTCCGACGCAGATGTGAACCTAGCTATACCTGTGGAAACTCTCGCATATAGGGAAGATAAACGCGCAGAGAAAAATACATCAAAAATGCAATGAAAAATGCTGCGGAAAAAAATGTGATGCGTTTTCCTCTGCGTTATTTTCCACAGCATTTTTTTTTAAGCTGTGTTCTACAACTTGGGACCTTAGCTTTAGACTGCTTTTTAGACAGCGTACTGCTTTTGGAGAACCCCTGATGTGCCTGTAAAGTGAACTCCCTTGAGATGTGAGCCCATTTTGGAAACTATAACCTTCAAGGAATTTATCAAGGAATATACTGATCAATAGCCCCCTATTCCCTGAGTATTGCATTAATTTACTTTCCAGAAATGACTGCTCATTGCAACTTTTCCACAAAAGCATCATCTCATTGCACAATATGTTGTGGCCAGTTTATGTCAACAGAAACAAACACTCCAAAGGTTGTTGTACCTGGAATATCCTGCTGAAGGCCTCCTTCATATGACTGTAGTGTCTGCAAATACTAAAGTCATAAAGTCACGAAATAAAGTCATCCGCAATCACTGATCCATAAAAAGATTTGTATGATCCCCTACATTTGTATGTGCCGCGAATGCAGGCAAAAATAGGACATGCTTCATAATATTCGATACTTGTATATGGCACAGACACAAAAAATACGATCATGTGTTTGGGCCCATAGAATTGCATTTGTCTGTACTCTGATGCGCAACTGTGGATCCGCAATTGCGGATCAAAAGTACGGTCATATGAAGGACACCTAACAGTTTTTCAAGTGTGTGTGTATGTGCTGACGCAACCTGGATAAAACATACTGGAAAATAAAACATTCTGGAAAATAAATTACTGCAACAATTGAGGGGTAAAAATGCTTCCAATGCTCTTTGATAAATTTCTTGAGTGATGTAGTTTGCAAAACGGGGTCAGTTCTTGGGAAATTCTACTTTACTGTAGTGCTTCTAAATCTGCCCACAAAAAGCAAAACGTTCCTTCTCTTCTGACCCTGTTGTATGCCTAAACGGCAGATTAAACCCACATATATGATATTACTGTACTCAACATAACCTGCTTTAAGCCAGGGCCCCATGTGTTGTAAACGCCTCGGCAAAAAACGCAGCATTTTACAGTCACTGCAAAGTGGATGAAATTCTAGCGAATCCCATCCACACATTGCAGAAAAATACGTGCAGTGAAAATTCTGCGATTTCCAAAACTATTGCAGTTTTGGAAATCGCAGCATGTCAATTATGCCTATGGAAAAGCTGATGGTTCCCCTATAGGTATAATCGAAGCAGAAAGTCCGCAGAGGTTGCATCATTAAGTAAGGTGCAAACATGAAAAGAATTAACTTGGGGCATTGGTAACAGTGAAGTAGAAATGAGGGAAGAATATGAGAGGGTAGGGAAAGATGCTTTATGGGAATAATCTGACATTAGGGGTATACTGAGACTGAAAGGTATGATATTGTGGGTGCGAGGAGTAGTGGGGTTGATATGGTGGGTGCTCAGGGATTGAAGTGTTTGATATGAAACATGCTAGGAGAATTTTGTTAGTAAAGCTACTGATATAGAGGATTATAGGAGTAAAGTATATAATATGGGGTTATAGTGGAGCCAAAGAGTACAAAGAGTAAAGGATCTGAAATGGAAATGCCAGGAGCTGTGGACAGGGAGGTGCCTAGATAAAGACTCATGTACTCCTTTGTAAAAGTTCAGCAACTTCTAACATCCGCCAGATGTGGCCCATCCATATGGCAGAATTGCCTGGTTTCTTAAGTGACCCATTGATGCAGAACTAGCAGCCAGGTTCATTCCTGGGGTCTTAAAAGTTTAATTTAGTTTATGTTTGCCTTCTCAACATCATATATATATATATATATATATATATATATATATATATATATGTGTGTGTGTGTATTGGAGACAGCATATCTACAAAAACAACTTTTCTAACATAGGAGGTACAGCAGCTCAACTCTGTGTATGATACTGGCATATCTCTAGAATGCAGTCACCTAATAAAAGTTCATTACCAGTTTGACAAAATAAATTAACAATAATCAGAAATAACTTGGTTTACTGTGCTGTAATGGTATTTACTCTGTTCTAAAAACTGTATAATCCTCCCATAGACAGCAGTTAAGCCTATAGCATAGTGTTAGTTTTAGTCTTCCCATGTAGTAGGTTGTGGTCTTGAGTCCAGGCAGGGACAACATAAAACAGTCAGAATTGTATTGAGTTCTCTCCTAAATATGTGAGGAGAGGGCCCTGCACTGTTCTGTGTCGGTGGAGAATCTGCAAGGAATCTAAGTACAGGGCAGTGTCTGTGTAGATATAAGAAGCAGCAGTGGGCTCTGGCCTTGCTGGGAGATACGGGAAAGGGAAGGTTGGAACTAAGTAGCTGATTTAATTGTGGAGGACACAACACCTGACTATTCTTTCCCTTCTTCCTGCTGTAGCAACTCAGAGTGCGTACTTTGTAAGGAGGAGAGAGGTTACCATATCCTCAACCTATGCTACTGCATAGCACCATGGCAGTGACCACTCAGTGACAGTGAGTTAAGTGAAAATCCTTTGTTGCTCAAATTGATACTGGGGAGATTTGGACAATATGCTTTCCATCTTGGGCACATGACCCAGAAATAAAAGCATGTCTCTTTAATAAACTATATAGAAAACCCACGAATGTTCAGTACAATACCAAGTATTTTTTAAATGAATTCAGATTACAATAATCTGTTTTTGTTTATCTAGTAGTCTTAAGCATGAAGCTGTGTTTTACAGTATACAATGATACACCCAATTGCAGAAATACAAAACTGAGTTTTATACAAAAACTGGAGCAGAGGAAAGTTGACCTCTGAAAAGTCTGACCTCTGAAAATGAGAGCTGGAATCTGGTTGTTATGCAGTTGCGCTACATTTCCACTGCACTAGTTTTTATTTTCCCTCAAATTGTTTTGTGCTGAGAGAATGTAAAATGTTACAGAGAGAAATTTAAAGAATATTAGTGATAAAGCATTCTTTTTATAAGTAAATGTAACATTGTCACATCAATTACGCTTGCCATTCACATTAGATCAAAGGCAGCGATAACAGTCAATTTAAGTGGGGTAGGGCAGAGCATGCTAAATTTCAACATGCTTGAACTTTCATTCCGTGGGACATAAACTGCTATTTCTCCCTATTGAAAGAATCATGTACCCTTGGCCGAACTGAACATACACATTTATTGTGGACTCAGGAAAAACAGCTGCATTCTGAACTAGCCCTTTTCCCTTTAATACTATTTACAGTGGGTACGGAAAGTATTCAGACCCCTTTAATTTTTTCACTCATTGTTTCATTGCAGCCATTTGCTAAAAACAAAAAAGTTCATTTTATTTCTCATTAATGTACACTCAGCACCCCATCTTGACAGAAAAAAATAGAAATGTAGATATTTTTGCAAATTTATTAAAAAAGAAAAAACGAAATATCACATGGTCATAAGTATTCAGACCCTTTGCTGTGACACTCATATTTAACTCAAATGCTGTCCATTTCCTTCTGATCTTCCTTGAGATGGTTCTACTCCTTCATTGGAGTCCAGCTGTGTTTAATTAAACTGATTGGACTTGATTAGGTGCATGTCAGAGCAAATGAGAATCATGAGGTCAAAGGAACTGCCCAAGGAGCTCAGACAGAATTGTGGCAAGGCACAGATCTGGCCAAGGTGACAAAAGAATTTCTGCAGCACTCAAGGTTCCTCAGAGCACAGTGGCCTCTATAATCCTTAAATGGAAGAAGTTTGGGATGACCAGAACTCTTCCTAGACCTGGCCGTCCAGCCAAACTGAGCAATCGTGGGAGAAGAACCTTGGTGAGAGGGGTAAAGAAGAACCCAAAGATTACTGTGGCTGAGCTTCAGAGATGCAGTAGGGAGATGGGAGAAAGTTCCTCAAAGTCAACTATCACTGCAGTTCTCCACCAGTCGGGTCTTAATGGCAGAGTGGCCCAAAGAAAGCCTCTCCTCAGTGCAAGACATATGAAAGCCCACATAGAGTTTGCCAAAAAACACATGAAGGACTCCCAGACTATGAGAAATAAGATTCTCTGGTCTGATGAGACGAATATTGAACTTTTTGGCATTAATTCTAAGTGGTATGTGTGGAGAAAACCAGGCACTGCTCATCACCTGCCCAATACAATCCCAACAGTGAAACATGGTGGTGGCAGCATCATGCTATGGGGGTGTTTTTCAGCTGCAGGAACAGAACAACTGGTTGCAATTGAAGGAAAGATGAATGCGGCCAAGTACAGAGATATCCTGGAAGAAAACCTCTTCTAGAGTGCTCTTGACCTCAGACTGGGCCGAAGGTTCACCTTCCAACAAGACAATGACCCTAAGCACACAGCTAAAATAGCAAAGGAGTGGCTTCGGAACAACTCTGTGACCATTCTTGACTGGCCCAGCCAGAGCCCTGACCTCAACAAAATTGAGCATCTCTGGAGAGACCTGAAAACGTTCACCATCCAATCTGACAGAACTGGAGAGGATCTGCAAGGAAGAATGGCAGAGGATCCCCAAATCCAGATGTGAAAAACTTGTTGCATCATTCCAAAGAAGACTCATGGCTGTACTAGCTCAAAAGGGTGCTTCTACTAAATACTGAGCAAAGGGTCTGAATACTTATGACCATGTGATATTTCAGTTTTTTGTTTTTTTTATAAATTTTCAAACATATCTACATTTCTGTTTTTTTCTGTCAAGATGGGGTGTTGAGTGTACATAAAATTAACTTTTTTGCTTTTAGCAAATGGCTGCAATGAAACAAAGAGTGAAAAATTTAAAGGGGTCTGAATACTTTCCGTACCCACTGTAACTTCAGAAAAAAAATACAGTATATTGATTGAATATTATATAAATATATAATAAATTAAATAAATTTAAAAATAGCCATATTATATTTAAGTAATGAATTATACTAGAAAAACGCCATGTTATTTATTCCACACAGTGAATGTCATAAAAAAATAAAAAACAAATGCAGAATTGCTGTTTGTAGTTCGCGTTGTCTCCAAAAATGTAATAAGAAGTGATCAAAAAGTTGCATATAACCCAAAATGATAACAATAGAAACTACAGCTCATTACACAAAAAATAAGCCCTTACACATCTAAGTAAAAGGAAAGTTAAAAAAAAAAAAAAAGTTATGACTGGTAGAATATGGCTAAACTAAAACAAATGATTTTTTTGTGACTTCATTGTGTAAAAGTAGTACAATTATAGAAACATTTTCTAAATTTTGTATCATTGCAAAAGTACTGACCCACACCTGTAGAATAAAATTGACACTTTACTTATGTTGCACAGTGTGCAGCACAAAATCTACAATGTAAAAAGCAATGATAATGTTGTTTTTTTCCATCCCATTTAGAAAAAAAATAAAATCAATAGATTAGCATCAAACTAATCTGCTTCTGAAAGGGAGACTGTTAGCAGTAGCTTGTAGAGGTGATTCTACAGTTTCCAAATAAGCTTTGGTTATTCAGCTTTGGAACATCACATGCATATGCAAATAAGGGGAAAAGTGCAATGAATGTGCCTTAGTTTGCCTAGGCTTTAGTCTCAGCTCTAGAATCCCGGGCATTCCCCCTCATTTGTTTATGAATAAAACAGCGATTTACATAAGAATGAGCCTTCAAAGCTGAATAACAGAAACCTATTGGAAGCTGTAGAAAAAGCACAACAGGTTTATAACAAATTTACTGCTGACAGACTCCCTTTAACATTTGTACTTTTTTACTTCCAATTTTCAACATCTTTATTTTCTCACCCTCTTTATTCACATGGGATTAAAGGAAGCCTTCTCTAGGGTCATCACACTTGTCCTGACTTTTCCTCTTCCAATAAGCATTCTGGTGATTCTGATGGTGGCATATTTTTTCTGGATATGAATGATTATAACTTAATTCATAATATATAAAAAAGACAGATGTTCATGTAGGCCCACTATACCCAAATCTCACCCAGAAAGAAAAAGAGGTAATTAAGAGGCCATATATCTGTGTATATATATATATATATATATATATATATATATATATATATACTTGATAAGTTGTATGTGTCCTTTATAACCTATAATATCAATTATTTTCTAACTGTGAATGATGAGTATATTTATATAATTTTCGTATATCCCCAAGGAGCAATAATTTATAACAACTGGGGATGGTCATGTCGGCAGAGGATTCCTCATGGATTTTTACGTTTCATGTTAATTCTGTATGCATTGAACTTTAAACATAATTGTGTAGGGAGTTCTTGGTGTAGAATTGATATTAAACACTGATATGTGTATTAATGTAAAAAGTATTTCCATCTAGATTCCCTTTATTATTGTGCATTTGTTACAGTGAATGGTTTCTGATATTTAGACAAAATATTATTAAAGATAAAGAGAGCTTGAAGAAAAACTAAAGAGAAAATATTTAATTACTGCTGTTTAAGCTATTTCACATAGACAGGATCTGTCACCAGGTGTGAAAAGCCCAATGACATAGATCATCTGATAGGCACTGTCATCTTGAGCATTTTGGTCATTTGTTAATCCAAATTTGTTCAGCCATTCCAAAGATATAAGTCCTTTTTGTGTTGATGCAGATTAGGGTATACTAGCCATGTGACCCTGTAACACTACATAAGATACTGCACACAGAGCGCTCCCCTCCCCAGAGAAATCAAAGTGTCACTTGCTCTCATAACTTTGGAATTGTTGAACGGATTTGGGTGAATAAAACACCAAAATGCGATGATGTATGTCATTGCATATTTCAGACCTGGTGTCAGGTCCTCTTTAAAGGAGGTCTACCACAACCAAAACCTCTGATAAACCACTTGCTGTTGTAGGGGTTGTTAGTGGCATAGACATACTGGGGCGGATTCATCAAATCCTCCAGGTCACAAAGTGTGATTTGATACTACTTAATGCCACTTGTGACTGAAATAGCCTTTTTGAGCCTGCCTTACCACTTTTCTGAAAGTGGGTGGGACCAGGCATGGATAGAGTTTCAGTCCACACCATATTTATTGTTATTTATGCCATAAAAGTAGCATAAATGACATTAGAATTTATGGCAACCCAGGAGCTGATGTATATTTGCACCTAGGCACAAGGCTGTCGAAGTTAAGTGCGTAATTCATGATGAAGGGAAGCCTTATCATGAATTAAGAGCACCCTCCGCTGGTGCATGGGACATCCCCCACACTATGCCTTCTTTGTGTCAAAGTGCAAACTGGAGCACCAAGGGTGTAGACTTTTGGGCCTGAGCACCTCTTAGCACATGCTAATTTTCATTTTTGCGTATCTGTTTTTTTTTTTTTTCCTTCCCACCTTCCAAAAGCCATATATATATATTTTTATTTAGTTACACGATGGCTTATTGTTTTTGGGACAAATTGTACTTTGTAATGGCACCATTCAATATCCTGTACACTGAACTGGAAAGCTGGAAAAAAATTCAGAATGAGGTGAAATTGGAAAAATGCATTTTCCCCAATTTCATAAGGGTTTAATTTTTATGGCATTCACTATGTGGTAAAAATGACATGTTACCTATATTATGTGGCTCAGTATGATACCAAATTTGTATAGTATTTGTAATGTTTTGATACCTTTTAAAAAATGAAAAACTTTACAAAATAGAAAAAAATTTTTGTGTCGTCATGTGCTGACGCCTGTACATTTTCATAGTTACAAGAATGGAGCTCAGTAAGGTGTCATATTATGCGGGACAAGGTGTCGTTTTCATTGATATCATTTGGGAGAAGGTCTGATGGTTTGATCACTTTTTATAAAAAATTTTTTAGGAGGCAAAGGCTATTTTGATTTTTTTCCCCACTAAGACATTCGCCATGTGGGACAAATATTTTTATATGTTAATAGTTCAGGCATTTTTGAGTGCGGGGAAACCTAAAGTGTTTATGTTTATTAGTGTTTATTTATAATTACAGTATATGTGATCTATACAAAGGGGGGTGATTTGAACTTTTGTTTTTTGTATGTTTTTTCTACTTTAAATTTTTTTTTTCTTTTATGTTCAGATCTCCTGAGCCCTCTCCATACATCCCCATGTGATGATATCTTTGGAAATAATACAGGTAGAACTATTCTCAATAGAGAAGCAAGGAAAAGTAAAAAGAAATGCAGAATTTCACAGAAATGATCCAAATTTTGACATAAAAGTATATTACAAAATGTATTAATGACAATCAAAAGTTGTTCAAAAGTTTAGCTGTGCTTTAACCCCTTAAGAACACAGCATAAAAGTACCTTAAAGGGGTATTCCCATGAACTTAACCATTTTTAAATTTGTAGATAATTAAAAGTTAAACATTTTTGCAAATATAAGTAATCAAACATTTTGCAGAGCTTTATAGATTTTCTCTAAATATCTTGTGGTCACAAGTTGTTGTCTTGATCAGTTGCCAGTGGATACGACCATGAATGCAGGACCTTTTTAAGGTCAGAAAATCAGCTATGATTTCCTTACAGTGTCCGGGATATCTTCTGATACGTGTAGTGTCCCTGCCTGATAACCCAGCTACAATAAGAAAAATCATGGCTGGGTTCCTGACAAGAGCCAACAGAGAAAACTTATAGTACACTTAAAAAAATAACTTTTATTAATAACCACTAAAAGTATATAAAAAAAACACCCAACAACTAGGTGTTATAATATAAATGGGGCCATAAACAAAATAGAGGTAGCCATATCCAAAAATGAGGAAGTGATGTGTTGTAAAACTATGCCGTTTACAGCAATCCACTAAAATACACTCTAACTCCTGAATTGGAAGTCCCAGTATTACTAATTCACACGAGAGGGGGGATGGGAGGAACATACAGGTAGAGTTTGACACACACACATACACAACCACCGGCTGGAGGTCAGTAAAAGACTGACCGATTTGTCTAACTAGACACTAACTAGGGAGCATACATTACACTTCCACAATTGGCTACATAATATCACACGCAAACACCATAGACGGTACAATAGGAGTAACTGCCCTCACTTTATCCCCAAAGTTTTTAATTTCATGAGGGGTTAAAGGAGAAAAAGCATCCCTCAGTTTATTAAACAATTTCTCATGAACACAGCAATACCCCATATGTGATCGTAATCTGCTATTTGGGTACATGGCAGAGTTCAAAATGGAAAGAGTGCTATTTGGAGTTTGGAGTACAAATTTTGCTGGAATAGTTTTTACACACGTGGACAAAATTGTTGGGACCCCTCGTTTAATGAAAGAAAAACCCATAATGGTCACAGAAAATCTTAAAAAGGCAAGACTAGAATTTGCCAAACTACATGTTGACAAGCTTCTGGGAGAATGTCCTATGGACAGATGAGACAAAAATCGAAATTTTTGGCAAGGCACATCAGCTCTATGTTCATAGACGGCAAAATGAAGTATCTTGAAAAGAACACTGTCCCTACTCTGAAACATGGAGGAGGCTCTGTTATGTTCTGGGGCTGCTTTGCTGCATCTAGCACAGGGCATCTTGAATCTATGCAGGGTACAATGAAATCTCACAACTATCAAGGGATTCTAGAGAGAAATGTGCTGCCCAGTGTCAGAAAGCTTGGTATCAGTCACAGGTCATGGGTCTTGTAACAGGATAATGACCCAAAACACACAGCTAAAACACCCAAGAATGGCTAAGAGGAAAACATTGGACTATTCTGAAGTGGCCTTCTATGAGCCCTGACCTAAATCCTATTGAGCATCTTTGGAAGGAGCTGAAACATGCCGTCTGGAAAAGGCACCCTTCAAACCCAAGACAACTGGAGCAGTTTGCTCATGAGGAGTGGGCCAAAATACCTGTTGAGAGGTGCAGAAGTCTCATGTCTCATTGACAGTTGCAGGAATCATTTGATTGCAGTGATTGCCTCAAAAGTTAAGGGTACCATCATTTCTGTCCAGGCCTGTTTCATGAGTTTTCTTTTTTTAAAAATTCTGTTGAAGCATGGTTGAAAAGCAATGTCTGACTTTCATTTGTTCATTTTCATGGAATTTTTATATATTATTACTTTTGTCAGATTCAAGTTATTTCTGTGACCATTGTGGGTTTTTCTTTCATTAAACAAGGGGTACCAACAATTTTGACCACATGTGTAGGTGCCATGTCGCATTTGCAGAGCCCTTAGAGCAGCAATACAATGGAAACTCGCCCCCAAGTGACCCTGTTTTGGAACTACACCCCTGACAAAACATATCAAGGGGTATATAGTGAATGCTTTGACCCCACAGCTTTTTCACAGATTTTATTAGCAATGGGACTTGAAAATGAAAAATTACTTTTTTCCAATAAACTGTCAATGTAGCCACAAATTTTTCATTTTCAATAGAGGATAAAGGAGAAAAAGCTCCCCAAAGTTTGTTACACAATTTCTCCTAAATACAAGAATACCTCATATGTGGTCGTAAACTGCTGTATAGGCACATGGTGGGGCTCAGAATGGATAAAAATGCTATTTGGCTTTTGGAGGGCAGATTTTGCTGGAATTGTTATAGAAATACGCCATTTCAGTGCCCAATATGTTGTGCCCACTTTGTGTCATCAGAGACATGCACTCCTAAAACTATTAAGTGGGCTTTCCCGAGTAAAAAAAAACAATTGTGTATGTGGTTGTAAACTGCTGCTTGGGCACACAGGGAAGGAGCACTGCGCTTTTTAGCTTTTGGAGTATAGATTTAGAGGGACTTTCTGGGCACATGTTGTTTTTGCAGAGCCCTGGAGGTGCCAGTAATTTGTAATTCCCCAAGAAGTAACCTCATTTTGTAGGGGCAATTTTATGATCTGCAAACGTAACATGGTGTACAAAAGCCAACAATCTAAATCCACGCTGTAAAAGCACATAGTGCTCCTTCACATCTGCTCCCTGCTGTGTGCCCAAACAGCAGTTTATGCCCACATGCATGACACTGTTATACCCAGGATAACATACTTACAAACTGCTTTTTGGGCACGGCTGGGCACGGAAGGGAAGGAGCGCTATTTTGGTTTTTGGAGTGCAGTTTGGTTTTTGAACATCATGCCACTTTTGTAGAGCCACTGAGTTGCCAGTAAAGTGGAATCCACAGACATGTGACCCCATTTTGAAAACTACACCACTGATGGGATTTTTCAAAGATTTATCATTTTTAACCCTTGAGCGTTCCATGCATTTAATTTCCAGAAATGAATGCGCAGCTGATAATGAAAAGTGAAAATTACAATTTTTCCAGAGATACGCCATTTCAGTGGTCGATATGTTGCACCCAGTTTGTGTCAGCAGAGACACACTCTCTCGAAAAACTGTTGTGGGTATCCCGGACACAACAGTTTTTGAAGCATTCATCTCTGTTACAAGCTGGGTACAACATATTGTACACTGAAATGACGTATTGCTGGAAAAATTACCATTTTCACCTTTCGCCTGTCGCTCTTTTATTACACAGCAGAGACCTGGCAGTAGAGCCTGCACAGATCACAGGCATTAATCCTTCACATGCCCTTTTCAAATGTGACTCAGGCATCTTTTTACTGGCGGTGGAAGTCTCATAAGTGCTCAAAGTCATCTCCACTAACTCCACTAGCCTGTGAGTCTCCCTCTATTCCATGATGTGTTTTATAAAGGATATCTTGATCACATTGTGGAGTCATCATCATCTATTGCTCATCCACCTGCAAGAGCACTCCATCTAACACATTTACAGTCTACAAATCCAAGTATGCAGCGCTAACACTATGCTACACTGGTCCTACTGACCAAGGTTCTACCCTACAACTGTATAGAGAACTATGTACTGTACACAGTCACATTAAGAGTACATCTACATCTGTAAACAACAGAACAAACTCACACCAGCTACTCATATTGCCCAAGACTAACAAGGCCTAAGCTATACATAGCACCTAAGATTCATAAGACCCAAACTACTCACAAGACCTAAAACACACAAGGCCCAAGCTATTCACAGTGCCTTGGACAAACAAGGCCCAAGCTTCTCATAGGTCAGCTACTGGACAAGGCACTATTGTCTACCTAACAGGCCTGGATCACTAGTCAACCACTGAACCAAATCCTGTAGTACTGGCATCTTTCCTCAATCACCACTACACAGGGTGGCCATCCAACTAACATGGAAAGTAGTAAACACTTCAACAATCTACTGTCCCTTTACAACATGTTATCGCTACTTACTCAAAGGACACCAGAAAAAGGCTACTACCAGTCACTATATTAATATGTAACAACAAACTGAGCCCACAGGAAGATAACAACCGCAGCTTAGTTCACATGAGGGACGCAATCTCTGCCTCCTCCATGCTCTGTTGTTACTGAGTTCTTGTGACAAGGGACCAAACAGACATCAACAGGAGATGTCATAGTCTGTCCTGAGTTTTGCCCCAGGCTCAGAGCGCCATACATGGGATAATAGAAATACACGGTCGTGTGTATGGGACCACAGAAATGAATGGGTCAGTGTACTAGCTGTGAAAAACACTGCTAGCACACTGAAAATGCACACAGTCATATGAATGAGGCCTTAGTCTGATACTGGAAGCAAATAGGAGCTTTCTATCACAACCAAGAACTTTATTCACATCAGTAGTGCGCTATATATGTTGTGCCTGGTTTGGGGTTTTTTTCTTAATAAAAGAGAGAGCGTTATACAGCAAATTCACCTCACTTTCTGTGTGCAGTGTATGGCTAGTTTCCAACCACCAGCTCAGAGAGGAATGTAAATTGCAGATAGTCTGCAGAGGGGAACATTGTTGAAAATTGCAAAATATAAGCGATATAATTGCCATATATAGTGTTACTGTTAATGTACACACACTATACTATTAATTTGTGCAAAGTTTGTTAAAAGGTTAAGTACTTTTAAGGTACAAAGCCATCAAATATTAAAAACAATGTAAAAATGGAGGGTGTTATACTACTTCTAGCAGTAATTGCCAACATTTGGTATCCTTCACATTGCTCTTGTGTAACTTTGGTCCACAAAGGTCATTCACTAATCCACCACACTAATACTGCCATTCTCCAAAAGGCAAATGTGTAATACTTTGTATAAATGTAACTGTGATATAAAAGGTGTCTTGCTCACATACATATATAGTTTACTGCTTGTTGCACAACACAACTACATATAATTATTTTTATACAAACACTCAGCCATTAGTTGAAAATAATTCTAGCTCCAACCAAAATCTCCTCGTATGACACATTTTATTTGGCTGTTTCTCAATGTATAGATAAATGGGTTCAGCATTGGTGTTATTATGGTGTTCAGGACAACTGCTGCTTTGTTGAAGTCTAAGGTAGATCCACTAATGAAACGCAAGCACATGAAGACAGAGCCTGAATAGAATATGAAAACAAGGATAAGGTGGGAAGAACAGGTTGAAAAAGTCTTCCATCGCTGTCCCCCAGGCTGTAGTTTAAAAATAGCTAAGATAATAAGTGTATAGGACGCCATGATGCATGTAAGTGATCCAAGAACAGTAAAAGATGAGGCCATTAGATTTAGGAGATTTATAAGGCTAATGTCTTGACAGACAAGTTTTAAAATTGGATCAATATCACAAAAAAAGTGTCCAATAACATTAGAACCACAAAATGGTAGATTGAAAAAAAGAATAGTAGGCAGTAAAGTCTCTGCAAAGCCGAACAACCAGGAACCTGCAGCAAGGTACAGGCATAATCTGTGGTTCATCACAGTAATATAATGTAGAGGTTGACATATTGCCACATACCTATCAAAAGACATAATTGCTAAAAGAAAGAAGTCAACTGAAGCTAAGACAAAATAGAAATAACACTGTAAAATACAACCCCAATAGGAGATTACACGGTTTCCAGATGCAACAACAGACAGAAACTTTGGTGTGACTGTTGTAGTAATACATATTTCTACAACTGACAAGTTAGAAAGAAAGAAATACATAGGAGTATGGAGACGCTGATGTTTCAAGGTAAGAGTGACTATGAGAATATTTCCAGCCAAAGTGATCACGTAGGAGACTAGAAGGAGCGAGAAAATACAGATCTGAAGAGATCTAGTGTAATGTAATTCTATCAGAAGAAAAGTACGAGTAGTATTAAACATTCTCATACCGCTTTGGTTTTTAATGGTCATTGTTATATCCTCCAGAAGTTGAGCCGTTACAGGAATTGATGATGTATACCTGAAACATCATGATTTTGGGTGCCACACATCCTGAGATACCTCCGTTGAAGTGACCCCCACAGCCTCTGCTCTGCTCATAATCTGCATCGTTGTAGTTGGATTCTGTCCCGCTATTAGTGACTAGTATATAAAGTGAAGATGTAGTGTTATTTAAAAAAATATTTTGGAGAATTGCTTGACCTTACAGTATGTATTGTAAAAAATTATAAAACTTATTTCAGGTAAGGCAACTTGAAAAACTGGAAAAAGTTTTTTCAAAGATAGAGTAGAAATGAATATAATAATAATAATAATAATTAAAGACAGATAGTTATATAAGCCAACAATACTAAGACCTCACTTGAAGCGAAAAAAGAGGTAATCTAAAAATTCCTAAATGAGCAGAATACTCCATAAAGGTTTGGTGAGTGACCTTAGGGAGGTATGGTGGTCTTTTAAAGTCTGTATGTCTGTATATATACAGTATATCTTTAATAAGCTGTTTGGGCCCTCAGTAACCTTATAGTTTCAGTTCTTTGTAACTGTGAATGATGGGTATATTTATATAGTTTTAATATATCACCTGAGGAGTAATATTTTATAACACCTGGGGATGTTCATGTCAGCAAATGATTCCTCTTGGATATTGAAGTCTATGTGAATTCCAAAGGGAATGAACTTTAGAATAATTGTATTGGGAGTTTTAGATGTAAGACTTTATATTAACACTTATTATTTTTCAGTTTTTCCACGGAGCCATATGTGGGCTATTTATGGAAAAAAATTGTACTTCATAAGAGTATCATTACATATTCCATATACCCTGTTTCCCCGAAAATAAGACAGCGTCTTATATTAATTTTTGCTCCCAAAGATGTGCTGTGTCTTATTTTCAGGGGATGTCTTATTTTTTTTTCAATGAAGAAGAATTTACATTTATTGCTGAACAAAAAAATGAACATTTATTATATACGGTACTGTACAGTAGTTGTCATCACAAACCAGCATAACCAGACAAACTGTGAATCCTATCAAGAATTTCTTACTACCATACCATTATTTCCATAAACAACAATTAACAGTATGGTACATTTACCAATATTTATAGTATGCATAGAAAGTAAAATTTATTCAATGACAGTTATGTCATCATCTTCTAGGACATCATCATAACAATCCAAACCATTAATTTCCCTGCACACAGTATCATGTCCCATAGTGGCCCCTGCACACAGTATCATTCCCCATAGTGGCCCCTGCACACAGTATCATGTCCCATAGTGGCCCCTGCACACAGTATCATCTCCCATAGTGGCCCCTGCACACAGTATCATGTCCTATAGTGGCCCCTGCACACAGTATTATACCGGTATGTCCTATTGTGGACCACCCATGAACAATTATTATACTCTGGGGTCTTTTCAGACCCCAGAGTATAATGATCGGAGACCCAGGGGAGGATACAAACATAAAAAAACAACGTTGCTTAACTGTTCCTCGATCCGGTCCACTCTCTGCTGCTTCGGCCTTCTTCAATGCTGGACCAGGCCGGCGTCACGTGATGCGGGCCAGCGTTGCGACGCAAAGTGACATCCCCAGCAGAATCATTACAGAAGAGTCGCGCAGCAAGGACAGGCTCTGCTTCCCGACACCAGGAGAACGCTCACCACTGCACACTCATGCGGTACAACGCAGCAGGGACATCGTACAGAATAATGGCAGCGGGACAAAGGAGGACAACAAGGAAAGCAACAGGCTCAGGATGCTGAATGGTGAAGGTAGGGGACGACAGCAGTATTACGGTATACCATATACCGTACCGGTATGTTCTGTTCGGGAATGCTGCGAAACGAAACGTCTCCTACGGTACGTCTTACTTTCGGGGGATGCCTTATATTGGGCAATTCTACAAAACCTCTCCTATGTCTTACTTTCGGGGGGTGTCTTATTTTCGGGGAAACACGGTAATGTACTAGGAAGCTTGAAAAAAATCAGAATAGGGTGCTATTATAATAATCTAGTTCACTGTGTAGCCATAATAACATTGGAGGGCCAAAACAATGGAGAGGCGGTCACTATGTTGGCGGCTATGACACCTGCTCCGCTCCTGACCTGGTATCATATTTAAAGTCCCAATATCTGCCATACTATTAACTCCTTAAGGACGCAGGGTAATTTGTACATTAATGCTTGGTGATTTTTTCATATTTTCCTTCCCTACCTTCCAAAATTCATAACTTTTTTTTTTTTTTCTGTCGATATATAAGTGAGGGCTTGTTCTTTGTGGGACAAGTTGTACTTTCATTTGGCACCATTTTGGGGTACATACAATGTTTTGATTAGCTTTCATTAACGTTTTTTGGGGGGGCCATGTGAAAAAACCCACTAACATAATTTTTTGCATTTTGTTTTTACAACATTCAGTCTGCATTAAAAATGCGAAAGTGAGGTGACCAACATACATTATTTTGCGTGCATTGTGACATATATTTTTTACTGCACTCACCGTACGAGATGAATAATGCTGTTTTTGGGTAGTGGGGGCTTATACACACTTGGGGATACCTAAAATGTTTGTTTAGTTATTTATTTTTTTGTTTACGTTATGTGTGCTTTTTTTTGTCTATTTTTTTATACTTTATTTTAAGCTTTTGGAACTTTTTTTGTATACTTTTTACTGTCCCATCTCCGATCCCCAGTGCAATGTACTGCAATGCAGAGTATTGCAGTACATCACACATAGGTTTCCTATGTGTAATAGGGAGAGGCAACCCCTCAGACCCCACTATTGTTCACGCCATCCAGGGAGTTAATCTGTCGGAGTCAGAGTATCTTCTGACTCTGTTGGCTAGTCCTGGGCCTCGGCCGTGTTACACAGCCGAGTGCCGAGAGTAATGCCGCAGTGCGCCGTACTATTAGCTATACTAATAACTATGTGCTGAGAGTGACGTAATTGTACGATACAGAGCAGTAAGGGGTTAAAGTGGATGTCAGGAAGGGGTTAAAGATCAATAAGAAAAGGAATTTACCTCTTCTACATGTTAATATTTTTGATTGTTATTTACAATGAATGACTAATACAGTGGGGAAAAAGTATTTAGTCAGCCACCAATTGTACAAGTTCTCCCACTTAAAAAGATGAGAGAGGCCTGTAATTGTCATCATAGATAGACCTCAACTATGAGAGACAAAATGAGAAAGCAAATCCAGAAAATCACATTGTCTGATTTTTTAAGAATTTATTTGCAAATTATGGTGGAAAATAAGTATTTGGTCACCTACAAACAAGCAAGATTTCTGGCTCTCACAGACCTTTAACTTCTTCTTTAAGAGGCTCCTCTGTCCTCCACTCATTATCTGTAGTAATGGCACCTGTTTGACATTGTTTTCAGTATAAAAGAGACCTGTCCACAACCTCAAACAGTCACACTCCAAACTCCACTATGCTGAAGACCAAAGAGCTGTGGAAGGACACCAGAAACAAAATTGTAGACCTGCACCAGGCTGGGAAGACTGAATCTGCAATAGGCAAGCAGTTTGGTGTGAAGAAATCAACTGTAGGAGCAATAATTAGAAAATGGAAGACATATAAGACCACTGATAATCTCCCTTGATCACGGGCTCCACGCAAGATCTCACCCCGTGGGCTCAAAATGATCACAAGAATGGTGAGCAAAAGTCCCAGAACCACACGGGGGGACCTAGTGAATGACCTGCAGAAAGCTGGGACTAACGTAACAAAGGCTACTGTCAGTAACACACTACACCGCCAGGGACTCAGATCCTGCAGTGCCAGACATGTCCCCCTGCTTAAGCCAGTTCATATCCGGGCCCGTCTGAAGTTTGCTAGAGAGCATTTGGATGTTCCAGAAGAGTGTTGGGAAAATGTCATATGGTCAGATGAAACCAAAGTAGAACTGTTTGGTAGAAATACAACTCGTCGTGTTTGGAGGAGAGTGAATGCTGAGTTGCATCCAAAGAACACCATACCTACTGTGAAGCATGGGGGTGGCAACATCATGCTTTGGGGCTGTTTCTCTGCAAAGGGACCAGGACGAGTGATCCGTGTACATGAAAGAATGAATGGGGCCATGTATCGTGAGATTTTGAGTGCAAACCTCCTTCCATCAGCAAGGGCATTGAAGGTGAAACGTGGCTGGGTCTTTCAGCATGACAATGATCCCAAGCACACCGCCAGGGCTACGAAGGAGTGGCTTTGTAAGAAGCATTTCAAGGTCCTGAAGTGGCCTAGCCAGTCTCCAGATCTCAACCCCATAGAAAACCTTTGGGAGGAGTTGAAAGTCTGTGTTGCCCAGCGACAGCCCCAAAACATCACTGCTCTAGAGGAGATCTGCATGGAGGAATGGGCCAACATACCATCAACAGTGTGTGCCAACCTTGTGAAGACATACAGAAAACGTTTGACCTTTGTCATTGCCAACACAGGATATATAACAAAGTATTGAGATGAACTTTTGTTATTGACCAAATACTTATTTTCCACCATAATTTGCAAATAAATTCTTTAAAAATCAGACAATGTGATTTTCTGGATTTGTTTTCTCATTTTGTCTCTCATAGTTGAGGTCTACTTATGATGTCAATTACAGGCCGGCCTCATCTTTTTAAGTGGGAGAACTTGCACAATTGGTGGCTGACAAAATACTTTTTTCCCCACTGTATGCTGATATTTAGACAAAATATTATATTTTTCAAAGTGACCTTGACAAAAATAAATGATTGCTTCTTTACCATGTGGCTGAAATAGCCACTGGGTCACTGTTGTTTTGCACATCAGGGATCAAATGGCAGTACCCTTGTGCCACAACCCAATGGAGGCAACCAGAGGATGGGAGTAGTATTTGTCAACGGTAGGCTAGAAACTCAACCAGACTCCTCCAGTCCACCTCCTGTGGTTCGCTACAACCAGCATTATGGTGCTCTAACTCCAATTCATTTATGAAAACATAGGAAATATGGTTCAAATTTGGAAAAAAATTGCAATAATACGAAATATACGAAATGATCTATTTTTCAGACAGTCATAACACCCAAATTAGTTAATACATATTATTTACCATATCTCTGCTTTATGTTGGCAGCATTTTTCAAATTTCCTTTAATTTTTCTAAAATTTTCCAATTTTTCTAAAAACTTTTCCAAAACCCACTTTGTTTATTTCTGAAGGAGGTTTTAGGCTAAGGTTGCACGTTACAGAACAAAAAAATGCTGTGTTTTACAGTACCAGCAAAGTGAATGAAAATACAGCATGTCAATTTTACCTGTGGAAACGCTTGTGTTTTCCCTATAGAATAAGGGAAGATAAACCACTTAGAAAAACGTATCAAAAACACAATGAAATGCAATGCGTTTACGCTGCATTTTTTCGCTGCATTTTTTTAACTGTTGTTCCGTAATGTGGGGCCTTAGCCTTAAAGACCTATACAAATCTCCCCATTCCCCATTTTCAAACCTGCACCTCTCAAATAATTCAAAACCGTATTTAGCAAGTTTGTTAACCTTTTAACTGTTTCACAGTTTCACAGCAGTTAAAATAAAAAGGGGGTGAAATATAAACATTTCATTTTTTTCAATAATATGTTCATCTAGCTCTAAAATTTACACATTCACAAGGGGTGAAAGGAAAAAATGTATCACACAAATTGTTATGCAATTTCTCCTGAGCAAAAAAATATCCCACACATAGATGTAAAATACTGTTTGAGCACACGACAGCATTTCAAGAGGATGGAGCGCCACTGGGCTTTTGAAGGGAAGATTTTGCTATAATCGTTTTCAGGCAAACTATTCATTGCAGAACCCCTAAGTAACCAGAACAGTTGAAACCTCCAAACCATTTTGGAAACTACACCTCTCATAGAATTTATCAACCTTTATTAACATTGGGACATGAAAATTATTTTTCATTCTCACAAGGGGTTAAAGGAGAAATAGCACCACACAATTTGTTACACAATTTCTACTAAACAGAACAATACCACATATATGGTTGTAAACTGCTGTGTGGGGCTTGGAATGGAAAGAGCACTATTTGGCTTTTGGAGGGCAGATTTTGCTGGAATAGTTCTCTGGTGCAATGTCTCATTTGCATAGCCCCTAAAATACCAGTACAACAGAAAGCCATCAAAATTTATCCCATTTTGGAAACGTCACCTCCTAAGGATTTTATCAAGGGTTTTAGTGAGCATTTTGACTCCATAGGTGTTTTTAATAAAATGGTGCTTGAGCCACAAGGGTGTAAAGGTGTAAATGCACCCCACAATTTATTATGAGTACAGAAATACCCTGCATGTGGATGAAAACTGTTATTAGGGCATAGAGAAGGACAAAGTAGGTTTTTTGTGGGCAGAACCTTTGTAGGTGACATGATGCATTTGGCAGAGCCCCTAAGGTTCCGATGAAGTGAAAAGTATGAGAAAGTGACCTCCATTTTGGAAACTGCACCCTACAAAAAAATTATCAAGGGGTGTAATCATCATTTTGAACCTAGAGATGCTTTCCAATAATAAATGCGTAGTGGATGATGCCACCCTAACCAATGGATCCTTCCCTTCCGTCTTCAAACATGCTACTGTCACACCTATACTCAAGAAACCCTCCCTGGACCCATCCTCTCCAGCCAACTATCGCCCCATCTCATTGCTCCCGTACGCCTCAAAATTACTGGAGCAACACGTCCACTCCGAACTATCCTCCTATCTCTTGTCCAATATGCTCTTTGACAGACTACAGTCAGGCTTCAGAACCCACCACTTCACAGAAACTGCCCTAACCAAGGTCACTAACGACCTTCTAACTGCCAAAGCCAAACGTCACTACTCTGTCCTCCTCCTCCTTGACCTCTCCTCTGCCTTTGACACAGTCGACCATTCCCTCCTGCTAGAAACGCTCTCATCCCTTGGCATCTCAGACCTGGCCCTTTCCTGGATCTCATCATACCTCACCAACCGCACATTCAGCGTCTCCCACTTGCACACCACCTCCCCGCCACGCCCTCTTTCTGTAGGTGTCCCCCAAGGCTCCGTCCTAGGACCCCTCCTGTTCTCAATCTGCACCCTAGGCCTTTTCCAACTCATAGAATCCCATGGTTTCCATTACCATTGCTATGCTGACGACACCCAAATAAATCTCTCTGGACCAAACATTACCTCCCTGTTGTCTAGAGTCTCAGTATGTCTAGCAGCCGTAGCCTCCTTTTTCTCCTCCCGCTTTCTCAAACTCAGCATGGAGAAAACGGAGTTCATAATCTTCACCCCTCCATGCACGACCCCCCTACCTGACCCATCTATCAAAATTAATGGAACCACTCTCACCCCAGTCCCACAAGCCCGCTGCCTTGGGATAACCTTAGACTCTGACCTATCCTTCAAGCCACATATTCAAACCCTCAACACCTCTTGCTGCCTCCAACTCAAGAGCATCCATCGAATCCGCTCCTTCCTCACCCCTGAAACTACAAAGATGCTAGTCCATGCCCTCATAATCTCCTGCCTAGACTACTGTATCACCCTTCTCCATGGCCTCCCAACTAACACCCTCGCCACCCTCCAGTCCACCTTAAACTGTGCTGCTCGCCTAATACACCTCTCCCCCCGTTCTTCATCGGCCGCCCCCTCTGCCAATCCCTTCACTGGCTACCCGTTGCCCAGCGAAAAGAGTTCAAATTACTAATGCTGACATACAAAGCCATCCACAATCTGTCCCCTCCATATATCTGCGACCTAATCTCCCGCTACCTGCCAACGCGTAACCTCCGATTCTCCAAAGACCTCCTACTCCACTCTGCACTCATCTATTCCTCACACAATCGTCTCCAAGACTTCTCCTGTGCATCCCCCATACTCTGGAACTCATTACCAAGACACATAAGACTGACACCCAAAGTCACAAGCTTCAAGAAGGCCCTGAAGACTCACCTATTCAGGAAGGCCTACAACCTCCAATAACACTGTCACCACACCACCACCTGAACAGCCTCTCCCCCCACCTTCTGTCTCTCTCCCTCTTCCCCCATAGATTGTAAACCCTTGCGGGCAGTGCCCTCTTTCCCACTGTGCCAGTTGGTCTCTGTTAGCATTATCTGTTTTGTATATCTGGTGTACCGTATATAAATCCGCAAATGTAAAGCACCATGGAATTAATGGTGATATATAAATAAATAAACAATAATAATAATATACAAATATATGCTATTTCAGTGCCCAGTATGTCATGTCCAGCTTGTGGCAGTAAAAAGTCAGTTATTTATTTTAATTCCTGATTTTAGAAACACCTAACATGTGGCCCTAATCTTTTGCATGGAAATATGACAGGACTCAGAAGTGAAAGAATACCATGACAGATTGAGATTATTTACACTGCAATGGTGGGCTATTGCAGAGGCTAAAATAAAAAAAAACTCTCAAAATTTGACCTCATTTTAGAAACTACATCCCTGAAGGTATTTCTTAAGCAGTGATCAAATTGAGCCTAAGGCTGTGTTCACACTATCATTATTAATGTCCGTTGTCGTTATCATCATAGGATGGCAGCAACGGACATTTAATGTGGCAGAGAACGGACATAGACTGAGTCTGTATGCATTCCCATTGACACTAATGTAAACAACATGAAGGACGCTATCTTCCGTCATGTTTATTTTTTTTTTTAGATGTATGACTTTTTCTTCCATCACAAAAGTAAACAAGAAGGCAGCGTCCTTCATGTTGTTTACATTAAAGTCAATGGGAACTGACACAGACTCAGTCTGTGTCTGTTCTCTGCCATAGTTTATGCCCGTTGCTGTCATCCTATGATGGATGACTGCAACGGACATTAACAACGGTAGTGTGAACTCAGTCTTAGAGTGCTTCCTAATAATTAATGTGCAAAGTGAAAATTGAATTTTTTTTGAAGAAATATGTCATTTCAGTGTCCAATATGTTGTGCCCAATTTGTGTCAACAGCGACATGCACTCCTACAATTATCCTAGGCAAAAAAACATTTTACATGTAGACATAAACTGATGTTTGGGCATATTGCTGGGCTCAGACTGGAAGTAGCAATGTACTTTTTGACTTTTGAAGTGTAGATTTAGAAGGACCGGTTTTGAACGCCATGTTGCCTTTGCAGACTTTCGCAGGTGTCAGTGAAGTGAAATTTCCCAAGAAGTGGCCCCAATTTGGAAATACTTCCCTCAGGGAATTTATCAAGGAGTGTAATGGGCATTTTGATCCCTCAGGCATTGCATTAATTTAGTTTCTGGAAATGGGTGCAACTGAAATGTTAAATTTGCAATTTTTCCATGGACACATCATTTCAGTGGCCAATATGTTGTGCCCTGCCAGTGTTAACAGGGACACACACTCCAAAAACTTTTAAGCATCTTATCCTGGGTACAACAGCTTTGGTAGTGTTTGTCTTTCACATAAGCTGGGCGCAACAAATTTTGCACTGAAATGATGTGTTTCTGGAAAAATTGCAATTTTCAGTTGTCACGATTAGCTGTGCATTCATTCTTGGAAATTAAATTAATGCAACACTTCTATTTCAGGGTCTCTGAAAAGTGGCATGGCATCCAAAAAACAACTATATTTATGCTCCAAACCAAATGGTGCTCCTTCCCTGCTGTGTGCCCAAACAGCAGTTAATACCCACACTTGCCATTGTTAAGTGGGTTATCCTGGGTTCACCAATGTCATATTTGAGCACACAGCTTGGTGCCAAAGGGAAGGAGCTCTGTTTGGATTCTGTATTTGCAGAATTCCTAAAGAATACCCTGGGAATTTGCCCCATTTGAAAACTGCATGCCCCAAAGACAGTGGACCTAGCTTTTCTGCTGCCTGAGGAAACCTATAGAAAGCCCCCCCACAAAATAAAGACCGACCCGGCGATCTTATGATCTTTGGTTCCGCGTTGGGGAATCGTAGGCCACGCCTCTTCACTGTGTATTTGCCTCACACACAGTATAACGCCCCCTCTACTGGCCCCCACAGTATATTATCCCCTTTATTGGCCCCCACACAGTGTAACAGCCCCTTTCCAGACCCTCACACAGTAAATTGTCCAAAAATAACAAACACTTATACTCACCTTGTTTCTCCTTTACCTCTCTTTGGCATCTTTGAGGCATCCTGCCGCATCTGACATTCTCCTCAAACTGCTGTATGACAGCACACACTGCAGGGGTCACCGCTGAGGCCCAATAACATGGGACATGCTGAGCATCCTGATGTAGTGGCGCTCAGTGTGCCCCATGTGACCACTGAGGCCTAATCACAGTTTGTGCCAAGAGACACCGCCTGAGGCTGTCGCCTCATGGCAGGTTCGGCATAGTGAATATTAATTTCTCAGATGTGAATGCACAGCAGATGGTGAATAGTGAATATGTAAGATGAATGGAATACATTGGGTACAACAAATTTCCCACTATTTTCCCACTAGCAACTAGAATTCGGGGGACATTTTGGGGAAGTCAGTTCTGGTGTATTTTCCCTTGTAAGCCTGGGGTACACTATGATATATGCATGCACAGCTTTTACATTTCCTTTCTTGTCACAGCCAGTTTTGTGAGTTTTTTTGTAGTCACATTGTATAAGCCAGGACTGACATGAGGAATTTGAAGGCCTCATATAGGCAAATTTTTCAGGCTCCATGCACATTTGGTGGCTGAAGGACGAGGTACTCGGTGTGTCATGGAATAAGGTTATGGGACGCTACAGAAAAGTTATTATAATGGGACTTGTATCTATAATGCTGAGAGTAGATTACCTCTCCAAATTTTTCTTCACGTGAGCATTGGATGCTTTGTCAGAGGCCTCCATTGCAGGTAAATAAAAATTCTAAAACATTAGTGCAGTGGTTGTGCTATTGTGTTGGGTAGTATGCCTCCCTTTGTACAGTATAATGCCCCTTAGTTCCCATTCTGTCAGCCTCCGGTATCTGCAGACGTTGATCCCGTCCATAACTTGGCAGCAGGTAGAGGACCCTGTAGCAGTACACATCACTGAAGCCTCCTTCACCGCTCCTGCATTAGTTTACTGACTGCAATGTGTTACTACACAGGAGGCTGAGTGACATGTGCAGTCACATGGCCTTCCATTCGCTGCCAAGTTATAAATGGGGTTGGTGTCTGCAGGTGCTGAGACTGACAGAATGGGAGAGATGATCAACTATAAAGCTCAGAGGAGGTAAGTTGCCTTGGAGTTATAGCTTTTGTACCACTTTTGGCATGCATGCCATGGGTTTCCAAACCCTAGGGTATGGAAGCACAGGGAACCTATGGCTCCATGCTGTGCATTGATATGAGGCTCAAGTGGACTGCTGCTACCTGAGCCTCTCAACCATACCAACAAAGCAGAAGTGAAGTTATTAGTATTTACTGCACTTACGCTGACATCAGTAACAGTGAATACTAATTGAAATCGAGCAGTTGGCGGCAGTGCCTTACTCTTGTTCACTGCAGAGGTGCAAGCAGTGGGGACACAAAACGGTAGGCAGAGCAGTAGATGAAAGAAGCCCACTCGATGAAAGGAGCCCACTCGGTCACAGCTCTAAGGAAAAGCCCCCCGTGGACTTAGAGTAACATCCCATGAGCTTAATTTCTGTCCGGGCCCCTTTACCTTAGAGCTGTGACCAGGCTGCTGACTGAAGTCCTGCCAGTACTGCCCTCTTGGTGGCTCTAGTCCGAGCTATAATTTTAAAATTTTTCTGGTGATTTTTTTTTTTTTGCGGGATGAAATGCACTTTTCAATTATACCATTTTGAGATTCCTATATCTTGACTAAATTTTAGAGGGTGGAATTCAAAAAAACATCTCTTGTACATAACATTTAAATTTTTTGCTGTTCACAATACAGCATTAGAAAAATGTGTACCTTTATTGTTATGATGATACTTTTTTTGTATTTTATTTTTTTGTGTTAATAATTTTTTCAGAATAAAAAACATCGCCATCTTCTGAGAGTTATAACATTTTATATTTCTGTAGAACGCTGGTTGAATGGTTAATTTTACAGGTCAAACTGTGCTTTCTGTTGGTACTGTTTTGGGGTAAACACGGCTTTTTGATCACCTTTTATTCCATATTTTGCAAGGTGATATAGCAATAAATCTTTTGTTTTTTTCCTTTTTATTTCTTTTTACAATATTCAACATGCAGGTTAAATTTTGTTATAGTTTTATTGTGTGGTTTGGTATGTATGTTTATTACTGTTATTATTTTTATTTTTTACATAATTTTCTATAGAAAAGGGGAATTTTTAAGGTTTTAATTTGTTTATTCATTTATTTTTTTAAATGCTTTTGAGCATTTTTTCATCTATATTTTTACATTTTGTTCTGACTAGGGGACTTCAAGCAGTGATCTTCTGATCGCTGGTTCAGTAATATACACTGCAATACTGCAATACTCATGTCTTATCTTACAGGAGAGGACACAAGCAGACATGGAGTCACTGATCAGACCCCGGGTTGTCGTTAAAATGCATCAGTACCCCAAACACATGAGGGTTAAGTGATCAGAGGGCATTCATTTCTACAACCCGTTGATGAGTGACCGCTAAGGGTTTAGAATCTGTGATCAGAGTTAACCCTGACCATGGGGTCTAGAGCAGGGTGTCAGCTGTATGAGCGAGCGTCATGTTACTTTCTTACCTCAAGGCCTTGGGGGCTGCACAGTATTATTGCCGACTATGTTGCCAACATATTCGCACACAGATACACAGGAAAATATGACAGGTAATTTTACTAGAATAGTAAGTTGGGAATTATTGACAGATCTATTTATTTCTTGATAGAAAACTTGGAACTGCTGGAGCATCTGTAAGGCCCTGTTCATATAACATTTAGAGCTTACTTTCGAGGTTTACAGCTCTTTATTGGGGTCAGACCATATTGAACTGTCAGTTTGCAGAAGAATGCAAAGTAATGCAGATCATGGTAAATGACTGACCAATATTTTGTGAGCTTGATCCTGATTTAGGGGTAACAATGATGTCTTTGGAGCTGTACTCAGCAGGGATGATTCCCTGGTTTCTGTTGTTGTGAATGGTAGACTTTGAGTTGTGTGGCATTTCCATTTTTTTCTAAAGAAGGGTTCCAGTCACCTCTGTGACTCTGTAAAGCTTGTTTAATTGTTACCACCTATGTCTGCCTACTTAATTTCACCATTCTTAAGTGGAAAAAACAGTTATACCGCTCGCAAAAAAAGACATATTTTAAGGGATTTCTAGGGTAGACCTTTCAACATCCACACCCCTGCCATTTAACTTTAAGAAAGAAGTACTGCGATGGACTCTTCACCTCTACTTTCAAAATAGGACATTACTTGCTGATATATTTTGGATCTCCACACTTCCAGCAAAGCTGTGTTTGGAGAAACTATGTTTTAGTGCCCCCTCTACCCCATCCTGAAGGTTTTAGATGGGCAGCATCCTTTTGAACTGCTTTAACAGATTCAAGCATCCCATCAAATAAAGTTAGGTCTTTCAATTTTTTTTTTGAGGGCCTAAAAGTTCACATGGGCACTCTTCCCAGGTTCTTCCATACAAACTGTTGTACCGTTTCGTCCTCCTTTTGGCAAAGGGAATAAACTTTTCCTGGAGATCCACTGCAGTTGTAATATTCCCTTATTGCACCTCAAGTTTAAACAAAATATGTTCTAGAGTCTTCTTCTGGTCAGGTGGCAGGGCTAGCACATTCTGTTGGACATCTCCTTCCAGCAAATTTAAAGCTAAATGTGCCTGGTGTATATGCAGGATGTGATATAGATCGGCAATCACTCTCAATCTTTCAGTCCGTCCAACAATTGGATATCTTTCCCATTGTGTTTTGAGACATTCAGCAAAACTGTCCCTATTAGAATCAGGACCAGGGTGGAGACTGCAGTTGATGTGGTTGCTTCTCTGGTATCCTTCCTGTCTCTCATCAATGGGCTAGTTCCTACTGACTGTGCAAAGAAGTAAGGGGGTCAGTGTAATGTCCCGGTACTGCTCGTCCCTTTCCCTTTAATAGTCTTTGCAGACAGAGATAGTATGGACATTTACGTACGAGGTAAAAAGGTATCTCCCCATTCCTTCCTTTATACATATTTCACAAGAGCCAGAACACACATGAAAGGCTATGTAGGCGTTGGCCTTTTCCAGTAAATTCACCACGGCCACCTTGTGGATGTTTTGTAAACTGAAACTGTCTATACTTTTCATTGTGATTTATGTCTGTGATTGCATCATCATATTGTGTTAATGTAGGGAGTGTCCAGTATAATCAGGTGACATCCAGAACCAATCAGGCTCCCTTGATTGGCCTGGAGGAGGGTTCGAGCTACATCCCTCTCTGGAGAGGGTTGGAAACCCTGCTGGTCGGTGTGTGAGCAAGTCTGCTCATGTGGGTGAAAGTTGGAAGACATGCTAGTCAAGTCAGGACCCGTATCAGTCCACTTCAACCAGAGATGTCTTTTCCTCTGTGCTCAAGTTTCTCCTTAGAGAGGGTTTTCCTCTGAAATCACAAGTCTGCAAGTACTAAAAGGCCTACTGACCTGTTTATCCATACACCTGGGAACTCCACACTCATCTCTCTACAAGTAAGTCTTTGGGATGAAGATATATTAAAAGAGCCAATAGCTAGTCTGACAGAACTTGAGGGTCTCCCGCTGTCAACTCACCCGTCTTCTCTTATACATGTGTGTACCCAGTTCGTTGACAGATAACCCCCTGGATACAGGCCATCCTTCTCAGTATACCAAAGTTAAACTACCCAAGTCAAGCACATAAAAGTTAATTAAGCCAAAGCACCTTTGCCCAAAGCCCTATCACCTGCTTAACTGGACACTATCTATAGGGATTAAGGTATTTTATGTGGAGAGTTCTTTCCTCATCTGTACATTTGTATTACCTCGTCCTGCTAGTAAAAGAACAACGACTACCCACGAGACCTGGTTGTCTGTCATCATCGTCAGGTACCACGAGTGGGCGGGTAGTCGGGGACATCAAAAAGGCTTTTGTACACATTCGAGGTCAAGGGTCATGCTACAAGCCGGCCACATCCTACATTCTACCTGTGACATCGTTCCTGGCCCTCTTGAGTGTTGCATCAGACCTTACCAAGATCTTTTTGGCCTATGAGTGGTGTAACTGGTTTCCTAATTTAAGGATGGTAGAAAGAAGCACAAAGGGGAAAACAGATGTTGTGGTAAAGTGGCAAAGTCTCACAAGTGGCCAGGGCAATTTTAACAAATCGGTGGGCCCAGTGCAAAGGTTTCATAAGTGGGCACCCCCAACACCACCATTTAGACATATGTGACCCACACAAATTATAATGCCTCTGCAGTGACATTTTACATTGACCTGTCCCCACAGACATTAACCTGTCCCCCCCAGTGGCCCCTCAGACATTATATTATAATGTTCTCCTCCAGTACCACCCACAGTATAAAGTCCCATGCCTGGTCCACTTACAGTATAATCTCCCTCTCCTGGTTGCCCCCTCAAATGTATGTCTCCCTCCAGTTTCCCCCACAGATTCTTGTCCCCTTCCAGGTATCCTCCACAGTATCATGTCCCCCTTCTGCTACCCCCAAAATTTCATGTCTCCTTCCAGAGGCTGCCCCCACTATTTATATCCCTCTCCAGATTGCCACCACTGTTTTATAGTGGCCTCCATGCAGAATAATGTCCCATAGTGGCCTCCATATCGTATAATGTCCAATAGCAGCCCTCTACATAGCATCATGGCCCCTCCACACAATATAATGTTTCACAGTACCCCCTCCACACAGTATAGTATCCCATAGTGACCCCTCCACACAGTATGGTTCCTACAAATTTTTGGGGTTAGCCACTCATGAGCTACTATTGTACCCTGGGGTCTCTTCAGACCCCAGAGTATAATAAGCAGAGACCCAGGAGAGGTGATCCATCGGCTCAGGTGCTGGTCTTTGGGCCTCTTCTGGTCTCAGAGACATTGTAAATGATGTCAGAGTCTAATTGTAGGCCTCAGCGGCCACGTGGGTTATGTCAGTGTCATTATACATCCTGTTTGGTAGATGTCCACTGGTCGGATGATATCAGTAAATAGTACTTGTAAATGATATCTTTAACTAGATTTGTTAATGGAAAGATAAAGGAGTTATGTACTTTAGACAATAGCAATGCAAAAACATTTTTTTAAAGGGTTTAATTGAATAATAATAGCAAAACATACTAAGGCAATATATATATAAATTGGGTATTGGTAATCATACTGATCTGTGGAATCAAAATAAAATTTATAAATAATTAATAGTTAATAAAATTGAGCCAACGAATTATAGTTAGAGATGAGCAAACTGGTTTGTAACAAACCGGTTTTGACCTGAATTCTCCAAAAAATTAATTTTTTAACAAAATCAAAACTTTTTCAATACATCTTGGATGCATTAAAATAGCTACCACCACATGTAACACGAGGTAGAAGATCATAGGAGAAAGGATCACATTGTCTCTATGACCTAGGTAGGCTTCTGGCATTACCTGACAGTCTTTCAGCCAATCATGAGTGGTGGGTGGAAAGGTTACATTGCTCATGTTATATGAGCATATAGGATGCTGCAAAGAGAGGAGTCATTTTGTGACAAAACAGGTTAGGGAAAGAAGTCTCATGTAGCTAAAGCAATTATAATGCATATATAGTGGGGGAAAAAACACAAATATTGCAATAGTACTACAGAATTATACAGAGGAGAGTTCTGGAGCATAGTTTAGTCAGATTTAAGCAATTTTTAGTCAGGTTTTAGGCAAAGTCAGGACGAAGGTCTGTACTATCCTGTGATTGCTCCACTGCGTTGAACATACACTGACCAGGTTATATTTTCAGTGCCAAAAATCTCATTTTGATAAGATTTTTATGCGATAGAGCTAGTGCTAAATCTCATCTCAAGTATTTTTTTGCAATAGTTTTTTTTGTTAAAAATGCAGAAAAATTGCTATTGTCATTCCAAAAATCCAATAAGATTCAAGCAGTGCATTCTACTCTAATAGAAAAAAAAGAAAAGAGTTACAACTCATCCTACTTTTATATATTGTAATCTAGTCAGGTACTGGTGCCCGGAAACAGGGCCCTCGTACTTTCAGGGCATTTGAATCTCAACACTGCAATGTGTGGAATCCAACACCGAAAGAACAAATAATATTTAACTTTTAATTCTTCATGTTAAAAATGCCATAAAAATAATGGCGAATGGTGAATTTTGATTGCTTACGTGTTTCGAGGCAAGTTGCCTCTTTGTCATAGCATATCTGTAACTATGACCAAGAGGCAACTTGACTAGAATCGCGTAAGCAATCAAAATTCACCACTAGCCTTTCATTTCATGGTGTTCTACTCTAATCCCTCATTCACACGACCGAGTTTCACTTTTGCGTTCTAAATTATTATTGTGAAAAGGTGACAGGTAAGATTCTGGAAGGTCGATATATCTCTCCCAGATTCCTTACTTATGTGTGGTAGACCAGGTATAACCTTAAGCTGGGAGAAAGCTGTCTTTTGTTAACCTCTTCCTCTCCTACTAGGGAGGAGCCTTCAACCACAGGTGGAAGCTGGGCCTCATTAAAGGCCTATAAAAGGTTGGCTAGTTCTCACTACTGAGCAGTTCCTGGGGGAGAAAGGAGGGGCCGGGTTCTGTCTTAATACTGTGAAAGTTGGTGAACTACTGTTATTGTTTTTTGCCCTGTTTCTTTGACCGTGTGGCTGGAGCAAGCCACACATACAGTTAGGGTGGTCCTTGTATAGTTAGTCGCTCAGACGAGCAGGTTTTTTGTTACCGTTTTACCTGACTGTTAAGGCAAATTTTGTTTTGCTGTTTTTTGATGATACTAACTGTTAGGGTTGTAAGGAAGGTTGGGATGGAAGGACGTTCACAAGGGGAACAGGCAGCTGGGACTGTGACCTATAGCCCCAAGACTAAAAATGGGGACCAATCCCGTACACGCTGCTGGTGGTGCCATGGGTTAGGTCATGTTGCTGCCCACTGTCCCCTGATGACTGAGCCCATGCACTGCAGCTGTTCCAAGCGGGTATCCCTGTTTGCTCACCCTGCTTGTTCGGCAGAAACTGTGTCTGAACCTCATATGTGTACCATGACTGTAACAGAGCGTGCTGTACTGGCTCTCCTGAACTCTGGGAGCTTGGTAAACCTGGTTCACCGTGATCTGGTCGACCCTGCACTGTACAGTGGACAAACTGTTGGGGTCTAATGCATACATGGTGAAATTAGGGAGTATCCTGTTGCAGAGGTCACCATCAAAACTATCTCTCGTACAGCCTGTCACAAAGTGGGTGTGGATAACTCCCTCTTCCATAGTGTGATCATAGGGAGGGAAAAAACAGAACCTGAAAATACCCTGTCCTGAAAATGCTAATGTTGGTAATGTCTTGCCTAATGTTAACCCTGAACCCTTTGATCCTGACAGAGAAACACCAGCTGTAGGGGTGACCCAAGGTGATAATAATTTTCCTCTGTCTGTGTTAGCTGGTGATGCTGAAAGTCAGGAGAAGGTTTCCGAGATGCCTGAGCTCGAGGTGTCCCATGACAATTTTGGGACCGCTCAAATTAGAGATCCTAATCTGTCTCATACCAGGGAAAATGTAAAGGTGGTAAACGGTGAACCCCAGTATCCTGGGGCTGACAAGGAGTTCCCCTATATGTCCACGAACCAGGACCTATTGTATAGGGTGAACCAGATACGGGGAGAAATTGTCGAACAATTGGTGGTGCCCCGGTCCTATCAAAGAGTGGTTTCAGATTTGGCACATAAACACGTGCTGGGAGGACACTTGGGTTATGAGAAAACCAAAGAACGCATATTACAGCGTAGTGTAGATAGACATGAGCAAGAGTACTGTAGCTCCTGCCCAGTGTGCCAACTCACCGCTCCACTGTCACACTTCAGGAGCCCTTTAGTACCCCTGCCTATTATAGAGGTCCCCTTTGAACGTATAGCCATGGATTTGGTAGAACCTCTTGTAAAGTCTGCCCGGGGACATCAGTACATGCTAGTGGTATTGGATTATGCTACCCGGTACCCTGAAGCTGTGCCCCTCAGATATAATTCAGCAAAGTTAATTGCAAAGGAGCTTTTTTACATGTTTTCTCAGACAGGTATTCCTAAAGAGATCCTGAACGATCAAGGGACCCCCCAGACAGATGGCCTGGTTGAGCGGTTTAATAAAACCCTTAAGGGAATGTTAAAAAGAGTGGTTAGCAAAGATGGCAAGGATTGGGATTATTTACTGCCATATCTCATGTTTGCAATCCGAGAGGTACCCCAGTCCTCCACAGGTTTCTCTCCATTCTAATTAGTGTATGGTAGACACCCACGAGGGCTCTTAGATATTGCTAAGGAAGCTTGGGAACAGGAACAAACTCCGTACCATAGCATTATTGAGCACATTACCCAGAAGCAAGATCAATGACGGCAGTAATACCAATTGTAAAGGAGCATATGGAGCAAGCCCGGTTGGCTCAAGGCCGTGTTTATAACAAGAAGGCTAAGCTCCGAACCTTTAACTCAGGTGATCGGGTATTAATGCTCGTACCCACAGTAGATAGAAGTAAATTTCTAGCCAAGTGGCAAGGCCCATATGAAATAATTGAAAAAGTGGGTGATGTAAAGTTTACAAAGTTTACCAGCCGGGCAGGAGAAAGCCCGAGCAAATATATCATGTGAATTTGTTAAAACCCTGAAAAGACAGAGAATCCTTGTCGGCCATAAGTACACCTAGAGAAGTTACTGCTAAAACAGGGGGTGCACAGGGTAAGGATTTTCCTGAGGTACAAATAGCTGAGACCCTATCCAGGGTACTGGTACAAGAGGCAAAATAATTTGTACAGAGAAATAATGATGTATTTTCTGACTTACCTGGGCGTACTGATCTGATAGAGCATGACATTGTCACCGAGCCGCAGGTACGAATCAATCTAAAGCCGTACCGAATACCTGAAGCTCATAGACAGGCCATATCCAAGGAGGTAAACGATAGCCCTTGGGGTGATTGAAGAGTCTAAGAGCGCATGGTCAAACCCAATTCTAAGTTTGATGCCTACCCTATGCCAAGAGTAGATGAGCTAATTGAAAGGTTGGGAACTGCCAGGTATTTCTCTACTCTCGACTTAACAAAAGGGTACAGGCAGGTACCGCTCACAGAGAGCGCTAAAGAAAAAACAGCGTTTGTCACCCCAGATGGTCTGTTTCAGTACGTGACTATGCCTTTTGGGTTACATGATGCTCCTGCAACCTTCCAGCGGCTGATGGACAAAATCCTTAAGCCACATCGCCGGTACGCTTCAGTCTATCTTGATGATTTTGTCATCTTCAGTCCTGATTGGGAAAGTCACTTGCCGAAAGTCCAAGCTGTACTAGATTCCCTTCGGGCAGCCGGGCTAACTGTTAACCCCAAGAAGTGTGCCTTGGGCCTTGAAGAAGCCCGGTATTTGGGGTACACAATAGGAAGGGGGATAATAAAACCCCAAGTTAATAAAGTAGAGGCTATCCAGAATTGGCCCCGTCCCTTGAGTAAGAAGCAAGTGAGGGCTTTCCTGGGAATGATTGGATATTATCGCAGGTTTATACCCAATTTTGCCTCTATTGCAGCTCCCTTGACTGACCTTACCAAGGGAGGTAAATCTAGTCTCATCAAGTGGAGTGAAGAGGCTGAGGGCGCATTCCGGGAGCTAAAATCAGTCCTATGTAAGCGACCAGTTTTGATTACTCCCGACTATGCCAAAGAATTTGTGGTAGTAGTATAAAAGGTATCGCCTGATTTCTTCACTCTTCCAAAGAATTTGTGGTACAGACTGACGCCTCTGATGTAGGGCTAGGCGCAGTGCTTTCACAAGAAATTAAAGGTGAGGAACATCCAGTCACCTACTTACAGTGGGGAAAAAAGTATTTAATTAGCCACTAATTGTGCAAGTTCTCCCACTTAAAAAGATGAGAGAGGCCTGTAATTGACATCATAGGTAGACCTCAACTATGAGAGACAAAATGAGAAGACAAATCCAGAAAATCACATTGTCTGATTTTTAAAGAATTTATTTTCCACCATAATTTGCAAATAAATTCTTAAAAAATCAGACAATGTGATTTTCTGGATTTGTTTTCTCATTTTGTCTCTCATAGTTGAGGTCTACCTTTGATGTCAATTACAGGCCTCTGTCATCTTTTTAAGTGGGAGAACTTGCACAATTGGTGGCTGACTAAATACTGTATATATAGTACACATTCCATGTTTTGTTGCATTTCATGTAATTATTTCCCAGACCTGTTCTCAATATATTTCCACAAGCTCCTTACAGCATGTTTCACCTGCTCGTTTCTCAGAGTGTAGATAAATGGATTGAGGAGAGGGGTGATTATTGTGCTCAGGATTACAGATAATTTGTTAAAATCTACATGGGAACTTTTAATAGATCTTAAGCTCATAAACACTGTGCCAACATAGAATATAAACACAACCAAAATGTGAGAAGAACATGTTGTGAATGATTTCCATCTTCCACCTGAAGAGGATATTTTAAATACTGCTATTATTATATTTAAATAAGATACAATAATGAATATAAGTGACCCAAACACAATCAAAGCAGAAACTAGGAAATTTAATAGATTTAGATATTGGGTGTCTGTACAGGCCAGTTTTAAGAGTTCATCTACGTCACAAAAAAAAATGGTTAATTCTGTTGGAGCCACAAAAGCTAAGAAGAACTACTAGAACAGTTGGGGCTATGGTGTCCACAAAAGCACAGGCCCAAGATCCCAAAGCTAGATAGAGACAGAGTCTGGGGCTCAATACAGTAGTGTAATGTAAAGGATAGCATATAGCCATAAACCTGTAAAAAGACATGACTGTTAGGATTAGTATCTCAGTAGCACCAAAGAAGAAGTAACTGTAGCATTGTATCATGCAGTCCACGTAACTGATGAATCCATTTCCATTTGCCAAGAGGGAAAGAAACTTTGGTGTGATTGTAGTAGTAAACAATATATCTAAGATAGACAAATTAATGAGGAAAAATACATTGGTGTATGTAAGTGTTTATTTGTGGAAATGATGAAAATGATGACACAATTTCCAATCATAGTTATGGAATAAGCGTTCAGGAGAATAGAAAAAAATGTCATTTGTAAGACTGGAGAATAGTTAAATTCCATGAAGAGGAAACCATCACTCTTGTTAAATAAGACCATAACTGTAGAATGGAATAAATTTTGCATTTTTTAAATTTTATCTGCTCAAAATAAAATACAATGATTAAATTATTAAAAAATGCACATTTTACTATCTGTCGCTCTATGTAATCTATCTATCTATCTATCTATCTATCTATCTATCTATCTATCTATCCTTCTATCTATCTATCTATCTATCCTTCTATCTATCTATCTATCTACTAAGTAGAATAAAAAAACAAACAAACATTTTTTTCCTTTCATTTTAGCTGCATGTTGCCTAGTACTTAGTTATTTAGAGAGCTTTGAAACAAATATGATATATTATAAATATGAAACAATACCTTTACATTACAGCCTCTATTCATGTACTGTGGTTACAAAAGAGTAATACCTATAAATGTTTTGAAATGCTAAAACATAGTATACGGTACTGTATATTTAATCAAGGCAGAGGGAATTTATAATGTTTCTTCTGGCAATTATGCTATTTGAGGCTGCAACTTTAAGATATTCTGTGCTTGGGGACTTCATCACCTGAGACAGTGTCTAGAGATGCCTGTATAAAATGAAGATTGGAGAAGATTTTCAATGTAAATATTCAATAGGTTATAGTTTGCAAACAGTGTGTTAGCCCCATAATGCTTAAAGGGGTTATCCAGTTTCTAACATTGAAAGCCTATTCTTAGGATAAGTCATTAATATTAGATCTGCAGGGGTCCAACATCCAGGACCCCCGCAGGTCACCGTTGCCGAGACAGGGCAGTTCATGGTATTGTTTACAGACTGTGAGCCACACTGTTCACTTGCCGTACAAACTGTAGCAGTGAGTGTAGGTACTGCAATGCTCTGCCATTGAAATCTATGCGGTATTGCTGCAGTGCCTACACTAGCTGCTAAAGTTTGTACGGTGAGTGAGTAGCGCAGCTCTAGATATGTAAACACTTCTAACCACACTGTCTCGGTACCGGTGACCTGCGGGGGTTCCGAGTGTCGGAGCCCAATAGATTTAATATTGATGGCCTATCCTAAGGATAGGCCATCAGTGTTAGAATCTGGATAACCCGTTTAACCCTCTCACTGCCAGGGATCTCCGGAAATTTTGCACCTCTGGTAGCCACAGCAATTTTCACACTTTTGAGATGGACAAATCAAACCTAAATTGCAACATTAAAAAATCATCCAACCCCCCATACCTATATATTTTCTTAAAGTAGACATCGGAAGCATTGTCAGAATGCCACTTGGTACTGTATGCAAACAAGCACCTTCATGCAATTTTGATTTAAAGTGAATGTTTTATTTAAAAAAATGCAAATAAATGTATATTAGTTGCCTAAAGTGGAAACCAAACAAAAAGTTATATGCACCAAAGGTCCTAAAAATAAGAGATCAACATGTGCAGAGTTCATTCATATCACTAAGGCCTAAACCTGCATGCACGTCTTCAGAAAATTACATGTGTCTCAATGGGTTATCAATAGTCACATCCGTTTTCATGTAACTTTGTGACAAACACAAATAATTTTTTGAAAAAATGCACTAAAACATATATTTGCACTTAAAACTCCTATTCAATCTTACATTCACACACAAAATACATTTAAAATAAAAGATCAAGGTGTACACAATTTATATATACCACAAACATCGACTACAACAAGACCTTGTACTCTCAAAAATGCTGATATAGAAGACAAGCAAGATTTTGCTGTTATTCACTTATATGTTAAAAATCTATACTGCACCTAGCAAACTGTGACTGTGATACCAAAATCTAACTTTTTTGAGATTGCGCAAAAAAGTATATAAAAACACAACTTAATATTTCATATATACAACCACCTTCATGCAACTTTGCGGCAAACAGAAATTGTAAGCAAAAATTGCACAAAAATTCAAATTTGCCACTAAAGTGCATGCTCAAGCAGTCCCTTTCTGCAAATAAAAAGAGAGGCCGGACATAAGGCGAAGCCTTAAAAGGGAGGCCTGCATGACAGGGGATGACAGGAGAAGACGGACCTGTGAAGAAAGGGAGTTTGGAAGGGGTTAAATCGGCTGTGGCTGGGAGGGCTGAGTGGTTGCTAGGGAGGGGAGGGCACTGAAGAGGGGGGTGAGGTAGGGAGAGGGGGCGTATTTAAACGAACGAAAATTCCCGCCACTTCTCTGGAGGTCAGTACAGGAGCAAGCCACCATCACTCCTGTTGTTGTTAGTGCCCTCACCTCCTGATGGCCGAAGTGGACGCCCTCATAGCCCAGCTGCGGGCTGAAGCAGCAGAACGTGGGCCTCAGTGGTTGCAGTCCCAGCTTCAGGGACTGCTGAAGGGGTCTGGAGAGGTGGCCAGCCGCCCCTCTCCTCCAGGCAGACGGCCGCGGAGGACTAGGCCTCCGGCGCGCCTTAGCCCAGAGGCGACCCCTCGGGTTCGGCGCCAGGTACGGAGCCCCTCTAGGGACCCTCCGGCTTCTGGAGACGCTGGGCGCGCCGCTCAGTGTACTTCCAGGGCCGGGAGGAATCCACGGCAGCGGTGGAGCCTGCAGCTAGGGAGCGGATTACCCCCTCCCTCCACGAGCACGCCGAGGGAAGCGTTAGCGGAGGCTGTCAGCGGTCCCTTACCTGGCAGGGGGCCGGCTCTGCGCGGGGGATCAAGTGAGGAGGTCGGTGCTGCCCCATCCAGCCTGCTAGAGTCGGGGCAGGCGCTTCCAGGTGGCCTGCGCAGCGCAGGGGTGAGCGCTGCTGAAGATCTCTCCCAAGATGGCGCCTCCAGCAGAACATCGGCTGGGGGGCGGGGCTCCATCTGTTATCGAAACCCAAACTGGGTTCAAAATCCTGATTGTCAAGTGGTGCCAAATCCTGCAGCTACCCATCATCTGCTCACCAGGTCACACATGGCTACTTCTGAGTGATGCACTTGAGCTGCATGCGCCATCCTTGGGAACAATGCTCTCGGTAACATACTCTCTTACCACTGGCCATCAGGACTTGTTCATCTTTTTTCTTCCTCCTTGCAGTTTCCAAATCTTCTTTTCTTCTGGGCCATTTTGGTCCTGCAGTATTTTTAGAACCTGAAAAGAGAGCTGAGAGTTTTGGTCCAGTATGGTGACCCCCTGTGCTGAGGCATGTTCCCTAGGCTTTTCTGCAGCTAGTTTGGTGGCAGTATCTGCCCACATGTTACCTCTACTTTCTTTTGTATCAGCCTTGGTGTGTGCCTTGACTTTGATTATACCCACCTGTTCTGGTAGCAGCAAGTCCTACAAAACCTACTGAATTGCCTGGACATTCTTTTAGGCTTAACATTAAACGCACAGATTGGACGATAGTCCTGTGCTAAACCGAAAGCCCATCAGGCTTACCCTCAGCCATTTTACACTGTTTCAGTGAGTGCTTTTAGGGGGATTCTGCTTGTTTCACCTCGTGTTCAGGGACCATGGCATAGAATAATGGTGTAGAATTTACCATCCTTCCCAAATCGAGAGCCAACTATAAAAGAACTCAAAATCAAGGTTAGCAAAATCAGGGTTAGCAATAGGTTCATCAAAGTTTCTTGTGGCATAAAAACATATTGTCAGCTGAAAATACTTGTGCCTTTCTCCCCCCCTGAACCTATTGGTAACAGGTGAAAAGGGATTTTTTGTAGTGACGTGCAGCGTGCAAAAATGGCATAAGTAAGGCACACTGTAGTCTGAGACACTCACAAGATTGTTATAAACAATCTTCATGTATTAAATTACTTTGCGTTCTGACTCTCAAGGACAAAATCAAGTTCTCTTATCATGCAAGCAGCAGCCCACGCACCGCTGCGCTATTAAGCTCTCTCCCACTGTAGAACTACAAAATTCAGCAGAACCTGCAATACATAGTTTTTAAAGGGTCAGTGGCTTGTGTGTGTGGAGTTTTTTTTTTTCATTTTTTTCCTCTCTACTACTTCTACACACTTCAGAATTACAAACAATAAGGTTAGTATATTCAATATATATTCAATAGAATATTCAATAAGGTTAGTAAATTCTCAGAATATATCAACAGAGAAGGCCCCTGGTTCACATAGCAAAAATTATACACAAAAAGACATTACAGCATAGCAGAAATGTGAGTGACTTCTAATTCACTTAGCGTTGAAACACAAAAATTTGTCTCTTTTTTCCTCCTCCAAAAAAAAAATAAACATTGTCACATAACCGTCTTTTGATTAACCAATGTACACATATATGTTCACAAATTTGGAAATATGGGACACGTTATTCATTTTCTAAGTCTTCATGACAATCTTTCTACAATGGGGGACAATTGGGGCACGTTTCATAACAAAGTAACAAAATGAAACAGATTTTGCTGTCTACATCTAAGGCAGGCAGGTTCGGCCGGCTGGTTAACCGTCTATTTAAACCAAAGATGATGCTGAAGCGCTTCCTCCTGCATACAAAACAAACATTGGCACCAAATCCTTTATATGTTCTCAATTGACTTAAATCAACCCTTGTCCACTTGAGGGACCACGGACGGGTCGTCCATGTTACCACAGGATAAAGACCAGCTCTTGGAGGATGCAGGTGTGGTTGGGGAACTCCACATGCTGCATAGAATTTTTTCCAATCAGGGTTTTGTTGACCGCAATCTCTGCAGGTCCAACCTTCTAGACTGCTGTTTGCTGGTGTTTTCTCTGGGTACTTAAGAGATTTTACTACTTTTCGTTGCTCTTTCTGAATCACTTTTTCTGAATCACTTTCTTCAACTCCTTCTTCTTAGAATCACTTTCTTCTTTTTCCCTATTATTCTCACTATCAAAGCACTGATAATAGTACCTATTACCTACTTCTGTCTCTCTACACCCTCCTTCCTTCACTTCCTCTGACACCTTCTGCCACATACATACTCCATCTATTAACCTGTGGTCTCTTAACCTCTATGTTGTCTCACTATCCTATCTCACTTTCTTGGTACCTCTCCATTGCATCAGCATCTTCTTTTACTTTTCCAATCTCTGTAACTGGAATTTCTCTATTCTTGGGATCAGCTCCACACCGCCCAGGCAAATTCTCCCACACCGAGTGTTAATGAGTGCAGCTCCTTGTTCAGAACCTGGAAAGATATATCCCGGACACACACAGTAGCCCTGGGTTGCTACATTCTCCTCCACCACAATTTGGAGAAGACGGAAGGTGGGGCAACCTATCCTTCAAACTTTTCACATGATCCAGCACATTAATAAACCAAATGGGAGGCCAAAAACACAGCACAAAATCTCTTGTTGGATATACATTGCTAAAACACAGAGAATGTGCGATTAGTATCATTAACATAACATGATTGGGTATAAAGTTATAACATAAGTTTTAACACATAACTATTGGATAAAACACGAAGAAGGTTCGGAACATGATGGATAACAGTTTTCAGTAAAGGAGGAGGATGAGCTCTGGGCAGCGCCCGAGAATAGAATGTAAGATGGAGACAGACAATATGATATAACCCATACTCAGGGTACATTAGGAGTTGCTAGTCAGATCCTGAGGACTTTTCCAGAAACTTCACCTCATTCCCCATGAGTATGTTTATACCATTTACATACCTATCGGTCTTAGAGGCATTTCTTCACCGTCACGCTTGGCAGTATAACCAACCACCATAGTCCCACTGTCCCAATGTCTTTGTAAACCAAATTATGTAGATAATACATGAACACATAGATACATAAACACAGCAATATTATTCAGAATATTCCCTGTAATATTCCCATAATCCCTTTGTGCCTTGAGTTCTTGCACTAGGGATTAGGCACCTTAGAATAAAGATTCTCAAACCCCGTGCTGTGGGTTGCTTTGGCAATGGAGTGGGTGAGGGGCCCTTCTCTTCCCCTCCATGACCCGCCCTACCCACACTGTGGAGATCCAGAATCTTTCACTGCCACCTTTTTGCTCTTTTAGCAGATACCTTACTTCAGGTGATAACAGGCAAGACAATAAATTCACATAGAAGCCATAAAGAATATGTATAAGCTCATGAAGATAACATAGTACAAGACATAATTTCATATGTTTGAATACTTTCTTGAATATTTTACACATATGTATTACACAATATTATACACATATATATTGTCATTGTACCTTACTTTTCCATTTAACCTTAGGCTAACACTTTTATCAAAATATTTTCCCTTTGGGCATAAACAGTCATCATACCCAGGCTGCGGACCCCGGAGGCCCAGAGCCAAGTTTCACTTTGTAATAATTGACATTTAGTATTATTGGGTAACACAGCATCATGTTCAGCTTGTGATTTTCTGCGTGTCCATCACATCAGATACAACGTCCTTGGAGTTACTTGGCAGTCAATTAATGTTTTGGTTATTCTCTGCAGAACATCTGCACAGCGCTACAACAGAATACAGGAATACAATTCAAGCAGATAGCAGTTAATACTGACACCGAAATTACATATTACTATTTTTGTACAATTTTCAGATATTTTCCAAACCCCACCTTTTGTCATTACCACAGGTGTTCAAAACCCCTGAGTTGTACTTCAGGTTACCTTAAGGGCAAACTGCCAGACTTTAGAATTTTCTTCACTGGATTCCAACCAAAAGTTGAACCCCTGTGGAACATCACAATATCCTAGTTTCTTCTTTTTAGGGGACATTTCCTGAAAGCAGATTTAATTTTACAAAAAGCATAAAAGTTGAATCCTGGCATTGATATAAACAGAATGAATATTACAAATACAGGTTGACATATATATATAATACATAATCCAATAAACATCATACCGATGGTGTACAGGTTTTCTCTTTGCACTATATCAGATTCTCTGAGTGTTTTGTTAAGGTAAGTAATATCTCACACAGAACTGGGAGGTAAGATGGGTTATATTAAACAATAATACTGAGAAGGGTGACGTCTCCCTTCAAGCCTGATTATCGGAGTGAGGTGGGGGTGATTCATTATTTCCTGAATTATCATCCCCTTTGACCTTCCTTCTTGGAGCTCTGCACTGCCTTTTCACATGTCCTGGTTTCCCACAATTGAAGCAGTAGATCACCTTTCGATTACCCATCCCATAACAGGGGTCAATGCCAACCACTGCAGGTTTGCAGGGTCTACTATCCAACTCTACCCCCTGAGCAATTTTACACAAAATGGCTGGATCCATTGTCCTCCACTCTGGCCTGGATTTTTGTATTGCATTTCTTACTTGCCTTACAAGCCCCTCCATGAAGGCAGAGGCTAACAACCTCACATGTATCTTATCTGCTTCATATCCCATATCTTCCCACGCAGTGCACACTCTGTTGTAGAATTTTTCTACACTTTCCCCTCTGTCCTGTGTCAGGTCTGTCAAATTGACTGATAATTCACTTTGTCTGTCTTGTGACCATTTCTCCAATTGAGCAACATAGTCTTGTCCTGAAACTTTAGTCGTCAAATAGTCCTTTTCCATTAACATAACATCACATAACATGGTACTAGTCATTTTAGCTTCAACCAACTGTTTCATGTCATTCCATGTGGCCCCATAACTTGTCTGTATTTGAGACAGTACTTTTATGAAGGGCAGGAGTCTAATCTCTGGGTCTGGCAAGGTTTTGAGAAACCTCATCATGTCAGTCGGGGACCATTTGTACACCTGATATTGTCTCACTGGAGGCTGAGCCATTTTACACAAAGACGCTACAACCACATGTTTCATGTCCTCACTCTCCCCTCTACAGGACCAGAGGAGATGCGAGGAACAGAGGCCCTGGATCAGCGCTGCAGGACCAGGAAGAATCGGACGCTGGGGACACAGCACCCAGGCACCAAGGTGAGTCGGGTTTATTTTCTGATAGGGCCCTGTTAGCTATCCCTGGGGGGGGGGGTTAGGGGGTCCCCCGGGGGAGTTAGGCAGGGGTCTCTTGTCGTTCATGGGAGTATTGGCGGAGGCGGTTAGGGGTATGGGTAGCGGTGGTGCGCCGTCGCCGGTGTCGGCCTGGGGGGTGGGGAATTCAGCGGTTGCGGCGTCCGCGGCGGTGGGTGGGGTGTCTGTTTCCGTGCAGACACAGAGTGAGGACAAAAATGTTGCGCCGCGTTTGGATGACGTGGCAAAAGGGGAGGTGTATGTATGCTTCGAGGGGCCCTTAGGGCGCATTTGAAGCAGGAGGTTAGGGATCGGATATGGAAAGGGGAATATGTGGACATATTCTCCTTACTACCGTTAGAAAGGTTTAACCTAGATAGGGCCAAGAAAGACGAGAAGAAGGAGGAGGAGGAGAAACAGAGGTATAGGCTTATACCTAGGACGTTTACGAACTGGCTGCAGGCTTTTGCTATATTAGCCAGTGTGATAGGGGAGAAGGCGCCGGACAATTGTTTGGCGCTCTTCTGTTACTTAGATTCCATTGGGGAGGCGTATAGGGTTTACAGGGGTCAGGCTTGGCTCCGTTATGACGAACAATTTTGTCAGCGGAAGGCGGTTCGGTCCAGCATACGCTGGGACCATAAGGACATTAGTTTGTGGTTAAGGATAATGGCGCAGGCGAAGTCTGGGTCGTCCTTTCAGGGGGGATCCGGGGGCTCCCAGACCTCGGTCGCCACGCAGAAGGGACTCTGTTTTTCGTTTAACAAGGGAGGCTGTAAGTTTGGCTCCAAATGTAAATTCAAACATGAGTGCTCCTCTTGTGGGGGCACTCACGGAGCCAGTCGATGTTTTAAGGGTAAAAACAAGGGGTCCGAGTCCGCTGGGAAAGGGGGCGACGCCGGTTCGTCTGGAAAGGATGGCGCTGTTTCTAAGTAGGTACCCGGATAAGGAAGCGGCGAGGTTGTTAACTGAGGGGTTTAATTGCGGGTTTAGAATTCCGTTAGTGGGGTTTGAAGGGTCTCTAGTTAGGAGGAACTTAAGGTCGGCGTTAGATCATCTGGCGGTAGTCACGGAAAAGTTAGATAAGGAGGTGGCTCTGGGTAGAATGGCGGGTCCTTTTTCGGAGCCCCCCTTGCCGGGGCTGAGAGTGTTGCCGCTGGGGGTGGTTCCGAAGAAGGAGCACAATAAGTTCCGCTTGATACATCACCTTTCATTCCCAGAGGGTTCTTCTGTCAATGATGGGATAAACCCTGAATTGTGTTCGGTGGTCTATACGTCCTTTGACGTGGCGATCTACTGGGTTTGCCGCTTTGGTAGAGGGGCGCTACTGGCAAAGACAGATATTGAGGCGGCGTTTCGGCTTTTGCCAGTTCACCCCAATAGCTTGCATTTGTTGGGTTGTTTTTGGGGAGGGTCTTATTTTGTAGATTGTTGTTTACCGATGGGTTGTTCGCTGTCCTGTGCGTATTTTGAAAAGTTTAGCACGTTCCTGGAGTGGGTGGTTCGGGATATATCGGGGTGCCAATCGGTAATCCATTACTTGGACGACTTTTTTGTGCATAGGCCCGAAGGATTAATCCATATGTTCGGTGTTGTTGCATTCGGTGGAGAGGGTTGCGGCGGATTTTGGGGTTCCGTTGGCACCGGGTAAAACGGAAGGTCCGACGACAGAGTTGAGTTTTTTGGGCATAGTCATCGACACGGTTCGGATGGAATAGCATTTACCGGAGGACAAATTGTTGGGGCTGCGGGCGGAAGTTCAGAGGGCGTGTCGGCTAAAAAAGCTGCGGTTAAAAGACTTGCAGTCTCTTTTAGGCAAGTTGAATTTTGCCTGCCGCATTATGCCCATGGGGAGGGTATTTTCCCGGCGCCTAGTGGCAGCAACGGCGGGGATGGCGCGATCGTCGCATTTTGTACGTCTGGGGCGGGAACTTAGGGGGGATCTGCGAGTTTGGGATTTATTTTTGGAGCAGTACAATGGGCGTTCGCTGTGGATGGAGGAGACGGTCAACGCGGTGGATTGGGACTTGTTTACGGATGCGGCGGGGAGTGGGGGTTTTGGGACTTTTTTCGAAGGTAGATGGTGCGTGGGGACGTGGCCGGAGGAGTGGGCTGAGAGGGGTTTTACCCGGAATTTGGCCTTATTGGAATTGTTTCCGATATTGGTGTCGGTGGTGGTGTGGGGCGAATTTTTCAGGAATAAGAGGGTGGGTTTTCACTGCGACAACATGGGGGTTGTGTCGGCGATCAATAGGTTGACCGCTTCTTCTCCCCCGGTGGTTAAAGTGTTGCAAAGATTGGTATTGGAATGTCTGCGGCTGAATGCTTGTGTGGTGGCGGTGCATGTTCCAGGGGTGCAGAATGATGTAGTAGACGCCCTCTCTCGTTCACAGTGGGAGCGGTTCAGGATTTTGGTGCCGGAGGCGGACGAATGCGGAGTCGGGTGGCCGTTGGAGCTGTGGAACGTGCCAGTCGGGCTGCAGAGCAGTTGATCCGCGCGTCGCTGGCTAAGGGTACTTGGGCGACATACGAGCGGGCCTGGGCCCAGTGGGAAGCATGGTTGGAGTTTTTGGGGGGGGGGGTCAGGTGTTTTGGAGATGCAGTTGTTGCTCTTTGTAGGTCACTGCAAGGAAGCGGGTTGGTCGGTTGCGAGACTGAACGGGTGCATGTCTGGGTTGGCGTTCGGTTTTAGGAGCAGGGGCTTGCCGGATTTTACCAAGTCATTTTTTGTGAGGCTAGCGTTAAAGGGCTGGGGGCGTGGTCAGGTAGTCCAGGATCTTCGGCGCCCGGTGTCGTTCCGGTTGTTGCAGGATTTGGGAGGGGCTTTGGAGTCGGTGGGGTCCGGTGCGTGGGAAATTTCGTTGTTTCGGCTGGCATTTTCGTTAGCATTTTTTGGAGCATTGCGTCTGGGGGAGCTGGGTAGTGGGTCCAGGTCCCGCCCGGGGGGGTCTTTTATGGGAGGATGTCGAGTTGTACGGGGATAGGGTGGAGTTTCGGTTGCGGAAATCGAAAACGGACCAGGAAGGTAGGGGTTGTAATGTTCGGCTGTTTTGGGTCCCAGGGTTTCGGTTGTGTCCGGTACATTGTATGGGGGAATTTTGGGGGGTTAGGGGTTGGGCTAGGGGCCCCCTGTTAGTTCATGAAGATGGGTCGTTTTTGTCCAGATTCCAGTTTGTGGCCGTGTTCAAGCGGTGTTTGCGGGTTTTGGGTATTGAGGAGGGTCACTTTGGGAGTCATTCCTTTCGGATTGGGGAGCAACGGAAGCGGCCAGGAAGGGTTTAGGGGAGGATGTTATTCGCCGCATTGGGCGTTGGGAGTCAGTGCGCTTCAGGTCGTATGTAAGGCCGGGCAGGGTCCTGTGGTATGGGGTTAGGGTTGAGTACTGTAGACAGCGCCTGGTTTGGTTGGGGTTAGGTAACGGTTTCTAATAGTTATCGGTTGCTGATTTGTGGTTTTGGTTGTCTGTTGGTTGTTTTGCAGGTCCCTGTTCAGTATGGGTGATGGGTCACTCGTACGTCTTCTGGGGGGCCTGTATGTCCGGATGGTCGTCAGCTGGGGTTCGACAGACGGGACGCAGTCTTGACGTGGCTTGGGATGCGAGGTATGTTGTGGGGAAGGGTGCTCTCCGAATTCCATTGATATGCCCGCTTGGATCGGGCCCCCAGACGTGCTGTTGCTGCACGTGGGGGGGAATGATTTGGGGATTCGCCCATTTAGGGAGCTGATCAAGGATATTAAATTTGACCTGCTGAGGTTATGGGTGATGTTTCCCAAAATGGTTATGGTGTGGTCGGACATAGTGCCGCGTAAGTCATGGAGGGAGGCATGGTCGGTGGAACGCCTAAGGCAAGGATCAAAGTCAACCGGGCTATTGGCAGGTTCATGGCTCGGAATGGGGCAGTGGCGGTGCGGCATGTGGAGTTGGAAGCTGGTGACGGGGCATTCTGGGCCTACAAACTGGAATTGAGACAGTTGTTCGGGTGTGGCGGGACGATAGCCGTTAAGGGGTCATCGGCTCTCGTGGTGGTGGGGGGTCCTCTAGGTTGGTGGATATGGTAATGCTTTTGGTGGGAAGGGCCCCAGGGTTGGACTCCCAAAACCATTGGCAGGGTTCGGTTGGAACTCGGTTCTGGTAAAAGGGATTTAAACGTTTTGGCCCGGTTAGGCCAAGGGGACAGAGTGAGCACCAAGGCGCTTAAAGAAATTGGTGCCTCCGAGCTGGTGTGAAACGGCTGGGGGTAAAATAGCTGGTGCTCAAAAAGGGGGGCCATTTAGTTCAATTGGGGTTTCGGGCTTCGAGGACCTCCGTCGTCGGTGGTTACGGTTAAGGGGTGGTCTAGACGCGAGGGGTGTTTAGGGTAGTTACTGTTGGGAATGTTGGCTGTATTTGCACTTGGTTATTTATTTTATTATTTAATAAAATGGCTGCTGTGGCCAATTTAATCCAAGAAGGTGTCGAGTCTTTATTTCAGGTACAAGAGGGTATTAAGGAAGAAGGATCGAGTTGGAAATACCCTTGTCATGTACTTTCCAAAAAACTGCAATATGTGAGGAATTCATACATACCACATATATATATATATATATATATATATATATATATATATATATTTGCAGGTGCGGGTGTTAAAGAAATGCCAAAATTGCAGAAATGCGCCAACCAATTCTGTGCATGCAAATTAAATAGGAGTTTACATAAAAATATAATTTTCTATTCCCATATCAAAATTGTAACAATTTATGCATTCATCTCTAGTGATAATCGTTATTGCTATTATTTTAGCATGTAACGGATATCACTAGAGGCGTATTTTACTCTATAAAGATCAGGTATGGACAGGACAGGGATTGGGTGAAATGTAAAGTTCATTGATGACTTTGTGCATGTGTTGTGTAAGTATTTGGTGCAACTCTTTTGGCGCTGTGACCTGGACAATGGTAAATATCTGGTTCACAGTGCCAAGAAACTTCATGGTTATGTTCAGAGGGGTATTATATAAGAGTACCCCTCTAGTAAGGCTCAGAGGGGTATTACATTATCCCAAAGTACAGTATGCTCTCTGATTGATAGGAGAGGGGATAACATGGACAGAAGTCCCTGCTATCCCCCCCCCCCCCCCCGTGACATACAGGTTATGCACAGATGATGATTTCTCATCTCTGTACAGTCTGCAGGGCTGCTCCTCGCCCCTCCTCCTCCTATAGCAGCTCTTAAGATGCTTCCTGAGACAGGGGGGGAGGACATTTTAGAGCCCCATATCTCAGGATTCGTTAGGAGTATTAAGAAGATCTTGGATTCATATTAAAGATGAGAATGATACCAAGTTCTTCATGATAGCCCTTACAAATTCAGAGAGAATTGCTGTTAAAAACGCTGTTGGGAATGCCGAATAGCGTTTTCAACAGTGAATCGCTCCGGAACTATAAGAGCTATTATGAAGAGATTCTCATCTTTAAACTGAATCCCAGATCTTCTTAATAATTCTAATGGATCCTGAGATATCAGCATTAGAGGTAAGGACGTATTAGATATGTGCTTGGCTACAGAAGTGCCACCCTGGGAGGACATATAAATACGTGGCTGGCAGGGAAAGTATTACTATTTAGCAATATTTAGTACATCATAGTTAACAAACCTTAATTCACTCCATTTTTATATTCTGTTATATTCTGTTTTGTTTTATTAGGTGAAAAATTTATAAAATATACAAATTTCACTGTATATTTCTATAAATTTTAATTTTCACAAATTTGTTAAAGCTTTAAAATCCATTTTATTTTGGTTGTTTTGATTTATCGTATGTGTAGTTTCAGGTGAAAAGGATGATATGGGTTTGGTTTTGTTTGTTACAGGCATACAGCTACAAAGTATTCTCTCTCAAGAGGTCATAAAAGACCTTTTGGGGACAAACACTTTGTAATTTTTCATCATAACTGTGGTAAGGTATTTATAGACGAAAGCCATGGTTACAACTGCTGAGACCACACAGCTATACCATATTAAGTGATATCTGCCAGTAGAGTAACATTGCTGCTACCTCTATTCACCACACAGCATATATCGAGAGCTTTGTAAGGTGAATCAGAGTGCACTTTATATTCTCCATGCCATAATAGTACATCAAGGAACTTTGGTACTAAGTGCTCCATAGCATACTATTACGTCATTGCCATAGACAGTGAGTGTCAGCTGTACCATACAGCCAACAGCTGCAGGTGTTTACCCTTTAGATGCCATGGTCAATCATGACCGCGGCATCTAAATGGCTTTACAAACATGAAGGGTACCAGTCGAGTGGATTGCTGGCCTCCAGAAAAAGACCCGAGGTCAGCGAACCTTTACCATAACAGCCAGGAGCCTATTGAAGGCTCTCAAGTTTGTCATTATATTAGTACTATTGCAGGCTGCGCTAACTTTAGCTTCATAGTGCATTAATAATAATAATAATAATAATAATAATAATAATAATCCTTTAATAGTCCCACCATGGGAAAATTCAGTGTGTTACAGCAGCAAAGATAAACAATACAAATACAAATACAAATACAAACCACGGACAGTATCTTTCTGTCACCTACTGCCTGCACCAGGTCCAGTCGGCTCCCCAGGACAGAGCTGGCCCTCCTAATCAGCTTGTCGAGTTTATTTCTATCCCTGGATGATATACTGCTCCCCCAGCAGGCCACTCCGAAGAAGATGGATGATGCCACTACCGAGTTGAAAAAAGTCCTAAGAAGTGCCCCTTGGACTCCAAAGGCTCTCAGCCTCCTAAGCTGCTAGAGCCTGCTGTAGCCCTTCTTTTACAGGACCTCCATGTGATCTGCCCAGTCCAGCTTATTATTAAGGAGCAAACCCAGGTACTTATAGGTGTTGACAATCTCTATGCCCATCCCCTGGATGTCCACTGGTTTAGTAGGGCATCCGCATTTACGGAAGTCCACCACCATCTCCTTGGTCTTCCCAGCGTTAATCCTCAGGTGGTTCCGCTGGCACCAGTCCACAAAATTCCAAATTAAGTGGCGTAGCTAGCGGAGGGCAGGCCTGTGGTTTACAAGACACCGAGACCACAGACAGAAGACATCTGCTTCTTGGCACAAGTGGAGGCAATGACGTCACAATATCGCGCCACCTGCTCTGAGACACGGAGGGGGCGGCGGCTCCGTTCATCAAAGGATCACAGGTAAATGAGTATGGTTTTTTTTTTTTTTGGTTTTTTTTTTTTAGAGCAGTTGTGGGTATTTTAATAGTATAAGGGGTCGTTAGGAAGGGGAATTACAGTGGGGAAAAAAGTATTTAGTCAGCAACCAATTGTGCAAGTTCTCCCACTTAAAAAGATGAGAGAGGCCTGTAATCGACACTGTTGCTGGTATGTTGGCCCATTGGGGTTGAGATCTGGAGACTGGCTAGGCTACTCCAGGACCTTGAAATGCTTCATACGAAGCCAATCCTTCGTTGCCCTGGCGGTGTGCTTGGGATCATTGTCATGCTGAAATACCCAGCCACGTTTCATCTTCAATGCCCTTGTTGATGGAAGGAGGTTTGCACTCAAAATCTCACGATACATGGCCCCATTCATTCTTTCATGTACACGGATCAGTCGTCCTGGTCCCTTTGCAGAGAAACAGCCCCAAAGCATGATGTTGCCACCCCTATGCTTCACAGTAGGTATGGTGTTCTTTGGATGCAACTTAGCATTCACTCTCCTCCAAACACGACAAGTTGTGTTTCTACCAAACTTCAGATGAGCCCGGATATGTACTGGCTTAAGCAGGGGGACATGTCTGGCACTGCAGGATCTGAGTCCCTGGCAGCGTAGTGTGTTACTGACGGTAGCCTTTGTTACGTTAGTCCCAGATTTCTGCAGGTCATACACTAGGTCCCCACGTGTGGTTCTGGGATTTTTGCTCACCGTTCTTGTGATCATTTTGACCCCACGGGGTGAGCTCTTGCGTGGAGCCCCTAATCAAGGGAGATTATCAGCGGTCTTGTATGTCTTCCATTTTCTAATTATTGCTCCCACAGTTGATTTCTTCACACCAAGCTGTTTGCCTCTTGCAGATTCAGTCTTCCCAGCCTGGTGCAGGTCTACAATTTTGTTTCTGGTGTCCTTCCACAGCTCTTTGGTCTTCACCATAGTGGAGTTTGGAGTGTGACTGTTTGAGGTTATGGACAGGTGTATTTTATACTAATAACAATGTCAAACAGGTGCCATTACTACAGGTAATGAGTGGAGGACAGAGGAGCCTCTTAAAGAAGAAGTTACAGGTCTGTGAGCCAGAAATCTTGCTTGGTTGTAGGTGACCAAATACTTGTTTCCCACCATAATTTGCAAATAAATTCTTAAAAAATCAGACAATGTGATATTCTAAATATGTTTTCTCATTTTGTCTCTCATAGTTAAGGAGTTTTCCAGCTCATTTTTATTGATGATCTTTCCTCAGAATAGATCATCAATAAGAGATAAGTGATTCCCCACTGATCAGCTGTATGAAGGGACCATAGCGCCTGTTTATATCATACACTGTCTGTTTATAGTGAGTGTGTGATGTAATTCCAGCCTGGGCACATAGATGTGTATAGGACAAGGCTGTAGTTATATTACATCGCTGCTATGAAAAGAATGACGCAATGTAAACAGAGAAGGGGTCATGACACTTACACAGGTACCACGGTTCATTCAAACAGCTGATCCTGGGGGTCCTGGGTATTGGAACCCCACTAATTTTTTTTTACCTTTTAATTAGGAAACACCTGGGGCATTATTAATAAGGGGCACTATTTAAAGGGGGTACACAGGGAAGGTATTAATTTAAAGATGCACTTGGGGGTATTATTCATTATGGGGGGGCTATATTATATATTTTATAATTGCGGGTAAGAGCAGGATGGGTGTGTAGGTGATGACAATTTGGGTCAGGTGCCTGGAAAAGTAAGGAGTCAAAGATGTCTGTGCTGCAAACTTTACAGAGACTGGTCATGGCAGTCCAGAGGTAAGAGACGGGAAATGTGAACTTTTAGTGAGAGATGTCAACGGTAAGTCACAAAATGTTGCTGCACTGTGTTACTGCAGAGCCCTATGTAGAGCCGATATCTTCCACTATATGGTCACCATATAGTGATAATATCGGTATAACTAAGTCGGGGGCCCACTTGGACATGTTCGCCGCCCCTGTGCTGAACCCCTAGCACTGAGTGCATTGTATTAGTAATCAGACTCGAGAGGTTCAAAACATAAACACATCTGGCCTCCTAAAAAAGACGACTTATGCAGCTCCATAATTTTCTTTTTTTTTTTTTTTTTAAGTATTGGATTTTTTTTTTTTAGAGGTATTAAAACATGACCAAAACTATATAAATTTGGTATTGTCATAATTGTGCCGACCTGAAGAATATAGGTAACATTTTGGCCACACAGTGAATGCCGTAAAAACAAAACCCTTAAGAAAGTGGTGCAGTGGTAAATCTCATTGAACACCTGTGAAGAGATCTTAAAATTGCTGTGGGGAAGGGAATTGAGAGACCTGGGGCAGTTTGCAAAAGAAGAGTGGTCCAACATTCCAGTTGAGAGGTGTAAGAAGCTTGTTGATTGTTATAGGAAGTGATTGATTTCAGTTATTTTTTCCAAAGGGTGTGCAACCAAATATTAAGTTTAGGGTGACTGTAATTTTGCCCAGACCATTTTTGTTTTGTGTGAAATTATATAATTTTTGGCTTTTTTCTCAGTTTTTTTTGTGTTGTTCCAATACACACAAAAGAAATAAACATGTGTATAACAAGTTATGTGTAACTGAAATAATTTTCTAGGAGAAATACTTAATTTTCTGGAAAAATTTCAGGGGTGCCAACACTTTACGGTCATGACTGTATGTATTTACTTGTTTTAGCAGTACATGGTCATAGGATAGGTCTCATTACTGAATTTCCCCACTGTGGGACTATTAAAGGACTATTATTATTATTATTATTATTTATCTTGGTGCTACTATCCTAACTGCTCTTTCTATCTTACCTTTGCACTTTTTCATAAGAACATTTATGAGCTAAATCAAGAATTTGATAACCAAATAAACATATAAACACAACAGCACAATTTGGAATAAACTTTGCAATATTCCCATGAACCACCCCTTAACCCCTTCCAGACATCCACCGTATCGGTATTTAAATATGGCGGCCGCTCAGTTCATGATAAAAATTTGAATAAAAAGTGATCAAAGCAATAGACATTCCCCAAAATGGTATAAATAAAAAGTACACCTGGCCCCGCAAAAATATACACTCCGTACACAGAAATATAAAGAAGTTACAGGTGTCAGAATATGGTGGCTTTTAGAAAAATTTTTTTTTGCAAAGTTATAGATTTTTGTTAAGGGGTTAAAATGTAATAGAACTACATAAATTTGATATCCCAGGAATCGTACCGAAACATAGTATACAGTTGACATGTAATTTTGGCAGCAGAGTGAACACCGTAGAAACAAAGCCCGCAAGAAAGTCGCACAAATTCACTTTTTCTCCAAATACACCCCATTCAGAATTTTTTTCCAGCTTCCCAGTATATTGTACAGAATAAAAAATGGTACCATTATGAAGAACCGTTTGTCCCGCAAATAGTAAACCCTCACATGGCTCTGTGAATGGAAAAATAAAAAAGTTATGGGTTTTGGAAGGAGGGGAGTCAAAAATGAAGGCGGGAAGGGGTTAAACCAATTTATGGGATTAAAAGCAGAAAGTGTGTTTTCCCACCAACTATCCTTGTTAATATCATGTTAACTAATTCCTGTAATTCCCTAACTTTATCCACACCTGCCATTTGCTGTAAATTACCAGCAGGGTCTACAGTATATAGTGGAAAAAATATGGGCCAATCTGATACAAACCTCCTTGTGCAGCAGTGAGATAATCTAATAATATGATATGCTGGTTAGTCACTACTATAATTTGTTTCTGAACAATATTAGGTTGGTTCACTATCCCCAGTACCCTATGAATAATTATCTAAATTGTCTGTTAACTCTACAAGCTTATCCCACATCTGTATTAGTATTAGATATGTAAAGAGAGGGCTAAATGCCTCTCCCACTGTCACCACTGTCAGTTAACTTGTATTGCAATCTATTCGTCAAAAAAACTACCAAATGCATTAACTGGGTGAAATCTATAAAACGACACCATGGATCTTTAGTATTGTTAGCTATGAGTGCATATTCAATAATTACTTAAAGTCATGCTAAGAGTCTTTAAGTACTTATATTATTTAATCATGGTGTCTTACGAACTTGTTATCCTACTCATTATTCAGAAATTCAATTAGTTCCACCACCAGGGGCAACATTACTGCCAGGTAATTTAGAAGACTGAAAAGAGGATGGAATTACATCTTTTACTTCTGGATTTAAGACCTTCTACAATGAGTAGTGCGGACCCAGGTAGTTTTGCCCTGTAGTTTCACCGATGTGAATGTGGTAAATTGTACTTGGTAAGGACCATCAAACCTAGACTTCAGAGACCAGTCACCTGGACAGGGCCGGCTCCAAGTTTGGGTGGGCCCTTGGATGACAGAGCCTCAGTGGGCCCCTTTGGGAGCAACTCATGGGCACCTCAGCAAAAAAAAAAAAAAAATACTGGAAATTGTTTTTTTTGCTGAGGCAGACCTACTGGAGTGTACTGTAATACAGTCCATTTCATACAAGTAGATAGAACCTATTCAGATGTCACAAAGTAAAGAAGAATTTGAGGCGGACATCTACCTCAGATTCCTCTTTATTTTCTGCCCCCAGTCTCATTGTGCTGCAGCTTTCCACCACTGGTTAGGCCTAAATGAATGGACCTCATCAGTGAGAAGTCTCAAGCCGTGGCCTCCATGGCTGAATCAACTGCAGAATCCGTGGCAAGATCAAGCAGGATGCTTACTTTTTCAGCGTCCTGCTCCAATTTCTGCCTCCCATTGAAAACAATTTAGGGCTAATTTTAGGGCAATCTGCCGTGTGAACGGGGCCTGATACTGTTAACGCTTTCATCTGTATTAATGAAAGGGCTCAATGAAGAGTGTGTATGTATACAGTATGTTATATATATATATATATATATATATATATATATATATATACAGTATATACACGCTGTGTTTCTTCAAGTGCCAATGGTGGATGGGCTCTCACACACAGATCTGTGTCAGTGTTGCCAGTGGGACTACCTGATGAGTGTGTGAGAGCCTGGCACTACCAGTAGTCAACCCTTATTGTTGTGGAGAACTATCTCACTAGTGCCATCTTGTACAGATAGCTCCCTTAAAGTCAGTGTCTGATTCTTTTGGAGGTGTCTGCTTTCTTTTGAGGGTGTCTGCTTTCATTGAAGAAGGGTCTACAGTATTTGTCCTGCTGTATTCTGTTAACTTTTTTACACGTATAGCTGCCTGAACACTATTTTTAATGAACTGCAACTAGGGCTTATTTTTGGAGTAGAGCTTATATTTCAAGAATACTCCAAAAAGCCTGAAAAATCATGCTAGGGCTTATATATACACACGTGGACAAAATTGTTGGTACCCCTTGTTTAATGAAAAAAAAAACCCACAATGGTCACATAGACAACTCGAGCAGTTTGCTCATGAGGAGTGGGCCAAAATACCTGTTGAGAGGTGCAGAAGTCTCATTAACAGTTACAGGAATTGTTTGATTACAGTGATTGCCTCAAAAGGTTGTGCAACAAAATATTAAGTTAAGGGTACCATCAATTCTGTCCAGGCCTGTTTCAGGAGTTTTCTTTTTAAAAGAAATTCTGTTGAAGCATGGTTGAAAAGCAATGTCTGACTTTCATTTGTTCAGTTTCATAGAATTTTGATATATTATTACTTTTGTCAGATTCAAGTTATTTCTGTCACCATTGTGGGTTTTTCTTTCATTAAACGAGGGGTACCAACAATTTTGTCCACGTGTATATTGTGAGTATGTGAGCCAGAGGGCGCTGTTGAGCGACCCTGGCCAGGCCAGAAAAGGCCCTCAGCCACGCCTTTGGGTGGTGGCACGCAACTCCAGAGGGGCTGGAGCATCCTGCAGGAAGCAGGAAGTAGTGGACCAGCGAGGACGGAGAGAGAGGCTCTGTCCCAGAGGGCTGGTATCCACAGGAGTGGACCAGCGAGGACGGAGAGATAGGCTCTGTCCCACAGGGCTGGCATCCACAGAGGACTGTTGCTAGAGCTGAGTAACAGTCAGGACAGTTAGGGGCTCAAGGAGTGAGTTAGGCCCTAACTGTGGCATAGGTTTTTGTTGTTTTGCTGTGTTGCAGTTAAGCTGAATAAAGCCACTTTTATTTACATTTGGACCGTCTGAAAGCTATCTTTCCGGTGCCCAGTACCATGAACCACCGCTGTTCGGACCAGGAAAAGCTGCCATTTTGAGTTTAATTCCCCAAGCTATCACAATATATACTGTATACAGTACAGACCAAAAGTTTGGATACACCTTCTCATTCCAAGAGTATTCTGTATTTTCATGACTATAAAAATTGTAGATTCACACTGAAGGCATCAAAACTATGAATGAACACATGTGGAATTATATACTTAACAAAAAAGTGTGAAACAACTGAAAATATGTCTTATATTCTAGGTTCTTCAAAGTAGCCACCTTTTGCTTTGATTACTGCTTTGCACACTCTTGGCATTCTCTTGATGAGCTTCAAGAGCTAGTCACCTGAAATGGTCTTCCAACAGTCTTGAAGGAGTTCCCAGAGGTGCTTACCACTTGTTGGCCCTTTTGCCTTCACTCTGCGGTCCAGCTCACCCCAAACCATCTCGATTGGGTTCAGGTCTGGTGACTGTGGAGGCCAGGTCATCTGGCGTAGCACCCCATCACTCTCCTTCTTGGTCAAATAGCCCTTACACAGTCTGGAGGTGTGGTTGAGGTCATTGTCCTGTTGAAAAATAAATGATGGTCCAACTAAACGCAAACCAGATGGAATAGCATGCCACTGCAAGATGCTGTGGTAACCATGCTGGTTCAGTATTCCTTCAATTTTGAATAAATCCCCAACTGTCTCACCAGCAAAACACCCCCACACCATCACACCTCCTCCTCCATGCTTCACGGTGGGAACCAGACATGTAGAATCCATTCGTTCACCTTTTCTGCGTAGCACAAAGACACGGTGATTGGAACCAAAGATCTCAAATTTGGACTCATCAGACCAAAGCACAGATTTCCACAGGTCTAATGTCCATTCCTTGTGTTCTTTAGCCCAAACAAGTCTCTTCTGCTTGTTGCCTATCCTCAGCAGTGGTTTCCTAGCAGCTTTTTTTACCATGAAGGCCTGCTGCACACAGTCTCCTCTTAACAGTTGTTGTAGAGATGTGTCTGCTGCTAGAACTCTGTGTGGCATTGAAATAGTCTCTAATCTGAGCTGCTGTTAACCTGCGATTTCTGAGGCTGGTGACTCGGATGAACTTACCCTCCGCAGCAGAGGTGACTCTTGGTCTTCCTTTCCTGGGGCGGTCCTCATGTGAGCCAGTTTCTTTGTAGCGCTTGATGGTTTTGGCCACTGCACTTGGGGACACTTTCAAAGTTTTCCCAATTTTTCGGACTGACTGACCTTCATTTCTTAAAGTAATGATGGCCACTCGTTTTTCTTTACTTAGCTGCTTTTTTTCTTGCCATAATACAAATTCTAACACTCCATTCAGTAGGACTATCAGCTGTGTATCCACCTGACTTCTGAACAACACAACTGATGGTCCCAACCCCATTTATAAGGCAAGAAATCCCACTTGTTAAACCTGACAGGGCACACCTGTGAAGTGAAAACCATTTCAGGTGACTACCTCTTGAAGCTCATCAAGAGAATGCCAAGAATGTGCAAAGCAGTAATCAAAGCAAAAGGTGACTACTTTGAAGAACCTAGAATATAAGACATATTTTCAGTTGTTTCACACTTTTTTGTTAAGTATATACAGTGGGGAAAAAAAGTATTTAGTCAGCCACCAATTGTGCAAGTTCTCCCACTTAAAAAGATGAGAGAGGCCTGTAATTGACATCATAGGTAGACCTCAACTATGAGAGACAAAATGAGAAAACATATCTAGAAAATCACATTGTCTGATTTTTTAAAGAATTTATTTGCAAATTATGGTGGAAAATAAGTATTTGGTCACCTACAAACAAGCAAGATTTCTGGCTCTCACAGACCTGTAACGTCTTCTTTAAGAGGCTCCTCTGTCCTCCACTCATTACCTGTAGTAATGGCACCTGTTTGACATTGTTATCAGTATAAAAGAGACCTATCCACAACCTCAAACAGTCACACTCCAAACTCCACTATGCTGAAGAGCAAAGAGCTGTGGAAGGACACCAGAAACAAAAGCATAGTGGAGTTTGGAGTGTGACTGTACTCACATGAAAAGGCAATACCAGCTCATTTGGCAAAATAGAATTGGCAGTGGCACTTGCAAGGAATTGAGCAGGACTGTCCTATTCCATCTCCCCATGATCTTCCTTAGAGACAGACCACATCCAGTGGCATAACTACCGCTGTAGCAGCCATAGCCAGTGGGCCCCTGCTTCTTTTTTTAATAGACTGTTACCTGCTGGGGTTTACTTACCGATCCCCATTCCTGCTCACGGCCATCTCTGCTTCCCCTTCTGCCCTCCAGGGGGCCACGTCTATCCCATATCACGTCACCTCTGGAGGGCAGAAGGGGAAGTGGAGGTGGCCATAAGCAGGAGCGAGTATTGGTGAGTAAGGCTGTGGGCTCGTAGCAAGATTATTTGTTGAGTGACTCCCGCGAGATTCACCTGGTGGTTCCATTCAGACCGAATACTGAACAGAAACTGATATTATGGGAGGCCCAGGGAAGTTGAGCAAACATAAAAAAAACCACTGTTACTTACCTCTCCTGGGCTCTGGCAGCACTTCTTGCTGTCTTCACGCCTCTTTAGTGATATCAGAGACGTCACGTGGATGAGGCCAGGATCACGGCGCATAATAACGCCATTGTAACCCATGTCTGTGACGTCATTGAAGAGAAGTCGTGCAGGAGTCACACAGGAGCCCAGGAGAGATGAGTAACATTGCTTATACTCTGGGGTCTGAAAAGACTATAATAATACAATAACAGTTTGTGGTTAGTGTACCCCAAAAATTTTGGGTTCTGCTGGAATATCTGTAATGAACACAGTAGGGGTCACTATGGGACATAATACTGTGTTAAGGGGCCACTGTGGGACATTATACTGTGTGGAGGAGCCACTATGGAACATTATACTGTATGGAGGGGCCGCTATGAAACATTATACTGTATGGAGGGGTCGCTATGTGACATTATACTGTGTGGAGGGGCCACTATGGGACATTATACTGTCCATCCATAAAGGAATGTGTGTTCAGGAAACAGCAATATGCTCCTTGTCATCTGGCAGCTGTGCAACTTAACTCACACCTGGCCAAATTGCCGTTGGTGCAGTCGCTGTCGAACCACTTAGTGGATTCCCCTGTCTTTTGCCAACTGACGATATGTGCTCAACCTCAATGGACGATACCTAGCTGCAATTATTTCTGTAGGCTCTACAGAATCTCTACTTTATATCGACACATGGCAGAGAATGTGTCTTTCACAACCCACTGTGGCGATGTTATAATAATGATGATAATAATAGTAATAATAACTTTATTTATATAGTGCCAACATATTCCACAGCACTTTACAAACCAGAGGGTACATGAACAGACAGTATTTGACAATACAATATGACAAATATTTATACTCTGGGATCTCTTCAGATCCTGGAGTTTAATAATTAGAGCCCCAGGGAAGTTGTGGAAAAATAATAAACACTCATACTCACTTTTCCTTACCTCCTGTACAGTCCTGTTTTTTAGTGTTTTGTAGTGCTTTTTCCTGGAATTTTCTTAATTTTACTAGGTATGGATAGACTGAGTTATTTCTGCTGCAATAATGAAAGTTGCAGCAAATTGTAGCTACAAAAGGAATGTGAACTATATAGGAAGTACTTTATTTCTCACTTCTCCTCAATCCACTCCTGGCCTTGGCTCAAAAAAAATCACAGCAAAATCTGAAACAAAAAAAGCTGCTTTTCAGCAGCGTAGGGCCTTAGCCTTAGGCTGCATTCACACAAAAGACATGTAAGACTTAGGCTTCACGTGGCAGAAACGCACCTTTTTTTGTTCCAGATATTGCTGCCTTTTTTTGAGCCAAAACCAGAAGTGGATAGAGCAGAAGGTAGAAGTATATGTACTACCTTTATATTTTCCATTCCTTTTGTAGCCATTCTTGGCTTTGGCTCAAATAAACGCAGCAAAGTCTGCAACAAAAAAGCTGCGTTTCCACAACATGGGACCTCAGCCTAAAATAGCCATGAAAAACATCCCTTTTTCACGGCCGAGGGGCACCTGTTTTCACGGATCTCCTATACATTTCAGTGTATGAAAATGGGCAAAAATAGGACATGACTTACACATGACCTACACAACATGTGAATAGCCCCCATTCACTGACCCCCATTCACTTCTGTTTAACATCTGTTACAAATAAGGACGTCACATGGCCAGTTTTCACTGTCATATGAATGTAGCCTTAGGGTCATGCAATTATTTCCCAGACCTGTTCTCAATATATTTCCACAAGTTCCTTACAGCATGTTTCACCGGCTCATTTCTTAAAGTGTAGATAAATGGATTGAGGAGAGGGGTGATTATTGTGCTTAGGAGCACAGCCAACTTGTTAAAATCTACATGGGAATTTTTAATAGATCTTAAGCTCATAAACACTGTGCCAACATAAAATATAAACACAACCAAAATGTGAGAAGAACATGTTGTGAATGATTTCCATCTTCCACCTGAAGAGGGTATTTTAATTATTGCTATTATTATATTTAAGTAAGATACAATAATTAATATAAGTGACCCAAACACAATCAAAGCAGAAAGCAGGAAATTTAATAGATTTAGATATTGGGTGTCTGTACAGGCCAGTTTTAAGAGTTCATCTACATCACAAAAAAAATGGTTAATTCTGTTGGAATCACAAAAGCTAAGACGAACTACTAGAACAGTTGGGGCTATGGTGTCCACAAAAGCACAGGACCAAGATCCCAAAGCTAGATAGAGACAGAGTCTGGGACTCAATACAGTCATGTAACGTAAAGGATAGCATATAGCCATGAACCTGTCAAAAGACATGACTGTTAGGATTAGTATCTCAGTTTCACCCATGAAGAAGTAACTGTAGCATTGTATCATGCAGCCAGAATAACTGATGATACCACTTCCATTTGCCAGGAGGGAAAGGAACTTTGGTGTGATTGTGCTGGTTAGCAATATATCTAAGACAGACAAATTAATGAGGAAAAAATACATTGGCGTATGTAAGTGTTTATTTGTAGAAATGATGAAAATGATGACAAAATTTCCAATCACGGTGATGCAATAAGCGTTCAGGAGAATAGAAAAAAATGTCATTTTTAAGACTGGAGAATAGTGAAACTGCATTAATTGAAACCAATCTGTATTGTTCAATATGACCATATTGGTTATTCAATTCTCATAAATGTACAGACACATCTGACAACATTTGAATATCAAGAACTCAGGAGCGTGCAGCCTTGGCTCATGCTGGAAGAGATAAAAGTTGACTTTATTAAAAGAAGGATTAACAAAGTAAGCGACTTAGCGCTATAATCAGGTCTTCTGTCTGAAATATGCGTGGAGTTTGTACTTTCTTCCCGTGTTTGCATGAGTTTCCTCTCTGGTTTCCTCCCTCCCATCATAGACATACTGATAGGGAATTTAGATTGTGAGCACTAATTGGGATAGTGAATGATGACAATATCTGTAAAGAGCTGCGGAATATGTTGGCACTATATCAGCAAATAAAATAAGTTTACTATAAAGTTGTTCTCAATTAGTCAGGTTTTACTCTAATACACCAATGAAATGCCACTGTGTCTGCTGATTGTACAAAGAGACATTGCTAGTAGGGAAGTGACAGAAAAAATATAATTGACAGTGTTTTGTCTAAGTTCCCTGTTTTAAATTAAAATCCCTTTGATCATCTTACTTTTTATAGTTACATAGTTACATACATGGGTTGAAAAAAGTTCTAAGTTTTCTGTTTTCCACCTTCAAACCCAAGTTGATCCAGACGAATGCAAAACCACTTTCTTAGTGGCAGAGACACAATTTCACATAGAATGGAAAATAATCCTTTCTAAATATTGCTAGTAATCGGACAGATAATCTGGATCAATATTCTACATTAATACTTGTAGCTCTGTATATTGTAGTTTACATATTAACACTAAGGCCCCCATGGGGCAAGCCGCAGCAAAAAAAAAAAAAAAAAACGCAATGCGTTTCCATCGTGGTCTTTTCCTGGTTCCCAAGAGTAGTGTGCATACTCAAGATGTGGTCATACCAGTGCTTTATAGATGGGTAAGTAAATACTTTCCTCTTTAAGATGAATCCCTTTTCTTATACATGACAATATCTTTTTGGCTTTGGATTCTGCAGACTAGTTTTGAATTCTATAATTTCAAGACTAGTCTTAAATCCTTTTCTATTGTAGACTTACCCAATTAACATAATTGTGATTAATTCAAAGTATAACTAGAAAGATTATTTTCTGACCAAAAATATATATCCTTGCAAATATCAACTGTAATTTCGCTAGCTGAACCCCTGACCTTAGAATTTTGCTTCTGCTATATTAGTCGCCTTTCTTGGATGAAAATGACATGTCCCTTAGTCATAGTGCCTTAGCTGGATACTAACAGTGCACCTCGGTACAGATACCCCCAGGACTAACAGTAGTGTCAAATGGTGTAACAGTCAGACAGTAGCAAAAGAAATACTATAACCCTAACACCAGATACCACTGCCCTCACTGTCTCAAAAGATATCCCTAATGGAAACTGTAACATGCAATACTGACCCTAACACAAACATCAAGCACTGAGATCCAGGAACAACTCTAAACTGAACAGAAAGCAAGCCAGATACAAACGGGGATTAAAAAAACACACAAGAACTACTAGGCTCATAAACAAGGACTGGACTAGAGTAACCACAGGAACAAAATACTCATAACATTCTGTTATGGAATTGCCTCTAAAGCAATTCTCAAAACTGCAGAAGCTGAAAAATAACAAAGAGCAGCAGGACAAGCTACATAACTCTCACAGTGCCTGACTGATAGTCTAAGGCTACCCTCCATAGCCTGCCGCGAGGCTGGATGGTCTTAGCAGGATCAGGTGCTGGGTAATCACACCAGGAGCTAGTGTAAACAATAGGTGCAACTGCAGACTAAAATCAGGAAACAACATAATAATCCAAATCAAAATCAGAAGAATAACTATGTCCAAGCCAAGGTCAAGTCCAAAAGTACACAAACAAAGCAAATCAGTAAGCAAGCAAATAGCCAGTAAAACAAGCCAAAGTAAGAAACCAGGAAAGCAGCAAACAAACACATATATACTAAGCACAGGAACCTAGCTAGTAATCTGAGAGCGTTAGTGCCGGCATTCATGATTGGAGAATGGGGCAGAACTTTGATGCCTAGACTGTCTGCAGTGAAGCTTCACCTGTTGTCATGGCAACCATTAAACAATGGCTGTGAGCAGTGCTTCAGAGAGAAGCATGATGGCTGCAAGAAGGATAACAGATCTTAAGAATCCTAACACAAACTAGAAAAAGTAAGATATAAGAAACTGGCAATATTTAGAAAGAGGTTAAGCTATCATGAAGATTTCCCCAAATGACCCTGAGGCTTGTCATAGTGATCAGCTTATCCATTATTGAACTAAACAAACTAACAGGTAGGAGATCAAAAAACTGCAGACATTTTCTGTTTATAAAACCAGCATTGTACCTCATTTCCAATTTTGGTGCCCATTTGTCCATTTTATACAAGTCACCCTGTATACAGTCATGGCCAAAAGTTTTGAGAATGACACAAATATTATATGTTCACATGATCTGCTGCCCTCTGGTTTTTATGTGTGTTTGTCAGATGTTTTTATCACATACAGAAATATAATTGCATTCATATTATGAGTAACAGAAGCTTATATTGACAGTTAGAATGAGTTAATGCAGCAAGTCAATATTTGCTTTGTTGACCCTTCTTCTTCAGGACCTCTGCAATTCTCCCTGGCATGCTCTCAATCAACTTCTGGACCAAATCCTGACTGATAGCAGTCCATTCTTGCAGAATCAATGCTTTAATTTTGTCTGAATTTGTTGGTTTTTGTTTGTCCACCCGTCTCTTGATGATTGACCACAAGTTCTCAATGGGATTAAGATCTGGGGAGTTTCCAGGCCATGGACCCAAAATCTCTATGTTTTGTTCCCTGAGCCATTTAGTTATCACCTTTGCTTTATGGCAAGGTGCTCCATCATGCTGGAAAAGGCATTGTTGAGCGCCAAACTGCTCTTGGACGGTTGGGAGAAGTTGCTCTTGGAGGACATTCTGGTACCATTCTTTATTCATGGCTGTGTTTTTAGGCAAGACTGTGAGAGAGCCGATTCCCTTGGCTGAGAAGCAACCCCACACATGAATGGTTTCAGGATGCTTTACAGTTGGCATGAGACAAGACTGGTGGTAGCGCTCACCTCTTCTTCTTCGAATAAGCTGTTTTCCAGATGTTCCAAACAATCGAAAAGGGGATTCATCAGAGAAAATGACTTTACCCCAGTCCTCAGCAGTCCACTCCCTGTACCTTTTGCAGAATATCAGTCTGTCCCTGATGTTTTTTCTGGAGAGAAGTGGCTTCTTTGCTGCCCTCCTTGAGACCAGGCCTTGCTCCAAGAGTCTCTGCCTCACAGTGCGTGCAGATGCACTCACACCTGCCTGCTGCCATTCCTCAGCAAGCTCTGCACTGCTGGTAGCCCGATCCCGCAGCTGAAACACTTTTAAGAGACGGTCCTGCCGCTTGCTGGTCTTTCTTGGGCGCCCTGAAGCCTTTTTGGCACCAATGGAACCTCTCTCCTTGAAGTTCTTGATGATGCGATAGATTGTTGACTGAGGTGCAATCTTTCTAGCTGCAATACTCTTCCCAGTTAGGCCATTTTTGTGCAGTGCAATGATGACTGCACGTGTTTCTTTAGAGATAACCATGGTTAACAGAAGAGAAACAATGATGGCAAGCACCAGCCTCCTTTTAAAGTGTCCAGTGGTGTCATTCTTACTTAATCATGACAGATTGATCTCCAGCCCTGTCCTCATCAACACCCACACCTGTGTTAATGGAGCAATCACTGAAACGATGTTAGGTGGTCCTTTTAAGGCAGGGCTGCAATGATGTTGAAATGTGTTTTGGGGGATAAAGTTCATTTTCTAGGCAAATATTGACTTTGCAAGTAATTGCTGTTAAGCTGATCACTCTTTATAACATTCTGGAGTATATGCAAATTGCCATTAGAAAAACTGAAGCAGTAGACTTTGTAAAAATTAATATTTGTATCATTCTCAAAACTTTTGGCCATGACTGTAGATGAAGCATTCTGTACTGCAACAACACAGAGCTTTGTGTTATCTGAAAATACAGAGAAACCCTAGACAATTCAGCTTGTGCATCATTTCTAAGCAGAATCAGGGGCATAGCTACAGGGAGTGCAGTTGCTATTGGGTTCTGGATCCTTAGGTGGCTACAAAGGTCTCAGGGTAAATTACAGATTTTGCATGGAGGAGGAGATTCAAGCTATGCCTCTAAGCAGGATAGAAAATATTGGTCCCAGTACAGACTCCTGGGGTACTTCACATATAATATTAGGCCAATCTGAATACTGTATAACCCATTCAGGATAGTTCTTTGAATATGGTCTTTTTTCAGTTACATTGTTTTTTAAAAAGGACTTTTTAACATGCATTGTCCATATAGTATGTTCAAAAAGTAGCAAGTATGTGTGTTATGCAATGTGCATGTAAAAAATATAATTGTGGTTTCCATAAAATATCAGTGGAAGAGAATATGTGTGAATTAAAGGGAACCCTACGAGATGTGCAAGATTGGGCAACACTTACAAATGCTTGAACATCACAATACAACCCAGTGTATGTTTAATAAAGACAGACAGAATTTATAATATTTCTTCTTGCGATTCTGTTGTTTGAGATGTATGCTGTACTAATGGGATTTTATCTCCTGGGACACAATTTGGTAATGCCTGTTTGTAAAGAAGATTGGAGTAGAATCTCAATGAGAATAAGTAGCTATTAAATAGATAATAGTTTACACAGTGAATTAACCCCACAATACTCAGATTATTTTCATCCTAAAACACCAACATACTGTATGTTAGCAATTTTATGAATAGAACCGCTTGATATTCCAATCTTAATTCCTTTTTTACAGTAATTTTTATTTTGAGGTAAGTTGTAGAAAAGGTTACATATTTAATTTATATTTTTATATATTTTCATTTTCACAGATTCACTGTTAAATGGAATCTTAAGATTTCATTCAACATTTTTTCATTAGGATTGATTTATATTATGTTTAGAATGAGACCTTTGGGGATGACAGCGAGTATGGTTTTGTTTGGCATGGGCAGTCTGTATTTTTTTTTTTTAAATTTTTTATATAATATATATTTTTGCATGTTATACATAATATATTCTCTCAAGAGTAGAGATGAACGAACCCCTCATGGTGGCTCTGGAACCAGAGCTCATCTACAGTGGGGAAAAAAAGTATTTAGTCAGCCACCAATTGTGCAAGTTCTCCCACTTAAAAAGATGAGATAGGCCTGTTACTGACATCATAAGTAGATCTCAACTATGAGAGACAAAATGAGAAAACATATGTAGAAAATCACATTGTCTGATTTTTTTAAGAATTTATTTGCAAATTATGGTGGAAAATAAATATTTGGTCACCTACAAACAAGCAAGATTTCTGGCTTTCACAGACCTGTAACTTCTTATTTAAGAGGCTCCTCTGTCCTCCACTCATTACCTGTAGTAATGGCACCTGTTTGAAATTGTTATCAGTATAAAAGAGACCTGTCCACAACCTCAAACAGTCACAATCCAAACTCCACTATGGTGAAGACCAAAGAGCTGTTGAAGGACACCAGAAACAAAATTGTAGACCTGCACCAGGCTGGGAAGACTGAATCTGCAATAGGCAAGCAGCTTGGTGTGAAGAAATCAACTGTGGGAGCAATAATTAGAAAATGGAAGACATACAAGACCACTGATAATCTCCCTCGATCAGGGGCTCCATGCAAGATCTCACCCCGTGGGGTCAAAAGGATCACAAGAAGGGTGAGCAAAAATCCCAGAACCACACGGGGGGACCTAGTGAATGACCTGCAGAAAGCTGGGACTAACGTAACAAAGGCTACAGTCAGTAACACACTACGCCGCCAGGGACTCAGATCCTGCAGTGCCAGACGTGTCCCCCTGCTTAAGCCAGTACATATCCGGGCCTGTCTGAAGTTTGCTAGAGAGCATTTGGATGTTCCAGAAGAGTATTGGGAGAATTTCATATGGTCAGATGAAACCAAAGTAGAACTGTTTGGTAGAAACACAACTCATCGTGTTTGGAGGAGAGTGAATGCTGAGTTGCATCCAAAGAACACCATATCTACTGTGAAGCATGGGGGTGGCAACATCATGCTCTGGGACTGTTTCTCTGCAAAGGGACCAGGACGACTGATCCTTGTACATGAAAGAATGAATGGGACCATGTATCGTCAGATTTTGAGTGCAAACCTCCTTCCATCAGCAAGGGCATTGAAGATGAAATGTGGCTGGGTCTTTCAGCATGACAATGATTTCAAACACACCTCCAGGGCAACGAAGGAGTGGCTTCATAAGAAGCATTTCAAGGTCCTGGAGTGGCCTAGCCAGTCTCCAGATCTCAACCCCATAGAAAACCTTTGAAGGGAGTTGAAAGTCCGTGTTGCCCAGCGACAGTCCCAAAACATCACTGCTCTAGAGGTGATCTGCATGGAGGAATGGACCAACACACCAGCAACAGTGTGTGCCAACCTTGTGAAGACTTACAGAAAACGTTTGACCTCTGTCATTGCCAACAAAGGATATATAACAAAGTATTGAGATGAACTTTTGCTATTGACCAAATACTTATTTTCCACCATAATTTGCAAATAAATTCTTTAAAAATCAGACAATGTGATTTTCTGGATTTGTTTTCTCATTTTGTCTCTCCATAGTTGAGGTCTACCTATGATGTCAATTACAGGCCTCTCTCATCTTTTTAAGTGGGAGAACTTGCACAATTGGTGGCTGACTAAATACTTTGTTCCCCACTGTAGAACCGCTAAGACCACATAGCTCTGTATATTGCCTGGTTTAAAGGGAGTCTGTCAGCAGGAAAATGAGTATTAAACTAATGACAGTACCTTGTAGGGCGGCTTCTACACTTTACCAAAATTTATTATTTATTCTGAATTTCAGATCCATTTTCATGAAAATCGATGTTTTATTCTTATGAAAAATAGCTGAAAACAGTTTTTGGGGCATGTCTTCTCCTTCCTGGACTTCACTCTGTGCTCTAGATAATTGCCCCATATTGCCACCCAGGTCTATCCCTCATGGCTAGAGTGACGTCTTGCACTTTGTCACACTTTTTCTGCATTTAGTTGTATTTATCTAGAGCAGAGTGTGAAGCCCTTGCAGGAGAGGACATGCCCCTAAAGCCTTTTTCAGCAAATTTGCATACGAATAATATGCTGACTTTCATGAAAATGGAGCTGCAATGGAGAATAAGAAATACATTTTTGGAAAGTGTAGAAGCCGACCTACAAGATACTGTCATTAGTTTGATACTGATTTTTGCTGCTGACAGACTCGATGATGACATTGGAGAAGTTGCGCTACCTCAATTTACGACACAGTGCATAACGAACAATGCTTAAGCTACAATAGAGAATACATAAGTGGTGGCAAACCGCTTCTGTCTTTAATTCAGAAGTCCTCAGTTGTTTTTCAGAACCAGTGCTCTTCAGTAACTGTGGCTTAACCCCTTAATGGCCGGGGCTGAAAGTACCTTAATGACCAGGACCATTTTTCAAAATTGACATGTGTCAGTTTATATGGCAATAACTTTGAGACGCTTTAACTTACACAAGTGATTTTGAGATGGTTTTTTCATGACACATTGTGCTTCATGTTAGTGGTAAACATTGATCAATATTTTTTGCGTTTATTTATAAAAAATAGGAAATTTGATGGACATTTGGAAAAATTTGCAGTTTTCAAAATGTGAAATCCTCTGCGTTTCAGACAGTTATACCACCCAAATACATTACTACGTATTATTTGCCATATCTCTGCTTTATATCGGCATCATTTTTTAATCGTTTTTAAATTTATTTTGTACATTATAAAGCTTACAAGTTTAACAGCAAATTTTCCAGATTTACAAGAAAATTTCCCAAACTCATTTGTTAGGGATCGCTTCAGTTGTGAAGGAAATTTTAAAGGCCTATATATTAGAATTATAAAATTAAATTACCCCATTTTCAAAACTGTACCCCTTAAATAACAGCATTTAGGAAGTTTGTTATCCCTTTAAGCATTTCACAGGAATTAAAATATTATGGGTGAAATTTAGACATTTCATGTTTTTTTCAATAATGTGTTCATTTAGTCCTAAAATTAACACATTGACAAAGGATTAAAGGAGAAAATGCATCTTACAGTTTATGTAATTTCTTCAGAGCACAGAAATACCCCACATGTGGGTGTAAACTGATGTTTGGGCACATGGCAGTGCACGAAAGGGAAGGAATATCACTGGGTGTTTGAAAAGCAGATTTTACTGGAATAGTTTTCATGTATCATGTCTCATTTGCAGAGCCCCTAGAGTACCTATACAATGGAAACCCCCCAAAAGTGACCCCATTTTGGAAACTACACACTTGACAGAATTCATCAAGGGGTATAGTGAACATTTTGACCCCACATCCGTTTCACAGATTTAATTAACATTGGGATGTGTAAATGAAAAATTACTAAAACATCACTTTATCCCTAAAGTTTTCATTTTCCCAAGGGGTTAAATGAGAAAAAGCACCCCACAGGTTGTTAAACAATTGCTCCTCAACATGGCAATACCCCATATTTAGTCATAATCTGCTGTATGGGTACATGGTGGAGCTCAGAATGGAAAGAGCGCTATTTGGCTTTTGGAGGGTGGATTTTGTTGGAATAGTTTTCAGGTGCCATGTTGCATTTACAGAGCTCCTAAATTACCAGTACAATGGAAACCCCCTAAAAGTGATCCCATTTTAGAAACTGCACCCCTCAAGGAATTTCTCAAGGTGTATAGTGAGCATTTTGACTCCACAACTGTTTCACAGATTTTATAAGCAATGGCACGTAAAAATGAAAAATTACTTTTTTTTCCAATAAACTGTCCATTTAGCTCCAAATTTTTCATTTTTACAAGGGGTTAAAGGAGAAAAAGCACCCTACAGTTTATTACACAGGAATAACCCATATGTGGTTGTAAACTGCTGTATGAGTACATGGTGAGGCTCAGAATGGAAAGAGCGCTATTTGGCTTTTGGAGGACAGATTTTGCTGGAATAGTTTTCAGGTGCCATGTCCCATTTTCAGGGCCCCTAAAGTACCAATACAATGGAAAACCCTTAAAAGTAACCCCATTTTAGAAACTACAGCTATCAAGGAATTTATCAGGGGTATTATCATTTTGAGCTCAATAGTGCTTTCAAAAAATGAATGTACAAAGTGAAAATTGAAATTTTTAAAGAAATGTGCCATTTCAGTGCCCAGCATGTTGTGCCCACTTTGTGTCATCAGAGACATGCACTCCTAAAACTATCAAGTGGGTTATCCTGGTTACAAAGAAGTTGTATATGTTGGCGTAAACTGCTGCTTGGGCACACAGCAGGGCTCAGAAGTGAAGGAGCACTGTACTTTTAAGCTTTTGGGGTATAGATTTAGAGGGATTTTCTGGATGTCATGTTGATTTTGCAGAGCCCTGGAGGTGCCAGTAAATTGGAATTCCCCAAGAAGTGACGCCATTTTGTAGTGCAATTTTAGGGTCTCTACAAACATTACATGGCGTCCAAAAACCAACAATCTAAATTAGCGGTCCAAAAGTACATAGTGGTCATTCACATGTGCGCCCTACTGTGTGCCCAAACAGCAATTTATGCCCACATGTATGACACTGTTGTACCCAGGATAACTTACTTAACAATGTCATATGTGGGTATAAAATGCTGTTTGGGCACAGCCGGGCACAGAAGAGATGGAGTGCTATTTTGGTTTTTGGAGCACAGTTTGGTCATGCCACTTTTGCAAAGCCCCTGAATTGGCAGTAAAGTGGAATCCGCATGTGACATGTGACACCATTTTGGAAACTACACCCTTCAAGGGATTTATCAAGTGGCGTGGCAAGCATTTTTAACTCTTGGGTGTTGCATTCATTTAATTTCCAGAAATGAATGCGCAGCTGATAATGAAAAGTGAAAATTGCAATTTTTCCAGGGAATTACCATTTCAGTCCCGATATGTTGTGCCCAACTTGTGTTAGCAGAGACACACACTTCAAAAACTGTTAAGCAGGTACCCCGGACACAACAGCATTTGCAGCGTTAGTCTCTGATACAAGCTGGGCACAACATACTACGCACCAAAATGACGTTTTCCTGTAAAAAATTACATTTTCTCCTTTCACCATCAGCTGCGCATTCATGTCTGGAAGATAAATTAATGCAATGTTTGGGGGGTTAAAAATGCTCCCTGTATCCCAAAATGGGATAACATGTCAGAGGATTCCATTTTACTGGCATTTCAGGAGCTCTGCAAAAGTGTAATGGTGTCCAAAAACTAAACTGTCTAAATCTGTGATCCAAAAACCAAAATAAGCCTCCTTCCCTTCTGTGTCAGGCTGTGCCCAAACAGCAGTTTATACCCACATTTGATATTAATTACATTATCCTGGGTACACCAGTGTCATACATGTGGGCATAAACTGCAGTTTGGACACACAGCAGGGTCCAGAAGGGAAGGAGCATCTGGATGCCATGTCATGTTTGCAGAGCCCCTGAGGAATCCCCTAGAGAGAAACCCCATTTTGAAAACTGCACCCCTCAAAGAATTTATCAAGGGGTGTAGTGAGCTTTAGTATCCCACACGTGAATGCACATCGGATGATGAAAAGTGAATACGTAAGCTGTGCAGAGTGAATTAGGAACACCAACATCCCTACAATTTCCCCAGTAGCTTCTATGATTGGGGGTCACTTCTGGTGTCTTTTCCATTGTAAGCTCTAAATTTGGGGTGTACCCTGATAAACGCTCTCACAGCTTATACATTCCCTTCCTGGCGCAGCCATTTTTGTCCTAACTATATGGCGATTTTTCTTTTTTTTTGGTCGTCACATTGTATAAGCTATAATATTTATATTTTTCTTGTGATGATTTTTCTTGTGAGTAAGGGACCAGGTTGAGTCCTGAAACGCGCAGGCTTTTAATGATGAAACTTTTCACCATATGGTGTAATTTTGTAACTTTTTCTCTATATGGAGAATTTTGGAATTTTTCAACTGAATTGCTGGATCCCACAAGTTGTTTTTTTCTGGACTGTATGATATAACCTGTTCTTATACGCCAAGTATACCACAAGATTTTGTATATACCTCTTATCATGCTTGTTTTGTGTATATGTGACACACTTACACACGTGGACAAAATTGTTGGTACCCCTCGTTTAATGAAAGAAAAACCCACAATGGTCACAGAAATAACTTGAATCTGACAAAAGTAATAATATATAAAAATTCTATCAAAATGAACAAATGAAAGTCAGACATTGCTTTTCAACCATGCTTCAACAGAATTTTTTTAAAAAAGAAAACTCCTGAAACAGGCCTGGACAGAAATGATGGTACCCCTGAAAATAATGTGACCAAAGGGACATGATAAATCAAGGTGTGTCCACTAATTAGCATCACAGGTATCTACAATCTTGTAATCAGTCAGTGGGCCTGTATATAGGGCTACAGATACTCACTGTGCTGTTTGGTGACATGGTGAGTACCACACTCAACATGGACCAGAGGAAGCGAAGGAAAGAGTTGTCTCAGGAGCTTAGAAAAAAAATTATAGACAAGCATGTTAAAGGTAAATGTTATAAGACCATCTCCAAGCAGCTTGATGTTCCTGTGACTACAGTTGCACATATTATTCAGAAATTTAAGATCCATGGGACTGTAGCCAACCTCCCTGGACGTGGCCGCAGGAGGAAAATTGATGACAAATGAAAGAGAAGGATAATACAAATGGTAACAAAAGAGCCCAGAAAAACTTCTAAAGAGATTAAAGGTGAACTTCAAGCTCAAGGAACATCAGTGTCAGATCGCACCATCCGTCGTTGTTTGAGCCAAAGTGGACTTCATGGGAGACGACCAAGGAGAACACCATTGTTGAAAACAAATCATAAAAATGCCAGACTGGAAATTGCCAAGCTACATGTTGACAAGCCACAAAGCTTCTGGAGAATGTCCTATGGACAGATGAGACAAAAATCGAAATTTTTGGCAAGGCACATCAGTTCTTTGTTCACAGACGGAAAAATGAAGTATATCTTGAAAAGAACACTGTCCCTACTGTGAAACATGGAGGAGGCTCTGTTATGTTCTGGGGCTGCTTTGCTGCATTTGTTACAAACAGATAACAGATCCCTCTGTCACGCCCCACAAATTTTCCAGATTGCTTATTTCCTGACCTGTTGTAAATAACTTTTCTACATATATTGCATTTTGTTATTTCAAGATCGTTTTGAAGATCCATGTCTTGTGTGTGTATAAATAGTGTGACTTTTCAGTTTCTAGTATTACACCATGTCTGAAGAAGAGAGCTAGCACTCTCCAAAGCTTACTATCAAATATACCCAGTTAGCCTCTAAAAGGTATCGCCTGATTTCTTCACTCATGCTGCATCTGGCACAGGGTGTCTTGAATCTGTGCAGGGTACAATGAAATTTCAAGACTATCAAGGGATTCTAGAGAGAAATGTGCTGCCCAGTGTCAGAAAGCTTGGTCTCATTCGCAGGTCATGGGTCTTGCAATAGGATAATGACCAAAAACACACAGCTAAAAACACCCAAGAATGGATAAGAGGAAAACATTGGACTATTCTGAAGAGGCCTTCTATGAGCCCTGACCTAAATCCTATTGAGCATCTTTGGAAGGAGCTGAAACATGCCGTCTGGAAAAGGCACCCTTCAAACCCGAGACAACTGGAGCAGTTTGCTCATGAGGAGTGGGCCAAAATACCTGTTGTGAGGTGCAGAAGTCTCATTGACAGTTACAGGAATCGTTTGATTGCAGTGATTGCCTCAAAAGGTTGTGCAACTAAATATTAAGTTAAGGGTACCATCATTTCTGTCCAGGCCTGTTTCATGAGTTTTCTTTTTTTAAAAATTCTGTTGAGCATGGTTGAAAAGCAATGTCTGACATTCATTTGTTCATTTTCATAGAATTTTTATATATTATTACTTTTGTCAGATTCAAGTTATTTCTGTGACCATTGTGGGTTTTTCTTTCATTAAACGAGGGGTACCAACAATTTTGTCCACAGGTGTATACAATATGCTTTGTTACTCATATTATTTATGTAAATTGATTATTTGACAGAGTCTGATGAAGGCTATTTGAGCCGAAAATGTTCACTCACTCTGTATGGAGAAATGCCTATTTATCACTCATAATTAACGAAATTTATTATCTGAAAATTCATCCTTGGAAGTGCTTGAATTCTTATTTATAATTTTTTATTTTTCTATTGATGGAGCTGGTTGAGTGCTTATTTTTTGCGGGGAAAAGCTCTACTTTTTATGGTACCATTTGGGGATATATATGACTTTTTGATTACGTTTTATTCCATATTATCTGAGGCGAGATGGCAAAAATTGTTACTTCTAGCGTTTTTATTTCCGTTTTTTTTTCCCCGATGTTTACTGCGCAGGTTAACTAATGGTTTAGTTTTATTGTAAAGTTTGTTACAGACTGTATTGTGTGTTTTTATACTGTATAAGGGAAAAGGGCCATTTTATTAGTTTTTTTATTTTTTACATATTTTTACATATTTTATTTCTTCTAATACTTATTATGAATGGTTCAGTGTTATACACTCCAATACAGAAGTATTGGAGTGTTTACTGGCTGTCAGCCTATGGGTATGCATAGGTTGACAGGCCTGTGTAATCCATCCTGAACACAGGACCAGAAGGCTACAGGGGACGATCGCAGACCTGGGGGTCATACAAGTACCAGGTTTCCAGGGCAACCCCTTGGATGCCACGGCATCTAAGGGGTTAACACCCATGATTAGGGCTTAGGATAGCATCTCTTAGAAACCCTTCAAATATTTTAACCACCACTGAGGTTAGGCTTACAGGTCTATAGTTTCCGGGATCACTTTTTGACCCCTAGTGAACTAACTGAATTGAATGAACTGCTGAACTAATATGCTATGAGAATGAATAATGAAAGTATAGTGCAATCAGATGCACATGGCCGAGCATAGCAGTGAAAAGCAGTTCAGCAGCACCTATCATATTTAGTACTGAGTTGGGGGCAGCAAGACTGGACCTTTAGACAAACAAGTGAGTTGCATGAAGCTATATACACACACACACACACACACACACCTCTCTCTCTCTCTCTCTCTCTCTCTCTCTCTCTCTCTCTCAATCACTTTTTCCAACATTAGGAACTAAAAAAGCAAGTGGTCATGTGCTAGTGAGTCTGTCTGCAGGAGATGTGCTGTATCACTCACTTTCTGACTCTGAACTAATTTTTCCATAAATGTGAACTAAATTAGTTAGTTCACTTTGAAGATTCTTTTCTAACTAATCATTCATGAACTACTTGTCACCACCTTTTTTCACTTGACATTAAAATTAATACCTTGTAAATATACTTCAGTGGTTCCTTGTGATGGCAGTATGCTGTGAAGGGAGGGTCCTGTTCTCAATATATTTCCACAAGCTCCTTACAGCATGTTTCACCTGCTCATTTCTTAAAGTGTAGATAAATGGATTGAGGAGAGGGGTGATTATTGTATTCAGGAGCACAGCCAACTTGTTAAAATCTACATGGGAACTTTTAACAGATCTTAAGCTCATAAACACTGTGCCAACATAGAATATAAACACAACCAAAATGTGAGAAGAACATGTTGTGAATGATTTCCATCTTCCACCTGAAGAGGGTATTTTTAATATTGATATTATTATATTTAAATAAGATACAATAATTAATATAAGTGACCCAAACAGAAAGCAGGAAATTTAATAGATTTAGATATTGGGTGTCTGTACAGGCCAGTTTTAAGAGTTCATCTACATCACAAAAAAAATGGTTAATTCTGTTGGAGCCGCAAAAGCTAAGATGCACTACTAGAACAGTTGGCGCTATGGTGTCCACAAAAGCACAGGCCCAAGATCCCAAAGCTAGATAGAGACAGAGTCTGGGGCTCAATACAGTTATGTAACGTAAAGGATAGCATATAGCCATAAACCTGTCAAAAGACATGACTGTTAGGATTAGTATCTCAGGAGCACCAAAGAAGAAATAACTGTAGCATTGTATCATGCAGTCCACATAACTGATGAATCCACTTCCATTTGCCAGAAGGGAAAGAAACTTTGGTGTGATTGTGCTGGTTAGCAATACAGTATATCTAAGATAGACAAATTAATGAGGAAAAAATACATTGGCGTATGTAAGTGTTTATTTGTAGAAATTATGAAAATGATGACACAATTTCCAATCATAGTTATGGTATAAGCGTTCAGGAGAATAGAAAAAAATGTCATTTGTAAGACTGGAGAATAGTGAAATTCCATTAACTGAAACCAATCTGTTCTGTTAAATATGACCATATTGTTTTAGGGCTCTTTTATTGTCCTCAGCTTAAGAGAAAATATACTGAATATATTATTAACAAATGTACAGACACAACTAAGCATCTATATAGCTGCCAACTCATGTATATCAAGGACTCAACAGCAGATGCACAGATTCAGTCTCAGCTTATGCTTCAGCAGATAAAATGTTATTTTATGGGGGAAAAAAAGGCACACAATGTAACTATGCTGAAAGGTTCCCTTTATGTTTTATGAAAAAGTAAGTTTAATAAAGATTTCTAAATATTTTTTACATCTAATTTGCTATAAATGTGTTGTCAGTGAATTGGGTTTTCATGCCGAGACACCAAAGTGCTATACATAAAGTCATTGGATAACATCAGGCCCATTTATGCCCTTCCTGTTGGAGTGAGTTTTACACTTTTTCACAGTGCCCCATTTTTCAAATTTGACATGTATATGGTAACAACTTTGGAACAGTTTTACTTATCCAAGTGGTTTTGAGATTGTGTTTCATGTTTGTGACAAATTTTGGTCAACATCTTTTTGTTGGCAAATATTTGGAAAAACTTGCAAAAAGTTGAAATGTTCTGCTTTTTCAAAGAAATAGCAATACCACCAAATTATTATTTACCATCCATTTATCTCTGCTTTATATTAGCATAATTTTAAATGTGATTTAATATTTTTTTATCACAAGGCATTGTGGGAAAGGAGCTGGGGAGCTCATGCGCCCTCTGTTGGATGTAACAGATCCTCAATTTGCTTTTGACTCACCGAGCCTTGAGACAGCAAAAGGGATTTTAGCCAAGCCAATTTCACTTATCTGCATACAGTGCTGTTTCCGGATTGTTGTCCTTCATCAGTACAGAGCAAAGTGAATTGGCTGGCTTAGTGGGAGGCAATGAGTGGGTTAGGGACAAGAATCTCTCACATTAATATTTTTTTAGCACATTAGAAGGCTTACAAGTCTAATTGCAATTTTCCACATTTTCAAGAAAATTTCTTATAGGGACCAATTTAGCTTTTCATATATTTAAGAAACACCCATGGCACAGAAGGTAAGGTGTGCCATTGAGCTTTTGGAGGGAAGATTTTGCAGGAATTGTTTCAGGGACTATGACTTACTTGTTCCATAGCAAGCTTTTGACTAGGCCTCCTGGCATGACACCCCCTTTCCTGGCCCCCCATGGTATAATGCCCCTTTTCTTGGCCCCACATGGTATAATGCCCCCTTTTCTAGTTCAAACATGGTATAACTCCCTCTTTTCTGGCCAACAAACAGAATAATGCCCCCTTTCATGGCTCCCCACATGGTATAACGCACCCTTTACTGACCCCACACACGGTATATCACCCCTAATTGGTCCTCACACAGTATATTTCTCCTTTATTGGCTCCAACACAGTATAATGACCCCTTTGCTGACTCCCCACATGGTATATTACCCCCGTATTGGCCTGACACAGTATACAGCCCCTTTTATTGGACTACATCCTGTACAATTCCCGTTTATTGATCCCATGCAGTATATTGCCTCCTTTATTTGTCCCCATATAGTATACTGCTTTCTTTACTGGCCCCCACACAGTAAATGTCCCCTTTACTGCCCCCCCACACACAATATACTGCTCTTTTAATTGGCCCTTATACAGTAAGTGCCCCCTTTACAGGCCTTTATACAGAAAGCACCTTCCTTACTGCCCACCAAACAATTTACTCCCCTCCATACTGGACCCCACACAATATACAGCCGCCCATACCGTGACTTTAGGCCACTACCTACTGGACTACTCCAGCAGGTACTGGCTGACATTCACTTATCCATCCTGCTCCTGTACATGGCCACTTCCACTTAAGCCCCAACCTCTTGCTGCATATTACATCTTGAGGCTGACAGCCTCAATACATGACATTGTATTACAATCTTCATAGATTGTAAGCCCTTGCGGGCAGTCTTTGTATCCCACTGTGCCAGTTGGTCACTGTTAGTATTATACTGTATTTGTTTTGTATATTTTGTGTACTGTATGTAAACCTTCAAATGTAAAGCACTATGGAATTAATGGTGCTATATACAGTAAGTAAATAATAATAATGATGACATCTGGACATTGCTCATTATTATGATGTAATGTGCAGAAGCTAAAAGGAGGATAAAAAAAGAAGAACATGGGTATAATAGGGCATAGTATATCAACCAGGGATAGAAGTAAACTGATTAGAAGGACCAGCTCTGTCCTGGGGAGCCCCCTGGACCCAGTGCAGGTGGTGGGTGACAGAAGGATACTGTCCGTGGTGAGCTCCATGCGGGAGAATAAGTCCCATTCCTTGCATGAAACCGTGATAGGGTGAAGTAGTCAGTCACTGACAGTACTGCCCAGCACTAAGTGTGAGAAGCAGTGCTATCGGAAGTCTTTCCTCCACACTGCAGTCAGGCTGTACAACCAACACCGACCTAAGCGGAGATTAGTCCATACGGAGAACTGAAATATCTTTCTGTCTGTGATATCCCCCCCTCCTCCCCGCTACTTTTTACCTGTCTGTCTACTATCAGTGAAATGCCTCTACCTTGGAACATTCTTGTATATGTTGTATTTGTATTTGTATTGCTTATCTTTGTATTGCTTATCTTTGCTGCTGTAACACACTGAATTTCCCCATGGTGGGACTATTAAAGGATTATTATTATTATTATTATTATAAACTGCTATTTTAGGCACATAGCAGAGCGCAAAAGGAGAAAAAAAACTAGCACTTTGGCACTGAGAATGCAATGTTAATTTAATTTTTGGAGGACATGTCACTTGTGCAGGGCCAAGAAAGTAAAGGAAACTTTTTTTTCTTAAGGGGAACACCAAATATCAAAGTAATTTTCCACTAATTTCTAGGATGGGGGGGGGGGGCATTCTGGTATATTCTTGCACAGTTTATACATTCCCCTTCCAGACAGTTTTGCCCTAATGGAGGTTGGGATTTTTGTTTTTTTCATTGTTACTTGTACATTTTCTAAGTGCAAGCTTATTTTTTCTGACATGAGCTGTACTTTTCATTTGTACCATTGATGTAAGTAAAACTCTTTATTCAATCTTTGTCAAGTAAGATGACCAAAATTTGGCATTTCTGGTGTTTTTTTTCCATTCTACTGTGCAGATTAAATAAATAAGTATTTTTTTATGTTTGGAAACATTATTTTTATGTTTTTTACTTTTTTTTTTTTTTTTTTTTTGATCAGTTGATCTTCTCATTGGTTGATGCAAGCATATTAGATCCTGCCAGAGAAAAGCAGGAGAAGATGGCAACCCTGTGTCCTTAATCAGACTCCCTAGATGCCATGACAAGAGATAGTCACTGCTCCAAGGCAGCACAGGGGAGAATTGGGATGATCAAAGTTGTAAAACCTATCAGATTTCACAATCATGATTGGGTTAACACCCATGATCAGGGTTATCTCCAACCACATGTGATGTAGTAGGGTGTCAGCTGTAAGTTAACATCCTCTGTTCAAGAGCAGTGGTTCATCTCCTTTGAACCAGACAGCCCCTAAAACAGACAGATTATATTTATATTGCTGATGCAGTGTCCAGCAAGCAGCAATGTGAGTTTACAGTAGGTGGTCAGGAAGCAGTTCAATTAAAATCCTTACAAACCCATTGGTATCATTGATATTGGCAATCCCATCTCTTATCTACATTAAATAAATTTAGTTGACATAACCTTCATAAGTGAGATTTTCCACATCACATATTCATTTGGATGCCCTTCTCTGAACTCTCCTCAGCTTGGCTGATTCTTTATGGACTAATTCGCAAAACTAGACTGTATATTCAAGGTGTGGGAGAGAGTAAAATAATACTTTTTTCTCTAAAAGTAATGCCTTTTCTTATACAAGATGCGGTTGCTTTGGATGTAGAAAACTGGCATGCTATAATTTAGTTTATTATCAGTTACTCCCAGATCCTTTTACTTTATAGACTTACTCAATAGTGATCCATTCATAGTATAACTAGAAGGTTTATTTTGTGACCATAAATATATAACCTTATACATATCAACTGTAATGACAATGGTTGGACCCTGAATGTCAGAACTGAACTTCACCTATAGCAGCAGCCTTTCCTGGATAATAACTATCTACCAGTTATCAGATACCACCAGTACTAACAATAGGGCCAAATGTTCTAACAGCCAGACAGTAGCAAAAGAAATATAATGAAGTGTTTATCAGCACTGCAAGTTGAAGGAAATGTCACTTACCAACAGATAAAAACTCTCCTACTCACTCACATTATACCTGATTTTCATTTTGCTGCCCATTTGGCTATTTCATACAGGTCGTCCTATAGGGTAAGTATTCTGCACTATAACACCACAGAGTTTTTTGTCATCAACAAATAGAGAGAACCCCTAAAACAGGGATCACTGACTTTTGGCAGTCCAGCTGCTGTGGAACAATAACTTCCAGCATGCTCTATTCACTTCTATGGGTAGCTCCAAGAAGAGCAGAGCACATATGCATGTTGTGTGACTTGTCATTATACAATAGCTTGAATGGCAAAAGTTGCCTAGGTCTTCTCTAGAAATTCAAACGTATGCATCATTTCTAAAAACAGAATAGAGCATTTTAGTCCCAGTACAGACTCCTGGAGTACTCCACTTATAACATAAACCCACTCTACATACGTTTATATCATTTATAATAACTCTTTGAATATGGTCTTTTCCTTTCAGTTACAAAGTACCAAAGTTAAGAAGACTTTTTAAAATATATTATCCATGCAGTATGTTGCAGCTTGCCAAATACAATGTCAACATTAATGGAGGAAAAACACAGCAAGAAAACTGCATGTACAAATATAATTGTGATTTCCATAAAATATCATTTGGAGGGAACATGTGTGAATGAAGGGGAACCCTCTAAGTTAGATATAAAATGTCATACCATCTGGTTTTCAAATACTGTGTGTAGGAATGGAAACTTACAACTGCTTGGAAAAATGTAATACAACCCAGTGTACATTTTATAAAGAGATAGAATATGTAATGTTTCTCCTTGTGATGGTTTGAGAGATGTATGCTGTACTAGGGGATTTTATCTCCTGTGACACATCTGGTAATGTCAGTTTGTAAACAGCATAAGACTCTCAAAGGGAATCAGTAACTATTAAATAGGTAATAGTGAGTTAACCCCACAATACTCAGTGCTCTGTTCCTAAATGACCAAACACTTTTCAGCAATTTTGTGTACATAATGTATAATGTGTCCAAACTTAGTTCCTTACTTTATAGTAATTTATATGGAGGTAAGTTGTGCAAAAAAAAATATTCAAAGTAGAGGTAGACAAATCACTTTGTCTAGAACTGGATTCAACTCGAATCCCTGGAGTGGTGAAACACGTTGAGGTGGGCATATTACCACTGGTGTACCAGCTTGGAGTCCTGTGAGCATTACATCATGGCATCAGGTACTTTATCTATTGGCCAGCATATGGAGCATTCCTATTAGCATCAACTAGATTTGGCGACATTTAGTGTTTGTCATTGAATTATGATGCTTAATACATGATAATGGAAGGATTCACAATTTGTGTACACCACTAAGAGGGTGATCTGATAACATTTAGATTGCCACTACTGTATATATATATATATATATATATATATATATATATACAGTACAGACTCATAATTAACAAAATTTATTATATGAAAATTCATCCTTGGAAGTGCTTGAATTCTTATTTATAATTTTTTATTTTTCTATTGATGGAGCTGGTTGAGCGCTTATTTTTTGCGGGGAAAAGCTCTACTTTTTATGGTACCATTTTGGGCTATACAGTACAGACCAAAAGTTTGGACACACCTTCTCATTCCAAGAGTTTTCTGTATTTTCATGACTATAAAAATTGTAGATTCACACTGAAGGCATCAAAACTATGAATTAACACATGTGGAATTAAATACTTAATAAAAAAGTGTGAAACAACTGAAAATATGTCTTATATTCTAGGTTCTTCAAAGTAGCCACCTTTTGCTTTGATTACTGCTTTGCACACTCTTGGCATTCTCTTAATGAGCTTTTCAGACCCCAGCGTATAATGATCGGAGACCCAGGGGAGGTGAGAAACATAAAATCCAGGGTTACTTATCTCTCCTGGGTTCCGGTATACTCCCCACTGCTTTCGGCCCTCTTCAATGGTCGGTTTAGACGTCACATGGGTCAGGCTGGTGTCACGACGCATAATGATGCCGGCCTGGTCCACGTGACATCTGGGACGTCACCAAAGAGGCCTGAAGACTGCTGGGAGTCACACTGGATCCCAGGAGAGGTGAGTAACACAGTTTTTTATGTTCCCTCACCTCCCCTGGGTCTCCGATCATTATACTCTAGGGTCTGAAAAAACCCCAGAGTATAATAATAGCAGTATTTGTTGGTGTTCGCGGGCCCGCAGCCTCACTTACCGATCCCCACTCCTGCTCACAGCCGCATTTGTTTCTCCTTCTGCCTGCTAGGGAGCCCCAGCGACATGATATAGGACGCAGAAGGGAAGTGGAGGCGGCTGTGAGCAGGAGTGGGGATTGGTAAGTAAATAGGTCCCGTAACCTGCTGGGGTTACTCCTACAGATAACGCCCTATTAAAAAAAAAAAAAAAAGACAGCATCAGATGCCGCTGCTACCCGGGACTTACGCCACTTGGACTGTTGGTTGTGGAGGTAGTAGTGCCAGGCAGTGCTGTACTAGTAGTTATTCTGGTAGGGGAGCTAGGGGGATATCTGGAGGTAGAAATTCTCAGGGTATACATGGTCATGATGTGTCAGAAAAAAAGCGAGGAAGATGATGATGACATCGCCGATGATGATCATGATTTTTGCGGATAGGACCTGGTAACCGGTTCAGGGTGAGAAGGTGTCATCAGATGAAGAGGGCGGTGGCTATGGTGATAGTAATGATTCCAATCATTGCGCAGGCCCAACATTCAAAAAGCCTGCCCGGGGCAGACCTAGGAGAATCTCGTGTGGTCGTAGTAGCGGCAGACTTTTCCGCTGCTACTAGTAGCAGCAACTACATGTGGTCATCTCCTGTGTGGGAATTTTTTTGGACATTGGCAAATGATAAATCCATGGCCATGTGCAAAATATGTAAGCAGAAACTTAGCTGCAACCATGCAGAAACAAATGTTGGAATGACAGATCTATGTACTTACATGAAAAGGAAACACTCTCTTATTTAGACCGACCCTCCCTTGGATGCAGAGCGGGCCCTTAATAAGTCACAGGCAGAGCCAGGGAAGGAGGCTGACGATTATTTGTTTCAAGATGTCAAGATGATAATGATGATGACGACAACTACACTGGCCAAGAACACCAACAATAGCAGGCCCCTGGGTCTGCTTATACTTTGGCAAGCATGGCAAACTGTATGCTTCACTGCTTACGCAGCGACAAGCGTATTATTAGCATCAAGCAGAGGGATGAGTACTGGATGGCAATGCTCTTAGACCCTTGCTACAAAGACAAAATGGGGAAATTTTTCCCTTCCCTGTTTTTTCTTACGGCAGTATGTCATTGTGAGAAAAGACAATTCTGAATATAAAAATTAATTGTTGCAGAAGCATACAGAGGTATTAGTCAAACAAAATATCACATTAATCACATGTATATACTGTATATGAATATTTTTTATACAATCTCGTGTTCATAGGTGTTGATTCAAACAGGACTCATCTCTTTTGCTTGAAATTGCGTATAAGGAAATACAGGTGCATCTAAATAAATTAGAATATCTTTGAAACGTTTATTTCTTTCAGTAATTAAATTAAGAAGTGACCTCCTATATTTTTTAGATTCTTTACACACAGAGTGTTCTATTTCAAGTGTTTTATTTCTGTATGTTGATTATGGATTACAGCTAATGAAAACCCAAATCTAAGAAAATTAGAATATTGTGAAAAAGTTCAGTATTGTAAATTCAGTGTGTCACCTGCCAAGGTTTCCTAAGCCTTTAAATGGTCCCTCAGTCTGGTTCAGTAGGACACACAATCATGGAAGACGCTGATTATGAATTGTATTACTGAATTACTAAAATGAATGAACGTTTCAAAAATATTCTAATTTATTGAGATGCACCTGTAGTTTAATGAAGGATTTCGGATAATGCAGTCCAGTAATGAGGAAAGAGATCCCTCAAGTCACTGTTGATGGTATATAATAAAAGTTAATATAATCCTTGTAAACAGTAGAGGTAAATCATGGTTAACAGAAGCTTATAAACATACTGTTATGGTCTCTAGTAGCCTGTATTCCCATATTTGGAATAGTCCTTGCAGCATATTTGCTATATGTGCTCATTACTAACGACTACCTATAGGTATGTATATCAATAGGTGGCCATATGCATAAGAATATAGATGCTACAATAGATGGCCATATATAGGGATAAACATTAATATAGGTGGCCATAATGGTATGGTAAAAGTTACATACAAAATACAGAAGGATTAAATGTATATGTAACAGGTGTTTGCTTACCAGTGGTATAGGTGTGATGAGATACAGCGCTATCCACCATTCAGGAAGATGCTCAATTGCTCTAGAAGGAGCCATGTGCTCCCCAGTGTGAGGTGCAGTAATGTAAGCGCAATAGAATACAGCGGAATCCACCGCTGAATAAGATGCTCAGTGTGGTGGAGTGTAATGGAGACTGAATGCCTCATTTCTTGCAGTATATGATTATACTGTAGACAGATTACTGATAGACTGCACATTAAATGGACCTAAACTAGTGATCTGCAAGTAGTTGTCCATCTGAACACTGAGGAAACACTCATGAACAATTCTTAAAATTAACAAAGTAACCTCCCTGGCAGGTTTCTCCATAACTGCCATAATCGGAGCACAAGGCTAATGAGGAATTGACATCCAACATCAAACTTGTAACAACTAGCTTGTGAATTAAATACCAGGCATACAGGCCAATCTACTCAGCAATTTCTAATCCTCACCAGTAGGATCTAGTTATGGGCTCCACCCAGGGGCGTAACTATCGGGGTAGCAGCGGTAGCGGCTGCCACAGGGCCCGGGACATTAGGGGGGCCCAGAGCCCTGTGGCAGATGCTCCCGCAAACCCCACAAACCAGTAATGATCGCGGTCGCACCCCCTGCGGATCCGGCAGGTTACGGAGCCCACGGCCAGCTGGAGATGGCCGGTCCCCGGCCCATTATGATAGCGGTCGGGGAAAGCCTGGTTCCCCAACCGCTATACATACTGTTATTGGAAAGGGGCCCTGGCATATTGTAGGCCCCTTTCCAATAGATGGCAGCCCAGGGGAGGTGACTGAAAATAATAAACACATATTCTCACCTCTCCTGGGCACAGCGTCCTCTCCGGCGCTCCTCCGTCATGACTGAGGGCTGTGATTAGGGGCGCAGCCGCATAATGACGTCAGTGCGCCCCCATGTGACCGCTGAGGCCCAATCACAGGCCTCGGCAGCGACGTCGGAAGAGGGCCTGAAGACACTGAAGACGCTGAAGACTGCAGGATGGAGCGAGGATGGAGCGAGGATGCCAAGGAAAGGTAAGGCAAGGTGAGTATGAGAGTTTGTTATTTTTAATCACCTTCCCTGGGTCTCCGATTATTATACTCTGGGGTCTGAGGAGACCCCAGAGTATAATAATAGCACTAAAGCGGAGGGGGGCTGTTGGGAGCTTATAATACTGTATGGGGGCCACTGTAGAGCACATAATACTGGGTGGGGGCCACTGTAGAGCATCTGATACTGGGTGGGGGCCATTGTAGAGCATATAATACTAGGTGGGGCCACTGTAGAGCATATAATACTAGGTGGGGCCACTGTAGAGCATATAATACTGGGTGGGGGCCACTGTAGAGCATATAATACTGGGTGGGGGCCACTGTAGAGCATATAATACTAGGTGGGGCCACTGTAGAGCATATAATACTGGGTGGGGGCCACTGTAGAGCATATAATACTAGGTGGGGCCACTGTAGAGCATATAAATACTGTGTGGGGGCCACTGTAGAGCATATAATACTGGGTGGGGGCCACTGTAGAGCATATAATACTAGGTGGGGCCACTGTAAAGCATATAATACTGGGTGGGGGCCCCTGTAGAGCATATAAACTGGGTGGGGGCCACTGTAGAGCATATAATACTGGGTGGGGGCCACTGTAGAGCATATAATACTAGGTGGGGCCACTGTAGAGCATATAATACTGGGTGGGGGGCATACAATACTGTGTGGGGACCACTGTGGGGAGCATATAATACTGTGTGGGGGCCACTGTAGGGAGGATATAATACTGTGTGGGGGCCACTGTAGGGAGGATATAATACTGGGTGGGGCCCACTATGGGGGGCATATAATACTGGGTGGGTACAACTGTGGGAAGCATATAATACTGGGTGGGGACCACTCTGTGGAGCATATTATACTGTGGAGGGCCACTGTGGGTAGCATATTATACTGTGTGTGGGGGGGGGGGAGAAATGTAGAGCATATAATGCTGTATGGGGGCCACTGTGGAGCATATAATGCTGTGTGGGGGCCACTGTTGGGCATATAATACTATCTGGGGCCTCTGCTGAGCATATTTTACTGTTTGGGGACCCGTAACCGGTTCGGGGGGGGGCCCCATGTCAAATGTTCGCCTTGGGGCCCAGCCATTCCTAGTTACGCCACTGGCTCCACCCGTTATGTTCGTTGCCACTGACAGAATACAATGTTACAAATTCAACTCTGCTATCTGTATTAACTGGCTCTACTATGCTACACCCAGTTCAGCAACTAAACAGTCCTTAACTCTTTCAGTATTGAACTGTATGGCAATTTACCTTCCAAACGTTCACATTTTTTTATTTTTCTGTTCACAGAGCCATATGAGGGCCTGTTTTTTGCAGAACAAACTGTTCTTCCTAATATGTAATATTTCATACAGTGTACTGGGAGTAAAAATAATAAGCTACCTTAATTATCCCAGTCAGTATTGTCACTGCCTTTAAAAATATACAAAACTTACAGTGCTCACTGTGTGGGGTGAATATATACTTGAATAGTCCTTGCACTTTTGGATGCATGGATACTTAATGTTTTTATTTTTTTTTGTTTACTGTATAGTAATTCTATTGTAATGTAGAATTGGCAGACCTAAGAGTCTTCAGAAGGCTCCCGGCTGACATGACAAATGAATGACTTCTGCAATCTTACCACAGGGGAGCCATTCAACTGCCAAAACACAAAATCAAGTAAAAACTAACTTATTAGATGCTGTGCTCATATCTTACTATGTCATATGAGTGGATAATGGTTTTTGATTGGAGTTGTCTCTAATCATGAACTCTGCTGTGAGACCTGGCAGTTATGGCTCCCTCCCAGCTCCTAAGTGGGTGCTTTTCAGTGGCATAACTAAATAGTAAGAGCTAAGTGATCAGTGAAGGTCCAACACCCAGGAAACCTGCTGATCAGCAGTTTGAAAGGACCATGGTGCTTTTGCAAGCGCTGTGACCCCTTCACTATTTATATTGCACAGTATCGGTTTTATAGTGACCATGCAATGTACAGTAATTACATCCTGTAATAATTTTGCACCACTGCTATAAAACAGATGGCATGCAATGTAAATAGTGAAGGAGCCCCACACAGTATAATATGCTACCTAGAGCCACTCCCATAGTATAATGCTCCACACTGACCCCATACAGTATAATGTGCTCCCCATAATTGCCTCACACAGTATAATATGCTTCCCACAGTTGCCTCACATAGTATAATATGATCCCCAGAGCCCCACCCACAGTATTTAGTTCAACAGTGGTCCCATACAATATAATATGCTCCCAACAGTGGTCACACACAGTATAATATGCTCTCCAGAGCCCCCTCTCAGTATAATGCTCCACAGTGGCCCCACATAGAGTGAAATTCTCCCTGGAGTACCTTGCACCAGTATAATATGCTCTGGAAGCCTCGAGCTGCTTCAGGCAAACCCCACGAAATTCGTTACAACAAATGTTCGGCCTTCCAGTTTGTTTTGGTGCTATTATTGTACTTTGAGGGTCTCCTCAGACACCAGAGTATAATAGTAAGAGGCCCAGAGGAGGTGAGTAAAAATAACAAACATTTACTGTATACTCACCTTGCCTCACCTCTCCTGGGCATCTTAGCTGCGTCGGTTACTCTCCAGCATCATCTTTGGGCCTCTCCAGCCTGCAGCTGACACCCTTCACACCCCAGGCTTCTATTGGAAAGGTACCCAGCAGCATGTACATATATCACATAACATTGGGCCCCTTTCCATTGACAGCGCTGTGCAAAGGCAACAGAGATGAGTGGTGATGTCTGCTTCCTGATACAGTGGGGAAAAAAAAATATTTAGTCAACCACTTACAAAGATGAGAGAGGCCTGTTATTGACATCATAGGTAGACCTCAACTATGAGAGACAAAATGAGGAAACATATCTAGAAAATCACATTGTCTGATTTTTTAAGAATTTATTTGCAAATTATGGTGGAAAATAAGTATTTGGTCACTTACAAACAAGCAAGATTTCTGGCTCTCACAGACCTGTAACTTCTTCTTTAAGAGGCTCCTCTGTCCTCCACTCATTACCTGTAGTAATGGCACCTGTTTGACATTGTTATCAGTATAAAAGACACCTGTCCACAACCTCAAACAGTCACACTCCAAACTCCAAAGACCAAAGAGCTGTGGAAAGACACCAGAAACAAAATTGTAGATCTGCACCAAGCTGGGAAGACTGAATCTGCAATAGGCAAGCATCTTGATGTGAAGAAATCAACTGTGGGAGCAATAATTAGAAAATGGAAGACATACAAGACCACTGATAATCTCCCTCGATCAGGGGCTCCACGCAAGATCTCACCCCGTGGGGTGAAAATGATCACAAGAACGGTGAGCAAAAATACCAGAACCACATGGGGGGACCTAGTTAATGACCTCCAGAAAGCGGGAACTAACATAACAAAGGCTACCGTCAGTAACACACTATGCCGCCAGGGACTCAGATCCTGCAGTGCCAGACGTGTCCCCCTGCTTAAGTCAGTACATATCCAGGCCCGTCTGAAGTTTGCTAGAGAGCATTTGGATGTTCCAGAAGAGTATTGGGAGTATGTCATATGGTCAGATGAAACCAAAGTAGAATTGTTTGGTAGAAACACAACTCGTGTTTGGAGGAGAGTGAATGCTGAGTTGCATCCAAAGAACACCATACCTACTGTGAAACATGGGGGTGGCAACATCATGCTTTGGGGCTGTTTCTCTGCAAAGGGACCAGGATGACTGATCCGTGTACATGAAAGAATGAATGGGGCCATGTATCGTGAGATTTTGAGTGTAAACCTCCTTCCATCAGCAAGGACATTGAAGATGAAACGTGGCTGGGTCTTTCAGCATGACAATGATCCCAAGCACACCGCCAGGGCAATGAAGGAGTGGCTTTGTAAGAAGTATTTCAAGGTCCTGGAGTGGCCTAGCCAGTCTCCAGATCTCAACCCCATAGAAAACCTTTTGGAGGGAGTTGAAAGTCCGTGTTGCTCAGCGACAGCCCCAAAACATGAGGTCTACCTATGATGACAATTACAGGCCTCTCTCATCTTTTTAAGTGGGAAAACTTGCACAATTGGTGGCTGACTAAATATTTTTTTTCCCCACTGAATGTATAGCAGAGATAGCAGTCAAAAAAACAGGCATTCCCCAATCGCTAACATGATTCTGCAGGGCCCCGATCATCTGACTGCCTGCCCCCTACCGTTCCAGACCTGGTCACAATCGCATCCCTTTATTAAAGACCTAATATCCTTCATACATGTACATGTGTTACTATTCTGTATTTGCCATGGATTTACTTGAATTGCCCCTGATTATATATTTCTGTCCGCTGCCTGCCTTTGATTTTTTCTATTAAATTATATTCTGTTGTATAAACTTTGCCAGCCCTGACTATTTGTCTGATTGACTCAGAATTCCGTATTCCAATTTTCTACTATGAACTTGTTTCTACTCACATCAGCTATTTCTAATGGAGTCTACACCAGAGGATTAGACTTCTAATTGGGGCAACATAGAGAATCCACTATCCAGATGAGTCAGGCCAAGGATCACCCTGACACTCCCATACCAGAGTTCTAAGACATTGTTCAAGAACAATTCCAGATTCCGAATTCTGTAAGACATCATTATACATGTGGATGAACTGACAAATCATGCTTCAGCTGCTGCAGATCCTTTTCTATATCATGTCTGAGTACCATTGCCATTGGCAGCTGCCTGTAGTAATTGAAACATTAACCAATGAATCCCTTTTGATGTCCTGGCACATCACTTTACATTTGATAGAGTTGATGGCATACATCTAGCCTTTGTTGTTCAGAGAAACACTGGCCTGGATTTCCTCAATTTGCAATGGGAATGATCCATTTGTGTCCAATCTGCAGTAGATTATTGAGTCCTTTGGGGGTTTTCCAGGAATCAGACATGTTGAGATTAGTACAGCAATAGTTTAGTTTTGCTAATAGAGATGGGCAAACCTCTGAAGATTCATTTAATTTCGGGGTCGGTTGGCTTGGGTCCAAGATTTGTATCGGGTTGAATAAGTACGGTATACAAACTAACCTTAAAATGGCTTAAAACATAGTGAAGAACACATCCAATATCTAGCTCACTATGGTAAGCACAGCTGAAGATATGTAAAAGTGAAAGTGATGAAATGTAAGTCTATGGAAAAAAGAATGGTAAGCATTGGCTACAAACTATGAGTATACTGCATTGCTACTTGCTTTTATTTAAAATGCTCCAAAAATGACACTTTTATTAGGGGAGAAGGTTATTGTCTGTGGTTTTTAGACACACATGGCTGTTATATTGCAACAAGCAATGGTTTTGTAGAAAAATTAGCCCATTTTGATTACTTGTAACTGCCACAGGCTTGATGTTATTTGGGTGACAAATTTGTGGCTGTGTATCTACTTAAAAAGTGTTGAAGAATTGGCTAAAAAAAAAAAAAAAAAAGCCACATGCAGACGAGCAGATGTGAAATGAAAAATGTTTAGGATTTTTTTTTTTTGGCACCAACAGTGTGGTACAGTGGAATGTGATAGACCAGGCCGCAGGACATGTGTGGCTGAGTGGTGGTAGCTGCGGCAACATATGTGACAGTGTGTCAGGGCATAATATAATGGATCGGGCCACATCTCCTCCTCCTCTTCCAATCTAGGAGTCCCAGTTCCTCCACCATAATTACCCTGACCCAGATCCTCATTCTCCTCCAGGGAGATGATGTTGACTAACTTCTGTCCCTAATTGCATAAATTTGACGTTGACTAACTTCTGTTCCTAATTGCATAAGTTTAATGGTTTACTGTAAGATATATAAAAGAGATTACATCGCTGATGTTCAAAAGGCTTGAGAAACTGACACACTTCCCTTATGAGCCTCCAATGACGTATCTCCAAATAATCGTTCACTGCCTTCTGCTGCTCACACAGATGCTCCACTGAGTTGGAATGTCACAGTTAAGGCTGGGTTCACACTAGCACTTGAACTACTTTCGGGGTTTCTGTCCCTGAACCCTCTTAAAAAATGCGGAGAGAAAAATCCTGCAAGCAGGACTTTTCTCTCCGCATTTTTCTGCATTTTTCAGGAGGAAACTGGGCGGAAACCCGGCGGACCCCATTATAGTCTATGGAGTCTGTGGGTAACCGCTTTTTAAGCAGGTTAGCTTTCCGTTTTTCGGGTCACAAAGCAGACCTGAAGAACAGAAAGCCGAATGCTAGTGTGAACCTAGCGTCAGGCGGATCAAAGACAGATCAGCTGCTAATTGAGCAGGGTGTTTTTTGCAGTATAAGAATGGCTGAAATGTGCAGAGACTTTTCTGGCCATGAGGAACACCTCTTTTAAGTCACTATACAAGCTATTAAAGCAGCTAATCACCAGATTTAGGGCATATGCCATAAAGGGACAATGTGTTATTGATCCTAACTGTAGTGCAGCTACAATATTTGTGCCACTGTCGCAGGCAATGCTGCCCATTTGCAGTTGGAGATGGTGAGGAGATATCCAGCCGCTGTGTGGCACCTCTAATCCAGGATCATTAATTGTAAAATCACATGACAGTGCTTCACCTTACAACTATGAAACTAAACTAAAGGGGAGGAAGGAGGAGTGGAAATAATGGCTTGCCCTGGTGAAGCTGGTGGTGGGAAACGGTCCAGAGAGGAGGATCCATAGAAAGCAGATAGGCTCTGCATGGAGTTGGAAATGGGCCTACACAATCATGGTGGACCTACCACCTGGCCTTGTTGCGTTTCTGGACTGTAGCTGCTGCTGCTCAAAGAATTGATCCAATCTTGCACATTGTCATGGATTTATCATTTGAAAATGTACAAAAAAATTCCCACAAGGGAGATGATCATGTGCAGTTGCTGCCACCAGGACCAGAAGCAGGGTCCTGGTGGCATCAACTACCAGGTCTGCCACTATCACTAACAGTGCCACCACAACCAGTGTCGGACTGGGATGTCTAGGGCCCACCAGTGGAATTGTTTCTAGGGGCCCACTGCCAAGACCATTGCAGATCAACTGTACCGAGACAGTGCAGCTACAAGTAATAACATGTCGGAAGCCATGCTGCTCACCCACCATATGTTGTACACCACTGCACTACCTAAACCCACCGCTACACTCTGTATGGCAAGCGAGCAGCGTGGCTCCTGAAATTGTTACCATTACTTGTAACCACACTGAAAAAGCTGATCTGCAGAGGTCCTGGCTGTCGGACCCCTGCAGGTGTAATATTGATGGCCTATCCTACGGACAGGCCATCAATATTAGAAAGATGGAAAAATCCTTTAAAGAGGTTGTCCAGAAATTGGAGCAATCCATGTGGTGGACATGAGGTGTAAAAAAAATAAAAAAATAAAAAAGCATACTCACCTGTCCCCTCTACTCCATTGTCCGCTGCCAGTATCCATTCAGTGTGATGCCGGCGTCTTCTTGCTGGGAGTCTTGCACCTCATGTGACCACTAAGACGAATTAGGTTTAATCAAGTTTTATTAAAGTTTTTCAAATATATAACAGCAAAAAGTAACAAAGGATGGCACAAAATGCAAAACAAAATGCAAAACAGGAAGCAGTGTAGCTCCATATTGCATGACTAGCCAGAGCTACTGGCCAAGAAAACAGGACAGTCAGGAAGGTGCATTTTAGGTTCTCGCAATAACACGATAAACAAAAGAGAGAAAGGGCTGGAGCCTAGAAAGAGGGCTTCCCAGGAACTATTGTTCCCGTGGGAGCAGATATGAGTAGGACCAGGGAACAGGAAGACACAGAGATGAGGGAGACAACAGAGGAGAGAGCTGGAGGGAGAAAATGAGAGACAAAAGATCTAAATGTAGTAGCAGAAACACATCCCAAGTTATCAGGAGGTCAAGAGAAAGAGTTAGCAAAATCAGTCAACTCCTGAAACACCACCCACAGCCGCCAGAGTGCATTAGACCTGGAGGAATCAGCGAACTCCGCTGCTACTAGCACTTCCATACGACGTATGTGGAGGAACTCCTGGAGCCACTCCTGTAAAGAGGGGGTGGCGGCACTGTACCAGTGCCTAGGGATGACTGCCCTGGCAACCTAGAGGAAGTGTTGCAGGAGGTCACCATTAACTGCTTTCCATTTACCTGGTATAAGGGAAAGGAAGGCCAACTGGGGGGAGGGCACGAGGGCACAACCACTGATCTTAAAGTAGAGGTCAAAAACAGACCTCCAGAATGGCCGGATCCCCACGCACTCCCACCAGATGTGGAGGAGAGAGCCCCTTTCTGCACCACAGCGCCAACACCTATCAGACACACAAGGGTACATCTTATGTAGGAGATCTGGACAGCGATACCACTGGGTCAGGATTTTAAAATTTTTCTCCTGTGCGTTGCACGGCAAAGGCATCTTATGAGTGAACAAAAAGATTCTAGACCAGTCAGTGGGGGAAATTGAAGTCCACAGGTCCCTAGCCCAGGTCACAGTATATGGGGGAACTCCCATCTTGGCGTCACTCAGGAGGACATTATAAAGGAAGGAGACTACAGGCGTAGGAGTGCCAAAGTGAAGCAAAGCCTTTTCCAGTGCGGTGGGATCAGAGGAGGAAACTGGCAGCAGAGAGAACTTACGGATGAAGCAAAGCAGCTGGTGATGTTCCAACCAGGACATGGTGAGGCCCGGGCTGGAAGCACATAGCTGGTCAAAGGAGGGGAGAGAGCCCGAACCTAGGACACTACCCAGTCTGAAGTCGACGTGGTCAGACCAACACAGGAAGTGCCATGAGGAGCAGCCCGGTGGGAACATAGGGTTGTGGAACAGAGGGGTCAAGGGGCCTAGGAGCCTTGCTTTACCCGTGCTACAGCACACGGAATCCGAGAGACTGAGGAAGTGCGCAGAAAGGAATGTATGGCGGACATGTCGAGGCCGGTAATGAGCGGGAATCCAAGGCAGGGAGGAAAGAGGCATCGCGAGTAGCTCTTTCTTGATAGCCACCCACTGCTTGTCGGAATCCCGGTAGCGCCAATCGAAGAGGCGCAACAGGACCACGGACTTGTTGTACAAAAAAGGGTCAGGCAATCCTGCTCCCCTGTCGAATTTACGGCGTGACAATGTGAGAAACCGCAAGCGACTGCGGGCCGACCCCCCATGTAAATCGGCCAAAGATGGACAGGAGACTAGAGATGCAACAGGGCCGCGGACTTGTAGCACAAAAAAGGGTCAGGCAATCCCGCTCCCCCGTCGCATTTACGGCATGACAATGTGAGACACTGCAAGCGACTGTGGGCTGACCCCCATATAAATCAGCCAAAGATGTACTAGAGAAAAAGGAGTGGGGATCCCGAATCGGCAGGGCTTGGAACAGATACAGGAAACGGGGAACAATATCCATTTTAAGGCATTGATACGCCCAATTCAAAAGAGACCAGGGCGCTCCATATTTCCGTAAGTCTGCCTCGGTCTTCACACTAAGATGAATTAGGTACCAGATTTCCAGAAATGAGTTGCCACCATGAGACCAAAGAGACACAGGTGGGGGACAGGTGAGTATGCTTTTTTTTTAAATTTTACACCTTCCTGGCCGCCAGAGGGGTAGCTCCAATTTATGGACAACCTCTTCAAAGGGGTTGTCTGGGTCTAATTTTTTTATGACCACTTCACTGGTCCCCCTTATAGCAGTGTTGGGTCATTACTTACCTGTCTACTCCCTGGTCCCGCTCTGTCTCCCTGCTCCAGGAGCACTGTTGGAGTTGGTAGTTAGCTTGTAGGCCACAGGCTCAATGTGGCCTATGACCTACAAGTCGGGGAGTAGTAGATCAGGAAGCCTGTGGTTTTCTCCTCTACCAGTAGAAGAACTGGGTCAGTGTCACCACTTGTCCCCAGATCTGCGATCAGGTTTTATCAACCGGATCAGCAGAACTGGTGAAAACCTGCTGCATTCATTTACCGCTCCTGCTTGCGGCCTTCTCTTCCCTCTTCAGCAGAGGTGTAACTAGGGCTTCAGCACAGGGGAGGCAAACACATTCAAGCTGGTCCCCTGCTCAGGTATACCGATATTATCACTATGCGGTGAACGTATAGTGGTATATAGCGGCTGTACACATGTCTGTGAAGAGCATTTAAGTAAATACAGTACAGGAACAATGTTGTGACTTACAGGTGACATCTCTGACTGCAATCGTTCACATTTCTTGTATCTTCCATCTGGACCACCATGATCACTTCTTCTTCCAGCTGTGACTTGTCTCTGTAAAGTTTGCAGCACAGACATCTTTGGCTCCTCACTTTTCCAGGCACCTGACTCACATTGTCCTCACTCACATAAAGTCCCCATCCTGCTGATATAGCCCCCCCCCACAGAATAAACAATACTGCCAAGTGCATCTTTAAATTAATAATGTCCCTGTGTATCCCCTTAAATAGTGCCCCTATTATTAATACTCCATGTGTTTCCTAATTAAAGGGGTTTTCCAGGTCAAGAATAAAAAAAAAAAATGAGTGGGATTCCAACATCCAGGACCCCGACTGATCAGCTGTTTGAAGGGGCCATGGCACTTGTGTAAGCACTGTGATCCTTTCTCTGTTTACATTATAGCATTTATTTCATAGTGGCCATGAGATGTAACTAAATCCTCGCCCTATACACGTTTATGTGACAAGACTGTAATTACATTGTACGGTCACTATAAAACAGACAGCGTGTAATGTGAACAGACGCCATGGCCTCTTCAATCAGAGGAGGGGGATCCACTGATCACTGCATCCATGCACTGAAATCTTAAAGCTTAACTAAACTTTCGGACAACTTTTGATTTTCTGGCAGTATTTGTGTCACTAATAAATTTTGTAATCTACTTTATTAACAAATTTTCGATCCTTTCTGTAAAATCCTGCATTTTTTTACTCTTTCCCTTGTTTCTGTATTGAGACATGTTTCTGCCTCTCACTGAATGTTACTGTGTATGGAGTAGGGGCTTGGTGTACAGAACTATGTAAAATGTAGAGAAAATAAGGGTAGGAGAGGGTCACTTCAAACAGTTATAGGTGCATCTCAATAAATTAGAATATTTTTGAAACGTTCATTCATTTCAGTGATTCAGTAATTCAATTCATAATCAGAATCTTACATGATTGTGTGTCCTACTGAACCAGACTGAGGGACCATTTAAAGGTTTAGGAAACCTTGGCAGGTGACACACTGAATTTACAATACTGAACGTTTTTACAATATTCTAATTTTCTTAGATTTTGGTTTTCATTACCTGTAATCCATAATCAACATTTACAGAAATAAAACACTTGAAATAGAACACTCTGTGTGTAAAGAATCTAGAAAATATAGGAGGTCACTTTTTAAATTTAATTACTGAAAGAAATAAACGTTTCAAAGATATTCTAATTTATTGAGATACACCTCTATATCTTGGACATTCTAAAATGTACAAACTGGTTTTTGGTGTCATATGAAAGAGGAGATTCTCTTCTTTCACATGACACTAAGGTATTTCCAGAGAAATCACTGGTTGAAAACACAGTTGGGATTAGGATATTTATATGCAGCTGTGTAATATACAGTGCCTTGCGAAAGTATTCGGCCCCCTTGAACTTTTCAACCTTTTGCCACATTTCAGGCTTCAAACATAAGGATATAAAATTTAAATTTTTTGGTGAAGAATCAACAACAAGTGGGACACAATTGTGAAGTGGAACGAAATTTATTGGTTATTTTAAACTTTTGTAAAAAATAAAAAACTGAAAAGTGGGGCGTGCAATATTATTCGGCCCCTTTACTTTCAGTGCAGCAAACTCACTCCACAAGTTCAGTGAGGATCTCTGAATGATCCAATGTTGTCCTAAATGACTGATGATGATAAATATAATCCACCTGTGTGTAATCAAGTCTCCGTATAAATGCACCTGCTCTGTGATAGTCTCAGGGTTCAGTTTAAAGCGCAGAGAGCATCATGAAGACCAAGGAACACACCAGGCAGGTCCGTAATACTGTGGAGAGGTTTAAAGCTGGATTTGGATACAAAAAGATTTCCCAAACTTTAAACATTCCAAGGAGCACTGTGCAAGCGATCATATTGAAATGGAAGGAGTATCAGACCACTGCAAATCTACCAAGACCCGGCCGTCCCTCTAAACTTTCATCTCAAACAAGGAGAAGACTGATCAGAGATGCAGCCAAGAGGCCCATGATCACTCTGGATGAACTGCAGAGATCTACAGCTGAGGTGGGAGAGTCTGTCCATAGGACAACAATCAGTCGTACACTGCACAAATCTGGCCTTTATGGAAGAGTGGCAAGAAGAAAGCCATTTCTCAAAGATATTCATAAAAAGTCTCGTTTAAAGTTTGCCACAAGCCACCTGGGAGACACACCAAACATGTGGAAGAAGGTGCTCTGGTCAGATGAAACCAAAATCGAACTTTTTGGCCATAATGCAAAGCCATATGTTTGGCGTAAAAGCAAAACAGCTCATCACCCTGAACACACCATCCCCACTGTCAAACATGGTGGCGGCAGCATCATGGTTTGGGCCTGCTTTTCTTCAGCAGGGACAGGGAAGATGGTTAAAATTGATGGGAAGATGGATGGAGCCAAATACAGGACCATTCTGGAAGAAAACCTGTTGGAGTCTGCAAAAGACCTGAGACTGGGACGGAGATTTATCTTCCAACAAGACAATGATCCCAAACATAAAGCAAAATCTACAATGGAATGGTTCACAAATAAACGTATCCAGGTGTTAGAATGGCCAAGTCAAAGTCCAGACCTGAATCCAATCGAGAACTGTGGAAAGAGCTGAAAACTGCTGTTCACAAACGCTCTCCATCCAACCTCACTGAGCTCGAGCTGTTTCCCAAGGAAGAAGGCAAGAATTTCAGTCTCTCGATGTGCAAAACTGATAGAGACATACCCCAAGCGACTTGCAGCTGTAATCGCAGCAAAAGGTGGCGCTACAAAGTATTAATTTAAGGGGGCCGAATAATTTGGCAGTTTTTTATTTTTTACAAAAGTTTAAAATATCCAATAAATTTCGTTCCACTTCATGATTGTGTCCCACTTGTTGTTCATTCTTCACCAAAAAATTTAAATTTTACAGTCATATGAAAAAGTTTGGGCACCCCTATTAATCTTAATCATTTTTAGTTCTAAATATTTGGGTGTTTGCAACAGCCATTTCAATTTGATATATCTAATAACTGATGGACACAGTAATATTTCAGGATTGAAATGAGGTTTATTGTACTAACAGAAAATGTGCAATATGCATTAAACCAAAATTTGACCGGTGCAAAAATTTGGGTACCCTTATCATTTTATTGATTTGAATACTCCTAACTACTTTTTACTGACTTACTGAAGCACAAAATTGGTTTTGTAACCTCACTGAGCTTTGAACTTCATAGCCAGGTGTATCCAATCATGAGAAAAGGTATTTAAGGTGGCCAATTGCAAGTTGTTCTCCTATTTGAATCTCCTCTGAAGAGTGGCATCATGGGCTCCTCAAAACAACTCTCAAATGATCTGAAAACAAAGATTGTTCAACATAGTTGTTCAGGGGAAGGATACAAAAAGTTGTCTCAGAGATTTAACCTGTCAGTTTCCACTGTGAGGAACATAGTAAGGAAATGGAAGACCACAGGGACAGTTCTTGTTAAGCCCAGAAGTGGCAGGCCAAGAAAAATATCAGAAAGGCAGAGAAGAAGAATGGTGAGAACAGTCAAGGACAATCCACAGACCACCTCCAAAGAGCTGCAGCATCATCTCGCTGCAGATGGTGTCACTGTGCATCGGTCAACAATACAGCAGACTTTGCACAAGGAGAAGCTGTATGGGAGAGTGATGCGAAAGAAGCTGTTTCTGAAAGCACGCCACAAACAGAGTCGCCTGAGGTATGCAAAAGCACATTTGGACAAGCCAGCTTCATTTTGGAAGAAGGTCCTGTGGACTGATGAAACAAAGATTGAGTTGTTTGGTCATACAAAAAGGCGTTATGCATGGCGTCAAAAAAACACAGCATTCCAAGAAAAACACTTGCTACCCACTGTAAAATTTGGTGGAGGTTCCATCATGCTTTGGGGCTGTGTGGCCAATGCCGGCACCGGGAATCTTGTTAAAGTTGAGGGTCGCATGGATTCAACTCAGTATCAGCAGATTCTTGAGAATAATGTACAAGAATCAGTGACGGATTTGAAGTTACGCCGGGGATGGATATTTCAGCAAGACAATGATCCAAAACACAGCTCCAAATCTACTCAGGCATTCATGCAGAGGAACAATTACAATGTTCTGGAATGGCCATCCCAGTCCCCAGACCTGAATATCATTGAACATCTGTGGGATAATTTGAAGCGGGCTGTCCATGCTCGGCGACCATCAAACTTAACTGAACTGGAATTGTTTTGTAAAGAGGAATGGTCAAAAATACCTTCATCCAGGATCCAGGAACTGATTAAAAGCTACAGGAAGTGACTAGAGGCTGTTATTTTTGCAAAAGGAGGATCTACTAAATATTAATGTCACTTTTCTGTTGAAGTGCCCATACTTTTGCACCGGTCAAATTTTGGTTTAATGCATATTGCACATTTTCTGTTAGTACAATAAACCTCATTTCAATCCTGAAATATTACTGTGTCCATCAGTTATTAGATATATCAAATTGAAATGGCTGTTGCAAACACCCAAATATTTAGAACTAAAAATGATTAAGATTAATAGGGGTGCCCAAACTTTTTCATATGACTGTATATCCTTATGTTTGAAGCCTGAAATGTGGCAAAAGGTTGAAAAGTTCAAGGGGGCCGAATACTTTCGCAAGGTAGTGTATATGAAAAAAAAATCCCAACCTGAACTGTGTTTTCAACCAGTGATATCTCTGTAAATATTTAGATAGTAACCTTAGTATTATCTAAAATAAGAGACTCTCCTGTATGACACCAAAAGCAAGTTTGTATGTTTTAGAATGTCTGAGATATAACAGTTTGAAGTGACCCTCCCATACTCTCATTTTCTCTCCATTTTACACAGTTCCGTACTCCATACAGTGAGAGGCAGAAACAGCTCTCAATGCAGAAACAATGGAAAGAGTAAAAAAATGCAGGATTTCACAGAAAGAATCCAAAATTTGTTAACAAAGTATATCACAAAATGTATTAATGATACAAATACTGCCAGAAAATCAAAAGTTGTCAGAAAGTTTAGTTATGCTTTAAGCAGGGGCGTAACTATCGGGGTAGCAGCGGTAGCGGCTGCCACAGGGCCCGGGACATTAGGGGCCCCGGAGCCCCGTGGCAGATGCTACCGCGAACCCCACAAACCAGTAACGATCGAGGTCGCAGGGGGTGCGACCGCGAACGGACCCAGCAGGTTACGGAGCCCGCAGCCAGCTGGAGATGGCCGGGCCCCAGACCACTATGATAGCGGTCGAGGAAAGCCTGGTTCCCCCGACCGTTATACATACTGTTATTGGAAAGGAGTCCTGGCATATTGCAGGCCCCTTTCCAATAGATGGCAGCCCAGGGGAGGTGACTGAAAATAATAAATACATATTCTCACCTCTCCTGGGCACAGCGTCCTCTCCGGCGCTCTTCCGTCATAACTGAGGCCTGTGATTAAGCCCCAGCGGTCACATGGGGCGTGGCCGCGTAATGACGTCAGTGCGCCCCCATGTGACCGCTGAGGCCCAATCACAGGCCTCGGCAGCGACATCGGAAGAGGGCCTGAAGACGCTGAAGACGGCAGGATGGAGCGAGGATGCCAAGGAAAGGTAAGGCAAGGTGAGTATGAATGTTTGTTATTTTTAATCACCTTCCCTGGGTCTCCAATTATTATACTCTGGGGTCTGAGGAGACCCTACAGTATAATAATAGCACCGAAGCGGAGGGGGCTGTTGGGAGCTATAATACTGTGTGGGGGCCACTGTAGAGCATATAATACTCTGTGTGGGACACTGTAGAGCATATAATACTGTGTGGGGGCCACTGTGAGCATATAATACTGGGTGGGGCCCACTGTAGAGCATATAATACTGGGTGGGGGCCACTGTAGAGCATATCATACTGGGTGGGGCCCACTGTAGAGCATATAATATTGGGTGGGGGCCACTGTAGAGCATATAATACTGGGTGGGGGCCCCTGTAGAACATATAATACTGTGTGGGGGCCCCTGTAGAGCATATAATACTGGGTGGGGGCCACTGTAGAGCATATAACACTAGGTGGGGGCCACTGTAGAGCATATAACACTGGGTGGGGGCCACTGTAGAGCAAATAATACTGTGTGGGGGCCACTGTGAGCATATAATACTGGGTGGGGCCCACTGTAGAGCATATCATACTGGGTGGGGCCCACTGTAGAGCATATAATACTGGGTGGGGGCCACTGTAGAGCATATAACACTGGGTGGGGGCCCCTGTAGAGCATATAATACTGGGTGGGGGCCACTGTAGAGCATATAACACTGGATGGGGGCCACTGTAGAGCATATAATACTAGGTGGGGCCACTGTAGAGCATATAATACTGGGTGGGGGCCACTGTGGGGGGCATATAATACTGGGTGGGGACCACTGTGGGGAAGATATAATACTGGGTGGGGGCCACTGTAGGGAGGATATAATACTGGGTGGGGCCCACTATGGGGGGCATATAATACTGGGTGGGTACCACTGTGGGAAGCATATAATACTGTGTGGGGACCACTGTGTGGAGCATATTATACTGTGTGGGGCCACTGTGAGTAGCATATTATACTGTGTGTGGGGGGAGAAATGTAGAGCATATAATGCTGTATGGGGGCCACTGTGGAGCATATAATGCTGTGTGGGGGCCACTGTTGAGCATATAATACTATCTGGGGCTTCTGCTGAGCATATTTTACTGTTTGGGGACCCGTAACCGGTTCGGGAGGGGGGCCCATGTCAAATGTTCGCCTTGGGGCCAGCCATTCCTAGTTACGCCACTGGCTTTAAGGGTTAAATAAGATCACAATCAAGAACAAATAAAAACTTCTTCTGATTTTCGCACTCTGATGGAATTCCATTGTATGCAGATCTTCATCTAGTCAGAATTTGTGAGGCCAATAAATGGAAGATGGACTTTTATACAGTATTTGCCATTGACATTTTGAGCATCTTGCAATATCCTTCAGTTTCAGTAATGTGACGGTAGTCTTTCTGGAGATCATTAATGTGTTTACGAGGATAGAAAGGATTCATGGCATAAAACAGACGCTCAACCCTGATAATATATTCAAAAGTAGTACAAATTTTTATTGATCATATATTATGTGTATAGTGCAATCTAATATATGCTAACCCTAATATATAGCCTAGCATTTCCTAGTAAATGAAACATCTGCCCTAATTAGGTTCTCCAGGCATAACTTGACCCTTCCGAATGGGCTTCCTCAGGGGATAATTAAACAACTAGTTTGTGATGCTGCTTGTTTATATAGATCATACGCGCGTTTTAATTTGAGTATTGCGCATGTACTAACAAAATAGTACGACGACGCCATTTTACATATCACCGAACACGCGCATGAATATAATGCTCTCGAGAGATCACGGAGGTGATCACCTCCGCAACGATACTGAAGCAGCGCCATGCGGCAATATAGAACCCTCTATCATAGATCTTTGTTTTAATAAATAAAGGGGGATGAACACACGTGAAACATTAGATTAGTTCATATTGGGACAAATGAGCTAATAATGAATAGTATATATGCTGAATAATAGTGAAGGCCCACAAATGTATCTATAAATCATGTATACTGTAGCAATAGGACTTAATATGATTATATCAAAAAAAAAAAAAAAGAAGGTGAATATAATGTGAAAAATACAGTGTGGGATAGATATAACAATTGTGAATAAGTGTAATACTGGGTGATGTGAAAAAGTGAAAAAAAAAAGGGAGGGAAATAAAATTATGTACTGTGTATAACTATAAAAAACCAATGAAAGACAATTCCTCATTGATGCCTTTAGGATGAAGACAATCCAAGGTAAATCCATCTGGATTCTGCCTGTAAAAGACGACCACTCAGGTTCCCTCCTTTTCTGTTGGCAACAATATGCTGTAACCCATAAACCTTGGTGCCCAATAGCTTACCTTTATGATGTTCGAGATAATGCGCTGCCACCGATGTCAATATTTTATCCTCCTGGCTATCACTGATGGCTAGCCCTATTGTGGAAAAGTGTTTTTGTATACTCTTGCGAAGCTCCTGTGTTGTTTGTCCAACATAGATTTTGGAACACGGACATTGAATAGAGTATACAACATGTTCTGCAATTAATGTATTGTGTAGCCTTGTATTTGTCGGAATTGTCATCTGTTGTGCTTGTGTATTAAACAGATTCTTTTAATTCTAGAGAATTGTCCCTTTGGAATTTCTTGTTTTTGATGATATGGGTGAAAACTGGAGTAGTGAAGTAGGTTATTAGTTGCCGTATCTTTACGGTGTAGATCCGTTCCAATGATCTTTGTTACTTCACTTTTGTATACTTTCAAATCCAAAAAGTCAACTTCTTCATTCAATATTTTGGAGGTTAAAAAAATATGGAGATCGTTGACATTTAGTTTTTGTATGAATTCAGCACATGATTTTGCATCTCCTTTCCAAAGCAAGAGGATATCATCAATATATCGATACCATTGGTATGTCATTGACATTTTGAGCATCTTGTAATATCCTTCAGTTTCAGTAATGCGACTGTAGTCTTTCTGGAGATCATTAATGACATATTCTGAAATCTACTTTAGAAAGGCATAACTTGAAACTCCTGGGCCCCAGTGCAAAATCTGTAATGGGGTCCCTACTTACCGTGTTTCATTTAGAACAGTGGTATATTTTATGGGGCAGAGCCCTCTGGGGCCCCCTCAGGATCCAGGGCCCAGTAGTGACAGCTACCTCTGCACCCAATATAGCTATGACTCTGCTTCTTTATGTTTGTATGGTGATGTACTTGGATGACATTTTGCTTGACTTAGATTTCCACCTGATACATTTCCATTTTGTTTTACAGCAGCACCTATCAAATCACTTTTAGACTAAGACCCCATATAGCGAAACAGAGCATTGTTTTCCGCAATATTTTTCATTGAGTTTTTGTTGTATTTTTTTTCCCCTATTTAATTTATAGGAAAAATACTTGCGATTCCACAGTTAAAATTAACAAGCTGTGTTTTCCAAAAATACATGCGTTTTGAAAATGCAGCTTTTCTGAGGCTCTTTTTTTCTACAATGCGTGAATCAAATTAATGAAATCTCATTCACTTTGCTGGTACTGTAAAACGCAGGGTTTTTTTTTCTGCTGAGTTTCCACAGCAGCCAAAAAACACCGTATTTTTTAACCTCAGGCTAAATTGAACAAATGCCTCTTTGAGAAGACCTTTCAACTGCCTGTTTTTTTGGATATATGGTGTCCAATGAAAACTTGAGAATGAACCAAGAGAAATTGTCTGTTGAGCATAAATTGCTTCGGCTTCAGTCTTTACAGGCAATTCACGAGTTCTTGGGATTTGCTAATTTGTATTGTCAGTTTATTTCCCACTTCTCCTCTCTAGTTGCACCTACTACTGCTCCAGGCAAGAAAAGTGTTAACCTTTTCTTGTTTGGAAATTGTAACATTTCTCCATGACACAATTTCTTTCTGGGGTCACTCATCTAAACTGGCAGATCACCTTTCAGTATTTAAATTCTTGTATTTTGTCTCTTGCCATTATTAGTGATCCTCCTTTGGTCGTGATGTTAGAGATTGCTCTATTGGTGTACAAAACAAGGGTTTACATAAAAAAAAAAATGCTGAACTATTGCATCATCTACTAATCTTCCTTGGACATATATTGCTTTGGACTTTATAACTGATTCATCAAATTCTTCCAGCTATATTGCCATATGGGTAGAAGCAGACTGTTTCTCCAAAATTTCAGATTTTGTTCCTCCTCCAAGTCTCCTCTATGTAGTCCAAATGTCCTCTCTGCTCATGGAGGTTATTTATTTGCCACCAACATGGTCTTCCTTTGTGTGTGATATCAGAAAGGGAAGTATAATTTAGACCCAAATTTTGGTGAGCGCTTTTTTTGGAAGTGAAGCAAAATTTTTATTTGGTTTATCATTTACATCATTGGTCTATTATTTCACAGGCCAATAAACAAGATAAAAACAAGTCAATCAGGTTTTAAAGAGAAAGATATGTCCTCTTGTCAGGACAGTTGGGTGAGTTTATTACCATGGGTTTAGAGTTCATACTTTGTGAGTTCAGTTAAGCTTTGCCATGCTTTATCATACAAGGTTTCCCCTTATTTTACCAGGAGAAAACTGATCCAGATCCAAGAGAAAATCTTGTAGCCTGAATGAATGTAGGTCCTGGGAACAGATCCTGCGAACTTGTAACAAACATTAATGCACCCACTCTCATTTACTAGTTCATCCACAGCCAAAAGAAGAGGAGGTGTTAGTGGTTTCTCAGACATTACCCACGGAGTCTACACTAGAGCAGCTGACCTTTATCCAATGACTCCTGGAACTAATATCCAGGTAGGCTTTGTATTAGGTAATTTACTGATACAATGAGCCACCTCCTCTTGGGGGGACACTTTTCCAGGGAAATGGTACAGTGGAACTATTCTAGCTTCCTGAGGGACTGCTGCTCTGATCTTCCTGTTCCCCAAATATAAAGACTTTTATAACATTGTCCTAAAATTCCAGGAATTTCCCCATTTCCTGCACATTTGTGCAATGGAAAAAACTATAGAGTACAATTTGGATCAGGTACGGAACAAATTTGTTATACCTTGCCGTGACTTACAAAGGAGGCTGTACAGCTGCAAAACTCGATCTCACAGATCCACCTCCCCATAAACTTATTATAAACTCACCCATTATAATCTTGAACAAACCCAAGCTTAGGGATGGACTTTGTGGTTCCATGGAGTGGGATGGGCTCAATCTGTCAGACTGTATAGTGGGACACAATGCTTATCACTGTACTTGATAAGAATCATATTGTCCTTGGACACTGCACTGCTTTCACCCACTTTAACACTTTGCCCTATAAAATACTTCTTGTATAGAAGGTATCCAGATACAAATTGTACTCTTTATCTAGCAGGAGATAAAGCAAGTCCCATACTATTTTGCCATTAATACCGAGGACATGGGTATATTCTGGGGGCTCTATTTTGGAGTTCTTCCCCTTGTAGACTCTTAACCTATAGAACGTTCACATAGTTTGTAAACTTTTATACCATTTGTTGGGCAGGTATTGGCAAAAATGAATCTGTAAATGAAGAAGGGATTCATCTATAGATTTTAAATTAAATTAAATTTTAAAAAAAATTAATTTTTAAGGGGGAGAAAGGGAGTGCATATACATCTGTGAAAATGTAAGATTAAAGTGGTCTATAAAGGGCATAGCAGTGCTGTGCAGTGGAGTATAATGTAAAAGGTCTTTACTCCAGTATGACTGCATTGTGGATTTCTTTACTAGTCCCATGTTTGGTAGGAGACCCAACATTTGTTTTTCCTCTCCACTGAATTGGAGGGAGATGATCGTAAGGTCTGGCATAATAGGAATTTGGGTTAACAGCTATAAACTGCTCAGTATATGTATTTGTTTGCTCCATTATCATCTGAATTAACTCTTCAGAAAAGAAAAGGTAGAAAAAATCCACTTCTTTACAGCACGTTTTACCTGTTCATTTCTTAGAGTGTAGATGAATGGGTTAAGTAGAGGTGTCACTATAGAGTTCAGGATTACAGCCAATTTGTTAAAATCTATAGAAGAATTTTTAGCAGACCGTAAACTCATAAATACTGTGCCAACATAGAATATTAACACTACTAAGAGGTGAGAGGAACATGTTGCAAAGGACTTCCATCGCCCACTTGACGAGGGTATCTTTAATATTGCTATTATTATGTATACATATGATATAATAATCAATATAAGTGATCCAAGTACAATTACTGCAGAAACCAGGAAATTTAATAGATTTAGATATTGGGTGTCTGTACAAGCCAGTTTTATAAGTTGTTCTACATCACAAAAAAAATGTTCAATTCTTTTCAAACCACAGAAGCTAAGGTGAACTACTAGAACAGTTGGGGCTATGGTATCCAAAAAAGCACAAGCCCAAGATCCCAAAGCTAGATAGAGACAGAGTCTGGAGCTCAACACAGCCATGTAATGTAAAGGATAGCATATAGCCATAAACCTGTCAAAAGACATGACTGTTAGGATTAGTATCTGAGTAGAACCCAAGAAGAAGAAGCTGTAGCATTGTATCATGCAGCCAGAATAACTGATGATACCACTTCCATTTGCCAGGAGGGAAAGGAATTTTGGTGTGATTGTGCTGGTTAGCAATATATCTAAGAAGGATAAATTACTAAGGAAAAAATACATTGGCGTATGTAAGTGTTTATTTGTAGAAATGATTAATATTATGACAATATTTCCAATGACAGTGATGAAGTAGCTGTGCAGGAGAATGGAAAAAAATGTCATTTTAATCACTTGAGAATAGTGAAACTCCATTAAAAGGAAACCATCACTGTTGTTAAATGTGTCCATATCTGGAAGGCATAAAAAGTTTGAATTTTAAAATAGTGTGCATTACTATTTAATAAAGAAAACAGTTTTCTATCTATCTATCTATCTATCTATCTATCTATCTATCTATTTATCCTTACTTCAAACAGTAATATGTGTCTTTGTGCAGCCACCAGTTGTAGTCTTGTGAATTGAAGCCAATAATAAAAGAATGTATTGCACTGGTCTGATCAAAAAATTGGAGTCTGTAAACAAATTTGAGCTAAGCTAAGGGTGGACACATCTCTATATATGAAACTACTCAGCTCCCACTGCTCTATAACATGCAGCTTGTAGATTGGACATCATGTCACCAATGTTACGGCTTCTCTTTAAAAATGTAATTTCAATTTATGTAAGGCATTTGGCTAAAAGTACTCCTGTTTTTTTTTTTCAATCTTTATTTATTTATTAATATTTTCAAGAAAAGAACAAACAGAAGAGACAAAATGGTAAGACAGAGATACAAACAGGCAATGAAGTGAAAACAAGTCCCCAGCTGCAGAGCTTTTCAAATCTGTAAAGTTGGTTAACCTTTTCCTTCCATTGGGGGATGGAAGGGGGGTCTGTCTCACGCTACCTAAGAGGGATCAATAGTTTGGCTGCCTGGATTAACCAGGTGATAAGGCAGGGCCTTCTGGGGCAGAAGTCGGGAGAGGACGCCCAAAGCAAAATAGTTTTGGGACGCAGCTTCAAATCTACATGACAAATGGATTTAATCTCTCTCTCTCGATTGCCTCCCAGAAGGGGCTAATTTTGGGTAATGTGACCAAGATACGCGAGAGGGACCCTTTGGATAGGCTGCAACACCAACATCGATCAGAGATAGAAGAGTCAATTTTTTGAAAAAAAAAAATGGGGTTCTATACCATCTGATGAGCAATTTGAACGAGTTTTCCTGAATCCTGACACACCTAGAGAAGCCATGGGAACATAACAGGATATGTTTAACATCTGAGGGTGAGAATACAAGTCCCAACTCCCTTTCCCATTCACCAACAAAGTATGGTTTGGAAGGAAGGGGGGGGGGGGGTGAGATCAAACAGTTAAATATATAGGAAATAGATCTATTCCGGGGGTTATTGGAGTCAGGGATTTTCTCAAACCAGTTGAGATCTCTAAGTGGAAGGGGAATAGAGTGGGAGAAGGATCTATAGGAGAGTCGGAAAGACAGGGAGTGGAGTGGCGATCCTCCTCAGGCAAGATGGACTGCAGGGGAGGCGGGTCCGCGTCAATCAGTGAAGAGCAGATAGGGACATGGAGGAAGTGGGTCCAAGGGAAATGTAATTCTGGTGGGGTAAAGCAGCCCCAACTAGTGAGGAGGCCTAAAGGCATTCTGGGAGAGGGGGTAGTGCAGGGGGATAGTGTGGTAGAAAAGGCCTGCCATACACGAATGGTGCCCCTGGTGAGGTCGCTAAGTACAACGGAGGCATTAGGGGTATAACGAGAAGACCAGAGGAACCATTGGTAGGGAGCAGATAGTAAGTGCCGTTTCAGCGAAATATGGATGCGTGGAGTGTCAATGGAGACCAATTCAAGCCATCTTGAAAGGTGGATGGCCTTGTAGTAGGATTGTATGTCAGGGAGTGCAAAGCCACCCTGCGTTTTGAGCCGTGTTAGGAGGGAATAGGCTAGTCGTGGACATGAATTCTTCCACAGGAAAGAGATGAAGAGGCTACAGAGGCTTCTGAAGAAAGAGGTAGGGAGGAGGATGGGAACCGTTTGCATAACGTAGAGTATCTTAGGGAGGATATATGTCTTGAGAATATTTTTTATGCCCATCCAGCAGACAAAGGGAATGCACATTTTAGTTAGCTGCCATTTGAGGTCAGTCAGGAGAGGGGCGTAGTTGAGGGAGTAAAGCCAAGTAGGGTCAGCAGGAATCTTGATTCCAAATACTTTAATAGCGTAGGAGAGCCAAAGAAAGGGAGTGGAGGTTTGCAAATGTTGACAGGTGGGGCATTGACGTTAAGAATTTCGGACTTGTCGAAATTAATCTTAATGTTAGACACTTGTCCAAAAAGGGTAAATACACAGAGTAGCTCGGGGATAGCAGAGGATGGATTAGAGAGAGTGAGTACTAGATCGTCTGCGAAGACAGCTGTGATATGGTGGAAGTCGCCAATCATGACACCTTAGATAGAGGGGGACTGTCTTAATTTTTGAATGAGCGTTTCCATCACCAGTATAAAGAGGGCTGGTGACAAGGGGCAACCCTGATGAGTACCGTTATTACTACTGAAGGGCTCAGAGAGAGAACCATTGACCTTGACATGGGCAGTGGGGCAGGTGTAGAGTGAAAAAATAGCTGTGATAAATGCGGGGGGAAAGCCAAATTTTTCCAACACTGCTTTCATAAATGCCCAACTCACCCTGTCAAATGCCTTCACGGCGTCGGTACCTAAAAGGACAAGAGGGATATTTCTACTCTTTGCTACATAAACAAGGTGAATTAGCTGAGAAGTATTGAATTTCCTCTCCCTCCCATCTGCTCCGGGCCTATTAAGGACTGTAGGAGCTTAGAAATCCTGTTGGTGAGCAACTTGGCCCACCATTTCAGATCGCAGTTAAGCAAGGATATAGGGTGATAGCTAAAGCATAACTCCAGGTTCTTACCTTCCTTGGGTATAATAGAGACATGCACCTCAAGGCATTGTGCAGGCCAAGACGCCCCCAACACTAGGGAGTTACATAAATAGAGGAACTTAGGGAGTAAGATATCTTGAATTTTTTTATAGTAAGAAATAGGGAACCCATCAGGGCCGGGGTTCCTGCCAGAGGAAGAAAGGACCTCTTGAAAGTACTCCTGTTGATTGTAGTCCAAATTATTTAGTTTAGGCCTGGGTTCACACATAGCATATTTTATAGACTAAGCTGCAGAACTAGTATTATAGCATGCTTGTTTTTTTGTTTTGATTGAGTTATTTTAAAATTTTGCTTTAAATTATGTAGTGCTTTGGTGCAATTCCACAACCAAAATTTTCCAAAAAAGTGTGATTGTTTGATAAATGATTACGTGTAGCCACAGCCTAGGGTTCTTGAGATATTTCTTTAAAAATCTTCTGCGTGTGAACACAATCTTAAGATCGGTTATCTAAAACTGCCTTGATTAAAAAACTTTTTCAACGTACCCTCGAAACCTATAAAGCAACCTCTCACGCACTTGCAATCAAATATGTTAATTGAATAGTTTTTATCATTAAAATGTTTGAATACATGGGATTCTGGGCATACCACTGGATTCAGCTACATCTTTTACTATTTTCCACCTCAATTTGTTCTCCCATCATGTTTAAAAATACAACACCAAACAGTTTAAAACAGGAATAAAAAATAAAATACATACTGTACAGTATAACAGATCATAGAACCAATTGAAGAGATGGAAAGGTATACAAAGCAAGACGGCTTTCCAAAAATCCTTTGGATAAAGATTGGGGTGCCACTTACTTTCAAAGGTTTGCCATTTTATTTGAGATAACATAGCTTTTTTTACAGAACATAATTTGTAGGTAAAGTAATAAATTCTGTGTATATTTCATAAGGAAAATAGGCAAAATATTATTTTTATTTTTTTTTCTTCTGATTCTGTAGTATTATGTGATCATTTGAAGGTGCACTTTTAATACATTCTGTACTACATGATTTAATCTCTTGGGAAAATCTGTAGATACCTGCAGGAAATGAAGATGGGAAATAATTCTCATTGGTGATTATTATGGAGAATAGCTAATACAGAAGTACCTTGCTTTAAAAATTAATCAGAAATATATTTAAAGTTATTAATAAATATTATTTCTGTTAGGTATTTTTAAATTAGACGTATTTCCCTTTAAATTATATTTTATTTAGTATGATAATAATAATAGTAATATTTATTTATATAGTGCCAACATATTCCATAGCACTTTACAATTCATAGGGTTCATGTACTAATGAAATCAAACATCACAGTGTAATAAACTAAACAATTCAAAAAATGGGAACATTGGTCCAGTTTGTAATACCTTAAATAAACAAGGGTGATACACAGGATAAAAGCACTTGTTGTGTATAATGGTCCAGTCATCTTTTAAAAAATCTGCATAATACATGAAAAGATGCATAAACCAGAAGAATTCGCTGGGCATTCCAGTGCATGGACTATAAGTGATATTTTGTTAAATAAAGGGTTCAGGCTCTGAGGAATAGTGTGTAAGGTGGCTAAATAGAGAACAGTTGAATTAGGGAATATGAAAAGCCTTCCTAAGTGTTTATGGCATACTTTAAAGGGGTTGTCCGGGATAAAATAAAAAAAAAAAAAAAATTAACCATATACTAAACGCCCTCCCCCGCCTAACTTCTAATATAATTACTATAAAAAAAAAATCTATAATTAGCAAGATTGCAGGGGCAGTCATGTGAAGGCACACTTTCTGATATTCCAGTGACGTTCCTTTCCCCGTTTCTGAAAACGGAACATCATCAATACTCCCCCTCCCTTGCCCATCATACTTACCTGTCTTCATTCTTCTGGGAACGAAGTGTCACTTCCTTCTTTTCTGCTGGCGCCTGCGCAATAGAGCCTACTGTGCAATCACCGGCTGACGTGAAGAGAAGAAACCTGTCTCCCACGCATGCGCAATAGAGCTCTGTTGGCTCTATTGCACAGGCACCGCAGAAGTCTACAGAATAAGGAGCTGGTGGGACAGTAGAAAGTGATCTCTAGGACACAAAAGACAGGTAAGTATGATGGGATGGGGTCGGGGGTGGGCTGAGTTAGTTAGTTAGTTAGGTAGGGCTAGTAGTCCGCGGGTTAGCTAGGGAAACAGGGAGTGGGTGTGAGAGAGGGAGGGGGAGAGAGAGGGGGGATCGGACTGAACAGTAATGCATCATGGTAGTTGTAGGCTAAGACAGCAGAAAGCTACTCATGTAAACAAATTTAACAAAAGAATCCTACACAAGACATACTATAAAAAACAGAATTTATTAAATACAAAAATTACACAAAGATTACAAGACAAATACATAATGAAAAGGGTAAATTACGAAATACATCCACAGTAAAGCGTAATACACGTGGTAATAGAGGTATTATATTAAATATATAAATACATAGGGACATGATACAAAAAATAATAAAGAAATATTCCCAAGGAAAGGGGATAAAATCATATAATAATAAACAGGCATAAAGACACCACTTATAACAAATCAATGAAAAGACCAAGGCAATGTCCCTAAGTGTATAAACAAAAAAGAAAACCTCACATACCACAAGTAGAACGCGCCCCAACGCACGTTTCGACAAATATGGCTTCATCAGGGGGTAAAGCCAAGAAGAAATGATGTCCTTTATATAGGGAAGTATCACAACAGGCGTAAATCATAATAATAGACTTTAAAATCTTCCTACCGATTAAGAAATAAAGGTAGCATCTCTATACAGGGCAAAATCATAACTGCGCATGCGCGGAAACAAAGCGAGTCCCAGAATGTAATCATTATTATTTATTATGCTTCCTTATACAGCTCCATCATATTCCGCAGCGCCTTACAGACATTGACAGTCACTGTCCCATATAGGGCTCACAATCTACATTCCCTATCAGGATGTCTTTGGAGTGTGGGAGGAAACTGGAGTACTCGGAGGAAACCCATGCAAACACGGGGAGAACATACAAACTCATTGCAGATGTTGTCCTTGGCAGGATTTGAACCCAGGACTCCAGCGCTGCAAGGCTGCATTGCTAACCACTGAGCCACCGCGCTGCCCCTAATCATTATGAGTCTTAAGAAGGCACACATGCGCACAAAGTGAAAATATGAATAGCGTTACTACGCTAGACAAGATAATAACTGTGCATGCGCTAAAATAAGGGGAAACAACACGAGACCCACAATACAAGCATGACGTGTCTAAAAGACACGCATGCGCACAAGATATAAACCACAACGCAAATATACTACTCAAACGGAACTGATTGTCACATCAATATAAAAATGCCTAAGTGCTCAACTATTTAAAAGAGACAAGGCAAATAATATTGCAAAATATAAATACACCAAATACAAAATTTTTATATCTTTTTAAGTGTAATTAGTGTTATCTCCTATTTCTTTTTTTGCTAATGTGTTTGGGGGGGGGGGGGTGTTTGTTGAACATTTTTGTGATATATTCAATTAATCTATCTAACTTCCTTGTAATAGAAAATAAGCTTTAAAATCCTCTAGCTGAGCTGTTACCAGGGAAATCTGTACAAATTTGAATTTCTAATGTATTGCTACTGACTAAAGATACAGCCATTCGAAGTGACCATTCCCTCCCTTTGGCTCTGTATACTGCATTGAGTGCACATGTACTAACAGACTCTCCCTGGTATTGTTAGTGGGAACTTTACAGCCTGTTTTCTAATAAAAGGAAGTTAGATAGCTTAATAAACTATACTACAAAAATATTCACCCCCTGACACAATAGCATGAAACAAAATAAAATGGGAGATACTCTTTAACTTCCTATACATATATATTTTTTCAGATTGAAAACTTAGAAATATCCAACTGGATTTATGCACTACTAAAATAAGGAACTATATAAAAAGACTTAGAATTAAAGGGTGTTACAAATTTGGACCAATGGGGAATTTATCTATGGGGCATTTCCATTTCTGCAGTAAGTATAGGGTCTTTTATCAGGTACAGTACAAGTTACAGTATTTGTAGAGTCTTTTTTGTCAATTTACAAACATATTATAATGAATAAGTGAAATACAGTATTATTACATGAAAAAGTAATACAATAAACATATGAAAAGAATAAAAAACAAATAAAAGGAAAAAATAAAGGTATGCAGACATGTTTTAGAGAGAAAGCCATGGGTAAATGGAAAGGACAATGGATCCAAAAAAGTCTCAAATGAAAATAAAAGGATGTTCAAGATTTAAACAGAAGGTAATTGATGTCAAGAGCCATATGGAGGACAAAATGAAGGGCTGCTTAGCCATAAAAGCACTATATAAGTGATCAGTAAAAACTAAGTTAGTAATATGGGACTCAATTTTTGCCCAGTAATGTCTGATCCTATCACAATCCCACCAAATGTGAGACAGCGAGCCAGGTGCCTTAAGTTCTAGAGATGAGCAAATTTTTCAAAAATTTGATTTGACCGATTCTCTGAAGTCTCCAAAACAATTCGATTCGATCCGAATTAATTTGCGGCGAATCGCGTTAACCCCGTCCCGACATACGCCCTAATAGTAAGGTGCTGCCGGAAAGGACTTCCCGCAAACCATGGCGGAAGCATGGTGCACACACAGAAACTGTGTGTATGTAACGGCTGACACTGTCCTCTAACACCCACGGTCGGAGGTGAGCTCTGATCGCAGCTATTAACTCCTGAGATACTGCGGTCAAACATAGCTGCGGCATCTCAGGAGTTTTATTATATATTGGGGTCCCAATCGACCCTCCCGCGATGTTTTTCGGCTGCCCGGGGTCTGACCAGTGACCCCGGGTCTGCCCCATCGCTGTCCCACCGCATACTTGGTTGATCTAGCCTTGAATGCACAGGCTGACAGCCTCCTATACACTGCAATACACGTGTATTGCAGCATATACCTATTGAAGCAGCGATCAGAATATCGCTGCTTCAATCCCCCTTCCCCCTAGAGCTGGTGCTATTATTATACTCTGGGGTCTCCTCAGACTCCAGAGTATAATAATCAGAGGCCCAGGGGAAGTGATTAAAAATAACAAACACTTATACTCACCTTAACCTCACCTCTACTGGGAAGCCGGCTGTCTGACAGTTCTCCTCACTCCTCTTCTTCCTAGTGAATGAAGTCCTGCTCCCCAGACATCACTGCTGGGGCCTGTGATTGGGCCTCAGTGGTCATGTGGGGGCGTGATGACGTCATTATGCCGACGCATTACGCCAGCGCTGATGTCATTATGCCCAATCACAGGCCCCAGCAGTAAGGCCTGGGGGAGGAAGAGCTCCGGAGTTACTGCTGAGCCCAGGACAGGTGAGTATCAGATTTTTTTTTTATTTTTTAATCACCGCAGGGGGTGCCGAGGGGGGAGAGATAGCATGGCGGAACCCCTTGGATGCCGCGGTCATGTTTGGAAGCAGATGTTAATTGGCTTAACGAACTAAATCTATTCTTCAATAGATTTGATCACACACCAGCTCCTCCCACCCCAGCATGTCTTTCAGTTCCCTCTACCACACTGACTTGACCCCATGTGGCTACTTCCCACCAGACCAGTAAATCCAGCAATCTGTTGTCATTATCTGACCACAGTCTGACCTTCACACGTGCCCAGGTGAGAAGGGAGAGGAAAAAGATCAAAGTTGAGAAGGCTGCAGGGCTAGATGGCATAAGTGCAAGGCTAATTAAGACTTGTGGGGATCAGCTAAGTAGTATTAGTACATATATGTTTAATATGAGTCTCAAGCGGGAAATAATACCTGATCTGTGGAAATCTTCTTGTGTGGTACCGTTTCCAAAGAAACCTCATCCTATGAACCTCATCGACTACAGACCCGTAGCATTGACATCCCACCTGATGAAGGTCTTAGAGAGATTGGTTCTCACACATCTCCGCCCTCTAGTGAGCTTGGCTATGGACCCTCTCCAGTTTGCTTATCGGCCAGGCATTGGGGTGGATTATGCCATCATCCACCTTCTGCACAGGGCTCTTTCTCACCTGGAGAATCCAGGGAACACTGTGAGAATAATGTTCATTGATTTCTCCAGTGCTTTTAACACCATATAGCTGGGGTTACTGAGGGACAAGCTGGCCCTTGCTGGAGTAGACCACCACCTCTCCAATTGGATCCTAGACTACCTCACAAACCGATCTCAGTATGTGAGAGCCCGGGACTGTGTGTCAGATACCATGATCTGTAATACGGGGGCACCCCAAGGTACAGTTCTTGCCCCTTTCCTTTTCACACTGTACACTGCAGATTTTAGGTGCAACTCATTTAGCTGCTACCTATAGAAGTATTCTGATGACTCTGCAATAGTAGGCCTCATCACAGACGAAGATGACAGGGAGTACAGAGAACTGAACTAGGATTTTGTGGACTGGTGCCAGCAGAACCACCTGAGGATTAATGCTGGGAAGACTGGTGGTGGACTTTAGTAAATGCAGATGCCCTCCTAAACCAGTGGACATCCAGGGAAAGGGCATCAAGATTGTCAACAGCTATAAGTACCTGGGTGTGCTCCTTAATAATAAGCTGGACTGGGAAGATCACATGGAGGTCCTGTACAGGAAGGGCCACAGCACCTGCTTAGGAGGCTGAGAGCCTTTGGAGTCCAAGAAGCAGTTCTTAGGACTTTTTTCAACTCGGTAAAGGCAGCAGCCATCTTCTTCGGAGTGGCCTGCTGGGGGAGCAGTATATCGATCAGGGATAGAAGTGAACTCGACATGCAGTACTGTCAGTGATCGACTACTTCACCTTAAGAGTGAGAAGGTGCGCTATCGGAAGTCTTTCCTCCCCGCTGCGGTCAGGCTGTACAACCAACACCAATCTAAGCGGAGATCATTCCACACAGAGAACTGAAATTTCTTTCTGTTGTGAGGTCCCCCCCGCTACTTCTTTACCTATACTTTTCTATTTGTCTGTCTACTATCAATGGGATGCCTCTACCTTGATTGAACATGATTGACAAAGTATTATTAACCCTATCTAGTCGGTTGTGAGTTAAAGGAAAACATAGATTTTGCAAAGGAAGGTGGCAAACAAGAGTGTAACTAAAGTCTTGTGGGTTCGGTGCAAGCTTTGATGGCAATGGTTATGGGTACTGCAGTGGGATAAAACTATAGTACCTACAACTGCAATTATCAAGAATACAGAGAGTGTGCAGCACAGCACCCAGCATGTAAACAGATGATCTGCAGGGGTCCTATCAGTCTAACATCTAAGAGATCAGTGGAGGTCCAACACCTGGGGCCCTGCTGATCAGCTATTTGAAGAGACCGTTGTGCTTTTGCAATCCTTCACAATTTACATTAAACAATATCAGTTTTATAGTAACTATGTAATGTAATTATGGCCTGCAATAACATTGCATGGCTGCTATAAAACAGATGGTATGAGATGTAAATAATGAAGAGACCCCACAAAGTATAATATGCTCCTCAGATACTGGGGTGACAGTATTATGCTCTACAGTGACCTTATACAGTATAATATGCTCCCCAGATCCCCCCACAGTATAATGCTCTACAGTTGCCTCACACAGTATAAAATGCTCCCAAGAGACCCCTCCCTCCAGTATAATATGCTATGGAAGCCTCAACCCTCTTCAGCCAAACCCCACGGATTTCGTTTCGACTAATATTCATGAGGTTCGGGCCCCCAGTTCATCTCATCACCATTATTGTAGTCTGGAGTCTCCTCAGACCCCACAATATAATTGGTGGAGGCCCAGGGGAGGTAAGTAAAAATAACAAACATTTATACTCACCTTACCTCACCATTCTTGGGAATACTTGCTGCGTTTGAGTCTCTCCAACCTGCTCTTCAGGCCTCTCCAGCCTGTGACTGATGCCACATGCCCCAGGGGGTCACCACTTGTGCCTGTGATTAGGCCTCAGCAGTCACATGGGATACACCTGCATTGTGACATCAGTCAAAGGATTCAGCTGTGAACCCAGGGTGTGTCACGTCAGTCTCAGGTCAGAAGAGACCCAAAGAGGACGCTGGGGACCGTTAGAAGCCCAAAAGAGGTGAGTACAAGTGTCTTTTTTGTTCTCACATCCCCTGGGAAAGTTTCTATTAGAATTGGGCTCAACAGCATGTACATACATCACATGATGCTGTGTCCCTTTCCATTAACAGCACTGTCCACAGGCAGCAGAGATGAGTGCAGATCTCTGCTGCCAGAGATATATAGCAGAGATAGCAGTTGGAGAACCAGGCTTTCACCAACCGCTATGATGCTGCAGGGCACATTAACCCACTGATGAACAAGAACATCCAATCGACCCTATCAATTGCCTTCTCGGCATCAGTGCAAATAACAACTAAGGGAATATTAAACTTCTTTGCTAAGTGAATGGCATGGAACTCCGTCATGGAACTGTCCCTTCCTTTTCTTAAAAGTACAAACCAAGAACACTTCATTAATTAGATTGGGGAATATTGAATTTGTTTAGCTAATATCTTTACCCACAATTTTAGGTCATGGTTAAGGAGGGGTATGGACTTATAACTGCTACAGAGTAAGCCATCTTCCTTCAGGACTGTGATGTGTGCCTCAATTGACTACTGAGGTAGTTAGGAACCACTTACACAGAGAGATTAAAGGTGATGGACTACTACAAACGTTTTATAATACGTAACAGTGTGGGCCTCAGGCTGTGGATTTTGCTCTAGGGAGTAGACTTAAGTGCTCCACGTATTTGTTGAGTTGTTTTATATGGAAGAAGCTCATCTGAACAATTCGTTAGGAGTTGGGGTAGGTTAAAATGACTGAAGAATAGTTGAATCTTATGTGATTGCAACTGTCTCTTAGAGGTGGATTCTGTTACATTTCAGATTGAAAAGGGAAGTATAGAATTGTGCAAATTGAAAGGTGTTTTGATCTGTAACTGTCACCATGTTACCCTGGGTGGGGGGGTGCTTATTGCTTAAATATGCCGATAAGATTTACAGTGGGTAAGGAAAGTATTCAGACCCTGTGATGATTCTGCTTAAGTGTGGCTGTGGCTCAGGGATGTATTTTGGTCTCTGGGTAGCGTATTTCTCTCTAGTTCCATTTACTCATAAGGTGCGCAGCCATAATCCTAGGTGTATATTGGCAGTAGTGGCAACACTGGAACAATAGGGCTCCATTGTACTCCTATACAGCCCTGAGTGATCAAAGAAACAATAGTGCATTGTTCAAGCCTGGGCTGTTGATCAGACCTGGCTGATAACATTGTATCAATTCACTTGGTCTCAGTTCTATACAAAAGATCTGGACTTGATTGCATTAACTCATCAGACTTGCTGTTGCCAGTGACCTCATTCTGGGAGGTGGCATAAAGGGTATAAAAGATGATGTAAGAGGCCTGTGGGGGAGATTATGCTATGGAGTTGAGACAGACCATCACAGACTACAAGAGATTGGTTTTGGGATTACAAGCGAACACCATGAGGAGATTTTTGTGATGAGACTATTGGACTAATGCTGAGAGACTGTGATGCCACATGCTAGGAGTTAATGCCACATGCCAAGAAGCCTCCACTGGTGATCTCACACATACCAGAGCATGTGTGAGTGTTGGACTACAGAACCACATCAAGGACATGTGTGATAAAGTAATTATTTCACCTTTATCCCTTTTATTTTATTTGTACTGTATATTGTAACTAGTAACTGTTAATGCTTGCATATATCTGCATATCTGTTCTGAACTATATGTGTTAGATGTTAATACCGACCCATTTAGGGGTTAATAAATATATAAAATTTAGAAGGCTTGTCTTGTATTTATCTTGTGAACCCGACACTCACTGGCGGTGAGTGTGGTTTTTATATGAAAGAGGACTCAGGGTGTGGCCAAAGCGGTCTTTCACAGACCCCTTTAAATTTTTCACTCTGTTTCATTGCAGCCATTTGCTAAAAGCAAAAAAGTTCATTTTAGTTCTCATTAATGTACACTCAGCACTCCATCTTGACAGAAAAAAAAACAGAAATGTAGATATTTTCGCAAAAAGAAAAACTGAAATATCACATGGTCATAAGTATACAGACCCTTTGCTAAGTACTGAGTAGAAGCACCCTTTTGAGCTAGTACAGCCATGATTCTTCTTGGGAAGGATGAAACAAGTTTTTCACATCTGGATTTGGGGATCCTCTGCCATTCTTCCTTGCAGATCCTCTCCAGTTCCGTCAGGTTGGATAGTGAACGTTGGTGGACAGCCATTTTCAGGTCTCTCCAGTGTCGGGGGGTTAAGCTCCCCCGGGATGGATGTCACCGTAATCCTAATTAAATAAAGAACAATATCGAGCTCGGGAAAAACAAACGTACAGACACACCCAAGTATCTAGTAAGAATGATTTTGTTTATTGCATAGTTGATACAGGTTTTAAAGGCAGCTGGTTACACAATAATCATGTGACTAATGTACATATTTGGTCCTTCCGGTTCTGCTGCTAAGCAGACTTGTTTAGTCTCCCATAACATATGTTTCTTTTCCTCGCTTATCTGTGTGTTTCCTTTATCTTTTTCTGAGAACAGCACAACCTTGAGTGCTATCCCAAACTTAGTGTCTGCAAGAGCTCTAAATTGTGCTGACTGTCTGCAGAACATTTCACTCTCTGTGTATACAGTGTATAGGATATAATACAAGTTATATTTTAACCCTTACAATTCCCCCATTTTAGGACTTTATTTTTAATCAAGTTCAATGAATACCTTCACACTGTGTGCCATCTATGATGGATTCTCCATTGAAGAGGTTAAAAATAACATCCTATCTTACATATTGGTTAACTGTATTCCATTTCCTTCTCAGCGCTTCAACTTTCTTGCAATGTGAAGCGTGTATCCAGGTAGATTTTCCCTCCAACTTTACTGAGGTGGCAGTTGTCAGCAATATCTGGAAGGGGCCATCATATCTGGGTTCAAGAGATTTCCTGGAGTGTCTTTTCACGACTACCCAATCATCAGGCTGCAAGCTATGCGTTCCTGAAAAATCAGAAGGGTCTGGAATAGAAGAGAACACTTGTTTATGTGTTTCTTTCAGTCTTTGACACAAATTTTGTACATAGCTGGCAATACTGTCATAGTTAAGCTGTAACGTCTGAGGGAAGGACAATCCTGTTTTGGGTGCACTTCCAAACAATATTTCAAATGGTGACAACCCTGTCCTCCTGCTAGGAGTAGTTCTTACTGAATATAAGGCTAGAGACAGGCATTCAGGCCAGGGCTTTCCTGTCTCTGCCATGGCTTTCTGAATCTTCAACTTGAGTGTACCATTCAGCCTCTCCACCTTGCCTGAACTCTGAGGATGGTAGGGTGTGTGGAAAGCTTGAAAGCTTGTTCAATCCCTAGTGCAGACATTATTTCTTTCATTATCTCACCTGTGAAATGTGTACCTCTGTCAGATTCAATCACCTCGGGCACTCCAAACCTACACACAAGCTCGGACATCAGTTTCTTGGCAGTTGCTTGTGCGGTTGCTTTGCTCACAGGGTAGGCCTCAGGCCAACCTGAAAACAAATCCACACAGACCAACACATACTCATATCCTCCTGACTTAGGCAACTGTATGTAATCTATTTGTATCCTCTGAAATGGGTACAGGGCTTTTGGTGTACATTTAGCGGGTGTTTTAACTACCTGTCCTGGATTGTGTAGAGCACATATGTGACATGCTTTTACGTGATTGCTATCAGCTCTTCCAAAACCTGGGGCAAACCATAATTTACCCACTAATGACTCCATGGCATTTCGAGAGGCATGCACCTTACTGTGGGCCAAGCCAGCCATCTGGGGGTAGACTGCTACGGGCAGACATAATCGATCCCCCATTTTCCACATACCATCACCTTCTGTAGCACCTGCTTTCTTCCATCTTTCAGTTTCCACACTGGTAACCTTTGAGTACAGCCCTTTAGGGTCTGCTAGGTCAATGTCCATTTTGCTCACCTGGTTGGGACCCTTTCTTGCCAGTAGTGCTGCTGCTTTGGCAGCCATGTCAGCTCTCTCATTTCCACGGCTTTCAGGGTCCCTTCCTTTTGCGTGAGCTCTGACTTTCACAATTGCCAGCTGCTTTGGGAGCAGTATGGCCTCCATTAGTCGACTTACCACATCTCCATTCTTAATTGGCTTGCCCTGGGCCGTTAGGAAGTTCCTTGACCTCCATATCGGACCATAATCATGTGCGATGCCAAAAGCATACCTGGAGTCAGTGTATATGTTGGCTGTTCTACCTTTGGCTATCTTACAAGCCTCCATAAGGGCTTTAAGCTCAGCTTCTTGGGCTGACATGTGTGGTGGAAGAGCTTCTTGGACTATGATGTCATGTTCAGTGACTACAGCATACCCTGTAACAAATTTGCCTTCATCTGTCAGATACCTTGAGCCGTCCACAAACATCTCATAATCAGGATTTTGTAATGGCACATCCGTGACATGGTCAAATCCCACTGTTTCCTGTGACATAAGAGCCACGCAATCATGCTCATGCTGACTGTCAAACAGTTCCTCTTCAGAGAGAGAGTTTAAAAAAATAACTCATCTTCCACTCCCCCTTTTGAATCATGAACTCCTACAGGAAGAAGAGTTGCAGGATTCAAAGTTAAACAGCGTTGAAAAGAGATGTTTGAGGAGGACTGCAGGGCAAATTCCATTTTGCTCTGCCGTGCCAAAGAAAGGTGACGTCTGTCTACCTGTGTGAGGATAGCATGGATGTCATGAGGTGTATACACAACCAATAAATGATCTAGGACAATGTCTGAGCTTTTATCAAGCAACGCTTGTACTGAGAGGACAACCCGCACACAGGAGGGGGTCCCCCTGGCTAAAGCATCTAACCGTGAGCTGTAGTAGGCCACCGGGCGTTTCTTATCCCCGTGTTGTTGTGTGAGAACTGCAGTTGCATGTCCCATCATCTCAGTCACGTAGAGCTGAAAAGGTTTCTGATAGTCAGGTAGCCTAAGGCCGGAGCACTGACTATCTGCAACTTCAGCTGGTAAAACGCATCCAAGGCCTCAGATGTGAGGCTGAATGGTTTTGAGGAAAGGCAATCATACAGAGGTTGCATGGTCAGAGATGCAGATCTGATCCATGGCCTACAGTAGGATACCAATCCCAAAAATGTACGTAGCTGAGCATGAGAGGTCGGCACCTGCATGTCTCTCACCACCTTGGTCCTCTCATCTGACAGGTGCTTGGTACCCTGGCCAAGACAGTGTCCCAGAAACAACACTTTTTGTTTGCAAAATTGCAACTTATCCTTGCTGGCCTTGCAGCCGTTCTGGCAGAGGAAACACAACAGGCTGATGGTCGCTACTTCACAGGTTGGTTTGTCTGGAGCATAAAGAAGAAGGTCATCAACATATTATAACAAAACAACATCATCATGTGGTGGATACCAAGTACTCATGATTAATGTAAGACATCTTGTGAATTGGTTAGGACTGTTTTGCGCTCCTTGTGGTAGTACTGTCCAAGTGTACTGTTTTCCCCTAAATGTGAATGCAAACAAATACTGGCAATCGGGGTGCAAAGGTACAGAAAAAAAAAGAGAAAATAAAAAAAACATTGCAAAGATCTACAGCGCTGCAATAAGTGGTTCCAGAAGGGACAGCTGATAACAGGGTATGTGGATTGGGCACTACAGGTGTTTCAAGTAATGTCACTTTGTTTAATTCCCTGAGATCGTGAACCATACTGTACCTGTCTGGTTCTCCCTTTTTGCCCTTTTTCTTCACTGGGAAAAGAGGAGTGTTTGCTACAGAAGTACATTCCTTCAATGCCTCTGCCTTCACTAATTCTACTATTGTTACTGCTATGGCATCCTCTTGGGCATGAGTCAAAGGATATTGTTTAATCCTTGGTGGCTGAGCTCCAGGTTTCAGGGTTACCATAACAGGGGGTACATCCAATTTACCTAAATCTGTTTTCCCAGTTGCCTATAATGCTGTTGGCACTTGGGATAACAGTACATTTTCTTCTTCAGTAAGGACAAAAATACAACTTGGTGTACTTAATTCGGCGGATAATAAGCATAAAATCTCATGATTGGTATGTGTGACTTTTACATATGCTTCCCCTGATGGATGTAACATGATGTTACAACCTAATACTCCCATCACATCTGTACCAAGAATGTTATCTGATGTGTCAGAGACTAAGTACCTAGTGAGTATCCTGCAACCCTGAAATGAGGTTTCTACAGGATCAGTTTGATCTAAAGCATCCACCGTTTTAGTGAGAAGTCTTCCATAATAAGCTTCCACTGATTCACCTTTCTCTCTTTTAGCTGATACCTTACTTCAGGTGATAACAGGCAAGACAATAAATTCACATAACATAGTACAAGACATAATTTTATATGTTTGAGTATTTTCTTGAATATTTTACACATATATATTACACAATATTATATATACAGTCATATGAAAAAGTTTGGGCACCCCTATTAATCTTAATCATTTTTAGTTCTAAATATTTGGGTGTTTGCAACAGCCATTTCAATTTGATATATCTAATAACTGATGGACACAGTAATATTTCAGGATTGAAATGAGGTTTATTGTACTAACAGAAAATGTGCAATATGCATTAAACCAAAATTTGACCGGTGCAAAAATTTGGGTACCCTTATCATTTTATTGATTTGAATACTCCTAACTACTTTTTACTGACTTACTGAAGCACAAAATTAGCCAGGTGTATCCAATCATGAGAAAAGGTATTTAAGGTGGCCAATTGCAAGTTGTTCTCCTATTTGAATCTCCTCTGAAGAGTGGCATCATGGGCTCCTCAAAACAACTCTCAAATGATCTGAAAACAAAGATTGTTCAACATAGTTGTTCAGGGGAAGTATACAAAAAGTTGTCTCAGAGATTTAACCTGTCAGTTTCCACTGTGAGGAACATAGTAAAGAAATGGAAGACCACAGGGACAGTTCTTGTTAAGCCCAGAAGTGGCAGGCCAAGAAAAATATCAGAAAGGCAGAGAAGAAGAATGGTGAGAACAGTCAAGGACAATCCACAGACCACCTCCAAAGAGCTGCAGCATCATCTTTCTGCAGATGGTGTCACTGTGCATCGGTCAACAATACAGCACACTTTGCACAAGGAGAAGCTGTATGGGAGAGTGATGCGAAAGAAGCCGTTTCTGAAAGCACGCCACAAACAGAGTCGCCTGAGGTATGCAAAAGCACATTTGGACAAGCCAGCTTCATTTCGGAAGAAGGTCCTGTGGACTGATGAAACAAAGATTGAGTTGTTTGGTCATACAAAAAGGCGTTATGCATGGCATCAAAAAAACACAGCATTCCAAGAAAAACACTTGCTACCCACTGTAAAATTTGGTGGAGGTTCCATCATGCTTTGGGGCTGTGTGGCCAATGCCGGCACCGGGAATCTTGTTAAAGTTGAGGGTGGCATGGATTCAACTCAGTATCAGCAGATTCTTGAGAATAATGTACAAGAATCAGTGACGAATTTGAAGTTACGCCGGGGAAGGATATTTCAGCAAGACAATGATCCAAAACACAGCTCCAAATCTACTCAGGCATTCATGCAGAGGAACAATTACAATGTTCTGGAATGGCCATCCCAGTCCCCAGACCTGAATATCATTGAACATCTGTGGGATAATTTGAAGCGGGCTGTCCATGCTCGGCGACCATCAAACTTAACTGAACTGGAATTGTTTTGTAAAGAGGAATGGTCAAAAATACCTTCATCCAGGATCCAGGAACTGATTAAAAGCTACAGGAAGCGACTAGAGGCTATTATTTTTGCAAAAGGAGGATCTACTAAATATTAATGTCACTTTTCTGTTGAGGTGCCCATACTTTTGGTTACCGGTCAAATTTTGGTTTAATGCATATTGCACATTTTCTGTTAGTACAATAAACCTCATTTCAATCCTGAAATATTACTGTGTCCATCAGTTATTAGATATATCAAATTGAAATGGCTGTTGCAAACACCCAAATATTTAGAACTAAAAATGATTAAGATTAATAGGGGTGCCCAAACTTTTTCATATGACTGTATATTGTCATTGTACCTTACTTTTCCATTTAACCTTAGGCTAACACTTTTATCAAAATATTTTCCCTTTGGGCATAAATAGTCATCATACACAGGCTGCGGACCCCGGTGGCCCAAAGCCAAGTTTCACTTTGTAATAATTGACATGTAACATTATTGGGTAACACAGCATCATGTTTAGCTTGTGATTTTCTGCGTGCCCATCACATCAGATACAACGTCCTTGGAGTTACTTGGCAGTCAATTAATGTTTTGGTTATTCCCTGCAGAACATCTGCACAGCGCTACAACAGAATACAGGAATACAATTCAAGCAGATAGCAGTTAATACTGACACCAAAATTACATATTACTATTTTTGTACAATTTTCAAATATTTCCCAAACCCCACCTTTTGTCATTACCACAGGTGTTCAGAACTCCTGAGCTGTACTTCAGGTTACCATAAGGGCAAACTGCCAGACTTTAGAATTTTCTTCACTGGATTCCAACCAAAAGTTGAACCCCTGTGGAACATCATACTATCCAAGTTTCTTCTTTTAGGGGACATTTCCTGAAAGCGGATTTAATTTTACAAAAAGCATAAAAGTTGAATCCTGGTACTGATATAAACCGAATGAATATTACAAATATATAATACATAATCCAATAAACATCATACCGATGGTGTATAGTTTTTCTCTTTGCACTATATCAGATTCTCTGAGTATTTTGTTAAGGCAAATAATATTTCACACAGAACTGGGAGATAAGATGGGTCATATTAAACAATAATACTGAGAAGGGTGATGTCTCCCTTCAAGCCTGATTGTCGGAGTGAGGTGGAGGTGATTCATTATTTCCTGAACTATCATCCCCTTTGACCTTCCTTCTTGGAGCTCTGCACTGCCTTTTTCTATTCTATTGCTTCCTTCTATCAGGGCATATATGCCTCTTTGCAACTTATTGTCCTGAATCAGTCCTGCACTGCATGGTCTAATCTCCACTGATCCCAAAATTTACTGTCTACCAACCCAGTCTTGTGTATTCCTGCTCTTTTTAGGATTGTCTTTACCTGTGTGGCTACTTCTTTCCCTTCCCCTATCTCTATTAGTTCAAATGGGGTGTACCATATCTTAGAGGGTCCCTTCCCCATCTTGGCTGGTAGCTAATCAGCCAGTGAGTCTCTCACTCCTCTAGGGCAACCTTGAGACAATAGAGGGTCACTTATGACTACTTTAGTGAGAACTCCCAAACAGACTCTTCTGTTTTCCTTGAACTATTTGTGCAAGTTCTGGAGTAGTGCTCAGGGCAATGCCTAATGGCTTCCACAGACTCAACTTTCTGTCTGTGTCCCCTTACCAAAACACTCCTGAATTATTGCACGCACTTTGCGCGGATTCTACTAAGTCCTTCGTGCTACTACTCAGGTCCCATTCGACCTTGACCATCCAGGCACGGCTGGAGGCTAGTGTTCCAAAACAAGGACTTTTCAATCACTCAGTGCTTCTCAGTTCCGAACCTTGTCCGCAACTCTAGGGGTTAAAAACAGCAAACTTTTCCCCGTTTCTTGCAGCCTTATATATCTTATAACACAGGTAAGATACAAACATCAATAGGAAGGTAAGACAGCAAAGAAAGCAATTTCTACATCATTTACAGGTGACATGTCCCTTTTTAGGTTCTTCCGTACTATTTAATTGGCGTCGAGATGTCATATAAACATGCAGCAGCTTACCTCACTCATCGATACAGAGTATAGACACACAGGAGCTCAGATATACTAATTTGGCAAGACCAAAGGCTTACCTCACAGTACTGTTTTTATCTATCTGAGGTCCTCTGGTCCCGTCCTCAAGTTGATCGGTGAGTGGGTCGGCACTCTATCAGCTGCACATCAGACGATCTCGTCGCCCCACGTTGGGCGCCAATTTCTGTCGGGGGTTAAGCTCCCCCGGGATGGATGTCACCGTAATCCTAATTAAATAAAGAACAATATCGAGCTCGGGAAAAACAAATGTACAGACACACCCAAGTATCTAGTAAGAATGATTTCTTTTATTGCATAGTTGATACAGGTTTTAAAGGCAGCTGGTTACACAATAATCATGTGACTAATGTACATATTTGGTCTTCCGGTTCTGCTGCTAAGCAGACTTGTTCAGTCTCCCATAACATATGTTTCTTTTCCTCGCTTATCTGTGTGTTTCCTTTATCTTTTTCTGAGAACAGCACAACTTTGAGTGCTATCCCAAACTTAGTGTCTGCAAGAGCTCTAAATTGTGCTGACTGTCTGCAGAACATTTCACTCTCTGTGTATACAGTGTATAGGATATAATACAAGTTATATTTTAACCCTTACGCCAGAGATGTTCAATTGGGTTGAGGTCAGGGCTCTGGCTGGGCCAGTCAAGAATGGTCACAGAGTTGTTTTGAAGCCATTCCTTTGTTATTTTAGCTGTGTGCTTAGGGTCATTGTCTTGTTGGAAGGTGAACCTTCGGCCCAGTCTGAGGTCCAGAGCACTCTGGAAGAGGTTTTCTTCCAGGATATCTCTGTACTTGGCCGCATTCATCTTTCCTTCAATTGCAACCAGTCGTCCTATCCCTGCACCTGAAAAACACCCCCATAGCATGATGCTGCCACCATCATGTTTCACTGTTGGGATTGTATTGGGCAGGTGATGAGCAGTGCCTGGTTTTATCCACACATACTGCTTACAATTAACGCCAAAAAGCTCAATCTTGTGCTCATCAGACCAGATAATCTTATTTCTCATAGTTTGGGAGTCCTTCATGTGTTTTTTTGGCAAACTATATGCGGGCTTTCATATGTCTTGCACTGAGGAGAGGCTTCCTTCGGGCCACTCTGCCATAAAGCCCCAACTGGTGGAGGGTTGCAGTGATAGTTGACTTTGTGGAACTTTCTCCCATCTCCCTACTGCATCTCTGGAGCTCAGCCACAGTGATCTTTGGGTTTTTCTTTACCTCTCTCACCAAGGCTCTTCTCCCACGATTGCTCAGTTTGACTGGACGGCCAAGTCTAGGAAGAGTTCTGGTCATCCCAAACTTCTTTCATTTAAGGATTATGGAGGCCACTGTGCTCTTAGGAACCTTGAGTGCAGCAGAAATTCTTTTGTAACCTTGGCCAGATCTGTGCCTTGCCACAATTCTGTCTCTGAGCTCCTTGGGCAGTTCCTTTGACCTCATGATTCTCATTTGCTCTGACATGCACTGTAAGCTGTGAGGTCTTACAGGTGTATCTCAATAAATTAGAATATATTTGACATGTTTATTTCTTTCAGTAATTAAATTACTGAAATGAATGAACGTTTCAAAAATATTCTAATTTATTGACATGCACCTGTATATAGACAGGTGTGTGCCTTTCCTAATCAAGTCCAATCGGTTTAATTAAACACAGCTGGACTCCAATGAAGGAGTAGAACCATCTCAAGGAGGATCAGAAGGAAATGGACAGCATGTGAGTTAAATATGAGTGTAGTGTCCCAGTACACTCCTTCCTGCCGTGATAGGAGTAGTTGTCGTATGGCAGAGGGTTTGTCACAATGTACCAATACTGGGTATCAGTGTTGTATAATCTGTATTTCCTGTGTGCATACACTGTGTTCATTGCCATGTACTACTTTGCTGACACCTTTGGTTCACTGTATGTAGGTGCATGTGATGGTAGGATCCCAATCACTCCATACACAGAACGAGCTTCTGTAGAGAAGCTTCTAGCAAGCTGTGTGTGGAGACTTTAGCCCAGCCTTCCTCTTAGCAGGGGACAGGAAATGAGTCCAGCCATGTTCTGGAGAGTGTAGTGTGTGAGGTAACTTCACCTCCTGCTAGGCCAACACCAAGCAGTATTTTCAGATTATTCCTGCCAAACCTAGGAGTTGCATGGTGAAACTCACGGCCCATGTGAGCTACAGATTCTCCTAGGACATTTCACCAGTCCATATAGAGGGGATATCAAGCGCACTTCTATTGCCTCCAAGAAGGAGTGAATCCTGATAGAAAGGAGCAGCTATAAAGGAGCCTTTCTGCATTCCTGGACTTTAAAGTAGGCCTCTGGTCAAGTCCAGTGCTCCTTGGTTTCCAGGCCACGTGTCTCTTAGGTCCGCGCCCGACTACCGGATACCACGGCCCATTAACCGTGAATAACTGCATTTATTCCAAATTAGTCACCCGTCAGGAGCCAACCGGTGAAGATCCCTTTTCTGTAGCTATAATCTGGACTGTGTCTCCTCAAAATCCTAGACTACAAAAATCTGAGGAAAGTTGTGTGTCAGCCTCAGCTATTACCTATCAGGTAACAGGGAATCCTCCTCACATGCATCCAACTGTATTGTACATGAGAGACTGTATTGCTTTAAGATATGGCTGCACTTTATGGAAATGCTCCTCAGTAAAGAAACTTTTGGTTAACAGCCTTTTATTTAGGCAACTGGAACAACAGATCAATAGCAGCTTCTTGATGGGGGTAGTAGTACAGTGTTCAAACCCCAGCCTTGGTTCTAGGAGGCCTGACAAGGAACTGGAACCTGAAGACTAGGCCCGAAATAGTCCTCCTGAAGGGCTGTTTTGGCTAACAGTTGGCCTCAGTGCAGCTTGTGGGGGCAGGAAACCTCTGCACACCCTTACTCTTCCACTGCTCACACTAGACTAACTGCTCTCAGACCAAGGGTTATCGTGGAGATGGAGTCTCCCACAACCCCGCCCAGTGGCCTGTGATAGGCCAGGGCTAAACCAAGGCTAGACTTGAACACTGCAGGGGAGAAATAACAGGGAAAGCTGCAAACAGTGACACGTAACACAGAACAGAACTTACAGACATAAAACCCAGAGGCACACAAGACAAACACATAAATGCAGTAGCGCTCTGGGATGCTGCATATGTTAATAAAAGGAAAAAGTGGCACTATAGGAAAAAGGTAAACCAACAGAGGGAGTGTGATGCTCAGGGCAATATCCTGCTGAGAAATCTTCAGTCTTAGCATTCCTGTCTAATGAATATTGTCTAATGAAACTTGTTATTTTAGTGAGATAAAGCGCAGAACAGAAATTGTTCACCACTGGATTAAGAAACCTAAGTAAGACATCCAAGCTCCCTAGATCTCAATCTGAAAAATAAGTCTGATTCATGAAGGCTCCATCTTGACTTAGTGGATCTACTGGTTAATATCTTTAATGTTTTCTGTATGACTGATCGATGTGTAGTGAAACTGGTTATCTTTTTTCAATCGATTTTATTTTCTAAATTTATATTATTTTTATTGTATTTTTTGATTATTTAGTAGCCATCTTTCATGGCCCCTCTCTACTTATCAAAAAGCAGAAATATGACCATGCCCTGCAACAAATGCAGAAATCACTGTGAAGGTGGCAGTAGGAGAAGGAGGAGGTGAGCTGCTCTCATCACCTTTCGTGAGTACTGGGTCCTTTGTTATCTGCCTACAAGTTTATAATATAGATGTTACCTTTCATTGTATTTTGGCCTGTAACGATAGTGACGTAAATTTTGAGAAGTGATATCACTGTTTGTAGTTAATGTAAAAAATATTCAAAAAATGAACATAAAAAATCAACATAACAATAGGTGATGTTCTGACAGTATATGCCTGTCAACCTTTCTGACATTTATGTTTTAATAAATGATAAAAATCCCTATCCTCCTCTCCCCAAACAAACAATTATGGAGCTTCTTTTCTTAGCAATGTACGGTTCCTCCTTCAAACAATTTGACATTTAGGTGGTACCATTCCCTTGTAAAAAGTTTGTTAACATGATCTGAGTAGAGCCTTACATAGATTTTTTTTTCCTATTAAATGATTTTAGTTGTGTTGTGCAAAAAGTTTTTATTCAGTAGATAGCCACAATTCTTAACAAAACCAGCCAACTACAACAAGTAAAAACTGATCTTTATTTATATTACTTACATAGAATAAAGTTAGTCAATTATCTGACCCTATCGGGCTCATACCAAGACACCTTGCCCTACAGTAACCCATACAAGTTCTTCTAACCCATTTTACCCTCCATTTTTATCTGTTTTGTTATGAACCAGTTTATTGACCATGAATTTATTGACTTGAAATAAATTACATTAATCTTTACTAGTTCTAGTCAGGTGGCTTATTTGTGTTTTTGGTGCTTATATCCTCGGTTATGCTACAATCATCAGAAGTAAATTTTGATTACAGGTTAAAAAAGTGGAGTATTATGGAATTCTTTTGTTAAAGATGGTAATTCCACTCAGTCATTGGCTTTATATTGTGAGAATTAGCCACATTTGGATAACACATTTGTGGATAATTGTGACAGATTTGACTAATGCTGATATTACTTACATTGAACAGAGTCATGGTTTTTCTGTACAAATTTTTGTTTTTCACATGTTCTGTATAAGAGTCCACATTTGTGAATATACCAGTTAATTTGGCCAGAGCCTGAAACCCATGTCTTCCAATATTATCCCAAAAGTCTTGAGGGCCATCTGGATGTTTTCGGCAAATTTGAGATGAACCCATGTGCTCTTTTTTTTTTAGCAGTGGTTTGTGGTTTAAGTTTCTTCCTTATTATAGAATTGTGCGTACATTGACCTTAACCCCTTAAGCATGCGGCCTACTTTGATACTTCATGATGCTGTCTTTTTTTTCTGCTGTCACATTTTAAAAGCTATAATTTTTTTCATTTTATTTGCAAAATAGCAATATAAGGGCTTATTTTAGTGCAAAGAGTGTTACATTGCTATTGAACCATTTTGGGAAAAATTTAGCTTATTGATCAACTTGTATTAAAGGGGTTTTCCGGGCAAAAAAAATCTTTTTTTAAAAAAAAGGTCTGTTAGTGCTATTAATGGGTTAATAAGTACACCCATATACCTTTAGCAGTGTTTTGAGTGATTTCTGGGTTTCTCTGGGAGCTCCTCGCATCTTCTGCATTTGTTTGCATGGTGTAGCTTCCTGCTGCCTTAGCTAATGCAATGCATTATCGTAGTTAGAGGCTCTCGCACTATCTCCCTCTTACTCCTTCCCCTCCCTGTCTCCCTAGCTATCCCGCCCACTACTAGCCCTTCCCAACTAACTCAATGCACCCCCCCTACCGCATTTTACTTACCTGTCTTCTTCCTGTCCAGACTTCCTTCTGCGGGGAATGGCTCCTCCTCTTCTTTGACTATGCCAGCGCCTGCGCAGCAGTCCGGGCACTGTGCTGTAGCCTTCACTCTATCTATACTGCGCAGACATGGGCAGCTCCTTCAGGCTCCCACACTTGCGCAATAGAGATGGAGTGTCGGCTACAGCGTAAAGCCGGGACTCTGGCTCTTTTGCGCACTTGCGGGCACACGTCACAGAAGGAAGAAGAGGAGCCATTCCCCATAGAAGGAAGTCTGGAAGGAAGACACGTAAGTATGGGGGGAGGGGGTATATTGGTGACATTCCGTTTCCGGAAATGGGAAAACAGATCGTCACCGGATAATCAGAAAATGGGTAACTATACATTTTTGCTGAATTATGTAATTTAAAAAGTAGGCAGGGGGAGGGTGTTAAGATTAGTGTAGGAGTTTCTATTTATCCTGGACAACCCCTTTAACTTTTATTTTTTTTGATGTTCTAAATTTTGAGTGGGGAAGTGGGCATATTACCTTTATTCTGCCAGTCAGTACGATTATGGTAATTTCAAGTTCATATAGGTTTTTTTTATGTTGTACTGCATATGCATAAAGAATTTCCTTATTTGTCTAAAATAATTTGTTTTAGTGTGTCCATATTCTGAGATCCATTCTTTTATTTAGCAGAGTTCTGTGAGGGTTTTTTTTTAATGTAATTTAATACTTTACAGTATTTTATTTTTTTCTAACTTTTTACTTAGCCCTATACTGGGACTTTAACACTAGAGGGAGTAAGCTTTGCTTATGATGGGGATGTGGGAGCCTTCAGTAGGCCGTACCTCTCCATGCAGGGTCGGACTGGCCCACCGGGAACCGGTGAATACACCGGTGGGCTCCGAGCCCTGACTATTAGTCCTCATGTCATCGGGATCCTGATCATCCTGATCGGGCCCCTGACCAGAGGTGTAACGATCGCGGTCGCAGGGTGTGCGACCGCGACTGGGCTCGGCGGGGTATGGTGCCTGTGGCCAGTTGGAGATGGCCGGGCCCCGGACCACTATGATAGCGGTCGGGGAAAGCCTGGTTCCCCGACCGCTATACATTCTGTTATTGGAAAGGGGCCCTGGCATATTGCAGGCCCCTTTCCAATAGATGGCAGGACAGGGTACCCAGGGGAGGTGACTGAAAATAATAAATACATATTCTCACCTCTCCTGGGCACAGCATTCTCTCCGGCGCTCCTCCGTCATGACTGAAGCCTGGGGCGCGGCCGCGTAATGACGTCAGTGCGCCCCCACGTGACCACTGAGGCCCAATCACAGGCCTCAGCAGCGACGTCAGAAAAGGGCCTGAAGACGCTGAAGACGGCAGGATGGAGCGAGGATGCCAAGGAAAGGTAAGGCAAGGTAAGTATGAGTGTTTGTTATTTTTAATCACTTCCCCTGGTATAGTAATAGCACTGAAGCGGGGAGGGGGGGCTATTGGGCGCATATAATACTGGGTGGGGGCCACTGTGGAGCTTATAATACTGTGTGGGGGCCACTGTAGAGCATATAATACTTGGTGGGGGCCACTGTGGAGCTTATAATACTGGGTGGGGGCCACTGTGGAGCTTATAATACTGGGTGGGGGCCACTGTGGAGCTTATAATACTGGGTGGAGGCCACTGTGGAGCTTATAATACTAGGTGGGGGCCACTGTGGAGCATATAATACTAGGTGGGGGCCACTGTGGAGCATATAATACTGGGTAGAGGCCACTGTGGAGCTTATAATACTGGGTGGGGGCCACTGTGGAGCATATAATACTGGGTAGGGGCCACTGTGGAACTTATAATACTGGGTGGGGGCCACTGTGGAGCTTATAATACTGGGTGGGGGCCACTGTGGAGTTTATACTCCATACAGTGGCTCCTTCATTTTTTTTTTTTAATTACGCTGGGACAGGTGAAAAAAACAAAACAAAAAAAAAAAACCCAAACTTTCTTTCCTGTCCCCAGTGTTTCCCAGCGCAGTTCGGTCCTGCAGTTCTGTTGTTTTCTTCCAGCTGAAGTATCCCCTGCATGTGACTATCTGTGACGTCACGTGACCCCTGAGGCCAATCAGCGGCCTAAGGGAAGGGACCTGGGACGTCACAGCCAGTGAGGAATTCCGACAAAATGAAGACAGCGGAGCTGCAGGACCGGACCGTGCTGGGAGGACACCGGAGCACCGGAGACAGGTGAGTATGTTTAGTATGTTTTTTTTTTTTTGGGGGGGGGGTAGGGGGGGTTTCACCTCCCCCGGACTAATTATAAAAAAGAAAAAAATTATACTGGATAACCTCTTTAGTGTGGTGCATTAGGGGGGTATATTAAAGGTGTTGTCCAGGCATAATTTGTTATGGTTTATCCTCAGGATAGGACATAGATACCTGATCTGTAGGGGGCTGACCCCGGACCGATCAGCTGTACGGAGCCACTTCTGATGCCCGTACTGTACACAATACAGGGCCAGAAGCAGAAAGCTCTGTCCACTGTGTATTAGCCGAGCACCTTCACTGTGTATTAGCCGGGCACCTTCACTGTATCTCAGCACTTATTGAAGTCAGTAGGAGATGAGCTGCAGTGAAGGCACCGGGCTGCTATACAGTGGATGGAGCTTTCTGCTTCCGGCCCTGTGTTTTGTACAGAACGGGCTCCGGAAGTGGCTCCGAACAGCTGATGGGGCCGTGTCTCAGCCCCCTACCGATCAGGTATTTATGGCCTATCCTGAACATAGGCCATAAAAAAGATTAACCCTGGACAACCCCTTTAATATGCCCCACACAGTTTAATGTCCTCCCCACAGGATGTTAGCCCCCATCACTTCTCCCACACAATATAATGACCCCATCACTGTTTCCCATACAGTATGGGGGACCAGTGAAGAGGCCACTATGTGGGGGGACCAGTGAAGTTACCATAGAAAAATTTGGCCTAGACAACCCCTTAAAAGAGGTTGTCCATAAACTGGAGCGACCACTGTCGGCCGCCAGGGAGGTGTAAAAATAACATTTTTTAAAAAAAGCATACTTACCTGTCCCCAGCACCTTGTTGTCCCCTGTCTGTGTCTGTTCGGTCTCATGGCGGCGCCTCATTTCTGGAAATCCTGTACCTAATTGGTCTTAGCGGTCACATGAGGTGCAGGACTCCCAGCAAGGAGTCGCCGGCATTAGACTGAATGGACACTGGCAGCGGACAACGTAGCGCCGGGGACAGGTGAGTATGCTTTTTAATTTACTTATTTTTTACTTTACACCTCCCGCCAGATACATGGGTTGCACCAATTCCTGGACAACCTCTTTAAAGGATTTATCCATCTTTCTAATATTGATGGCCTGTCCTTAGGATAGGCCATCAATATTACATCTGCGATGATAACAGCCAGGACCTCTGCAGATCAGCTTTTCCAGGACAGTGCGGCAACAGGTAAAGGTAACAATTCTTGGAGCCACGCTGTTCACTTGCCATACAAGGTGTAGCAGTAGGTTTAGGTACTGCAGTGGTGCACATGGTATAGTGGGTGAACAGCATGGCTCCCGGCATGTTATTACCTTTAGCCGCCCTGTCTCGGTACCGCTGATCTGCAGGGGTCCTGATGGAGGGCCCCTAGAAACAATTCCACTGGTGGGCCCTAGACATCCTAGTCCGACACTGTCACCATGCTAAAGCATTGACACCCCAAGATTGCATTACAGGGGGGAGGATGGGGAGACAAACACCAAGAGACTGCTTAGGTGCACTAAATGGCCATGAACAGTGTTTTTAGTACTCACAGCCTTTAGAGCAGTATGCCCATGTCAGCGGTGACATGGGCAAGCATCATGAGAAGAGCGCCGGACGCTGCAAGAAAGCAAAGACAAAGCTCCGGACGATGCAAGGAGTCCCAAAGGAGGTAAAGGAAGGTGAGTATAAATGTTTTTTTTATTTTTGTCACCTCCACTGGGCCTGCAGCTATTATACTCTGGGGTCTGAAGAAACACCAGAATATAATAATTTCCCTTTGGACCAAACCGGAACTGAGGGATTGCTTCATCCGAACACACAATGAAATGAATCTTCTGAGATTTGTCCATTTTTACCTATGAGCTGTTTAGATTCCACAGGTCTGGGAGGAATCTTACTTAGCTCTGGCTAATAAAACTGAACCCAATGAATTGTCAACTGAAATTGGTTAACTGGTTGATTTACACTCTAAGCAAACAGGCACACTGTTATGACAAAAATCTACAGATGTGTCACTGAAGGTGTGTTTTTGTGCTGACTATCTGCTGTTTGGGACTAACTTATCCTAATAGTGTGTTGTGTGCTGTACTAAGATGTAGCAATTTTTAAATTTTTTAACTTTATATGTTTTTAGGGGTATTTCTTAAATGTTAAGTTTTATACTTATTCATCAGTGCTTTCTTGCTAACTGGTTGATTTAGCAATAAGGAAAATAAGGCAGAACGACATTTTCATTAAATTAAATAATCATTTAAAAACAGTACTTTGTAGTTTACCTAGGTTGCCTTTGCCTAAAATTAAAAGTAGTAAAATAATGCATGTCACTCCGCGGTATGCTCGGTTCTCGGATAGGATTCAACTCCGTCTTCAATAAGTTGTATAAACTTGGCACTCAACTGGCTATTTCAATATGCAGATTTTAATAATACAGAGGTAGCAATACAAATAAAGTGTAACATTTCGGTCTGTAATACAATAGACCTTCTTCAGACATGGATTGCATCATTGTAGGGATGATCAAAAGAAGACGCCATGGAAGAACCTGACCTGATTTGACACATTTAAGTGTGACAAATATGCAAAAATAGAAGAAATTGGAAATTCTTCTTTTTTTTTTTTTTACTATTTCACATAGACAGCATGTGCTGTGTAAAGATGGAATGTGCATAATGAAAATGGTATAAAAGCAATATTATGTACAGTGTATACAGACTATCATTATGTACAGTGTATACAAACTAATGTCTTGCATTGTAAATTTTTATGTTCTGTTTTCCAATCCATGCTAAAAGCAGGAGTTCATGGAGATATTATGCATTAATACATAGGAAATTTGAGCTTTTATATATTGTATACCCTTCGAGACACTATAGTCAGATGCAAAGTTTAGACAAATACACTATGGCCGAAATAGAGTTAAATGTGATTTTTTTTTTTTTTTTGGTGGGGGGGGGGATTAGATGCTGGATGTCCTCCCAAAAATGAGAAGCTGTATAGCATTATGTACCTGAGTGTTTTTAAGAGTATAAATAAATGGATTCAAAAGAGGTGTTACAATCCCTGTCATAAAAGCAGAGAGTTTACTAATGTCCAAATATGAGGCAGTGACCCCCCTCATACACAAGAAGAGTGAACTCCCATATATGATAACCACAAGAAGTAGATGAGAAACACATGTAGAGAAAGACTTCCACCTGCTTCCTGCTTTGGAAATCTTGGTTACAGCTACTATTATGCAAGCATATGATATGATTATACATATCAGAGAACCAAATACAAGCAAAGAAGAGGAACATAGGTTGATCAACTGAATAAGCGATGTGTTTGAGCTTGCAAGTTTTAGAAGATGTTCCACATCGCAAAAGAAGTGGTCAATAATGTTAGAGTTACAGAACCTAACTTTAGATACAAGTAAAGTTGGGGTAAGAGTATTAATGAATCCAGCAATCCAACAAGTGAGAGTGAGGTGCATGCATAGCCTTGAAGTCATAACTGCTCCATATCGTAAAGGGTAACAAACAGCTATATACCTATCAAAAGACATTACAGCCAGAAGAAGTAATTCAACAGAACCTAACCAAAAATAGAAGTAACATTGGGTGAGACAGCCCCAGAAAGTAATAGAATGGTTTTTAAATGCTAAAATAGATAAAAGTTTCGGTATGATAGAAGAGGTAAAACATATCTCCAAGAATGCAAGGTTGACTAGAAAATAATACATGGCAGTATGAAGAAGACTACATTTCCAGATGGTTAGAATGATAAGAACATTTCCAAGTAAAGTAACCATATGAATGAGCAGGAGGAAGGAAAAAGAAATACCCTGCATAACGAAAGTGAGAGGAAATGCAACCAAAATAAAATGAGTTATGCAGCTTCTGTTTTCCATAATTGTCTAATAACTAGATCTGACCCTGAGTTTCAGAAATGAGTCTATAATAATCATAAATGTTGTATGGCTCTTGTTCATATAATGATATTTTATAGCGCTGAGTGTTTACACAAACACTAAGATGGAGATGAATAATAGACATTTTTGTGATTTTTAGCATGTGATTGTCATGCTACAATATAGAGAGCCTAAATGGCTGGAGATTTTAAGGCTTCAACCATCTTATCTCTTGAGAATGTAACAGTTAATGACTGACGTTAATTAAATCTATTGGGATATACCTTTACGTTTCCTTTTTGTGTATTCCCTTGACTCAATTTAAAATGTTTCATAGAGTTTAAATTCTGAGAAATTGTTGATACTATTTTTCAGTTACCATTACTAAAACAGATTGAAGACCAGTAACCAAGCAAAACAATATCACATACATAAAGTGGTCAGAGTATACAAAATGGTAGGTGTAAAACAATATGGAGATCCATAAATTTCAGACATGAGCAGTGCAGATGCACAAAAAAATGAACCCAACTTCCATCAAAGGGATGGTCCCATGATTATATATCTCTTTACTCTGTTAGATCATGTAAAATGTAATAAATTTGCAACTGTAATGACATTTACATTCCTAGATATTGCTGTTAAATACATTTTAAATAAATCATGTTGTGACTTTGTACTGACTACTAATATATTTATACATGTAAATAAGATCATCTCAAAGGAATCTCTTTTTTAAAGCCGAACAAGCTTGATTTTTGTAGCCTCTCATTATAATAGAACCCTTCCATCCCATTTAATAATCTAGGGCCTAACCTTAAACTCTCTGTAGTTCGTCTACTTTATATATTTTTTACCCTAAAACCAAATCCCATTTGAGATGTGGTCTTACAAACTATTTATAGAGGTATAAAATTACTTTGAGATCTAGGGGTTTTCTTTTTATATACCGTAAAATTATATTTACTTTCTAGCTTCTAATTGACACTCAGTACTGCTGTTCAACTTAGGCTAGGTTCACACTTGCACCGGGCTCTCCATCATTTGGGCAGAGCCAGTCTGCTAAAACAGAGGTTACCCACAGACCCATAGACTATAATGGATCTACTCAGTGGCGTAACTAGGAATGGCTGGGCCCCAAGACGAATATTTGACATGGGGCCTCCCCGAACCGCTGCCCCCAACCCCACCCCCGGACGGCAATCCTCGAACCCCCCCCCTACACAAAACGCATTCCTGTGCACACTATTATGCGCCATAGTGGCCCCTGCACACAGTATTATGCCCCATAGTGACCCCTGCACACAGTATTATGCAGCATAGTGGCCCCTGCACACAGTATTATGCCCCATTGTGGACCACCCATGAATGATGATTATACTTTGGGATCTTTTCAGACCCCAGAGTATAATGATCGGAGACCCAGGGGAGGATACAAACATAAAAAACAATGCTACTTACCTCTTCCTCACTCTGGTGCACTCCCGTGCGCTACTTCGGCCATTTTCAATGTCAGACCAGATCTTGCGTGATCCAGGCCGGCGTCGCAAAGCCTACCGGAGCGCAGGAGAGGTAAGTTACAGTGTTTTTTATGTTCCCTGCCCTCCCCTCAGCCCCAGATCGTTATACTCCGGGGTCTGAAAAGATCCTGGAGTATAATGATAGCAGTGTTTGTGGGGTTCGTGGTAGCGGCTGTTACAGGGCTCCGGGCCCCTTAATGTCCTAGGCCCTGTGGCAGCCACTACCGCTGCTACCCCGGTATTTACGCCCCTGGGTCTACTGAGTGCCATTGGGTTTCCGCCATTTTTATACTGACACGGAGAGAACAGTCCTCCATGCAGTCGGCGCTTGTGTCAGGAGGGCAGGGTCTTATATAGGCCTCCTCAATTGCTAATTGGACCAAGCCAGTAAGCCTCTGAAACTACAAAAGCTTCCCAGGTTGGCCTGGTTACATTGAAGGTACAGCAGCCAGATAGAGAATCCTGACAGTACACCCCCCTTTATGAGGGGCTACCGTACCTTTATTTTTTAAAACAGATCTCCGAATCCTAGGACGACAGATTTTACCCATAGAATCAGTCCTCCTTCTATAAACATAGTTAACCTATGAGTTACCAGAAACACATGGCTAATGAAACAGTCGCGCTAATCCCCAACACAAATCATATAACCTATATAGATAGAGCCCGAAAAAATCACACACAAATTTCAATGAATAATGCAATACATTTTTATTTCATAGTCTCATCACTAATAAATAAAAACAATTAAAATCATGCATAGGGTGAAAGTCCCATGCTACTCCCAATATGAATATACAAAGTACAAAATAAAGTGCAAGTGCAATGAGTATAGTTAGTATAACCTCCCAAATGGAAAGGTAAAATCACAGGCTGAGCCCCTACGCACGTTTCGCCCCCTTTTGCTTCGTCAGGGGGCTACAGGTCCATCCATCTTTAAATAGTACCTCATAGAGGTATTCCTACTCTTGCTGATTCCCCCAGTAGCACCACTGTGGGCGATGCGCGACGTCGCAATGCAATGATGCGACGGGGCACCACTCCTACATGCAATGTATGGAGCTACCGAAGTCTCGCATGCGCGAAAACTTACAAATCCCATAAAAGTAATACTAGAAGCCCAAAATGGACAAAATACAATAGAGCAGCATGTAAAGAGTACAACGACATATGCGCGAAGTGTGAGAAGCAATCGACATATCTTATTTCAATAAGATCAATATGTAAAAAATGAATAGTACAAAATATCAGTCAAGTAATTATAACGTGATGCATATAATGTAATTTCTTGGTCGTCCTCAGCAGCACAAAACACATGGGTTATGGTTCCCTAGGTATAACCACATATAGAAAGGCTAATTAAGCAGTAGTCAAATAATTAAACAATTAACCAATCAGACCCCAGGCATAAATAGGACACACAGAGTAGGACACAGTGTATTTTTCTTTTCTCTCATAGGTAACAGACATGGAGACAGAATCTATCTCCCAGGAAAATGGTATATCTGCTACCATGGAGGCAGATGGGATGACTTTTCCGCACTGTATACAGCGAGGGTGTGCCATGATGGCGTCGCCCAAACAACAATCTTGGTACACGAGCAGGAGCTCATATGTAGAGGGTCCTCTATCCCCCCTCATGCCTGCAGGACACATATTCAGGAAAGTGGCTGAAAGTGTTGCTCACTCTCTTCCATGTTATGGCGCCAGTCTGTGTTTGCTTTGCACACAGTACTTGTGGTTCTCCAGGAAGTGATGTTTTCCCTTCAGCCGAGGCTGAGTAAGGGCAGAAGTGACATCATCATGTGGACCAATGCTCCCTGCATCTCATAATGCTAGTGGCTTCCTTGGCTATGGCTGCCTCTGCTTGCTACTGTAAGTATGGCACATGCCTGCAGCCATCCCCATCCATGTATCTGCCAGAAGAGTTTGGAAGTTTGTCCTGTGTATTTTTAGCCTCTGTTTTTCATGCTATATTTGCTGTTTTGTCTCATGATTGTTTGCATGTATATCCCTAATGCTTGCTGTGCAGCCACTAAGCATGTGTTTTCTGTGTCTTAGATGTCATCTTCTTAAGAAAGCTCCAGGAAAAGGTCCCATAAAGCAAGACACAGAGTCTGTAATAAGTGTGAACAGCCATTGCCTGATGACCTAATCTCTGACACATGTGATACCTGTGTATCTCCTGTAGCTCCATAATCCAGGGAGGATTCAGGTGGTTTCTTAAAGTGGTTAAACAGCAAATATCAGAGGCAGTGCAGGGGATTAAATCTGCACGAGGAACTACAAGAGCCAGAGAGTCCTCTCCTGATGAGATTATACAAGAGTCAGCTGCATCTTCAGACTCTGAAGTAGATTCCTCCTCTGTGACCTCTAATTCAGAGAATTCTGAAGAATATTATTTTATGTCTAAAGACAGCCTTAATAAATTACTTAAAAGTGTTAAAGGCACAGTGGAGTCAGACAAAACTGTGCAGTATAAGCCTAAAAGGCAAAGGTTGTTTTATTTTCTGGTATCTAAATACAAGTCATCCCAAGTCACCCAGTGGTGGGGGAATGGATAAGAAGAGTTTGGGATAAACCAGATACGAAAGCCGACCCAGGGTCAAGAATCAAAACTATTTACAAACTAGATGATTCTGTGACAAAAGGCTGGGACGCAGTCCCCAAAGTGGATTTACCAGTGGCCAGATTATCCAAAAAGGCTGCATTCCCATCTGAAGACTCAGCGCTCCAGAGAGAGCCAATGGACTGCTGATTCTCTTATTAAAAAAATCATATACTTCTGCAGTGGGGGCCTGTAAAACAGCATTACCCTCTGTCCCAGTGTCCAGGGCTCTCAGAATCTGGCTCAGCCACCTAACTAGTGGAGTACACGCTTTATTTGTATTGTCTGGCACTCCAGGATGCTCTAGGGAAGTGATGGCGAACCTTTTAGAGACCGAGTGACCAAACTGCAACCCAAAACCCGCTAATTTATCGCAAAGTGCCAACACGGCAATTTAACCTTAAATTAACCAGGATCTGTTTTATCGTGACTGTGCAATGTTATTACAGTCTGTAATAATATCACGTCTGCTATAAAACAGATACTGTGTGATATAAATAGTGAAGGGCCCCCAGACAGTACAATTCGCTCTGAAGTGGCCCCCAGACAGTACTATATGCTCCAGAGTGGCTCCCATACAGTATTATATGCACACAGTGGCTCCCGCACAGTATTATACGCTCCACAGTGGCTCCTGCACAGTATTATATGCTCCACAGTGGGCCCCCACACATTATTATATGCTCTACTTTGGGCCCATCCACAGTATTATATGCTTTACAGTGGGCCTCCATACAGTAGTATATGCTTCACAGTGGGCCCCCACACAGTATTATATGCTTCACAGTGGGGCCCCACACAGTAGTTTATGCTTTATAGTGGGCCCCCACACAGTAGTATATGTTTATAGTGGGCCCCACACAGTAGTTTATGCTTTATAGTGGGGCCCCACACAGTAGTATATACTTGACAGTGGGGCCCCACACAGTAGTTTATGCTTTATAGTGGGCCCCCACACAGTAGTTTATGAGCGATCATGGTGACGGCGCGCGTGCCAATTGAGAGGGCTCTGCGTGCCCTCTCTTGCACGCGTGCCATAGGTTCGCCATCACGGCTCTAGGGGATCTTGTTACATGACCTGTAGCCCTAGTTGATAGTGTGTAGCTTAACTCTTTTCTCACACTGAACATTACTGTTCATTAGCAATACTATAGTGATGTGGATGCTGTGTTGTGAGTGGAGTTTGTATGTCCCTGTGTTGCATATTGCTTTTAGGCTATTTTGTATGCACATTGATAAGTGAACACCATTTTCTGCCTGACAGGCTGTGGTATATTTTGTTATATCCCCTGATGAGTCCTAATGTGTATTTGGACAAAACATGCATGTCGGGATAGATTGTTTACACTTTGCCATTAGTTGCACACTTAGGGAGGGGCATTTTAGGGCTTCAATATTGTAGGGTCAGGTTCCAGTCGGGGTCATATGCTGGATAGGGTATTGCCCCCATTTAGGCTTTAAGGTCAGTGTCTAGTCCCATTAGGGTTACTTAGGGACAGTGGCACCCCCTATTGTTACTTTTCCCTGGCCTTTCTACATACTCCTTTGACTTTCACTGAACCACCGTTTCACCCATCTGCGCCCATCGTGGTATATATACAGTAAGACCTTGGTTTCAATATTTTTTATGTGGTGGGCCACCGTGCCCCTATATTTTCCTGTGTCTTGGAATGGTATACGGTGGATCCTTTGGGATTTCCAGGACATTCTCCTATTTGGTTGTATTTTAATATATTTATTAAATGTTAAGTTTTATTGACAATCAAATCCCAAGATTTCTGACTTATGATGCCAGGCGCATGACTGTAGGTGTAAGATTAACCACTTCCGTACCGCCCATAGACTATATACGTCCAAGTGGTGGTTGTCTAGTTCTGCAAGGACGTACCTATAATTCCAGCAGAACTAGCTCTACTGCGTCCCCCCCACTAACAATAGACAGCGGAGACCTTAAAGCTTTGCCCAGAGACCACTTTGTGTGGTCTCCAGGTCTGTGATCGCTGTGACACACCGTCACAGCGATAGCAATGACAGTCAGCACATGAGCCGATTGCTCCGCTGTGCCCCCCACCCCCCTCCTGTACTTAGGTCTGAGATCCTGCTGTTAACAGACAGCAGGGACCGCAAAGCTTTGCCCGGACACCACTCTGTGTGGTCTCCGGGCATGAGATCGCTGTGACAGCCAGTGACAAACTTCATTGACTGAATGCCGATCTCCCTCTCCTTAGCCTAACAGAGAGGGAGATTGGCACATCTGCCTCCACCCCCAGCAATACTCCGTGGTAAGCTGTCAGAAGACAGCTATGATCACGGAGTTTTGCCCAGAGACCACCTTGATTGGGCATAGTGGTCTCTGGGGCATGTCACAGTGCTCACATAAAGTTTATTTAGTAAATAAAACATATATAAAAAGCGGCTTTCAATCTCTCTCTCCTCAGATCCTCACAGAGGGAGATTGGTAAGTAAAAATCACTACACACACACACACACACACACACACACACACACACACACACACCCCCCCCCCCCCTTGAGTGCCCCCCACTCTCTTCTGTCTCCCATATCTATCTATCTGTCTATCTATCTATCTATCTATCTATCTATCTATCTATCTATCTATCTATCTTTTATCTATTTTTCTCCATCTATCTACATAAATTCATATTTTTTGTGACCCATAAATAAAGATTATTATTCCACTTTTAGGATGCAGACATGCAGCTGTTCTGGCGGTACAACATTTATTATCTACAACTTGTTACTGGCTGTCTGGTGTGTGGTCAGAGCCGCTGCATGTATCTGCACCCTAAAATACATTTGTCATATAAAAGCAGATTTTTTTTGTGCTATATACATGAAGGTTATTGTCATACTTTTAGGGTGCAGACATGCAGTGGCTCTGGGCGCACATAGTATAGGTAAGAAATGTATTGATTATTGTCTACAACTTGTTACTCGCTGTGCGGTCAGAGTCGCTGCATGTTTCTGCAACCTAAAATACATTTGTCATATAAAAGCAGATTTTCTTGTGCTATATACATGAAGGTTATTGTCATTATTGTTATTGTATGGTGTCAGCAATCCAGCTATGGAAAATTTGGCCTCTAGAAGCCAGTTTGCGCACCATTCATTGCAGGCTCTGCTGTAGGCCCAGCAAGTAAGAAATGCACCTACATTTGGTATCTATGAAAACAGCATAAGTTGCTAAATATGTTATCAGGTGTGTTTTTCAAGTAGCACTCACCAGATTTTAAAAATAGTCACCTGAATTCACATATTTGGGAAAAAATTTTGTTTTCATTTTTTTTCCACCAAATTCATTGAAAAGTCTGGGAAAAAAAAGAGGCCCAATATCTTTTATATGTCCTTTATTGAATACCTTGAGGGGTCTGATTTATTGAGTGGAGTCATTTTGGGGGTGTTCATACTGTTTTTGGCCTTCACAGCAGCTGTAATGATAGTATGGTGTCAGCAAACCAGCTATGGAGAATTTGGCCTTCAAAAGCCAGTTTGCGCACCATTCATTGCAGGCTCTGCTGTAGGCCCACATAATCGAGAAAATACTCAAATGTGCTATCTATACAAACAGAAGAAATAAGAAAATATATTTTAGAATATATATATATATATTTATTATAATTTATTTTTTTGAGGTTATCATGTATTTAAATGTAGGAAAAAGCATTTTTTTTTTAACTTTTTTTTCCCTTTTCCCTCTATATTTTTGTAAAAAGTGAAATGTATTGCTTATTTTGTTATAAAATGTGAAAGCCCATTATGTTCCGAGAAAAAGGAGACTAAATACATGTAGGTTGGCACAGTAATAGAAAAACATTTTCAGTTAAACTGGAACATGGCTAAAATGTGCCTGGTCTGGAAGGGGGGTAAAGCATCTGGTATGGAAGTGGTTAAAAAGTTTTTCTTCTAAGTGGTCACAGACCTCTTCAGACGCATGGGTCACATCAACTATCAAAAATGGATACTCCCACAAATTCTGGAAGATTCCCCCCCAATCGTTTTCTGCTGAACTCACAGAAAAATCCAGTGAATGTTCAGTTAATATCAGAGTTCTGGAATAAAGCGGCCATAGAAGAGGTCCCATCTGCAGAAAGAGGGCAAGGTGTATTCCAGGGTGTTCCTGGTACCCAAGCCAGGGAGAAAGTGGAGGCTGGTGATAGATCTCACCTTCCTAAACCAGTTTTTGGAGAAAAAAACATACAAAATGGAGACCATACACTCAGTAATAACCTTATTAGAGGGGAACAACTATACGGTGACAATCGATCTCATCGAGGCCTATCTACATGTGCCAATCCTTTACAGTCAAAGGAAGTTCCTTCAAATAGCTATCAAGGGGCCTCAGAGAATTCATCATTTCCAAGTCACTTGCCTCCTTTTCGGGATCTCGTCAGCCTCTCGAGTTTTTACCAAAATTGTGGTGGTTTTGACAGCAGCCTTAAGGGTGAAAGGCGTCAATGTGGTTCCTTATCTGGACGGCTGGTGGGTGTGAGCCTCCTCGAAAGATCAACTCCATCATCATCTGCACATCACTTTGAACCTTCTGCAAGATCAATTGGAGATACTCCCGGTGCCATCTCAGAACCTAAAGTTTCTCGGCTTCATGATAAACTATCGAAGCATGACTTTAAAGCTATCTCCAGGGAGAATAAGAGTAACTCACAGAGAGATCTCTCCCCTAGCTTCTCATCCCAAAGACTCCTTCAGAAGAGCTATGTGAGTATTGGGCCTCATGACGTCGTCCTTAGAGGCTGTACCATAGGCAAAAGCACACCTAAGGTTCCTGCAGTTTGACATACTCAGATCTTGGGACAGATGTCCAAAATCTCTAGATGCAACCTTTAAGATCTCCGCTGCCACAATATTGGACCTAAAGTTGTGGATTATACCTCAGATTCTTCGTCAGGGATGACTCCTGGCTCCACAGCCCCAGAGAGTCCTCACTACGGATGCATCCTCCTGGGGATGGGGTGCACATTAGAACACAAATGGGTTTGGAGAACTGGGTCCCAGCAGACCAGGACTGGTCCTCCAATCTAAAGGAGTTGAAAACTGTCAGGTTGCTCTTAATTCATTTTCACTGCCACCTACTCGGTTGCAAAGTCTTGGTCCAGTCAGATAATCTTGCGACAGTCTTCTATCTGAACAAACAGGGATGCACCAAAAGCACTGAAATGGCGAGGGAGTACAAGTTAATTTGGATCTGGCCAGAACAACACACTTTGGGGTTGTCAGCAGTACATATCAAGGGGGCTCTGAATCCCACAGCAGATCTGATGAGCCGCAACAGTCTTCATCCAGGATAATGGAAACTCAACTCAGAAATATTCTACAGGATAAAAGTAACATGTAATAGATGTAATGGCAACTCACCAGAATGCCATTCTGCCTCTAATCTACTCTCTGAATCATTGTGGCCAAGCTCTGTCAGTGGAAGGCTTATAAATTCCTTGGTCATGGAAACTGATCTATGTCTTTCCTCCAATCTCCCTGATCCCCAGAGTTCTGGAGAACATCCACAGCGATAAGGTGGAGGCTATTGTAATTCTTCCATTCTGGCCCGGAAGGCTTGGTTCACTCTGGCATTGAGTCTTTCGAAAGGCAGGTTCTGGAAGCTTCCAGTGGCAAGGATACTTTTTTCACAGAATGGAGTCTACCACCCCAATCCTGTGATCCTCCATCTCACGGCCTGGAGACTGACCGGGAGATCTGATCAACATGGGTCTCTCACACAGGGTGTTGTCAACACCCTTCTGTATTTCAGAAGGCCATCCACGGTGAAAGTTTATAACAGGATAGGGTCAATTTTTAACTCCTGGTGCTCCAAAAATGACACGCATATGCCTTCTGTAAACTCCATTTTTCAATTTCTTCAAGAGGGTTTCAATAAGGGTCTCAAGATAAATACCCTGAAAGTGCAGTTCACGGTGCTGAATGCACAATTACAGAATTCTCTGACCAGCATTTAATAAAGACATTCTTCAAGACTCTGAGGAACCTAAACACAGATCCGCAGAAACCATCTCCCTCGTTGGATCTCTCTGCGGTCCTCTCTGCTTTGATGTTGCCACCATTTGAGCCTCTACAAGATATAGCAATTAGATATCTCTCTCTAAAAGTATTTTTCGTAGCAAAATAAATGCAAAAATATTGATCAATATTTACCACTAAAATGAAGTACAATGTGTCACGAAAAAACAATCTCAAAATCATTTGTGTAAGTTATAGTGTCTCAAAGTTATTGCCATTTGAAGTGACTCATGTCAGTTTTGAAAAATGAGGCCGTGTCCATAAGGCACTTTTAGGTTGTATCCTTAAAAGGTTAAAGATGCAGCTTAACCATGAAACCATAAGATAAATAAATTCATTAATCGGGGGGTATCCTAGACGGGTGTTAGAGTGACAAATAAAGTTGTTGCTTTTGATCGTATTAAAACAGACTAAAACTAAAAACTCTATGGATCAGATACCATTTGTTTCTTCATATAACATGAGTAGTAAACATGTACCTCATATTATATGGAATCTTTGGGGGGTATTGTTTAGTCTTGTCTTCTCAAGTGCCAGAATGAAAGAAAACTCCCTCTTTTCTCTTATTGGCGTATGCATAACTTGAGGGACAAATTGGTGTCCGCAGATGTTGGTACATTTAAACACCCCAGACAGGGTTTCATCTTTGGTATTGTATGAAATTCAAGCTATCCTGCAGGCTCAGGGTGCATCAGGGTCAGCACAAACTATCCTTTGACATTTGAATGAAAAGAAAAGCTGTAGCAGGAGACCCAGGAGGACCCCACTGCTGACACAGAGACATAAAAAAAATCTAGAATGCAGTTTGCCAAAATGTATGTGAGTAAGCCAAAATCATTCTGTGGAAACATCTTGGGGACAGATGAGACCAAAATATAGCTTTCTGGTAAAGCACATTATTTTACTGTATTAGGTCTACAAAGAAAAGAACACAGTACCGACAGTCAAATATGGTTGAGGTTCAAAGATGTTTTGGGGTTGTTTTGCTGTCTCTGGCACTGGGTGCCTTGACTTTGTGCAAGACATCATGAAATCTGAAGATTACTAAAGGATTTTGGGTCTCAATGTAGGGCCCAGTGTCAGAAACCTGGGTTTGCATCATAGGTCTAAAAGCAGGACAATGACCCCAAACATACTTCAAAAAGCAACCAGAAATTGATGGAAATAAAGTTCTGGAGGGTACCCATAAATCCCATTGAACACCTGTGGAGAGATCTTAAAATAGCTGTTGGGGAATGCACCCTTCAAATATGAGAAATCTGGAACAATTTTCAAAAGAAGAGGGGTCCAAAATTCCAGATGAGAGGTGTAAGAAACTTGTTCATGGTTATAGGAGCAATTGAATTCAGTTATTTTTTTTTCCAAAGGATGTGCAACCAAATATGAAGTGGCAGTAATTTTGTCCAGCCCATTTTTGTAGTTTTGCGTGAAATTATATCATTTTTGGCTTTTTTTTTCTCTGTTTTTTTGTGTTGTTCCAATACACACAAAGGAAATATAACTGTATATGGTACATTAGCCAATAGATAAACTCACAAAGATAGTAAAGGTACAGCTTACTGAGGTGAATATATCATGAGAATCACACAGCACCAAATATAACAGATAGTATGAAGTATAACCAATCACTAATATCTATTCATCACAGAGTATCGAAATAAACTATGTTATAATATTGGCCAATAATATCCTTACAAACAGTCAATAAGTATTACCATGGGACAAAACGTAAGGTGCTACCAATCACACCCACAATAGAATATCGCACAATAGTCAGTTTATTGTCACTATATAACTTAGAGCTGTTCTCACACATTAATAGTAAATGTATAATATAGTCTTAATTATCTCACAGTGTTGAGGTACCACCTCAATGCGTTTCACCCGAAGGCCTTGTCAGGAGCTGTACCTTTACTATGTTTGTGACTATACAGTGGGTATGGAAAGTATTCAGACCCCTTTAACCCTGCTGTTCTGTTCGGTTCTACTATACACATATAATGTTCCGGTCATTTTTGACCGGGCCTATTAAAGTCTGGATTTTTAACTAATTTAAGTGTTTTATTTGAATTTCTTTTGCATTATTATACTGTATGTGAACATGGTTGTTCATAAACAAATGAAAAATGAAATCAAAAACTTAATTTTTATTTTTTTTGTGTCAAAAAATGTTACATGGCCTTATTGCATTATTCATATATATTTTACATTTGCACAAAAAAAAATCTTTATAAAACTGTAAACTATAACTAATAACATCAAACTGTATGTAAATATATTTTTTTCAAAAAAAAACAAACAAAAAAATAAGTCTAGTTTTTTCTATATAAAATGTGAAATAAGGTTCAAGTTGCTAAATTTACTGTTTGCATTCGTCACAAGTATTATTTACATGTCTTTTGCATAAGTACTTTGCACATTTGCAACATATCACATTTGATTTGCGATTACTTGATGTTGGACAGAAGGCGCATCGTTTCCGTTTTAAGCTGGTTGTACTGCTGGTGGAGGCCGTACGTATCGTCGCAGTGCTAGCGGAAGCCCTTGGTTCACTTTCTTCAGCATGCTGTTGGATCCTGGGGACAATGGCTGCAGCTCCATCTTCTCTGGGTGTTACTTTTCTTTGTTCAATATATGGGCTAACCAGTGATTTTCCCAACTCCTCTAAAAAAAATTCTTCTTTTATATAGTTTATTTTTGTTCCAATTTGGGTCTACTTCACGCCATAACACAAATGCATTATACGCCGACACATCAAGAATGTTGTAAAAAACAACCATTGGCCACCGATTAGTTTTGCGTTTACAGGTGTCCATCTACAGTATCATAATTTGAAAATGTATGTATGTATGTGTAACTCTGCATGGACCAAAAGGACCTAGATAAATTGATAAATAGTAGTAGATGAACTATATAGACCAAAATGAGATTATAACTCCTTTATTTTTAAAAAAAAATGGCTGGAGATTAGTATAAAAGGCTATCGGTCATTTTTGACCAAACAGTACAAGTGTAAAAAAAGACGTGGAGCAAAAAGTAAACAAAAAATAAATAAATAAATAAAAACTGCTATTAGTAAGAACCCCTCAAATGAGGAAAAGTCAATGAACCACAAGTTTCAGAACCGCATAATGAATATTTTAAAAAATATCAAATTTCAAATTCGGTCATTTTTGACCGAACAGAACAGCAGGGTTAAATCTTTCACTCTTTGTTTCATTGCAGCCTTTTGCTAAAAGCAAAAAAGTTCATTTTATTTCTCATTAATGTACACTCAGCACCCCATCTTAACAGAAAAAAAAACAGAAATGTAGATATTTTTGCAAATTTATTAAAAATGAAAAACTGAAATATCACACTGTATATGCCATTGGCTAATATATCATATATTTATAATAGTGGGCTGTATTTTTAGTATATTTTATACCTGCTAATATATCGGTGGTCCCCCTTGTTAATGAAAAAAATAAAAAAAATCACACAACTAATATCACCTCATCTGTAACAACCTGTAAAATAGAATTAGTATGTTATTCATTATATATACATGATAAATGTTATAAACCTTAAAATTTAGATGCCAGAATTGATATTTTCTGTTCATCTCACCTCTCAAAAACAAAAAGTAATAAAAACTAATCAAAAAGTCTTATGTAACCACAAAATACAAGGTCTCGTAAAGCTACATTGAAATAAAATTCAAAAAGTGAATCCAGAATGCAGAGAGGAATAAAATGTTACTGGTTTAAGGCTAAAATGTAATAGATCGCTAAAGGGTTAAAATGCAAATAAGGCACCGGAGTTATGTGTCAGGAATATTTATTTGCTGCATAAATACAAAATCGGCAGTAAAAAAAGTGACAATTTCAGGAGGAGTTTTGCTATTTTAAAGATTGATCTTTAGGATGGACCATCTATATTAGATCTGCGGGGGTCCAACACCCAGGACGCCCATAGATTACCTGTATCGAGGCAGTGTGGGAGAGTTCATTCGCTGTACAAACTGTAGTGATGAGTAAGTCTGTTCGGTGAGGGAGTAATGCGACTTTCCTGCATTGTTTCAGTAACAGAAATCTGTGGGGGTTCTGGTAAACTGAATTTTATAAGTCATGTTAAACTTAAAAGACTTGTTCACACTGCAGCTCTTTTAGGTTTGTGTGGATAAAAACAATAGTATATACCGATCAGCCATAACAGTAATATAACTAACATTTTTAATACCTGGTCATTTCACGCGACTTTACTTGGAATATCTCAAAACAGGAAAAAGGAATTCATCCGTAATTGGTATTGTAGTCTTCAGAAAAGTCAGAACTAATGAAATTTTACATTTATGTACATTGAATGCTGTCAAAAAAGAATCCAGAACTGTTGTTTAATAGTCAACCTGCCTCACCAAAAAAGGAATAAAAAAGTGATCAATAAGTCATATTATATGCAACCCAAAATGGTACAAGTAAAACCTACAGTTTCTCCTAAAAGAAAAGTCCTCACACAGCTCTGTCAAGGAAAAAAAAATTAAAAAGTTATGGATCTGAAATGATGATGTCCCTAGTAAACTTAATTTAAAAAAGTTTTTAAAAAGTTGTATTATTATTAGTAATATTTGCATTATTATCATATTGTAAAAGTGATAAAACATAAAAAAACTATATAAATATTACTGACATAGTATTGACCCAGTTAAAAAGACTGCCATGTAATTTTTACCACATAGTGAACTTCAGACAAAGTAACCAAAAAAATATTGGCGGAATTGCAGCTTTTTTCCACAGACTCATCTAAAGCTTTATATGCACCCCCAAATGATGACACCTAAAAACTTGTCCCATGGTAAAGTTATGGGCTTTAAAATGCAGGGATGGAAAATGGCCAAATATCTATCTAAATATAGATAGTTATTTATTTATTTATACACTACCGTTCAAAAGCTTTAGGGTCACTTAGAAATTTCCTTATTTTTGAATGAAAAGCACAGTTTTTTTTCAATGAAAATAACATTAAATGAATCAGAAATACTCTATACATTGTTAATGTGGTAAATGACTTTTCTAGCTGCAAACGTCTGGTTTTTAATGCAATGTCTACATAGGTGTATAGAGGCCCATTTCCAGCAACCATCACTCCAGTGTTCTAACGGTACATTGTGTTTGCTAACTGTGTAAGAAGGCTAATGGATGTTTAGAAAACCCTTGAAAACCCTTGTGCAAGTATGTTAGCACAGCTGAAAACAGTTTTGCTGGTTAGAGAAGCTATAAAACTGACCTTCCTTTGAGCTAGTTGAGAATCTGGAGCATTACATTTGTTGGTTCGATTAAACTCTCAAAATGGCCAGAAAAAGAGAACTTTCATGTGAAACTCGACAGTCTATTCTTGTTCTTAGAAATGAAGGCTATTCCATGCGAGAAATTGCCAAGAAACTGAAGATTTCCTACAACGGTGTGTACTACTCCCTTCAGAGGACAGCACAAACAGGCTCTAACCAGAGTAGAAAAAGAAGTGGGAGGCCCCGCTGCACAACTGAGCAACAACACAAGTACATTAGAGTCTCTAGTTTGAGAAATCGACGCCTCACAGATCCTCAACTGGCAGCTTCATTAAATAGTACCCGCAAAATGGCAGTGTCAACGTTTACAGTGAAGAGGCGACTCAGGGATGCTGGCCTCCAGGGCAGAGTGGCCAAGAAAAAAACCATATCTGAGACTGGCTAATAAAAGGAAAAGATTAATATTGGCAAAAGAACACAGACATTGGACAGAGGAAGATTGGTAAAAAGTGTTATGGACAGACGAATCGAAGTTTGAGGTGTTTGGATCACACAGAAGAACATTTGTGAGACACAGAACAACTGAAAAGATGCTGGAAGAGTGCCTGACGCCATCTGTCAAGCATGGTGGAGGTAATGTGATGGTCTGGGGTTGCTTTGGTGCTGGTAAAGTGGGAGATTTGTACAAGGTAAAAGGGATTTTGAATAAGGAAGACTTTCACTCCATTTTGCAACGCCATGCCGTACCCTGTGGACAGCGCTTAATTGGAGCCAATTTCATCCTACAACAGGACAATGACCCAAAGCACACCTCCAAATTATGCATTTACTATTTAGGGAAGAAGCAGGCAGCTGGTATTCTATCTGTAATGGAGTGGCCAGCGCAGTCACCAGATCTCAACCCCATTGAGCTGTTGTGGGAGCAGCTTTACCGTATGGTACGCAAAAAGTGCCCATCGAGCTAATCCAACTTGTGGGAGGGACTTTTGAACAGTAGTGTATATATATTTGGTCATTTTTAATTTCTGTCCAAAATAGGCAATGTCCTTAACTTACCTGGTTACATTTTATTTAGTATGATTTTTTCATTATTGTGTAAATGGATAATATTTTGCCACTTACATATAAGATGCATTAATCATTATTACTAGTTATAAAAAAAAAAAAAAAAAAAAAAAACTTCTGCAGTTGTGAAGTTCTAAACTAGTAAAGAGAATTAATGATGTCAGCACCTCAAGGGAATTTGATATACCATAAATCTGAAACTACTTGCCAACTTGCCCATTATAAAGATCTATTGTGATATGCTGTATTGGCTTCACAGAACCAGGTGAAGAAGATATCTTATTCCTCACATGCTATATATTATGTCTGTACATGTGCTGGGCACATTTCTGTAGGGGAAAAAGGCATCACTATTTTTAGAACTGTAACTGGAATTAAGGTAAACTGAACATTGCTACAAATAGACCTTTCCTTGTCCTATTTTTTATGTATGGCATGTAATGTTTTGTATGCATTTACTATACAGTAAAGAATTTGTTTTTCAAGTACTACAAATATGCTCACAATACATATTTGTTAATATTTCAAAATTATATCTAGGGATACACAGTTGTATAAAACAATTTGATTTCACAAAACCATTTAGAACATTCTGAATAGAAATATCATGTATCCAATATACAGAAATGAAAAATGAAGATTAAAGCTTCGGGCTGGAATCTTTCGTCTGTCTTTTAATCTAGACAACAATTTCATGCAGGTTAGCCAGTGATCAGTTTACTGCTTTGGCTTCAGATATTGTTCAGGGAAATTGTGGCTGACCGTATAATGACCCAACATTTCCCTGCAATGACCAGTTATTTGCGACATATGGTCGAGCCTGGTCCAGCTCTTTGTTAGTGGTACTGTTTTGGCTAATAGTATAGATATCTTACTAAGATATTGCTCAAAATGATTTTCAAAACTGGAATATAGAGCGGTTACTTTAGTCAGCCCAATGTATAGTAGTTACCACCATTGATAAATATTTCCAGAGATTTCGCTTTCTCTATTAATTGTAACTAGCCCAGATTAAACAATTTATTTCCTCCACCAACATATTTATCAACCTCTACTGCTGCCAATGGGGCAAGAAGACAATTAACTTGTCAATGTATTTTGGGATTCTGGAAGGTAGCCCATCAAACATGGCAAGGACACAAAAACTCCATACAGATGTTAACCTTCAACCCAGGACCTCAGTATTAAAGCACAACAGTAAAATATATATTGTATTATCTTTGTTATACTTTTAAGGAATTTTTTAAATACCTGTAGGTTACAACATAAGAGGTTAACAAAAGATAATATAATATCTGTACTATACTATGCTGTACAAAAATATTACATTTTGCATGATTTATTGCAATACTCAGCAATATTGTATTATATTTTTTAAAGGAACTTCTACAATAATGGACAGAAAAAATGTTACATTGGTGACAGAATTCATTCTACTGGGGATTCCTTTGAGCTACCCATTACAAATCCTGCTGTTTGTAGTCCTTTCTGTGTGCTATGTAATTACTATAGTGGGTAATGCAACAATAATTGTAGTTAGCTTGACTGATGCTCAGCTTCACACACCAATGTATTTTTTTCTTAGTAACCTAGCACTGTTAGATATTTGTTTCACATCTGCTATTGTTCCTAAAGTGGTTTACAATTTAATTGCTGGAAGTAAAACCATCACTTTTCATGGATGCCTTGCGCAATCTTATGTCTACTTTCTGTTTGGCACTACAGAATTCTTGCTGCTGGCCATGATGTCTTTTGATCGCTACATGGCTATCTGCCACCCTCTGCGATATGGAACTATCATGAAACCAAAACTTTGCTTGAAGTTGATTTTAAGCTCTTGGATAGGTGGTTTTCTTGACACAATAGCTCAAACTATCCTCACTTTCCGTTTGCCTTTTTGTGGTAATGTTATTGACCATTACTTTTGTGATGTTGCTCCTTTAGTCAAGTTGGCATGTGGTGACACGCATCTTATTGGGATGTTGGACCTTATACTGGCATCATCTTTGGTCTTGGGATCATTGTTCTTTTCCATGGTTTCCTATGGTTGTATTATATTTGCTATTACAAAAATTTCCTCTGTAGTTGGCCGAAAGAAAACATTCTCCACTTGTGCCTCACACCTAACAGTAGTATTTATAGTCTATGGTAGTTGTATCTTCATGTGCATCAATCCCTCCAAGAATTCCAAAATAGATTCCACCAAAATTGTTGCATTACTTAACAGCATACTTACCCCTCTTCTTAATCCTTTCATTTATAGCTTTAGAAACAAGGCCTTTAAAGAGGCACTAAAACGTACAATGAAAAAGAAAAATTATTTCTCCAATCAAAAAGCATCGTTGGCCACCATATGATGTACTGTATATAACCTAAATGTCATCTTATGTGACAGAGAGACATTGGAGCCCATTGGTTTCCTTGGCCCAGGTATGACTGCTACCTCTGCAATCCCTAATGTTATGCCACTGGTTGTGGCTACCATTTACAACTGAAATAACAACTGATGGATACCACCAGTGACCGATGGGTTTTTTAGATTTACTCATAGCATCAACTGAACCTCTAACCACTGAGTCACCGTGCTGCCCATGGTATCAAGAGAAATTTCATTCCTTTATCCAAAGTAAGTGTGGAGAGTGATGGGAGTCAAGCATATTTTTTCCTGAAGCTGATTTTTTCAACTAGAGAGAAAAAAAGAGTCATGATTTATCTTCAGGTGGATTCCGCCTTTCAAAGTCCTTTGAAATGAATGGGATGCAGAAAAAAATGCATTGTGTAATTTTTTCTGCCTCCCATTAATTTCAATGAGCTCTGCAAGGCGGAATCCAACTGAAGATAGGTCAATACGCTTTCTTTACTTCTAGCTGAAAAATATGCTACAGGAAAACATCTGCTAATGACTTCCTTTGAAATGAATGACAATGAATAAGTTGGGAAAAAACTCTATGTAAACATACACAGAGGATGAAAGAAGAAGCCTCTTTCTACTAGTTATTGTACTCCATCATTGTCCAGTTATTAGAGTGGACATATTATAGACATATTGAAACACTTTTGTATTAAATTTGATCATTGTGTTTTGTTTTTTAGTTTTCTTTCTTATTTCAATGATATTATTTAGGTTATAATTCAGCAGAGAAAAGTAACTTCCATAAAAACTCATAGAAAATAAAAGAAAGTGAAGTGGTGTTTTCCTTCTATATTAGTTTTTGTTCTATTTTCTATAGCTAGCAAGAGGCCAGCATGATGACCTGAACATAACATTATATTTGGAGCTTGTCAATACATATTTATGTCACGTATGAAATCTCATTTTTAAAATTTGTTCTTTGTAAACTAGTTCAAGTCTTGTGTCTTTAGTTTATTATGTATGAACACAGTTAGTATAGCAGAAGAGGAATTGCTTCAGGGTGTTTTCCAGGCATCCATTTATTTATTTATTTATTTATTTCAATCTTTATTTAATGATTTTCCAATAAAAGAATAGCAATAGGAGACAATACATACAGACAGTGTAGTGTAAACAATACCATAACATCTGTCGACAAAAAAAGAGTCAGCAACAACTATCAAAACAAGAAATAAGGGGGGGGGGAGAGGGTCTGTGGATGGTATGCTCAAGTAACACAAGTGATGTCCATATAAAATGAGTTATGTGAGTGCATATAGGGTGCCGAAAAGCTTATTGAAGCCATAGAAGGGGGGGAGGGGATTAAATGTCTCGGTGAGTATGTGGGTACCAAAGTTTCCAGGTAGAGAGGAAGCTAGATCAAACAGAAAGTCCCCAACTGAAAAGCTCTTCAAATCTAAAAAGTTGGTTAACCTTTTCCTTCCATTGGGGAATGGAAGGGGGGTCCGTCTCGTACCACCTCAGAGGGATCAATAGTTTGGCTGCTTGAGTTAACCAAGTAATAAGGGAGGACTTTCTGGGGGAGAAGTCGGGAGAGGAGGCTCAGAGCAAAATGGTTTCAGGGCGCAGCTTTAAATCTACATGGTATAATCTCTCCCTCGATAGCCTCCCAGAAGGACGGAATTTAGGGCAGGTAACCCAGATGTGCAAGAGGGACCCTTTGGAGAGGCCACAGCGCCAATACCGATCAGAGATAGAAGAGTCAATACTGTGGAGAAAAACTGGGGTTCTATACCATCTGGTGAGCAACTTGAACGAGCTTTCCTGAATCTTGACACACCTGGAGAAACCATGGGAACATAACAGGATATGTTTGACATCAGGGTGAGGGTGAGAACACGAGTCCCAGCTCCCTTTCCCATTCACCAACAAAGTATGGTTTTAAGGGAAGGGGGGATGAGATTAAACTGTGGGACATAGATCTGTTCCGGGGGGATTTTCTCAAGCCAGTTAAGGTCCCTCAGAGGATGAGAGACAGAGCGGGTGAAGGATCTATAGTAGAGGAGGAAAGACAAGGAATGGAGGAAGGTCACGTTGTGGCGATCTCCCTCAGGTAAGAGGGACAGCAGGGGAGGTGGTCCGTCTCCAACAATGAAGAGCAGAGAGGGATCTGGAGGAGGTTGGTCCACGGAAAATGTAGGTCTGGAAGGGCAGAGGAACGCCAGCTAGTGAGAAGACCTAAAGGAATTCTGGGGGAGGGGTGTGTGCAGGGGGAAAGGGAAACTGAGAAGGCCTGCCAGATACGGATGGTGCCTCTTGTGAGGTCGCTAAGTACAGAGGTAGCATTAGGGGTGTAGCGAGAAGACCAGAGGAACCACTGGTAGTGAGCAGGAAGTAAGTGCCGTTCCAGGGAAATATGGATAACAGGAGGATTAGTGGAAACTAAGTCGAGCCATCTTGACAGGTGGATAGTCTTATAGTAAGCTTGTATGTAGGGGAGTGCGAAGCCACCATGTATTTTATGTTGAGTTAGAAGGGAATAAGCTAGATGTGGACGAGAGTTTCTCCACAGAAATGAGATGAAAAGGCTATGGAGGCTTTTGAAGAAAGAGGCAGGAAAGAGGATGGGAATGTTTGCAGAACATAAAGTATCTTAGGGAGGAAATATGTTTTGAGGATATACAGTGGGAAAAAAAGGATTTAGTCAGCCACCAATTGTGCAAGTTCTCCCACTTAAAAAGATGAGAGAGGCCTGTAATTGACATCATAGGTAGACCTCAACTATGAGAGACAAAATGAAAAAACAAATCCAGAAAATCACATTGCCTGATTTTTAAAGCATTTATTTGCAAATTATGGTGGAAAATAAGTATTTGGTCAATAACAAAAGTTCATCTCAATACTTTGAAATGCTTCTTACGAAGCCACTCCTTCGTTGCCCTGGCGGTGTGCTTGGGATCATTGTCATGCTGAAAGACCCAGCCACGTTTCATCTTCAATGCTCTTGCTGATGGAAGGAGGTTTGCACTCAAAATCTCATGATACATGGCCCCATTCATTCTTTCATGTACACGGCTCAGTCGTCCTGGTCCCTTTGCAGAGAAACAGCCCCAAAGCATAATGTTGCCACCCCCATGCTTCACAAATACTTATTTTCCACCATAATTTGCAAATAAATTCTTAAAAAATCAGACAATGTGATTTTCTAGATATGTTTTCTTATCTTGTCTCTCATAGTTGAGGTCTATCTATGATGTCAAGTACAGGCCTCTCTCATCTTTTTAAGTGGGAGAACTTGCACTATTGGTGGCTTACTAAATACTTTTTTTCCTCACTGTATTTCCTGCCCATCCAGGAGACAAAAGGAATATGCATTTTAGATAGCTGCTGTTTGAGGTCAGCCAGGAAGGGAGCATAGTTGAGCGAGAAAAGCTGAGCTGGGTCTGCAGGAATTTTGACTCCCAGTACTTTAATGGCGTGGGAGGGCCAAAGAAAGGAAGTTGAGTATTTCAGATATTTAAGTATCTCGGACTTATCGAAATTAATCTTAAAATTAGACACTTGTCCGAAAAGGATGAATACATGGAGAATCTCAGGGAAAGCAGAGGAGGGATTAGAGCGAGTTAGCACTGTGACGTGGTGGAAGTCGCCAATTGTGATATCCTGGATAGAGGGGGACTGTCTTAATTTTTGAATGAGGGTTTCCATTACCAATATAAAGAGGGCCGGGGACAAAGGGCAACCCTGTCGGGTACCGTTATTAATACTGAAAGAGATCCATTGACCTTGACGTGGGCAGTGGGGAGGTATAAAGTGAAAAAAAATCACTGTGATAACTGCAGGAGGGAAGCCAAATTTTTCCAGCGCTGCCTTCATAAATGCCCAACTGCCCCTGTGAAATGCCTTCTCGGGGTCGGTACCTAACAGGACGAGAAGGATTTTTCTACTCTTTGCCACGTAAACTAGCTTAGTGAATTAGCTGAGAGGAGTTGGATTTCCTCAGGAAAGCCATAAGCAGTTTCCCAACGAGCAGGAAGGTTTTCAGAGTGATCTGGATCAGTTTCAGTTATTCCTTGAGTGCACGGAGAATTGGCTGGACTTATGACCCAAAAAGTATAGAAACAGTAAGTTGTCACAAATGCATCTGAAGAGCCACGTATCTGAACAAAAATCAGAATTATAAGGAGTCTATCTATTAAGGACTGGAGGAACTTAGAAACTCAAGAAAGCAGCTTGGTCCACCATTTCAAATCACAGTTAAGCAAGGATATAGGGCGATAGCTGGAGCATAACTCCAGGTTCTTACCCTCCTTGGGGATGATAGAGACATGAGCCTCAAAAGATTGTGCAGGCCAAGACGCCCCCAACAGTAGGAGTTACATAGATCGAGGAATTTGGGGAGTAAGATATCCTGAAGTTTTTTGTAGTAGGAGATAGTGAACCCGTCACGGCCAGGGCTCTTTGCAGAAGGGATAGAAGAAAGGACCTCTCTCAATTCTTGCTCAGTGAAAGGGGCATCTTAGGTTTCTGAGTGACTGAGTGATTTCTGAGTGTCTGAGAGTTGATGGACGCCTTTTCTTTCTGTTGCCTAAGCAGGAGCGTGGTGAGCCTAGAGCCTCTGTCGCCCTGGACATATTGTTTATGTTGGATATGTAGGATTGGAGGGCTTTAGCCGCCTTAACATTGAGGAGATCTTTGAGTTGCTCTCTAAGAGCAGACAACTCCTCCTGCTTAGCCTGAGAAGAAGCAAGTTTAGCTGAAGTCTCAAGGGAATTAATACTGGACAGTAAATGGGACATACGGGCTTTACGTTGCTTTTTAAGTCTAGAGCAAAGGCTAATCAAGGTCCCTCTCATAACGACGTTAAGGCCTCCATTCATTTCTTATACTCTGTGTACAGGTTTGGAAACAGCTCTTCCCTATAGTAATAATAGACGCAAAGCTATAGTACCCAACTATAGAATGGATGGAGCAGCAGTGCTATGATCTCTTCTATGGATAGGTCAGCAGTAAAAAAATAAATAAAAATTCTGAGGCTTCCAGAAAACCCCGTTAAGGTGGGGACCCTTTTGACCGTTTTACAGTCACTAGCGAATCCCATCCACACATTGCAGAAAAATATGTGCAGTTGCGGTTTTAGAAATAGCAGCATGTGAGAAGCCCAGGCATACAGTAATAATTCAGTGATAACATGTTCTTAGCAGGGCCAAGATGCATGCACAGTGATTAAAAGGATTGAAAGAAGCTAAAGACATACACCCAGCCTCAGTGTTCATCTTAAAGGGGTTGTCCAGAAATTGGACAAACCCAGGGGAAGGGGGGGCGGCTTGTCAGGTGTAACAAAAAAGAAACATATTCATCTGTCCCCAGCACTCTAGTATCAGTCGCCAAAACCCATTCAGCACAAAGGTTTTATAAGTGGGCCCCCCCATCACCAACACTTAGAAATTCCTGACTTCCACAAATTATAATGCCCCTTTAGTGGCCCTCATATAGTATAATGCCTCCCTAGTGGCCCCATACAATATAATATCCCCCCCAGCTATCCCCACAGTTTAATGTCCCCATCCATCTGCTCCCACAGCATAATGTCCACCTCCAAGGGCACCCATAGTTTAATGTTGCCCCCAGTTTAATGTCCCCCCAGTATAATTTCCCCCCCAGTTTCCCCCAGTATAATGTCCCCCTCCACCTACAATATTATGTCCCTTTTTACCAAACAAAAAAAAACAAAAACAAAAAACAATACTCACCTTCCTCGCTCCCCTGCTGTTCTAGTCCAGAGTCATCAGGGAGAGGACAGCCCCCTGCTTCATCATTGTCTTCAGCCTGAGACAAACACATAGCTAAGGGTTCAGTACAGGGGGCAAATACATCCAAGTGGGCTCCCAACTCTGGTATACCAATAGTATCAATATACAGTGACCATATACTGGTAACTACAGACTCTGCACAGGGCGGGCTCTGCAGACAATTTAGGTGAATACAGCACAGGAAACATTCATGACTTGCAGGTGACGTCTCTGACTGTAATCATTCACATTCTGTCTCTATCTGGACTGGACCACCATGAATACTTTTCTCCCAGTTGTGACTTGTCTCTGTAAAGTTTGCAGCACAAACATTATTGGCTCCTTTTTCAATAAAAAAATCACTGAAGTTCTGACACCCAGGACCCCCACTGATCAGCTGTTTGAAGGGGACCACAGCACTTGTACAAGCACCATGAGCCCTTCTCTGTTTACATTGTATCATTCGTTAGATAGTGGTCATGCAATGTAACTATATCCTCATCCTATACATCACGCGGTCACTATAAAACAGTACAGTGTGTGCAATATAAATAGAGAAGGGGTCAACGTGCCTGCACGTGCGCATGATCCCCTTCAAACAGCTGATCAGTGGGGTCCCAAGTGTCATAACCCTGATCTCTTATTGATTATGCATCCTGAGGACTGATCATCAATAAAAATGAGCAGTAAGAGCCCTGTCATAAAGCCCAAGTGCTCCTTAATTTAATACTGCCCAATTGTTATGCCCCCTGACAAAAATACTGCTCCCCTAATGCCTCCTTATATTAATGACCCCAGTTATATTCATAAAGTCCTCTAATGACCCTTTATATTCACAATGTCCCCAACGACCCCTTTTATAAATAATGTCCCTTATATTCTTTAAACCCCCTATGTAAATAATCTCCCCCAGTAATAATGTCCCCTTTAAGGGATCATTAGGGGCATTATTACAGGGGGGAGATCATTTACATAAGGGGGCTGAAAGAATATAAAGGGCCGCATTATATATATATATATATATATATATATATATATATATATATACAGTACAGACCAAAAGTTTGGACACACCTCTCATTCCAAGAGTTTTTTGTATTTTCATGACTATAAAAATTGTAGATTCACACTGAAGGCATCAAAACTATGAATTAACACATGTGGAATTATATACGTAACAAAAAAGTGTGAAACAACTGAAAATATGTCTTATATTCTAGGTTCTTCAAAGTAGCCACCTTTTGCTTTGATTACAGCTTGCACACTCTTGGCATTCTCTTGATGAGCTTCAAGAGGTAGTCACCTGAAATGGTCTTCCAACAGTCTTGAAGGAGTTCCCAGAGATGCTTAGCACTTGTTGGCCCTTTTGCCTTCACTCTGCGGCCAGCTCACTCCAAACCATCTCGATTGGGTTCAGGTCTGGTGACTGTGGAGGCCAGGTCATCTGGCGTAGCACCCCATCACTCTCCTTCTTGGTCAAATAGCCCTTACACAGTCTGGAGGTGTGTTTGGGGTGATTGTCCTGTTGAAAAATAAATGATGGTCCAACTAAATGCAAACTGGATGGAATAGCATGTCGCTGCAAGATGCTGTGGTAACCATGCTGGTTCAGTATTCCTTCAATTTTGAGTAAATCTCCAACAGTGTCAGCAGCAAAGCACCCCCACACCACACACCTCCCCCCATGCTTCACGGTGGGAACCAGGCATGTAAAGTCAATTCGTTCACCTTTTCTGATGCACCAAGACACGGTGGTTGGAACCAAAGATCTCAAATTTGGACTCATCAGACCAAAGCACAGATTTCGACAGGTCTAATGTCCATTCCTTGTGTTCTTTAGCCCAAACAAGTCTCTTCTGCTTGTTGCCTGTCCTTAGCAGTGGTTTCCTAGCAGCTATTTTACCTTGAAGGCCTGCTGCACACAGTCTCCTCTTAACAGTTGTTGTAGAGACGTGTCTGCTGCTAGAACTCTTGACCTGGTCTCTAATCTGAGCTGCTGTTAACCTGCGATTTCTGAGGCTGGTGACTCGGATGAACTTATCCTCCGCAGTAGAGGTGACTCTTGGTCTCCTTCCTGGGGCGGCCTCATGTGAGCCAGTTTCTTTGTAGCACTTGATGGTTTTGGCCACTGCACTTGGGGACACTTTCAAAGTTTTCCCAATTTTTCGGACTGACTGACCTTCATTTCTTAAAGTAATGATGACCACTCGTTTTTCTTTACTTAGCTGCTTTTTTCTTGCCATAATACAAATTCTAACACCCATTCAGTAGGACTATCAGCTGTGTATCCACCTGACTTCTGAACAACACAACTGATGGTCCCAACCCCATTTATAAGGCAAGAAATCCCACTTATTAACCCTGACAGGGCACACCTGTGAAGTGAAAACCATTTCAGGTGACTACCTCTTGAAACTCATCAAGAGAATGCCAAGAATGTGCAAAGCAGTAATCAAAGCAAAAGGTGGCTACTTTGAAGAACCTAGAATATAAGACATATTTTCAGTTGTTTCACACTTTTTTGTAAAGTATATAATTCCACATGTGTTAATTCATAGTTTTGATAGCTGAGTTGGACCTGTCCTGGGCTGGCTTGCAAGATGTCCGCATCTCAGCACAGGCGGCGATACAATGATGTCATCGCGCACATGCGCTGAGACGCGGACGCAGGTCAAGAAGAGAAGGCGGCGGCTCCATCAAGGGATTGCAGGTAGGTGAGCATAAGTTTGTTTGTTTTTTTTTTTATAAATATGCCATTCCCTGCTGGAGTAACCCCAGCAGGCAACGGCCTATTTATTTACCTACCCCGTGCCTGCTTACAGCCGCCTCCGCTTCCCTTTCTGCTATGGGACACCAGAGTATACTGTAATAATAGTTCATGGGTGGGCCACTATGGGGCATAATACCGTGTGCATGGGTCACTGTGGAACATAATACCATGTGCAGGGGCCACTATGCAGCATAATACCGTGTGCAGAGGCCACTATGGAGCATAATACCGTTTGCAGGGGCCACTATGGAGCATAATACCTTGTGCAGGGGCCACTATGCAGCATAATACCTTGTGCAGGGGCCACTATGGAGCATAATACCTTGTGCAGGGGCCTCTATGGAGCATAATACCGTTGCAGGGGCCACTTTGGAGCATAATACAGTGTGCAGGGGCCACTGCAGGCCATAATACAGTGTGCAGGGGCCGCTGCGGGCCACAATACCGTGTGCAGGGGCTGCTGTGGGCCATAATACCATATGCAGGAGCCGCTGCAGTCCATAATACTGTGTAATACTGTGTGCAGGGGCTGCTGTGAAACATTATAGTGTGTGTAAATGGGGCGTTATAAAAAGGGGCTATGGTGCCTGTTTATATCATACGCTGTCTGTTTATAGTGACCGTGCAATGTAATTACAGCCTTGTCACATAGACATGTATAGGACGAGGCTGTATTTACATTACATGGCCACTATGAGATGGATGAGATGAATGACACTATGTAAACAGAGAAGCGGCACAGCGCTTACACAGATACCATTCAAATAGCTGATCAGTGGGGGTCCTAGGTTTTTGAGCCCCACTGATTACTTTATTAATGACCTGGAAAACCTTTTAATTAGTTCACACCTGGGGCATTATTAATAAGGGGCACTATTTATACAGGGTACACATGGACATTATTAATATAAAGATGCACTTGGGAGTATTATTCATTAGGGGGGTTATATCATATATTTTATAATTGGGGGTAGCAGGAGGATGGGTGTGCAGGTGAGGACAATGTGGGTTGGATGCCTGGAAAAGTGAGGAGCCAAAGATGTCTGTGTTGCAAACTTTACAGAGACAAGTCACAGCTGGAAGAAGTGGTCATGGCGGTCTAAAGGGAAGAGAAGGGAAATGTGAAGGATTAGTCAGAGACGTCACCTGTAAGTCACAAAATGTTACTGCACTGTATACACCTAAATGATAGAGGATAAATAACTGATTGATGGGATCTTTCTGCAGACAGACCACCCACTGAGCCTGAGAATTGGGTTTTCCCCCACTGGGTGGGAATTCAGCCTGACTGCAGCCAGGCTGAATATAGACGTGTAGCTTGGTGTATGGATGAACCCGCGTGGCTCCATTCAACTCAATGGGAGTGCCAAAGACAGCCGAAGTACAGTACCAGCTATCTGCGGCGTCCTATTATAGAGAATGGGGGCCACGTGGGCCGCCATCCATCAAGCAGAAGATGTGTGAAGTTACTTCATTCTTAATGCCATGTTCTGATACTGAAGTAATACAGTAAGAAGAATTCTAAAAACTGTTTTATAACTTTGTGTATTGTGCATATGGTACGATAACAGCGTGTGAAACTAGTAGCATGGAAACGCAATTTTTTTTTTGGGGGGGGCGTCTTTCTATAGTCCGCCTCAGGCAGCAAAGAGGCTAGGTTCACCACTGCATATATATATATATATATATATATATATATATATATATATATATGTATTGTGAGAGTGAACCTAGAGGGCGCTAGTGAGCGGCCCAAAAACAGGCTTGAAAAGGTCCTCAGCCACACCTATGGGTGGGGCAACTCCAGAGGGGAGTGTACGCAGCAGGAGAGCTGCTGTGGAGACCTGCAGGGAACAAGTGTACGGTGGAACCAGTCAGAGACAGAACGGCGGTCTGTCCCAGGAGGAGTGGCTTTCCAAAGAGGACTTTGTTTGAGCTGACTGTGAGTCAGGCTACTTCTAGATAGGGCTCAAGCAGTGAGCATAGTGCCCTAAGTGTGGCCCAGGCTGTTTGTTATTTTGTTTATGTTCCATTTTTAAGCTGAATAAAAGCCATTTACTTTGGATTTGCACCGTCTGAATGCTGCTTCCCCGGCACCCAGTACCACCTACACCGCTGTCGAGTCCAGGAGGCTGCTGTGTTTGAGGCTAAATCCCCCCAAATTGTCACATTATATATATATATATATATATATATATATATATATATACAGTATATACAGTATATATTAGCAGAAAGACCCGGCTTTGCAGGGGTATATTTCACTTTTTGTTTGTGTAGTGACCCTATTTGTATGGTTTATTTTGTATGTCGTTTGTATGTAGTTTAAATGCATTTCAATTTATCAGAATGCTGACATCCAGTATGGCAGTCCAGTATAGGTACAGTCTATTTATGGCTGAGTTGTTATGGAAACCTGGTAAATTAAATGTGAAGTTATATTGGCTGATACAAGTCATACGTCTGAATATTTAAGGACCTGCGAACTGCTATTAACTAATACAGGTCATAAATAGCTTTGTTGCTATGGAAAAAAAACCTGGTGTAAAGCTGTGTATAATGCAAGACTGAAGAACCTGTGAGTTTACATTGGTCCATAAGCGTGATGTGATCATGTGTATCTCACTTTGGATATCAGTGAAAAACCTGAGATTGGTTGTTATGGAAACCTGGAGTAAAGCTGTGTATATGTGACCTTGTGTAGCAGTGTCATTCACAGCACCCTGCCCCTTTAAAGCTCACCTACAGCAGTGAAGACAAATGGCTGGTTTGTTATGGAAACCTGGAGTAAAGCTGTGTGTATATGGAGACTAAGCGCCTGCGAGCTTCTTTTGGCTGATAAGGGACATGTGACCGTGTGTATGGCAGTTGGAATATGAGTGAAAGACTTGCAGGCTTGTATTAGCTTATGCAGGTCATTTTTTGGAAATACTGTATCTCAGGAACGGTATGTCCTAGAGAGCTGAGACCAGGTCTAAAACCTTCCCGGACACCTGATGTACCTGTGTGCCAAATTTGGTGAGGATCAGTCCAGTCATTTGGTCGCGCATAAAGAACAGACAGACAGAAATACATGTATATATTATATGTATAATGCAGCCTCTTATATTCTTTAAGCCCCCTTACATAAATGATCTTCCCCCTATAGTAATAATACTCCCAATGACCCCTTATATTCTCTATGCCTCTTATATAAATTATCTCCCCCTTATAGGAATAATGTCCCCAAACGTGTCCTTTATGCTATATATAAGAACTTCCCAAAAAAAATTAAAAATTAAACTTTTACTCACTTGCCTGCGATCCCTTGCTGCTCTGCTGCCGCCATCTCTCTTCTCTGCAAGGTGCGTGAGCACAGATAAGACGTCTCACCACAGGAAGTGCAATGCTATGATGTCATTGCAACGTCCTGTGTGCAAATGGCTTGCAGAATGGCAACACATGCAGAGTCAGACCCCACATCTCCCCCCTACAGTACACTGTGCACCCCACATCTCCCCCACAGTACACCGTGAACCGCACATCTCTCCTCCCCACAGTACACCATGCACACCACATCTCTTCCCCCACAGTACACCATGCACCTCACATCTCTCCATGATCTTCCACTGCACGGGATATAATTTTTCTTCATGTGGAAGGATCTTCTTACAAGCAAAGACATGCCTACCCAGTCACATGACTAGAGAATGTCATGTGACCTTATGACATCAGAAGGTCCTTATCGAGTATAGTATTTAGCCTTTACCCTTGCAGAATGGCAACACATACAGTACATGTGTTGATGATGGGCCCCACAGAGTCAGGCCACCGTCCCTCTAGCCCCAGGATAGATACATCACTGTCTTCAACTCGTCAGCGTCTCAGGACACCGATGAGCTGAAGTTGGGACATTGCGGGACAGAAAATGCAGGACTGTCCCGCGCTGTCCCAGGGGGCCCCCGCTCTCATAGGGCCCGGTGCAAGTGCACTGTTGGCCCTATGGTTAAAGTGGCCCTACCTGCACCCCTGTGACCACTGAGATCAAAGACCTCCAAAGGTGCTGGAGAGGGAATCTTCAGACCCCAGAGAATAATAAGCGGAGGCCCAAGAGAGGTGATCAAACATAAAAAACAATGTTACTCACCTCCCCAGACCCAGCCTCAGACCCCAAAGTATAATAATAACAGTTTTGTTTTAGATGTGTTTGGCCCAAATGAAACTGCTGGGTGAGTTCGTCCAACAAATACTGTCAGTGCTGCCCCCTCAGGGACTTGGCAATCTGCCGCCTGATGCGAGATGCTCATCTCACCTCATGGCAGATGCAGCCCTGGTTCTGAGACTGCTGCTGAAATTGGAAAAACTGGGATATAGCTCTGTGATGATACACTGTAAAAACTGGGTAATAGCTCTATCATGATATTGTGTGTACTGAATGCTGCTCTAGAAAAACTGTCATCAAAATCTAGAACACTAAACCACCTACACATTCTAAAGGACCAGTAGTTTAGTATCCACATATGCCTATACTTTACCTACCTGTGGTAGGAATAAAAATAACCTTATACTTAACTAGCAACAACTTCTAACTCCTGCCATGTGACACATGCGCAACCGACCAGTATTATCCTGGTCTCATATTGCCGCAGCTACCACCACTCAGCCAGACATGTCCTGCAGCCTGGTCCATCATATTAATTCCATACCGTACTGCCACTCATGTTGCCACAGCTACCACCATTATATCACACTGTTGGTGCCACAGTGTTGGCTCCCATCACAGGATAAATTTTTTTATTTTTTTGAAAAGCCAATTCTTTTCAACTAGGCACACAGCCACAAAGTTGTCTCCCAAATAACTACAAGCCTGTAGCACTTAGAAGTCATCAAAACAGGTAAATTTTTCTATAAAACCAAGCACCACGTGTCTAAAAAAACATGGACAAGCACCTTTTCCCCAAAAAAGAGTAATTATTGGAGCATTTTAAATGCATAAAAGCAAGTGGCAGCGCAGTGTTTGGTTGAACTCCGAGTCTATCTCCACTTGATTATCAATAAGACGGTCAGAGTTTATGGAAAAACATGTCCTATTACATTTGTTAAATTTATCTTAGTACTACTGACCTTGCCATGTAAAGGGTTAAACTGCCAGGAATCTGCGTTTCCCTTACGTCCTACAGCAGCACAATATGGGGTATTTCTCCCCCTGTGTGTTGTTTAGGACAGGTGGAACTTTTAATTAGCACAAAAATGTGCTTACTAACCTGCCCTATAAGAGGGCACGAGAGACCTCCCTCACCTGTGTTTTTTTCTGTCCTGTGTGGGACAGGTGGAGGAGGTCTCTTGTGACCTCTCTAGAGTTAAGGGGTTTTTTCTTACCTTGAGGTGGTCGTTTCCTTCTGTTGCCGGCCTGCGTTCCTTCTTCTTAGCGCTTCTGTCGGTAATTCTTCGGCCGGCGGTAGGCTTCGGCCTACCCGGAGGGTATGTCGGACTTTGCAACGGCCGGAACCCTTCTCTGTGTCCGGGTTCCCGTGCGGGCGGATTTCGCCGGACTCCTTCGCGCCTACTTCCGGTTCTCGGGAAAAGTGCGGTAAGTTTGGAAATTTAAAATTTAAAGGCAAAATATAGAATTGATTTTTGCTGCTTGTTGTTTGAGCCTCTGACTTAGGCTTTTGCTCCTCTATGTTTCATTATGACATTTGACCCGTTTTGGTGCTATAAATCTCAGGAGGGTAAGTAATATTTATTCATTTTTGTTCATATATTATATGAATGGTCGATTCATATCGCTGGCCTTGCTCTGCATGATTTCCTATGAATTTTTTCATTGTGGATTAGTTTTGTGTTTGGCTCCGCCTCCACTTATGGTTGCCTTTAAAATGTCCCATAGTCCATTTCGGTTGGGCTGTGATTTTCTGGCTCTCCTATTGCTAAGGAGTAGAATTCTCCTCTGTGATTCAGAGATTACCCTATTTGACTATTGCATGTGCTGTTGCTACATTTTTTGCGACGACCGACCTCCTTAAGGTACCCCTCTCTTTCTGGTTCTGGTTGCGGTTTGTAATATTGGTATTGTTATTGTCTGTGACTTTTTGTGGTCTTTTTAGATGTCTTCTTCTGCTTCCGGCTCTGGTGATGGAGATTTTAGGAGGAAGAAATCCTCCAAGCGTAAACATTTAACCTGTTTAGATTGTAAGACTCCCTTGCCTGACGGCTACGAATTCACCCGCTGTCGCCAGTGTCGTGGCCCTCCTTCTGAGGAGCCATCCATACGTGAAGTTGTGACATGGGTGAAAGAATACATGGAGGACTCTCTCAAGGAGATCCAGAATTCTATCTCCCAGATCGCCAAGAGACCACGTCTTGAAAAATATCCTCTCTTGCGGGTCTCGGACGAAGATTTTCAGGTTGTGGATGAAACTTTGTCTTCCGATGACTCCGCTGAAGATACCAGCAGACCTCTCTTCCCACTCAAGAAAGTCAATAGGCTGCTGAAGTCCATCCGGTCTAAAGACCGTGATGTTCATGGGGAAGCCTCCACGTCCACCTATAGAGGGCCTAGGGTCTTCCAAGTGGACGAGACATTAAGAAAGTTAATGTCTTCAGAGTGGAAATTTCCGGAGAAACCCTTTATAACTACTGGTAGGTTTAAGGCCTTGTTCCCCATCGCAGAGTTTCAATTGGATCAGTGGGGTCCTCCCCCTAAGGTGGATATAGCGGTAGCCAAGCTATCTCGCCGCACTCTAGTACCATCTGAGGATGGAGCAAATCTGCAGGATCCTATGGACAGACGCATGGAGAGTACTCTCAAGAAGGCCTACTCAGCGGCCTCTGCTCAGACCTCTGTCGCTGTTGCGTCATGTGAAGTTTCAGCCAAACTACGGGCTGATTTGCTCCAGCTTGAGAGGGACATCGATTCTGGTGTCTCCAGAGACGAGTTACTTTCCTTCTTAACTTTGACTTCTTTGGTGGCAGAATTCCTAGCTGAGGCCTCCCATTATCAATTAAGGCTGGCGTCAAAGTCCTTGGCGCTTTCCACGGCGGCGAGGAGACCCTTATGGTTAAAACCTTGGAGAGCTGATTTTATCTCCAAGTATAACCTTTGTGCCTTACCATTTGAGCCAGGAAGAGTCTTTGGCAGTAGCCTGGATGAAATTTTAGAAGGCTTGGCTGATAAAAAAGGCAAGACTCTGCCTCAGTCTTTTAGGGGCAGATTTGGCCCTGGCCACGGCAGAGGTTTTTCACCTCGATGTGGTCAGCAGTCCCGGAGGGGCTCTAGGTATTATTCTAGAGGCTCTGGACGGAGATTTCCCAAAACCGAAGATAGAAGGAAGCCCAGTTTCTGACATGAGAAGCTGTCTTCCTGTGGCCGAAATTCCTGTCGGGGGTCGTCTCTCCCTTTTTCTCAGCGCTTGGTGGGAAAAAATTCAGGACCCTTGGGTCTTACAGTTAATTCAGCGAGGTTATGCAATCGAATTTCTCTGTCCTCCCCGAGATCGATTCGTCTTAACTCGCCGTCTTCCCTCGTCTCAGCAAGGTATTTTGGAACGCTCCATTCAAGAGTATATCCGCAAAGGAGCTCTAGAAGAAGTTCCTTCTCTAGAAGAAGGTTTGGGGGTTTATTCCCCCGTTTTTCTAGTTCCAAAGCCAGCAGGCAGATGGAGGATGATTATAGATCTGAGGTATCTAAACCGTTTCATCAGAAAAAAACGGTTCCGCATGGAAACCATAAGCTCAGTTTCTTCTTTTCTTCTCCAGGGCGACGTTTTTGTCACCCTAGATCTGAAGGACGCTTATTTGCACGTGCCAATTTACCCTCCGCACAGGAAGTTCCTAAGGATTGCGGTTATAGTTTCTGGCCACAGGAAGCATGATCAGTTCTTGGCCCTCCCTTTCGGGATCTCCTCAGCTCCCCACACCTTTACCAAGGTGGTAGCTCCCATAGTAGCCGCCCTCAGGCTTCAGGGACTCTTTGTGGTCCCTTATCTAGACGACTGGCTGATAAAAGCCCAGTCAGTGTCTGTTCTGCTCCAGCATTTACAGATTGCCATATCCCTGCTTCAAAGCCTGGGATGGCTCATAAATTGGGAGAAGTCAGAAGTCGTCCCCTCAACCAAAAGGAAGTTTCTTGGTTACTTCCTAGATTCAGACCGGCTGGAAATCTCCTTGGCGACTGCAAGGAAAGAGAAATTAATTACAGTGGTTCGGCAACTTTTCAGGAGGCCGAGAGCATCCATCAAAACTTTGATGAAAATCCTAGGTCTGATGTCATCTTCCATCATGGCGGTTCCTTGGGCCTTATGGCATCTACGTCCTCTTCAGATGGAAATCCTAGGAATTTGGGATCGCTCTCTGTCCGGTCTCAACAGGAGGATTCGACTCTCCCCCAGGACCCGTCTTTCTCTCAGATGGTGGTTGCACCTCAAGGACGGAAGGTCCACGGTCCAACCTCGTTGGATCCTGTTGACTACAGATGCATCCCTTACGGGATGGGGAGCCCATCTGGACGGAAACTCCATAAAGGGAGTCTGGAGCGCTCCAGAAGGAAGGACGTCGTCCAACTGGAAGGAGCTCAGAGCTGTGTACCGTGCCTTACTCCATTTCTCTCCTCTTCTCAAGGGAAGAGCAATCAGGATTCGCTCGGACAACATGACGACAGTATTATATGTGAACAGACAGGGAGGCACCAGATCATCATCCCTCCACAGGGAGGCAGATCTGATTTTTTCCTGGGCAGAGAAAAATCTGACCCATCTATCCGCGGTTCACATCAAGGGCTCCCTGAACTCAGTAGCGGATCGGTTGAGTCGGGGTCGTGCCGTATCAGGAGAATGGTCACTCAATCCAGAAGTGTTTCATCAGATTACCCTGAAATACGGTCTACCGGAGATAGACCTCATGGCAACCCGACTCAATGCCAAGGTGGAGATGTTCTGTTCCCTGTACCAGGAGGACAATCCCTTGGCAGTGGATGCCCTGTCCATCCCTTGGAGGTCCAGGTTGTCATACATTTTCCCTCCAATTCCTATGATACCCAGAGTATTGATGAAAATAAGACAGGACCAAGCCTCTGTAATAGCCATCATTCCATTCTGGCCAAAAAGAGCTTGGTTTTCCCAGCTCATGGTGATGAGTCGAGGGATATATTGGAGGCTTCCCCCCACCCAGAACCTGGTTTCCCAAGGATCACTGAAGTGCCAGGATCTGAGGAGATTCAACCTGACAGCTTGGAGGTTGACCAGTCCCTACGAATGTATAGAGGACTGTCAGAAGCCGTCCTGAAGACGCTTTCCTGTGCTAGAGCTGAATCCACCAAAAGGAATTACCAGAGGACGGCTAAGATTTTTTTGAAGTGGTGCTCCAAAAGAGGCGTTGATATTTCTAATCCTTTGACTTCTGATGTTTTGGATTTTCTTCAGGATTGCTTGGACAGGGACCTTGCCCCTGCTACTTTAAAGGTACAGGTATAGGCTTTATCCACCCACTTAAACAGATGGTTGTCCCAGGATTTCCTGGTTGCAAGATTCCTTAAAGGAGCGGCGAGGCTGAAACCTGTGGTATCTTCTCCTATTCCCCAATGGGACCTTGCGACGGTCCTTTCAGGCCTTTGTGGTCCTCCTTTTGAACCTTTGGAAGCTACGGAGCTAAAATTTTTAGCCTTTAAAACTACTTTTTTGTTAGCCATCACATCTGCCAAAAGGGTAGGAGAGCTACAGGCGCTCTCCTCCAAAGAACCTTATATTGTATTTTTTTCGGATAGGGTCCACCTTAGGTTTTTGCCTGGCTTTATCCCTAAGGTTCCTTCACGTAATAACTATAATCAATTGATTTCTTTGCCTGTTTTCCTTCCGGATCCGTCCTCAGAAGAGGAGTTTAAACTTCATACTTTGGATGTGGTGAGGTGTCTGCGAATTTACTTATCGCGGACACAATCTTTCAGGAGAGCTGAAAATCTCCTAATCAATATGTATGATAAAGACAGAGGTCTTAAAGCTTCCAGACCCTCCTTGTCCAGATGGATTAAGGAGGCAAGGTTGTAAGGCGAGGAAACCCTCCCTAGGGGAATTACTTGCTATATCCCCATATTGTGCTGCTGTAGGACGTAAGGGAATCGTTGATTATATTGTTAATCTGTTTTCCCTTAGTCCTAACAGCAGCACAAGGCTTCCCTCCCTAAAATCTTGTTTCTTTTACTTTATAATTTACACAGGTGAGGGAGGACTCTCGTGCCCTCTTATAGGGCAGGTTAGTAAGCACATTTTTGTGCTAATTAAAAGTTCCACCTGTCCTAAACAACACACAGGGGGAGAAATACCCCATATTGTGCTGCTGTTAGGACTAAGGGAAAACAGATTAACAATATAATCAACGATAACTATCACCAGCAGTTGTGGCAGGGACCCAGCTGTGTGTGTCAGTTGGCTTCCTGTCAGGGATCACGCTAGTACAAACTGCAAGTGTGACCACCACGACAAATATGTTTGTCATGGAGCATGCCCCTTGCCCATGATTCGTCATATAACGGGTAGGGCTTAATATCAGTTGTCTGGTGTAAATACAATGAAAAATATGGGGGCTGATTTGAACAAGACATGTCAGAAGTAGCAATTGTTGGTGCATGTTCATAAAAATTAGATTTTTCTGTCAATACTTCCTCACTTGCCACCACCATGACAAATATGTTTGTCATGGAGCATGCCCCTTGACCATGATTCGTCATATAACGGGTAGGGCTTAATACCAGTTGTCTGGTATAAATACAATGAAAAATATGGGGGCTGATTTGAACAAGACATGTCAGAAGTAGCAATTGTTGGTGCATGTTCATAAAATTTAGATTTTTCTGCCAATTCTTCCTCACTTGCCACTATTGGGCAGGGAAAGGGCATTGCTTTGCACCCAAAAAAATTTATTGTTGCAAATAATGGCTGAAATCTATGCCCTTAACTGCAAACTACAATGAGTAAATGTTATACTCAGCAGCTTTAAGATTTAAGCTCTTGCACAATAAATATAAATCATAGATGACCAAAAATGTAAAAGTGTATATCACATTTAGGATATTTTTGTTCCCAAATAAATTTATGAAATAAAAAAAAATATTTTAAAAGATTGAGGTCCTTATGAAAATGAAGAATTACCTAAGAGATACTACAAATGAATACTCCTCTGGGTATCTGATTGTGCAGTTAATGAATACTAGGGGGATAGTATGAAACAAATCTATACTCTTGAGAACAGAAGTAGGTAATATACAGTATTATATACTGCACCATCACCTTAAACATACGAGAAGGATGGGGCTGTGAGAAGTGAAGGACCCTTTTCCTGTGGCAATCAGGAAAAAAAACTTTAATTCAATTAAACTGAAGGAGTGCTAGTTCTTCATACAGATATCTATAAGAGTTCATAAGTACAGAATTAACTGATTTACATGAGTTTAAGCTTTTAATAACTGACATATTTTTGTGTTTTTTCAGATTATTATTAATATTTTACACTTTTATTTATAATAGTTTATATTATTATTTATATATACAAAAAGTGCAATGGCCTTGTATAATCAGACCATGTTCATATTAGTGGGATTTACAGTCAGTCCTGAAATAGAAATTTGTATATTTGTTGTGATGCTGATGATTTATTTATTGTCTTTATTTGGTAATCTGGCTATCATAGCAGTTATTTCGGTAGAGAAAAGTCTTCAATCTCCAATGTATTATTTCCTTAGCAGCCTAGCTTTTGCAGATATTGGTTTTATTTCCTGCACTGTACCTATACTATTGTATATCCTGTCAACTGACAATGGAGCCATCTCTCAGACTGACTGTATTATGCAACTCTATTTCTATATGTCTTTTGGCAGCACAGAATTCATACTTCTGGGTATCATGTCTGTGGATCGATATGTGGAGATATCACACCCACTAAGATACAGTTGCATCATCACAAGCAGGATGTGTGTGTGGTTTATCCTACTGTCTTGGGTAATTGGTTTCTTTGCTTTTATCTATGCTATTAACTTGATATTTAGTTTGTCTTTCTGTGGTCCTTTTACAATAAATCACTTCTTCTGTGAAAGCTCAGTGTTTTTGAAGATAAGCTGCTCGGACACAAATTTCTTTTATGTCCTGCAGCCATAGTTCTAGTATCCTTTACCGTTACATTTGTGTCATATATTTATATTATTTCTGCAATAATGAATATATCGTCATCTAGAGGAAAGAAAAAGGCATTCTCCACCTGCACGTCACATTTCATTGCAGTAAGCATGCTATATGGATGTGTCATTTTTCTATATATTCGACCAGCTGAAAGTGTAGCTACAGATTTAAACAAGGTTATCAATGTTCTCAATAGTATTCTTACTCCATTCAGTAATCCTTTTTTATACACATTAAGGAATAAGAATGTTCTATGTGTCATCAAGAGAATTATGAGGATCCAATAACATCAACTTAATAAGGTATGAGTTATGAAAATATACTTTATCTACGGTTTACTATACAATTTGATTAATAATCTTCAATTTAGTTCTTGCAGCTGGGCAATCTCTGGCCTCTCCAGGGACATAACTAGCAAAGACCGGCCTAACTTTTGACTGGGCCCCCCTTTACTGACCCATACAGTATAACACCCCCTTTACTGGCTCCCACACAGTGTAAAGCCTACTTTACTGGCCCCCACATGGTATAATGCACTCTTTCCGAGCCCCCACACAGTATAACACTCCTTTCTGGTTTCTACATAGTATAAGGCCTCTTTATTGGTGCCCATGTGGTACAGTGGCTTGCAAAGGTATTCATACCCCTTGACCTTTTTCACATTTTGTCACCTTACAACCACAAACTTAAATGTATTTTATTGAGATTTTACGTGATAGACCAACACAAAGTAAATGTGAAGTGGAACGAAAATGATACATGGTTTTTAAAATTTTTAATCAAATAAAAAAAAATCTGAAAAGTGTGCAAAAGTATTCAGCCCTCTATATCAATACTTTGTAGAGCAAACTTTCGCTGCAAATATAGCTGAAAGCTTTGCGCATCTAGAGACTGAGATTTTTGCCCATTCTTCTTTGCAAAATAGCTCAAGCTCAGCCAGATTGGATGGTGAGCGTCTGTGAACAGCAATTTTCATGTCTTGCCACAGATGCTCAATGGGATTTAGGTCTGGACTTTGACTGGGCCATTCTAACACATGAATATTCTTTTGATCTAAACCATTCCACTGTAGCTCTGGCTTTATGTTTAGGGTCATTGTCTTGCTAGAAGGTGAATCTCCTTTCCAGTCTCAAGTCTTTTGCAGTCTCCAACAGGTTTTGTTCCAGGATTGCCCTGTATTTAGCTCCATCCATCAACTCTGACCAGCTTCCCTGTCCCTGCTGAAGAAATGCAACCCCACAAATTGATGCTGCCACCATGTTTCACAGTGGGGATGGTGTGTTCAGGGTGATGAGCAGTGTCACTTTTCCGCCACACATAGCACTTTGCATTTAGGCCAAAAAGTTCAACTTTGGTCTCATCTGACCAGAGCATCTTCTTCCATATGTTTGCTGTGTTCCATATATGGCTTGTGGCAAACTGCAAACGGCGCTTCTTATGTCTTTCTTTCATCAATGGTTTTCTTCTTGCCACTCTTCCATAAAGGACAGATTTGTGGAGTACATGACTTACAGTTGTCCTTTGGACAGATTCTCTCCCCTGAGCTGTGAATTTCTGAGGCTCCTCCAGAGTGACAGTGGACCTCTTGGCTGCTTCTCTAACCAGTGCTTTCCTTGCTCGATCTGTCAATTTAGGTGGGCAGCCATGTCTTGGTATGTTTGCAGTTGGAGAATACTTTTTCCATTTTTGGATGATGGATTGGACAGTGCTCATTGGGATGCTCAAAGCTTGGAATATGTTTTTATAACCTAACCCTGCTTTAAACTTCTCCACAACTTTATCTCTGACCTGTCTGGTGAGTTCCTTGGTCTTCATGATGCTGTTTGTTCACTATTGTTCTCTAACAATCCACTGAGGCCTTCACAGAACAGATGTATTTACAATGAGACTAAATTACACACAGCTGGACTCTATTAACTAATTAAGTGACTCCTGAAGGCAATTTATTGCACTGGATTTTATTTAGGGGTGTCAGAGTACAGGGGGCTGAATACTTTTGCACGTCACACTTTTAAGATTTTTATTTGATTAAAATTTTGAAAACCATGTATCATTTTCATTCCACTTCACAATTATCTGCTACTTTGTGTTGGTCTATCACTTAAAATCTCAATAAAATACATTTAAGTTTGTGGTTGTAAGGTGACAAAATGTGAAAAAGTTCAAGGGGTATGAATACTTTTGCAAGCCACTGTATAAAGCCCACTTTTCTGGCACCCATACATCATAATGCTCTCTTTACTGGCCACCTAATTATATTATGCTCCACTTACTGGGCCCCACATGGCCTAAATATTGGGTTCCCACATCATATAACACCATATTTACCTCCTTATTGCCCCCCATACAGTTTGCTGCCTCCTTTCACACATTAAATGTTTCCTTTACAGGCCCCACATACACAATACTACCCCTTAATTGGCCCCAGGCAGAAAGTGCCCCCCTTACAGCAGGTAAGGGCCACTACTTACAGATTCCCACTTCTGCCTAAGGCTGCCTCTGCCTCCACTTCTCCTTCATCCTTCAGGAAGTCCTGTGTGCTATGCTGATTAGCGTCAGCGATGTGATATGCGTCGAACGGGGCCCCATGGAGGGCTGAATGAGAAGCTGAGGCAGCTGTATGTAGAAACGGGGATAAGTAAGTAAATAGTGGCCGTTACATGCTGGCATAATCCAGCAGGTAATAGACTATTAAAAAAAAAAAATCTGCAGAATCTACCCTTTTCTCACTGTGGAAACATCAAAAACCTTTGACTTGACTAATGCAATTGTCTTTTAATTGGGCTTCCTCTTACACGTAAAAGGGTAACAATATTTTGAACTTTTGACTTTCTGGTTCCATATCTCACCATCCACTACAGCTTCGAATGTGAGACTACCATCATTTTATAGACTATCATCTTGGCTATCGCATACATAAATTTGACTTGCAACTATTTAGCATATGATTAGTTATGCAAATTCTTGTCATGTAACTGCATTGTTACTGTTTGCTCCTAAAAATCAGAATTTTTTTTTTTATTATGTTATGTTATGTTAGCATTTTGTACATATACCTTTGATTTTCAACACTGCCTGAATCCTTCTGGGCATGCTCTCGATCAGATTCAAGCATGTCTTGACCAAAATCCCAGGTCTTTTCTACATGTTCCCAATGTTGGTGTATACTGGTTGACTCACTTGGGTACGAATACAGCTTTTTCTACTACTCTACCCACAAGTGTTTGGGTCAAAGTTCGGGGACCAATCCAGCCTCTACTTCATTGACACTGAACCATTTCTTCACTAATCTTGATGTATGCTTCAGGTTGTTGTCCTGCTGGAACAGTGTACAAATAACTTTTCTTATAGGATACTCACATATAGCTCAGCATTGAAATCCACATTGATCCTGGTCAAGTATCTAATGCATTTGGCTGTGAAACTACGGTATTTGCCTTCTCCTCTAATACTGATGCTCATCTTGTGCATCGACCACTGACTTCCTCCTGACTACGTTATCAGCCTTGCAATTACCCCAAGTAGTAGCAACTAAAGTCTCCAATCTAGACCCGGACTGTTACAGAATAATCTTGCCACAAAATGGAGTCTGTTGTGACCACCTTGAGGCAACAAGTGGCCGAGCTTCAAGAATTTAGTTCTACTTACCAAGAAAAATTTTGTAAGTTAAATACCCTTGTGCTGGATCAACAACAAGAAATAATTGAATTGCAAAATCATCTTCTGGATATGCGCAACTCAGGCTCAGATTTAAATACCCGTATGCCTCTGCCATCAAAGTTCTGTGGAGATCGTCACCATTACCGAGGATTCCTTAACCATCGCTGCATATACTTCCAAATGAAACCTGATCCTTTTATTAATGACAGAAAAAAAAGGGTTATTTATCATCAACCTTCTGACCGATGAAGCTCTTGCAAGGGCCTCCCCTTATGTGGAAAAGAACTGTGTCCTCCTCAATGATCTAGATAACTTTATCATTGCTATGGATCAAGTTTTTGATGACCTTAATCGTTGTGCCACAGCTGAGACCAAATTGCATAACCTTCGACAAGGACGTCGCTCAGTTGCTGAATACTCTACGGAATTTCGTCGCTGGGTAGCTGACACCACATGGAATCTAGCAGCCCAAAGGAGTCAATTTCGACAAGGGCTATCAGAGCTTGTAAAGGATGAGCTTGCCAGTGTTGAGGCTCCTGATAATCTGGAGGATTTTATACAACTGTGCATTCGAATTGATCAGAGACTTACTGAACGTAGAAAAGAGATGGAAGAGTGAAGAAATCAGGCGATACCTTTTAGAGGATAACTGAGTATATTTGATAAGTAAGCTTTCAAGAGTCTAGCTCTCTTCTTCAGACATGGTGTTATACAAGAACTGAAAATTCACAGATTATTTATACTCTATACACATGGTCTTCAAAGGATTTTAGACTCCTTAAAAAAACCCAAAACAAAATGCAATCTAAGTAGAGAAGTTATTTATAACCGGTCAAAAAACAATCTGGAAAGTTGTGGTGCGTGACAGAGGGATCTGTTATCTGTTTGCTATCAGGAGGTGATTTGTGACCCTCATAGTTCATACATAGTGTGACATGAAGCTGGCATGAATATTGAGTTCAAATCATGGTTCATACATAGTGTGACATGAAGATGGCATGAATATTAAGTCCAAATTGCAGAGTTTTAAATTTTTGCATAAACGTGTACTCCCATTGTTTCCTCGCCTCCTGCGTCTTAAAATGTCCCATTAAAACCACAACCCACAAATCTTCAGTAGAGTGGTTTTCTCCGGAGAAATGTGTGGCCACTGGGAGATCTGTTCTGCTGTTATTAATATTGGATCTATGTGAGTTCATTCGCTGACTAAGTCTCTGCCCTTTTTCCTCCACATAGAGGCCTGTGGTGGGACATTGCACACACATTATGAGGTGCACCACATTGGAAGACCTGCAGAAAAATGTCCCCCTAATTCTGTGCACCTGTTGTGACTGTGGGACATGTACACTGTCAGCGGTGTGGATGTGCTTGCAGGTCATGCACCTTTTTTGTAAGCAAGCTGAGGTGCCATTTTCAGTTGGGGCCTTCAGGGCACTCCGGACAATAATACGCCTCAGGTTTGGTGGTTGTCGAAAGGAAAGGAGAGGGGGACTGGAAATATGTCCTTGAGTCTGTTGTCCCTACGTTGCACAGGTTGGAGCTCCTTGGCAATCCTTCGTAGGATTTCCAGCTGTGGGTTGTAGGTGACAACTAGGGGCACTCGGGCATCTTTCTGGGTCTCTCTATATGTGAGCAGACTGTCTCTGTTAATGGCTGCAGCTTTGTTTAATTGGTTGTCCGTCACTTTTGGTTTGTATCCCAATCTGAGAAATTTCATCCTCAGATCCTGGAGGTGCTTGTCCAGGTCTGCTTTGTCGGAGCAAATACGATTGTATCGTATAGCCTGGCTGTAGATAATAGATTGTCTTGTGTGCTTGGGGTAGAAGCTGTCGTTTCTCAGGTAGGCCGTTCTGTCTGTGGGTTTGTGGTATATTGATGTGAGTAGCCGGTGGTCTTTGATGTATATTGTGGTATCCAGAAAGTGAATTTCACTCCCTGAATAGCTAAGTTTAAGGTTGATGGTAGGGTGAAAGTCATTGAAGTCATTATGGAATTGAAGTAGGGCCTCTTCACCTGCAGTCCAGATGACAAGGATATCATCGATATAACGAAGGTAAATCATAGGTTTGGTGGCGCATGTTGATAAATATGTTCCTTCCAGGTCTGCCATAAAGAGATTTGCATACTGGGGTGCACATCTGGTCCCCATTGAAGTTCCCATTCACTGTAGATATAGATCCTCTCCAAAGGTAAAATGGTTGTGGCTAAGGATGAATTGTATGAGCTGCGTTACTGGTTCTGTTGGGAGGTTTTGTTTTGCCAGGTGTACCCGACATGCTGCAACTCCATCCTTGTGGGGAATGTTGGTATACAGGGATTCCACATCCATGGTGGCCAAGATGGTACCCTCAGGTAGTGGGCCCAGGGCATTCAGTTTGTTAAGAAGGTCAGTGGTGTCCTGGATATAGCTTGGAGTATCCCTGACAAGGGGTTTTAGGAGATTTTCCATCCAACCTGAGATGTTTTCTGTCAGTGTCCCAATGCCAGAAATGATAGGCCTCCCAGGGTTGCCATCTTTGTGTATCTTTGGGAGCATATAGAAGCAGCCCGGCCTGGGATCTTGTGGGATAAGTCCTTTTACCTGATTCTGGATCTGAGAGACTGCGGACATTTGGAAACAAATCTACCTACTCCTTCAGTCACTCAGAATTGAACACACAGCAAAAGACTGAGTCTTTACTAGAACCTATGCAAATTTATGTCATCCGAAAAACTGTTACTGAGGTAGAGAAAGAGAGGCGCTGTACAGAAAATCTGTGCCTTATTGTGGAGGCGCAGGACATTATGCCATTAATTGTCTCAACAAGTTTCAAAGGTCTATAGCCTACACTAGTGCTAAGGCAGATAGCAATTTTGAACTTTCTGAACTGCCAGATTCAGTTATGCAGACCATCTCATCTGTAACCCAAAACGAAAACAAAATGTCTTCTCATTTTGTCATTCTGATACAGGTCATGGTCGGGAGCCATAAAATGCAATGTTCCACCATGTTAGATTCTGGGGCAGGGGGAAATTTTATGGACTTAAAATTTGCACTTGATAATAACATTGAGCATAGAACAAAATCCATGCCAATTGATATGGAAACTGTTGATGGTTAACCTTTATCATCTGGACCTGTAACTCATGAGACAATTGAACTTGGAATCTGAATTGAACCTGATCATCATGAAATTATTAGTTTTCATCTGATTTCTTCTCCCACGTTTCCGGTTATTTTAGGAATTCCATGGTTTGCTATCCATAATCCTTCTATCAACTGGGAATCGAGGACTGTTACTTTTCCTTCTGAATACTGTAAGGACAATTGTCATATAAGCTTATCCATCCAAGAACAAACAAAAGTTTGCAAAATTCCTCATCAGAGTTATGATAAGTTGCCACCACAGTATCAACGATTTAGTGATGTCCGCAGTAAGATAAAAGCTGATCAACTACCTCCTCATCGTCCATACAATTGTGCCATTGAGTTGCTTCTTGGAGTTACTATTCCTTTTGGCAGAATTTACAATCTCTCTGAACCAGAATTAAAAGGGCTAAGAGAATACTTGTATGAAAATTTAAAGAAAGGCTTCATTCGACCCTCCTCCTCCCCAGCACCTTTGTGCTTTGTGCTTGAGGCCATATATTGACTACAGAGAACTAAATAAGATGACTATTAAAAATCGTTACGCTCTTCCCCTAATTCCTGAGTTGCTGGAAAGACTCCGCTAACATTTTTACCAAACTAGATTTAAGAGGGACCTATAATCTCATACGTATTTGTCCAGGGGAAGAGTGGAAGCCCGCCTTTAGAACTAGATACAGACATTTTGAATACCTGGTTATGCCATTTGGCCTCTGTAACCTTTCAACATTTTGTTAATGATGTGTTTCGAGATCTCTCAGACCAATTTGTTGTTGTGTACCTTGATGACATCCTTATAGTTTCAGACACCTTGGAGGAACATCGCAGACATGTTCAGTTAGTCTTGGAACATCTACTGGAGAATAATCTATATATCAAACTGGAAAAATGTGAATTTGAACAAACAAAACTAAACTAAAGACTCTCTTCTGCACCCATACTGGTCCATCCAAATCCTGAATTACCTTTTGTTGTTGAAGTAGACGCCTCAGTTTCTGCTGTGGGAGCTGTCCTGTCCTTTCTCATACCCCGTCATTGGCAGAAAGAAATTACGACATAGGAAACAAAGAACTGTTGGCCATTAAAGTTGCATTCTCTGAATGGAGACATCTTTTGGAAGGAGCTAATCATCCAGTAACTGTCCTTACTGACCACAAAAATTTAGAGCTCATCCGTACAGCTAAAAGACTGTCTGCAAGACAAGCAAGATGGGCCTTGTTTTTCTCTAGATTTAATTTCATAATTTCTTATCAGCCAGGTTCAAGAAATGGCAAGGCTGATGCTTTGTTCAGGAATCTTGCTGAACCACAGGAGGGGTCTAAAACAGAGTCTACTATTTTAAGAGTATCTTCCAAAAATTTTGTAGGAATACTGGACTCCAAAGATCTTTTAACAATACTCAGAGAGGGATACCAGAATGATACCGCGATCTCCTCCTCTAGATCAATTTCCATGGATTTTATTGTGGACCTTCCTCCTTCTAAAGAAATGACTACCATCCTTGTTGTTGTGTACCGACTTACAAAGATGGCCCACTTCATTCCAATTAGAGGAATTCCTACTGCAGAACGAACTGCAGAATTAATTATTGTAATTTCAGATAGAGGTGTTCAAATCACATCAAGGTTTTGGAAGAACTTTTGTACAGCTTTAGGAGTTACAGTTAATTTGTCTTCTGCTTTTCATCCACAGTCCAATGGCCAGATGGAAAGGACAAACCAAACTCTTGAACAAAACCTCCGTTGTTTTATTTCCTACCTTCAAGATGATTGGGTGGACTATTTACCAACAGCAGAATTTGCCTACAACAACTCCAAACACAGTGCTACATCTGAAAGCCCATTTTTTGCTAACGTTGGCCTATATCCAGTATTTATTCCTAACCTCCCTCTTAGTACACCTATTCCTGCTGTTACTGACAAACTAACAAAATTGCAAGAAACCCAGAGGAAACTAAGATAGATGCTACAAGAAGCCCAAGAATACTATAAGAAAGCAGCTCATAAACATCGCAAAGTTCCTCCTACCTTTTAAAGTTGGTGATAAGGTTTGGCTATCTACTAGAAATCTGAAAACACATGTTCCATCTCCAAAGTTGGGCCAAAAATTCATAGGACCTTTCCAGATTTCTGCACAAGTTAACCAAGTTGCTTTCGGTCTCAAACTTCCTAACAGATTGAAAATACACCCTGTGTTCCACATGTCATTGCTCAAGCCATTCAATGAAAACACCTTTCTAGGGAGTAATCATCCACCGCCTGTACCAGTAAAAGTCAAAGGGGAGGAAGAATATATTGTTGAGAAAATTTTGGACTCGAGACTTTTCAGAGGTCAACTACAATATCTGGTGCAATGGAAGGGTTATCCATAGGAATCCATAGGAACCAGAAAACAATGTTCACGCCCCTAGGCTTACAAGGGAGTTTCATCACAGATATCCAGAGAAACCAGCTCCTTAGATGTCCAGAGGCCATCCTGAAAGAAGGGGATTACTGTCAGGACTTAAACTCTGGGACTTCAGTGTCCCAGGCTGCAGCTCTTCCAACTAAGTTATTCAGCTTCCTGGACAGCTCCTGTGCTGATCTGAAGCCTAGTTCCCAGTGCCTCTAGTTTCAGTTCCCACCTCTCTGGTTTGCTCCACCTTGTTCTCTGATTGAGCATCCTATTTAAACCCAGCCTTGCATTTCCTGCCTTGCGAGATTATTGTGCTCTCAGCCTGTAATCTAGCTAGTCTCTCCTGCTCAGCTGCTAATACTGACGCTCATCTTGTGCATCGACCACTGGCTTCCTCCTGACTACGGTATTTGCCTTCTCCTCTAATACTGACACTCATCTTGTGGATCGATCACTGGCTTCCTCCTGACTACATTATCAGCCTTGCAATTACCCCAAGTAGTAGCAACCAAAGACTCCGAACCACACCCGGATCGTTATACACCTCCTCTGCCATGTTTGTTGTACCAGAACTGATAGACCTTGTGATGAGCTGACTTGTTGACTCCATTATTTTGCCTGGACATCCACCTCTTTGAATGGATTGACGGACTTCATTTGTATTCTTCCAACTGTCATGGCATGCACTTGATGCAGTTTGGCAATATTAATGGCTGAGAGACCAATATCAATGAGCTGGATGATGCTGTTTCTCTTTTCTTGGGAAATCGTCTTCATGGCTGATCCTCGATTTGAACCACTGACCTTTCACTTCAGAATCAACCTAATAACACACTGAGCTATTAGGGAATGTGAGAACAGGTTGTAATTTGTAGTATACAAGAAGAAAAAGATTTTTCCACCATCAGGAGAAAAACAGTAACAATGCAGTTATGTGACAAGAATCTGCATAACTAATCATATGCCAAATAGTTGCAAGTCAAATTTATGTATGAGATAACCAAGATGGTTGACTATAAAATGATGGCAGTCTCACGTTCGAAGCTGTAGTGGATGGTGAGATATAGAGCCTGAAAGTCAAAAGTTCTAAACATTGTTACGCTTTTGCTTGTCAGTGTGCTAAACTCTCTTATCACTCTCTCCTCTGCAATCTGTCATCAATGCAGCTGCCAGACTTATCTTTGTCAGATTGGTACACAGATGCTTCTATCTTGTGCCAGTTGCTGCACTGGTTGCTCATCCACCACAGAATGCAATATAAAATTATCACACTCACCCATAAATCCATCCATAGAGCTGTGCCTCTGTACATTTCCTCCATCGTCCCTGTCTATCACCCTAACTGCCCTCTCTACTCTGCCATTGACCATAGACTTGCATCCTCTGTTATCTGAACATCCCACTTTCGTCTCCAAGACTTTTCTCAAGCTGCACTGGGGCTCCGGAATGCTTTACCCCAGGTAATCAGTTTAATACCCGACTATGGCAGCTTCAAACATGCCCTAAAATCATATCTGTTTAGGCATACTTATCACATAACCTTATCACATTGTTCTACATCTCCACACACTAAGCTAACATTTCTTATTCTAAACTATCCTTTCTACTGTATTCTTCAGAACCTGACCCCTCCATCTAGAAGTTACCTTGCACTCCACGCACTTAATATCTGTATATTCACAGATACCGGCTGGTGACGGGCTCATGCAGCTTGTTATATGACCTTAATTATTAAAAGACAGCAGGACCATTGTACGGAACAAGCCCTCTTACCTCTTGTTTCTTCCTATTTCATTATAGTTTGTAAGATCTCATGACCATGCACTATTTCCTATTGTTTGATATGTTAATTCTTTGTCACATTGTGATGTCTCATATTGTCTGTTTTTGTAGCCTCTTATTTGTAAACTGTTATAGAGTATGTTGCAAGTATATAAATAAAGTTATTATTATTATTATTATTATTATTAGAGTTTCTTTTGTAAGTTTTTTAATTTGTAAATTTTGTGGGAAAGTGACGCCTGTTATAAACTTGCTTATTTGCGGGTTGGGCGCCATGCATATTTAATTCATTTTCAAAATTTTTTAATATAGTTCCTATGCTATTTTATGTTCTGGGTTGTTAGTCATCCATTTTTTCACAACCCAAAGACTTTCATTGGTGTGATGCATCTGTGATATATCCACATCGGTGAAAAAAAACAAACCTTCTGAATCTTTCTTATTCAGGGACCTACAGTGGGGAAAAAAAGTATTTAGTCAGCCACCAATTGTGCAAGTTCTCCCACTTAAAAAGATGAGAGAGGCCTGTAATTGACATCATGGGTAGACCTCAACTATGAGAGAAAAAATGAAAAAACATATCTAGAAAATCACATTGTCTGATTTTTTAAAGAATTTATTTACAAATTATGGTGGAAAATAAGTATTTGGTCACCTACAAACAAGCAAGATTTCTGGCTCTCACAGACCTGTAACTTCTTCTTTAAGAGGCTCCTCTGTCCTCCACTCATTACCTGTAGTAATGGCACCTGTTTGAAATTGTTATCAGTATAAAAGACACCTGTCCACAACCTCAAACAGTCACACTCCAAACTTCACTATGGTGAAGACCAAAGAGCTGTGTAAGGACACCAGAAACAAAATTGTAGACCTGCACCAGGCTAGGAAGACTGAATCTGCAATAGGCAAGCAGCTTGGTGTGAAGAAATCAACTGTGGGAGCAATAATTAGAAAATGGAAGACATACAAGACCAATGATAATCTCCCTCGATCAGGGGCTCTACGCAAGATCACACCCAGTGGGGTCAAAATGATCACAAGAATGGTGAGCAAAAATCCCAGAACCACACGAGGGGACCTAGTGAATGCTTGATGAAGATAGAGGAAGAGCTCCAGGAAACAGCATTAAAAATATCCATAATGGATACTTGTGCGTTTTCAGCCCATGATGTTGCTGTGGAATGTGTAGAATGTGCCCTTAGTGTAGTTGGTAAAGAGAAGTCTGCTAATTTGTATGCCTCTAGAATAATAGACTTGATCCATCTGGCCAATTTGTCTTAAGAGGATTTCATCCCCTTCGTAGCGCCTGAAAGGAGTACAAATACATTTTCCTGTTTTCCAAAATCTTTAGTTTTATCCAGGTAGGTCAGAATAGCTCTTTTAGCATCTAAGGTATGGAAACGTATCTGTTCTTCTGTCTCAGGATTAGGATAGAAAACTGGTAAGAGGGATTCTTTATTAATATTAAGACCTTCCTGGAGCAGATCTATGGCAAGCTTGGGGGTGGTGGCACTGGCAGACACGTTTCCACTGCTGCTGGTTTGGACCGCAGTAGCTATGTGCAGTTATCTCCTGTATGGTGATTTTTTTTGTACATTAACAAATGAAAAATCAATGGCAAGGTGCAAAATCTGAAAACAGATAGTTAGCCATGAGAAGCATATTGGCACACATGTAGGAAATAGGTCTCTGTGTACTCACATGAAATGGCATCACCGACTCTTTTGGCAAAATGGAATTGACAATGGCATCAAGTTAGCAAGACTGTTCTATTTGTTCTACTCATGATTGTCTTTGTAGGCAGGCCACATCCACATCTACCATGGGGAAAAAAAGTATTTAGTCAGCCATCAATTGTGCAAGTTCTGTCATATTAACCTTTACAAAATTTCTCATAAAATTTAAGAAAAAATGGTATGCCCCTAAAAAATTATTATTATTAGATATTATTAAAATCCCATACAGAACACACAATAATAACAAAGCAAAAAAACTCAGTGCTAGAATTGTTGTTTTAGGTCACCCCGCCTCCCCCACAAAAGTAATAAGAGATCAGAAACTCTTATGTACCTAAAAAATGCTACCCATAAAAAACACAGCCTTCTATCAACCTCTATCAACCATTAAGGACCTAGGTTTCCATGACAACCATATGCTTCTGAAGTAAGGAGTGGAAAAGCTGCAGACAGACAGGTTGGGGGCAGGTTGTCTGACTGCCTAGTGAACATGGACAGCTGAGTAACACTGAGGAAAGAATAGATTTAGGAAATTTTCAAGTCCTTTGAGGAATATAGATGAACTTGAGTGTTAAGATGTCCCCTGCTGAATGTACATGCAATGACACCTGAGGGATAATACCAAGCTAGTCATATACAATAAATAGTTATTGATATTGTCATGCCACACTTTACCTTTACCTGAAGACTAAAGATCAGTTGTCTTGTGTCGATGAAGTAAATGAATAGGACATAGAACCAATATGGGAACCAAAACCAGATGTGTTCCTTCCATCCATGAACAGACACAGCTGTAGACTATGAACATGCTTTGTGATCTTGTTGGAGCAGAGAATCTTTTCCATGCTAGCTTTGATTCTTTGATGTAGCATTTGGTAATATAAATGGCATCATATAATCAGACCATGTTTACATTACTGGGATTCGCAGTCAGCCTACAAGGAGAGGTCTGTATGTTCACTGCTATGTTGATAATTTATGTGTTGACATTTTTTGTTATCCTGATTTTGGTGGTGTTTTTTTAGAAAAAAAATTTCCCCCCACTTTATTTTTTTTTTTTTTTTTGGGTCTGGTTTTTTGTTTTTTTTGTTTTTCTCCCCTCCTCTGTCCTTTTTTTTTTTTTTTTTTTGGTATTTGGTGTTGGGCCCTCCTCCCGTTTTTTTTTTTTTTTTTTTTTTTTTTTTTTTTTTTTTTTTTTTTTTTTTGTTTTTTTTTTTTTTTTTTTTTTTTTTGTTGTTGGTTGTTTTGTGGTGGTGTTTGTTTTTTTTTTTTTTTTTTTTTTTTATTTTTTTTTTTTTTTTTTTGTTTTTTTTTTTTTTTTTTTTTTTTTTTTTTTTTTTTTTTTTTTTTGTTGTTTTTTTTTGGTGGTTGTCCCCCCCCCCTTCTTTTTTTGTTTTTTTTTGTTTGTTTGGTGGGGGGGGTGGGGGGAGGGGGGGGGGGGGGGGGGGGGGGGGGGTTGTTATTTTTTTTTTTTTTGTTTTTTTTTTTTTTTTTTTTTTTTTTTTTTTTGCTGTATCTTGGTCCAGAGACAAACAGAGTGTAAAGAGACAACAGGACTAGTGAGTCCACGTGAAAGGAACTGTGCTCAGTGGCTGATCAGTGAGACTGACATTGTGACTGTGTATATGGATACCACAGATAGAGACTCGCAGTGCTGTTGATGTACTGGACGGCACCTGCTAAATCCCGGCTTACATCCCAGCTCAGTGTATGGATTCGGCAGGACTGTCAGTGTGCTGAGTGGAATCTGCTGTTGGATTACATTGCATTCAGTTGGTTTCCCTGTCTGTTAAAGAGGACTTCATTTCTCCCAAGATCCTGATAACCGTGAGGAGAGGACGCTTCACTATAAAAGAAAGGACCGACTTTGGGCCCCACCGCGCGCTTCTACGGACTGTAAGCGGTCCACCTGGACCACTGGGGAAAAGGGGGTGCACCCAAATGTGAAGTCAGGGTCAGTTAGGGATAGTTTTGAGTATATTGTTCATTCAGTGTCCATACTGCAGAAGTGGACAGAGTAAAAGTAGAAACCATTGCAGAATTTGCCTTGAAATTGTTCATGCTATATTGTATATTTTGCTTGTCTTTAGCCCTGTCATTTTACCTTTAACTAGCCTTTATTAACTTATAGTAAATATATTTTTTTTTTCTTGAACTACCGCGTGTGCGTTCATTTCCGGTTGCGGAGTCCAAACCACCTGCCTTGCTCTCGGTTCACAAATTGGCGTAGTCGGCAGGATCCGCTTACCAGAATGGACGGTGACGCACCCGTTCGGGAGAATGGTGCTGGAGGAAGAATGCCAGCAGGGGCTATAATGAGTCAGTTAGCTAAATTTGATGGCAATAATATGTCAGTGAGTATGTGGGTGGAACAGATACGAATGATACAGCGAATGTACCAGACCGCACCAGAAGTACTAGTAGAGCTAGCAATATTGACATTACAAGGGGATGCTAAGACCACGGTGATACTGAGGCCATTTGAACAAAGGCAGACATTTGAGCAAGTAGTCCAGATTCTAGAAACCATCTATGGAGAAACTGCATTGCTGGGGTCTCTGCAGGCTCGGTTCTTCCAGAGGGTACAACAGGAGAATGAAAGCCTTCCCCAATATGCAAATGCCCTACAAGAACTGCTCCGAGATATTCAAAGGAAGGAAAGAGGGGGCTCGCC